>CM038044.1:65950372-68350372 GCA_021397845.1 Areca catechu | reverse complement strand
GTCCTGAAATTGAAAAGAAAAAGGAATTCGAGTTGGGAGAAGGAGTGGATCGTACCTGGCCGGATGGCGGAGAACCACATCAGGGCGGTCTTCTCGAGGGTCACGGGGAAGGTGATGCAATGGAGGGCGTCGGAGGTGCCTTGGACCATCATGTGGGCCTTGTACTTGCCCAGATGGTCCATTGGGTCGGTGGTACCGTCGTAGGGGTCCACCTGTGTGATCTTGAAGTGGCGGGGGATCGTTTCCACCAGAATTTTCTCTGAGAACGGGGGACGAGAGTCGTATACCTGTCCCCCTTCGGCCTTCTACCGGAGGGCGATTTCATCAATGCGCTCCTCCATGCGCATAATCTTGCTGCCGTAGTCCTTCGGAGGTTTTGTGGCAGGCCGACCGCCGAAGGGGATGGACTCGGCATAGGAAGGCGAGGCAGACCTCGCCCTTTTTCCATCGGTGCGATCACCCAAGGACCTTCGGGGCTATGCGGTGGTGCGAGAACCATGTTGAGGGATCTCTGGCCATCGGCCTCCCATAGCAGCAGCCCGAGGGTTAGAGGAAGAAGCAGTTGGTTGTTGCTGCCAGTTGTCGGCTACTTCCTGGAACTGCTGAACCGCAGCCGTAATTGTCTCGATGCGGTTCACCAAGGTTTGGAATTGCTGCAACCCCAAAGTGATGGTGGGCTCTACAGCAGTAGGGGCGGTAGCAGCGAAATCATTTTCTCGGAGAGGTTCCTCAGACCTGGTGATGTGGGTAAAAAAAAGGGATGATGAGATGATGCTAGCACGGATGATGCAAAGGTGGTTATATCTTGTTTTCTTTTAGGGTTTTATCTTGATTCTCGAAGACGAACAAAGGGGCAAACATAGGATAAATTGTAACAACGAAACCAATGCCAGCAGGTAGAATCTCTAGAGAGTAGGGATGGAGAACAGGACCCCGGGATTGAGAAACCCCGGTAGGACTAGCTCGCCAAACAATACCTTACATGGGAGAAATAGGCACGAACCTCCATGCTTGTCCCACCCGATGATGAGATCGCTTTCACTTGGTGGATGCGGCCTGGATGCCCGAGCAGTCGGTACCCGTGATGGCGCCAGCCTCCAGGTTACATGATCATGAAGGTGAAGTGAACCGTCTTCGATGCCCGTGGTACCTGGAAAGACCTGAAAACAAATCCGCGACAGAATCAATGGAGAGTTGAGGAGTAGTGAAGTAGAAGTAGGGTTAGGGTTAGGGAAGGTTTCGAGCCCGGTGCCTGGAGGGATCCGAAGTCGAAAGGATAGCTTGGGGCCTCGCACCCCGCAACATCCCGGAGGACGAAGGAATGTGGCCTCTCACCATGCGACGCCCTCAGGCGAAGGAATGTGGCCTCTCACCACGCGATGCCCTTAGGCGAAGGAATGTGGCCTCTCACCACGCGACGCCCTCAGGCGAAGGAATGTGACCTCTCACCACGCGACGTCCCGGAGGATGAAGGAAGCTCTCACTCAACCTAGCCTAACAGACAAGGATTGAAGAAGAGGATGGAACACACAAGCTTTCTTTCATTAATCATCAATAATCCTTTACAAGAGGGGTTTGGGTCCTTTAAATAGGCACCTAAGAGCACTTTGAAATTTAAACTACCCCATTACACTTGGCACCCAAAATTTGGAGGAGGACTTCTTTGGCCGACCAGCTTGGATTGGCATGAATCTTGGCTTGGAGTGGGGCGTTGCACCTTGACTTCCCTCTTTGGGTTGCTTGGTTTTGGTAGAAGCCGTGAATGGAGGCTTGATGTCTTCACCATGCCTTCCTTGCTTAACTTCTTTATGGAAGGAGGCTTGAGTGGAGGCATTCATCAAGGGATCATGCCTTTCTTGCTTAACTTCTTTATGGAAGGAGGCTTGAGTGGAGGCATGCATCAAGGGATTTGAAACTTCTTTCCACTTGGAGAATGGAGGATGCCTTTCTTGCTTGACTTCTTTATAGAAGGAGTCTTGAGTGGAGGCATGCATCAAGGGATTTGAAACTTCTTTCCATGATCGCCCATCCTAGATTGGAAGAGAGCTTGAAGAGGGGTGGGGAAGGGGGCATGGATCATGTGAGTGGTCCCCCCTCTTGGGCACCCAAAACAAACCACATGTCATCACCTCAGTGCACCACATAAACAGATAAGGTGGGCCCTGAGCTGACTGGGCTTCCTTCCAGTTTTGGCTCCAAAAAAGACACAAAATTGAGACCCAGACTTACAAAGGACTCATACTGAGACTCAGACTGAGACTCGACTCGATACAGGACTCAGTTTGACCTAATGGGTCAGACATAACTCAAAATAAAAAGGAATAGGTTTGAGGCTTATAGCCTTATTACAGGACTCGATAAAAATAGAACCCTAATCTGAGGTCCACAGAGGGTTGAGGAGCCTCTGTTGGATCCTTGTGCCCACACCACCTGGATGGAGAGGTATCTCTCCTAGCAGTGGCATTTGGAGCTCTTCTCTTAGCCATTTTCTTATCGGGATGATGGATTCCTCCTTTTAAAAGAAAGAGTGTGCGCCCCTTCCTCTAGTGCCAATCTATTGCTGCGTCAACTCTTGGACCGAGAACCGGGATGGCTGGATGAGCTGGAGCGCTCCTCTCCTGGGCGAACCTGCAAAAAAGTCCCCAAGGGCGCCGGTGGTATTCCGGCGGGGGATCCTCCGATGCTTAAGTTAGCAAGAGGTTGAAGGCAACAGAATGGAGGAATCAAAGGAATAATAGCATATGGAGAGGGAAGAGTTCTTCTACCTTCGAACTGGGTCTCCCAGGTACCTTATATAGGCACGGAACAGTCCAAAATCCATTAGGGGAGGGACTGAGAAAGACTGATCTGCCCCTATGGAAATCTGGAGAGTGGCCACGTTGCGTGCAGATATGGCAACACCATGGAAGTAGTGGAGCAGGGCCGTTGGGATAGCAGAATCCCACCGTAATAGAAAGGTGCTTCTGGAATACCCTGGATGCTAAGGCTTGCCCGTCAGATGTCGGCCATGAGGTAGTCGGTCGGTCAGATCAAAGGCCGAACCCCTAAGAGAGGGCAACGGGCCGGACCCCAGCAGGAGAGGGTCGTTCGGACCTCTGGCAGAGGACGGTGGATCGGACCCCAGCAAGAGAGGGTCGTTCGGACCTCTGGCGGAGAACGGCTGGTCGAACCCCAGCAGGAGAGGGTCGTTCGGACCTCAGCTCCAGTGGGTCGGACCTTTGGCGGAGGACGGCGGGCCGGACCCCAGCAAGAGAGGGTCGTTCGGACCTCAACTCCAGTGGGTCAGACCTCTAGTGGAGGATGGCGGGCCGGGTCAGACCACAAGATTGGGCTGGTTCTGATAGAGGGTGAGCTGTCGTGGTACAACAGTGGGGATAAAATAATTACTTGGAGAGATATGAAGAGTAAGCTAAGGAAAAAGTATATAGGCAAATCTTATAAGTAAAATCTTCCAATCCAATGGTACAAATTGAAACAAGATGATAAAACTGTGTTTAAATATATTGCTGAATTTAATAAGTATGAGGGAGATGAATAAAAGACTAAACCCATGAAAGAATTAGAGCAAAAATCTCCTAAACCTATTGAAGATTTTAAAGATGAAGTGGAATCCAAATATTTTATAACTAAGGAATTAAAGAAAAAATTCCCTGAACATGATGAAGAATTTAAGGAGGAAATCAGTAAGTTGGGTCTAACCTAAATATACATGAACCGATGTTTGCAATAAAGGATAAATTTGGAATAGTCACCCAGCCTAAAAAAATTAAAGATGAAAATAATCAACTTGAAGAAAGAGAAGTCCAAGAAGAGCCACCCCAAGAAATAAAAGAGTTCATAAAAAAAGAGGATGTGGAATTAAAGTTAACCAATGATAAGGATTCAAATTTGGAGATCAATGAAAGAGCACCTATTCGGGTATTGACTATCAAGGAAACCCAAGAACAAACCCCTACATGTCAGTCCCAAAAAGTTGTAGAGCCTTTGAAGAACCTGTGATATGTATTCCCTAATAGTTTTTCTATCCCTGATCTACCATTTTTAAACATCCACCATCCTGATCCACCACTACATATCATTCACTCTCCTATTCCATCCGGTTGGGACATCCACCATACATTGATATGTTCCCAATGATATTCAATAGTTACTTTCTTAAGACTCTATGGCATATGTTGGGAGCCAAACTAAGATTTACTGCCACTTACTTGAAGATGTGTGTGAGAATCTTAGAAGTCTCTTAAAGAGAATATTGGAAATTATGAACTTTTGTTTCCTAGCCAACAATAAATTTCAGCCATTAGTTAATAAAGCCCATTTGAGCTTGTCTTTTGTTTTAGTATCATTTGAGTTTGTTTTGTCATTTGGTGTCATCCATGCATAAGTCTACTGAATCATATGCATAACATCTTAGGGATTTGTACAAAGAAATTAGCAAGAAAATCCAAATGAGTAATGAGAGTTACAAGCATATGGCTGATTCTCATAGAAGGGCCAAAGAATTTCAAGTAGGAGACTTTGTGATGATCAGGCTCAAACCTGAGCAGTTTCCATTGGGAACTATGAAGAAACTCCATGCCCGTGGTGCAAGTGTTGGAAATTATGTCCCAAAGCTAATCGTCTAGGCTATAGATGGTTGTGCTATCTTGTAACTATATACGATTTTTAATGAATAAAAGTTATTATTTTTAGCTGTTCATCATATTTGTATTTTTGTAAAATAAACTCTTGTATGATGGAGTGCTTAGAACTACATTATTTGATATAGAGAGGATATATTAAGTAGTTCTTAAAATGGTTCACAACCAAATGATACATTATTATAAGACGATAATGTATCAAGTGTAGGTTGTTGTATGTCACATTTGTTGGTTATCCTCTTAACCAAGGAGTGTGGAGACACCGGTGTGATATGCAAGTGAAATGTATGACATCTCACTGAACGTGACCTTCTACAGAGCTCTCTTCTATCAAAGGGTTGCTCGCAAAGGGATATAGATATATGTGTCCCTAGACTTCATATCACCATGGTAGCTTACAAGCAACTCACTACACTTTGGTGTCATACTACCTGGATTTCTAATCTAGTGACGAAAGATTTCTGGGTGCATTCAAGTACTTGTAGAGCAGTGGTGGATCAAGATGGAATTGATCCCTTCAAATAGATTGCAGTGAATGGCTCATTGTATCTTAATTTAGCAAATCCTTGGCCAAGGTAGTTATTGTGAGGAGTCACAAAACTTGTAAAGTTAAGACACGATTTGGATTAACCAAATTAGGGTTGGCAGTCGAGTCCTAGGACATCTTGAGCATTATGAAGTCAAAGGGATGAATTATATGGTAACCATATGCCAGAGGTTCTAGAGAGGTGCTCTGCATCTTCGAATTATCCAAACATCGGGTATCATTGCTAGATGATACTTTGATTGGTACTGGAAGTGTTCTAGTACTACCAGCTTAATGTTCGAACCTATGGGGTCACACACCATAGGGGTTTCTATCGGATCTTAAGGCTGATCGACGATTAAGAATCGTTTGCTATCATTGGTGGTCAATATGATTGACCATGTGTCGACACTTGAGGGGTCAACACTAGGCTATGACAAGAAGCATTTCCGGAAGATATTTTTGGACGAGTCGACTCGACCCCTGCTTGAGCCAACTCGAATGAACAATTTGATTGTTCTATGTCCTAGATGAGCCGACTTGAACCTGCTCGAGTCCACTCGTCTCTATTCGACCAAAAATCCCTGAACAGCTTTTCTATGACATTTTTGGAAGGTTTTGACATGGTTTGAATTTCGAATTCAAGCTATTTTGGCTCCAAACTTTCATGGAATGATTGTCACTCCTTCTTAATGTGATTTGAGTCAATATGGTATGCTCCTTGACCTTCTCCCCTAATAACTCCTCCTTTCTCTTTCTCCCTCTCTTGGTTGCCTCTATAAATAAGTGTTATTTTAGGGCTACTGGGTTAGAGAAGCTTTTGTTTTTGTCTCTGAATCTCATTGCTGTTGAGATTCTGAGAGGGAAGAAAAGGGTTGAGAGGACTTGGGCATTAGGTGTGTGGACTCCTAGCACTCAAGCTAGGCCTTGAGAAGAGAGCTAGTTAGGAAGGGTTCCACCTCTCCTCCTTGTCTTCCAGGAGAAGAAGATCAGCCCAAAGGATCCTAAAGAGCTAGCACTCCGAGGGAGTTGATCAGAGTTGAGCCCATGTGTGGATTACCTATAGAGGCCAAACACGTGTGTGGCTCAAGAGCATCATCCTTGGAGCATCGCCACTGCATCCATCAGAGGTATAACAGTAAGGTACTTTTATATCTTTGCTCTTTTCTTGTTTTGATGTTTATATTGTAAGCTATTTTATTATACTAGATCTTGTTGCGGGCAGATTGATAGATCGTTTAGATCGATTTACCAAGCCTTCCGCTGTGTATATTTTAAAATCATTTTAAAATGCATCTAATTTTGCCTTGCTTTTGCATATTGTATGCATGGTGTTGGTATTTTTTTACCTTCAAATGGTATCAAAGCTCCAGGTTCATCGTAGTATAATAATGCTAGCATACTTTTAACATCATGTTTTTCTTTTAAAGTACTTGGATTAAGTACTTCACCATAGCCATCTGGTTATAGGAGAGAAGTAGGGTTGCAAGACCCTCTGTTCCCATTCAATGGGATCTCCTATGGCGTGTAGGGGTACCACTTGTGATTGACTCATGAAGAGAAAAAATAAAAAAAAATGTAGATTAAAAATATTTTAATCTAATGTTATGAACATAAAACAAATTTAGATTAGATCTAAGAGTTTTGTTTTGATCATGTTTAATCTCTAAATTTGAATTGTTCAAATAAATTGCATGAATTTTTGAAGTCACTATTTTCTACCCCCACAGACAAGCCAACTCGACCCCAGCTCGAGCTGACTCATTTATGCAGGAAGAACAATCTGACCGTTTCTGGTTCTAGATGAGCCGACTCAACCCCTGCTCGAGCCGACTCATCTATGCCAACAGATGGATCTATCTATTTTTGGTTCTGGATGAGTCAACTTGCATTTTACTGAGTTGACTCGACTAGAATGCCCTGAAATAGTGAATTCAAAATATGCTTGTAAAATTATTTTACATTCTTAATTGAAATTGTTTCGATTAATTAAGGCTATTGAACTTAATTGAAAATTAAGAATGACAAAGAACTCTAGGAATATTATTCAAAGATTTTAAGGCATTTCAATAAACCTTAAGGGTCATGGGTTAGCTTCTTTTGGGTCCTTAATTGGATTAGACCAAAGTTTAGATAAATTGGACTAATAGAGAACTAATCTAATCAAATATTGAGTTAGGGTTTCTTCTCTATAGATCTCTCTAATAGTTAGATTAATTAGTCCATAGATCTAAATGGATCTAATTTGTGGCTCAGTTGTTAGCCCGAGTCTTTAGGATGGTCTAATTTCTTTTGATGAACCAATTGGTGTCTAGGTAAGTTTGGCATCTTGATCATGGTTCTTTGGGGCTACCTCTTACCTGGCCAACTCGATTGTGTCTAAGGCAAGATGGTTAATGGCGGAACCCAACCCATTATCTTACTTACCTGGCCAATATAGTCAATCAGAATTGATTAGATAGCTCACTAACTCGTGTTAACCCATGTCAACCAAGGTTAATCAGTCTTGACTAATTTTTGGTGCCCATGGATCATGAGTTATGAGTAACCCTCCTTGTTTGATAATTTGGTTAGTGGGAGGTTGATCCATGTCTTCTTATCTCTTCTTCTATCATAATAAGATTAAATCCTCTAAATTATTAGGTCCATAAAAGGATGAAGTTATAGGGATAACCAAGTCCTAGCTTCCCATTAAGTGAGATTGTAATAGGTCTAATAGTTGGGTGTTCCTCAGCAGATCCAAAGATCGAGTGTTCATCGGGTTATTGAAATTAATGTTCCTAATATGATGGCTCAGTGTGACTCTCTTAACGGTGGTCAAATAGGCCGACCAAAGTCGAGCTTGACTATTCATTAGTTAGAAGCATCGAATTTTGTTATGTTAAGGTTGGACCTAACCAGGACCTTCAATAGGAGGCCCAAAGGTCGATTGAAGTGCACCTTGGGGTAAAACCTAAATACTAGAGGTTACTTGGAAAAGTTATCGATTAAAGAACCTACCTTTAGACGAGCATGGGTGGGCCAACCAAAGTTGGGCTCATGTGTTGTCTATTGAACTCTATTACCCACTAAGGAATTAAAGTAATTCCTCGGATTGGAGATAGAGGCTACCAGTATGAACAATTAATGGGAGGGCCTTTAGACTAAAGTTCATGTCTATAGGTTAATAATTCATATATATTAATTAGCTTTGGTTTTCCTTTCAGATGTATTCCAATCTGTCACTTTAGTCTCTTCTCAATAACGAGAAGCTCAAGGGTCCTGTTGCGGCATCAACTCCTGGACCGAGGACCGAGGTGACTGGATGTGCTGGAGTGCTCCTCTCCCGGATGAACCTACAATAAAGTCTCCAAGGGTGCCGGTGGTGTTCCGGCGGGGGACCCTCCGATGGCTAAGTTAGCAGGAGGTTGAAGGCAATAGAATGGAGGAATCAAGGAATGAACTGCGTATGGAGAGGGAAGAGTTCTTCTACCTTCAAACAGGGTCCCTTGAATACCTTATATAGGTGCAGAACAATCCAAAATCCATTAGGGGAGAGACTGAGAAAGATCGATCTGCCCTTAGGAGAATCTGGTGAGTGGCCACGTGGTGCGTAGATATAGCGACATCGTGGAAGTAGTGGAGCAGGGCTGTTGGGATGACAGAATCCCACAGTAACAGAAAGATGCTTCTGTAATTCCTTGGATGCAAAGGCATGCCTATCGGACGTCGGCCGTGGGGAAGCCGGTCCGTTGAATCCCAGCAGGAGAGGGTTGGTCAGACCTCAGCTTCGATGGGTCAGACCCCTGAAGGAGTGCGACAGGCCGGACCCCAGCAGGAGAGGGTCGGTCGAACCTCTGCTCCGGTGGGTCAGACCTCTGAAGAAGAGCGACGGGCTGAACCCCAGCAGGAGAGGGTCGGTAGGACCTCAGTTCTGGTGGGTCGAACCTCTGAAGGAGTACGACGGGCCGGACCCCAACAGGAGAGGGTCATTCGGACCCTTACTCCGGTGGGTTAGACCTCAAGCGGTCAGAACCTTGAAGGGGTGGCCCGGTCGGAGCGCCAGAATGGTTCGGTTCTGGCTAAGGGTGAGTCGTCCAGGTACAACAGTTGTCCCCCTTACCCTTGTGCTTCGAGCGAGTCCGTAGGCTCGAAAGGCGAGGGCATTAAATGGCAGTAAATACATTAGTGTTTCAACCATATCTGGAGCTCAAATTCTTGTATGATGATGCTAAGTGAGTAGATCATACCTCCACACACTCATTTCATCAAATTCATCCCCCATCAACAACCCTCCTCACTCCACTCCACATATCAAGCCATATCACCAAGGATCAAGCCTAGCATTCATGGTTGGCCAAAGCACCTTGAAGAGGAATTCAAAATTCAAGTTGGGCACCCTTGATTCATGAAGACAACCACCCCCTTTCCTCTCCCCAAAACAAGCTTGTAAGTCCCTTCTTCAAATTTTGAATTCAAATGAGGACTTGGGAGCCTATAAATATGACCCTAACTCTCTTGTAAGAATGATGAATGATGAATGTTGAATCAATGAAAATTCTGAAATTTGTTTTTCTAGCCCTTATCTTTGTGACTTGGAACTCTGAGAGAGAGTGAGCCTTCACTTTCGAGCATCGAGAGGTGTGAGGCCCTAGATATCCTCTTCCTACACAAGCCACCAACCCACCTCCCAAGTCTGGATGCCCCTTTGGAAGCTCCTCCTGGATGCCTAACAAGAAGAACCTCCCCTAGACCGCCCCCCTCAACTTCACCCCTCTTCATTTCTTTGCTATCTTATTCCTTCTTGTTTTATAACTTGGTTCTAGGTTGCTCGCAGGTCCTTTAGGTACCACAGACAAAGGAACCGGCCTACCTTGCCTTCAGGACATCTGATGGAAAGCCAGTGAACCCGCAAGGTCGAGTGCTTGATCTTCCAGGCCGCATCCTAAGTGTGAGTGAACTCGGCATCGAGTGCTTTAGAGTTTCGAAAGGTTTGCACTTTCTAATATTCTGAGTAGGGTTATTGATTTAGAGCTAAGTCCTACTGGGGTTTCTCAATCCCGAGGTCCTGCTTTATGACTATTTAGGATCTATTTCTGCATGTTAGAGTTTCTTGATCTTTATGCAAGTATCCAGTTCTATCCTTAGTTTGATTTTGGGAATTGGTCAATTCATTAAAACATAAAAATAACAAAGAATCATTTGCATGCATCTTAGTCCCGCATCATTTTCTCTCTTTACTTTCTCGATCTTTGTCATCCACTTTCTCTCTATATATTTTGTTTCTAATTTTCTCTCTCCTTTATGCTCTTCCCTCTCCTTTCAAAATTTCTCTTTCTTTCTTGGAGTGGGTAATCTCAATAGGTCCCTTTCTTGTAACCTAGGTTGACATCCATTAAAAAGATCTTATACCTTAATCGTTGAGTAGTGCATCAATCAATCTTATTCTTTTTCCTTTTATGAGATGATGTGGCAACATTCGCTGACATAGAGCCTACACAGTTGCCAGCCAATAGCCGCATGGGTGAGGCCTACCACCTAGACGTGGCCCCTAGGTGGAAGGCCGAGGTGAGCCCCCTGCCAAGGTCAGCTCCTAGCCGGGGTTGAGCTTATAGAGTGAGCCCTCTATCTAAGGCCAGCTCTCGGCCGAGGCAGAGCTCATAAAGTCAGCCCTACTGTCGAGGTCAGCTCCTAGCCGGGGTCAGGCTCATGGGGTAAGCCCTCCGTCTGAGGTCAACTGCCAATCGGGGTTGTGCTCATGCAGCCGAAGCGAGCCTCCCGATCGAGGTCAGCTCCCAATCGAGTCGAGCTCATGGGGTGAGCCCTCCATCTGAGGTCAGCTCCTGACTGGGGTCGAGCTTATGCTACCAAAGGTGGACCTCTTCGGGAGGTCCTTCCCAGCCATACGAAGGCCAGAATTCCTACCAGCGGAGAAGGAGAGAAAGATTAACAAGAATTCAAACCACAGCATGAAGGTCCCTGTTCGCCTACAACCTCTGGAAGGTGGCATATGTCCTCCCACCAATGCGAGTTCTACAACACGCCGCTTGCATGTTCTGCACAAGGTAAGCCCCATCAGACTCAGGGTCCCATAGTGTGATGCCACGTCAACACCGTACAGTCAAAGGATGCTGATCCACGTGGCACGAGGCCCGAAGTTCCCTAGAAGGAGAATGCTGCCAAAGTGATAGGCCCTGCAAAGCTTGGGTGGTCCCTTGATGCGGGACCGAAAGCTCTGATATTAAGAACGGTGTCGGACCGTTGATCGTTAAGAAACGATCTCTAGATTAGGGTGTCTAATTTAATTAAATTAAGTCTAATTAAATAAAAATAACCAGCAAAATAATTGGGTCAGGTTATCAAAGTGGATCTCACCCGAAAACACGGAATCTCACGAAAGTTGGAAGAGGGAGATCGTCCCGAGATTGTCCAAAATCCGGATCAGTAGTTCACGAGCGAAGTGGATCAGAAGCCGTTGGACCTGGAATACCAAAAGATTAATAATCCCAAATCAAAAAAAATATAAAAAAAAAAAATTTCCAATGCTTTGAGATCTGTGCTTTGAGATCCGTGAGACTTTGAGATCGGTGCGCCTCTGGGATTCGTGCAGTGCAAAAAAAACAATCGGCAGCAACGAACGTGATTGCTTTCACGTTCGTGCTGAAACTTTTCCTTCCCACAGCTCACACCAAGAAACAGGGGAGGCCGGGGCTTGCGGCTGGGGCGGTGATGGCCACGACGGACCGGACGGAGATGGCAGCAGGGCGGCAAGGAGCTGGGCGGCCGGAATACATCAGGGCCGATGGTCTCGATCGGCCGTGGGCTGGGAGCGGAGGAGATCTGCTGGAGGGCGGAAGACACTCGGCGCGCTTGGTCTCGGGCGGTGCGATGTCGCGCGGATCGGGCGGAGATGAGTCCGGTGGACGGCAACTTCAGGGAGCAGAGAGGAGGTCCTGTTGAGGTGTCGCGGGTCGACTTGAGCCATGGATCTTCGGATTCGGCGACGTGGAGGACGATGGAGGACGGACGGAAGCGACTGATTGCCGGAGGGGGACAGAGGGCTCGGCGCCGTGGAGGTCGTCGGTGCTTGGTCGGCGGCTTGCACGGGCGGACTGGCACAATCCTTCGGCATGGGAGGTGCTTCGGTTGAATGGCTTTGAAGGGAAGATGGAGGGATTTAGGAAGAGTCCAAGAAAGGAGAACTCAGAGAGAGGAAGAAGAGAGGAAAGATCCAGAAGAGAAGAAGGGGAGGGGAGGAGAGTCGGGAAACACCCAAGATTTCCTTTTTCAATCTTTTTTTCTCTTTTTTCATTTCAATCAGAAACATCTTTAAATAAAAACTATCGGAACCTGAAAGAGATCCGAAAAAAATCCTAAAATAATCGGAACTTCTCAACAGACTGAGAAATCCGAATGATAAAAACTAAAACAAATATTTAAACTAGATAATCAAATCCTAAAGCTGATAAGATAAGATAATATCTTGAATTTAAATTCAAGAGTGTTGCATCAGGATTAGTGCTCAACATCATCAGGATCTGTGCTCATCAGGATCTGTGCTCATCAGGATCTGTGCTAGACTTTTAGATTGGGCTGGCTTCAGGTTTGGATCGATGTCCCCATCATTTCCCCTGTGGTGGGGAGAACTCGACTCTGTCGAGTCAGACTGGAGGTGCTTAAATAAATTTGGATCAATGTTCTGCAGCTCCTCTTCAGTAATCCAGGAGTCCTCTGACTTTGGTCTGCCTCGCCAGTGAACCAGGTAGCGGTAGCAATTTTGATTTCTTGAAGACTTGATCTCCTCGTCCAAAATTCGTTTAATCACATCGTGTTGTTCCCTCTTTTGGAAAAGTGGACTCTCAAAAGGCTGATCACTCTCAAAGAATGCAGGTCCAAATACATCACCATGTGTCAATGCTGGTTCTTTATATTCAATTAGATCCAAATTATTAATCAAATTAACTCCTAATTGTTTTTTCAGCTCCAACCTCATGGTCTTGTTCTTCGTCTTGTTCTTCATAGGCATCGGCTAATCCTGGGTCAGCAGTATAAACTTCTTCTTCAAGGACATCACCTAGATCTTCTTGTTCTTCAAGTGTCCCTATATGCAAGGTTCTAGATGGACATTGGCTAGCTACATGACCTATCCCATTACATCTAAAGCAGTGGATCTTAGAGCTACTTCCACGGGAAGTTTCTCCTATAATCCCTTTTCCTTTGTCATCTCTCGGGGGTCGACTACCAGGGGCCTGACTAATGTTAGGTTGTGGACCAGTCGGGGCTAGGTTCATGCTAGGCCTTGGACCTAAAATTCCTGGTCTAGAAGGTTCAGATCTACGAGTGATAGACATTTGCTGAAATCTTTCATAGTCTTGAGCTAATTGATATGCTTGCTCTAGACTATAAACTTCTCTCAAAAACAATTCCTTTTGGATATCTACTCTCAGACCAGCTCTAAACCGGGATAAAGTGACAGATGGGTCTTCATGTACATTACATCGCATAAGGTATTCATCAAATTTATCGATGTAATCATTTACAAGTCCAGTTCCTTGGGTCAACCTTTGCCATTGGTCCAAAAGTTGCTGTTGATAAGATGCAGGAAGATACTTCTCTCGAAGCTTATCCTTCATCTCATCCCATGTTCCAACAGGTTCCTGTCTCCTATGAATGGCTAACCTCTGGACATTGTGCCAATATAGCTTTGCTTGGCCTAACAATCTCATTTGGGCAAACCTAACTTTTCTATCCTCAGACATATCGTACCAGGAGAAGTAATGGTCCATATTAGCTTCCCAGTCAATATATTCTTTGGGGTCCAGGTGACCTACAAAACTTGGGGCGTCAATCTTAACACTCCTCATGATTCGTTCATCTTTATCGATTGGGTTGTGATAAGACCTAAGTGCTGGATGATTACCTGGATAATCATGTCGATTCCTAGGGTCAGGTCGAAGGATTTGAGTACGACCGCTATCATGATCTAGGTAGTCATTTTGGTCTCTAGGGTCTCTAGGATCAGGAACTCTAGGATCTGTAACTCTTGATGAAGAGTTCCTAATAGGATAATTGGTGTTCACTAGTCGCTCTTCTTCAAGAGTTAATACCCTGGCATCTAAAGATCCTAACTTGCTGTCAATTTTTTCGAGTTTACCCATGATTACTTGAAGGGCAGCTTCTAAACTGGGATCCATTTTGTTATCTACGGAAGAATGTTCTGATTGATACTTGCTTCCTGACCTAGTTGTCATGCAAAATTAAAATTGACCCTAACCTAACCTATTGCTCTGATACCAATTTGATGCGGGACCGAAAGCTCTGATATTAAGAACGGTGTCGGACCGTTGATCGTTAAGAAACGATCTCTAGATTAGGGTGTCTAATTTAATTAAATTAAGTCTAATTAAATAAAAATAACCAGCAAAATAATTGGGTCAGGTTATCAAAGTGGATCTCACCCGAAAACACGGAATCTCACGAAAGTTGGAAGAGGGAGATCGTCCCGAGATTGTCCAAAATCCGGATCAGTAGTTCACGAGCGAAGTGGATCAGAAGCCGTTGGACCTGGAATACCAAAAGATTAATAATCCCAAATCAAAAAAAATATAAAAAAAAAAAATTCCAATGCTTTGAGATCTGTGCTTTGAGATCCTTGAGACTTTGAGATCGGTGCGCCTCTGGGATTCGTGCAGTGCAAAAAAAACAATCGGCAGCAACGAACGTGATTGCTTTCACGTTCGTGCTGAAACTTTTCCTTCCCACAGCTCACACCAAGAAACAGGGGAGGCCGGGGCTTGCGGCTGGGGCGGTGATGGCCACGACGGACCGGACGGAGATGGCAGCAGGGCGGCAAGGAGCTGGGCGGCCGGAATACATCAGGGCCGATGGTCTCGATCGGCCGTGGGCTGGGAGCGGAGGAGATCTGCTGGAGGGCGGAAGACACTCGGCGCGCTTGGTCTCGGGCGGTGCGATGTCGCGCGGATCGGGCGGAGATGAGTCCGGTGGACGGCAACTTCAGGGAGCAGAGAGGAGGTCCTGTTGAGGTGTCGCGGGTCGACTTGAGCCATGGATCTTCGGATTCGGCGACGTGGAGGACGATGGAGGACGGACGGAAGCGACTGATTGCCGGAGGGGGACAGAGGGCTCGGCGCCGTGGAGGTCGTCGGTGCTTGGTCGGCGGCTTGCACGGGCGGACTGGCACAATCCTTCGGCACGGGAGGTGCTTCGGTTGAATGGCTTTGAAGGGAAGATGGAGGGATTTAGGAAGAGTCCAAGAAAGGAGAACTCAGAGAGAGGAAGAAGAGAGGAAAGATCCAGAAGAGAAGAAGGGGAGGGGAGGAGAGTCGGGAAACACCCAAGATTTCCTTTTTCAATCTTTTTTTCTCTTTTTTCATTTCAATCAGAAACATCTTTAAATAAAAACTATCGGAACCTGAAAGAGATCCGAAAAAAATCCTAAAATAATCGGAACTTCTCAACAGACTGAGAAATCCGAATGATAAAAACTAAAACAAATATTTAAACTAGATAATCAAATCCTAAAGCTGATAAGATAAGATAATATCTTGAATTTAAATTCAAGAGTGTTGCATCAGGATTAGTGCTCAACATCATCAGGATCTGTGCTCATCAGGATCTGTGCTCATCAGGATCTGTGCTAGACTTTTAGATTGGGCTGGCTTCAGGTTTGGATCGATGTCCCCATCATTTCCCCTGTGGTGGGGAGAACTCGACTCTGTCGAGTCAGACTGGAGGTGCTTAAATAAATTTGGATCAATGTTCTGCAGCTCCTCTTCAGTAATCCAGGAGTCCTCTGACTTTGGTCTGCCTCGCCAGTGAACCAGGTAGCGGTAGCAATTTTGATTTCTTGAAGACTTGATCTCCTCGTCCAAAATTCGTTTAATCACATCGTGTTGTTCCCTCTTTTGGAAAAGTGGACTCTCAAAAGGCTGATCACTCTCAAAGAATGCAGGTCCAAATACATCACCATGTGTCAATGCTGGTTCTTTATATTCAATTAGATCCAAATTATTAATCAAATTAACTCCTAATTATTTTTTCAGCTCCAACCTCATGGTCTTGTTCTTCGTCTTGTTCTTCATAGGCATCGGCTAATCCTGGGTCAGCAGTATAAACTTCTTCTTCAAGGACATCACCTAGATCTTCTTGTTCTTCAAGTGTCCCTATATGCAAGGTTCTAGATGGACATTGGCTAGCTACATGACCTATCCCATTACATCTAAAGCAGTGGATCTTAGAGCTACTTCCACGGGAAGTTTCTCCTATAATCCCTTTTCCTTTGTCATCTCTCGGGGGTCGACTACCAGGGGCCTGACTAATGTTAGGTTGTGGACCAGTCGGGGCTAGGTTCATGCTAGGCCTTGGACCTAAAATTCCTGGTCTAGAAGGTTCAGATCTACGAGTGATAGACATTTGCTGAAATCTTTCATAGTCTTGAGCTAATTGATATGCTTGCTCTAGACTATAAACTTCTCTCAAAAACAATTCCTTTTGGATATCTACTCTCAGACCAGCTCTAAACCGGGATAAAGTGACAGATGGGTCTTCATGTACATTACATCGCATAAGGTATTCATCAAATTTATCGATGTAATCATTTACAAGTCCAGTTCCTTGGGTCAACCTTTGCCATTGGTCCAAAAGTTGCTGTTGATAAGATGCAGGAAGATACTTCTCTCGAAGCTTATCCTTCATCTCATCCCATGTTCCAACAGGGTCCTGTCTCCTATGAATGGCTAACCTCTGGACATTGTGCTAATATAGCTTTGCTTGGCCTAACAATCTCATTTGGGCAAACCTAACTTTTATATCCTCAGACATATCGTACCAGGAGAAGTAATGGTCCATATTAGCTTCCCAGTCAATATATTCTTTGGGGTCCAGGTGACCTACAAAACTTGGGGCGTCAATCTTAACACTCCTCATGATTCGTTCATCTTTATCGATTGGGTTGTGATAAGACCTAAGTGCTGGATGATTACCTGGATAATCATGTCGATTCCTAGGGTCAGGTCGAAGGATTTGAGTACGACCGCTATCATGATCTAGGTAGTCATTTTGGTCTCTAGGGTCTCTAGGATCAGGAACTCTAGGATCTGTAACTCTTGATGAAGAGTTCCTAATAGGATAATTGGTGTTCACTAGTCGCTCTTCTTCAAGAGTTAATACCCTGGCATCTAAAGATCCTAACTTGCTGTCAATTTTTTCGAGTTTACCCATGATTACTTGAAGGGCAGCTTCTAAACTGGGATCCATTTTGTTATCTACGGAAGAATGTTCTGATTGATACTTGCTTCCTGACCTAGTTGTCATGCAAAATTAAAATTGACCCTAACCTAACCTATTGCTCTGATACCAATTTGATGCGGGACCGAAAGCTCTGATATTAAGAACGGTGTCGGACCGTTGATCGTTAAGAAACGATCTCTAGATTAGGGTGTCTAATTTAATTAAATTAAGTCTAATTAAGTAAAAATAACCAGCAAAATAATTGGGTCAGGTTATCAAAGTGGATCTCACCCGAAAACACGGAATCTCACGAAAGTTGGAAGAGGGAGATCGTCCCGAGATTGTCCAAAATCCGGATCAGTAGTTCACGAGCGAAGTGGATCAGAAGCCGTTGGACCTGGAATACCAAAAGATTAATAATCCCAAATCAAAAAAAATATTAAAAAAAAAAATTTCCAATGCTTTGAGATCTGTGCTTTGAGATCCGTGAGACTTTGAGATCGGTGCGCCTCTGGGATTCGTGCAGTGCAAAAAAAACAATCGGCAGCAACGAACGTGATTGCTTTCACGTTCGTGCTGAAACTTTTCCTTCCCACAGCTCACACCAAGAAACAGGGGAGGCCGGGGCTTGCGGCTGGGGCGGTGATGGCCACGACGGACCGGACGGAGATGGCAGCAGGGCGGCAAGGAGCTGGGCGGCCGGAATACATCAGGGCCGATGGTCTCGATCGGCCGTGGGCTGGGAGCGGAGGAGATCTGCTGGAGGGCGGAAGACACTCGGCGCGCTTGGTCTCGGGCGGTGCGATGTCGCGCGGATCGGGCGGAGATGAGTCCGGTGGACGGCAACTTCAGGGAGCAGAGAGGAGGTCCTGTTGAGGTGTCGCGGGTCGACTTGAGCCGTGGATCTTCGGATTCGGCGACGTGGAGGACGATGGAGGACGGACGGAAGCGACTGATTGCCGGAGGGGGACAGAGGGCTCGGTGCCATGGAGGTCGTCGGTGCTTGGTCGGCGGCTTGCACGGGCGGACTGGCACAATCCTTCGGCACGGGAGGTGCTTCGGTTGAATGGCTTTGAAGGGAAGATGGAGGGATTTAGGAAGAGTCCAAGAAAGGAGAACTCAGAGAGAGGAAGAAGAGAGGAAAGATCCAGAAGAGAAGAAGGGGAGGGGAGGAGAGTCGGGAAACACCCAAGATTTCCTTTTTCAATCTTTTTTTCTCTTTTTTCATTTCAATCAGAAACATCTTTAAATAAAAACTATCGGAACCTGAAAGAGATCCGAAAAAAATCCTAAAATAATCGGAACTTCTCAACAGACTGAGAAATCCGAATGATAAAAACTAAAACAAATATTTAAACTAGATAATCAAATCCTAAAGCTGATAAGATAAGATAATATCTTGAATTTAAATTCAAGAGTGTTGCATCAGGATTAGTGCTCAACATCATCAGGATCTGTGCTCATCAGGATCTGTGCTCATCAGGATCTGTGCTAGACTTTTAGATTGGGCTGGCTTCAGGTTTGGATCGATGTCCCCATCATCCCTCTGGGAATGGAAACTTCTTGTGATGGTATAGGGCTCAATGACACAATGCCTGGTCCAAAATGAACAAAGCTCTCCGAAGAAGGAAGAAGACCTCTCCGGGGGATAGAGGAAGAGCTCTCCGACGAGAAAGGAGAGAGCTCTCTGAAGAGAGAGGAAGAGCTCTCCGGGGGATAGAGGAAGAGCTCTCCGAAGGGAGAAAAGCTCTCTGACGAGAATGGAGAGAGCTCTTTAGAGGGAGAAGAGCTCTCTGGGGGATAGAGGAAGAGATCTCCGGGGGATGAAGGAAGATCTCTCTGAAGGGAGAAGGGCTCTCCAATGAGAAAGGAGAGAGCTCTCCAAAGAGAGTGGAAGAGCTCTTCGGGGGATAGAGGAAGAGCTCTCCGAAGGGAGAGGGGAGAGAGGAGTTCTGGAGGAGAGGGTTCTTGAGAGAGCTCTCAGGAGAGCTCTCTAGAGAGCTCATCAAAGGCTGGAAGGAGGACAAGTCCGAGAGAAAAGAAGGGCTCCGAGAAGCCCATAGATCACCTCCTCCTCCAGAAGGACCATTCCGAGTGGGGGGAGGGAAGAAGGAAAAGCTGCAAGCAATGACGAGCCCCTCTAGAGAACACACCACAAGATGGCACATCAAGAAGGGCACTGGGATGCGATCCTAGGTTAGGATCATCGTGCAAGCTGTAAGGTAAGAAAGGTAAAAGGAAGATGCAGGAGGAGCAGGGAGAGCTAAGTAGGCAAGCCACCGAAAGCTCAGCGACCAATGGACCAACCAAAGAACCTCCCTGCTCCCCGCTCTCTATTCCTTCTTTCTGCTGCTTAGACATTATCATCTCATTATTTATATTATTTGAATATCTTTATCATGTCACCTCCTGAGGTGAGGGAGTCCCCGAAGCTCTACGTCTCAGGGGTTCTGCTTCTCTCGATTGTTCCACTAACTTGATCATCGCAGTGTCCCCGCCAGAATTCCTGGACTGGGTCTTCTCTATTTTGTAGGCCAGGTGGGCCGAAGGGATGACCCCCGAGGAGGAGGAGGAAGCACTCCTGGCAAAAGGAGGCACCCAATGTGGTGGCGATGCACCGGAGCTATGGGCTATGACGATCCAGGCGGCAACATGAGGTATGAGCTATACTTCTAGCTCAATCTGATCCATTTAGATTCTTCGAGGATTTTTAGTTTGTTGAAGCTTTTAAGTTATTAATAGTAAAATTAATTGTATGTTATTGATATTGAATAGGTGAAGCTAACCTTTTTAATTAAAGTTGGGTATTGAAGCATGTCAGTGTAAGCAATATAATACTTCAAATATGTTTTTAAATGATATTTTAAAAATAATGATTAGTTATTTAATTTATTTTATGCTTTATTTTATATTAAATAAAATGGGTCAAGCATGTATTATTTTGCTATTTAAACTAATTTATAGTTTACTTTGGAAAGTGTAATTAGTAAAACTTGACTGGGATTATAAAAATACTTTTATATATATTCTCAATATGATTATAATGTGACCTTGCCAATGGGGATTATATATTGAACTTATCGACTTGTAATCCAAAAAACTAGTTTCAATACTAAGCCATCAGTAATTAGAATAGTAGTATTTAGTACTTTATATAACATATTTTTGTTATCAGATCCATGCCACTAAGTTACGTGACCATAGCATATTGTTTAGTTCTTTATCTATTATTTTTTTTTCTAAAAAATATATATTAATAAAAATTAGATCCTCCAAGTTAATATTATATTATTTATTTTCTCTGCATGCTTAGACTCTACTTTGATATATTATGCTGTTTACCAGGCTAGTGTATCTTATTACTTTCTTTTTTCCATTTTTTAGATCATGAAGCATGATTATTTGGAACTTGGAGAAGTATACTATATTGCTTGGAGATCTACAAATTAATTAGATTTCTAGCTTAGTTTACTTTAGTCTGTTTCAACTTAGTTTGAATATTTTATTTTGATTAAACATTACAATTTGTGTCAAGTAAAGATATTTGATTTTAAATATGATTTAATTGGTTTTTAAGGATTTAAGGCCTAGTATTATCATTATATTTTTTAAAATTTTTATGATTAAATCTATAGCCTTGCATGCTTGAGAGCCTACCCTGCAGGTATGCAGAATTTATTACGTGCTTAGTTCAAGGCATGATAGATTATACTTTAATATATTAAATAGGATTAGGAGATTCACTTAGTGAAGTCTAAAGATATAGGATGGACAAGATAAGTAAATTTTACACTCCTTATTTATTTAAATTATTATATTTTAATGCATATGATTTGTTGTTATTAATGAATTCATGTTTTTCATGATCAGCATATATGTATGTAAAAATATGCTTTATTATGAAGATTGGTTTCATGAATATTTTCGATGAAAAAGATAAATTTATGAAGCATGATTTGGATTATATCATTTAATATTTTTCTACCTATACACATATATATTTGAAGAAAAAGATATAAAGATTCCAAAGATTCTTAGATATCTATGAACAAATCCATGTAATTAAGAATGTCAACATCTAGAGCTAGCATCCACAAGAAATATGACTCCACTAATAGGTATAAAGTTGGCACATGAAAAAAGAACTCTATCGATTAAGAAATATGAACCTATTATGGATATAAAGTGACCATAGTATGAATATCCGTGAGCATTATTTTGAAATATGATATAAATACATAATATGAAAGATTATAAATTTGATGCAAGATGACTCTAAGACTGATGTAAAATAGTAAACTAATTTTTTTATAATTTTTAATATTTTTAATTCAGTGGCTAAATACCCAAAATTAAGTAAAGAATCAACATAAAGACTAGTAATGCAAGAAACTAACATACCCGCAAAAGCTCATGCAGAATAATAAATAGTCAGGACCCGAGAGTTGAGAAACTTCCAGTTTAGGATAGCTATTCTTCATCAAATTAGAGATTAAGAGAAGAGAAGACTGTTACCAATCAATGAATTGAGGAACTTCCGATGAAGAGGTCACTCAGCACTTTGATTGGAGTCTGGATGATGAAGCTCGGATCCCTTGAATTTGATGATTGATTTGGACAGTCCTAGAGGCAAAGAAAGCCTCCTCTGGGGAGGTGAAACACTTCAGGGATCCTACAAGCATCATAGGTCAATCAAAATAGCAAATAAATAAAAGTAAAGAAACTAGGGTTTGATTGAAATCAGGGTAGAAGTTTGAAGCTGGCGGCTAGAAGTAGGATAATGCTCTTTGGCTTGGACGGTATCTAGGGCACTCCTTCTTGGGCATGTAAAGACTTGGATGGCAGTAAGCTAGGGCATGTAAGGATGCTAGGGCATCAAGGATTCGGCTAAGCACAATAGTAACAAAAAACTCTTACACCAACACAAGCACACAAGCTTCTAAACCAAAATTTCAGCAAAGTTTAATATCATGAATAAAAGTTGTTTACAAGAGGGGGAGGGGTGGAGTATTTATAGATGTTCCCCAAGTCCTCTCCTAGTTAGGATAGGATTACAAAGTTGAGAGGGAGAGGGATTACTAGTTTGCTTAAGATTAGGAGAATACACTTTGAATGAAAATAAAACTAGTTCTCCTTATTCTACTTGGATTTCTCTCCTTATTTGACTTGGTCCAAGGGCTCTCTTTGGGCTTGGGCATCAATATGGAGTTAGGCTTGGCTTGAGGGCAGCAAGGGGCATCCTCCTTTGGATTGGTGCATGGGCTTTGGAACCTAGAAGCTAGGGTGCCCTGGTATCAGCATATTCCTTGGAATCTTGGTTCTGGGGCTTATGGGCTTGACTCCTGGGCTTGGAATCTCTTAGCCTGCGGTACTGGCATATTCCTGGAATCATGGGGCACCAGGCATCTGGCATATTTCGAAGCATCTGGAGAGAATCTAGCATCTGGAATGGCATCTGGTGGGAATCAGGGTATCTGAAGAGCATTTGGAGGGCATCTAGGGCTCTTGGGTGTCAAATGAGATCCCATAAGCTGATGTAAATACCTCTGGCTCCTGGGTAAGGCTTGGTGGAACTCCAAAATTGGGTATCCTCTCCTCTTGTATAAAAACTAGACTCTCACTGGACTCATACTTAAATACATGACTCAATGGATTGGGCTAGGTTAAGACAAATCAACTAGTCTCAACTTATTACAGGACTCAATCTTACTTGATTACAAAATTATGACACATGATTAAGGTTCTAAAAAACCCTAATCAGTAAACCATATAGGATCCAGGGATCTGTGTATGATCTTAGTGTCCCCACCAATTCTTCCAAGGTGGGAGGAACTCGACCCCGTCGAGTATGGGTCAATTTGGCTCAAGGAGGGACTGGGTTGAGGCACTGTAGATCCGCACCAGCATTCCATAAATCCTCATATTCTGGCCGACCTTGCCACCGGACCAAGTACCACTGGGTACTGGTAGCTTGATAGTCCAGAGTTCTTTCAATCTATTCCTCACCAAAAGGCCAAATTGTATGTGGTCACTCTGGAATGAGTTCACTCATAAAGAAAGGGAGTGGCTCAAGGGGCTCGCTGGGTATCACTGCTAGCTCCTTAGACTCTATAAGATCTGAGATGATGAAGGTGGAGCTAATATCTAAATCAGGTGATATCTCAGGCACATAGGCATTAGGTCCATTACTCTTCATTATTTTTGATGGGCCAGCTTCACGAGCAAAAAATTCCTTTATCATCACATATTCCTTTGCATAAAATTATTTATCTTTCCTTTAGGAATTAGACAAGTTGTTATTTAGTTCATTATTCTTATTTAACTTTTGACTAATATCCTGATGCAGATGCTGTGCAGAGGCTAGTGTAGGTGCGGACAGATGATTCGGGGCTATGGATTTATTGGACCCAACTAATACCTAATAGGCTCGACTAGACTTTCCAATCAAAGGAAATTTTATTGGACTCTAAGAGACAAAACCTAACAAACTATAGACTCATTGTGTTTGATCCTATCATGGAATGCACATGAAATTTACTATGTACTCCTAGCAAATGCCATAAAGTATACCAAAAGTAATATGCAAACCTAACATGTGCAATTAATGAATGCAACATGCAAACCTCTACATGATGCAGGTGAATGGTTAAAGAAATATAAGAAAACTCAAGAAAAGGAAAAAAATATGGGGTGAATTCAAGGTTAGTCTGATAGGGTAGAAAATAAGAAAAGGGATTGGAATTGTTCGGATAGACTAAAAGATAAGAAGGTGTTTCAGGGATGAGTCTTATACTAATGAGGTTGACCTTATGAGGTTAAGGTATATCTACTGGGTTGGCATGATGGAAAAATGGGTCACTAATTTCGGGGAAGAGATCAATGGAAGTCAAAAGAGTGAATTCATTTTGAGGGTACTGATAAGAAATCAAGTCCTTAATAAATTCTTTTGGCTTAGAAAATTCAGGACTAGGCTCTATAATTAGATTCTCTTCCTCTAACTAGTCTTCTACTACCGGTTCAGCTTGGGTGTGGTCAGGTTCAACTAATGTTGGGTGGTCTTCTACTTGGTTATCTACTTGGTCAACTAATTCTTGGTTGGTTTCTACTTGAGTATGGTCAGGGTCAACTAATCCTAGGTCATCTATAGGGAACTCCTCTTCTTCCTCCTCGTACTCATCCACTAAGCTTGGGTTAGCCTCATATATCTCCTATTCAATATCTTTTTGGTGAACCAATGAGGTGGTAAGAGGGGGTTGGCAATGGAATACCTGACTAATATTAGGCTCAAATCTAAGGGTATTGATCCTATAGGGTTCAGGTTGACTGAGGGATAGTGGGTTACTACTGGGTTCATATCTAGGGACTATGGGTTCCTGGGGCTCATAGGGCAAGGGTTCAACTCTATGAGTCTTGCCTAGGGTTCCTAATTGATCTCCTACTTGGTCAAAACTATGGATTGCTTGATTACTTGATTGGATCAGTTGGTCAAGCTTAGTATTAATTTGGGTATCGGATTGGTCAAACCTATGGTCCATCCAGTCAAATCGTTCGGTCAAGGTTTTCATGAAGGCCTCAAAATTGGAATCCATGGCTGAGTCAGTTTGGGGTTTAGACTTCTGATATTGGGTTCCTAATCTAGTGGTTATACAATCAAACAATCAGTCAGAATGAGATGTTGCAGCCAAGCATGCAAAATGGATTAGCTTAATCTAGGGTTTCCTAGACCTAGAGCCAAAACTGAATGGGTTAGCTCAACTTACACATAACCTAGCAGCTAATCCTTCCTCTAGCCAAGTAGAGGGTGGGAGTGTGCGAGGCCCCCCTGCTTTCGCAGGGATCCAATTAAAAACTACAACACCACTTAGGTTGTTTGACTCTGGACCCTCAGTCTTAGACAGCATATTTCAATAATAGCCACAGGATTAAATACACTAGTTGGCCCACACAGCTCAGACCCGACCTGTTGATGTCACCTAGCCCTCTAGGGCAAATTAGGTTTAATTGATTTTAATCAGGCTTAGGTCTAAATGATAATGGTTGTTTTGGGCCCAAGACAGGTGATGAAATCCTGTCCTAATGTTAGATAGTGATTACCCTTAAGATTTGGTTAATCAAATGATGGACATTCAATGAGTCCTAATGCGAACTAAAATAATCAGAAAAATAAAATATTTTTGTGTATTTTATGATGTGGCAGGTTAGGTTTAAGTTGATTAGGTTAGCAATCAAATTAGGCTTAGGATTGGGGTATGTGGAAGTTGATTAGATTAGGTTGAGTCAAGGTACAGAAATAGCAGAATTCAGAAAGTTAGGGTTTCAAAAGATACAGATTTTGACACAGATTATGATGCATAAAAAAATCAAAAAAATTCTAGGATAGAGGATGGTCGATGATGATGAACTTTATCAAATTTTATACAAAAAAAAATCAAATGATGATGAAAATCCTAGGGTTTTTGGACTGCTACGGAAATCTCAGGATTTTTGTTAGGGTTTTAAATATGCCAAATTTTAAGGAATTAGGCTTCTATAAAATTTGTTAAAAATTATAATAAAATAGATGACAAGACAAAGAACAATTCATGCAAATTTCATGAAAAAATAAAATTCTTAGATGGTCAAAATCAGATGAAAAATAGACACCTAATGCAGTGGACAAGATGCAAAAAATTCAGGAATTAAGGTTTTGTGACTCTGATGCAGATAAAAACTATCATAAACCTGCTTTGATACCAAACTGATGTAGGATGACTCTAAGATTGATGCAAAATAGTAAACTAATTTTTTTATGATTTTTAAGAATTTTAATTCAGTGGCTAAATATCCAAAATTAAGTAAAGAATCAACATAAAGACTAGTAATGCAAGAAACTAATGTACCCGCAAAAACTCATGAAGAATAATAAATAGCCAAGACCCGAGAGTTGAGAAACTTCCTGTTTATGATAGCTATTCTTCATCAAATCAGAGATTAAGAGAAGGGAAGGATGTTCCCAATCAGTGAATTGAAGAACTTCTGATGAAGAGGTCACTCAGCACTCTGATTGAAGTCTGGATGATGAAGCTCGGTTCCCTTGAATTTGATGACTGATTTGGGCGGTCCTTGAAGCAAAAAGAGCCTCCTCTGGGGAGGTGAAATATCTCTGGGATCCTGCAAACATCAGGGATCAATCAAAATAGCAAATAAATAAAAGTAAAGAAATTAGGGTTTGATTGAAATTAGGGTAGAAGTTTGAAGCTGGCGGCTAGAAGTAGGATGATGCTCTTTAGCTTGGACGACAGCTAGGGCACTCCTTCTTAGGTGTGTAAAGACTTGGATAGCAGCAAGCTAGGGCATGGAAGGATGCTAGGGCAGCAAGGATTCGGCTAAGCACAATAGTAACAAAAAACTCCAACACAAACATAAGCACATAAGCTTCTAAACAAAAATTTCAGTGAAGTTTAATATCATGAATAAAAGTTGTTTACAAGAGGGGGAGGGGTGGGGTATTTATAAATGTTCCCCAAGTCCTCTCCTAGTTAGGATAGGATTACAAAGTTGAGAGGGAGAGGGATTACAAGTTTCTTAAGACTAGGAGAATACACTTTGAATGAAAATAAAACTAGTTCTCCTTATTCTACTTGGATTTCTCTTCTCATTTGACTTGGTCCAAGGGCTCTCTTTGGGCTTGGGCACCAATATGGAGTTGGGCTTGGCTTTAGGGTAGAAAGGGGTATCCTCCTTTGGATTGGTGCATGGGCTTTGGGCCCTGGAAGCTGGGGTGCCCTGGTATCAGCATATTTCTTGGAATCTTGGTTCTGGGGCTCATGGGCTTGACTCCTAGGCTTGGAATCTCTTGGCCTGGGGTGCTGGCATATTCCTGGAATCATGAGGCACTTGGCATCTGGCATATTCTGGAGCATCTGGAGGGAATCTGCATCTAGAATGGTATTTGGAGGGAATCATGGCATCTAGAGAGCATCTGGAGGGTATCTAGAGCTCTAAGGTGTCAAACAAGATTCCATAAGCTTATGTAAATACCTCTGGCTCTCGAGTGAGGCCTGGTGGAACTCCAAAATAGGGTATCCTCATCTTTTGTACAAAAACTGGACTCTCACTGGACTCATACTTAAATATAGGACTCAATGGATTGGACTAGGTTGAGACAAATCAACTAGTCTCAACTTATTATAGGACTCAATCTTACTTGCTTACAAAATTGTGACACATGACTAAGGTTCTAAAAAAATTCTAATCAGTAAACCATATGGGATCCAGGGATCTGTGTCTGATCCTGGTGTCCCCACCAAAATTTTATGGTAATCATGTTTATGAAATGTTCATAATTTATACATGCATAACTAGTTTTATGAATTACTTTATTATATTATGTTATAAAAAAATTATTTATAATATTTGTTATTTTTATAATGATGGACTATTTATATGAAAACCTTATACTTGATCTAAAAATAAAATATAGTTTTTACTTACTCAGCTAGAATAGCTTATACTGCTAGATTTCTAGATGATTAGGTAATGCAAAAAAATTTAAGGTTACTATAATCTATACCAGAAGTATATTAGAAAACTTTTTTCTAATTTAGGCTATAGATCTAATCATTAATCAACTAAGGATCTAATTTATATATGCAAAGAAATAAGATTTCAGATCTGAATATGAAAACATAAGAAGAAGAGGTGATAGATCACCAACTTGAAAATGCTTCTTCTCCTTCTAAATCATTTCAAATTGGGTAGATGTCTGTGGTATTCTATCATAGCCACGCATGCACCCGGTCTCTACTAGTATCCATATGGAGATGGCTTGATCGAAATGCTAAAGCCATCAAAAGTGCTAGCACCTTGCAAGCCTCACTTTAGAAGGTGGATCAAATCTTCTACTAGAATTAAAAGAAGATTAAGAACTACTGCAAACCTTTCATGCAGATTCAAGGGAGATGGAAGCCAATAGGGAGAAATCTTTTCTTCCCTTTTTTCTCTCTTAATCTCTCTCTTTTCAGCTCTCTTTGGGCATGTAGAATCAAGGAAGAAGGAGGGATGGTGGAGAAGGCTTGCAGCAAGAAGAAAAGATTAATTAGTGTTATCCCTTCTCACTTTTGCTTTTATTTTGTCATACAAAAAAATTCCCGCACCTCCTAAGAGTCCATGCCCCATCAAGATAAGATCCCATCTTATCTTAATCTGAATCTAATTCAAATTAAGAGGGATGGTGGAAGGTTTTGTAGCAAGGAAAAACAAATTCAGGTAGTAGGCACTACATCTTCTCCTCTTCATAAAACCGTCGACCAAAGAAAAGTTTATGCCAAAACCAATCCTTCAATGCCCAAAAAATTATGATAAAAACCAAATTCTAATCTGATTTAAATCCAATTCAAATCAAATAAGATTTGATCTTTATCCAAAGAGAGAGAATACTAGAGGGGGTGCCAACTCTTGGTGCATGCCCTCCTTCCTTTTGGGCAATGAGAAAAAGAGGAGTTATAGGGGTGCTAAAGTAGCACCCCCTCTTCTCAATTTATCACCAAATCTAAAAGAGAGGTGAGAGTCTTGATCTATATTTATCACCAAATCTAAAAGAGAGATGAGAGAGTCTCAGTAGACTAGAGCTTTAGCTTCCTAGTCTAATTTAGCTTCAATTTGGATCAATTTGAATCTACTTTGAATCCAATTCGAGCCAAATTTGAAACCCTTCAATTCTAATCTAATTATGGCTCCCAAATCCTACTAGGATTACAAAACCAATTAGCTTTAAATTAAGTCAAGCTTAATTGAATTAAATTTGATTTAAATTAATTAGGACTTGATTCATCATTTAATTAGGCCCAATTGCATTGCAATACTTGAAAGTAAGTCCTTATGCTAATAATTAGCAGTTACTTAATATGTAACCCTTATATAATTAGTAATTTCTAAATTCAAATTATCAATCCAATTAATAATTTGATTATAATCCAAGCCTTGATCAGGTTGAGCTTCTTTTGTATGTCATCCCTCTGGCTCTATTCTGTTTGGTATGAGATATACCATGATCTCCATCATAATATTATCAAAACTCCTTTTAATGGACTAGAATGATTCTAACTCATTCCATCAAGAATCGTTGATTCAAAAATGATCCTAATGAGTTCTTACAATCTACCAATGATGTCTAGTAGCATGTAGTGGTAACCTAGCAGAACAAAAAAGTCTAAACCCCTAGGTATGATTATTGTATAATTTAATTCTTCTATCGAGAGTCCTAACAAGATGTGAGTCATAGAAGTTTATCAAATCCTAAGCATCTATCATATGCAATATTTATTTAGCTTGAGACCAATCATAAATCTCATGGAAACTCCTTTCTATTATCAAGTTACTATGATCATAGACTTAAGGACTAAATCTCTTAGATCGTATATGTCACGCACCGAATCCAGATCAAGGATCGACTACGTGACTGGCCGCACAATCCTAGGTATCCCCTAGAGATCATGCCAGGCCTAACTTTCAATTCAACATCCAAACAATGGTAGGGAACAACTTTTCATAAAGATTAACAGAAAATAAAATATAAATAAAATATAAACTCAGTGATTAACACCTAAATCCTAACTCCTCACCGACCGGTCCCAAAGCCCAAATGATCTTCGATATCTGAAACAAAAATATAGGAAAATAGGGGTAAGCTACATAGGCTCAGTAAGTTATCAACACCTCCAATATACATATACCAATATGCTACTAATAACAACAAGCATGACACATCATACAACAAGATGTCCAGCAATATAATAATATTCCAACAACATGATGCAAATATGTACACTTAAATGCAACCGACATAGACATGACACGACTATGGATTGCCAACCATTTATATCTACTCTCCTAGTTCTCTGACTATGGCCACGATCGGCCCGTGGCTCACCCCGAAAGAGACTAGATCCTGTGTTATATACCGCTCAATAGTCATGTGCCAGCAATAGCCCTGCTGAAGGCCCAAAAGAAAAACTAGCTCTGAGTATCACACGAGAAACATGCATCCTCTGCATGTTCCTGCCATGCATGGCTAAAATAGGCAACTAGCTCCTGTGTCACATACCGCTCAACGGTCATGTGCCAGCGATAGCCCCGCTGGAGGCCCAAAAGGAGACTAGATCCTCGTATGATCATAATCGAACTAGAGAGCACCCACACTAACACAATGTACTTATACCAATACAATGCACCCACACCGACATGATGCACGCAATCCAATGCAATCCTATCCAGATATATTACATATATTTACTAATTCATAAATATGTATATATTGGCACACAACATCAGAGGTCAAGATAACTTACCGAAGAGCATCCATCAACTAGTACAATCCAATACTAAACCGGGTCTTCCAAAGTCAACAATGATCCTGAATCACAAATTAAAAAGAAATTAAATAAAAACTAAATTTTTCTAGGACATCCTCAGCTAACAGTCATTTTCCTCCCTTCCTTTTATTTATTATTATTAATATCATTATTATATATATATATATATATTATTATTTCTAAATTATACCGTCACTAGGCCGGCCCATCCCAGAAACAGGCTAGGCCCAACACAGATAGAAAAAACTCGGCCCAACAAAGTTTGGGCCAACTGAGCCTGGCCCAACTGAGCTTGGCCCAACTGAGCCCGGCCCAATAGAGCCCAGGCACAGTGCCCCGACCAAAAAATTCCACGGACAACCCAAGGAGGATCGGCGGTGATCCCCTCGATCGATCACCAGGAGGAATCGCCGGAAGGGAGGGAAGAGACCGACGATCCCGACAATGGCGGTCCGACCACCTGTCGGAGAGCACCGGGACCAAAACTCTTCCCCTGTTAACAGAGACACCACTCTGTTAACAGGCCAATCAATACCCCCCTCGAGAGAACGGAGGAACGGCGGTGATCCTTGTGATCGATTGCCTGGGATGGATCGTCGAAAGGAAAGGGAGGGACCGACAGCATCCCCGGTGGCTGTCCGACCACCAACAGAAACCCAGCAAACCAAATTCCCCCTTTCCCTCGACCGGTCGTCCCTACTCAAGCCTGTGCTCGATAAGAGATGGGCTCCCGTCCGTCGCCGCTGCTGCCCACGTTCAAATGAAAACAAGGGATATGGTACTTACCAGCGAGGTCGGCGGTGGTTCCGGCAGAACCAGAGAAAAGAGTGATTGTCGAAAAAGACCGTGGCACGAGAGAAAATCACCCGGTACGATCAGCATCGATCTTTGGCATCCACCGGAAGGGGAAGGTTTGGCTGGAGGAGAGGCACGCGAGGAGCCTTTAAAACCAGAGAAAACCCTTATCCCCCCCCGCACCGATCGACCGGCTTCCGCAACTTCCGTCGATCGTTCCAAAGCCCGATGCCAAAAGAAATTTTGAACTGAAGTCGGCAACCCAGTTGCCGACTTCAGCCCAAACCCGACTGGATTAAACAGCCGGATGGGCTGGGCCTCATAGTATAAGACTACTTTTCAACTATTAGGATCGATAGATCCCTTGTAAGTACATACCTTACTCCTATAATAAATTTATTATAACCAACAAATACCATAAGGCCTCGAATGGCTAGGAACCATATTTATGTGTGTTAAACTATAGCAACTCCATTGTGAGTAGTCAAGGCACCACGGGTCAAAGAATTACTTATACAACTACATCATTGAGATAGTCATTGATAAGTGAGTAAACATTCAAGTGACTTTTCATAATTGGTCAAGCTCGGTACTATAATTCTCTAACAACCACTTATACTTTTACTCTAGTATCCCTACATTATAGATTCAAGACTTATCTATCTAAAAGAGAAACGATCCATGCATCGATCTTGATAGATTGATCACCATTCCTGCAATAATCTAACAACCGGAAGTAATTTAGGAGTGAATATATAATATGCCTCAGATTTTTAACTCTTAAGAATATATGTTAATAGTCCATCAACTTCTTGGATGATTCCTAGATATATTAAACATGAATGGACAAGAAAAATATCCAATTTTATTGATAAAAGTTGATCAAGTACAAAAGATGACTTAGAAAATTATAATGTATCAGCCAAATTAGCTTTTAGGATGTACACATCTAACACATACCTCTTTTCCTTTTTCTTTTCAGAGGAATAGAATCATTATAGATGAAGAATGGTTCAAACTTTGAAGATCATGTTAGCAAGATGATTTTGTAGCAAAATTTAGTTATCAAATTGATTATAAATATATAATTGGTGACTTTTTGAAATTTATGAATATGAGCTATGTTATTTTATTTTGGGTTTAGTTGTTCTGAACTATTACTATTTAATTATTCAATGAATGATGTTCTGATATTTTATCTTTATCTAAGATTATGGATATGTGTCTTCATATTATCATTGGTTGTATCCCTGATCAGTAGCATGGCTGTATTATATCCTGGATTTAGGACATGATGGAGGGGAGTAGGGTGCATATAGCTTGGTCCATGATGGCCTTGAGGGCAATCTATCACTAGTGGGGATGAGAGAGAGAGAGGAGGAGATCGTGGGAGGAGGAGGAGATTTGCATAAAGATCGTGGGGCTATTATTGCTCAAAGATCTTGGGGCTACCATTGCTTAGAGATCATGGGAGATCACTGCTCGAGGAGGATAATGGTGTGAGGAGAGGGAAGAGCACATAAGAAAGAACATGTGAGGATATTGCGAGAGATTGTTGCTTTAGGAATAGGATGGTGCGAGGAGGAGGAGAGATGGTCGATATGGGATCGAGGCCGGCCAACATGGAGGGGAAGCAAGGAGATGGTGCAAGGAGAGGGAGGAGAGGCAGCAAGGGAAGGGAGCCAGCACAGAGACAACTGATGCAGCATAGAGGAGGCCAAGATGATCGATGTAGTGGAGAGGTGGCCAACATAGGGAAAGGAAGTATCAAGAAGAGAAGACTTTAGTGACTTTTAATTTAAAATTATTTAATTATCCCAATTTAATAAAAAATAATTAAGAAGTATCATAGCAACTTTCTTGTAATTTTGAACAGTGATAATATGACACTAGATTTTTATAGGATAAAGCCCAATAAAAACCATGCAAGTCATTAATCATTTGCCTGCAATTTATAAAGTATGTATATAGCAAAAGCAAAAGACAATAAGGAAATTGCATTGGCCCAACTATTAGTTAAACAATCCGATGTGCTGGTTCATGCCCATTGCTTCCAAACACATAAGACATTAATCTTAAAAGGAACAGTTGTATCCCATAATAATACTATCGTGAAATGTAGTTATAAAACTCATGTATAGCTTTTTATTTCACCTCATTGCTTTCAGCATGTTGTGCAAGGTAATTAATTGTACATGCGATGTAGAAAGCACCGGGTCATAATGATATTTTGTTGCAAACTTATACCAGCTAGCTAGACGTCTACCTTGGGCTGGTAAACCACATCTATTTGTAACGATGTATACATGACAAGGACAAGTTGAGTCGGCCAACATTACATAGTCTTTGGAGTCATCTAAACAGTAACATCTAATCATGCGTTTTTCCCGTAACGTAACTTTAATGAGTAAAAGGGTGGAAACATCAAAGTTCCGTAAAAGAAAAGGAAAAATATATATCACAAAGTTTGGCACCCGTAAACCTCAAACTCCCATCATGCTTGCTTTTCCCATAATCAAAATACCCTAACCTGTCCACGTGGCATAAAGCGGTTGGTCAAGGTCAGCAAACATGTACCGGGCGTGGCTGGAAAGCAGGCACCCGTGGGCCCCACGAGGAAGAACCGGAGGGGGGCGGTGGGCTTGGGTCCCATTAGAGGTTAAGCGACAACGGACGCTGACGTGGCATGACCTCCTGAGCTCTTTCTTTAGTGAAAGCTAGCGTGCGAAACAGGTCGGCCCCGGGCCCCACAAGTCAGCGTCACGCCACGTGGGCCGCCTCCAGCCACGTGACTTGCGGCGCCGGAGACGACAACTGGTCGACTTAAATAATGGACGCGGGCTCCATCGAGATATCTGTCAATTTTCTCATATTTGCGCCCCAATAGTTTCGCGTTTCCCTGTTGTGCGCCGAACGGTGTCCAGCGCGAGGACCACAACAGCATCAACTATGGATTCCACCCCAATAATTTCGCGTTTCCCTTTTGTGCGCCGAACGGTGTCCAGGACCTCGACCGCATCAGCTATGGATTAAGAAACGAGATGCCCTATCCTACAGCCGTGGACCGGGCCAGTATCAAAGCATGCCAACCAATTTTTTTATTTACATATCTTGTGGCGGCTATTGGCTCTGAGCCACCAATGATGATAGTCCCGCACACCCGATTTAGAATAACCAAATCACTAACCAGAGGAGCCTCGATATCATCCATCTCATTGGTAGGAGAGTACTGGTAACAGAGTCAATCGACTAGTTGACCTTATTCAAATCGGTTAGTTATTTCTAAATTGAATAGTGATAATCTATCGAGTTTGCTTAGCATGGCATCCCTGCATGTACATCTACTGACTTTCAATCTGATATCAACTCTAGCTAGCTGGGCATACTAATTCAGTGCATCCGAATACATAACTAAGTCTCTTCTTCTATCTAGGGACTATGATGTCTGAGTAGCCAGTGACCCAGCCAATTACAGCTATTTTGGCATAATTCGTGGCAAATCAAATTCCAATAGGTCTTAACACCATAATAGAAAGGTGTCAATGATAAAAAACCCAAGAGATAAGATCCTGCAATCTCAGCTAAGTTTGTTACAACTATTAGAGATGGATTCCTCTACAATGGCATCTTATTACGCCACGTAACCATACAAATAGATAAGAGAGACCTCTAGCCATGTACGATCTATATGTTCCCTCATGCTCTTGCTCACACACCCACCGAACCACTACTAGATCTCAGCTCCGGTAATCGTGGCTTCTCATTTTTTATCTACTAACTTGAACATCGGAGTATCCCCACCGGTAATTCTGGTCCAAGACCTTTTTACAGGTCATCAAAGAGAAGCAACTAGGAGAAGCTTTCAGTCCTTATTGGAGAAGAATGGAGTACCTCTCGCCACCACTGGAGCTCAATGATGGGCGATCAGATTGCAATATATTGGCACACCAAGTAGGGGGCATTAGTGATATAGTAAGCATATGCTCACCGAAGCTTGAAGCCATGGTGCTAATGCATGCCCAAGACGTCTCCACTAGCCATTTTAGGAACCCATCGTGTTGTGATGAATGGCACATCTAGGAGGAGTACCTTGCTCCACCACCTCTACCACCGATGAACCAGTAGGACTAGCTTGCTATCCTTACACAGCAGGTCAGGTCCAAATGCTAGTAATGTTGGTCCAAGAGCTACAGCGATTGCAGTGGTTTATTGGTGTGGGCACTGGAATTAGACAGAGGCTCCTCAACCCTCTATGAATTTTTGATTAGGGTTTTAAGTCTTTCGGGTCCTGTAATAAGGTTTAAAGCCTAAGTAATTTGCTTTCGAGTCATGTAATTAGGATCTAGTTGGATTTAATTTTTGGTTTGGACTTGTAATTTGACCAATTTGGTCAAGTTAGGGTCAATTAGTCTTGTAATTAGCCAAATTGGTTCTCAAGCTCAAGTTAATTTGAAGATGGGCTCAAGCTAATTTGTGATGGGGACATCGCCAGCACTAATCCCGTAGTAGCACTAATCTCGAAGTAGTACAGATTTTAATAAATTCAAATTCAAAAAAATTAGTTGATTAGAATTGGTCGTTTGAAATTTGATTTAGGATTTAGTTAGTTAAGATTGAGATATGGATAGGCCTTATCTTGTATTTGAATTTGAACTGTCCTTATCTTTTTATCTTGTATTCAAATTCAAATGAGGGTTGAAAAAGTTTATAAATATCACCCTCAGTCCTTTGTAAAAAAACAGTTCAATGAATAAAAATGAGTTATTTTTAGAAAAGAGTGATTCTTTTCTTTCGCTTCATAAGGAGAGGGTATGAGGCCCAATCCTAGGACATGATAATAGGTTATGTCTAGTTATCCCCTTCCTTGATACCATCTTCTTTATCCCCCATGTCCTTTGAGATTCACCCTAACGCCTCCAAGTATCAAGGTGGGTGCAATGCCCTAGAGGTGAGAGGTCTCTTTGTTAGGTGAGTCCTAAAGTCCATGAGTTCCAAACCTTAAGTCTTCAATCCCCAATGTTCCTTCGCCACCCAAAAAAAAATACAAAAAAATAGTTGTACCCTAATCTAGGTGACTTCTAGGCTTACCAACGATCCTACCCCATCTGTCCCACATCAAATTGGTATCAGAGCTAAAGGATTAGGGTATTGCCATCTTCCTTCCTTCTCCCAACTCCATCGTTCTTTCTCTCCCCTGTTCTTGATCCACTGCCCACAGCCACCGCGACTCCCAAATTAACCACCCTACCGATCAACATTTATTGCCACACTTGAGCGAGGACTCTACCCCATCTGTAGATGCCACTGCCAACCAAGTCCGACCCCTCCTCCATCCCCTTCCTGGGGTTTCTCAGAAACTCGCTGGGGTTCTTCCCTCTTCTCCCACTTCGCACTCTTTCCTGCCATGGCCTCCTTCATTGCCATCCATCGCGTTGGCAACTCCATACTCGCTGTCACCTTATCCAAGGTCTGCCTTCCCATTTCCCACCCATCCTCCCCTCTCCTCCTCAAAACCTTAAAGCTCTCACCATTCCCCTCCCAGACCCTCACTTCCTGATGCCTCTCCACCTCCTCCACTGCCCCTAACTTCCAACGGTTGCCTCCGTCCGACCCCCGTTCCTTGCCTACCGAACTGCCAATCGCCCGTGAGTAAGAACCCCACCGCCTGAGCCTTGCTACCCACACTGCCGGCCTCCACCTCTATCCTCTCCTCCCCTCACGGCACCGATTGGATCCCGTCACCACCCATGACTTCCCCTCCTCTCCACCTTCCGTGAAGCCCCTATCTCCACCCATGAAGTCTCCATAGCTGCCGGCCTCCATCCCCAATCTCGTCACCACTACATCGCCCGAAGCCGACCGCATGAATCTGCCCGATTCCACCGTCATGCCCATCGTGCGAGATGCTATCCTCCGTCTCTCTGTTGCAATCTGCTATTTTCCACCAAGATCAGCCTGTTTCTTCCGAGCACGCCGACTCCTAGCCACCAGACTCCACCTCCGCCATCCTCACCATCGCTCGGATCATGACGATCACCCACCGGATCTCCACCGTTGCCAGCCGCCCCAGCACCGCCATCGACGAATGCTTGCCAGACTGCCCTCCGAAGCCTCCCCTGTTCCTCCATTCATCCATCCATGGAGAAGGGAGAAGAAGCCTGCACGAATGTGAATCCATTGCAAGTTCCTCAAAGCTACTGGTTCCTATTATCGATTTCTCCCTCTACATGGATTTCAAAGCACACGAACTACAAAGTTGCACGCTCCTCAAGTACATGATGTTGGTTTTCTCCCAGGAACAGGAAATTGTAATTAAACAGGTATCAGCAGCCTATCGCAGTGGAAGCAAATATAAAAATAATTTATATCTAATCATGCAATTCATAAATAAATCTAATTTATTTATTATAAATTTCTAACATGCTGCATAACATGAAAAAAATATTAGATATGAAATAAAAATTATTTTAAGCATAAAATACTTACCTGGATCGCTATTCATGCCTGCCCTAAAAAGCATGCAGATCTACTATTGAAAAGCCAGGATTCTGTCGGAGCTGCGCAATTGCCCGGCCTCTACTGGTATCCACACGAAGCTCTCGCAACTGAGTCATAGAGGGCACCGGACTACTAGATCCTTGCAGCCCTCTCCTCTTTCAGCAAATTGCCTGCTTTAAAAACTGTGCTTATCCGAATCTGGATCGGTTTTTATCTTCTGTCTTGCAAATTAGTCTATGCAAGACCTTTGAACCCTTTACCTTTCTTCTCCCTCTTATGTAGAAGACCTCTTCACACTCTTGAAGATCAAGAGGAAGAAATAAACTTGAAAAGAAGGAAGAGGAGATGGCGCCCCAAGAGAGAGATTCTCTAGAGGAGACGCCCAAAAGGAAATCATGCCAAAAACAAAACCATGTGTCCGGCCACCCCTTTTTCCCTTCTTTTATTTCTTTTACGGTAAATCCCCCCAATTTTACATGCCATAAATAAAGGAGTTTGGTCTAATCTAGTTTAGGTTTGAATTTTAAGAGGAGTGGAAGAGAAGGACTTTTCCCTCTCTTAATTTCTCCATGCCTAAACTCTATTACCGCCCACCTAATTCACGCCCCATCATGTTTTGTCTCACAAAAGCAATGGGGGCCTACTTTGGTGTGTGGAGGGAAGGGGAGACAAAGAGAGAGTCCCAGTCTAACTAGACTTTAGGTCTTGGTCCAAACAAAGTAATTTTATGGTCAAAGTGAAGTCGATTTTAAATCCAATCGAACCATTTCAAAGCAGACATTGACCCGAATCAATTAGGATTAATTAATTGAGTCTAACTCAATTAAATTAAATATGATTTAAATTAATTAACAATTAATCCATAATCAATTAATTGTAACATCTATAATTAGATCAAATATTAATTGTAACACTTATAATTAGGTTCAAATTGATTTGTTGATTAGTTACTTGAGCTCCTAATGTGTGCGACCCATCAGGTCCTATCCTATCTGGTAATGAGACATGCTATAATCTCCATTATATATCATTGAAACTCCTTTCGATGAACTGAAATAATTTCAGCTCAACTCTAATTAGGATCATCGATCTGAAAACGATCATAACGGGCTCTCATAATCCACTAGTGACACCTAGCAGTTTGTAGTGGCAACCTAGCAGAATAAGATTGGAACCCCTAGGTGTAGTTACCATATGATTCGGTTCCTCTATCAGAATCCCAACATGATGTTAGTTATGGATACTCATCAAACCCATCAGTCATATACTTAACCTAATTGACTCAAGTCCAATTATGATACTAATGAAAACACCTTTTCATTATCACCCTACTATAGCCATAGATTTTTGGACTTAGTCTCATTAAGCTTGCATAGGATTATTCCTTACTACTAAGGCTGATAGATTTATACAAGTGAACACCATACTCCTACAATAAACTTACTATAGCCAACGAATATCATAAGGTCCCATATGGATAGGAACCATATGATTGTGCCGTCAAACTACAGCAACCTTATTGTGAGGAGTCGAGACACTCTAGGTCTAGGAACTATTCATACAACTACAGTATCAGAAAGTTATCGACGAGTGAGTAGTCATCCGTATAACTTCCTGTGCTTGGTCACGCTCAGTACCGTTGATCTCTATCAACTACCTGCACTCTCACTCCAGTCTCACCACACTGTAGGTCAGAGACTCATCTACCCTAAAAGGGAAGTGATATGTGCATCGATTTTAATGGATTAATCACTATCCTCATGATATTCCCACAATCGGGAGCCTTTAGGAGTTAATCTATAAAGACACATGTCTCAGATTCTCAACTCTTGAGAATATGTATCATTGTCTATTAACTCCATGGACGATTCATAGACACATCAATATGAATGAAACTAATGCCCTTTATTAATAAAGAAGAATTAAATATAAAGTTAATGCCCTAAAAATTAAAATGTGTCAAGCCAACATGGCTTTCAGGGCATACATCTAACAATCTCCCACTTGCACTAAAGCTAATTAGCTACATATCTAAGTCCCTTTTTCTCAAAGTGGACGTCGGCCTTCTGTTGGCTCAGAGTCTTAGTTAGTGGGTCTGCCACGTTGTCCGTGGAGTCTACTTTTCACACCTCAACATTTTTCTTCTCGAGGTAGTCGCGTATGATATGAAACCATCACTCAATATGCTTGGACTTCTGGTGAGACCTGGCTCCTTAGCAAGAGCTATTGCACCATTATTGTCACAATATATGGGGATGGCATCACTCCAAGCTCCGTAATGAATTTTTTGTACCAGAAGGCTTCTTTTACAGCTTCAGAGGCAGCAATGTACTCTGCTTCCATTGTTGAATCTGCTATGATGGGTTGCTTGGAACTTTTCCAACTAGTTTCCCCACCATTACACAAAAACACAGACCCTGATGTAGACCTTCTATCATCAAGATCAGATATAAAGTCTGAGTCTGTATATCCCTTTATCCCTAATTTCGAACTCCCTCCAAAGATTAAGAACAAATCTTTAGTCTTTCTCAAGTACTTAAGAATGTTCTTCATAGCTATCTAGTATTTTTTACCTAGATTTGACTGATATCTGCTCATGACACTCACAGCAAGAGCTATATCAAGTCGAGTACACAACATGACATACATAAGGCTTCCAATTGCCGAAGCATATGGAATCTTGCTCATGTGTTGAATCTCTTCAAGTGTGTTGGGACACATTTTTTTGGATAGATTAATGCCATGCCGAAGAGGTAACAATCCTCTTTTAGAGTTCTCCATGCTGAACCTTTTCAACACTTTCTCTATGTACAATTTTTGTGAAAGGCCAAGCATCCAATTAGATATATCTTTATAGACCTTAATCCCCAAAATATAAGATGCTTCACCTAAGTCTTTCATAAGAAATTCCTTAGATAACCAACTTTTAACCGAAGTCAACATGGAAATATCATTCCCTATAAGGAGGATGTCATCCACGTACAAAACAAGGAATGTCACTACCCTCCCACTGGCCTTCCTGTAAACACATGGCTCATCCTCATTTTTGATAAAATCAAATGATTTGATTGCATCATCGAAACGAGTATTCCAACTTCGAGAAGCTTGCTTCAATCCGTAGATTGATCTATGCACCTTGCAGACCTTATGATCTTCATCATTGGAAGTGAAACCCAAAGGCTACTCCATATAGATATCTTCCTTAAGATAACCATTCAGGAATGCAGTTTTCACATCCATCTGTCATATCTTATAATCATGATATACTGCAATTGCAAGCAATGTACGGATGTATTTCAGCATAGCTACTGGTGAAAAGGTATCATGATAGTCAATGCTTTCATGTTGACTATACCCTTTTGCCACCAATCTAGCTTTAAAGGTCTCTACCTTACCATCTACACCTATTTTTCTTTTGTAGATCCATTTACAACCAATATGTACAATACCCTCTAGTGGATCCACTAAGGACCAAACTTGGTTAGAATGCATTGAATCAATTTCTGACTTTATAGCATTTAACCATTTCTCAGAGTCAATGTCTGACATCGCCTCATCATAAGTCTTAGGATCTATCAATTGATCCTTGTCCCCAACAAGAAATATTTTCTTTAAATCCTCTGCAAGCATACTTAAGTACCTTTCAAAAGATTTGGAGACTCTAATAGACCTACGAGGTGAAAGAGCATTTATGTGTATTGGTTGATTAGGTTCGATCTGTTCTATAGCTGGCTGCTCTTTAGAGACTTTCTTATCGAGCTCAATTAACCTCCCACTACCACCTTCCTGAATAAATTATTTTTCAAGAAATGTGGCATGTCTGCTCACAATCACATTATGATCTTCTGGAAGGTAAAAATAGTATCCTAAAGTTTCTTTAGGATATCCTATAAACTGAGCTTTCACAGTTCTAGATTCCAACATGTCCGTCATTAGTCTCTTGACACAAGCAGGACATCCCCAAATCTTGAAATCGATAAGACTTGGTTTCTTACCATGCCGAATCTCATATGGTGTGGTAGAAATAGATTTAGATGGAACCCTATTTAGAATATAAATTAAAGTTTGTAGGGCATCTCCCTAAAGAAACAAAGGCAAGTCAATGAAGCTCATCATGGATCGGACCATATCTAATAATGTCCTGTTTCTCCTCTCAAACACTCCATTGAGCTGAGGCATACTAGGTGGAGTCCATTGTGAGACTATGCCATTGTTCTTAAGATAACCTAAAAATTCTCTACTAAGGTATTCTCCTCCCTGATTTGATCGAAGAACCTTAAAGGTTTTACCTGTTTGTTTTTCTACCTTATGTCTGAATTTCTTGAACTTTTCAAAAGTTTCAGATTTGTGTCTCATAAGAAATACATAACTATACCGTGAACAATCATTAGTAAAGGTTATGAAGTAGTAAAAACCACCCTTGGACTACACATCAAATGGACCACACACATCAGTGTGTACCAGGGAAAGTAATTCTATGGCCCTTTCCCCATGTCCTACAAAGGGTAACTTGGTCATTTTTCCTTGAAGACATGACTCACAAGGTGGGTATGATTCATAATTAACTAAATCAGGATCATATTCCTTTTCAGTTTGTTTATTCTGTCCTTACCTATATGACCGAGCTTTAGGTGCCACATGTATTTTACATTTAGGTCATCTTTAGGATGTTTATGTCCTATTGCATTCACTTTAATTTTCTCGTTAATGTTCAAAGATAAATCGACATGCAAATGATAGAGACTATCAATTAAAATAGCTTTTACAACCAATTTATTTCTCAAATAAATACTACAAAAGTCTTTATTGAATATAAATTCAAATCCTTCATGTACTAGCATAGAGATAGAAATCAAATTTCTACTAGCTCCAGGTACAAAATAATAGTCACTAAGAACTAATCTAAATCCTAAAGGTAATACAAGAGAATATGATCCAACGGCTTGAGCAGCAACTTTTGCTCCATTTTCGACACGTAGGACCATCTCACCTTCTCTCAGTATTCTACTTTTTTCTAAACCCTGCATTGAAATGCATATATGAACACTAGAGCCAGAGTCTAAAATTCAGCTGGAAGTATCTAAAATTTAGCTGGAAGTAGATGAAACCATTAGGTTAGATTCAATAACGAGCATAGGCTTACCTTCAGAAGGTGCAACCTCCTTCTATTTCTTTAGGCTTTCCAGGTAGAGAGAACAATTTCTTTTCCAGTGGCCATCAATATTGCAGTGAAAATATTTTCCTTTGCTAACCTTGGCTTTCTTGGGAGTGTCCTTCTTCTTCTATTTACTTTCCTTCTACTTCTTTGCAGGTTTCTTCTTCTTCCAAGTAGACTTTTTTTGGAGGAAGACTGCTCAACAGAGTAAACAGAGCCCCTTAAGACCCTTGAACTCTTCAGGGTCCCCTCATTGCTTACCAACATGTTCAACAATTCAGGTAAAGAGTAGTTCAACTTGTTCATATTATAATTCATAACAAATTGAGCATATGAACTAGTCAAGGACTGGAGGATCAAATCCACTTGAAGCTCCTTGTGAATAGGAATGCCTAGCTTCTCAAGATGTTCGATGTCCTTGATCATTGTCAAACAATGATCGTGCATTGACTACCCTTCATGCATCTTGTTGTTGAAAAGCCTTTTCGACACTTCGAAGCGTGCAATCCGACTTTGTTCACCATATAACTCTTGTAGGTGAATAATAATTGATTTAGTAGTTGGCATATCCTCATGTTGGCTCTACAATTCATTTGAGATTGAGGCCAACATATAACACTTAACCTTATTATCATCTTCCATCCATTTGTCATATGCAGTTATTTGACGAGCATTTGGATGGTCAGGTAAGACGGGGTTCTTGGTCAAGCACATAACCCAACTTCTCAGAACTCAAAACAATTTTGAAGTTTCTCAATCAATCTTTAAAATTTAGGCCAACTAGTCGGTTTGTCTCTAGAATATGGACTAAGGAATTTGAAGCAGACATGGTTAACTACAAGAGTAGAAGATTCAAATTAGATGCTTTATACTTAATTATAAAAATTATTCTAGGATCTTTAAGAAATAATTTTAGAACTCCCACTATTTTCTCGGATCTCTCACACTCCCTGTGGAGATGCGAAAACCCTGCGACTCTAGGTTTCTAGTGGGTGCTACGGTCCCATCGATGTGCAACACCTCATCATATCCGGTAATTGGTAATACGCTACACCAATAAGTGACCAACTCTTGTCCAATATATCTAATACAAATTATAGCTCTTGGTCTCTAAATCATGGAACCTCAACATGCCCATTTATTGGTCCAATCATTAGTTAAGTCAGACCCACCATTCTTGCTAGACAAAGCCATCATTGAGTTCCTGAACGTGCCCGTTTATTAGGCCCAACCCCATCAGTGCCTAGCAACATCTCATACCTAATAGGGTGGTGTCTTCTCGATGCGACTAGACCACTGTAACCAGCCGAGAATAATCAACACCAGTAGGACACCCGCACACCTACAATGGTGGAAGACCTATGACTTAATATTTATTGGGAGCTTAGGTTCAGGTCTCTTTTAAATTGATCAGCCAAATCATGACTAACCAATTACATTCAGTTAGCACAAATTCATGTCTGACTAATTACATTAGGTCAACACAATCTCATGTCTGACTAATTACATTAGGATAGCACAATCTCATGTCTGACTTAATATAACTAGCATGGGTGAACTCAAATCAAAAGTGACCCTTTTGAAAACTTAATCAACCAAATTGGCCAGGTCAATTTGATCCATGGGAGGGTTGTGCCGATATACCCTCTTTCCGCCAAACTAGTTGGTTAAGAAAGAGTTAACCCCAATTAGCAAACCATGATCGAAACCTTCCTTACACACCAATTGACTGACAAGATTCAATTAGGTCATCCAATGATCTGGGCTCATCATTGAGCCAAATTAGGTCTTAACTTATCGATTCAAATGAATCGATATGACCAGACTACATCTAAAATCAATTTTGAGCACACTTGACCTAATCCAAATCATCATCTGATTAGGTTGAGTCACTTGCTCAAAATTACATTAGGGTTACTAGTTGATCTAATCAAGCCCTAATCACGTAGCCCAATCTCTAGACCTAATTTGTTCAACCCAAACCCTCATGCACCTAATTTGATTTTCTAGATCAAATTAATTTTAAAATTATGTTCAAATGCATAATATTAATGGCTTATGATCATAAATCATATAAAGATCTAAATCCTAATTTTGTGCATCGCATACAACAACTTTCATAATCACCTTTTGAAATTTTTTTTTCAAAACCGGTATACATCAAAGTAGGATAACCTTTACACTATAGGGGGTAAATCCTATAGCAGGATAACCTTATGTCACTTTGTGCAACCTTTGACCAATTTTATTTCAGATTATTAAATTTAATTTTAGATCTGAAAATTATGATTTTAATTTCAAAAATAAATTTTCAAAACATAAAATTATATGCTAGAACAATCTCATGTTCAACATAGATCTAATACAATCATAATTATCTATCTGATCTGATTATTTTTTAGATCTAATTCTCATATATGCATGTTAAAGAGAGAACCATGGCTCTGATACCACTGTTGGTCTTCTCCCAGGAACAAGAAATTATAATTAAACAGGCATCAGTAGCTTGTCGCAGCGAAAGCAGATAAAAAAATAATTTATATCTAATCATGCAATTCATAAATAAATCTAATTTATTTATCATAAATTCCTAACATGCTGTATAACATGAAAAAAATATTAGATTAGAAACAAAAATTATTTTAAGTATAAAATTCTTACCTGGATCGCTATACAGGCCTACTTTGAAAAGTGTGCAGATCCGTTACTAAAAAGCCGGGATTCTGTAGGAGCCGTGCAATCACTCAACCTCTGCTGGTATCCACACGAAGCTCTCATAACTGAGTCGTAGAGGGCACCAGACTGCTAGATCCTTTCAGCCCTCTCCTCTTTCAGCAAATCACCTGCTTTAAAAACTGTGCCGATCCAAATCTGGACTGGCTTTCGACTTCTATCTTGAAAATTAGTTTATGCAAGACCTTTGGACCCTTTACCTTTCTTCTCCCTCTTATGTAGAAGACCTCTCAACACTCTTAAAGATCAAGAGAAAAAAATTAACTCGAAAAGAAGGAAGAGGAGATGGCGCCCCAGGAGAGAGATTCTCTGGAGAAGATGCCCAAAAGGAAATCATGCCAAAAACAAAACCATGTGTTCGACCACCTCTTTCTCCCTTCTTTTATTTCTTTCATGGTAAATCTTCTCAATTTTACATGCCATAAATAAAGGAGTTTGGTCTAATCTGGTTTGGGTTTGAATTTTAAGAGGAGTGGAAGAGGACTCTTCCCTCTCTTAATTTCTCCATGCCTAAACTCTATTACCGCCCACCTAATTCATGCCCCATCATGTTTTGTCGCACAAAAGCAATGGGGGCCCACTTTGGCATGTGGAGGGAAGGGGAGACAAGAAGAGAGAGTCCCAGTCTAACTGGACTCTATGTCTTGGTCCAAACAAAGTGATTTTACAGTCAAACTGAAGCCGATTTTAAATCCGATCAAACCATTTCGAAGTGAACATTGACCCGAATCAATTAGGATTAATTAATTAAGTCTAACTCAATTAAATTAAATCTAATTTAAATTAATTAATAATTAATCCATAATCAATTAATTATAATATTTACAATTAGGTCAAATATTAATTGTAACACTTACAATTAGGTGCAAATTGATTTGTTGATTGGTTACTTGAGCTCCTAATGTGTATAACCCTTCAGATCCTATCCTGTCTTGTAATGAGACATGCTATAATCTTTATTATACATCATCGAAACTCCTTTCGATAGACTGAAATAATTTCAGCTCAACCCTAATTAGGATCATCGATCTAAAAATGATCATAACGGGCTCTCATAATCCACTAGTGATACCTAGCAGTATATAGTGGCAACCCAGTAGAATAAGATTGGAACCCCTAGGTGTAGTTACCATATAATTCGGTTCCTCTATCAAAATTCTGACATGATGTTGATTACGGATACTCGTCAAACCCATCAGTCATATGCTTAACCTAATTGACTCAAGTCCAATTATGATACTAATGAAAATACCTTTTCATTATCACCCTACTATGGCCATAGATTTCTGAACTTAGTCTCATTAAGCTTGCATAGGATTATTCCTTACTATTAAGGCTGATAGATCCCTACAAGTGAACACCCTACTCCTACAATAAACTTACTGCAGCCAACGAATACCGCAAGGTCCCATATGGATAGGAACCATGTGATTGTGCTGTCAAACTACAATAACCTTATTGTAAGTAGCCGAGACACTCTAGGTCAAGGAACTATTCACACAACTACAGTATTAGGAAGTTATCGACAAGTGAGTAGTCATCCATATAACTTCCTGTACTTGGTCACACTCAGTACCATTGATCTCTATCAACTACCTTCACTCTCACTCCAATCTCACCACACTATAGGTCAGAGACTCATCTACCCTAAAAGGGAAGTGATCTGTGTATCAATTTTAACGGATCAATCACTGTCCTCGTAATATTCTAACACTCGAGAGCCTTTAGAAGTTAATCTATAAAGACACATGTCTCAGATTCTCAACTCTTGAGAATATGTGTCATTGTCCATTAACTCCATGGACGATTCATAGACACATTAATATGAATGAAACTAATGCCCTTTATTAATAAAGAAGAATTAAGTACAAAGTTAATGCCCTAAAAATTATAATGTGTCAAGCCAACATGGCTTTCATGGCATACATCTAACACACAATTCTCAGAGCAGAGCTGAAGATATAAAAAAAGAGAAAAAAGAGAAAATATTAGGGCAGTTTTCGAAGCTGTATAATTTTAGAGCTACATGGATTTCAAAGCTACATAGATCTTTGAGCATAGTCTTCGGATTTGGTTCATCCAAGCCCTCGCTGATCTTGACTCTATGGAGTCGAGTTTTTTCCACCTCAGGGGAATGATAGGGACATCACCAGCACTGACCCTGGACTATCACTGATCTTAGAGCAGCACAGATTTCAATAAATTCAAATTCAAAAAATTAGTTGATTAGGATTGGTTGTTTGAAATTTGATTTAGAATTTAGTTGGTTAGGATTGAGATTTGTATAGGCCTTATCTTGTAATTGAATTTGAACCATCATTATCTTTTTATCTTGTATTCAAATTCAAATGATGGTTGGAAAGGTCTATAAATACCACTCTCAGTCCTTTATAAAAAAATAGTTCAGTAATAAAAATGAGTTTTTTTAGAAAAGAGTGATTCTTTTATTTCACTCCGTAAGAAGAGGGTGTGAGGCCCAATCCCAGGACATGATGATAGGTCATGTCTAGTTATCTCTTTCCTTGATTCTATCTTCTTTACCCCCCATGTCCTTTGAGATTCATCCTAACACCTCCAAGTATCGAGGTGGATAGAATGGCCTAAAGGTGAGAGGTCTCTTCGTTAGTGTGAGTCCCAAAGTCCATGAGTTCCAAACCTTAAGTCTTCCATCCCCAATGTTCCTTCGCCACCCTTAAAAAAATATAAAAAAAATAGTTGTACCCTAATCTAGGTGACTTCTAGGCTCACCAACGATCCTATCCCATTTGTCCCACATCAGTTTAAAGATGGGTCCATAAGTGCGCAATCAAGTCAAGCTCAATTGAAGATGAGTCAAGCCACCTCTCCTTCATGACAAGTAGGAGTGCCAACTCATGGAGTGCCACATCATCAATGCCACATGACATGGGAGGCACCACTTCACCAAGCACCTTCGACGGCCAAGTTCAAGCTGAAATTTCAAATTCAAACTCCATAAAAAAACTTAAATTCAAACTCCATGAAGAAATTCAAATTCAAACTCCATGAAGAAATTCAACAATCCAAGTTTCATGGAGAAATTAAAATTCAAACTCCATGAATAAATTCAACACTCCAAGTTTCATGAAGAAATTCAAATTCAAATTCCATGTAGAAATTCAAATTCAAAGTGGGCGCCCCTTTGATCAAGCAAACAACCCTCCTCACTCTACTCCACATATCAAGCCATATCACCAAGGATCAAGCCTAGCATTCATGGTTAGCCAAGCTTCATGAAGAGGAGATTCAAAATTCAAAATAGGTGCCCCTTGATTCATGAAGACAACCAACCCCTTTCTTCTCCTTAAAACAAGCTTTTAACTCCCTTTTTCAAATTTGAATTCAAATATTCAAATGAGGACTTGGGAGCTTATAAAAAGGATCCTAACCCTCTTGTACATTAATTTTGATGAATGAAAAAAAATTATGAAGTTTTCTTCTTCCTAGCCCTTGTCTTTAACTTGGAACTTTATGAGAGAGTGTGCCTTTGTCCTTGGGACATCGAGGGGTAAGATTCCCTAGGTTACCTTCTTCCTAGGCAAGCCACCAACCTTTCTTCCTATGCTTGGACATCCCTAGAAGATCCTCTTGGATGCCCAATAAGAACAGCCTTCCTTGATCGCCACCTTCTCTTCACCCTCCCTTATTTCATTGCCTTCCCTACTTTCTTGCTGTTTTCTAACTTGTCTCTAGGTTGCTCGGAGGTCCTTAAGGTACCATTGATAAAGGAGTCGGCCTTGCCTTCAGGACCATTTGATGAAAAGCCGGCGAATCCACAGGGTCGAGGGCTTGATCTTTCAAGCTGCATCCATGAGTGTGAGCAAACTCGGCATCGGGTGCTTTAGAGCTTTGAGAGGTTTGCACTCCCTATTCTCCTAAGTAGGGTATTGATTTAGAGCTAAGTCCTATCGGGGTTTCTCAATCCCTGGGTCCTTTCTTTATCACTATTTAGGAGCTATGTCTACATGCTAGAGTTTCTTGTCCTCATGCGAATCTCTATATCCATTCTTAGCTTGATTTCGGGAATTGATAAATCCATTAAAACATAAAAATAAAAAGAAATCACCTGCATATCATCCTTTAGTCCCGCATCATGTTTGGTATCAGAGCATGATTAGGACTTAATTTTTTTTTAAGTACTCGGATCGGAAGCTTCACCATGGCCGTTCAGTCATAGAAAAAAGTAAGGCTGCAAGACCCTTACATCCCATTCAAAGGGGATTTCTTATGGCGTATAGGGGTGCCGATGTGATTGACCCTTGAAGAAGAAAACAAGGAGATAGGTATCTTAGGTCCTAAAGAAAATTTCTGCATAACTAAGTTTTGCATCATTAGATTTCTGCATCATTAAATTCTGCATCATGTCCAACCAGTACATGGTCTGCTGTTTTGGTTGTTTTTGTATGTAGGAAATTCATAAACTACTGATTCTTATTTTGTTGGATTCCTCATAATTGATAGTATTTTTCAAGATTTTCTTAGAATTTATTTCGATATGTAGAACTTCTGCATGCCTGATTACTGCCTAAGAACAATTCTATCCTAAAATTTTAGCATGTCTAATATCAGCATACTTTCATTTCTGCATACTTAGGAGTTAATTACTTGATTTCTGCATAGTTTAATTTCTGCACTTAGGCGCATCTTATTTAATTTTTAGAAACTCATATTTCTGCCTATACACATCAAAATATAAAAAAAACTTCAGTGCACTTCTTTAGGTTTCATGTGTATGCCATCATATGTATAACTTACCTTAAGGGCGACAATATCAAAAGATAAGGGAATGAGGTCATTACCTTTCCTTGGCATGAAAACCATCACCTTTGTAATTTGAACCTAAGACTAACATAAAATCTATTAGCAAACTAATAGCTTAGGGACATCAACAAGTCGGATTTAACCATTGTGGAAAACTAGTGCATGCAACCCTTCAATTAGCATTGGGAAGCTGGTGTCCAAGGCAAGAGGTCTAATGTCAAATGACCTAAATGGTATTGTGGTTCCTTAACTAGGTCCCTGCGAGTAGCAGGGGGGCCTCCCACACTCCCCCGTCTTACCTGGCCAGTGAAAGGGCTAGTTGTTGTGCTGTGTGTAATCTAAGTTAACCCATTCTGTTTGAACTCATAGATCTAGCAAAATCGTAGTACCTTCGTTTGTGTGTTGCATGTCAACTAGGTCAGGAGTTCAGTAGCACCCATATCACTCTCAGTCAGGTGAACCCATGGAGAATAACTTTGAAAATCAAATTAGGATCCTCGCTGAGCAGATTACCCACTTGAACCAAAAGATGATCCAAGCGGAGACACGGGTAGAAGCCCGCAGGGCCCATGCTAAATTCAAATCCCCTAGGCCCGATCTCTTTAACCCAAGAGCCCGTCATCTTGAACTCACCCCTGAGTATAGCCCTAGCAGCCAATACCCATACTTGGTTGACTCAAAGAAAAGACCCATTAGGAGGACCCAACCCTATGGACCCACTATTGATGGAAGCCTAGATCCTGAGATTTATATTGATTGGGAGGAGAGAATGGATCAGTATTTTGAGTGCACTGAGATGTCAGAGTTAGGAAAAGTTAGGTTGGTTAAATGTAAGTTATCCCGATATACTAAGTGGCATTGGGAAGTTATTAAGCATGAATGTTATCGAAGAGGAGATGAAATACTTACATGGAGATCCATGAGAAGTAGACTGAGAGAAAAGTACCTAGGTCGATTTAATGAGAAAAGACTTTTAGACCAATAGTACATATTGAGATAGAATAATAAAACTATGTCTGAATACATTGACCAATTTAATGGGTTTATCAGGAGATGTAACATAGTTGAGTCTGAGGCTATGATCATATCGAGGTTTCGAGCTGGCCTATGTAGGGATATCCAGTGGGAACTATTCTAATGGAGAATTTATGACTTGGATGATGCCTATCAACTTGCTATGGAATTCGAGTCAAGTCAGAGGGAACCCATGAACTGTCAAGTTGAGTACCTCTGAACCCAAACCCAACCTCAACCCGAGTCGACCCAACCCTAACCCGAGTTGACCCACCCCTACTACCCTATGTGTTCACCAGGATGACATTAAAGAGGAAGAATATATTGCAGACCTAAAATTAGTTGATCCAGAAAACACCCAGACTGAAGTTATATTAGAAGGACCCTTAGAAGAAGATCCTAAATCCACTAGTGAGCCTGAAGTAGAAGTGTATGAAGCTGAAGAACACTTAGTTGATGAATATGAAGAACAGTTAGAGGGAGAAAGCAATGACACTGATACTACAATGGCTTTACCTAAGGAGACACTAGAAGAGAATCCAATTACCGAGCCTAGTCCTAAAATCCAAGAGAAAATTATTGAGGATATGGTCTCTTTAATTCGGTACCCTCAAGAGGAGCTCATCCCTTCAATCCTAGTTTAAGATCTCTTCCCAGAAATTATCGACCCATTCTTCCATTATGCAAAACCTTTAGATATACCTCAAACCCATAAGGTCAACCTCATTAGTCTAGGACTAATCCATGAAATCCCTTCTTGTATCTTGTTCTTTCCAATCAACCCCAAACCCTTTTCTTATCTTCTATCCTACCAGATTAACCCTGAATTTAGCTCTTACTTTCTACCCTTTTCTAAAAGTTATTATTCTTCTTTGATTAATAGATTGCATTTTGAAAAGGTAAGCATAATGCATACATTCATTGTGCATGTTAGATTTGTATCTTACTTCTGGTATACCTTATAGCATTTGCTAAGAATCCATTATAAGTTTTCATGTACACACCAAACCAGGGTCAAACCTAGAAAGTCTATAGTCTATTAGGTTTAGGCCCAGAGAGTCCAATAAAATTTCTCTCAATAGGAATGCATAGTTGAGTCTGCATTTGTTAGGTGTCAGTATGAGTCTCAAAGTTCGCAGAGTCATTTGCACGGCATGCATAAGGAGATTAGCCAAGAATTTAATCTAAGTGATAATACATACAAGAAATTGGCTGATTCTTGAAAGCGAGCTAAAGAATTTGAAATAGGGGATTCTGTAATGATTAGGCTTAGGCCGAACGGTTCCCATCAGAGACCATTAAGAAACTACATGCTCATAGAGCTAGCCCCTTTAGAGTGATAAGAAGAGTTGGCCCTAATACCTATGTGCTTGAGCTACCCCCGGATTATAGCATTAGCTCGATTTTTAATATCTCAGACTTAATCGAGTATAGGAAGCCGACAACGATACCTAGCAAGCCATTGAGCCTGACTTATCCTTTGAGAGTGAACCCGACCCTGAGTGTCCACCTCCGATTTCACCTGAAAGAGGAGAATGGATCAAGCGTGTCCTGGATGATGAAGCTATGACAACCTGGGACAAAGGCTATCAGCATTACCTAGTCCGTTGGCAAGGCCAGTCAGAGTCCGATGATTTGTGGATTACCCAAGAGGACTTGCAGTGCCTCGACCCTGATCTTCTTAAGAAATACCAAAGCCAGATCAACCCTTACTCGACAGGGTCAAGTTCCTCCCATATCGGGAGAATTGGTATGGGTACCAGGATTAGACAGAGGCTTCTCAACCCTCTATGAATTCTTGATTATAGTTCTAAGTCTTTTGGGTCCTGTTATAAGGCTTAAAGCCTGAGTAATTTACTTTCGAGTAATGTAATTAGTATTGATGCGAGATTGAGGCTCTAATACCAGGAATTGATGTGGGACTAAGATGGGTATGCAAATGATTTTTTTTTCATTGAGTTTTAGGTTTTAAGAGATGTACTGATTCCCGAAGTCGAGTTAAAAATGGACTAGAGATTCTATAAGGACAAGAACTTTCTAGCATGCAAAGATAGTCCCTAAACAAAGATAATGAGAGGACCCTAGGATTGAGAAATCTCGTTGGACATGGCTCTAGATCACTACTTACTTAGGAGATTAGTGGTGCAAACCATGAGGACTCTGATGCACCTGATGTCGAGTTCAATCACTCTCGCATATGCGGCCTAGAGGATCAAGCCTTCAACCCTACGAATTCCCAGCTTTCTGTCCGATGGTCATGGGGGCAAGGGAGACCAACTCCATTGTCTATGGCACCTAGAGGACCTGTAAGCACCCAAGGGAAGGGTTAGAAAATATCAAGAAAAAGGGATACGCAAGTAAGAAGGGATGGAGAGAGTTGAGAATGGTGGTCGAGGAGGCTCTTCTCGCTAGGCATCCAGGTGGAGTTCCAAGAGCATCCAGACTTGAAGATTGGTAGACGGCTTGCGAAGGATGAAGGAAACTTGGGGCCTCTCACCCCTTGATGTCCCGAAGGACAAAGGCACTCTCTCACAGAGTTCCTAGTCTAAGAAGACAAGGGCTATAATGAAGTGGAACTTCTCAAATTTTTAATTCATCAAAAACTCTTTTACAAGAGGGTTAGGGTCCTTTTTATAAGCACCTAAGTCCTCATTTGATATTTGAATTCAAATTTGAAATAGGGGTTACAAGACTTGATTTGTGGGAGTGAAGAGAAAATGTTGTCTTCATAAATCAAGGGGCACCTATTTTGAATTTTGAATCTCCTCTTCATGAAGCTTTGACCAACCATGAATGCTAGGCTTGATCCTTGGTGATATGGTTGATCCTTGGTGATATGGCTTGATATGTGGATTGGCATGAGGATCTTGTTGGCTTGGATCAAGGGAAGATCAATGGGAGTCAACCATGGAATTTGAATTTGAAATTTCAGCTTTACTTGGCTGCCCAAGGTGCTTGATGAAGTGGCACCTCCCATGCCATGTGGCATTGATGATGTGGAACTCCATGAGCTGAAGTGGTGCCTCCCATGCCACGTGGCACTGATGATGTGGCATTTTTCATGAGTTGGCACTCCTAACCTGGTGTGGAGAGGTGACTTGACTCATCTTCAATTGGGCTTGACTTGATTGCCTACTTGTGAACCCATCTTCAAACTAGCTTGAGCCCATCTTCAAATTGACTTGAGCTTGTGGACCAACTTGGCTAATTACAGAACCAATTGACTCTAACTTGACCAAATTGGCCAAATTACAGTATTAAACCAAAAATTAAAATCAACTAGATACTAATTACATGACTCAAAAGTAAATTACTCAAGCTTGAAGCCTTATTACAGGATCCAAAAGATTAAGAACCCTAATAAGAGATTCACAGAGGGTTGAGGAGCCTCTATCTAATCCTAGTGCCCACCCCAATTCTCCCGGGGTGGGAGGAAACTTGACCTTGTCGAGTAAGGATTGATTTGGCTTTGGTATTTTTCAAGAAGGTTGGGGTCGAGGTGCTGCAAGTCCTCTCGAGTAATCCATGAATCATCAGACTCTGGTTGGCCTTGCCATCGGACCAAGTAATGCTGATATCTTTTGCCCCGGGTGGTGGTAGCTTGATCATCCAGGACACGCTCAATCCATTCTCCTCTCTCAGGTAAAATTGGAGGTCGACACTCTTGGTCGGGTTCCCTCTCAAAAGATAGGTCAGGCCCAAATGGATCGCTGGGTATGGTTGCCGATTCCCTATACTTGACTAAGTATGAGATATTGAAAGTCGAGCTAATGCCATAATCTAGGGGTAGCTCAAGCACATAGGCATTAGGGCCAACTCTCCTTATCACTTTAAAGGGGCCAGCTTTACGAGCATGAAGTTTCTTAATGGTTCCTAGTAGAAACCATTCAGGCCTAAGCCTAATCATTATAGAATCCTCTATGTCAAATTCTTGGGCTTGCTTTTAGGAATCAACTAATTTCTTGTATGTATCATTACTTAGATTAAATTTTTTGGCTAATTTCTTTATGCATGCTGTGTGAATGACTTTGTGGACTTTGAGACTCGTACTGATACCTAACAAAATGCAGACTCAACTATGCATTCTTATTGAGAAGAATTTTTATTGGACTCTTGGGCTTAAACCTAACAGACTATAGACTCTCTAGGTTTGACCCTGGTTTGGTATGAACATGAAAATTTACCATGAACTTCTAGCTAATACTGGAGGGTCTTTTAGAAGTAGGTAGCAAAAGAAATGGGCTCTAAGGATTCATACAACCTGGTAGTCTCATCAAAATGTAACATAATGGCTCTAGAAACATGATAAGACTCAAGGAAGGGTAGGAAATAGGAAGGAAACTCAGGGACTGGTTCTGGGCTAAAGAGACTGACCTTAATGTATGAACATTGATCTATGGGTGACATAAGGTCAAATTAAAGAATGGAGAATTTGGTCATTGCAAGTGCAGGTTTTTCAAGAAAGGAAGACTTAGTCAGTTCCAGAAAAAGGTCATCAATTGGGGTTAGAGGAATGAACTCTTTATAAGGAAACTAAATGAGGTCTCGGGTTAAGGCTAAAGGAGTGGGCTCTTCCTAAGGGCATTGACTTACAGGAATCAAGTCCTCACTAATTACCTGTTGTTATGATGTTTTAGGACTAGGCTCTATAATCTTATCTTCTCTAAGGATTTCCTCAGGTAATGGTGTGGACACCAGAAACCGAAAGAAACTTCACTCCAACAAGTTAATCAAGTCTTAAAGCAATGAAAGCTAGCAACAAGACTCAAATTCTGGACCCCATAATTTGACCACATGAAGAAGAGAAGACACATCAACCAAGCAAGAGAAAAGGACCATCAACTAGGACCACTTGGCGCCACATGTCATTCCTTATCCAAGTAGAAGACCATCTCATCATGCCACGTCATCAGGCGCCACCTCACTAGTTACCTCATCACTCTTTGGCACCAACAAGGAAGATTCAAATTCAAGGAGGTTGGCCACACCCCTCCAAGTCCTCGACCAAATCCTCCAACCCCCCCCCCCCCCATCCCTCCAAACTCTCCACCAAATCCTCCAACCCCCCCTTGTAATCCTCCTCAATTTGGGGAGTTTTTAAATTTCAAAAGCTAGCTTTGTGAGGCTATTAAAGGCCTTGGACGCCCATTGTAAAGGGGATTGATTTTGGGGGGAATGAATGAAAAGTGAAGTTGAATTTTGGAAGTAGAAGTTGTCTTGTGTTTTTTTTTATGTGAAAGTTTCCCATCCTTTTTCCTCCACGCCAAAGCCCTTCTTTTCCCCTAGCAAAGTATCTTCCAAGCTCAAGTGAAGGCATTGGAGTCGGCCAGATCTACTCAAATTTCTGTTCTTAGTTCATAAATTCTCCCATCCTATCTATATGTTCTTATCCTTCTTCCTTAACTTTGATCTTCATTGCAGGGTCCTTCAAAGACTTTGAGTTATGGGCCGGGTTCACCTTGACAAAGAACCAACAAGCTGAAGCCCCAAGTCCAGGGTTCTGATCTCTATTATCCAGGTTCTTCCGTTCTGAGCGTTGGTAGTTTCAAGGTATGAACCAAAAGAAGGTTGGAAAGCTCATCAAGGTAAGTCCACAATCATCATCCCCTATTGTCTAGATCTTCTTCTCTCTTAGTTTAGGATTGTGTCTAATCAAGTAAAAGTCCCATTTCTTATAATCCTTAAGTCTTATTATGATGAGTACAATGCTAGTGTAATTAGGTTTCATTGCTCTACAAACCATATTCAAAACATTAATCATATGCTTGCCGCATCATCTTGGTATCAGAGCATGGTTGCATTAGGGTAGAATAGTTCTCTTTAAATCCAAGCAAGATTTAAAATTCACGCCTCCTGAGTGGGTGTACTCCAGTACACTATCACGACCCATGGGAATAATGAGCTCCTGGCCAGACGTGAATTTTTAGATTGAAGTTTGAGTAAGCCATTGCACTTGTTTGATTAGGTTCTGTTTTCTGAAAATTTGCATCTATTTACTGTAATCTGTCTGCAGCTCCAAAGGCAAGTCACTAATTTTTTGTTGAAATTTTTTTTTTCTTGTTCCTTTTTAAGTCAGTTATCATCATATTAAATTTCATCATCAGAAAAAAATTATAAAAAAAAATAAAAATTTTTGTAGTTCGACACTGTCATTAGGGTTCTGTTATGTCCTTTTTATTTATCTTCATTTGTAGGATCTGCTTAGAGTAGTACAGATTTTAGTTTTAAAATTTCTTTCATTTACATTGAAACATATAAGTTAGGAATCCTCTGTGAATTTCTTAGAATTTTTGGACATTATTTTCATCATGTTTTCCACACCATTTTCAAACTGCAACACACTTCTGCAGCACCTTTGCATTTCATTCATCTCATGAGAAATCAAATTAAGGGTATCAATTTGACATAGGGTCAGGGTTTCATCACCTGTCCCTAGCCCAAAAATCATCAACCAGCATATTGATCCCATCCCGTTAATTAAAATTGAGTAGAACATTAATTGCCCTAGTGGGTTAGGGACACCAACAAGTTGGGTTCAGGTTAGGGTCAAGTTAATTGTGTCAGCTAATTGGTGTGTGCTTACTAGCTTGGTGTCTAGGATTGGTGCATCAGGGCTTGTGATTTGGTCCGCCTACCTGGCCAATCTCAGATTGGTGTCTAAGGTTGGCAATCAGGGACCTTCACTCCCCTCCACCTACCTGACTAAGTCCCATAAGTACTACTAGCTAGTTGGTTCACTTAATTAGACTTCTAATTTGTGTTCTAGGTCTAGGAAACCTTAGCTCGAACTTGAGTCCATTTGCATGCATGACAACTAGAGCAGGGACACCATATTCACCAATCCAAGCCCAGTCAAGTGTAGCCATGGACCAAAACTTAGGGAATTTGATCAAAGGCCTAAATGATCAAGTGGCCAAACTGACTAAGAGTTTAACTGAGCAATTGGCCCAAACAAATCAGAATGTGGCACAAACCAACCAAGACATGAATGAGCAGTTAGCCCACATCACTACTAGGTTGGATCAGTTAGAGGCTAGAACCCTTGAAAGCAATCATGAAGCCCAGACTGAGCCTGAGCCTAGTCTTGCACCTGAACTCGAGACCCCATTGAACCCTAGAAGGATTACATATCAAAACCCTCTCTACGAAACAAACCCTAGGAGAGCTCCCCAAGATCAGTTTTATGATCCATTTCCTAGAGGACGCCACCCTGATCAAACCATCGATCCCAACCCAAGGAGATTCCATCATGAGCCTAACTATGAACCCAATGTCAGGAGACCCACCCCAATTCACTTTGATCCAGATGACCGAACCATGAAGAACATTAGGCTGGAAGCTCCCACCTTTGATGGAATTTTAGATCCTAAGATCTACATTGATTGGGAAGGTGAGATGGACCAGTATTTTGACTGGTTTGAGATGAGTGAAGAGCACAAGTGTAAGTTTGCAAAGCTTAAACTTGTGCACCAAGCTAGGTTATATTGGGAAAATGTTGAGAGACTCACTAGACAGAGAGGTGATGTGCCCATAGTGACCTGGCGAGCTATGAAACTTAGGCTTAGGGAGAAATACCTTCCTATGTCCTACCACCAAAGACTCCTAGATCAATGGCAAAGACTTACTCAAAGAAATAGGAGTGTAGCAGAGTACACAGCGAAGTTTGACGAATTTGTTATGAGGTGTAATGTTGATGAATCTGAGTCGGTGACCTTGTCTAGATTTAGAGCCGGACTGAGGGAAGAAATTCAAAAGGAATTGTTCATGCGAGAGGTACATGACCTATAATTGGCCTATCAGATAGCTAGGGATGCTGAGAGATTCCATAGAGGTCCAGTCTATCATAGGCCCGAAGCCCCTAGGACTAGTGCACCTTACCAGCAGTCAGGATCCAATCAGCCTAGATTCAATCGACCCAATCCTAATGTGCCTGTGACCCGAAGAGAAGACAAGGGGAAAACACCTGAGACCCAAAGAACTCCAAATGCCTGTTTCAAGTGTAACAAAGTGGGTCACTATTCTAGCAGCTATCCCAATAGAGCCCTACACATAGGAGAAGTAGAAGAGGAAGCCGTAGAATCCCAAGGTGAATTTGAGGAGGAAGTATACCAGGCAGATGAGAACTTGGCTGAAGAGTATGAGGAAGAGGAAGTCCTGGTAGATCAAGATCTGATAGGAGTGGTTAGGTGTATTCTCACCCAGGCTAAAACCCAAGAAGATTGGCGTAGGACTAGCATCCTACAGACATTCATTAAGATAGGTGAAAAAGTATGCAAGGTCATTTTAGATAGCGGTAGCTGTGTCAATGCCATATCTACCAACACAGTAAAAACCCTAGGATTGCCCACCTACCCCACCCCAATCCCTATAAGGTATCCTGGATAGACTCAACCACGATTTCCATTAAGTCTAGGTGCCTAGTAACCATTCAGTTCCAATCTTACCTAAAGAAAATATGGTGTGATGTACTTCCAATGGGAGTAAGTAGCATAATCCTAGGCCGACCATGGTTGTACGATCTTGATGTAACACTCTATGGTCGTTCTAATTCGTGCTCGTTTACTCATAATGGAAAGAAGACCGTAATCCATTCTTATCCACCTAAGAACCCCATTAAGAGAGGATCAAGCCAATTGAGTGATAAAAAAAAGGGATAGACGTGATCACTGCTAAAGAAATGGAGCAAGAAATTAGTAATGGATCACCTGTTTGGATTTTGACCATTAAGGATCATCAAGAACCTCTTTCAAAAGAACAACCTCCAGAAGTCAGTGAAGTGCTAGAGGAGTTCAAAGACGTGTTCCCTGATGACTTACCTGACCAACTCCCACCTCTTAGGGATATACAACATGCGATAGATTTAGTCCTCGGAGCAACCCTACCGAACCTTCCCCATTATAGAATGAACCCTACCGAGCACCAAGAATTACAACGACAAGTAGGAGAACTCCTAAAGAAAGGATTCATTAGGGAAAGTTTGAGTCCATGCGCAGTCCTAACCTTACTTACCCCTAAGAAAGATGGCACATGGAGAATGTGTGTTGATAGTCGTGCCATAAATAAAATCACGGTGAAGTATAGGTTTCCCATTCTCTGCTTGGATGATATGTTAGATATGATGGCCGGTGTAACTATATTTTCTAAGATTGACCTGAAGAGCGGCTATCACCAAGTTAAGATCAGACCAGGGGATGAATGGAAGACTGCCTTTAAAACTAAGGACGGGTTATTTGAATGGGTAGTCATGCCTTTTGGGTTATCAAATGCCCCTAGCACTTTTATGCGAATCATGAATCAAGTCCTACGGGTCTTTATTGGGAAATTTGTTGTCATTTACTTTGACGACATACTTATCTATAGTAGGACTAGACAAGATCATCAACAACATCTAAGGCAGGTCTGTTTAGCACTTAGGAAAGATAACCTCTATGCCACCCTAAAGAAATGTGCTTTCATGACTACTAGAGTTATCTTCCTAGGATTTGTTGTGACCCCTGAAGGAGTATCCACTGACCCTGAGAAGGTTAAGGCAATTGTAGAGTGGCCAACACCCAATAATATTCACGAAGTAAGGAGTTTTCAAGGCCTCGCTATGTTTTATCGAAAATTTATTAGAGGGTTTAGCACCATAGTTGCTCCTATCACGGATTGTATTAGGAAGGGCCATTTTGAATGGACGAAGTCAGCTGATAAGGCCTTCCTTCACATCAAAGATAAGATGACCCAAGCACCAGTCTTAAGGCTACCCAATTTTTCTAAGGTCTTTGAAGTAGCATGCGATGCTTCGGGAGTAGGGATTGGTGGAGTTCTGAGTCAAGAAAACCATCCCGTAGCATTCTTTAGTGAGAAATTGAATGAAGCCAGGAAGAAATACTCCACATATGATAGGGAGCTTTATGCGGTAGTGCAAGCATTAAGGTATTGGAGGCATTATCTCCTACCACAAGAATTTGTTTTATTTTCAGACCATGAAGCCCTTAGGTTTTTGAGTTCCCAAAAGAAACTAAACCCTAGGCATGCCAAATGGGTAGAATACATCCAATCATATACTTTTGTCCTAAAACATCAATCGGGAACTGACAATAAGGTAGCTGATGCTCTAAGTCGTAGAACGTTACTTTTATCTTCAGTCAATACTGAAGTCATAGGTTTTGAAAGACTTAAGGAGCAGTACGAAACCTGTCCAGATTTTGGTGAAATTTATCAGGTTTTACGTCAAGGACCATCTAGTGATCATAGTGACTATACCCTTCTAGATGGTTATCTTTTTAAAGAGAATAGGCTTTGCATCCCAAGAACCTCTTTAAGAGATTTTTTAGTTTGGGAGATACATGCGGGAGGTTTGGCTGGCCACTTCGGACGAAACAAGACTATCATGGCTGTTGAGGAACAATTTTACTGGCCAGGCCTTAAGAAACAAGTAGCAAACCTTGTAGCTCGATGTAGGATATGTGCTGTTGCAAAGCAACAAAAGAAGAATACCGGGCTATACACTCCATTACCTGTACCTGAGTGTCCATGGCAGGATCTAAGCATGGACTTTGTTCTAGGATTACCCAAGACCATTCAAAACATGATTCAATCTTTGTGGTGGTCGACCGGTTTTCAAAAATGGCCCATTTCATACCTTGCTCCCAAACTTTCGATGCCCCTAGGATAGCCAAACTCTTTCTTGATGAAGTAGTCAGACTCCACGGGTTACCAAAAACCATAGTTTCTGATAGGGATGTCCGCTTCACAAGTTACTTCTGGAAAACCCTTTAGCACCTATAGGAACCAGACTGAAATTCTCCACAGCCTACCATCCCCAGACTGATGGACAAACCGAGGATGTAAATAGAAGTCTAGGGAACTTGCTGAGATGCCTAGTGGGAGAAAGTCTAGGGAACTGGGATTTGTTATTGCCACGTGCTGAGTTTGCCTACAATAGTTTGGTCAATAGATCTACGGGCAAAAGTCCCTTTGAGATAGTCCATGGTTACAAGCCTAGGAAGCCTTTAGATCTAATCCCACTACCTATTCACACATGAGTCTCTGAGTCTGCTGAGTCTTTTGCACAGCATGTCATAAATCTGCATAAAGAAATCAGTAATAAGATCAACCTGAGCAATTAAACTTACAAATACTTAGCTGACTCACATAAGAGGGCTAAAGAATTCTGTGAAGGAGATTACGTGATGATTAGGCTCAACCCTGAACGGTTCCCCTCTGGAACCATAAAGAAGCTGCATGCCCGCAGAGCGGGACCTTTCAAGATCTTAAAGAAAATAGGGCCTAATGCATATGTTTTGGAACTTCCACCTGATATGGGTATCAGTACAACCTTTAATGTTTCAGACCTAGTAGAATACAAAGAACCAGTACTAATACCTAGTGAGCCTTTTGGGCCAGAAACTTTCATTGAGAGTGAACATATTTCCGAGTGTCCACCACCAACCCTACCTGAGCGGAGAGAGAGGAATGAGAGAATCCTGGATGACAAGACCATTACTACCAGGAATAAGGACTATTAGCGATACCTGGTTCAATGGCAAGGTTGACCTGAGTTTGACAACTCTTGGATTACTCGAGAGGACCTACAAAGACTTAATCCAGACTTGTTCGAGCATTACTAGGGCAAAACTAAACCATACTCGACTGGGTCGAGTTCTGCCCACCCCAGGAGAATTGGTGTGGATACCAGAAACCGAAAGAAACTTCACTCCAACAAGGTTAGCCTTATCCCAATTTGGATCGAAGATAATTAGGTTACCTTGTATCCTTTAGTTCAAAAATATTTTATTTTCAAGAGCCATTTCCTTTTCAAGAGTCCTGTAAATGTTTTATTTTCAAGAGCCATTTTCTTTTCAAGAGTCCTGTAATTAATCAAGAGTGTTTATTGAGTCCTGTAATTACTTTCATTTCCTGTAAGTCCATTTCAAGTTTAGGTCTGTCAAGTCAGTTCAGTTGAGTTAAGTCTATTTCAGATAATCAAGTCTTAAAGCAATGAAAGCCAGCAACAAGACTCAAATTCTGGACCCCAGAATTTGACCACATGAAGAAGAGAAGACACATCAACCAAGCAAGAGAAAAGGACCATCAACTAGGACCACATGGTGCCACATGTCATTCCTTATCCAAGTAGAAGACCATCTCATCATGCCACATCATCAAGCGCCACCTCACTAGTTACCTCATCACTCTTTGGCGCCAACAAGGAAGATTCAAATTCAAGGAGGTTGGCCACACCCCTCCAAGTCCTCCACCAAGTCCTCCAACCCCCCTTGTAATCCTCCTCAATTTGGGAAGTTTTTAAATTTCAAAAGCTAGCTTTGTGAGGCTATTAAAGGCCTTGGACACCCATTATAAAGGGGATTGATTTTGGGGGGAATGAATGAAAAGTGAAGTTGAATTTTGGAAGTAGAAGTTGTCTTGTGATTTGTTTTATGTGAAAGTTTCCCATCCTTTTTCCTCCACGCCAAAGCCCTTCTTTTCCCCTAGCAAAGCATCTTCCAAGCTCAAGTGAAGGCATTGGAGTTGGCCAGATCTACTCAAATTTCTGTTCTTAGTTCATAAATTCTCCCATCCCTTCTATATGTTCTTATCCTTCTTCCTTAACTTTGATCTTCATTGCAGGGTCCTTCGAAGACTTTGAGTTGTGGGCCGGGTTCACCTTGACAAAGAACTAACAAGCTGAAGCCCCAAGTCCAGGGTTCTGATCTCTGTTATCCAGGTTCTTCAGTTCTGAGCGTTAGTAGTTTCAAGGTATGAATCAAAAGAAGGTTGGAAAGCTCATCAAGGTAAGTCCACAATCATTAGCCCCTATTGTCTAGATCTTCTTCCCTCTTAGTTTAGGATTGTGTCTAATCAAGTAAAAGTCCCATTTCTTATAATCCTTAAGTCTTATTATGATGAGTACAATGCTAGTGTAATTAGGTTTCATTGCTCTACAAACCATATTCAAAACATTAATCATATGCTTGCTGCATCAGGTAAGGTACTAGAGTTGTCCTCCTCGAAGTCTTCTCCTACATATTCGTCTACCAAACACATGTCAGCCTCATATACTTCTACTTCAGGATCACTGGTGGGTTCAGAATCTTCTAAGGGTCCTTCCAATATAGCTTCTACCTGGGTGTCTTCTGGGTCAATCAATTCTAGGTATGCAATATATTCCTCTTTTTTAATGTCATCCTGGTTAACACATGGTGTAGCAGGGGTGGGTCGACTCGGGTTAGGGTTGGGTCAACTCGGATTAAGGCTGGGTTTGGGTTCAGAGGTACTAATCCTGTTGGGCTCAACTCAATAGTTCATGGGTTCCCTCTGACTTGACTCAAATTCCATGGCAAGTTGATAGGCATCATCCAGGTTTTAAATCCTCCACTGGAATAGTTCTAACTGGATATCCCTTCGTAGGCTTTCTCTAAATCTAGATATGATTTTAGACTCAGGTTCAACTATGTTACGTCTCCTAATAAACTCATTAAATTTCTCAATATACTCAGATATAGTTTTATTTCCCGTCTCAATTTGTACCATTGGTCTAAAAGTTTGTGCTCATAAAATCTACCTAGGTACTTTATCCTTAGTTCAAGTTTCATGTCGCTCCACGTAGTTATGGGTTTACGGCGTTCTCGCCTAAGTACTCTCTCAAACTTATCCTAGTCTACCTTAGCCTGGCGAACTAACTTAACTTTAGCAAACTTGAACTGATCTCTTTCAGAATAGATATTCATATGGCTTTCAAAATACAGGTCCATATTTTTTTTCCAATTAAGATAATTCTCAATCTTAGAATCACCACCAAATTTAGACACTTGCAACATATTGTACCTAGTGGCTTTTGTAGGGTTGGAATCCATGGTCATACTAGGTTAGGTTAGGTCGAGACTATAGGTTGAACTTCTAATCTAATGGTCATGCAATCAATCACACACACTGTCTCCTAATCTAGTGCACATGTAACACACAATGGAGGGTACTACGGTTTGCTATACCTATGAGTTTGAACAAAATGGGTTAACTTAAATTACACAGCACAACAACTAGCCCTTTCACTGGCCAGGTAAGAGGTGGGAGTGTGGGAGGCCCCCCTTGCTTTCACAAGGACCCAATTAAAGAACCACAACACTGCTTAGGTCGTTTGATGCTAAACCTCTTGCCTTAGACACCAGCTTCCCGGTACTAATTGAAGGGTTGCATGCACTAGCTTCCCCAAAATGGTTAAACCCGACTCATGGGTGTCCCTAAGCTATTAGGTTGCTACTTGATTTTAGATTAGGCTTAGGTTCGAAATGCAAAGGTGGTGGTTTTCGGGCTAAGGAAATGTAATGACCTCCTTCCCTTATCTTGTGATATTGACGCTCTTAAGTCAATTATGTAAATGATGGCATACACATGAATTCTAATGAAATGTATCTAAGTTTTTTTTTTCTTTTGTGTTTTGATGTATGTTAGCAGAAATAAGATGCTAAAAAGTAAATAATATGAATCTAAATGTAAAAATTAACCTATGTAGAGATGAAAGTATGATGAAATGAAATTGCTGGAATTTCATAGCAGAATTATTCTCAGATGGTAATTAGCCATGTAAAACATCTACAGACTAGAATAAAATCTAAAAAAAATTTGAAAAATATTTCTAATTATCTGGAATCCATAAAAATAAAAATTACCAAAATTTGAGACTCCTACATATAGAAACAACTAAAATATCAGACCATATACTAAGTTGTAGAATTTTTAAAGATGCTGAAATCAATGATGCAAGATTTTTTTCTTTAGGATCTAAAACCTATCTCCTTGTTTTTTCCTTCAAGGGTCAATCACATCGGCACCCCTACACGCTATAGAAAATCTTCTTTGAATGGGATGTGAGGGTCTTGTAGCCCTACTTTTTTCTATGACCGGACGGCCATGGTGAAGCACCCAATCCAAGTACTTAAAGAGAACTAATCCCTAACCATGCTCTGATACCAAACATGATGCGGGATTGAGGCTTTGATACTAGGAATTGATGTGGGACTGAGATGGGTATGCAAATGATTATTTTTTCTTTGAGTTTTAGGTTTTAAGAGATGTACTGATTCCTGAAGTCGAGTTAAGAATGGACTAGAGATTCTATAAGGACAAGAACTTTCTAGCAAGCAAAGATAGTCCCTATACAAAGATAATGAGAAGACCCCAAGATTGAGAAACCCCGTAGGACTTATCTCTAGATCAATATATTCTTAGGAGATTAGGGATGCAAATTGTGAAGACTCAGATGCGCCTAATACCGAGTTCACTCGCTCTCATGGATGCAGCCCGGAGGATCAAGCCTTCAACCCTATGGATTCACCAGCTTTCCGTCTGATGGTCATAGGGGCAAAGGACACTGACTCCATTGTCCATCATACCTGGAGGACCCGTGAGCATCCAAGGAAAGGGTTAGAAAATATCAAGAAAAAGGAATAAGCAAGTAAGAAGGGATGGAGGGAGTTGAGAATGGTGGTCGAGGAGGCTCTTCTTGCTAGGTGTCCAGGTGGAGTTCCAGGGGTGTCTAGGCTTGAAGATTGGTAGATGGCTTGCGAAGGAGGAAGGAAACTTGGGGCCTCTCATCCTTTGATGTCCCGAAGGACAAAGGCACTCTCTTACAGAGTTCCTAGTCTAAGAAGACAAGGGCTATAATGAAGTGGAACTTCTCAAATTTTTTATTCATCAAAAACTCTTTTACAAGATGGTTAGGGTCCTTTTTATAAGCACCTAAGTCCTCATTTGATATTTGAATTCTAATTTGAAATATGGGTTACAAGACTTGATTTGGGAGAGTGAAGAGAGGATGTTGTCTTCATGAATCAAGGAGCGCCTATTTTGAATTTTGAATCTCCTCTTCATGAAGCTTTGACCAGCCATGAATGCTAGGCTCGATCCTTGGTGATATGGCTTGATATGTGGAGTGGGGTGAGGATCTTGTTGGCTTGGATCAAGGGGAGATTAATGGGAGTCAACCATGGAATTTGAATTTAAAATTTCAGCTTTCCTTGGCCTCCCAAGGTGCTTGATAAAGTGGCACCTCCCATGCCATGTGGCATTGATGATGTGGCACTCCATAAGCTGAAGTGGTGCCTCCCATGCCACGTGGCACTAATGATGTGGCACTCCTCATGAGTTGGCACTCCTAATCTGGCATGGAGAGGTGGCTTGACTCATCTTCAATTGGGCTTGACTTGATTGCCCAGTTGTGAACCCATCTTCAAACTAGCTTGAGCCCATCTTCAAATTGACTTGAGCTTGTGGACCAACTTGGCTAATTACAACACCAATTGACCCTAACTTGACCAAATTGGCCAAATTACTAGACTAAACAAAAAATTGAAATCAACTAGATACTAATTACATGACTCAAAAGTAGATTACTAAGGCTTGAAGCCTTATTATAGGATCCAAAAGATTAAGAACCCTAATCAGAGATCTACAGAGGGTTGAGGAGCCTCTATCTAATCCTGGTGCCCACACCAAGTATCTAGTTAGTTTCAATTTTTGGGTTGGTCTTGTAATTTGGCCAATTTGATCAAGTTAGGGTCAATTGGTCTTGTAATTAGCCGAAATGGTTCTTAGGCTCAAGTCAATTTGAAGATGGGCTCAAGCTAGTTTGAAGATGGGTCCATAAGTGGGCAATCAAGTCAAGCCCAATTGAAGATGAGTCAAGCCACCTCTCATCCATGCCATGTAGGAGTGCCAACTCATGGAGTGCCACATCATTAATGCCATATGGCATGGGAGGCACCACTTCAGCTCATGGAGTGCCACATCAACAATGCCACATGGCATGGGAGGCACCACTTCACCAAGCACCTTGGGCAGCCAAGTTCAAGCTAAAATTTCAAATTCAAACTCCATGAAGAAATTCAAATTCAAACTCCATGAAGAAATTCAACAGTCCATGTTTCATGAAGAAATTCAAATTCAAACTCCATGTAAAAACTCAAATTCAAAGTGGGCGCCCCCTTGATTCAAGCAAACAACCCTCCTCACTCCACTCCACATATCAAGCCATATCACCAAGGATCAAGCCTGGCATTCATGGTCGGCCAAGCTTTATGAAGAGGAGATTCAAAACTCAAAATAGGTGCCCCTTGATTCATGAAGACAACCAACCCCTTTCTTCTCCCTAAAACAAGCTTGCAACTCATTTTTTCAAATTTAAACTCAAATATTCAAATGAGGACTTGGGAGCTTATAAAAAGGGTCCTAACCCTCTTGTAAAATAATTTTGATGAATGAAAACAAAAATTGGAAGTTTTCTTCTTCCTAGCCCTTATCTTTGACTTGGAACTCTGTGAGAGAGTATGCCTTTGTCCTTCGGTACATCAAGGGGTGAGAGGCCTTGGGTCACCTTCTTCCTATGCAAGCCACCAACATTTCTTCCTAAGCTTGGATGCCCCTAAAAGATCCTCTTGGATGCCCAACAAGAAGAGCCTTCCTTGATCGCCACCTTCTCTTCACCCTCCCTTATTTCATTGCCTTCCCCTTCTTTCTTGCTATTTTTTAACTCGTCTCTAGGTTGCTCGCAGGTCCTTCAGGTACCACGGACAAAGGAGTCAGCCTTCCTTGCCTTCAAGACCATCTGACGGAAAGTCGATGAATCCATAGGATCGACAGCTTGATCTTCCAGGCCGCATCCATGAGTGTGAGTGAACTCGGCATCGGGCATTTTAGAGCTTTGAGAGGTTTGCACTCCCTAGTCTCCTAAGTAGGATATTGCTTTAGAGCTAAGTCCTACCGGGGTTTCTCAATCTCGGGGTCCTTTGTTTATCACTGTTTAGGGGCTATGTATGCATGCTAGAGTTTCTTATCCTTATGCGATTCTTTAGATCCATTCTTAGCTTGAATTCGGGAATCGATAAATCCATTAAAACATAAAACAACAAGAAATCACCTGCATATCATCCTTTAGTCTCCATCATTTATGGCCATGTAGTAGCAATCAGAGACCCTGCCATTCCCATCGCTACTATTCATGCCAGCCACCGACCACTTGGTAAAAATCCCATCACCATGGATCGCCCATCGTTTGTGGTCTCTTACACCATGCCGGGCTAGTCCTTCGCACTTAGAGCGGTGGTCAGGGAAGGAGACAAAGCATCAGCATCCCCAATCCTCATCCACTTCGACCCCTGAGTTCTTAGAAGAGGGGTTCATCGATAAGGCCATTCGGTGCCTGGCTGAATGGCACCTCGACTAGGATGACCGCAAGTTGGACAATCTCAACCACTAGCTAGCTAAATTGCAGGGTGAAAGTCAAGAGCAGATGGTTATGACACTCATCCTCCTTTTACTTGTTGGATTCTTGAGGAACTGATTCCTTGTTAGTTTAAGATACTCCAGCTAGATCTATATGATGGAACCACTGATTTGCTAGACCACTTCAAGAACCACAAAGCTCTCATATGAGTTCAGGGTACCATCAACGCCCTCCTTTGCATCACCTTCCCGGTTATACTAGGCAGCCCGAGCTTGGTACTCCCGACTCATGCCAAGGAGCATAAACTTCTTCAAGCAACTAGAGAAGTTCGTGGCATACTTTTGTTGGATCCACCTAGTGATTTTGATGAATAACAAAATGTTGAGTACATATTGTGTACTAATGTTTATTTCTAGTTGTGAGTTTTCAGGAAGCAATCACCTCAAATTCTCAAAATTGAAGTATCGTGGCACACTGTGGCATGAAGCATTTTTCGCGATTTGAGGAGTCATCTCCATGCAATAAGGGCTTAAAAGAGTTCTTTTATTTATTATTTACATTGGTTTTATATTTTATATTCAACACTTATATTTTTGGCTTAATTCACACTCAATTATGAATTTTTCAGAACCAAGTGTCGACACCTGGGAAGTCAAGTGTCGACACTTCAGCTCTTGGCATGCATAAAAACTCCTTGGCATGCCAAGTGTCGACACCCAGAATTCAAGTGTCAACACCTGAAACTCAAGTGTCGACACTGAAGTTCCTAGGTGTCGACTCAAGGCTTGAGACTTTTTAAAAATCTAGAACATGGGCTTTGGAGTGTTTTTGTGTCAAGTATCGACACCTATGAATCAAGTGTCGATACTTGAAAGTTCAAGTGTCGACACCTGTGAATTAAGTGTTGATACCTGACAGCCAAGTGTCGACACCTGACAAACCAAGTATTAACACTTGGGTTCTGACAGGCCTAACGGATCTATTTTTCTAAGTTACAGAAGTATCTTTTCAAGCTCCCAATGGCTAGATTTGAAGCTCAAACGATCATAAACCATTTTTTGAAAGTTTTTGAAGTATTTAAGCTTCACCAAACTTTTTCTTGAAGCATTGAAGTCCATTGAAAGCTCAAAAGCCAATATTCCCTCAAGAACTTCACTTCAAGAGCCATTTAAAGTGTGATTCCCTGAAAAAGCTTACAAGCCCATCCTTTTAACCTTTCAAAAAGAGAGCTTGAAGAATATTCCATGTACAAGACAAGACAAAGCATCAACTTGAGCCTCAAAGCTTCCATTCTACTCTTGAAGAGAGTTTGTTTTGTTTATTTTGAATTGTATATCTGAAATTCTCTTTTGATTTGATCTTGCTTTCAAGGGTGTCTTGAAAGAAGGTTGTTGTGATTTGTTGGTGAGCCAAGGTGATAAAACCAACTAGGGTTAACTTATGAGCTCGAAGATAAAATAAGTGTAAAGGTTAGTTGGTGAGCCTAGGTGACAAAACCAATATAGGTTTTGACTTGTGAGCCTTTGGAAAAACAAGTCGGCTGTAATCTTGGAGAGATTATAGTGGAATTCCCAAGGGTGGCTTGGGGAGTGGATGTAGGTGCTAGGTTTGCACCGAACCACTATAAATTTTGTGTTTGTGTGTGATTGTCTCTTCTATCTCTTCCTTTTTACTTATTGCACTCTATTTATTACTTTCCGCTGCATATAACTTAGTGCATCAATTTCATAACTCACAAACACCATAAGGCCTGTATATTATTGCTTTAAATTTTTAAAAGGCCCAATTCACCCCCACTCTTGGGCTCCATTTCTGGGCAACAAGTGGTATCAGAGCACCAGTACTCTCTTGTAGGTCCAAGGATCATGAGTAAAAGATCATGGCAGCCCCAATTGAAATGGGTGTTGTTGAAGGTCAAGCTTCAAACCGTCCCCCACTATTTAATGGCACGAATTATACTTATTAGAAAACTCGCATGCGCATATTCATTCAAGCCATGGATTATAATCTTTGGAGGACAATCATAAAAGGTCATCATCAGCCTACTATGTTGGTTAATGGCATTCTCACTCCAAAAATGAAAGATGATTGGGTTGAGAATGACATTAATCAAATATAGCTTAGTGCGAAGGCTATGAATCTATTGTATTGCTCTCTTGATCCGAGTCAATTCAATAGAATATCTAATTATCTCTCCATTAAGAAGATTTGGGATACACTTGAGGTTATCCATGAGGGTACATACCAAGTGAAAACAACTAAGGTTAACACGCTCATTCACATATATGAAATGTTCAAGATGGAACCTACTGAGTCTATTAGTGAGATGTGTACTAGGTTCACAAATATTGTGAATGGCATGAGAAGCTTGGAAAAGATTGTATCTAATGATGAACTTATAAATAAACTTCTCAGGTCTCTTCCGGCTTCATGGGATGCCAAGGTGACGGCCATAGAGGAAGCCAAGGATGTCAACACTCTACCCCTCGAGAAACTATTATGCTCATTGATGACTTATGAGCTTTCCCTGAAATATAAGAATGTGGATGTAGAAAAGAAGAAGAAGGTCATCGCTTTCAAATCCACCGTAAGAGAAGAGTCAAGCGATGAAACCGAAGAAGAAGATGAAGATGATGAGACGGCTCTAATGGCAAGAAAGTTTAGAAGGTTCATGAGGAAGAAGAAATACAACTTCAAGAAGAAACTTCTGAAAGGTGAGCCAAGCAAGGAGAAAGAAAAGGAGAAAGACAAGGAGCAGCCCACATGCTTTGAATGTAAGAAATCGGGCCACTTCAAGATAGACTGCCCCTTACTTAAGAAAAGTAGGAGAAAACTAAGAAAGAAGGCCATGATGGCAACTTGGAGTGATAGCGAAGACTCCAGCTCTGAAGAAGAACACCAAGAAGTTGCAAACTTCTGTTTGATGGTAGATCATGACGAGGTACTATCAGAAACTAAAAATGAATTTACATTTGATGAACTACATGAAGTTTTTGATGAGTTAGTTATAGAATTTCAAAAACTAAAATCAAAACATAAAGAACTAAAAAAGGCAAAATCTAGTTTTAGTCAAAGCTAATAACAAGTTTTCAAATAAAAATGATTGCCTACTTCTTCAAAATAAAAAGTTAAATGAAAAGATTATTGCTCTTGAAAAAGAAAAGGAAGTTTTGAAAAAGAAGAACGTTTCTGTTTCAAATGAAAATTTTTCAAATCAGAGCAAGAAAATTTTGGATGAAAATAAAAAATATAAAGAAGAAATTGAAAAGTTGAAACCTTTTGTTGATAAATTTATATACAGCTCTAATAAACTAAATATGCTTTTAAATAATCAAAAAGCTATTTTTGATAGAGCCAGTATAGGGTTTAGAACTCAGAAGAAATAAAAGCTTTTCAAAAATTTCTTCATGCCTGCATCTTTATCCATTACCTGTTATGCTTGTGGTATAGTAGGGCATAAATCTTACATGTGAAATAAGAGAAAATTAAGCAATGTTAAGAAAATCTGGATTCCGAAAGGAACTATTACCACTAACCTGAATGGACCCAAGATGACTTGGGTACTTAAAATCTCCACTTGATTCTTTTTATAGGTATGCCTTGCAACCAATAAGAAAAGAATGTGGTACCTCAATAGCGGTTGCTCAAGGCATATGACCGGAGATGTGGAGCAGTTCTCAAAACTCGTATATCAAAATGGTGGTAATGTGACATTTGGTGATAATGAAAAGGGAAAAATTATTAGAATTGGTAAAGTCCATATCACCCATTCTACTTATATTGATAATGTTTTGTATGTAGATGGTTTGAAACATAACTTGCTTAGCATCAGTCAGTTTTGTGACAAGGATTTCAAAGTTACTTTCGAATCTTCTTTGTGCATTATTTCTAGTTTAAATGACAATGGCATCAAGTTCAATGGTCATAGGCATGGTAATATTTAGATGGTTGATCTTGATGATCTTCCTGTTCAAAATGGTCAATGCCTAGTGGTAATGGAAGCCAAGATCAATGAAACTAGTTGGCTTTGGCATCGTAGACTAGGACATGCTAGTATGCATTTAATTTCAAAACTTAGCAAAAATAATTTGATAAAAGATTTGCCAAAACTCATTTTTGAAAAGGACAAGATTTGTAGTGCATGCCAGCTTGAAAAACAAACTAAATCATCTTTTAAACCAAAAGGAGTAATCTCTACATCTAGACCCTTAGAATTGCTTCATATGGACCTCTTTAGGCTGACTAGAACATCTAGTTTGGGAGGTAAGAAGTACGGTCTAGTCATTGTAGATGATTTCTCATGTTTTACTTGGGTCATGTTTTTAGCACACAAAGATGAAACATTTTCTGAATTCATTAGATTTCATAAAAGAGTTTCAAATGAAAAAGGTGTTTCAATTGTATCCTTGAGAAGTGACCATGGAACCAAATTTGAAAATTTTGATTTTGATAAATTCTGTATTGAAAATTGCATTCATCACAATTTTTCAGCACCTAGGACACCTCAACAAAATGGGGTGGTAGAAAGAAAAAATAGAACTCTTGAAGAAATGGCACGTACCATGCTTTGTGAAAATGACCTACCTAGATATTTTTGGGTGGAAGCCATAAATACTACATGCTATGTTTTAAACCGTGTTTTAATTCGACCGATTTTAAAGAAAACACCATATGAGCTTTGGAAGGGTAGAAAACCCTCAATTCGATATTTTCATATTTTTGGATGCCGTTGTTTCATCTTAAACAATGGTAAAGATAATTTGAGCAAATTTGATGCCAAGTCAGATAAGGGTGTCTTTCTAGGCTACTCTATATCTAGCAAGGCATACAGGGTATTCAACAGAAGAACTCTTATTGTTGAAGAATCCATACATGTAGTATTTGATGAGTCTGACTAGAAATCTTCTAGAAAAGAAGATGTGCTTCCTGATGAAACAAGTACTAAACTGAAGAAATGAACAACAATGAAGAGCCTGCAAGGAACAAGAAATTGATCAAAACAATGAAGGAGATCAAGCACAAGATAATGAAAACACATCTACAGTTGATTCTCTACCCAAGGAATAGAGGTATGCTCATGGTCACCCCAAAGAACTTATCATTGGTGATCCAGCGAAAGGTGTAAGTACTCATTCATCCCTTAGAAATATTTGTGATTGCTTAGCATTTGTATCTCAAATTGAACCTAAGATTATTGAAGAAGCTGAAAATGATAGTAATTGGATAAATGCTATGCAAGATGAACTTAATCATTTTAAAAGAAACAATGTTTGGACTTTGGTAGATAGGCCTTCAAATATTTCAATTATTGGCACTAAATGGGTTTTTAGAAACAAACTTGATGAAAATAGTATTGTTACAAGAAATAAGGCTAGACTAGTTGCCAAAGGATACAATTAGGAGGAAGGGATTGATTTTGATGAAACCTTTGCTCCAGTGGCTAGACTTGAGGTAATTAGGCTATTGTTGGCTTTTGCTTGTTTTATGGATTTTAAATTATTTCAAATGGATATTAAAAGTGCCTTTTTGAATGGTTTTATCAAAGAAGAGGTTTATGTTGAACAACCGCCTGTTTTTAAAAATCCTGAATTTTGAAATTATGTTTTCAAACTTCATAAAGCTTTGTATGGTTTGAAATAAGCTACTAGAGCTTGGTATGATCATTGAAGTTCCTTCTTGCTCAAAAATAATTTTACTAGAGGTAATGTTGACAAAACTTTATTTTTGAAAAAAAGGAATGATGATCTCTTAGTAGTACAAATATATGTAGATGATATCATATTTGGTGCTACTAACGAAACTCTTTGTCAAGAGTTTGAAAGATTAATGCAGGGTGAGTTCGAGATGAGCATGATGAGAGAACTGAACTTCTTCCTCGGACTTCAAATAAAGCAAACCAAAGAGAGGATCTTCATAAACCAAGCCAAGTACACAAAAGAAATACTCAAGAAATTTGGGATGGAGAGCACCAAGCTATTAGGTACCCCTATGAGCTCCTCTTGTAGACTTGACAAGGATGAATCAGGTAAATCTGTAGACCAAAAACTTTATCATGGCATGATTGGTTCATTATTATATCTTACTGCCAGTAGGCCAAATATCATGTTTAGTGTTTGTATGTGTGTAGATATCAGTATAATCCTAAAGAGTCTCATCTTTTGGCTGTTAAACACATACTTAGATATCTATCTGGATCAATTGAAATTAGTCTTTGGTACTCTAGAGATTCTTCATTTGAACTGATTGCTTATTCTGATGCTAACTTTGCTGGGTGTAAACTTGATCGTAAAAGTATTAGTGGAACTTGTCAGCTTCTTGAAGTAAATTTGATCTCATGGAGCAGCAAGAAACATAATTTAGTTGCTCTATCTATGGCGGACATCAAATATATAGCAACTAGAAGCTGTTGTGCTCAACTCCTATGGATCAAACAACAGCTCGAAGACTTTGGCATTAAACTAATTAAGACACCCATATGATGTGACAATACTAGTGCAATCAATCTAACAAAGAATCCTGTGCAACATTCAAGAAGTAAACACATTGAAATAAGACATCATTTCATAAGAGATCATATACAAAACTTTAATGTAGTACTTGAATTTGTGTATACTGATGATCAATTAGCTGATGTGTTTACCAAACCTTTGAGTGAAGAGAGATTTTGTCTGATTAGAAGAGAGTTAGGTATCATTGATCCATTCTCCTAGAACTCTCTCAAATTTCATCTTACCTAAGTTGTTTTTGCTCAAAAATCCTTATGTTAAGTTCCAAAAATCTTTTAAAAACATCCTTGAATTTTTGAAGATTTTTATAGATTTTTGGGGATTTTCTTGGCCAAGTGTCGACACTTGGGTTTTGCGAAGTGTCGACACCTGACCAAGTGTCGACCCTTGAGAAATCCCAAGTATCAACACTCATGAAAAATCTCTATCTTTTTAGGATAGACCGAGGGTTTTGTATTTTGATTTCCCTCATTTTCTCTCGAGCTCCAGTGGTCCCCCAAGCCCCACTCCATCCAAATCAACTCATTTCCCGTTTGCTCCAACCAAAAATCAGGTATTTTCCTTCTCATTTTTGTTTTGGAATTGTGTAACCTAGGAATAGGGTTTTCCATTCATTTTCAATGTATTTTGATTGGGTTTTTTGACGTTTTTAGTCATTTGGAAGATTCCATTTAGAAGGAATCATGCTTGAATGCATTCCTCCCGGTTTTCTCATGAATTTTTGGCCAATTTTCCACTCATTCCATCCGTTTTTTCAGAAAATCACTGTTGGATTAATTTTTGGCCGAAATAATCGAGGTTTTCATCTAAAATCCGGTTTTCTAAACTATTTATTGCATTTTCATTGTTTTGGAAAGAGTATTTGTGATGTTTTCATAACATTTTACCCTCATTTTCACTACTTTGTTGTTTAATCTAAAAACCCTAATTTGTTTTAACCCAAATCCCACACAATCAGCTAACTCTAGTTCACTAGCCTTATAAAATGTATTTTCTATATTTTGAATATAATTTTTACAATCTAAATATATTTTACATACATTTTATATATATTGGGATTAGTATTATAACCCTAAAATGTTCTTATAACCCTCGATTTCCTGTATTTTAAGATATTTCACCCATGATTTCTTATTAAAGGTATTTCACCCTCAATTTCTTGTATTTCACAACTCAAATTTGGTTAATCCCAGTGTTCAAAACCTATTCTAGCTTCTCTTGAAAGCCAGTATTCCTCTTTTAGGAAGACATAGTCTCCTTTAGCCCAAGTTCTCAACCTGTTTAAAACCTATACTCCCCTAGGTTATTTATCTTCTTCCTTTCTTGTTCAGTTTGATTGTGATGGGTCCAAGAAAGAGATTAGCTATTAGGAAACCTAGTCAGGGATCGAAGAGGAGGACCAAGACTAGACATGATACAGGAGAGGCCAGTAGTTCAGTTGCCCCAAGTTCCCCTGTAGAGAGGATAGCAGGGAAGGTTGTAGCTTCAGGACGTCGGATTGATCTGGAGTTCTTCAACTGACAGCATTTCTAGATCTAGTGGACACTCACTGATGCAGGTCTGGTACCCTTCTGTACCATGCAAGAGAGGTATTACCCCCACCTAGTGTGTGAGTTTTATGGCGCTATGGATTGCCGTCACTTATTGTGGAGGACTTCAGTCAGGGGAGTAGAGATATCTTTGACTGAGGAGCTTCTAAGCAGAGTATGGTAGATTCCTCATCATGGCATCAGTGTGTTCTCTGTGGAGGATAGAGAGGATGCTTTCAGGTGCATCCTTGAGCATGAGGATGTTCGCAGAGTGACGGTGGTCACCGTGAACCAGCTTTCAGTGGAGATGCGCCTTTTGCACCATATCACAGCTCAGATATTACTTCTAAAGACTGGGCACTTCGACTTCATCACCGAGAGAGAGCTGATACTTATGGTATGTCTGACTCAGAGGACTCAGGTTGATATACCATCCTTGATGCTAGTTCAGATGCGAGATGCTGCAACTCAAAGATGACACTGTTTACCCTACGGTATGGCATTGACCAGATTATTTAGAGCTTGTGGAGTGTCCTTGGAGGGGGAGATCCCCAAGGAGATTCTGCATACGGATGTAAATGATGAGAGGTCACTACACCTCATGGGATACCAATTAGTCGTTGGTCAGTGGGTTCGGAGAGAGTCTGGCCAGGAGCCAGATAAGGAGGACGAGATACGAGAGGCAAAGGCAGGGCCATCAGGGCCAATTAGTTCACCTGCTCAGGCTGCTCCTGCATTAGAGGCAGAGCCGATGACCCCGACAGCTATATCTTCGGGTCCTCCTCCACCTTCTATGGACTTATCCTTTGAGGAGCATGCGAGACAGCAGTTCACAGATCTCCAGAGTGAGATGATTGGACTGGGTGTCCGCACGACCCAGTTATGCATCGAGTTTGAGAGTTTTCGAGCACACACTACCTTGGAGCATGCTAAGATTTGTCGAACTATGGAGGAGGGTTTTTCTCATATTGAGGACTTACTGAGATCCCTTCTACCTCCAGCAGCACCTGCAGCTCCACCTCCTGATGCTGGTGATGATGATGATGATGATGACCACCAGGATGGACATGATGACACTATTGATGGTGGTGACCATGCTGATGGGACTGAGGATAGAGATACTGATGTTATTGGTGATGACAGTGGTAGTGACAGTGGTGATGATGCAGACGTATATGAGGTAGACAGCCGAGACCACAGTCTCCTGTTATTCCTCTTGCTGATTCGATTGGCATGCCTGTCTCCACTGATCCAGCCTTTGTCACTCCTGCTGAGCTCTTCCCCCTCCCTCTACTAGAGCTTCTAGGGTTGTATCCCATTTTGGACCTTCTACTATGACTCGGAGTTGTGGTATTTTGAAGACTCCTAGTGGTCTAGCCCATAGGTCTAGGATTATAGGTCCTATATCTTTTGAGATCCCATCTGATGAGGACTAGCCTCACAAATGTTTATTATGTTATATGCTCTTTATGATTCATGTTACTTATGATTTATGACTCATGATGTATTTTGTTTGTTTCAGTGTTGCTGATGAGTCAGCAAATTTTGTAGTGAAAACATTACTTGACAAATATATATATGCATTACTTGATGTTTACAATTTGTGCATCACTATGATTGATCTTGATAGCTTGATTGTTTAAATTTACTTGATAGATATACATTTTAGCTCTGACACCTGTTAACTCTTAAAAAAAAATTATTATTAATTAACTCTTGAATCAACTCTGATACTCTACTACTTTTTGTCTCCATGCTTGTTTTGAGGGGGAGTTTACTCCCTTTTTCTTATGATTGACGAAAAGGGGGAGTATAATTCCTTATTTTTATGATTTTCAAATTTGATCTTATACCAATATTGCATAAATCTGATACCAATATTCTGCTTGTTCTGATTAGAATTGTCTAACTAAGGAGGAGATTCATCCTTTTTAACTATACAAGTTGTGGATGTATTAGCATAAAATCATATTCTTGAATTATCAAATCTAAAATTTGAAATTAAATGTTGAGATACTCAAGGTTTTGTCATCATCAAAAAGGGGAAGGTTGTTGGCTCCACTTAGTGATTTTGATGAATAACAAAATGTTGAGTATATGTTGTATACTAATGTTTACTTATAGTTGTGAGTTTTTAGGAAGTAAGCACCTCAAATTCTCAAAATTGAAGTATTGTGGCACACTGTGGCACGAAGCATTTTTGCAATTTGAGGAGTCTTCTCCAAGCAATAAGGGCTTAAAAGAGTTCTTTTATTTGTTATTTACATTGGTTTTATGTTTTATATTCAACACTTGTGTTTTTGGCTTAATTTGCACTCAATTATGAATTTTTCATAACCAAGTATCGACACCTGGAAAGTCAAGTGTCGACATTTCAGCTCTTGGCACACAAAAAAAACTCCTTAGCATGCCAAGTGTTAACACCCAGAATTCAAGTGTCGACACTTAAGTTCCCAAGTATCGACTCTTAAGTTTCCAAGTGTCGACTCAAGGCCTGAGACTTTTTGAAAATCCAGAACATGGGCTTTGGAGTATTTTTGTGTCAAGTGTCGACACTTGTGAATCAAGTGTCGACACTTGAAAGTTCAAGTGTCGACACCTGGAAGTCAAGTGTCGATACCTGATAGCCAAGTGTCGACACCTGACAAACCAAGTGTCGACACTCGGGTTTTAACAGGCCTAATGGATCTATTTCTTTGAGTTGCAGTAGTATCTTTTCAAGCTCCCAATGGCTAGATTCGAAGTTCAAATGGTCACAAACCATTTTTTGAAAGTTTTTGAAGTATTTAAGCTTCAGCAAACTTATTCTTGAAGCATTGAAGTCCATTAAAAGCTCAAAAGCCAATATTCTCTCAAGAACTTCACTTCAAGAGCCATTTAAAGTGTGATTCCCTGAAAAAGCTTATAAGCCCATCCTTTCAACCTTCCAAAAAGAGAGCTTGAAGAATATTCCAAGGAGAAGACAAGACAAAGGATCAACTTGAGCATCAAAGCTTCCATTCTACTATTGAAGAGAGTTTGTTTTGTTTATTTTGAATTGTATATATGAAATTCTCTTTTGATTTGATCTTGCTTTCAAGGGTGTCTTGAAAGAAGGTTGTTGTGGTTTGTTGGTGAGCCAAGGTGATAAAACCAACTAGGGTTAACTTGTGAGCCCGAAGATAAAACAAGTATAAAGGTTAGTTGGTGAGCCTAGGTGACAAAACCAACATAAGTTTTGTCTTATGAGCCTTTGGAAAAATAAGTCGGCTGTAATCTTGGAGAGATTATAGTAGAATTCCCAAGGATGGCTTGTGGAGTTGATGTAGGTGCTAGGTTTGCACCGAACCATTATAAACTTTGTGTTTGTGTGTGATTGTCTCTTCTATCTCTTCCTCTTTACTTATTGCACTCTATTTATTGCTTTCCACTGCATATAACTTAGTGAATCAATTTCATAACTCACAAACACCACAAGGCCTGCACATTATTACTTTAAATTTTTAAAAGGCCCAATTCACCCCCCCTCTTGGGCTCCATTTCTCGGCAACAACTTTAATGCCTATCAGAAGATGCCACGAGAAACTGATAGCCTCTTTACCATCTACCAGCAAGATGGATTGTCCTTCTGGGACTACATGGCCCAATTCAAGTCGGCTATGTTAGAAGTATACAATCTGGATGAGTACGTGGCCATGTTGGCTATGAAGAGAGGGTTCCTTACTTTCTACTTTACCTACTCTCTGGACAAGAAGCTTTCAAAGTCAAACTCAGAGCTACTGATTTGTATGCAGAAGTATATTTGCACAGTTGAGGCAAACCACCCTGGAGAGAGACGGATGGGAAATCTCAGAAGAAGCAAGGCTGGGGAGAACTGAGCGAGGTCCAAGTAGAGAAGCTTGACTCGTCTTGCTGACAAGTTCTAAGCCAAAGGACTTTACTAGCAAGAATGGTAAATACACTCTCCTTCTTGCCCCTAGAGTCAAGATCCTGATGGAGATAGAGGGCAAGTAATACTTGTGTAGGCCTCCTCTACTGAAGTAATCGACTAACCGTGATAAAAGCAAGTACTGCCAATTCCACTAAGATTATGGCGATGATACCAAGTAGTGCCACCATCTGAAGAGGGAGATCAAAGACCTGATCTAACATGGCTACCTAGGAGATACATTCTTGGAGGAGGTTAGCACATCACCTAAAATCCTGGCCTACTGCTGACTCAGGCTGAGACTGACAACTAGCTAATTGAAGCATAAGTTGGCATTATATCCTGAGGGACACATCACACCTCTAAGAGGTTGAGAGGGGAGGGGACTGATGACAATGTAATTCCTTTCATTAGTAGGGACCTTGTTAGGGTCCATAACCCCAATAATGATGCTATCATCATATCCATGATGATAGTAAAACATGATGTAGAAAGAATCTTGGTTAATAGTAAAAGCTCAGCTGATATCCTTTTTTATGATGCCTTTATTTGGATGAACGTGATTCATATATGCCTCAAATCAATCTTGATACCTTTAGTTGGCTTCATTGGGGATTCAGTCAGGGTCGAAGGAGAGATCACCCTTTCGGTCATAGCAAGAACTCCATCCTAGTATAGCATAGTCCTCATGACTTTTACAGTCATCCACTTGCCATGGTGTATAATGCCATACATGGGTGACCGAGGATTAACTTGCTGGATGTGGTCATTTCAACTAAATACCTTCTCATCCAGTTCCCAACCAAGTATAGAATTGGCGAGATGCTTGGTGATGCAGGATGAAGCTCTGATACTAGAAATGATGCGGGACTACTATGCTAAGATGGATGAGATGCATGCAGGTGATTTTTCTTTCTATTATTTTAAGTTTTTAATAGGTTTACTGATTCCCGAAAGTCGGGTGGAGAATAAAACTAGTAATTCTGTAAGAACAAGAAATTTCTAGCATGCAAATATAGCCTGTAAACAAAGATAAAAAGAGGACCCCGGGATTGAGAAACCCCGATAGGACTTAGTTTTAGATCAATACCTACTTAGGAGACTAGGGAGTGCAAACCATTAAGACTCTGATGTGCCCGATGCTGAGTTCGCTCTTCTCACAGACATGGCCTGGAAGATCAAGCCTTTGACCCTACGGATTCTTCGACTTTTCGTCTGATGGTCCCGAAGGCAAGGAAGACTGACTCCTCTGTCCGTGTCACCTGGAGGACCTGCGAGCAACCAAGTGAAGGGTTTAAAAAACCACAAGAAGAGGGTACAAGAAAGTAAAAAGTGATGGAAAAAAAAAGTTGAGGATGGAGGCCGAGAAGGGCTCTTCTCGTTGGGCATCCAGGTGGATCTTCTAAAGGCGTTCAAGCTTGAAGATGGATTGGTGGCTTGTGAAGGAAGAAGGTATCTCAGGGCCTCTCACCCCTCGATGTCCCAAAGGACAAAGGCACTCTATCACAGAGTTTCTAGTCTAAGAAGACAAGGGCTAAAGGAAGAAGAACTTCTCAAAAATTTTCATTCATCAAAATTATTTTTATAAGAGTAAGGCCCTTTATATAAGCTCCTAAGTCCCATTCAAAATTCAAATGAAAAATGAGGTTACACATCTTCATCAAGGGGTTCCTAAAATCTGATTTTTGATCTCTTGAAATCCTCCTTTGGCCGGCCTTGATTTGGTGGAAAGCTTGATTCAGGGAGGGAAGAGAGGAGGTTGTCCCCATTCGAATTTTGAACTCCTTTCATGAGCCTTTGGCCGACCATGAGATTAATCTTTGTAGCTTGATTTGGAGAGTGTTGTGTGAACTTGTCTTCAAGAATCAAGGGATGCTCTTTTGACCTTTCTTGGCCGCCCATGGTTCTTTGGAAAAAGGCTTGATAAGGGGAGTGGGATGGGGATGTTGTCTTCAAGAATCAAGGAATGCTCCTTTGACCTTCCTTGGTCACCCATGCTTCTTTGGAAAAGGGCTTGATATGGGGAGTGGGGTAGGGATGTTGTTGGCTTGGATCAAGGAGAGGCTTGATAGGGCATCCACATGGCTTTGACTTTGAAGCTTCCATCTTCTCTTGGTTGCCCAAGTGGCTTTGTGATGTGGTGCTTCATCATGCCAAGTGGTACTGATGAGGTGGCGCTCCATGAGCTAATGTGGTGCTCTTACTTGGCATGGAGAGAGGGCTTGACCTATCCATAACTGGGCATGACTTGAATGCCCACTTGTGGACCCAACCTTCAAACAAGCTTGAGCCCAACTTCAAGTTGACTTGAGCTTGTGAACCAGTTTAGCTAATTACAGGACCCATTGACCAAATTAGCCAAGATACATGACTAAAACAAAAATTGAAACCAAGTACATGACTCAAAAGTAAATTACAAAAATTGAAACCAAGTACATGACTCAAAAGTAAATTGCTTAGGCTTGAAGCCTTATTATAGGACCCAATAAATTAAAACCCTAATCATAAATCCATAGAGGACTGAAGAGCCTCTATCTAATCCTGGTGCCCATACCAATTCTCCTGGGGTGGGAGGTACTCGACTCTGTCGAGTAAGGATTGATTTGGCTTTGATATTTCTCAAGATGGTTGGGGTCGAGGCACTGCAAGTCCTCTCGGGTAATCCACGAATCATCGAACTCCGACTGGCCTTACCATTGGACCAAGTAACGCTGATAACCCTTGTCCCGAGTGGTGATAGCTTGATCATCTAGGACACGCTCGATCCATTCTCCTCTCTCAAGTAAAATTGGAGGTGGACACTCTAGGTTGGGTTCACTCTCAAAAGATAGGTCAGGCCCAAATGGCTCGCTGGGTATGGTTGTGTTGCCCAGGTGGCTTTCCCAAGAGGGGGTGAATTTGAAATTTAAAAAATTAAAGCAAGTATGTGCTCTTTAAAAACTTCTTTGGAGTGTTAAGTGCTGTGACTCAAATAATTAAAAGCAGAAGCGAAAGTAGTTAGAGAAAGCACAAACAAAAGAAATTTATAGTAGTTTGGAGCAATCTACTCCTATGTCCACTACCCAAGATTATCACTTGGGATTTCTACTATATCCCCCACCGAAATACAGTCACCAACCAAGGAGGCGTCCAAGGTGTTGACTTGGTCCAAGCTAAGAGGGAAAGTCCAAGTGGAAGGAGAAAACCAAGTTTTTATTCTATTCGACTTATATACTCTTAGTTCTAGGTTTATTTTGTAGTGTTTCTACCACTTAAATTATGTAAACCTATTCTAACTAGGAGAAGACTTGTAATTCCTTTAGAAGAGGGAATGGGAATCTATAAATACCCCACCCCTCATTCTCTTGTACACACTTCTCTCTTATGAAAAAAAATTGTGATAAAAGTTTGTCTCAAGTTCTAGTGTTTGAGTTTTGTGTTTTGTTTTGAGTGCTCTTCTTGTGCCCTGGCCAAACCTGTTTCTAAGCTCTCTTCCATGCCCAAGCTAGCTTCTTCAAGCCCTAAGAAGCCAAGGAGAAGAAGCCCTAGCCATCCAATAAGCAATGGATCTCCTTCTTCTCCCAGGCCACCAGCTATTCTAACCCTAATTCTATTTCCTTCAAAATCCTAGTTTGTTTCTTTTGATTATTTGTTGCTTTGATTAACCTCTGATGCTTGCAGGATCCTCGAGGTGTTTCACCTTCCCAGAGGAGGCCTTCTTTGCCTCCAGGACTGCCCAAATCAGCCATCTAATCCAAGGGAACAGAAGCTTCATCATCCAGGCTCCAATCAGAGTGTGAGTGATCTCTTCAATTACAAATTCTTCAATCTCTGACTGGTAATATCCTTTCCTTCTTTTGATTTCTGATTTGATGAAGATTAGTTATCCTAAGCCAGGAATCTCTCAATTCTCGGGTCCTGATTCTTATTATTTTGCATGAGTATGCCTGTGATATGATGATTCTTTGCATTACTGAATATCTTACGAGTCTTTACTTAACTTTGAAAATTTAGCCTTCAAATTAAATATATAAAAAATAAAAAAAAATTAGTTTACTATTTTGATGCATATTTAGAAATCTTAAATTCATCCTGCATCAGTTTGGTATCAAAGCGGGTTTAGGATAGCATTCATCTGCTTTAGGATCACAAACCCTAATTTCTGCATTATGCTAGTTGCATTAGGTATCTATTTTTTATCTGATTTCAACTACTTAGGAATTTTATTATTTTGTGAAATTTGCATGTCATATCCTATGTTTTGTCTTGATAATTGTCATAATTTTTAATTAATTTTGTAGAAACCTAATTCACTAAAATCTGGCATATTACAAACCCTAACTAAAATCCTGATATTTGTGTATCAGTCTAAAAACCCTAGGATTTGCATCATCATCTGATTATTTTTTTACATCAAATTTGGCAGAGTTCATCATCACCATCCATCCTCTACTTTGTAATTCTTTAGATTTTTTCCTGCATCGGTAACTATGTCAAAACCTGCATCATCTGAAACACTATTTTTCTAAATTCTACTATTTCTGCATACTTGACTCAACCAAACCTAACCAACTTCCACACACCCCAATCCCAAGCCCAATTTGTTGCTAACCTAGTCAACCTAAACTTAACTTCCCACCTCATAAAACACACATAAAATATTTTTATTTTTCTGATTATTTTAGATTGCATCAGGACCATCGATTGCCATCATCTTTTAACCTAATCTTAAGGGCAATTGCTATCTAACATTAGGGTAGGATTTCATCCCCTGTCTTGGGTCAAAAACAACCATCATCATTCTGACCTAAGCCTAATTAAAATTAATTAGACTTAATTTGCCCTAAAGGGTTAGGTGACACCCAACAGGTCGGGTCTAAACCGTGTGGGCCAACTAGTGCATTTAATCCTTAAGCTATTACTGAAAGCTGGTGTCTAAGGCTGGGGGTCCAGAGTCAAACGACCTAAGGGGTGTTATGGTTTTTAATTGGGTCTCTGTGAAAGCAGGGGGACCTCTCACACTCTCTCCCTCTACCTGGCCAGAGGAAGGATTAGCTGCTGGGTTAAGTGTAAGTTAAGCTAACCCATTCAGTTTTGGCTCTAGGTCTAGGAAATCCTAGTATTACTGATCCTTTGCATGCTTGGCTACATCATCTCATCTTAATTACTTGATTGAGTGTATGACCACTAGACTAAGAACCCAATACTAGAAGTCTAAACCTTAACCCAGTTCAACCATGGAGTCCAGTCTTGAAGCTTTCATAAGAACTATGAATGAATAGATGGTTGCCCAATTAACCACCTAGATTAACCAATCCAATACCTAATTGAACAATAAGCATGACCAAACCAATACTTAGATGAACCAAACCCAAACCCAGCATGCCCAATTGACCACTCAGATCAACCAGATGATCCAAACAAATAACCAAACAACCACTAGGATCGACCAATTAACCACTAGATTAGACCAAGTAGAAGAACGATTAGGTACTATAGAGAAAACCCAAGACTCCAATGCTGAACCTAATCTTGACCCATCCTATTTCACCTCTCAGAACCCTAGGGGACCCTTAAATCAAGACTAATTTATGGAACCCAATCCTAGGAGAACCCAGACTCAAGAACCATTTATAGAGCCTAATCATAGGGGAGTTCAATATCAGGAACCATACCAAGAGCCCAACCATAGGAGAGTCCACAACCCTGACCCTATCCAAGAACCCAACCGTAGAAGGCCCCAACATGAAGTTCATGACCAAGATGAAAGGGCCATGAGAAATATTAGGGTAGAAGCACCCACCTTTGATGGAAGTCTTGAACCAAAGGTCTATGTAGATTGGGCAGGAGATATGGATTATTATTTTGAATGGTATGAAATGAGTGAAGGGATGAAATTAAAATTTGCCAAGATGAAGTTGATTCATCAAGCTAGATTACATTGGGCTAATCTTGAGCGTCTAGGAGACAACGAGCCCTTCCACCTATAACTACTTGGCAAGAGATGAAATTGCAACTCAAGGAGAAATACCTACTAGAATCCTACAATCAACAACTCTTAGATCAATGGAACAAAATTCATCAAGGGAATAGATCAGTGTCAAATTATATTGCTAAATTTGATGAGTTTGCTGTTAGGTGTAGTGTAACCAAGTCTTTAGAACAAACCTTATCCAGGTTTAGAATTGGATTATGTGAAGACATTAAAAGGGAACTATACATGAGAGAGGTCCATGATTTGGAACAAGCCTATCAAATAGCTAGACATTATTAACAATTCCAAAGAGAATCTAGATATCAAAAATCTGAACCTGTTAGGAACAATACCCCATTCCCAAGATGAAACCCAAACCAGGTATACCAGGGTAGACCAAATCCCAACCCCAACCCAGTTAGGCCAAACCCTAACCCAGTCTAACCCAACCCTAACCCAATCTGATTCAATCCCAACCCTAACCATCCCAACCTTAACCCATCTTGACCTAACTCGAGTCCAAGTTCATCTAGTTCAAGTAATTCTGCACCTGCTAGAATCAATAAGGGTAAGGCACCTACAATTTAGAAAGCCCCAAGCCTTAGCCCTAATGCTTGTTTTAGGTGTAACAAGGTAGGTCACTATGCTAGCCAGTGTCCCACCAGATTATTACATATAGGGGAGCTAGAGGAACAAAAGTCTGAACCCAATAATAAGGATGTAGAAGAAGAAATTTATGAGGCTAAACTAGACTTGGTAGAAGAATATGAAGGAGATGAGGAGGAATTTGATCAAATAGGGGTAGTTAGATGTATTTTGACCCAAGCCCAAATTTAGGAAGACTGGCATAGAGCTAGCATCCTACAGACTTTTGTAAAAATTGGGCATAAAGTATGTAAGATTATAATAAATAGTGGGAGTTGTGTCAATGCCATTGCTACTGAAATAGCTAAATCCTTAGGCTTGACCTTAGTTCCACACCCCAGCCCCTATAAAGTGTCGTGGGTAGATTCCACCTCTATGCCAATCAAGTCTAGGTGCCAAATCTTGATTAAATTGCAATCATATGAAGAAGAGATTTGGTGTGATGTCCTTCCCATAAAGGTCAGTAGTGTCATTCTAGGTCGACCATGGCTATATGATCATGATGCTACCCTATCTGGTCAAACCAACATCTGTACCTTTCATCATCATGGAAAGAAATTTGTGATTTACCCCACTCAGCCCAAAAATTCAATCAAGAGAAATTCTAGTAGCCTTAGAGCAAAACCAGGAGTTAATCTAATGAAGGCTAAATAATTAGAGGAATACCCTTCTGAACCCATTGAGGAATTAATAAGAATTGATCCTGAACCCACTATAATAACAGAAGAAGAAGTAATTGAGCCAGTGTCAAACATTATAACTGAGAATTTACAAGAGTTGTTCATAGAAGAAGCCCAGGATCAAACCCCTAAAGAACAACCAAAAGAAATAGGTGTAGGTAATGAAATAATCTCTGATTTTGAGTCCACAAATCTGATTTATCTATCTACACCTACACTAGCCTCTGCACAGTATTTGCATTTGAAAATTAGTCAAAAGCTAAATATAAGTAATGAATTAAATAAAAACTTGGCTAATTCCCAAAAGAGAGATAAAGAAATTTTTGTAGAGGATTCTGTAATTGTGAAGGAATTTCATGCTCACTAAGCTGGCCCATCCAAAATAATGAAGAGCAGTGGACCCAATGCCTATGCACTTGAGATATCACCTGATATAGGTATTAGCTCCACCTTCATCATCTCAGACCTTGTAGAGTTTAGGAAGCTAGCAGTGATACCCAGCGAGCCCCTTGAGCCACTCCCTTTCTTTGTGAGTGAACCCACCTCAGAGCGACTACATACAATTTAGCCTTTTGGTGAGGAAAAGATTGAGAGAATCCTGGATGATCAAGCTATTAGTACCCGAGATGGAGACTATTAGCGAAACTTGGTCTGGTGGCAAGGTCGGCTAGAATCTGAGGTCTTGTGAAATGCTGGCATGGATCTGCAACGCCTCAACCCAGACCCTCCTGGAGCCAAATTGACCCTTACTCGATGGGGTCGAGTTCCTTTCACCCCGGGTGAATTAGTGGGGACACCAGGATTGGACACAGATCCCTAGATCCCATTTGGTTTACTGATTAGGGTTTTTTTAGAACTTTATTCATGTATCACAATTTTGTAATCAATTAAGATTGAGTCTCGTAATAAGTTAAGGCTAGTTGATTTGTCTCAACCTAGTCCAGTCTATTAAGTCCTATATTTCTGTATAAGTCCAGTATGAGTCCAATTTTTGTACAAGAGAGGAGGTTACCCTATTTTGGAGTTTCACCAAGTCTCATCCAGGAGTCAGAGGCCACTACATCAGCTTATTGGATTTTATGTGACACCCTAGGATCCAAGATGCCTTCTAGATACCCTGATTCCCTCCAGATATTCTCCAGATACCCAGATCCCCCTCTAGATGCTAGAGTATATTCCCAGACCAGGTCACATCATGAATCTAAATGTCTACCTGCAACCCAGCCCAAAGAAGATTCAAGGCCCAAGTCCATAAGAACCAAGATGTTATTTTTATTCCAGGAATATTCCAGCCCAGGGCACCCAAGTTTCTAGGGCCCAAAGCCCATGCGCCAAGCCCATTCTAAGGCTGCCCAAAGCCCAAGAAAAGTCTGCCCATTATTCCCCAAAGTCCACATGCCAAGCAAGGAGGCGTCCAAGGTGTTGACTTGGTCCAAGCTAAGAGGGGAAGTCCAAGTGGAAGGAGGAAACCAAGTTTTTATTCTATTCAACTTATATACTCCTAGTTCTAGGTTTATTTTGTAGTCTTTCTCCCACTTAAATTATGTAAACCTATTCTAACTAGGAGAAGTCTTGTAGTCCCTTTAGGACAGGGCATGGGACTCTATAAATACCCCACCCTTCCTTCTCTTGTACTTACTTCTCTCTTATGAAATAAAATTCTGATAAAAGTTTGTCTCAAGTTCTAGTGTTTGAGTTTTGTGTTTTGTTTTGAGTGCTCTTCTTATGCCCTGGTCGAACCTGTTTCCAAGCTTTCTTCCATGCCCAAGCTAGCTGCCTTCAAGCCCTAAGAAGCCAAGGAGAAGAAGCCCTAGCCATCCAACAAGCAAAGGATCTCCTTCTTCTCCCAGGCCGCCAGCTATTCTGACCCTAATTCTATTTCCTTCAAAATCCTAGTTTCTTTCCTTTGATTATTTGTTGCTTTGATTAATCTCTAACGCTTGCAGGATCCCCTAGGTATTTCACCTCCCCAGAGGAGGCCTTCTTTTCCTCTAGGACTACCCAAATCAACCATCTAATCCAAGGGAACGAAAGCTTCATCATCCAGGCTCCAATCAGAGTGTGAGTGATCTCTTCAATTGTAGATTTTTTAATCTCTGACTGGTAATATCCTCCCCTTCTCTTGATTTCTGATTTGATGAAGATTAGCTATCCTAAGCCAAGAATTTCTCAATTCTCGGGTCTTGATTCTAATTATTTTGCATGAGTATGCCTATGATATGATGATTCTTTGTAATGCTAAATATCTTGCTAGTCTTTACTTAACTTTGAGAATTTAGCCTTCAAATTAAAATTATAAAAAATATAAAAAATTAGTTTACATTTTCTTGCATATTTAAAAATCATAGAGTCATCCCATATCAAAGAGTCAGCTCGCCTTACTTTGAGTCAGCTCATATTCATAAGCATTCAAAACTGTACTCTAGAAGAGTCGACTCGGGATCCTCCAGGTTGGCTCTCCTGGCTGTTCACTCAGAACTCTTCATTTTGGACTTTGGAGGAGTTGGCTTGAATCTCTAAAGAGTCAGCTTGGAAGTCTGACAGAATAATATAGTCAGCTTGGACTTCCTTTGAGTTAGCTTAGTTGTATAATTCAGAAAATCATGTTCTGGATGAGTCGGCTCGGGTCCCTTAGAGTTGACTCGAATATCTGCATGCCAGATCCTTCATGCATGCCATGTGCCAGAGTTGGCTCCTGTGCTTCGAGTCGACTCGTATGAGTTCTTCATTGAAATCTCAGTTCTTCTCCAGAATTATCCAGCAAGACTTTAAACATTCAAGATGCTTTCAAACTCTTCTAACAACATTCTCTAAGAAATTTTAAGCTTGAAACACATTTAGAAGTAACCCATTTTCATGATTTTTTCTTAACTTTTCTTTGGGTTCTTCTTTACATGATATACTTTAACATAACTTATAACAGAAAATAAGATTATAGGAGTTGGATTTTGACCATATGAATCATCCTACAAAAACTTGTAACACACTTGAAGAGTTGTTAGCAAACTAAATACATGCTCCAATATTTTGTTATCATCAAAATCACTCAAGGGGTCAACTATCTCCCCCTTTTTGATGATAACAAAATATTGGGCATGAAAAATTCTTTATAATTATATGTATAACTATATTTGAAAGTAAGTATTAACATGTATTAGAGCTAACTATATTTGACAGTAAGTATTGACATGTATTAGAGATTTTGTATTGGAAAAACTGTACATGTATCAGTGTTAGTGTTTTTATATGTACCAGAGTATCAGAGATTGTATGTAACAAAGTATCAGAGCTAGCACAAACATAAAGTATCAAAGCTCAAGTTTGCAGTGTATCATAACCTTTTCAAAAGTAACAGATCATTTCTAAAAGTGTTAGAGTTAATTCTTGAGCTAATTTTTGATGTATTCAGAGAAAATTACAAGTTTTGGGTAAAGCCATTCAGTTTCAACAATTTTTCTCCCCCTTTTGTATGTTCTTAAAATTTTGAAACATGAAACATTTTCATCTCAATACCATTTTATTTTCATGCACACAGTCATATATGTTCTCCCCCTTTTTGTCAACAATCAAAAAGGTATTTATTTGATTTTTGAAAGCTCAGTTTTTGATGGGGGACATGGGTAGGATCGTTGGTGAGCCTAGAAGTCATCTAAATTAGGGTACTATTTTTTTTTGGTAAAATTTTTTTTTTCTAGGGGTGGCGAAGGAATAGTGGGCATGTAGGATAGGGATCTAGATCTCATGGACTTTGGGACTCACCCTAACGAAGAAACCTCTCACCTCTAGGGCATTACACCCTCCTCGATACTTGGAGGTTCTAGGATGGATCTCAAAGGTCACGAGGGGATAAAGAAGATGGAATGGGAAGGGGAATAACTAGGGCATCACGCCCATACCCGAAGGCGAAGGCAAGAAGAATCACTCTTCTAAAAAACTCAAGTTTTTTTCTCCAAAAACTTTTTTTTACAAAGGACTGAGGATGGTATTTATAGACCTATCCAACTCTCATTTGAAGTTGAATATAGGATAAAAAGATAGAGATGTCTCAAATTCAAATACAAGATAGGATAAGATAAGCCTATCCATATCTCAATCCTAACCAACCAAATCCTAATTTAAAATTCAAATAAAAGATAAATCCCAAACTAATTTATTAAAATATGTGCCACTCCAGGATCGGTGCAACTCCGGGATCATTGCTGCTCCGAGATCAGTGCGACTTCGAGATCAGTGCTGCTCCAAGATTAGTGCTGCTCTAAGATCCCCATCATTTTCTTGAGGCAGGGAGAACTCGACTCTATCGAGTCAGGATCAATGGAAAGCTTTGATGAACCCATCCAAAGGCTCTGCTCTGAGATCCGTGTAGCTTTGAAATTGTGCAGCTCTGGAAACTATCCCAAATTATTTTTTTCTCCATTTTTTTTTCATTTTTTTCTCTCCTTTTTTTATTTTTATATTTATTTTTTTTATTTCTAGCCTAATCCTGAAGTTGGCAAAATCGGCCAGAGGAAACGACTTCACTTTGAGGAACGTGTGCCCTTGAAGTCGACAGAGAAAGCCGATTTAGCTTTCACGTTCATGCTCATGCAACTCCTCTATGGACTGACATACCATGGTACAAAGGAGGGACTTCGACGGGCTCTCGCCGGCGATGGTGCTGGATTGAAGGCGGTGGCACATGGAGATGGTGGCGCGATAGCAAGGGGCATCGATCATTGATTACTGGCAGTGAGAAGATGTTAACGTTGATCAGACAAGCTCTTCTTGAAAGGGATGACTCTATTGATGGTGGCACGGAGGTTGTGGGCTGGTAGCAGGGAGGCATGCTCGGTTCGGGCACGACTTCCATGGAGAGGAGATCGGGAGCTGTTAATGGTGTCATGGCGGACCGGAGAAGGAGACCAGCGATGGGAGGACCGGAGGGGGAAAGTCGACGATGGTGGTGGAGCAGCAGCAGAATGGGCGTCCGGACGTGACTGAGGGTGCGGTAGCAGGGAGGAAAGGCTCTGCAGCCAGGTGGAATCCTGATGGGGCAGTAGTGCAGAGAGTGGCCGGTGGCATGGTGATCTCCCAGGGAGGGTGGTCTAGAGGAAGAAGGTTGTGGGTGATGGGAAGACTGGAGGAGGTTTGGTTTGGGCGATTTAGAACCGAAGGAGGTTTGGATGACAAGAGATCGGAGGAGGTTTGGGCGATGGAGAACCGGAGGAGGTAGATCTGGCGTCGGGCGGCTTGGGCCGTGGTGGAGGATTGGGCGGAGAGGAGGGTGGGGCGATAGAGAAGAAGGCATGGCTGGGCTTGGCGATGGTCTTTCCAGTGAGGTCGCAGATGTCGGAAGATGGTGATGGTGACGGTTGCGAGGAAGATGAGAACCCAGGGGAGCAAGGCGCCGGCGGCACCGGTGATGGCAAAGACTTTGGCCAAGGGATCTCTCTGAACGGGATAGAAGGAGGTGGACGATAAGGGGGCGGTGCTACTCACCGATGGCGACGTCGGCTGGGGCGACGAGGAGGGGCTGGCCCCGTCGGGGGGGAGGGATGAAGTGCTGGTGCTCGGCGGAGATCTCCTCCATGGGGCGCGAAGCGCGGGCCCTCCAGTGATCAGTCCCTCCCTTTCACTGTGCTCCTTCTTGGTTCCTTCTTTCTGATATGGAGGTGAGGAGGTGGGTGGGGCAGGGAATGGAAGGATACCAGGACGCGACCGATGGCACGTGGGGAAAAAGAAGAGGAAAGGTGGGGAACTGGTTGGAAACTTGGAGCTAGAGAGGCAGAGAAGGGGGGGGCTCGGTCTTGGTGGAGTGGGGGTCGGTGGAAGCGAAGGATCGCCGACCCTGGGATCCGGCAAAGGGAGGCTGAGGCGGGATGGGCATTGGGAATGCTTATTTCTTGCGATGGTGGAAGAGCCGAGGCGAGGTTCGGTTCATTTACCTTGGGTTGGGATCATGCGAGGAAGGATAGATGGGATTTTATTGGATGGGCGGAGGGGAAGGCGTTGTCGGAGATTTGTGCATGGGGAGTTCTGATCGGCATCGGTGGTGCAAGTTGATGGCAGCAAAGAAGAATCTAGTGAAGTTTTGGGAGGAGTCATGGCAGGGGAAGGTGGGGCGCCGGTAGATGCTCAACGACAGGACCAGAAGAGGAAAGAAAAAATTGGCGGTGACTTGATGAACTAGGAGATCTGATTTTTTTTTTTTTTTGAATTTGGAAAGTAAAGGGACGACCGTGAGATGATATGAAGGTACCCTAATTTTCTGAGCTCTGATACCAAAATTGATGGGGGACATGGGTAGGATCGTTGGTGAGCCTAGAAGTCACCTAAATTAGGGTACCATTTTTTTTTGGTAAATTTTTTTTTTTTCTACGGGTGGTGAAGGAATAGTGGAGATATAAGATAGGGATATGGATCTCATAGGCTTTGGGACTCACCCTAATGAAGAGACCTCTCACCTTTAGGGCATTACACCATCCTCGATACTTGGAGGTGCTAGGATGGATCTCAAAGTTCACGAGGGGATAAAGAAGAGGAATGGGAAGGGGAATAATTAGGACATCATGCCTATGCCCGAAGGCGAAGGCAAGAAGAATCACTCTTCTAAAAAACTCAAATTTTTTTTCCAAAAACTATCTTTTTGGAAAGGACTGAGGGTGGTATTTATAGACCTGTCCAACCCTCGTTTGAATTTGAATACAGGATAAAAAGATAGAGATGACTCAAATTCAAATACAAGATAGGATAAGATAAGCCTATCCATATCTCAATCTTAACCAACCAAATCCTAATTCAAAATTCAAATAAAAGATAAATCCTAAACTAATTTATTAAAATCGTGCTACTCCGGGATCAGTGATGCTCTGTGATCAGTGCTGCTCTGGGATCAGTACGGTTTCGAGATCAGTGCTTCTCTGAGATCCCCATCAATTTTTGAAATAGAATGAGAAAGTTGTTAAGATTTGTTTGAGATATTTTGACTTTCTCATATCAATTTTGATAATTTAATTAAAATTGATCTAGATTTGCATTGTACCAAGTGAAAATATCATTGAAGAGCATTGTACAATCACAATTGATACACTAAAGTAAGATACCAAAAGATGCTTTCATTTCATTTATAGAATTTTCAATACAAGTTACAAAATATTGAAAGCAAAGATAGAATCAATCTATGCATTATCACTAGGTACATCTACCTTAATGCTTGTGGATGGTCCACAAGGTCGTCCAAATGATGGCATCGTGGCTATAGGATCCACATACCATGGCTCGGAATCTTGGGGCCTAAGGTGTGGTGCAGGCTGCCTAGGATGTGCAGAAGGTTGAGTAAGTGTAGGTACATGCTGAGGTCTAGGAGGTGGTGTAGGTACAGGCTGAGGTCTAGGAGTAGCAAAGGATGCAATGACTAAGGTTTGAAGTTCAGTGAGAGTCATCCAAGCAGAGCTAAGCTCTTCCTCCATCTTTTTTATCCTAGTATTCAGTGCAAGTAATTCTGTAGCCTCGGCATTAGCAAAAGCTTCAGCTGACCCCCCGAGTCTACCAAACTCGGATCTCAGTATTCCAATGCCTTTGGTGTAATCTTCTTCCATCTTTTTTCCTTGCTCCATAGAGTGATGCGAGACGAACCTAGGATTGATGAAAAATAGTAAATATAATTTTTTAATATTTTTTTAGATATTAATTCAGTGGCTAAAGATCTGAAAATAAGAAAGAATTAGCAGAAAGACTAGTAATGCTAGAAACTAACATACCCCCAAGATAACACATGCAGAATAATAATAAGCCAGGACCCGAGAATTGAGAAATTCCTGGCTTAGGATAGCATACCTGTCATCATATCAGAACAAAGGAGGGGGAAGGCTTTTACAGGCAACGATTGTAGTTTCTTCGATGCAGAGATCTCTCAGCCTCTAGATGGTGCCTAGAAGAACAAGCCTTTGGTTCCCGAATCTGAAGGTGATCTAGATCCGATCTGAAGGCAAAGAAAGCCTCCTCTGGGAAGGGGGAAACACCTCGGGGATCTACAAAATGTCAGGGTTAGGAACAAAATAAAGAAACAAATAGAGAATAATAAGATGAAGTAAAAAGAAAGGGATTAGGGCAAGAAGGGCTGGCGGCAAGGAAGCAGAAAGAGCTCTTGATTTGGGCATCCTCAAGGCTGCTTTTCTTGGGCATGGCTGATGCTTTGAGATCTAATTTTCTGCTTGGGGTGTGGAGGATTGCAATGATAGAGGTTGGCCAACACAAGAGAACAAAAACTAGAACCCAAAAACAAAAACACAAGAACACCGGTCTTAAAAACAATTCAGTAGAGTTTAATTCATAAAAGTTGATTGATTACAAGAGGAGGGGTGGGCTATTTATAGAGCTCCATGCCCTCTCCTAAAGGGATTACAAGTTTTCTCTTAGTTAGAAGAGGTTTGCATAATTTAAGTGGGAGAAAGACTACAAAATAACCCTAGAACTAGGAGTATACTAGTTGAATAGAATAAGAACTAGGTTTCCTTCTTCTATTTAAATTCCTCCTTCTTAGCTTGGACCAAGTCAACACTTTGGACATGTTGGCCTTCATGGGGGGCAGTAAGGGGCAGCCAAGGGTGGGTTGGGTGCATGGGCTTTGGGCCGTGGAGGCCTGGGATTCCTGGAGCAGGAATATTCTAGGATATTGGTTCTAGACTAGAATATACCTGGAATCTTGGTTTTTCATGGACCTGGGCCTTGAATTTACTTGGGCTGGGGCATAGGAAAGTCTTTGGGATCATGTTATGACCTGGTCTGAAAATATACTCTGGTATTTGGAGGGAATCTGGGCATCCAAAAAATATCTGGAAGGAATCAGGGTATCTAGAAAGGTATCTTGGATCCTAAGGTATCTCGCAAAATCCAATAAGCTAATGTAGTGGCCTCTAACTCCTAGATAAGGCCTGGTGGAACTCCAAAATAGGGTAACCTCCTCTCTTGTACAAAACTTAGACTCATACTGGACTTATACTGAAATACAGGACTCGATACTGGACTGGGGTTGAGACAAATCAATTAGCCTCAACTTATTATAGGACTCAATCTTAATTGATTACAAAAATGTGACACATGACTAAGGTTCTAAAATTAAAACCCTAATCAATAAACCATATAGGATCCAGTGATCCGTGTTTGATCCTGGTGTCCCCACCAATTCTCCAAGGGCAGGAGGAACTCGACCCCACCAAGTAAGGGTCAATTTGGCTTAAGGAGGGTTTGGGTTGAGGCACTGCAGATCCTCACTAGGGCTCCACAAATTCTCAAATTCTGGCTGACCTTGCCATCTGACCAAATACCTTTGATAACCTTCATCTCGGGTGTTGATGACTTGTTTATCCAGGGTTCGCTCACTCCTTTCCTTACTTATTAACCAAATTGTATGTGGACACTCTAGGATGGGTTCACTCACAAAGGAAGGAATTGGCTCAAGGTGCTCGCTAGGTATCATTGCTGGCTCCTTGTGCTTCGGGCTAATACCTAAATTAGGTAGCATCTTACACTTGTGGGGACACCAGGATCAGACACAGATCACTGGATCCCATATGGTTTGCTTAGTCATGTATCGAAGTTTTAAAAGTTTTGTAATCAATTAAGATCAAGTCCTGTAATAAGTTGAGGTTAGTTGATTTGTCTCAACCCTCAATCCTAGTCAGTATATTGAGTCCTGTACTTCAGTGGTGAGTTCAGTATGAGTTCAAATTTTGTACAAGAGAAGAGTTTATTCTAGTTTGGAGTTCCACCAGGCCACATCCAGGAGTCAGAGGCCAATACATCAGCTTGTTAGATTTTGTGTGACATCCCAGGATCCAAAATGCTTCCCAAAAATCCTGATTCCTTCCAGATGCCGTCTAGATGCCCAAATTCCTCTCCATATACCAGAGCATATTTCTAAACCAGGGAATCCATGATTCCAAAGGTCCACCTGCATCCTAGCCCAAGGAAATTGTTTACCCCATAAGTGATTTTGATGATAACCAAATATTGGAGCTTGCATATTTATTTTTAACTCTTCAAGTGATTTACAAGTTTTTGTAGGATGATTTATTTGTTTAAACTTCAACTCCTACATCTTTACTTATTGTTTTGAGTTGTGTTGTATTCTAATTTTGTAAAGAAGAACCCAATGAACAAGTTAAGAAAAATCATGAAAAAGGGTTACTTCTATGTATGCTATGCCTTAAATTTATTTTGAGTTGGTTTGTATCAAATGTATAAGAATGTTGGTGAGAGTCTTCTTGAAGTTTAATTATAAAATTCCTGAAGAAGTCACTCAAGCCGACCCAACCTCAAAAGAGTCGACTCTACCTCATGGTACGCAACAAGGATTCTGGCACGCAGCAATTCAAGCCGACTCAAAGGAAACTAAGCTGACTCTAGTGAATCTGAGTCGACTGGAATAAGTTCAAGCTGACTCTTCCAAAGTCCAGTTTTGAAGTGTTTTGAGAACAAGGCAGGCGAGCTGACTCGAATCACAATGAGCCGACTCTGCTATACCAAATTTTGAAGACTTGGTGAAGCGAGCCGACCCGATCTGCAACGAGCCGACTCCTCCAGAGTAAAGATTTTTAATTCTGAGAAAAAAAGTCAACCAAAATTCAAGCGAGCCGACCTCTCGAGTTCAATGTGTTCAACGATAGAAGTTCGAGCCGACATGAGCTATCAAGAGCCAACACATCCAAAGTAAAGTTTTTGCACCCTGAGACAAAGAGCCGACTGCACTGAAGAATTGGCGACTTGACCTATCGACTCAAAGGATTCGAGCTGACTCGAAGAATCCGAGCTGACTTGAATATCGTTTCCAGGTATATAATAGCTAGTTCTAGAATTTTTTTTTGAATGCCAAAAGGTGCTCTGACAGTCATATGTCTCATCCCAACAGTCTACAACATCTCAAACTACCTTAGAGTGATGGAAGACCTTATATTTGAGGGATTTGAACTTTATTAAAGATATAGAAAAGAAGAGTAAGAAAGTTTCACAAAGTTTTAAGGGTTTATTGAATATCCAACCAACCACCAAGCAAGAGAGCACAAAGAGCATTCAAGTCAATCTTCAAGTCTTCACCAACTCTGATGTGAAGCTTGAAGTACTTTAGAAAGAAGCCACTGAAGCAATTAAAGCACATTGAAACACATTCAAGTGGACTTCTCTCAAGCTATACCAGCAACTATCTGACAACTAGAGTTTGTCATTATTGTTGCATTTATTTCAATTCATTCTAGAATTATTTGGTTTATTGGTGAGTCTATTTGAAAAACCAAATAGGATCTTGGTGAGCCTTTGATAAAAACCAAGTGTTAGGTTCTTAGTGATCTTGTGAAAATCAAGTTGGGTTTCTTTGGTGATCTTGTTTAAAACCAAAGGGTGTTGGATTTTCTTTGGTGATCCTATTAAAATCAAAGTATAGAGGTTTTGGATTATGATCCTTTAAAACAATTCTACTATATTCAGGTGTGAATATAGTGAAAATCTCAAGTGGTATCTTAGATAGTGGTCATAGGAGCTGGGTTGCTCTGAACCACTATATATTTCTATGTGTTTGTGTTGTGATTCTTTGATCATCTTTAGCTTCTGCAAGTTATTATTTTGCCACAGCACCTAATACTCTAGAAGGGATTTTTAAGTGCACATTATCTGCTTAAATTTTTTAAATTCCTAATTCACCCCCCTCTTGGGTAGCCACCTGGGCAACAACTGGTATCGGAGCAGTGTTTCTGATTACATAAGAGTAAAGATTGATGGCTCATCCAATGAGTACGTCCTTGGCTGAAGGCTAATCAAGCAATAGACCTCCACTCTTCATTGGCACAAATTTTGCATACTGGAAAGCTAGAATGAAAATTTATGTTCAAGCATTTGATTTTCAATTGTAGAAGGTCATTCTAAAGGATCCTTATATCCCCATGATTAAAATTGATGGAGTGGATGTTTCAAAACCTGAAAAGGATTGGGACGAACATGACATGAAAATGGGTGAGTTAAATGCTAAAGCAATGAACTTGCTGTATTGTGCTTTGGATAGTAATGAGTTTAATCGAGTTTCCATTGACTCCTCGGTAAAGGAAATTTGGTATAAGCTTGAGGTAACCCATAAAGGAACTTCTCAAGTGACATCTTCAAAAATTAATCTTCTCATGCATAGTTATGAATTATTCTAAATGGAACCTAATGAAACAATCTCTGCTATGTTTTCACATTTCACTGATATTATTAACAGCTTAAAAAGATCTTGGCAGGGTATATTCGAATGCAGACCTTGTACAGAAGATCTTAAGATCTCTTCCAGATAAATGGGATCCAGAAGTGACTGCTATCGAGGAAGCAAAAGATCTGAATACCTTACTGCTGGATGAACTACTAGGATCTCTCATCATACATGAACTGACCATGCAGCACAAAACTGAGAATGATCAAAAGAAGAAGAAGTCTATTGCCTTCAAAGCTGCTATGGATTCAAGAAAGGATAGTGAATCGGAAGAAGAATGCTCCTCTACTGAAAGCGACATGGAAGATGAAGATGTTGCCATGGTTGTTAGGAGATTCAAGAAGTTCTTTGGAAGAAAAAAAGGAAGAAACTATAGGAAATTCCACAAGAACAAAAAATTCAGCAAAGAAAGGGACAAGGAAAAAGAAAAAGAAAAAGAACTGCCCGTCTGTTACGAATGCAAAAAACCAAGGCACATTCGATTGGATTGTCCATTGTTGAAAAAGGGATTCAAGAAAAAGAAAAAGAGAGCTATGGTAGCGATGTGGAGCGACAACGAAGCATCCATATATACTGAAGAAGAAGAGACCACGAAAATAGTGAACTTGTATCTAATGAGTCTTGAGAATGAGGTATCATCCCCTGAGCTTCAAACTGAATTTACTTATAATGAATTGAATTATGCATTTCATGATTTTCTTACTGAATTCAAGAAAGTTGGGGTTAAAATTAAATCCTTGAAGAAACAAAATGATTTATTACTAAAAGATAAGGATGAAATTTCTGAAAAGAATAATATTTTGCAAAAAGAACTGAATATCATTTCTGATAATATTTTTTCTTTGAAAAATGAAAAGAATATTTTAAATGAGACAAACAAAGTTTTAGTTGTCAAAAATATTGATTTGAAAAAGGAGGTAGAAAAGCTTAAGCCTTTAATAGAAAAACTTACTTTGAGTTCCAATAAGCTTGAGCTAATTCTAAAAGAACAAAGAGATTCAAAAAGCAAAGCTAGAATTGGATTTAATGCTTTAAATGCTAAAGGAATTTCAGCAACAAAATTTGTATCTTCAAAAGCTTCAGCTTCAAAAACAAAATTATAAAAAGCTTTTCCATCAAATTCTGTTTCAAATGGCTTGAAGTATGTTCCTAAAATTCTGCTAAAAAATCATTCAAACCAAACATATCCATTTCTGCATCTCTTAAAGCTTCAAAGCATGCATCATTTAAAATGATAAAATTGTTTGTAATGCTTGTCATAAATTTGGGCATATATCTCATCAATGCAATTTCTTGAAATATTCCAAAAATGATGCATTTAAATATATAACTGTTTGGGTTCTAAAAGGAACCAATTTTTCTAACCTGAAAGGACCCAAGTTAGCTTGGGTACTTAAATTCACTCCTTGATTATTTTGCAGGATTGTCTTGCAGCCCATAAATTGAAAAAAAGATGGTATCTTGATAGCTGCTATTCAAGGCATATGATGGGTGATAAAGATTAGTTCATCACCCTATAAATGAAAGAAGAAGGATTGGTTACCTTCGGTGATAATGGCAAGAAAAAAATAATTGAAATCGATAAGATCAAAATAACCCCCTGTACTTTTATTGAAGATATGTTGCTAGTAGATAAATTGAAGCATAATTTACTAAGTATTAGTCAACTTTGTGATAAAGGCTTCAAGGTTATCTTTGAATTATCTATGTGTATACTAACTAACTCTCTTGACTCTAGCAATAAATTCATTGGTCATAGCCTGGGAAACATCTATATGGTAGATCTAAATAATCTAGCCATGACTAGTAGTTCCAGCCTAGTAGCAATGAATGCTAAGACCAAGGAGTCTTGTTTATTATGGCATAGATGATTAGGTCATGCTAGCATGCATACCATTGCCAAATTAATTTCAAAAAATCTAGTTTGAGGTTTGCGAATTTTAAAGTTGATCTTGATTATGTATGTGATGCTTGTCAATTAGGCAAACAAACTAGGGAGAGTTTTAAATCAAAAAATATTATTTCAACTACTAGATCCCTTGAGCTACTTCACATGGACTTATTTTTTCCCACTAGGATCACAAGCCTAAGAGGTATGAAATATGGCCTTGTGATTGTAGATAACTTTTCTAGATTCACATCGGCATTATTTATTGCATATAAAGATGAAACTTTTGATGTATTTCAAAAATTTTATTAGAAAGTTTCAAATGAGAAAAATCTTTCTATTATTTCTATAAGAAGTGATCACGGAACTGAATTTCAAAATTAATTTTTTGATGAATATTGCACCGAGCATGGCATTGATCACAACTTCTCCGCTCCTAGAACACCACAACAAAATGGTGTTGTAGAGAGAAATAATAGAACTTTGGAAGAAATGGCTCGAACCATGTTGTGTGAACGTAATCTTCCAAGGTACTTTTGGCCAGAAGCAGTGAACACTACCTGTTATATTTTAAACCGAGTTTTAATATATCCAATTTCAAAGAAAATCCCCTATGAGCTTTGGAATGGAAGAAAACCAAATATTAACTACTTTCATGTTTTTGGGTGTAAATGCTTTGTGTTGAATAATGGTAAAGATAACCTAGAAAAACTTGATGCAAAATCTGATGAATCTATATTCCTTGGTTATTCACTACATAGCAAAGCATATAGAGTATTTAATAAAAGGACTCATACTGTAGAAGAGTCAATTCATGTTGTCTTTGATGAAGCTAACCCCTCACCATTTAGAAAAGATGAGTGTATAGAAAACGATGAAGGTACACTATAAAAGGAAATGGAAGATCTAAGCTTACAAGATAAGCCAACACAAGATGGAAATGAAGTGATAAGTAAGGATCATACTGATTTACCAAAGAAATGGAGGTACGTAACTTCACATTCTAAAGATTTAATTATTGGTGATCCTTCTCATGTTGTTAGGACTAGGGCTGCACATAGAGATGCACATGACTACCTAGCCTTTGTCTCACAAATTGAACCACCCAGTTTAGAAGAAGCTGAAATTGATCCAAACTGGATGATGGCCATGCATGATGAATTAAACCAGTTTGAAAGAAATAATGTTTGGACTCTAGTTAATAGACCTCTAGACCATCCCATCATAAGAACCAAATGGGTATATAGGAACAAACTAGATGAGAATGGTAAGGTTATGAGAAATAAAGCAAGGTTGGTAGCTAAAGGGTACAACCAAGAAGAAGGAATAGATTTTGATGAAATTTATGCTCCTATAGCAAGACTTGAGGCCATTAGATTACTTCTTGCATTTGCTTGCTACATGAATTTTAAACTATTCCAAATGGATGTCAAAAGTGCTTTTCTAAATGGATTTATTTCTGAACAAGTTTTTGTAGAACTGCCACCAGGTTTTGAAAATCATGCTTTTCCAAATCATGTGTTTAAACTAAATAAAGCTTTATATGGTTTGAAACAAGCACCTAGGGCCTGATATAAAAGACTAAGCAAATTTTTACTTGAAAATGATTTCAAAAGAGGAAATGTTGACAAAACTCTTTTCATTAAGAACAAAGAGAATGACATGTTAGTTGTACAAATTTACGTTGATGATATTATTATTAGTGTAACTAATGAAAATCTTTGTAGAGAATTTGCTGAGTTGATGCAGGATGAGTTTGAAATGAGCCTTATTGGTGAACTCAACTACTTCCTTAGATTACAAGTCAAACAAATGAAGGAAGACATCTTTATAAGCCAAGCTAAGTATATCAAAGAAATAATCAAGAAGTTTGGCATGAAAACAAGCAAAGAAGCTAGCACACCCATGAGCCGTACCTGCAAGCTAGACAAAGATGAAAATGGATCCAATGTTGATCAAAAGTTATATAGAGGTATGATCGGATCCCTATTATATTTGAATACTAGTAGACTGGATATCTTGTACAGTATATGTGTTTGTACCAAATTTCAATGTAATCCTAAAGAAACACATATGCTTACTATTAAAAAAATTATCAAGTATCTAAAAGGTACAAGTAATTTAGGTCTTTGGTATCCTAAAGAATCATCTTTAAATTTAATTAGTTTTTCAGATGCTGACTATGCTGGTTGCAAAATTGATAGAAATCGCACTAGTAAAACATGCCAATTTTTAGGGTTGAATTTAATTTAATGGCATTGTAAAAAGCAAAACTCCAAAGCATTGTCCACTACTGAGGCAGAGTACGTCGCTGCTGGTAGTTGTTGTGCTCAAGTGCTTTGGATTAAACAGCAAGTAGAAGATTTTAGTGTTAGTCTAAAATTCTAATCAAATGTGATAACACAAGTGCCATTAATTTTAATTGAGCACAACAACTAGAAGATTTTGGTGTTACTTAGTCTAGAAGATTTTGGTATTACTTAATATAAAATTTTAATCAAATGTGATAACACAAGTGCCATTAATTTGACTAAAAATCCTGTTCAGCATTCAAGAACTAAGTATATTGAAATTAGGCACCATTTTATAAGAGATCATGTTTTGAATGGTGACATTAAACTAGATTTTATGCTAACTAAAAACCAACTTGCTGACATTTTTACTAAACCTTTAAATTTTGATAGATTTGAAATGATTAGATGTAAATTAGGTTTGTGTAACCCTCTTTAGAAACCTCAACCTATTTTCCATCAAACTTAAGGAAATATCATCTAAACAACCTCCTTGCTCCATTTAAATTCATAATTGTTCTCCTTGTGGAAATTTTTTATTCACTTAATGTTTTGTGCTCCCTCTGCTCGAGCCGACTCGAGTAGAATTCACCTTGAGTGAGCCTGCTCGGATGTCGGGCCGTCTCTTTTTAGTTCGAGCCATAGGGTTTTTCATTTACTTTTCTATCTTTGACTCTACATTCTTTCCCTTCAAGGAACCTTTCCAAAAACTCCATCCTTCCCAAACTCCTTCTAATCTCAATGTGCTTATGGGATGGCTCCAAAAAGGGTAGTGGGGAAGAAGTCTCGATGGGAAACCAAGGAAGCTCCACAGGAAAGAAGAACCAAATACTATGAAGATATCTCTTCTCGAGTTCCTCCTCAATCGACTGATGAACCCTGCTCCATCTCTCCATATCAACAAATTTCCTTGGGTATGCGGCCTGTAACAATAGGTAGAAGAATTTTATTTAAATTCCTTAAGGAAATAGGGTTTATAGTTGGGGATTTAATCAAAAATCAGGGCTGGCGGAATATGTATTCTTTGGACATTAAAACTTATCTAAATCTGGTCTGAACATTTTATGAGAACATGAGATTTGGAGAAAATCACATTGAGTCTCTGGTCAAAGGGAAAAGGATCATTATCTTAGAAGAACTACTTGGGAATACCCTGGAAATGCCATTTGAAGGTACAGAGTATTTAGTCCTAAAGGATAGGACAAGGGCTTTACAGACTGTACTAGAGCAGACTAATGTTGATGAGATTGGAATCCTTAAAGCTAGCTCCTTATCTATTGAAATGAGGCTGTTCCATAGCTTCATTAGTCAGATATTTCTACCCAGGACAGGTCGATTTGATTGTGTGAGTGAGCATGACCTATATTTTATGGAGCTACTGATAATTGGAGATAAAATCAATCTTCCTGCTATAATGATAAGTCAGATGAAGGAAGCTGTAAGAAAGGTGAAGGCATGTTTGCCTTATGGGATGATTCTTACTCTTTTCTTCCAGGCTACAAATATTGATCTATCTGGAGAAGATAGTAAATCCCTCCTACACACTAACACTTATACAGCTAAAACCTTACAGAGGATAGGTTACTTGCTATCTGAGGGGACTTGGAAGAAGAAATTTGAAGCACCAGTCACTGAAGAACCAGAAGAAGAATAGGTTGAGATGGTAACTGGTGAAGGCACCTCAATTCCAATCCCTGAGCCTCAGCCACTGTAAGGTTCACCAGATCAGATAGCTTTTGATGCATTCATACCATACTTTACTGCCATTGCTCCTCCTACTCCTTCTGATACTCCAACACCTAAACCTGCTCCTGAACCTACTCCTGCTACTGCTCTAGAACCCTCTACTATCCATCATGTTGATATCACAGAGCAGCTTAATAAATTTGCAGAAGGTTTGTTAAATTCCTTTGGATCCATGATTGATGATCTGAAAGCAAAAGTGGATCAAAGTATTGATGAGTTTAGGGAGGAATTGAATTCTATGAAAATGGGTATGGGAGATATAGAGAGAAGACTAAAAAGAGAGGACAACTACATAGAAGATTTTGGGATTCTCAGAGGTGAACTAGGAAGGCTAAGAGGATCAGCCGAAGCATTTGCAAATGTACAAGCCTTTGAAATTCTTTCAATGCAGAAGGAAGTTGCAGAAATAAGAGTCTCAATGGAAAAAATGACTACTTCCAAGAATTCAAAGAAAATTGAAGCTGAATTGAAAACAATCAATAGTTTTTTATGAAAGCTGACGACTAAAGTTGAAGACCTTCAAGCTGCTCAGAGTATACCTCCTTTAGCATCACTGGATCCTATTCCTATTTCCTCTAGACCTAGGCCTCAACCCTCTTCTTTTGCTGGTCACTCTGCTCATCCCAGACAACCAGCTCCTCATTTTAGGCCCCAGGGATTCTATACTACTCCACCATCGATGTGTTACATCCTGACCCAATTGCTTCTATGCCTCTGGGCATCCAAATTTCTGGTCGATCTACAAATCCTAGAGCAGACATAGACACTGACTAGATGTACTTTCTTTCATTTTGTACTTTGTATTGACAATCTCTGATTGAAATGAAATGAAAGTTTGAATTTTGTCACTTGAATTACTCTTGTGCTTTTACAATGAAAGTTCATATTTTGCTCATACAATGTCTGATTTTTTAATTAGAATATCAAGATGAATGTGAGAAAGTGAAATCATCTCAAACAAATTTTAAATACTTTCTCATTCTATTTTAAAATCTGAGCTTCATTCTAACTTCACCATTTTGAGTGATTGATAAAAAGGGGGAGAAATTTATGAAGATATTGCATGAAAAGGATAATTTGTTTTTATTTTTTCTCATTTTTTGTTTTTGCTCTGATACATAAAGCTTGAAAAGGATAAAATCTATCGGATTATACTCTGGTACATGAAACACAATATGCTTTAATGTATAAAGATCATTTCAATCTCTGACATACAATAAGCTCTGATATACAATGTTTTAAATGTATTAAGCCCTATTACATAATGTTTTAAGCTCTGATATTTAAAGTTCTCATTGAAAGTTTTGGGGTTTGAACTTGCATGGAAAGTGTGTCAAAATATGGAGTATTTTATTGAGGGGGAGATTATTTCATACTATGATTCCTTATCACTAACTTGACCTAATTCTCCTTCCATAGTTTGACACTAAATAAAGTCAATTCTTTTTACTTGTTCATACACTCTTGCAAATACAAGTATACAAGTAAATCTGCAAATGTAAAGTTTTATCTTACTTTTTGATGCCTAGTATTTTGTCATCATCTAAAAGGGAGAGATTGTTGACCCCATAAGTGATTTTGATGATGACCAAACATTGGAGCATGCATATTTATTTCTAACAACTCTTAAAGTGATTTACAAGTTTTTGTAGGATGATTTGTTTATTCAAACTTCAACTCCTACATCTTTACTTCTTGTTTTGAGTTGTGTTGTAATCTGACTTTGTAAAGAAGAACCCAATGAACAAGTTAAGAAAAATCATGAAAAAGGGTTACTTCTATGTGTGCTATGCTTTAAATTTATTTTGAGTTAGTTTGTATCAAATGTATAAGAATGTTGGTGAGAGTCTTCTTGAAGTTTAATTGTAAAAATTATGAAGAAGTCACTCAAGCCGACCCAACCTCAAAAGAGCCAACTCTATCTCATGGCACGCAACAAGGATTCTGGCATGTAGCACTTTGAGTCGACTCGAAGGAAACCGAGCCAACTAGAATAAGTATGAGCCGACTCTTCCAGAGTCCAGTTTTGAAGTGTTCTGAGAACAAGCCAGGCGAGTCGACCCGAATCATAAAGAGTCGACTCTGCTAGACCAGATTTTGAAGACCTGGTGAAGCGAGCCTCTCGATCTGCAACAAGCAGACTCCTCCAAAGTAAAGATTTCTGATTCTGAGAAGAAGAGTCGACCCAAATTCAAGCGAGCCAACCCCTCGAGTTCAATGTGTTCAACGACAGAAGTTCAAGCCAACCTGAGCTATCAAGAGCCGACTCGTCCAGAGTGAAGTTTTTGCACCCTGAGATAAAGAGCTGACTGCACTGAAGAATTGGTGACTCGACCTATCAACTTGAAGGATCTGAGCCAACTTGAAGAATTTGAGCCGACTCGAATATCGTATCTAGGTACATAATGTCTAGTTCCAAAATTTCTTTTTGAATGCTAAAAGGTACTCCAACGGTCATATGTCACATCCCAATGGTCTACAACATCTCAAATTGCCTTAGAGTGATGGAAGACCTTATATTTGAGGGATATGAACTTTATTGAAGATATAGAAAAGAAGAGTAAGAAAGTTTCTCAAAGTTTTAAGGGTTTATTGAATATCCAACCAACCACCAAGCAAGAGGGCACAAAGAGCATTCAAGTCAGTCTTCAAGTCTTCACCAACTCTGATATGAAGCTTGAAGCACTTTGGAAAGAAGCCACTGAAGCAATTAAAGTGCATTGAAGCACATTCAAGTGGACTTCTCTCAAGCTGCACCGGTAACTATCCGACAACTAAAGTTTGTCATTATTGTTGCATTTATTTCAATTCATTCTTGAATTGTTTGGGTTATTGGTGAGCCCATTTAAAAAACCAAATAGGTTCTTGGTGAGCCTTTGATAAAAACCAAGGGTTAGGTTCTTGGTGATCCTACGAAAACCAAGTTGGGTTTCTTTGGTGATCCTGTTTAAAACCAAAGGGTATTGGGTTTTCTTTGGTGATCTCGTTAAAACCAAAGTATAGAAGTTTTGGATTGTGATCCTGTAAAACAATCCTACTATATTCGATTGTGAATATAGTGAAAATCCGAAGTGGTATCTTGGTTAGTGGACGTAGGAGCTGGGTTGCTCCAAACTACTATAAATTTCTGTGTGTTTGTGTTGTGATTCTTTGATTAACTTAGCTATCGCAAGTTATTATTTTGCCACAGCACCTAATACTCTAGAAGGGATTTTTAAGTGCACATTATCTGCTTAAATTTTTTAAATTCTCAATTAACCCCCTTCTTGGGTAGCCACCTGGGCAACAGAAATCAAGTCCAGGCAGCAGGCCCAAGCCCACCAAACCAAGATGCTCTTTTTATTCCAAGAATATTTCATCCAGGGCACCCAAGCTTCCAGGAGGCCCAAGCCCATGCGCCCTTCACCCTTTGGCCGGCCCATTGTTGCTCCTAGAAGCCCAACCACCACCCTAGGCATCCTTGGAGTTAACCAAGTCAAAGCATGAAGAAAAGAGAAGACTAGTCAAAGTTCTAAACCTAGTTGGATTTTTGTAGGGGTTCCGCTGCAATGCAGCGGAAGGGTAATTTCAAAATTGAAACTAAATTCACACCAAAAACCCTAAACAAGGAACTCCTTAAATAAGACTAGAACATATGACAAGCATATCTATGCAAATTAGGATTAGGGTACCAACCTGTAATCGCTTATTCCAACAAACTTGAAGTTGAAGGGGCTAACTGAATTCACCAGGCATCCAGGTGTCCGCCCTCCGATGGTGATCCATACAGAGCAATGATCAAGAGCACTATCTTCTTGTCCAATGGTTCCTCCTATTGAGTTCTTCTTCCTAGAACTCAATTCTTCGGATTATGGCTAGAATTCTTCCACACAAGAGGTTGCCTCCCTTTCTTTGATCTCTTCTCCTCCTTCCACTAAGACCTTGGCCCTTTAAGACACCCTTGTCTTGAAGATAAGACCTTGTCCTAAGAGGATATAGGCTTGTCTTAAATTGGAGGAGAAATTAAGACAAGAATGTCTTAATGTAAGAAAGAAAGGAAAGAAAATCAGAACTCCTTCTTTCCTTTACCATCGGAGACCTTCTCTTTTATTCTTGTTCAGCAATAGAGTTTTGACAGAGGAGTCCTCTGTAAAGGAAACAATGTAAAACAAGAAAAGAGGGAAGGAGTCTTTTGGAGAGGAAGAAGAAAAATAAAAGCACATCAGATTACAATCACCTGAGTTCTGATTTTCCTGACCCCTTAAATAGATTTCAGAGAGGCGCCCACACAACTCTCCGTAAACTCTTTCTCATGCCCTTCTCATTTTCTCACACCCCTTCCATCCTTCTCATGGCCTTCCAGATTAAATCCCATAGGCCTTTCTTAAAGGAAAAGTCGTGATGTTTTTAAAAGAAAGGAGTCACGAATTTAAATCTCCGAAGAGATGTTATTTCACGTGACCGGGAAGAAACAACGCTTTCTTTCTTTCTTAAAACCCCACCACCCGTTAGATTTCCATCCAAGGGAGGACAAGTGAGGTGCTAAGGTGAGAAAGAAAGGCTGCCCCATCTTAATTCATCGGAGAATTAAGTGGGCGCGCCAAGAGTCCATACGCCCATGGACTCCTCCAAATGGCGCGCCAAGAGTCCATAAGCGCATGGACTCTTGGCATTTTGGCGTGAAAATGCAAAGGGGCGGGTGGGGGGCTAGCCTAGATACATGGTTATCCAATAGGGTTAGCCATAATCCTTATAACCTCAATTAGGATCTAATTAGATCCAATTAGAACCCAAATTGAACCAATCCGGAACCCTAATTCGAATCTAATTCGAATAGAAGCTAGGATTTGCAACACCTGCTAGAGTGTCATCATGCAAAATAATTTAATTACAAAATTAAATCCTTGATCAATTCTCTTAAGTGTGTGACCCATTGGGTTCCACATCTAGCCAGCAGTGGGTTCAAATACAAGTTGACCTAATTTGATTAGAACTCTTTTTAATCGATTTAGGTCAAACTGGGCTTACCCGATTTTGATCAATTAGGACTATTCCCAATAATTGATCATTCAATTTAATTAATCCACAAGACAAGATTGACGTCTAGCAACGTGTCATGTCTACTCGGAAGATATGGAAATTCTGGTGAAATACCAAAAAAACCCTTCAGTAGAAAGTTACCGTACAATTAAATCCTTCGATCAGCCTGCACCCAGAATATAATTATGGATATGGATATATGTCAATTCCAATATTACATTCATTTCTAGCTCAATCTTATATTGATGATTCAATTATCTTGATATTAGAAATCATCTCTAATATCTTTACTTTGATCAAAGATTCCCTGAATCATCATCCGATTGATAACTAGCTGGATGCAATCTCCTCTTACTAAGAGTGATCGATTCCTTGTTGACCTACTCATTACCTTCATATCCAATTCACCATTTCCTGTATCAATCCTGTGCATGACTCAATGTCATGATTAGAATTGAACCAAAGCATGGGTTCATGTACATAAGGTACTTATGGCAGTCTCAGGTCAAAGGATTACTTGTACCACTCCCACTATGAGAACCTTCTATTGACATGTAGCTAAGACTCCATTAGATGTTCTCAAGTTGGATCATATCAGTGAACTCATTCTCCAATGAGCACCCACATCCCAGTATTAGTGTCATACACAAGTGACTGTGATAGCAGTCACCCTTTCCAGTATACATGGGATGTGCTAGTCTTACCGGAAAAACCCTGATCCCCTACTCAGGGTTCCTTTGACTAGGAATATTTTAGATTAAGGTTTTAAGACTTTAGGTCTCACTGGTATGATTTCATCATAACCCTAAAATCATAGCCCTAATCTATGGGGTTCATCATATAATATAAACACAGCGTATGATGAAAAATAATGCCTTTATTAGAATATTGTCAATTACAATGGTTTGGGAGACACAACATAGATTGGCTTGTAGGGCATATCCCTTTCAATCTCCCACTTGAACTAAAGCCAATCGCCTTTGAATCTTAGTCCCATACACTCGAGGTGGCGATCAAACTCTTGCTGTGGTAGAGCCTTAGTGAACGGGTCTGCTATATTGTTCTTTGTATCAACTCTATTTATGTAGACATCTTGTCTCTCTACTATTTCTCGGACGAGATGGAAGCGTCTCAGAATGTGCTTGGACTTATGTTGAGCTCTTGGTTCCTTAGCTTGAGCAACAGATCCAGTGTTGTCACAGTAAAGTGGCACTGGGTTTTCAATCTCAGGAACAACACCCAACTCTGTGATGAACTTCACCCAACTCTGTGATGAACTTCTTCATCCAGACTGCTTCCTTGGCGGCTTCACTGACAGCTATGTATTCTGCCTCTGTGGTTGAGTCAGCTACAGTCTGCTGCTTGGCACTCTTCCAACTCACTGCTCTACCTTTTAGGGTAAAAATATATCCCGAAATGGATTTGCTATCATCAGGGTCTGATTGAAAACTAGAATCAGAATAAGCTTCTAGTTTAAGATCAGAACCACCATAAACCAGAAAAATATCCTTAGTCCTTCTCAGGTACTTAAGAATATTTTTAACTGCTTTCCAATGATCCTCTCCTGGATCAGCCTGAAACCTACTGACAATGCCTAAAGCATATGCCACATCAGGCCTGGTACATAACATGGCATACATTATGGACCCTATTGCCGAAGCTTAAGGTATAGAACTCATTCTATTTCTTTCTTCAGGTGTCTTAGGAGACATCCTTTTAGAAAGATGTATACCTTGACTCATAGGAAGATAACATCTTTTACTTCCATCCATGCTGAATCTTTTCAGCACTAAGTCAATGTACCTAGATTGGGATAAACCTAGCATCCTCTTAGATCTATCTCTATAGATCTTAATACCTAGTATATAGGATTCTTCTCCCAAATCTTTCATGGAAAACTAGTTTGATAGCCAAACCTTGACTGATTGCAACATTGGGATATCATTCCCAATGAGGAGTATGTCATCTACATACAGAACCAAGAAGACTATGGCACTCCCACTAGTCTTCTTATAAACACAGGGTTCATCCACATTTTTGATAAAACCAAACCTTTTAATAGTTTCATCAAAGCGGATGTTCCAACTCCTTGAAGCTTGCTTTAATCCATAAATGGATTTCTTTAGCTTGCATACTTGATTAGGTTTATTCTTTGAAATAAAACCTTATGGCTATGACATGTAGACTTCTTCCTCAAGAAAACTATTGAGGAATGCAGTCTTCACATCCATCTGCCAGATCTCATAATCATGGTATGCTGCTATAGCAAGTAAAATCTGGATTGATTTGAGCATGGCAACAGGTGAGAATGTTTCATCATAATCAATTCCCTGTTTTTGTCTAAAACCTTTTGCCACTAATCTGGCTTTATAGGTTTCAACTTGGCCATCAGCCCCAATCTTTTTCTTATAGACCCATTTGCACCCAATAGGATTAACACCCTCTGGTGCATCAACCAAAGACCATACTTGGTTTACATACATAGAGTCTATCTCGGATTCCATGGCTTCTTGCCATATATCTGAATCAGTACTCAAGATAGCTTCTGTATAGGTCAGGGGTTCATCATTTTGAATGACTTGGGCTTCATTATTTTCTATAATAAATCCATACCTCTCAGGTGCCCGTGGCACTCTATCAGACCTACGGGGAGGAGTTTTGTGTTCTGGTTCTGTCCTAACTATATGTTCTAATGGTTAAGAACTATCTATCTATGTTTCTTGTACTTCTCCAAGTTCAATAGTTCTACCATTTCCCTTTTCTAAAATGAACTCATTTTCTAGAAAAGTGGCATGCCTGCTGACAAAAATCTTTTGTTCAACAGGATGGTAAAACAGATATCCTCTACCCTCTCTAGGATATCCTACAAATAGACATTTATCCACTCTAGGTTCCAACTTATGTCCAAAATTTCTTTTAACATAAGCTGGACATCCCCATACCTTAAAATATTTAAGATACAGTTTCTTTCCACTCCAAATTTCATATGGAGTACTAACAACGGATTTAGAAGGTACCTTGTTCAGAATGTAAATAGCAGTTTCTAGGGCATGACCCCAGAAGGAAATGGATAAATTTATGAAGCACATCATGGATCATACCATATCTAATAAGGTACGATTCCTCCTTTCAGCTATACCATTTAGCTGTGGTGTATAAGGAGGGGTCCATTCAGAAAGAATTCCATTAACTTTAAGATAGTCTAAAAACTCCGTGGATAAGTATTCTCCTCCTCGATTAGAACGAAGAACTTTAATACTTTTCCCGGTTTGTTTTTTGACCATACTTTGATACTCCTTAAATTTATCAAAGGCTTCAGATTTATGTTTCATAAGATACACACATCCGAACCTAGATAAATCATCTGTAAAAGTGATAAAATATGAGTATCCACCTCTGGCCTGAGTTGTTATTGGACCACATACATCAGTATGTATAAGTCCTAATAACTCAGTTGACCTTTCTCCATGTCCAGTAAATGGAGTCTTGGTCATCTTATCCATGAGACATGATTCGCAAGTTCCTAATGATTCATACTCATAAGGATCAAGGAATTTTTCCTTGTATAACTTGCTTATCCTAGACTCATTAACATGACCAAGTCAATGATGCCAAAGTAAAGTATCATTAAAGTCTTTTCTTTTTCTTTTATTATTGACATGAAAAACACTATCATTGGAAGAAAGAGTTAATAGCCCATTGCTAAATATGCCGGAACAAATAATTTTATTAGACAACATTATCGAGCAACCAGTGCTCGTTACATCCATTACATATCCTTGTTTTAATAACAAAGGAATAGATATAATGTTCCTAATAATCTTAGGCATATAATAACAATTTTCTAACTCCAAGATCTTCCCTGAAGGCAACTTCAGAATATAGGTCCCTACAGCTTCTGCTTGGATGATATCACCACTAGCACCATAGAGATTGAAGTCACCTTCCTTCAATACTTTAAGCTTGTGGAGGTCCTGCAAAGATTTGTATATATGGTAACCACAAGCGGTATCCAATACCCAAGTATTTGATATAGACGAATTTAATGTCAATATATTATGTATCTCATACATACCTTTTGGTGCTTCTGACGCACCAGGCTTCACAGTTGTAAGGTAAGCCTTGCAATTCCTTTTCCAATGTCCCACTTTGCTGCAAAAGAATCAGGTTGACTGTTTTGAGGCCTTCTTTCCTTTCTTATTTTTATTGATGCCACCCTTAGGGTTTAGCCTCCTATTAAAATCATTTTTGCCTGATTTCTTCTTATTGGTCTTATCAACAAGAAGAAGTGGAGCCTTTTCTTTCTTAACGTGGCTCTCTGCTGTTTTTAACATATTTAACAGCTCAGGCAAGGAAGTGTTCAGTTTGTTCATGTGATAATTCAAGACAAACTGAGAAAATGACTCCGGGAGTGATTGCAGGATTAAATCCTAATTCAACTCCCCATCCATAATAAAACCTAATTGACCCAATCTGGTGATTAAGTCAATTATCTTTAGAACATGATCCTGAACGGATGTTCCCTCTGTCATCCTAGCACGGAATAACTGCTTAGATATTTCATATCTAGCAGTTCTGCTATGTTCTCAATAAAGCTCTTTTAAATTGAGCATTATGGATTGAGTATCCATGCTTTCATGCTGTCTCTGTAACTCATTGGTCATAGAGGCTAGTATGATACACTTGACAGTAAGGGAGTCATTCTGCCACATTTTGTATGTGGCCATATCTTCCTCTGTGGCATCATCCCCTAGTGGATTAAGACTAGGGGTATCAAGAATATAAGAAAGTTTTTCTGAACTCAGTACAATCTTTAAATTTCTAAACCAGTCCACATAGTTCGGACCAGTCAGTTTTTTGGTGTCTAAGATACTTCGCAGTGATAATGAAGATGCCATTTATCTACATTTAATAAAGAACAATACATAAGCAAACAACCATGAAATGACTTACATAATTAAATTAGGTCTTCAATTTAATTATGTCTCCCACTATTTCATCAAAAATCATAGCCCTCACTATGATAATCGAGAAGAACCCTGATCGATTTTTCTTAGTGTGATTGAGATCCTAATAACTTATAAAAGATCTTGCAGAAAATACAACAAATCTTTTATAAGTTCAAAGGTAGGAAACTCTTCCAATTATATCTCATATAATTCTCAAGAAGTAACTTGGCCTCTAGAACATTATTAGTCTTGAAGAAAACATAACAAACCATAATGTTCTAGTTAAGTCAAGACCCTTTCATTTCTATACAGTCAATACTCAAATATAATGCCCTTGCAGATAACACAACAAAGTATTATACTGAATATACTGTAAGCATATCTATGAACTAGACTAGTATCATATCAATCACCATATTAGGTCTTGCAGATAACACAACAAACCTAATGTGGTTCATAACACAATAATGATTCAGCATGAAGGAAGGCCAATATATAGTATTTTTAACACTAAGCATTTTAGTCAAGATTTAAATTTAAACAAATCGGCCAGGCAAGTGGAAGATATGTGGGAGTCCCCCCGTTGCTTTCCTAGACACCAATAAAAATTGGCCAGGTCAGTCAACGGAACCAATTAAAAATCATAATTCTCTTTACCTTCCCAGAACCACCTTTCTAGACATCGAATGATCAATTGTACATCATGACTAGTGATGCTTATTAGTTAAATATACTAAGACTTAGTATAATTTTTAAAAGGAGGGATTTATAAATTGCCAGCACATTCTTATAGAATGTATCACAATCAACATATTACTCTTATAAATAAACAAATATGTGCTAAGTGTGTCATCATACTAGGATAACCATTTACCACATAATGGATCCACCATTATGCCAGGGCAACCTTATTTCAGTATGATGACTTCAAAAACTCTACATATCTCTATAATAATTAGGGTTTGAGTGAAAGACCCTAACTAGTGGCATACATCAAAACATATATGCAATCAAAGATATGCTAAGTGTAGTAACATATTAGGATTTAAAAACCCTAAGATGTGACATACAAGCTATCATAAATTATAGTCCTAATAAAGGTGGCTCTGATACCACTGTAGGGGTTTCGGTGCAACGCAGCGGAAGGATAATTTCAAAATTGAAACTAAATTCACACCAAAAACCCTAAACCAGGAACTCCTTAAATAAGACTAGAACATATGACAAGCATATCTATGCAAATTATGATTAGGGTACCAACCTGTAATCGCTTATTCCAACAAACTTGAAGTTGAAGGGGCTAACTAAATTCACCAGGCGTCCAGGTGTCCGCCCTTCGATGGTGATCCACACAGAGCAATGATCAAGAACACTATCTTCTTGTCCAATGGTTCCTCCTATTGAGTTCTTCTTCCTAGAACTCAATTCTTCAGATTATGGCTGGAATTCTTCCTTACAAGAGGTTGCCTCCCTTTCTTTGATCTCTTCTCCTCCTTCCACTAAGACCTTGGCCCTTTAAGACACCCTTGTCTTGAAGATAAGACCTTGTCCTAAGAGGATATAGGCTTGTCTTAAATTGGAGGAGAAATTAAGACAAGAATGTCTTAATGTAAGAAAGAAAGGAAAGAAAATCAGAACTCCTTCTTTCCTTTACCATCGGAGACCTTTTCTTTTATTCTTGTTCAGTAACAGAGTTTCGACAGAGGAGTCCTCTGTAAAGGAAACAATGTAAAACAAGAAAAGAGGGAAGGAGTCTTTTGGAGAGGAAGAAGAAAAATAAAAGCACATCAGATTACAATCACCCGAGTTCTGATTTTCCTGACCCCTTAAATAGATTTTAGAGAGGCACCCACACAACTCTCCGTAAACTCTTTCTCACGCCCTTCTCATTTTCTCACACCCCTTCCCTCCTTCTCACGGCCTTCCAGATTAAATCCCATGGCCTTTCTTAAAGGAAAAGTCGCGATGTTTTTAAAAGAAAGGAGTCACGAATTTAAATCTCCGAAGAGATATTATTTCGCGTGACCGGGAAGAAACAACGCTTTCTTTCTTTCTTAAAACCCCACCACCCGTTAGATTTCCATCCAAGGGAGGACAAGTGAGGCGCTAAGGTGAGATAGAAAGGCCGCCCCATCTTAATTCATCGGAGAATTAAGTGGGCGCGCCAAGAGTCCATACGCCCATGGACTCCTCCAAATGGCGCGCCAAGAGTCCATAAGCGCATGGACTCTTGGCATTTTGGCATGAAAATGCAAAGGGGTGGGTGGGGGCCTATCCTAGATACATGGTTAGCCAATAGGGTTAGCCATAATCCTTATAACCTCAATTAGGGTCTAATTAGGTCCAATTAGAATCCAAATTGAACCAATCCGGAACCCTAATTCGAATCTAATTCGAATAGAAGCTAGGATTTGCAACACCTGCTAGAGTGTCATCATGCAAAATGATTTAATTTCAAAATTAAACCCTTGATCAATTCTCTTAAGTGTGTGACCCATTGGGTTCCACATCTAGCTAGCAGTGGGTTCGAATACAAGTTGACCTAATTTGATTAGAACTCTTTTTAATCGATTTAGGTCAAACCGGGCTTACCCGATTATGATCAATTAGGACTATTCCCAATAAGTGATCATTCAATTTAATCAACCCACAAGACAAGATTGACGTTTAGCAACGTGTCATGTCTACCCGGAAGATGTGGAAATTCTAGTGAAATACCAAAAATACCCTTCAGTAGAAAGTTACCGTACAATTAAATCCTTCGATCAGCCTGCACCCAGAATATAATTATGGATATGGATATATGTCAATTCCAATATTACGTTCATTTCTAGCTCAATATTATATTGATGATTCAATTATCTTGATATTAGAAATTATCTCTAATATCTTTACTTTGATCAAAGATTTCCTGAATCATCATCCGATTGATAACTAGCTGGATGCAATCTCCTCTTACTAAGAGTGATCGATTCCTTGGTTGACCTACTTATTACCTTCATATCCAATTCACCATTCCCTGTATCAATCCTGTGCATGACTCAATGTCATGATTAGAATTGAACCAAAGCATGGGTTCATGTACATAAGGTACTTATGGCAGTCTCAGGTCAAAGGATTACTTGTACCACTCCCACTATGAGAACCTTCTATTGACATGTAGCTAAGACTCCATTAGATGTTCTCAAGTTGGATCATATCAGTGAACTCTTTCTCTAATGAGCACCCACATCCTAGTACTAGTGTCATACACAAGTGACTGTGAGAGTAGTCACCCTTTCCAGTATACATGGGATGTGCTAGTCTTACCGGAAAAACCCTAATCCCCTACTTAGGGTTCCTTTGACTAGGAATATTTTAGATGAAGGTTTTAAGACTTTAGGTCTCACTGGTATGATCTCATCATAACCCTAAAATCATAGCCCTAATCTATGGGGTTCATCATATAATATAAACACAGCGTATGATGAAAAATAATGCCTTTATTAGAATATTATCAATTACAATGGTTTGGGAGACACAACATAGATTGGCTTGTAGGGCATATCCCTTTCAGTTTTATCTTCCTAATTGTTTTAAGATTTGTACTTCTAACCTAGCTTGGAGAAAGACTTGTAATCTAACTAGGAGAAGACTTGTTAACCTAAGTGTAACCCTAGTTAGGAAAGGGCATGGAGCTCTATAAATACCCCACCCCTCTTCCTCTTGTAATAACTTTTATTCATGATATTAAACTTTGCAGAAACTTTGGTTTAAAAGCTTGTGTGCTTGTGTTGGTGTTGGAGTTCTTGTGTTTCTTTGGTTACTATTGTGCTTGGGCGAATCCTTTGCTGCCCAAGCATCCTTCCACACCCTAGCTTGCTGCCATCCAAGTCTTCACACACCATAGAAGGAGTGCCCTAGCTGCCGTCCAGGCCAAAGAGCATCATCCTAGTTCTAGCCACTAGCTTCAAACTTCTACCCTGATTTCAATCAAACCCTAGTGTCTTTACTTTGTCTATTTTCTGTTTTGATTGACCTTTGATACTTGCAGGATCCCTGAGGTATTTCACCTCCCCAAAGGAGGCTTTCCTTGCTTCCAGGACCTCCCAAATCAATCACCAAATTTAAGGGAACCGAGCTAAATCATCCAGGCTCCAATTAAAGTGCTGTATGATCTCTTCATCGAAAATTCTTCAATTCACTGATTGGTAACATCCTTCCCTTGTCTTAATCTTTAATTTGATGAAGAATAGTAATCCTAAACTAGGAGTTTCTCAACTCTCGGGTCTGGCTATTTATTATTCTGCATGAGTTTTTGTGGGTACATTAGTTTCTTGCATTACTAGCCTTTATGCTTATTCTTTACTTAATTTTGGATATTTAGACATTGAATTAATGTCTAAGAAAATTTTAAAAAATAGTTTACTATTTTGCATCAGTCTTAGGTTCATCTCGCATCACACGCACATAGGCATTGGGTCCACTACTCTTCATTAGTTTGAATGGGCCAGCTTCGTGAGCAAAAAATTCCTTTACAATCATATAATCCTCTACGAAAAATTCTTTATCTTTCTTTCAGGAATTAGCCAAGTGTTTAATTAGTTTATTACTTATGTTCAACTTTTGACTAATTTCTTGATGCATATGCTATGTAGAGGCTAGTGCAGGTGTAGGTAGGTGATTCAAGGCTGTGGATTTATTGGACTCAACTAACACCTAATAGACTCAACTAGACTTCCCTATCAAAAAAAATTTATTAGACTCTTTGGGTCTAACTTTACACACTATAGACTCTTTAGGTTTGACTCTAGCATGGCATGCATATGAGAATTTACTATGTACTCCTACTAAGTGCCATAGGGTTCTCCAAAAGTAAAATGCAAACATGACATGCTTAATAAATGAATGCAACATGCAAACTCCTATAAAATGTAACCTAATAGTAAAAAGAATAGAAGAAGTTTCAGGAAAGGGTAGAAAATAAGAGGTGGGTTCAGGGTTAGTCTATTAGGATGAGAAATAAGGAGATGGTTCAGGGTTAATCAGAAAGAGTAGAATACTAGAAGGGGCTTCAGGGATGAGTCCTAGACTAATAAGGTTGACCTTATGAGGTTGATGGGTACCTATAGGGTTTATAGTATGGAAGAATGGATCACTAATCTCAGGAAAGAGATTGTCAATGAGAACTATAGCATGGGATTCTTCCTGAGGGTACTGATAAGCCAAATCCTTAAAAAAGTCATTTGGTTCAAGAAATTTAAGACTAGGCTCTACAATTGGGTCCTCTTCCTCTAACTGCTCTTCCATTATAGCTTGGGTGTGATTTAGGCCATCTAACTCTAGGTTGACTACTATATGGGTATGGTCAGGGTCAACTGATTCTAGGGTGGCTTCTACCTGGGTATCTATTGATTCAACTAACTCCAAATCTTCTATGGGGAACTCCTCTTCTTCCTCCTCATACTGTTCAACTAAGCTTGGGTCAGCCTCATATATCTCCTCTTCAATGTCATTTCGATGAACCAATGAGGTGGTAAGAGGGGGTTGACTAAGGAAAAATTAACTAATGTATAGGATAATATTGGTGGTTTGACTAAAGGGTTCCTAACTAATACTTGGTTTGTCTCTAGGGGTACTAATCCTATGGGATTTAAGGTGACTAGGGGAAAGCTGATTGGCACTAGGCTGATTCCTATGGACTATGGGTTCCTGGAGTTCAGCTCTATGGGTCTTGCCTAGGGTTCCTAACTGATCTCCAACTTGGTCAAAATTATGGATTGCTTGTTACTTGATTGGATCAGTTGGTCAAGCTTATGGTTCAATTGGGTATTGGTTTGGTCAAATTTGAAGTCCATCTTTTCACTCAGGGCTTTTATGAGGGCTTCTAGACTATACTCCATGGTTGAGCTAGGTTGGGGTTTAGACTTCTAGTATTGGGTTCCTACTCTAGTGGTCATGCAACAAATAATCAATCAAAGTGGAATGGTGCAGCCAAGCATGCAAAAGAAAAATGTTAGTATAATCTAGGATGTCCTAGACCTAAAGCCAAAACTGAATGGGTCAGCTCAACTTATACTTAACCTAGCAGCTAATCCTTCCTCTGGCCAGGTAGAGGGTGGGAGTGTAGGAGGCCCCCCTACTTTCGCAGGGATCTAATTAAAAACCACAACACCACTTAGATCGTTTGACTCTGGACCCTCAAACTTAGACACCAGATTTCAGTAATAGCCATAGGATTAAATGCACTAGTTGGCCCACACAATTCGGACCTGACTTGTTGGGTGTCACCTAGCCCTCCAGGGCAAATTAGGTCTAATTAATTTTAATTAGGCTTGGGTAAGAATGCAAGGAGATTGTTTTAGGCCTAGGACATGTTATGACCTCCTGCCCTGATCTGAGATAGAGAAAGTGTCCTTAATATTAGTTTAATGCAGATGATGGCAATCGTTGGTCCTGATGCAATCTAAAATAATCAGAAAAATAAAATATTTTATGTGTGTTTTATGAGGTGGTAAGTTAAGTTTAGGTTGATTAGGTTAGCAAACAAACTGGGCTTGGGACTAGAGTGTGAGGAAGTCGGTTAGGTTTGGTTAAGTAAAAGTGCAGAAATAGCAAAATTTAAGAAATTAGGTTTCAGAAGATGCAGGATTTGACACAGTTATCGATGCATAAAAAATCAAAAAAATTCTAGGACAGTGAATGGATGATGATGATGACCTCTACCAAATTTTATGCAAAACAAAAAATCATATTATGATGCAAATTCTAGGGTTTTCTGACTGATGTAGAAATCTTAGGTTTTCAGTTAGGGTTTCTAATATGCCAAAGTTTAAGATTTTTAATTTTATATAAATTTAATTAAAAATTATGATAAAACATAGGACAAGACAAAGAATAATTCATGCAAATTTTACAAAAAAATAAAATTCCTAGGTGGTCAAAATCAGATGAAAAATAGACACCTAATATAGTGGACAGGATGCAGAAAATTAGGGTTTGTGATCCTAATGCAGATGAATGCTATCCTAAACCTACTCTGATACCGAACTGATGCAGGACAAACCTAGGACTAATAAAAAATAGTAAATCTAATTTTTTAATATTTTTTTAGATATTAATTCAATGGCTAAAGACTTGAAAATAAGAAAGAATCAGCAGAAAGACTAGTAATGCTAGAAATGAACATACTCACAAGATAACTCATGCAGAATAATAATAAGCCAGGACCCGAGAATTGAGAAATTCCTGGCTTAGGATAGCATACCTATCATCAGATCAAAACAAAGGAGCGGGAAGGCTTTTACCAGGCAGCGATTGTAGTTTCTTCGATGAAGAGATCTCTCAGCCTCTAGATGGTGCCTGGAAAAACAAGCCTTTGGTTCCCGAATCTAAAGACGATCTAGATCTGGTTTGAAGGCAAAGAAAGCCTCCTTTTGGGAGGGGAAACACCTCGGGGATCTGCAAAACATCAGGTTTAGGCACCAAATAAAGAAACAAATAGAGAATAATAAGATGAAGTAAAAAGAAAGGGATTAGGGTAAGAAGGGCTGGCGGCAAGGAAAAAGAAAGAGCTCTTGATTTGGGCATCTTCAAGGCTGCTTTTTTTGAGCATGGCTGATGCTTGGAGATCTGATTTGCTACTTGGGATGTGGAGGATTGCAATGATAGAAGTCAGCCAACACACGAGAACAAAAACTAGAAGCCAAAAACAAAAACACAAGAATACCAGTCTTAAAAACAATTTAGCAGAGTTTAATTCATAAGAGTTGATTGATTACAAGAGGAGGAGGAGTGGGCTATTTATAGAGATCTATGCCCTCTCCTAAAAGGATTACAAGTCTTCTCCTAGTTAGAAGAGGTTTGCACAATTTAATTGGGAGAAAGACTACAAAATAACCATAGAACTAGGAGAATACTAGTTGAATAGAATAAGAACTAGATTTCCTCCTTCCATTTGAATTCCTCCTTCTTAGCTTGGACCAAGTCAACACTTTGGACATGTTGGGCTTAATGGGGGGCAGCAAGGGGTGGCCAAGGGTGGGTTGGGCGCATGGGCTTTGGGCCGTGGAGGCCTGAGACGCTTGGAGTAGGAATATTCCAAGTATCTTGGTTCTGGGCTGGAATATACCTAGAATCTTGGTTCTTCATGGGCCTGGGCCTTGCATTCACTTGGGCTAGGGTGCAGGTAATTCTTTGGGATCATGTTATGACCTGGTTTGGAAATATACTCTGGCATATGGAGGGAATCTGGAAATCCAGAAAATATCTGGAAGGAATCAGGATATCTGGAAAGGCATCTTGGATCCTAGGGTGTCTCGCAAAATCCAATAAGCTAATGTAGTGGCCTCTGACTCCTGGATGAGGCCTGGTAGAACTCCAAAATAGGTTAACCTCCTCTCTTGTACAAAATTTAGACTCATACTAGACTTATACTGAAATACAGGACTCGATACTGGACTGGGGTTGAGATAAATCAATTAGCTTCAACTTATTAGAGGACTCAATCTTAATTGATTACAAAATTATGACACATGACCAAGGTTCTAAAATTAAAACTCATATCAATAAACCATATAGGATCCAGTGATCTGTGTCTGATCCTGGTATCCCCACCATAGAGCCCATTCTGTAGCTCATTTCTCGAAGTTCTATTCTGAACTCTTCAATACTCTGATCAACTAATTTTTTAATGATTTCAGAAGCAGTCTTGAGAGTATCTAATATGAGCTACATGTCAACCTGGGGTACTGGTCTGTCAGACTCTATCAGGTCAACTCTAGAGCATAGCTCTATGATCTCACCACCAATCTGATCTAACTACTATTAACTGATTGGAGAAGCTCGACGAACATAGCAATCATGGAAATGGTCAGAGTATCAGTCAGTGACCTCCTTTGTTGTGCACTATAATCCTGAGTCACTGAAACACCTGATTTATTAATAGATGGTCCTTGTGTAGAAGATCTTGGAGCAGAAGGTGCAGTTGGAACAAATGGTGAGACTGGTACTGGTGGAGAACTAGGTGATGGAGAGAATCTAGGACTCCCATACTCAGTATGCACAGTCTCCACAGCCTCAGTATTAGAAGAAGGATTAGTCTCAACAGTGGTAGCAACAGGCATATCAACAATAGGCTCTCAAGTAGTAGTACCAGTAGGCTCAAGTGTAGGAGGTCCAATAGTAATCTCTCTAGGCAGCTCCTCACTATCACTGTCATCCTCACTACTGCTAGAGGCTTCTATAGCTCTTACTTCGGATCCTTTCTTTTTCCAAAATTCCCCACTTAGGTGATATCCCATTCAAAGCAAAGACTTAGAGGAATATGTGTCTGTGTGATATAGGGGTCTTCCATCTTCTCCATTTAAACTTACTCTTGAGGCCTGAAATAGCAATGTAAGCACCATACCGTAGGGTACACATGCTTTAACTTTTCTTACTGCCTCTCTTATTTGCATGTCTACCCTATCTCAGAGAAGGAGTTGCAGCCATTTCCCTTTCTTCAGTGATTTCCTGCTATTCTTCCCTTTCTTCTATCTGAGTTGGCTCCTCTTGCCGATGTTTGGTTCTTCTTTCAGTCTCAGTTGAGGGAACATCTCTCTTTAATCCTTTTCCCATGGCCATTTTGGGTGCCATTGCTTTGACTTGGGAAAAAGGATGGAATTGGAGCTTAAGGAAGGGGATTTCTTAGGTTTTGGAAGTGTTATCGAGTGGAATGCTAGGGTTTAGAGTGAGAATGAAGAGCATGAAAGATTGAAATAAGTCAATTGGCTCTAATAAAAAATAGTTTGCCTGACATCCGAGTCAGCTCGACAAGCTCTAAATTGCTTGAGTCAGCTCGAGTAGAGAAAGTCAGACTCAATCAGAAATTTGAGTTAGCTCGAATCGAGCGCAGTAGCCTGAGTCGACTCAAATCAAGATTCTTCAAAAGAGTTAAAAAGAGATTAAAAATGAGAATTAATTCAAAAAAAAATCATAGAGAGAGATAGTCAAAGATCTTAAATCAATGTAGGAGGCTTTCTAGATGATGTTTCCTTAGGAATTTAGGTCAAAAGAATCCTAAAGAGGGTCACAAAGTCTTAGTTCTCCTCTAATCATTCCAAATCTATCTTTATCAAGAGGTTTAGTAAAAATATCAGCAAGTTGATTATTAGTTGAAACAAATTCAAGCACAACATTACCATTTAAAATATGGTCTTTAATAAAATGATGTTTAATTTCTATCTGCTTAGTTCTTGAATGCTGAATTGGATTTTTTGATAAATTTATAGCACTTGTGTTATTACACTTGATAGGAATTTTAGCTTGTGTAACACAAAAGTCTTCTAGTTGTTATTTTATCCATAACACTTGTGCACAACAACTCCCTACAGCAACATGCTCTGCCTCAGCAGTAGATAATGCTATCGAATTTTGTTTCTTACAGTGCCATGAGATTAAATTCAACCCTAGAAATTGGCATGTGCCACTAGTGCTTTTTCTATCTATTTTGCATCCACCATAATCAGCATCAGAATAACCAAGTAAGTTTAATGAAGAATGTTTTGAATACCATAGACCTAAATTATATGTTCCCCTTAAATATCTTATTATTCTTTTCATATCAAGCATATGTGATTCTTTTGGATTAGATTGAAATCTAGTACAAACATATACACTAAATAAGATATCAGGTCTACTTGCAGTAAAGTACAACAAAGATCCAATCATACCTTGATAGAGCTTTTGATCAATGTTGTTGCCTTCTTCATCTTTATCCAATTTGCAGGTTAAGCTCATGAGTGTGCTCATTTCTTTGCTTGTCTCCATACCAAACTTCTTGATGATTTCTTTGATATACTTGGCTTGGTTTATGAAGATTCCTTTCTTTGATTATTTTACTTGAAGCCCAAGGAAGTAGTTTAGTTCATCCATTAGACTCATTTCAAAATCACCCTGCATAAACTTAGTAAATTCTTTACAAAGAGTTTCGTTAGTTACACCAAATATAATATCATCAACATAAATCTGTATAACTAATATATCATTACTTTTCTTTTTGGCAAAAAGAGTTTTATCAATATTTCCTCTTGTAAAATTATTTTTAAGCAAGAAAGTACTAAGTCTATCATACTAGGCCCTAGGTGCTTGTTTCAAACCATATAAAGCTTTATTGAGCTTAAAAACATGATTTGGAAAAGCATGGCTTTCAAAACCTGGTGGTTGTTCTACAAAAACTTATTTAGAAATGTGACCATTTAAAAATACACTTTTCACATACATTTGAAAAATTTTAAAATTCATATAGCAAGCAAATGCAAGAAGTAATCTAATGGCTTCTAGTCTTGCTACGGGTGCATAGGTCTCATCAAAGTCTATACCTTCTTCTTGGTTATATCCTTTGGCTACTAGTCTAGCTTTGTTTCTAACTATATTTCCTTGTTCATCAAATTTGTTTCTATAGACCCATTTGGTTCCTATGATGGGATGGTCTGATGGTCTTTCAACTAAAGTCCATATACTATTTCTTTCAAACTGATTTAGTTCTTCATGCATGGCCATCATCCAATTTGGTTCAGATTTAGCCTCTTCTAAGCTATGAGGTTCTATTTGTGACACAAAGGCTAGGTAATCATGTGCATCTCTATGTGATGACCTAGTCCTAACACCTTGTGAAGGATCACCAATAATCAAATATTTAGGATGAGAAGTTACGTACCTCCATTCCCTTGGTAGATCAGCATGATCTTTACTTAACATTTCTTCTCCTTCTTGAGTTGGTCTTTCTTGTATGCTCATGTCTTCCATTTCTTTTTGAAGTGTACCTACATCATCGTCTATACACTCTTCTTTCTTAGAAGGTGAGGGGTTAGTTTCATCAAAAATGACATGCATTGATTCTTCTACAGTTAGAGTTCTTTTATTAAATACTCTATATGCTTTGCCATGTAATGAAGAACCAAGAAAAATTGCTTCATCAGATTTGGCATCAAATTTTTCTAGATTATCCTTACCATTATTTAGCATAAAGCATTTGCAACCAAATACATGAAAGTAATTGATATTAGGTTTCTTTTCATTCCAAAGATCATAAGGGATTTTCTTTAAAATTGGGTGAATTAAAATATGATTTAAAATATGGCAAGTAGTGTTCACTGCTTCTGCCCAAAAGTACCTTGGAAGATTGCCTTTATATAACATTGTTCGGGCCATCTCTTCCAAAGTCCTATTTTTTCTTTCTACAACACCATTTTGTTATGGTGTTCTAGGAGTGGAGAAGTTGTGATCAATGCCATTTTCTGTGCAATAATCATTGAAAAAATTATTTTCAAATTCCGTGCCATGATCACTCCTAATTGAGACTATTGAAAGATTTTTCTGATTTGAAGCTTTTTTGTGAAATTTTCGAAAGACTTTAAAAGTTTCATCTTTATGAGCGATAAACAAAATCCAAGTAAATCTAGAGAAATCATCTACTATCACAAGAACATATTTCATACCACCTAGGCTTGTAGTCCTAGTTGGTTCAAATAAGTTTATGTAAAGTAGCTCAAGGGGTCTAATAGTTGAAATCATATTTTTGGATTTAAAACTCTCCCTAGTTTGTTTACCCATTTGGCATGCATCGCAAACATGATTAAGATATACTTTAAACTTAGGCATGCCTTTAACTAGATTCTTGGAAATTAACTTGGCAATGGTATGCATGCTAGCATGACCTAATTGTCTATGCCAAAGTAAACGGGACTCCTTGGTCTTAGCATTCATTGCTACTAGACTAGAACTACTAAACATAACTTGATCATTAAGATCTACTACATAAATATCTTTAAGTCTATGTCCAATAAATTTGTTGCTAGAATCAAGAGAGTTTGTTACAATACACATAGATGATTCAAAGATAACCTTGAAGCCTTTATCACATAATTGACTAATACTTAACAAATTATGCTTCAATTTGTCTACTAGCAATACATCTTCAATAAAAGTACAGGGTGTCAATTTAATCTTACCAATACCATATATTTCCCCTTGCCATTATCTCCAAAGGTCACTAAACCTCCTTCTTTCATCTCTAGGATGATAAATTGATCCTTGTCACCCGTCATATACCTTGAACAGCCACTATCGAGATACCATCTTTTTTTTCAATTTTTGGGCTGTAAGACATTCCTACAAAACAATCAAGAAGTTCTTTTAGATACCCAAGCTAACTTGGATCCTTGCAGGTCAGCAAAGATGGTTCCTTTGGGAATCCAAATCTTTTTAATTCTATTTTTAGAATGTGTATTTTTCATTAATGAGTTACATTGAAAGAATTTATGTCCAACCCCATGACATGCATAACATACAATTCTAGAATTCTGAAAAGATGTATGATTTGGAGTCTTGATGTTGATGCAGATGTAAAACTTTTTCTTATAAAAGATTTTTCATTTAAATTATTAGGTACATACATTGTAGCTTTAGAAATGGATGCAAAAGTATTAGATACAAAAGCTTCTTGAGATATTGATTTTAGAACATAAGCTTTTGAAGGTATGAATTTAGTAGCTGAAATTCCACTTAAACTAGAAGAATTGATACCAATTCTAGCTTTCTTTCCGGAAATTCTTTGTTCCTTTAAAATTAACTCAAGCTTATTTGAAGATAAAGTAAGTTTTTCAACTAGTGGCTTGAGTTTTTCAACCTCCTTTTTCAAATCATTGTTTTCAATAGTCAAAGATTCATTTTTTTCAATACATGCATTTTTGTCAGTTTCCAAAGCTTTGTTCTTTTCAGAAAAGGCATGTAAATCTCTTTGCAATAAATTATTCTTTTCTGAAATATCTTCCTTCTCTTTTTGTAAAGAATCATTTGTATTCTTTAGAGCTCTTATCTTTACTCCAGTCTTTTTATATTCAGATAATAGATCATGAAAAGTAGAATTCAATTCTTTGAATGTAAATTCTATTTGAGATTCGGGGGATGTTACCTCATCTTCGAGACCCATTAGGCATAGATTTGTAGTCTTTGTGGTCTCTTCTTCTTCGGTTGAAGTCGACTCCTTACTATCGCTTTATATGGCAACCATTGCTTTCTTCTTTTTCTTAAACATCTTTTTCAGTAGAGGACAATCTGGATGGATGTGCCCGAGCTTCTTGCATTCATAGCATGTGGGCATCTGATCTCTTTCTTTTTCTCTTTATTTGTCCTTCTCCTTGGAGTGCTCACATCATTTATGGAATTTTTTATAGTATCTTTCTTTCTTCTTTTCCATAAACCTTCTAAATCTTTTCACAACCATAGCAATATCTTCATCTTCCAAGTCGTCTTTAGAAGAGGAGCATTCATTTTTCGATTCCTCATCTTTCTTTGAATCCGATGCAGCTTTGAAGGCTATTATTCTCTTCTTCTTCTGATCATCATCAGTCCTATGCTGCATGGCTAGCTCATGTGTGATGAGAGAACCCATCAATTCATCTAGAGATAAAGTGTTTAGATCTTTCGCTTTCTAGATGGTAGTCACTTTGGGGTCCCACTTATCTGGAAGTGATATGATAATCTTTTGTACTAAGTCAGCATTTGAATAAACCCTGCCAAGACTTTTCAAACCATTAATAATATCTGTAAAGCAAGAAAACATGGCAGAGATAGATTCATTTTGTTCCATTTTAAATAACTCATAGTTGTGTACCAGGAGATTAACTTTGGAGGTCTTCACTTATGAAGTTCCCTCATGGGTCACTTCGAGTTTATCCCAAATTTTCTTTGCTGAAGAGCAAGCAAAAATTCAATTGAACTCGTTAGCATCTAAAGCACAGTATAATAAATTCATGGCTTTGGCATTCAATTCTTCCATCTTCATGTCGTGTTCATCCCAATCCTCTTCAAGCTTCGAGACATCCATGCCATTAATTTTGATCATGGATATATGTGGTCGTTTTACAATGACCTTCCATAATTGACAATCGATAGCTTGAATATATATTTTCATTCTAGCTTTCCAGTAAGAATAATTTATGCTAGTGAAGAGTGGAGGTATATTAGTAGATTGGCCTTTGGCTAAAGATGTACTCATGGGCCAAAGATGAGCCATCAATCTTTACTCTAAAAGTATTCAGAGACACTGTTCTGATACCAGTTGTTGCCCAGGTGGCTTTTCCAAGAGGGGGGTGAATTGAGAATTTAAAAAATTAAAGCAAGAATATGCTCTTTAAAAACTTCTTTGGAGTGTTAAGTGCTATGATTCAAATAATTAAAAGCAAAAGTAAAAGCAGTTAGAGAAAGCACAACACAAATAAATGAAATTTATAGTGGTTCGGAGCAACCCGCTCCTACATCCATTATCCAAGATTACCACTTTGAATTTCCACTATATCCTCCACCAGAATACAGTCGAATTGTTTTAACAGGCTCATAATCCAAACCTAACTCTCTTTAGTTTTTAAACCGGGCTCACCAAAGAAATCCAATACTTGATTTTACCAAGATCACCAAGAACCTAACGCTTGGTTTTACATAGGCTAACCAAGAACCTATTTGGTTTTTAAACCAGGCTCATCAATAACCCAACAATTCAAAAAAATAATTATAAAGAGAAAGCAATGAAATGACAAACAGATATTGTCAGATGGTTATCGATGCAGCTCTAGAGAAGCCCTATTGATTTCACTTCAATGCACTTGAATGGCTTCTTTAACTTCTTTAATAATTGCTTCAAGCTTCTGATGTGAGTTGGTGAAGACTTGAAGACTATCTTGAATGCTGTTTAGTGCTCTCCTGCTCTCAAGGTTTCTTTGATATTCAAAATAAGCATTCTCTTTTCAAAAGTTGTCTCAATTCTTCATTTATAGTGTCTTGTACTCTTCTCAGGTAGTTTTAGTCATTGTAGACCATTGGGATGTGATACTTGACCATTGGAGTACTTTTGGATTCAAATTCCAAGTTCTGGAACTAGCCATTATAAGCTTGAAAATGACCTTTGAGTCAGCTCGGATCTACTCGAGTTGGCTCGGATCCATAGAGTAGTTCTAGTCGAGTCACCACATTTCATTCGGGTCTTCTCAATTTCTCAGTAGCTTGATTCTTTACTCTGGAAGAGTTAGCTCACCTTACTTTGAGTCAACTCAGATTCATAGAAATTTAAAACTATACTCTGAAAGAGTCGGCTCGATTTCCATCGGGTCGGCTCTCTTGGCTGTTCAGTAAGAACTCTTATTTCTGGACTCTAGAGGAGTTGGCTCAAATCTTTGAATAGTCGGCTCGGATGTCTGACAAAATAAAATAGTCAGCTCAGACTTCCTTCGGGTCGGCTCGGTTGTTTGATTCAAAAAATCATGTTCTGGACGAGTCGGCTTGGGTCCCTTAGAGTCGACTCGGATATCTGTGTGCCAGATCCTTCATGCATGCCATGTGCCAGAGTCAGCTCCTTTGCTTCGAGTCAGCACAGATGAGTTCTTCATTAAAATCTCAGTTCTCCAGAATTCATCCAATAAGACTTTAAATATTCAAGATGCTTTCAAACTCTTCTAACAACATTTTCTAAGAAATTTTAAGCTTGAAACACATCTAGAAGTAACCCATTTTCATGATTTTGTTCTTAACTTTTCTTTGGATTCTTCTTTACATGATATACTTTAACATAACTTATAACAGAAAATAAGATTGTAGGAGTTGGATTTTGACCATATGAATCATCTTACAAAAACTTGTAACACACTTGAAGAGTTGTTAGCAAAACATATACATGCTCCAATATTTTGTTATCATCAAAATCACTCAAGGGGTCAACAGGTTGCGGGTTCCCTATACTCAACTAAGTCTGAGATATTGAAAGTCAAGCTAAAGCCATAATCCGGGGGTAGCTCAAGCACAAAGGAATTAGGGCCAACTCTCCTTTATCACCTTGAAGGGGCCAGCTCCATGAGCATGAAGTTTCTTAATAGTTCCTGGTGGAAACCGTTCAGGCCTAAGCCTAATCATTACAGAATCCCCTATCTCAAATTCTTTGGCTCGCTTTTAGGAATTAGCCAAATTACTTAAAAATTAGTTCTTAATGTAGAACTCTAACATGATGCAAAGTGCAGACTCAACTATGCATTCCTATTAAGAGGATTTTATTAGACTCCTAGGGCCTAAACTTAACAGACTATAGACTCTCTAGGTTTGATCCTGGTCTAGCATGTACATGAAAATTTATAATGGATCCCTAGCAAATGCCATAAGGTCTTCCAAAAGTAGGTCTCAAACCTAACATACTCAAAGAACCGGTGTAACTGAACGACCTCAACAAAGTGTAATTTGAAAGTTTGGGAAACATTGGAAACCTTAGGGTATGACAGGATATAAAAATCGGAGTCTTGGGACAGTCTATTAAAAGCATGAAATAGATCTTGGTTACTCGGGATGACCTTAAGATTTGAGCATCGATCTATGGGTGACAAGGTCAAATTGAAGGATGGAGAATCTGGTCATTGCAAGTGCAGGGTTTTCAGGAAAGGAAGGCTTAGTCAGTTCCAGAAAAAGATCATCAACTAGGGTTAGAGGAATGAACTCTTTATAAGGGAACTGAATGAGGTATTTGATTGAGGCAAAAGGAGTGGGCTCTTCCTGAGGGCATTGACTTATAGAAACCAAGTCCTTATTAATTTCCTGTTGTTCTGATGTTTTAGGACTAGGCTCGATAATCTTATCTTCTACAAAAATTTTCTTAGGTAAGGTACTAGAGTCGTCCACCTCGAAATCTTCTCCTTCATATTCATCTACCAAACTCATGTCAGCCTCATATACTTTTATAATGGGTTCTAATTATTCCTCCTTTAATTGTTCTTTCAATATGGCTTCATTCTGGTCAACTAATCCTGGGTCGGCCATACCTAATTCCTTCTCAATGTCATCCTTCTGGGTTGGAGGTGATATAGATGAGGGTTGATCAACAAAAGTCTGGTTCACACTAGGTGTTGGACCAATGGAGATTTGATTCAAGCCGGTAGAGGTCGGATTTAGGTCCAAAGTACTTGATCTAGCATACCTCAATGACCTCTCATAGTTTTGGGTTACTCGGTAGGCTTGCTCCAAACTATAGATATTATGTCTAAACAATTCTCTCTGGATATCTTTCCTCAAACCTTCTTCAAATCAGATTAGGATATCATATGGATCCATATTCACAATATAGCGCATTAGATGCTCGAATCTATCAATATAATTACTGACTGATCCATTACCTTGGGTCAACCTCTCTATGTGGTCTAGAAGATTTTGTTGGTAGGATGTAAGGATATACCTTTCATGAAGCTTGCTCTTCATTCCTTTCAAGGTCCTAATGGGTTCGTGTCTCTCATATGCCATCCTTCCCTGAACATTATGCCAATAAGACTTGGCTTGACCCCATAAATGCACTCGGGCAAGCCTAACCTTTCCATCCTCAAATATTTCATTCCACCTAAAATAATCATTCATATCTTCCTCCCAGGCAAAGTAAACCCGAGGATCAAGACTACCTCGAAATGAGGAAGCTTCTATCCTAATGTTCTTAATGGGTCTTTCCTCTAATTAAACCAAGTACGGGTATAGGCTTCTAGGGCTAGGCTTTGGGGTAAGATCATGATAATAGGCTCTTGGATCAAAAAAATTGGGCCTAGAGGATTTGAATTTAGCAAGGGCCTTGCGGGCTTCTACCTGTGCCTCCTCTTGGGCCATTTTTTGGTTCAATTGGGCCAGTTGTTTGTTGAGGGCCCTTAAGTGGGTTTCAAGGTTTGACCTCATGACTACATTGGGCTGGATATGGACTAATGGGCTAATGAACTCCTAATCTAGACTAGACATGCAACACATAATTGAGGGTACTACAGTTTGCTATACCTATGAATTTAAACAGAATGGGTTAACTTAGATGACACACAGCACAATAACTAACCCTTTCACCGGCTAGGTAAGAGGTGGGAGTGTGGGAGGCCCCCATGTTGCCCAGTAAGCAACCCAAGAGGGGGGTGAATTGGATCTCTAAATATTATTTTATGGAATGCAAGAGTGTGTGATCCAATCCAATAATTAAACAAAGTACTAAGAATGCAAATGAAGTGCTCTTAAGTAAATGTGTAGTGAAAATATAAAGCAATAAAAGTAAGAGCAAGTAGAGGAGACATGTAATCACAAACACAAAAAAGTATAGTGGTTCGGTGCTATCCATTGCACCTACATCCACTCCCCAAGATTTCCTTAGGAATTCACTATAATCTCAACCGATTATAGCCGATTAGTTTTTCGAGCTCACTAATCAAAACCTGACTTGTTTTCATAAGGCTCATAAGTCAAAACCTCAATTGGTTTTACGGGCTAACCAAGAACCTAAATGGTTTTAAGGCTCACCACCAACCTCCCTTGGTTTTGCGAGCTAACCAATAACCTAAATGGTTTTCAAAGGCTCACCAATAACCTCCCTTGGTTTTGCAATAGGCTAACCAAGAACCCTTACAAAAAGTATAGTTTGAAATAAAGAGACAATAAAAGCTTTCTAATAAAAAGTGGGTATCTCTTTGAAGCTCATTGTTGTAATGTTTTCAACTTGATGAATCCTTTATAATTGCTCAAGAAAGATTGATCTTTAATGCTCTTAAAGGCTCTTGAATGCTTGAAGGCTTCTTCTTGCTTGAAAGTAGTTGAACTTCAATGAATAGTAGTGGATGCTCTCTTTTTTCTTTCTTGGTTCTTTCTTTTTCAATCTCTTCAATAATATATTCTTTGATTTAATTTGGATCATATAAATACCTTCCTAAGGCCTCAAATCTAGTTTCTAGCCATTAGACACCAAAATCTAACCGTTGGGAGCTAAGAGGGATGAGTTCTACATTTGAAAAACTAGCCATTACTATTTCCAGAACTCCATATGTCGACACTTCAGGCTATGAGTTGACACTTCAGGTCGACACTTGAACTTCTTGAGTTGACACCTAGTTCAAAAATCTTCAATGTAGCTTTCTGGAAATCTCAGATGTGTTGTCACTTCTTCAGGTGAGTCAACACTTTGTGTCAACACTTAGCATTTATGTGTTGACACTTTACCAGATCTTCATGTTCAGCAAGTTCTGTGATCCAAAAATCTCAAGCAATGAGCTGATCCATGTGTCTACACTTTGAGCCGACACTTCAAGTCCATGTGTTGACACTTTAGCCGTGCCATATGAAACTTTCATTGCATATCGGCTTGAATCGACACTTCACTATCATGTGTTAACACTTGGTGCCATGTGTCAATACTTTGAATCGACACTTCACTGAGATCTTCACATAAATAGTTGAACTTGTGCTGAATCAAGTCTGTATTGAACTCAAGTATCCATTCAAGCAATTTTCCACTATCCAAGTCTTCTTTGAGCAGATCTTTCATCTAAACTTGGACTTCTTCATTCAAACAACATTTGTCAAATTGATGAGCACCTTTTTCTATAAAAACACACTTCAAAGAAATCATTAGTACTCAACTTATACTTAAGCATTTTGCTTATCATCAAAATCAATAACGGCGTCAACAATCTCTCCCTTTTTGATGATGACAAAACCTTTAAGTATAAATTGCATAAAAAGGCTTTCAAAAGAATTTTTCAATGTACGAAGAGCTAATTACAATAGGTGTATCAAAGTAAATGCAATATTGAAAGGATGTATCAGAGCAAGAGTGCAATAATAGTTAAGAGTATCAGAACTTGGAATATATAAGATATAAACTCATGTATCATGATACTCTAAACATGCTTAAGAGAGGCAAATTCAACAATAGACTAGACTCCCCCTGAATAGATGATTTGTAAAAGAGTTTGTAAAAATCTTTTTAAATATCTAAAAAAAAGATTTGATATGAAATTCAATTCAAAATTAATTTTCAATACAAAGGAGGTATTGCTCCCCCTTAATGAATTTTATAAAGAGTTTTCAATTGAAGCTCAACCAAATTTTCAAAAGAATTTTCAAAATTTAAAATTTTCGAACACAAAGGAATTGTCAAACATGACAGATTTTCAAGCACATATTTATACTATTATACTATTACTCTTATTACTCCCCCACACATTTATACTTTAGTCTTATTACTCCTCCTTTTTGTTATCATTAAAAAGGAAGGAAGAGAATAAGCAAGTTATTCATGATAAAATATTGAATTACAAAGACAATGAAGACAATGAAGTAATGCATTTAACCATTCATTCATAGACAAAGACAATGAAATACTGAAGGAAAGTAGTACATTTCATTCATTTGAAATCAAAACATGAAGTACAACATAATATTTCATGCAAAGTTAGAATTTTGTACAACATCAAAACTTACAAAAAAGTGTAGAAAAGCAAACTATCTAAATATATAAAGTATCCTAATCCTTATCCTCTGATGATCCGATCTCTATCGATCTTGTATCAGTGAAAGAACGAGCTTGAGGCCACATTGATCTGAGATCATGAAGATGGGTCCTGGTTGGTCATGAAGGAGTATGATGACCACGTCCTCTACGTCAAACATATATCCTATCTCTAGTTGAAGCAGAAGAGGTGGAGGCAATGTCATCAGTAGGAACAGAGTAGATCGGAGTGACAGTCTCTACAACTATCGGATATGGTGTATAATCAAATGATGGACCGGAATGAAGATAGTGAAAGCCAGGTGTGTAAAAACCTAGCTCTCGAATAAGAGAGGATGTATGAAGGGTAGGTGTATCAACTGTGGGTGTGTCAAATACCGATGTGTCAGCTGAAGAAATGATAGGCATATTAGCTGAAGAATCAATAGGTGTATCTGTAATTGGTGAGTCAACAGAAGGAATATCAATAATGGGGGTATCAATGATAGGTGAGTCAACAACAAGTGAAAGAATAGGTATAGGAGAATGATCATCAGATCTCGGTGGTGGAGTAGATAGAACAGGAGTCTGAGTGGGTGAACTAGGAAGATCTCGAATGGGACTTCTAGGCAAGTCTATTGTCACCTCTACCACTAGCTCTGAAATCAAGTTTGGAAAATCGAAACCATCAGAGTCAGTCTCCTCATCATCATCACCATCACTAGTGCTGGAGCAGGTGGAGCTGGAGCAAAAACTTGAACACTCCCAGTAAAAGGTCTAGATAGTGTAGTCAAGATAGCTGAGATGCCATCACTCAATCCTCTATGGCTCTCTCTGGTCTCAGCAATGAAACTGTCAAGTCATTGCCTAATAGTCATGATCTCTTTCTCCAAATGAGCGACTCTATCTATAAGACTCCCTGAAGCTCCTGGAGCATCTGACTGAGCTGGCTGAGGCTGAAATATAGGCTCAAATTGAGAAGTAGACTCTGGCTACGTTGCTGGCTCAGGCTAACTCTATGGAAGAGGTGCCTCTATAGGTCCTGCCTCGCTGGAAAGTATACGCTCCTCCTCTGCAGCATCATCATCTCTATCATCGGCCTGACCAGATACTCTGCATCTCCATTGGCCTCTGACCAACTGATATCCCATCCGATGTAGATACCTGATGTCATAAACATCAGTATGTAGTAGCATCCGGAAGGGCTCATCCTCAAAAGTCACACCATACTCTCTAAACAACAGTGTCAACCCCATTCCATAGGGTAAGCAGAGTCTCTGACTCGTCAAAGCATCCATCATCTGATGTATCATGAGCACTGGAAGGCAGACGGGTGTGTGCTGAACCAATGAGACCATCACGAGCAACTCTCTCAATGATGTAGTCAAAACATCCAGTATTCGGCAGAAGAATCCGGGTGACAATGTGATGCAGAAGTCTCATCTTGGCGGACAAATGGGATGCAAGCACAGTTGCTCCCTCAGGCAAAATGACTGACTCAAATATGCACTGGAGTCCACTCACTCTGTCAATCAGACTATCAACTACTGAACCAATCATAGGAATATTCCATACCCTGCTCAATATCTTTGAAGTCACAGGGATATCTCTACCTCTGACCTAAGCTCTCCAGCCATCACTCCCATGGGCTAAAGATCTGTAGAACTCTCGTATGAGCCATGGATAGTATCTCTTAGAGAACAGAATGATGTCTGACCAGCATCTCTAATCCACTGACCTATCCTGAAGTGCTGCTGGTCAACAAAACTGAAATCTACACGGCATCCTGCGACAACCGTCTTCGAGCTCATCCAACTAGAAGCAATGAATAGTGGTCAAACAGGTGGATTTGGAGCTCTAGCTTCATGTCTGGCTTTGGTTCTTCATTCTTCTTCCTGATTGGATGGCTGAGGGTGATGGACAACCTATTTCCTAGGTTCCATTGCACACAAGAGGGATTTGAATAAGAATGGACAAAAAACCTAGGGTTTCTAGTGTTCAAAGTGAAAATGGGAGAGGGAATGTCGCACAATCCAGACCAAAAACCATCCAAAATGAAGAATCGAGGAGGTTTGAGAAAACATTGGAGGGAAGGAACAATTTGGAAAGAGTTAGGGCATGTGTCGACTCGAGTGGGGAAGAGAAATGGAAGAAAAAATACTTCGGTTCGCCCTTAACCTCGGTCTATAGCCATTCATGTGTCGACACATTTAGGTGTCGACACATTAATGCATCAACACATCGACTTAAAATCAAAAATCAAGAGAATGAAGCGCAGATCAAAATCAAGAAAAATATAATGAAATTCAATAAGATTAATATCAAATTTGATCTATTTTGAGTAAAAGATTGGAAGATTTTAATCAAAAGGATTAATGATCCCAAGTTCTCTTCTAATCATACTGAACTGATCTTCTTGGAGAGGCTTAGTCAAAATATCAACTAATTGCAATTCAGTACAAATAAATTCAAGCACAATATCATTATTTTCAACATGATCTCTAATAAAGTGATGCATAATTTCAATGTATTTACTTCTAGAATGTCAAACATGATTTTTAGTCAAGCAAATAGCATTGGTATTATCATATTTTATAGGTGTACTGGTTAACTTGATTCCAAAATCTTTAAGTTGTTACTTAATCCATAAGATTTGAGCATAACAACTTCCTGCTGCAATATACTCAGCTTCAGCTATGGATAATGCAACTGACGTTTATTTCTTGCTAAACCAGGAGATTAAGTTAACTCCAAGAAATTAGCAAGTTCCACTAGTACTTTTTCTATCTAATTTACAACCAGCATAATCAGCATCAGAATATCCAATTAATTTAGTATATGAGTCTCTAGAATACCATAAGCCAATATCAATTATACCAAATAGATATCTAATAATGCGCTTAACAGCGAACAGATGTGATTCCTTAGGTTTGACTGATATCTAGCACACATGCATACACTGAATATTATATCTGGTCTACTAGTAGTTAAGTACAGTAAAGAGACAATCATTCCTCTATATAATTTTTGATCTACAGATTTACCATGCTCATCTTTATCATGTTTACAAGAGGGGCTCATAGGTGTACCTATTGACATAGTAGTCTTCATCCCAAACTTCTTTAAAATTTCTCTTGTATACTTAGCTTGGTTGATGAAGATTCCATCTTTAGTTTGCTTGATTTGGAGTTTGAGAAAGAAATTGAGTTCTCCCATCATGCTCATCTCAAACTCACCCTACATTAGCTTAGCAAACTCTTGACAAAGAATTTCATTAGTAGCACCGAAAATAATATCATCAACATAGATTTGCACTACTAATAAATCATCATTTTTCTTCTTTAGAAACAAAGTTTTATCAACATGGCCTTTAGAGAATTCATTTTCAATCAGAAATTTGCTGAGTCTTTCATACCATACTCGGGGTGCTTGCTTTAATCCATAAAGTGCCTTGTGCAATTTAAAAACATAATCAAGATGTGCATGATTTTCAAAACCAGGTGGTTGTTCAACAAAAACTTCTTCTACTATAAAATTATTTAGAAAAGCACTTTTAACATCCATTTGAAAGAGTTTGAAATTCATAAAACAAGCAAATGCTAATAGTAGTCTAATTGCCTCAAGTCTAGTAATAGAAGTGAAAGTTTCATCAAAATCAACTCCTTCCTCCTAATGTAGCCTTTGGCAACTAGCCTAGCTTTATTTCTAACAACAATTCTATTTTCATCTAACTTATTCCTAAACACCAATTTAGTGCCAATAATAGAAATATTAGATGGTCTTTCTATTAATGTCCAAACATTATTTCTATCAAACTGAATTAATTCATCTTGCATAGCATTTATCCAGTTAAGATCTTTTTCAGCATCTTCAAAATATTTAGGCTCTACTTGAGAAACAAATGCTATATAATCACATTCATTTCTAATTGAGGCTCGAGTTCTTACACCTTTAGATGGATCATCTAGCATTAATTCCTTAGGATGTCCATGAGCATACCTCCACTCCTTAGATAGATCTTGGTGCTTTGGAGTGTCTTCACCTTTCTCATTTTTGTCTTGATCTTCTTCACTTTGCTGAGAGGGTTGATCGTTCGATATCAACTTTTGATGTTTATCAGCACCTGCACATACATAAGAAGTATCCTCTTTTCTGAAGGATTTGTTAGCAGACTCTTAAAAAACAACATGTACAGACTCCTCTACAACTAAGGTTCTTTTGTTAAAAACTCTGTATGCCCTGCTTGATGTAGAATATCCTAGAAAGATACCTTCATTAGACTTGGCATTAAATTTTCCAAGATTGTCTTTGCCATTATTTAAGATAAAACATTGACAACCAAAACTTGAAAATATTTTAAAGTTAGTTTTCTTTTATTCCAAAGTTCATAAGGAGTTTTCTTCAAAATAGGGCGGAATAAAATTCGATTCAAAATATAACATGCAGTATTAATAGTTTCAGCCCAAAAATATCTTGGTAACTCATTTTCATAAGGCATAGTACATACCATTTCTTTTAAAGTATGATTTTTTCTTTCTACTATCCTATTTTGCTGAGGTGTACTAGGTGCAGAAAAATTGTGTTATATACCTTTCTCACTACAAAAGCTTTCAAAATCCTGATTTTCAAATTCAGAACCATGATCACTACATATGCAAATAACTGAAACACCTTTTTTTTTGAAACTTTTCAGTAAAACTTTACAAATGCAAAAATGATTCATCATTATGAGCAAGAAAGAAAACCTAAGTAAATCTTGAAAAATCATCCATTATAACAAATCCATATCTCTTGCCTCCTAAACTGGATGTTCTAGTTAGTCCAAAGAGATCCATTTGAAGTAGTTCTAGTGGCCTACTAGTAGTTACAAAAGCTTTAGGCTTGAAAAAAGTTTTAACTTGTTTTCCAAATTGATATGCTTGGTAAACTCTATCTTTTTCAAAATAAAGTTCTGGCAAATCTCTAACTAAATTTTTTTTGCAAAGTTTTAAAAGTAGATACATACTAGCATGACCTAGTCTTCTATGCCAAAGCCAACTAGTCTCATCTTTAGTAGAATTCATTGCAACAAGGCATTCTCCATTAGGCAATGATAGATCATCTAAATCTATCAAATAAATATTACCATGCCTTTTTCCAATGAATTATACTCCACTTTTATCCAGACTAGCAATCATGCAATAAGATGATTTAAAAACAACTTGAAAACCTTTATCACAAAATTGACTAATACTTAAAAGATTATGCTTCAAACCTTCAACTAAAAGTACATTGCTAATACAAGTAGAAGGAGTAATGTGAACTTTACCAATACCAATGATTTTTTCTTTACCATTATCCCCGAAGGTCACACTTCCTCCGTTCATTGTTTCAAGAGAGGTGAATTGCTTCACATCTCTCGTCATGTGCCTTGAGCAACCACTATCAAGATACTAAAGTCTTTTATTCTCCTTGGTTGCAAGACACACCTGCAATACAAATCAAGCTTTGTTTTTAGGTACCCAAGCCAAGTTGGATCCTTTAGGGTTAGCACTTAAAATGGTTCTTTTTGGAACCCAAACTTTTTCATAAGTATTAATTTTTCTCATATTACATTGAAAAGATTTATGACCTTGTCTTTTTCATGAAAAACATGTTATGCTAGATGATGTAGGTACAAAAAGGTTTTTGAAATACTTTTGTTATCTTTGGGATCTATAACCTAATCTTGCTTTGTTAAAAATTGCTCTTTGGCTGTTTAAAAGTAGGTTTAGTTTTTTTGAACTATAGATAAATTTTTTAACAAAAGGCTTCATTTTATCAAGCTCATTTTTGTACTTTTCATTTTCCAATTCTAAATCCTTATTTTTCTTTAAAAGATCACCATTTGAAATGATAGTTTTGAGTATTTTTAAAACATTATTTTTCATTATTAAAGCATTGTTTTTCTTTTCTAAAATACCTAGTTTAGTTTTCAAATCACTAACTTCATTTAATAAAGAATTATTTTCATGAGAAAAACTGTTTGCATGCTTCTTCAATCTTTTATTTTCAGATAAAACCAATTTGTAATCATGCATAGTTCATCAAAATCATTTCTTAATTCATCAAAAGTAAAATCTACTTCAGTATCAGAATTTACCTCTTCTTGCTCTTGATGTGCCATGAGACAAAGATTTGCAATTTCAGCTTGCCCTTCTTCTGAACTGGAGTCCTCACTATCACTCCAGGTGGCCATCATTGCCTTCTTCCTTAGCTTCTTTCTTGACTTCTTTAGGAGAGGGCAGTCAAATTTATAGTGTCCCGACTTCTTACTGATGCGGCAAGCATATGATTAATATTTAGATTATGGTTTGTAGAGCAATGAAACCTAATTACACTAGCATTGTACTCATCATAATAAGACTTAAGGATTACAAGAAATGGAACTTTTACTTGATTAGACACAATCCTAAACTAAGAAGGAAGAAGATCTAGATAATAGGGGATAATGATTGTGGACTTACCGTGATGAGCTTTCCAACCTTCTTTTGATTCATACCTTGAAACTACCAACGCTCAGAACTGAAGAACCTGGATAACAGAGATCAGAACCCTGGACTTGGGCTTCAGCTTGTTGGTTCCTTGTCAAGGAAGACCCTGCTAGCAACTCAAAAACCTCGAAGGACCCTGCACATAAAGAATAAGAGTTAAGGAAGAAGAAAGGCATGCATATGGAAGGGATGGAAAATTTGTGAGCAAAGAAAGAGATTTGAGATGGCTTGGCCAACTCCAAGGCCTTCTTCTTGACTTGGGCGTTGGATGCTTGGAAGAGAGAATAGTTTGGTGTGGAAGAGGGGCTTAGAGACAATCACTCAAACCAATAAACTTCAATTCAACTTCAACTTTCATTAATCTCCAAAAATCAAAATCCCTTTACAATGGGCATCCAAGGCCTTTAATAGCCTCACAAAGCTAGCTTTTGAAATTTAAAAACTCCCCAAATTGAGGAGGATTACAAGGGGGGTTGGAGGATTTGGTGGAGAGTTTGGAGGGATGGGGGGGTTGGAGGATTTGGTGGAGGACTTGGAGGGGTGTGGCCAACCTCCTTGAATTTGAATCTTCCTTGTTGGCGCCAAAGAGTGATGAGGTGGCTAGTGAGGTGGCGCCTGATGATGTGGCATGATGAGATGGTCTTCTACTTGGATAAGGAATGACATGTGGCGCCAAGTGGTCCTAGTTGATGGTCCTTTTCTCTTGCTTGGTTGATGTGTCTTCTCTTCTTCATGTGGTCAAATTCTGGGATCCAGAATTTGAGTCTTGTTGCTGGCTTTCATTGCTTTAAGACTTGATTAACTTGAAATAGACTTATCTCAACTGAACTGACTTGACTGACCTAAACTTTAAAACTTGAAACGGACTTACAGGAAATGAAATTTTTTTTAAAGTAATTACAGGACTCAATAAACACTCTTGATCATTTACAGGACTCTTGAAAAGGAAATGGCTCTTGAAAATAAAACATTTTTGAACTAAAGAATACAAGGTAACCTAATTATCTTCGATCCAAATTGAGACAAGGCTAACTTTGTTGGAGTGAAGTTTCTTTCGGTTTCTGGTGTCCACACCACTTACACTTAAAGCATGTAGGTATTTCCTTCTCCTTTTCCTTTTCTTTTTCTTTCTCTTTTTCTTTTCCCTTCTCTTTAGTTGATTGGAACTTCTTCTTGTAAGGAAACTTTTTTCTCTTCATGAACCTTCTAAATTTTCTTGCAAGAAGTGCTTCTTCACTTTCATCTTATTCTTCTTTTTCGGATTCATCTATTGAGGATTCTTCTTGTATGGTTGATTTGAATACAATCCCCTTTTTCTTCTTATCCATATCCATAGACTTTTGCTTCAAATTTAGCTCATAAGTCATGAGCGATCCTACCAGCTACTCCAATGGTAGCTTGTCAACATCTTTAGCTTCTTGGATGGAGATCACCTTCGGATCCCATGATGTTGGAAGTGACCTGAGGATTTTGTTGACAAGATCAGCATTAGACATTACATTTCCAAGACTTCTCATTCCATTTAAAATATTTGCAAATCTAGTGTACATATCAGTGATAGATTCATTAGGTTCCATTCAGAACATTTCATATGTGTGCACTAACATGTTCACTTTTATATTTTTCATTTGATCGGTACCCTTATGGGTAACTTCAAGTATGTCCCATATTTCTTTGGCTAATGTGCAAGTAGATATCCTATTGAATTCACTAGGATCTAATGCATAATAAAGGAGATTCATTGCTTTTGCATTGATCTCAGATTGTTTAATGTCATTTTCATCCCAATCCTCTTCGAGCTTTGGGATGGAAACACCATTAACCACAACCAAAGGGATATGTAGACCTTTATCAACTACCTTCCATAAATTATAATCAATAGAATGCATATACATTATCATCCTAGTTTTTCAATAAGTATAATTTGATCCATTGAAAAATGGAGGTCTATTTGAGGCTTATCCCTCAACTATACAAGTACTAATAGGGACTACCATAGATCTTTACTCAAGGTGGTTAGAGCTGTAAACTGAGAACAGGGCTCTGATATCACTTGTTGCCTAGTAAGCAATCCAAGAGGGGGGGTGAATTGGGTCTCTAAAAATTATTTGATGGAATGCAAGAGTGTGTGATCCAATCCAACAATTAAACAAAGTATTAAGAATGCAAATGAAGTGCTCTTAAGTAAATGTGCAGCGAAAATATAAAGCAATAAAAGTAAGAGTAAGTAGAGGAGACAAGTAATCACAAATACAAGAAAGTATAGTGGTTCGGTGCTATCAAATGCACATACATCCACTCCTCAAGATCCTCTTGAGAATTCACTATAATCTCAACTGATTACAGTCGATTAGTTTTCCAGGCTCACTAATCAAAACTCGACTTGTTTTCATAAGGCTCACAAGTCAAAACCTCACTTGTTTTTATGGGCTAACCAAGAACCTAAATGGTTTTAAGAATCACCACCAACCTCCCTTGGTTTTGCGGGCTAACCAAGAACCTAAATGGTTTTCAAAGGCTCATCAATAACCTCCCTTGATTTTGCAATAGGCTAACCAAGAACCCTTACAACAAATATAGTTTGAAGTAAAAAGATAATAAAAGCTTTTTAATAAAAAGCGGGTATCTCTTTGAAGCTCATTATTATGATGCTTTCAACTTGATGAAGCCTCTATAATTGCTCAAGAAGGATTGATCTTTAGTGCTCTTGAAGGCTTTTGAATGCTTGAAGGCTTCTTCTTGCTTGAAAGTAGTTGAACTTCAATGAATAGGAGTGGATGCTCTCTTTTCTTCTCTCTTGGTTCTTTCTTTTTCAATCTCTTCAATAATATATCTTTTGATTTGATTTTGATCATATAAATACCTTCACAAGGATTCAAATCTAGTTTCTAGCTGTTAGACATGAAAATCTAGCTATTGGGAGCAAAGAGGGATGAGTTCTGCATTTGAAAAACTAGCCGTTATTGTTTCCAGAACTTCATGTGTTGACACTTCATGCTGTGAGTTGACACTTCATGTCGATACTTGAACTTCTTAAGTCGACACCTAGTTCAAAAATCTTCAATGTAGCTTTCTAGAAATCTCAGATGTGTTGTCACTTCTTCAGGTAAGTTGACACTTTAAGTCGACACTTAGCATTCATGTGTCGACACTTCACCAGATCTTCATCTTCATCAGGTTCTATGATCCAAAAATCTCTGGTGATGAGCTGATCCATGTGTCGACACTTTGTGTCGACTCTTCAAGTCCATGTGTTGACACTTCAGCCATGCCATCTGAAACTTTCTTTGCATACCGGCTTGAGTCGACACTTCACTATCATGTATCGATACTTGGTGTCATGTATCGATACTTTAAGTCGACACTTCACTGAGATCTTCATATAAATAGCTGAACTTGTGCTGAATCAAGTCTGTGTTGAATTCAAGTATCCATTCAAGCAATTTTCCACTGTCCAAGTCTTCTTTGAGCAGATCTTTCATCTAAACTTGGACTTCTTCATTCAAGCAACATTTGTCAAATTGATGACCACCTTTTTTTATAAAAACACAATTCAAAGAAATCATTAGTACTCAACTTATACTTAAGCATTTTGCTTATCATCAAAATCAATAATGGAGTCAACACCCCCTGCTTTCGCAGGGACCCAATTAAGGTACCACAATATCACTTAGGTCGTTTGACACTAAACCTCTTGCCTTAGACACTAGCTTCCTGGTACTAATTGAAGGGTTGCAAGCACTTGCTTCCCTATAATGGTTAAACCCAACTCTTTGATGTCCCTAGGCTATTAGGTTGCTACTAGATTTTAAGTTAGGCTTAGGTTCGAAATGCAAGTTGGTGGTTTTCGGGCCAAGGAAAGGTAATGGCCTCCTTCCCTTATCTTGTGATATTGTCATCCTTAAGTCTATTATGCATATGATGGCATACACATGAAACCTAATGAAATGTACTTAAGTTTTTTTTTTTTTTTTTTTTTTTGTGTTTTGATGTATATTAGCATAAATATAAGATGCTGAAATTAAATAATATGAACCTAAAGTGCAAAATTAGACTATGTAGAAATGAAAGTACGATGAAATGATCTTGCTAGAAATTCAGAGCAGAATTATTCTCAGATAGTAATCAGGAATGTAAAAAATCTACAAACTGAAATAAAATCTAAACAAATTCTGAAAAATACTATCAATTATGCAGAGTCCAGCAAAATAAAAATCAGCAAATTTGGAGTTCCTTCAGGTAGAAATAACTAAAACAACAGATTATATACTGGGTTGGAAAATGCAGAATTTTAACATGATAAAATCTAATAATGCAAAACTTTCTTTAAGATCTAAGTTACCTATCTCCTTGTTTTCTTTTTCAAGGGTCAATCACAGTGGCACCCCTACACGCCATAGGAAATCCCCTTTGAATGGGATGTGAGGGTCTTACAGCCCTACTTTTTTATATGATTGGACGGCCATGGTGAAGCACTCAATTTGAGTACTTAAGAAGAAACTAAGTCCTAACCATGCTCTGATACCAAATATGATGTAGGATGAAGCTTTGATACCAGAAATGATGCGGGACTACTATGCTAAGATGGATGAGATGCATGAAAGTGATTTTTCTTTTTGTTGTTTTAAGTTTTTAATATATTTACTAATTCCCAAAAGTTAAGTGGAGAATAGAACTAGTGATTCTGTAAGAACAAGAAATTTTTAGCATACAAATATAGCCCCTAAACAAAGATAAAGAGAGAACACCAGGATTGAGAAAATCCAATAGGACTTAGCTCTAGATCAATACCTACTTAGGAGACTAGAGAGTGTAAAACATTAAGACTTTGATGTGCCTGATGCTGAGTTTGCTCTTCGCATGGATGCGGCCTGGAAGATGAAGCCTTCGACCCTACGAATTCACCGGCTTTCACCGGCTTTTCATCGGATGGTCCCAAAGGCAAGGAAGACCAACTCCTCTATCCATGTCACCTGGAGGACCTGCGAGTAACCAAGTGAAGGGGTTAGAAAATAGAAAGAAGAGGGTATAGGAAAGTAAAAGGTGATGGAAAAAAAGAGTTGAAGATGGAGGTCGAGAAGGGCTCTTCTCGTTGGGCGTCCAGGTGGATCTTCCAGAGGGCGTCCAAGCTTGAAGATGGATTTGTGTCTTGTGAAAGAAGAATGTAACTCAAGGCCTCTCACCCCTCGATGTCCCAAAGGACAAAGGCACTCTCTCATAGAGTTCCTAGTCTAAGAAGACAAGGGTTAAAGGAAGAAGAACTTCTCAAAAATTTTCATTCATCAAAATTATTTTTACAAGAGGAGTAGGGCCCTTTATATAAGCTCCTAAGTCTCATTCAAAATTCAAATGAAAAATTAGGTTACACATCTTCATCAAAGGGCACCTAAAATCTGATTTTTGAGCTCTTGAAATCCTCCTTTGGTTGGCCTTGATTTGGGGAGGGAAGAGAGGAGGTTCTCCCCATTCAAATTTTGAACTCCTTTCATGAGCCTTTGGCCAACCATGAGCTTGATCTTGGTAGCTTGATTTGGGGAGTGTTGTGTAGACTTGTCTTTAAGAATCAAGAGATGCTCTTTTGACCTTCTTTGGTCATCCATGGTTCTTTGGAAAAAGGCTTGATAAGGGGAGTGGGATGGGGATGTTGTCTTCAAGAATCAAGGGATGCTCCTTTGACCTTCTTTGGCCACCCATGATTCTTTGGAAAAGGGCTTGATGTGGGGAGTGGGGTGGGGATGTTGTTGGCATGGATCAAGGAGAGGCTTGATGGGGCATCCACATGGCTTTGACTTTGAAGCTTTCATCTTCTCTTGGTTGCCCAAGTGGCTTGGTGATGTGGTGCTTCATCATGCCAAGTGGTACTGATGAGGTGGTGCTCTATGAGCTGAAGTGGTGCTCATACTTGGCATGGAGAGAGGGCTTGACCTGTCCACAATTGGGCTTGACTTGAATGCCCACTTGTGGACCCAACTTCAAACAAGCTTGAGCCCAACTTCAAGTTGACTTGAGCTTGTGAACCAGTTCAGCTAATTATAGGACCCATTGACCAAATTGGCCAAGATACAAGACTAAAATAAAAATTGAAACCAAGTATATGACTCAAAAGTAAATTGCTCAGGCTTGAAGCCTTATTACAGGACCCAACAAATTAAAACCTTAATCAGAGATCCATAGAGGATTGAGGAGCCTCTGTCTAATCCTGGTGCCCACACCACATGGGGAGTAGCACCTAGCTCGACAATATTTTTTGATGGTGCCTAACATAAAGAGGGCAAGCTAGGTGCCAACTACTGAGCATCTAGACCAGAGTGAGCTAGAGAAGAAAGAACCTATTGAACAACTACTCTCCTTCCTACTAGGAGAGGACCTGGCAAAGTCAATCCAAGTCAGTGCCCTATTGTTAGAGAATGAAAAGAACTAGCTACTTGACTTCCTATGGGTCAACTCAATATCTTTTCCGGTTGGCATCGAACAAGCCAATGATCCCTTCAAAGATAATCATCAATAAGCTAAATATTGATCCTATGTACAAGCCTGTTTGGCAGAAGAAAAGAAGCTTTGCACTTAAGAGACAGAGGGCAATTGATAAATAGGTCAATAAGCTCACTATAAAATTAATCCGAGAAGCCCGCTATCCCAATTGGCTTGTGAACGTCATCATGTGGTGCGGACACTAGGGCTAGAAAACAAAATGATAGGTCAATTCCACATCCATGTGGATCACCTGTGACTTAGCCCTAAACCCCAATTCAATCAAAACCTATATATATATAAACCCTATTTACCAAGTTGAGTTAGTATTTAATTTTTGTTATGCCTTTTGATCAAATTGGGTTCAATTTGATCAAGTTGGGTTTAGAGTTAACCCATTTACTTATTTAGTTGATTGAGTCTTATAATCAGTTATTTTTTTGAGTCCTGTAGTACAAAAAGGGATCCAAATCAAGAAACCATGTGACACCATGTGCCAACCCAATTCAAGTCATGTGCTAACCAATTCTTGGTGCCACATGCCAACTAATTCTTGGTGCCACATCTTCAAATCTTGGATGCCTATGTCACATGCCATAGACCATATCACCTGCCACATCATCTTGGATATCATCATATGCCATGCCATCTTGGTCGGTCACAAGAATTCCACATGGATGCCCACCAAAAGTCCAAGTCTCATGTTCCAAGAAAATTAGGACATCTGGACATCCAGACATCCAGACATCCAGATATTCAGACAACATTCAAGTTTATCCAAAAGGGGGCGCCCATGAATTTCTTATTTGTCGCCCATGTAAAAGCCAAGATATCGCTACTTTTAAGAGAAGTAAGTTGGAAGGACTCCTCATCTCACCTTCTCTTTGTCGTCCACATCCAAGGGTGCCTCATTTTATCCTTTCTTGGACACCCAAGTTGGAAAGGTTTGAATTCAATGGGATGCCTATCATGAAGAGTCCAAGGGTGTTCTATCAACTTTTAAATTTCAAGGAGTATAATCCATGGAGACCATTTAAATTCAAAAAAGTCCATCCAAAACAAAGAGTCCCATTCCAAGACAAGATAGAGGTTATCTTGATCTAATTTCAAGGAGATGCCAAGATGGGTAGAAGGATTGATGCCAAAGAAGGGAGGACACCATATTCATCCACATCTCATTTGTCGCCCAATTCAAAATTAAGAAATGGTTTCACGAGAACTTCTTTCATTTGTTGCCAATTTAAGAGGACCAAGAAAGAAGGACACCATCTCATTTAGCACCTCTTCTTATTTCAAGATTTGTCACACACTTTATTTTAAGAGTTGTCGCCCAAATGGATAAAGCTCCTTCCATGTTGTCGTCCAAACCAGATGAAGCCCAGGAAAAGATCAAGATCAAGAGACCAAGATGCGAGGAGAGGAAGTTCCAAAGTTTGCTACCCAAGGGAAGCCAAATTCATGGAGTTCTTGCCATTTTAATAAGAACTCAACACTTTGTAACCCTTACAATTCTAGTTTGTAGTTTATAAATACCACCTTCAACCCCTTTGTATTCGATTGATTCTTCTATGAAATAAAGTGAGCTTTCTCTTATTTCCTTTGCTATGATAGCATCGATAGGTGTGAGGTCCTAACTTCCTTTGTTCTTCAGAGCATCGCGGGGTGTGAGGCCCTAAATTCCTTTGTTCTTCAAAGCATCGTGGGGTGTGAGGTCCTAGTTATCCAACCATCCAATAGAAATCCTAGCCGCCACCTTCAAGCTTCCTTCTCCTTTCCTCTTCCGTCTAAAATACTTCTTCTTTCCACTCCTTTTTACTTGAGTGTTGTGACTGATTGTAGGTGATCGAGATCTGAAGTGACTGTGATTCTTGCCTAGGAACCAGTCATGTTAACGATTGGAGCTCGAGGATCGATAATCTTGAAGTCCGGCCATAAGATCCTAAAGTGCTGAATCAAATCCACAACAAGAGTGATTCAGATCTTCATTGGTAAAGTAAAAACCCTTTTCTAACTCTTTATTTCTGATCCTTTGAAAATAGGAACCCTAGTTTACGGTAGTTTCTTAATCACCAAGTCCTTTTCCTAAGTAAATTCATTAAATCTACATAGCGGGCTTATAACTAGTTGACTAGTCTAGCCTTATTGGATGCTTTGAGTTTTCAATTTTAATAATTCCAGAAAAAATAATTGATGTTTAATCTTTGAAATTGGTTTATTTAATCAGTAGATTAGTTTGCATATTTTGTCCCACATCAGTTTTGGTATCAGAGCAGGTTAAACTAGGGTTTAATTGCTCTTTGCTAAAATTTCTGCATATCTAGTCTAGACTAAAATTAAAATTGCTTAAAACCTGCATATAAAAATATAATAAAATTATTAATTAATTTTTTATTAGTCCTCTACGAATCAGCCATCTATTCATAGAAAAATATTTTCATTATTTTTTTCTGGTGGAAGGAAATCATGCCTCCTGAGTGGGTATACAAAAGTATACTATCACGATCCATGGGAGTAATAAGCTATGGTTGGACGTGATAACCTGATATTGAAAATTTGAAAACTGTTTAGATCTGATATTCAATATTGAAAAAAAAAATTATTTTATGATATTTTCTATTTTAGTTTCATTGTGCATATTAGGGTTTCATCTTGTGTCATTACATTGTTAACCTAATCTAAGGGCACTTTACTATCTCAGATCAGGGTAGGATTTCATCACTTGCCCTGGGCTCAAAACAATCACCTTTGCATCAAACCTAAGCCTAATTAAAATCAACTAGAAACCTAAAGCAGCTTAGGGACACTAACAAGTTCGGGTTTCAAGTAATGTGTGAAAGCTTGTGCACCCAATCCTTTGATTATCTCTTGAATCTGGTGTCTAAGGCAAGAGATCCAGAGGCAAACACTCTAAGCGAACTTATGGTTTTTAATTAGGACCCTGTGAAAGCAGGGGGAGCCTCCCACGAGCCCACCTCTTACCTGGCCAGTGGATAGGATAATTACTGAATTGGTTGTAAATTGAGCTGATCTATTTTACTTGAGCTCTAGGTTTAGGAGACCCTAGTTAGATTTTGTGTGTTTGCATTGCATGGCTACTAGATTAGGAACTCCGTACCAGTAGTCTCACCCAACCCAACTGATGCGGGACAAAAATGAAATGATGGATGGAGAGTTTTAGCAAGCTAACCAGCAAGCAAACTTGAGCAATTAATTATCAAATAAATGGGCTAAATTAATTAAAGGAAAGAATTTTCATAAGGAGACTAGTTGATCTAAGTTACAATACCCGTAATGTAGATCTAGTTCAAAACAAAGATTAGGATCTTCATGGCAAGGAAACCATCACTACTAGGGCAAGTTAACCTTAAAATGATTAGATCTAATAAAGCTTAGGAAGAGTTTTCCTACCAACAATGATGGCTAAAATATTTTTAGTGGAAAGGAAGCTCTCAACAATCTAGGATTGAGAACTAGAAGGCAAGATTAGCACTCCCTACTTTAGGACTTACCTTGGCCTTAATCCACGGTATGGAGACCTTTATCCTTGACTTGGGGACCTAAGAGAACCTGCAACAAAACCTAAGATTAGGTGTGGAAGGAGAATTGAGGTTGGAAATGAAACAAGGAAAGAAAGGAGAAGACTGTAAGCCGTCAACTTGAAGCTTTGGAACTTGATCTTTGATCAATCAAAAGGGCATCCCACCCTTCACTCTTTGCAAGGGCAATCCACTCTTCAAACATAGACTCAAGGGCCTCTCACCCTCTCCTCAAACAAAGATTCAAACACTCAAACTAAAGAGAACTCACTCACTCCATACAAGAACACAAGATGGAACTCAACTTGAAGAAAACCTTAATTAATTCTCAAAAATTTTCATAACATGGAATGCCTTACAAGAGAGGCCTTGGAGCCCTATTTATAGGCATAGGGGTCAGCCAAGAGAGAGAGGGGGAAGGGGTTAGGTTAGGCTAACTGATGGGGACATCAGGATCAACCCTAGTTCACTATGGGTTCCTGAATTTTGAGTCCCTTAGCCATTTTCCACATTTTATTTTTTTGCATCCAATAATCAAGTCCTGTTAGCCATTTGAGTCTTGTAAGTAGGGCATAAGTCTGTTGAGTCATTTGAAGTCCAGTAATAAGGGTTTTATCATGTGAGCCCAATGCAACCCTTTGTGTTCGGTAATTAAGGTTTTGTTCAGTTAAGCCCGATTGTGCTCACTTAAATCTTGTAATGAAGTCTAATTTTGAGTGAGCCAAGTTTTGTAATAAATATCCTATTGAGTCTATAATAAGTTGAGTTATCTCGACCTCATTAGTTCAGTCCAGTTGAGTATAGTGTAAGTTTGTGTTAGTCTAGTACAAGTCAAGTTTTATACAAGAGGAGGAGTACCAGCCAAAGCCTTCACCAGGCCCTCCCAGAACAGAGCAAGTCCAAGCCCATCAAGCCTCACACATGAAGATTCCTGGTGCCACCTTGGGAATATTCTTCCAAGCCTAGAAGCCCAAGGTGCCTTGGGTTTCCAGTCCATTAGGGAAGTCATGTACCAGGCCCATGCACCAAGCCTTCTTGGAGGCTGCCCATAGCCCATTGGCGGCCACCTCTTGCTACCCAAAGCCCACGCCCAATCCACTTTAGCATCCATGCCCAAGAGGGAGCCGCTTGACCAAGTCAAAGAAGGAGAGAAGTCCATTTCTAAGAGATTTTATTTTATTTCTACTCAAATTATGTACTCCTAGTTCTAAGCAACTTTATAATCCTTCTCCCTATTAAACTTTGTAATCCTATCCTAACAAGGAGAGAGCATGGAACTCCTATAAATACCCCACCCCTCCACCCTCTTGTAACAATTTTGAATGATTGATTGATTGAATGAATGTATGTATTTTGAGATTAAATTTGAGTGTTCTTTCTTCTATTGTACCTGTTAGCATAGAGTTCCTTTTCTGACTGAGCGGAGCTACTGGATCGTAGGCTCGCTCCCTAGTTCACCTGCAAAACAAATCCCTAACCAGAATTATTTTGGTGGGGACACTCCGATGTTTAAGTTAGAGGCTGTGTCCAGCAATAGAATGGAGAAGATTCTAAGGAGGATCAGATAGGGAAGGGAAAGACTTCGAGATTTTCAGGAGTATCTTGTACCTTTTTTTCCTCTCTCTGGAGCATTCCCTCTTACCATTATTTATAAGGAGTTATCCATCCTGCGGTTCCATTCTTTTTCCAGCGATTACGATGGGGGAGTTAATTCCCCTCCCATATTTGCAATCATGGGTAGTTATTAAACGGTTCCGGTGGCCAGACCGGAGGCATTGCCGCTAGAGTTATGCGCCATGATTGTGTTTCGGAGAACTCGATGATAACCGTTGCTTATCATGTTCGTAGAGGCATGAGATAGATCGGGAGTCCATATTCAGACTTCCTTTTTTAGGAGATTTCTGTAATTGAATCAGGGAATGTCTTCATCCTCGGACCCTTTCAAGATAGATCGGAGATCATGTCTTTGGCATAGATCGAGTACTTGATCTTTGACATAGGTCGAAGACTATGTCTTCAACATAAATCGAAGACCATGTCTTCGGAGTCAATGAAGGTCACTCCTTAGTCCAGGCTAAGGACCTTGTCTTCACGGGCCGTAGACCCATTAAGAGTTTTGGCTTGCTTGTTGGTTGCCTATTTTTTGTTGAATACCTCAGTTTGAAGTTTACGGTTTGAAAGAAATGTCTCCGACCAGTTGAACCGGTGGCTAGCTCGTACTTAGACTGACATATCCCAATAGTTGCCCCATACTCTTAGTTTTCGAAGCGAAGATTTGCTTCGAAGAGTGAGAGTATTACTGGTTTGTCATTTTCCTCCTGGGGTTGGTGTAGTGGATGATTACAAAATCTCTAATTGGACCGTCTACCATAACTGTCGACTGATTCGGGAATTAGGCGATGGATAGCTGTCATTCCCTGATTGAGGGGTGAAAAAGGAGTGGGCAGACTAGGGACTGTCTCTCCTTTTTCTGTTGCACGACGGTTCAACCAATCTTTTGGTTGGGATTTGAGTGGCGGTCGTGGTCCCTTCCCACCCCTTCGATGATGAGTGGCTCCATCTTGGCCATTGATTTATATGGATTATGACCTTTGGTCTATTCCATGTCAAATCAGCTTAGGGCCATTTTGGGGTTGCGCGGCTATCTCAAGCATCCGTGGCAGGTTTATGAAGATGGTTTCTTTTATCAAGATGTTGCATTGGAGCTTTTTCGTCTCTGTTTGAGAAAGAGTAAAGGTCCGGCTGAGGAAGCTTCTTCAACCTCATACTTTCAATTTTGGCCCAGCTTTCCCTGTTCCTGGCCATCAGTCCCTTCTACAGGTAGAATCTTTCTTCCGCTTCTTTGCCTTACTCTTTTATCATGGTCGAGTCTATAGGAAGCCAAAGGAAAAAAGTCGGGCCCTCGGGGGTCGATGATGTAGTGAGTCCGGAGTTAGTTCCTAGCTCCATTTCACTAGGGAAGGTTGCTTATCTTTGAGAATGCTATCACATTCCCGAAGGGTTTCCTCTAATCCTTCCCACATCTGAGAAATGGGTGAACAAATCTCCTGTTGGGTGTTTGGCCGTGTACGAAGACCATTTCAAGGCTGGCCTTCGATTTTCCTGTATCAAGTAGTGCCTGCATAGTTGACTCCAAATAGCATTCGGAACATCTGAGGGATTTTTGGTCCGGTGTCACATAGCTAATGTGAACCCCGGGACCAATTTGTTTACTACCCTTTTTGTGCTTAAGAGGGATTTCCACGATAGCGGATGGTGGGTGATCATCCCTTGACCTGGTCGCAAGATCATCAAGGATATGCCCAGCACCATCCATGGGTGAAAACCTATCTTCATTTTTATGTCGTCTATCGAACCGTGGGGTTTCAGTAGCAATTATAAGGAGCCGTGTTTAACCGCCAACAATGGGAAAAAGGTTTTGGCGGCTGATCAGTCCGATTATGACTTACTGACTGATTCGGAGGCCATTCCTATCCGTGAGTTATTGGAGGAGAGGAATCTCCATCTTGCAGGGATCAATGAGTTCCCTGTGTTAGTTATAAATGGTGAAAATTTTTACCTCTTCTCTTTCATTCTTGTTGTAGTTCAGTCAACTCAGAGGGGTTTTTCTATTTGTAGGTGGTGGAATGAAGCCTAACTTGAGCTGGCTCCACCAATCTTCTGAGAAGAGGACAGCTCAGGCCCCTCCTTCAAGTTTGGCAGTTTGGAAGAAGGCTCGAAGGGATGATCCTTAGAGGAGTAGGAGCAGTTTGTCATCCAGAGGAACCTCTGGGGGGTACGTGGCGCCAATGATGGAGGCCCCAATAGTGCCTCAGCTAGTTGAATCTTCACCGGCGGTAATCTCTCCAGTTCACACAAGGGAGAGTCCGTCTTTGGTGGCTGATATGCCACTACCTTGCCCCCTTGCGGTGGATAGGAGCAAGGCACCGCAAGTCGAGAGGGAGCCCGTTCGGGAGGCTTCTCCTGCTGGAAGCTGTCCCGTGTGTTGGAAATTATGTCCCAAAGCCAATTGGCTAGGCTGTTGGCGGTTGAGTTGTGTATTGTACTCTTTTTATGAATTAATTAATATTATTTTGGCAGCTTATCATATTCTAACTTTTCCCTGTGATGAACTCTTTTCATGTGATGAAGTCCTTAGGACTACTTTGACTTTGATATAGAGAGGATATATCGAGTGGTCCTTAAATCAGGTTCACGACCAAAGGATACATTGTACTGGATGGCAATGTATCAAGTATAGGTTGTTATTGTTCACGTCGTTTAATTATCCTTTTGACCAAAGGAGTGTGGTGACACTGATGTAATCTGTAAGTGGGATATATGATATCTCATTGAACGTGACTCCGTGTAGACCCTTTCTGCCAAAGGGATAATCACGATTGGATATGAGTATATGTGTCCCTTCGACTTGAGGTCATCATGGTAGCTTGTAAGCAACTCCTTATGCTTTGGTGCTGGACTACCCGGATTTCTAATTCAGTGACAGAAGGTTTCTGGGTATAGGCAAGTACTTGTGAAGTAGTGGTGGACCAAGATGAAATTGACCTGTCCAGATAGTTTGGATTGAATGTCTCAAAGTGTCTCAATTTAGCAAATCCTCGACCATGATAGTCCTAATGAGGAGTCACTGGACTTGCGAGGTTGAGACATGTTGTGGATTGACTTGGCTAGGGTTAGCAGTCTAACCTTAGGTCATCCTGAGCATTGGAGGTCAAAGGGATGAATTATACGGTAACCATATGCCAGAGGTTCGATTGATTGCTCTCGCATCTTCGACCTATCCGGACGCCGAGACCCATTGCTAGATGGTATTTTATGCTGGTACTGGAATTATTCCAGTGCTACTGCCTAGGTTCGAACCTATGAGGTCACACATCATAGAGGATCTCTCCCTAATCCAGGTACTGATTTATGATTGGGAATCAATTCGGTAACGGTTTGATTGAGCACTCTTTGGATTGACTTGGGTTTGGGTCGATCAGGATTTGTTCAGGTCCACCAGAAATTGTTTCTGGGTGACCGGGACTTGACCAAGCCTTTTATTAATTAGATTTTGATTTAATTAATTGTTGAACTGGTTTGTAACTGGTTTGGGATTTTTTTGAACCAGTTATGAACCGGATTGAACCATCCACACGGTCATAAAGGCTTGGGCGTATAGGGAATTTGAGGCATCTTCTACTCTCCCGTGTCATTGGTTTTTGTTGGGATATCCTGGTTCAGCTACGAACCAGGCTCCATTTTGACTTATCGATGCCCCGGTTCTCCGGACTATGTACTTCGGACTAAGCAAAGGCCAACTGTAAGCAACTCAAGGCTTCACACTGAACTACAACATCCGAAGGCCAGCCCTTGGGGTAGCAACTTCGGCCTTGGTCAAAGTCTGAACTACTCATCGACTTCTGGAGACACGAACTTCGGTCCCCACCGTAGACATGATCTCCGGCCTCGGGGAAATATCAAGCCTTCGGCTCATGCAAGAGGAAACCCGAAGCTTGAACTACAATCTATTCCAAAAAGGAAACTGTAACCAACGGTTACAATCGACACTCGTCATGCCATGATCATGGCATGCAATTCCTGCAGCCACGTCTCCGATCTGGCCGGAACCGCTCATTGACAACCCACGATTGACTATCATGGAAGTGAATGGCTTCCCATGATCTTCAGGAAAAGAGCGGGCCACAGATCGGAGGACATCTTTTAAATATGGATAAGAAGATGGCTCAAGAGGTACACGCATGAATAATCTCGCACATACACATTCTCAATCTCCAAGAGCTCTTTTCCTCTTCCACTTTCAACATCTTCCCCATTTTGTGGCTGGAATCCGCCATTGACTTAGGCATCGAAGTGTCCTCTGCCAGAACAACTCCGGCAAGGGACCTGTTTTACAGGTGAACCAGGGAGCGGTCCACGACACAGCGGCTCTGATCGGTCGATCAAGGACTCCATGCCAACAGATTGGCATGCCAGGAAGGGAGAGCGTATTAATAACATTTGTTAAGCTCCCTCCTAGACAAGGGGAAGAAACAAAGAATTCTTTGATGGCAAGAGGAAAAGCCCAAAATGCTTCTACAAGCCGGAGTCGTGCTCCGTCTCAGGGGGGTGCACCCCTGGAGGTGAACGATATTCCACCTCCCACGGTTACTGTGGGAGCACAGCAGTTCGAAGCTCTTTTGAAACAGATCACCAACCTGTCGGCCATGGTTCAAGAGTTCCAATACAGAGCTTTCCCGGTGGCAAACCCACCAGCTATTTCTAGACATAGCTCTCGATCCAGAAGAAGGAGAGCACCATGGGAGGATTCAACGCATCCCTCCCCCCATTCTCGGCCCTCGTCCGAAGGCCAAACTTCGAGACTGCCTAGGTCTGCCGATTCTCCACAAAAAGGGAAAAGGCCTAGGCATACTTCCTCCTCCTCTGAAGACTCCACTTCGGTGGAAAGAGCGTTCAAGCAGACTCCCGATTATGATAGGAGGTTCAGAGCCATCGAATCAAAGATGGCAAGGGTGCGAGAATAGAGAATGCGGGATCAGAGAGATCCCGAGGACCTAATTATGGATAATCTACGCGCCAACCCTACACCGACCGCATCATGGCTGAGGATATTCCTCGGCACTTCAGGGTTCCCCTGATGGAACCCTACGACGGCACCACCGATCCCTTTGACCATTTGGGCAGCTTCAAAGCCCATATGATGATTCAAGGAGCTTCGGACGCGACGCACTGTTTGGCATTCCCGGCTACCTTGAAGAAGTCTGCTTGGATGTGGTACTCGAGCCTGCGCTCAGGTACCATCGATTCCTTTTTCGAGTTAGAAAAATTATTTGTTTTGCATTTCAGAACCTGCTGCAATACTTCTCGGAATACGGACACACTCTTCCTCCTTCACCAGAATGAAGGAGAGAGCTTGAGAGATTACATCTCTAGGTTCAATGCGGCCACGCTTGAGATCCCCGATCTCAACGAGCACGTGGCCATGTCAGCTCTGAAGAAGGGGCTTCGAACCTCCGGACTCACTTTTTTCCTGGATAAGAAGTTCCCTAAAAGCTATGCTAAGCTCCTATCAAGGGCTCAGAAATACGCTGATGCTGAAGAGCAGGCGGCAAATCGACGTTTGATTGAAGGGAAACCCCCTTCAAAGAAGAAGAATAACAGGGGGCAAGGCCGCCAAACTTCTAATAACAACGGCGGCACATATGCAGACCGCCGGAGAAGCCCTCCCAAGCCCAGAGCATTGGGAGGAAGATTCGACTCATACACCTCCCTCAACCTCCCTCGAGAAAAGATCCTCATGGAGATAGAAAAAGAAAACTATCTCCAATGGCCCTATCCCATGAAGGCCTCCTCTTCCACAAAAAACAGGAACAAATTCTACCATTTCCACCGGGACCATGGCCACAACTCAGAAGAATGCATCCAGCTAAGAGATGCAATCGAGGACCTCATCAAGAGGGGGTACTTGGGGCGGTACATTGGTCGCCAGGGGCCCTAGTTGAAAGCAACTGTTCCCCAGCCACCTCTTGAAGAGGCCGAATTGCCAAACCAAAGGCCCACCAACGGAGGTGTAGGGCTGATACACCGGCCCGCCAACTGGAAAAGGGATGAAGATGAAGCTTCAAAGTGACTGAAAGATAATAACTCCATCCTCTTCTCTGACGATGACCTTGCGGGAGTCTGGCTCCTGCACGATGACCCTCTTGTAATTTCGGCCGTAGTGGCCAATTATGATGTACAAAGAGTTCTTAATGATAATGGAAGTTCGACTGATGTCTTGATGTACGATGCATTCTTCAAAATGTGTTTGCCTAGACATCAACTACAGAGATCCCCCATACCACTCTATGGTTTCGGGGGTAACCAAGTTTATGTCGAAGGGAAGATAGTGTTGCCTGTAACCCACAGCTCTGAGCCTCGACAAAAGACATTACAGATCAACTTCATGATGGTCCAGATCCCCTCTGCATACAATATTATTTTGGGGAGGCCCACCTTGAACAGGTTCCAGACCGTGATCTCCTTTCATTACCTCTTAGTACGCTTCCCCACCAGGAATGGTGTTGGAGAAGTTAGAGGGAACCAGAGGATGGCACGACAATGTCTAATGATTGAAGACAAGCACTTCAAAGATTTGACTACCCCAGATTAGCTGGATCCGAGAGATTCAGCCACAAACCTTGGTGAACCCATGGAGAGGACCATCCAGATACCTTTGAAAGAGGAAGATCCCTCTAGAGTTGTGCAAATTGGAAGCACCCTTGACGAAGAAACTAGAACGAAGCTGATCCATTTCCTCAGGGACAATGCCAATGTCTTTGCCTGGTCGGCTTCAGATATGCCCAGGATTCTCGCCGAAGTGATTACTCATCAACTGGAAGTAACCCCTGGTACAAGCAGGTGCGATAGAAGAAGAGGAGCTTCACCCTCGAAAGACAGCAAGCTATTGATGAAGAGGTTGGCAAGCTCCTCAAGGCAGGGTTCATCAGAGAGGCCCACTACCCCGAGTGGCTGGCCAATGTGGTAATGGTGAAGAAAGCTAGCAGCAAGTGGAGGATCTGCATCGACTATACAAACCTCAATAATGCATGCCCAAAAGATAGCTTCCCTCTTCCAAAGATTGATCAACTGGTCGATGCTACCGCCGGCCACCAATTACTGAGCTTTATGGACACCTTCTCTAGCTACAACTAGATCAGAATAGATCCGCAAGATGAGGAGAAGACGACATTCATCATTGACAAAGGTCTCTACTGCTACAAGATGATGCCGTTCGGTCTCAAGAACGCCGGAGCAACATTTCAAAGACCCATCAATAAGGTGTTTGAAAAGCAACTGGAAAGGAATATGGAGGCCAATGTTGACGACATGATCGTCAAGAGTCTCCAACGGAGAGACCACATCCGCAACTTGGAGGAGTCATTCAGCGCTCTCCGGCGCTATAAAATGAAGTTAAACCCGGCGAAGTGTGCCTTTGGGGTCACGTCCGGTAAATTCTTAGGCTTCCTTGTCACCAAACGAGGGATTGAGGCCAACCCCGAGAAGATCCAGGCCTTGAAGGATATACGACATCCCTCCTATAAAAAGGAAGTCTAACAGTTGACAGGGAGGATTGCCTTCCTAAGCAAATTTATCTCTCGGTCCATCGAGAAATATCTTCCATTCTTCAAGGTACTTCGACAATCAAAGGGCTTCGAATGGTCCGAAGACTGTCACGTTGTCTTTGAGGAATTGAAAAAGTATTTGAAGACCCCACCATTGTTTTCTAAGACAAAAGAAGGCGAGGTCCTCTACTTGTACCTCTCTGCTTTAGACGAAGCAATGAGCTCGGTTCTTGTCCGGAAGGAGGAAGACGGGTCCCACAAGCCGATCTACTACATCAGCAAGATCCTGCATGATGCAAAAACATGGTTTGCAAGGATGCAGAAGCTGATCTACTCTTTAGTGATTGCGGCAAAGTGACTATGGCCATATTTCCAGGCCCACACTATCGTGGTGCTAACTGATTAACCTCTCAAGGCTATTCTCTAATCTTCGAACACTTCTAGAAGGATAGCCAAGTGGGCAGTGAAGCTAAGCAAATTTGACATTAGCTTCCAGCCCCGAGTGGCAATGAAGGCCCTGGTGCTCTTCGATTTTCTAGCCGAGTGCACCTGAATGTCCAAAGATGAGGCCTCTTCGGATGAAGGAGAAGCCCCGAAGGAGATGAAGTCCGTTTGGGTGCTTCATGTGGACGGAGCTTCCAATGCTACCGGGTGCGGAGCTGGACTCATGTTGGCCGAACCTGATGGCCAGATTATAGAGTATGCACTCCGTTTCTCCTTCCACGCCTCCAATAATCAGGCCGAATGGAGGCCCTACTTTCCAGACTTCGGATCGCCAAAGATCTGGGAGTCTGGCAACTCCGAGCCTTCTTCGACTCTCAACTGGTTGTGAATCAAGTTAATGGAGAGTACGTAGCCAAAGATCCAACCATGGTTCAATACCTGGAGAAGGTTCATGCCTTATCCTCTTAATTGGAACATTTTGAAATTATTCATGTTCCCTGATTAGAGAACTCCCAGGCAGATGCATTGTCTCGACTGGCAACTACAGCACTGGAGTCTCTCGGGCGCACCTTTGTTGAACATCTTGAAACTCCAAGCATTGCCAAAGAGGCTGCAGAGGTGCGCCAGATTGATGCTGAGCCAAGCTGGATGGATCCCATCATCAGATTCCTGAATGAAGGAGAACTGCTCGAAGATAAGGTAGAGGCCAAGAAGATCCGCTGGATGGCATCTCAGTACGTCATCTTAGACGGAACCCTCTACAAGAGATCATTCTCCCAACCACTACTGAAATGCCTCGGACCCACCGATGTAGATTATGCATTGAGAGAGGTCCACGAGGGCATATGCGGGAATCACTTAGGAGGCAGATCTCTAGCATACAAGATTATTCGACAAGGGTATTACTGGCCCTCCAACTAGAAGGACTCAGCTGATTTCGTGCGGAAGTGCGACCAATGCCAGAGGTATGCTAATGTGCAGAGACAACCTGCAAGTCACCTGACTCAGTTGGCAGCCCCATGGCCCTTTGCCTAGTGGGGGATGGACATTCTTGGCCCGTTCCCACCAGCATCAGGGCAAAGGAAGTTTCTTCTAGTGGCCATCGACTACTTCATGAAATGGATGGAAGCCAAACCATTGGCCCAAATCACAGAGGGCAAGGTGGAGAGTTTTGTGAAAAACTCCATCATTTTCAGGTTCGGTATCCCACACATCATCATCACGGACAACAGGAGACAATTTGACAATCCGAAGTTCAAGGACTTCTGTGCTCGGTACCATATCCAGCATCGGCTAACATCCGTTGCACATCCACAGTCCAACGGAGAAGCCGAAGTCACCAATCGGACCATCCTCCATGGTCTAATGATAAGGTTGAATGCCGCCAAAGGACTTTGGGCCTAAGAACTGACCTCTGTTCTTTGAGCATACCGAACTATCCCAAGAACAGCCACCGACGAATCTCCGTTCAACCTAGCCTACGGTACTGAAGCCGTGCTACCTATCGAAGTCTTCCTACATCCTTGAGAATTGACAACAATGAAGAGCCTGAGAATTCCGATCGCAGAAGGATCGATCTGGATCTGTTATCAAGCACCAGGCTACAGGCCCAGATAAGAATGGCGGCATACCAGCAAAAGGTCACCAAGTACTACAATGCAAGGGTGAAAGAGCAAACTTTCCGCATGGGGGACATGGTATTGCGAAGAGCAGAAGTGTCTAGGCCAACAGAACAGGGTAAACTCTCCCCTAACTAGAAAGGCCCATATCAAGTCGAAGAAGTCATTCAACCAGGGATATATCGACTCACGACCTTGGAGGGGAAGACCCTATCTCGGCCATGGAATGTACAAAACCTTCACAAATACTATCAATGAAAATGTTTCAAAAAACTCCTGTGCAAAGCTCCTCAACCCTACTGGACTTAGAACGGCTAGTTGCATCGACTGAACGACAACAGTCCAAATGACCTAATTTGAAAAATCGATCAACTGCGCAAAGGAGAGTCTGATCCACTCACCTTATCGGTATGCCCGACGAGCGCAATGGATGGCCCAACCAGGCCACCAAAAAGATCAAAGGTGTAGGGATGGTTTTCGTAACCTACCCTACGACGAATCCGAACATGTGCCGAGGTGGGCCTGAATAACCTACCTTAATCACGACAGAAAGTGCACAGGGACGGTTTTCATAACCTACCCTACGGTAAATCCGAACACATGCCTAAAAGGACCATTGTCGTCCTCTCTGTCAACAACAAATACTCTCAGAACGGTCCAACGGACCCTACTTCTTCCCTATAAACCATAAGTAGTTTATGGAGTCTATATTATGGACAAATCGTGATGCAACACATCGCAGAAAATACACGGGAAGAGGTAACAGAAAAGATCTTTCATTTCTTTCAATTTTTCTTATATAAAGAAAAGAAAGAAAAAAGAAAGAAACTCTCTTATAAAGAGAGAAAGAAAAAGAAAAGAGAAAAACTCTCTAAAAGAGAGATACAAAAAAAAAAAAAAGAGCAGTAGTAGCAGCAGCAACAGCAGGTTAGGAAATTTGCATTAACTCCCTGACGGGTTTTTCCCATACCGTCGGGGAGAGACCAGATGGGACGACGAAGGGCCCCCGGGGTTCCCATCCGAACTCGAGTCTGACACCTCGTCGGAGTCAGAATCGAATTCGTGGCTGGGGAAGGGAATGGAGGGTTTGATATTATCCAAGCCCTTAAGGTCATAAAACCTGGAAGCTTTCCTCCGACACTCCCGAAAACCCTGGTGGAAGGAGTCCAGGGCCACCCCGACGACCTCATCCTGGAATGAGGTAGAAGTTCTGAAGTTTGCGACGGCCTCCGCCACCTCCTTCTTCGCCTCCTCCGTCGCCGTGGTCACCGCCGTGACTTGGGCCCGGGCCTCCCTCAACTGAGCCTCCAAAAGGCAGATCTTCTTTTCGAGATGGTCAACTAGTGGCTCCTCCTCTTCGCTAACGAGCCTAGATGGCCTCGGACTTCACTTCCTTTCGGAGTCAATAGCCCTCCTCTTCGCTGCATGACAAAGCTCTGAAGTGCTGAACCTCATGGCTATTGGAAGGAAGACACCAACAGAAATGATGGCCTTCGACAGCAGGGGGCAGGGTCCTATTTATAGAAACCCTGCACCCACAATCGACTGCGGGGAGGCGTGTCCCATGTCCTTCCTGACCAACTGAGAAGGTGCCACGTGTCTGGGTGACGCTTCGAGAACCAGAAAGTCTCTCGGAAGCCATCCCAGGACCGCAACCGCCATCGCTTCAAATCCGGAGAAATCCGCATCATGCGACGACATCATTAATGGTCTCTTTTTGGAAAAAAGAGGTGCGGCGGCTCACAAGGTGCAAGAGATCGTGACTGTACAAATCTTGACATGCCACGTGGACAACGGTGATCCTAATCAAATCCCTCCTAATTATTGATTGGTGGGGAAATGACTCCTGTCCACCCCAACGGACAAGCTAATCGTCTGAAGGAAGGCAACGCAATGAAGTTCTGGTTTGTTCAAGGATTCGTCCTTACCGACTGAACGGTCTTTAGCCGTGATTATTCGACTAAGCAGAAAAGAGAATGGTGAAACTGGCTCTTATCAACTGGAAGGCCTTCGAAGGCTATAGTTCGACTAGGCCAAAGGAGAAACGATAGAACCATTTCAGGCTACACATGAACACATGAGGCAAAACAATGCATATGCAAAGAAAGGATAATTCATTCCAAGATCTGGGAAAATTGCAATACAAAGTTCATTGGCAATACAAGTGAAAAAGAAGAAGAAAATACATCCAGAGTGATCCAGGTCACTCAACATCAACAGGAGATGGCTCCACACCACAGGACTAGAGCAACCTATCTACTTGATCGGAGAAGGTCTCATCAATCTGGGCCAGGACGGGAGAACCTTCAGCATGGACTCCTCCAGCTTGAGTCACCTCCTGAGCCGAGATCAAAGCCGGGATCACCTCCGGGTTTTCGACTAGGATAGCAGCCTCCTCCGTCGGACATGGTGACTCCTCGACATCCTCTGTGGCTTCGGCCTCCTCTGCTTTTTCTCCTTCTTCTCCAATTATATTGTAGGAGGGGATCATCGAAAGGTCGAGGTGAGGGAGGGTCTCCTTTACCTTGGAAAGCCCATCATTGAAGCCGTGCTGGTAGGCATACAATGATGCTTCATCATTCTCTGTCTGAAATTGTGAAGACATCTTGAAGTCAGCCACGACATTGTCCATTTGCTTCCTCAAAGCTTCGGACTCCCTCTTGGCGGCTTCGGCCTCCCTCTTGGAAGCTTCGGATTCTAGGATTGCCTCTTCAGCCCTCCTAGAAGCTTCCTCCGCCACCTTGGACAGGCTCTCCATCATCTCCTGGTTCTCCCTGGCAGTTCGCTCCAGGGATTCAACTTGCCTCCTGCTCCTGTTCCACCCTGCCTCTTGTCCCGCTCCTCGAGTGGGTGCTTTTCAGTTCGCCCTTCAGGTCACGGACTTCATCAGTCACCCAGACAAGACGGTCCTCTATGGATTGCTTCAGCTCCTCGGCTTCTTCCCTGGCAGCCCTAGCAGTCTGAAGCTCCTCCTTGAGGTTGTAGATGAGGCTGTCCACGTTCCCCAAGCCTTCCTCCATGAAGGTGAAGTCATAGACCAACTACATCAAAAAAGAAGAATCGAGGGTCAAATAACTCTCAAGGCAAAGGAGGCGGTGATAGTAGTACCTGTTACAGGGCGACGAAGCCGGATTCGGACACTTTGTGAAAGCTCCGGTTCCGAAGAATTGCCAGGTTGCGAGGCTGTATCGTGCCCTTCAATGCCTGTATGGCCTCCTCTGGAACCAGCAGCTCTCCTATAGGTGGGAGCTCCGAAGGGTTCGTCGGGCGACCTTCGGCTGAAGAAGCTCTGCAGACGGACTCTCCTTCAACTTATTGCACCTTGCCCCTATCAGCGGCAGATGGGCAAACCGGCGGCACATCCACTCCTTGAGGTGGGCCCCCCATTGTGTCAACTAGGGAGGCGACCGCCGCTGGAGTCTCGACTGGGCAGGGCCCCACTGGAACTTCTTCCATGGCCACTGCATTTTCCCCCGAGGTGCCTTGAGAAGATGAAGCGCTTTGGTCCCCTTCGGGACCATCTCTCCGAGCTCTCTTCTGAGCTACAGACCTTGTGGAAGGGACCTGTGCTACCCTACTCTCCGAAGTCTGGAGAAGCCAGCTCAAATTGCGCTTCATCCCACCACCTGTAGGCAAAGGGGATCATCTAAGTTAAATGAGCCACAATGAAACCTAAAGAAGAAGAGCAGAAATTTTCACTGCTATATCTAGTGAGGAGAATTTACTGATTCCCGCTCGATGGAGGTTCCTCTCCTCCAACAACTCCCGGATAGGAGTAAATTCCGAGTTGGTCAGAAGATCATAATCCGACTGATCGGCCGCCAAGACCTTCTTTCCATCATTGGCGGTCAGGCGAGGCTTCTTCCACTCAGTGTCGGAGCCCCATGGGTCGAAGGACAACACAAATACAAAGACGGGTTTCCACCCGTGGATGGCGCTGGGCATATCCTTAATCACCCTGTGGCCCGATCTGAGATCAATCACCCACCATCCATTGCTGTGGAAGTCCCTCTTGAGGACAAAAAAGGCTGAGAACAAGTTGGTCCTAGGCTCTACATTGGCGACACTACACATGACCAGGAACCCGCAGATGTTCTTGATGCTGTTTGGGGTTAACTGCACTGGCACCACTTGGTACAAGCAAAAAATCTTAACAAAGAAGGGGTGCAGGGGAAACCGAAGACTAGCCTTCAGGTTATCTTCGTATATAGTTAGGCACCCAGGGGGAGCTTCGTTTGCCCGCTCCTCGGGCACAGGGAGGACGAAGGAAAATTCCTCAAGAATGCGGTAGCATTCCAAAAGAAGGGTTGCCTTGCTCTGAGAAACCGAGCTAGGGACCGACTCTGGACCTACTATATCTTCGGCCCCCGAGGGTCCAACCTGCTTCTCCTGACTCTCTACGATCTCTTCCATGACAAAGGAATGAAGCAAGGGGGTGGAAAGAGGATTCTACCTGAAGAATAGACTCGTACTCCAGAACGGTTTGGGCAGAGAATGAGATGAGGTTGAAGAAGCTTCCTTGCCCAGACCTTCAGACTTCTCCAAAAGAAAAGTAAGGATCTCTGGACCCCCACAGAGAGTTAATATGACTCAAGGTTACCCTAGGAGGTAACCCCCTTACGACTGGCAGCCAGAATAAGATCCATCCTTCATCCAATGGGCAGAGAACAGCCACCACAACTATCCAAATCCCATCCAAAAGATTGCCTCAACCACTGTGCAACGAGATGAGGAGAGATAGCCTCAGGGCCACCTACTTTTTCCCAATCAGGGAATGGCACCTATCCACCATCTGATTCTCATATCATGATGGGCAGCCCAATAGAGGTCCCGTAATCATTTACTGCACTGTCTCTCAGGAAGAAAGCGACAAGGCAATAATACTCTCACTTCTCGAGGTAGATCTTCACTTCGACAACTGAGAGTAGGGGGAAACTGTTGGGATATCTTGGTTCAGCTATGAACCAGGCTCCGGTTCGACTTATCGAAGCCCTGGTTCTCCAGACTACGGACTTTGGACTAAGTGAAGGCCAACTGTAAGCAACTCAAGGCTTTACACCGAACTACAACATCCGAAGGCCAGCCCTTCGGGTAGCACCTTCGGCCCCGGTCGAAGTCTGAACTACTCATCGACTTCTGAAGACACGAACTTCAGTCCCCGCCGTAGACATGATCTCCGATCTCGGGAAAATATCAAGCCTTCAGCCCATGCAAAGGGAAACCCAAAGCTTGAACTACAATCTGTTCCAAAAAGGAAACTATAACCAATGCTTACAATCGATACTCATCATACCATGATCATGGTGCACAATTCCTGCAGCCACGCCTCCGATATGGCCGGAACCGCTCATTGACAACCCACGATCGACTATCATGGGAGTGAATGGCTCCCCATGATCTCCGGGAAAAGAGCGGGCCACAGACCGGAGGTCATCTTTTAAATATAGATAAGAAGGATGGCTCGAGAGGTACACGCATGAATAATCTCGTATATACACATTCTCAATCTTCAAGAGCTCTTTTTCTCTTCCTTTTTCGACATCTTTCCCATTCTGTGACTGGAATCCATCACTGACATAGGCATCGGAGTGTCCTCCACTGGAACAACTCTGGCAAAGGACCTGTTTTGCAGGTGAACCAGGGAGCGGTCTTGCGATACAGCGATTACGACCGGCTGATCCAGGAACTCCACACCAACAATTTTTGATTGGAATTTATTCACCGTTTAATGTTCAAGAATGAATTTGATTCAATCTGAAACCCGCTGCCTCATCGTATTCCCAGCCAGTCTCATCTCCTCCCATTGCACCATTTTGAATGGTTCAACACTGATATAAATTCTGGGTGCTGTTAACCATGAGGGACACTTCTTCTTCCTTGAAAGCTTCTTCCCTTGAGAGCTTCCACATTTCCATTTCATCGGTGATTGAAGGGCCTGGGTTTTTGTTGTGAGATTGGGAGAGAAAGAGCTTTTAGATTCCCTGCTGTTCTTGGTGCTCAATCAGTCGGAAGAAATCAGTTTTGGAGAAAACTTTTTGCAGAACATGGTGTTATGTTCTTGAACTTCCTCCCACTATTCCAAGGCATTCCGGCGACTAGCATCGCGCGAGAGGCCGGATCAGAGGAGCCCCAGGCGTGTCCCCCCTCTAGAGGGTGTTCACTTGAGCACCTGAGAGCTTCTGCCACTTCCATTGCTGCTGTGTTGTTCTTTGTTCTGTTTTGTTGCAGAAATTGCAGTCCAGAATTTCTGGGTGAAGGAGTTTACAACCCTCGTTGGAAGTTTGATCCAATTGCACTCCCTTGAAGTCAGCTCCATCTAGCTGATCCCTTGCCATTCGTGAAGGAGAATAGACCAAGGAATTGTCCATTGGTGTTTGGGTTAGCTGTTGTAGGAGAAGATGTGAAGAGAACTTTCCAACGGGTGCTGGAAGAAGAAGAAGACTGGAATAACTTTATTCCAGTTATCCCAGCAATTCTAGAGTTATCCCAGAGTTATTCCCAGTAGGAATAAGGTAAATATTTTTGGTTTTATTTATCATGCATGCCTAGATCTGGGTTTATAAAATTATTTATAAATATTAAATGCCAATGTTATGCCTTTACATGCATCTTGAATATGTTAGATCCTGTACGGAGTAGGTTGTTTCTGCTGTTATTTTTAAAAAAATTTAAAATACATACCTGATCCCTGCTGTTGCATGCTTAATATAGGCGCCTTTAACTGCCCCGTGTTTCCTTTCAGTGATATCAGAGCCAGGTTCAGGAGTAACATATCTTGATTGCATGTATATTAGATTAAATTGTTTAATCTTTTGAGATGTATCTGTATCTTAATCATAGGGATGATTAGAGAGTACTTTTAGGAACCTAGTTGAGACCTTCACCATGGTCGTGTGTCTTTGGCACGATGCGGTTCGTCTATGTTGGCCACTTCAGAAGGGTCCTTTAAGAAAATCAAAGGAATTAAAATTGTTTTAATTCAGATACATTTTTGGCATGTAATATTTATAAAGGAAAATATGACTAGATATGATGCATGATGACAATGTAAAAGGAGTTTTACATGGTTTTAATTAAAATTGTTTTAATTAATATTTTGGCTTATATTCAAATAATTTTGAATTATGTGATTAAGTTAAATGACATGTTATCTTTGGGTTTATGAAACCTAATGTCATTTAAATAAGCCAATTCGGTTAATTGGGTTAGCTGTCTAATTGGGTCCATAATATGGGTTATACCTATGTTTAGTTGAATTGGATAATAAGAAGACTAATCAAAAGTTGATTAAGGTCCTTCTTTTAGATCTATTTAATAGTTAGATGGGTTAGTCCATTAATCTAAATGGATCTAATTAGTGGCTCCGTGATGCCCGAGTCTTTAGGCTAATCTAATTGAGTTTGGTAAACCGATTGGTGTCAAGGTAGGTTTGGCATTTGTGATCATGGTTGCATGAGGCTACCTCTTTCCTGACCAACTTGGTTGGTGTATAGCAAAGATGGTTAATGATGGATACTCACCCATGATCTCACCTACATGGCTAGTCGAGTCGACCAAAACTGATTAGAAAAGGTCAATGACTCGAGTTAACCCATGTCACCCAGGTTGATCAGTCTGAATGATCAGTAGGTGCCCATGGATCAATTGTTGAATTGGTTCAACCCTCTTGAAAACTAATTTGTTTAGTGGGAGGATGATCCATGTTTTTATCTTATTCCTCTGTCATAACTTAAAATCCTCTAAAATTATTAGGTCCTGAAAAAGACTAAGTCAAGGAGTTGATGGTGTCTTAGCCTTCCATTAAGTAAGTTAGTAATGTGTCCTTTAACTTGGTGTTCATCGGTAGTTCCATAGAACGGGTGTGCATCCGGTTATTGGAATTGCTCTCTCATAGATGATGGTTCAGTTTAACCTTCTTAACGGTGATCAGGTGAGCCGGCCATAATCGGGCTTGGTCATTCGTTGGTTGGAAGTATTGGATTTATCATGTTAATGGTTGGACCTAACCGGAGACCCGCAATAGGAGGCCCCAAGGCCGATTGGGGTGCTCTCTGTGGCAAAATAATTACTGGAAGTTGCTTAGGGAAGCAATTGGTTGGTGAACCTACCTTTAGGCACGTATGGGTGAGCTGGCCATAGTTGGGCTCATACGTGGTCTATTGGATTTTAGTACCCACTTTGAAATAGTGATTTCATGGATTGGAGTTAGAGGATCCCAATCTGATAAATTAGTGGGAGAGACCTTTAGACTAAAGTCCACGTCTTTTGGTTAATTAATTAATTCATACTCTTATATGGTCATATTTTTCCTTTCAGATGTCTTCAAATCTATCGCTTCGATCACTTCTTGATAACAAGAAGTTGAAGGGTCACAACATCGATAGTTGGTATCAAAAGTTGAGGATTGTCCTGGAGCATTAATGGATTCTTTATGTGATAACGGATCCGGCACCTGAAATCCCCTCTGCCAGTGCTTGGAGTTCGGTCAGGGACACTTATCAGAAGTGGGTTTTTGATCGGACTACTGTCTGATGCATTATGCTAGTGGCAATGAATGATAAGTTCAGTCGCAAGTTCGAGGAGGCCCAACCAGATGAGATTCTTCAAAAGTTGAAGGAATCTTTCGGCACGCCGGACAATATAGAGCAGTACAAAGTGTCTTGTTCCATCTACAATGCCAAGATGCTAAATGGTGGTTCTGTCACTGATCATGTATTGTACATGATCGAGCTAATAGAAAAGTTGGGCAAGCTCAGATGTCCCTTGCACGAGCAGCTCGGCAAGGATGCAATTTTGAATTCTCTGCCTTCCTCCTATCTTGACTTTCTTGATTATTACAGAATGAACAAGCCTGCAGTCAATTACCATGGTTTGATGGGATTGCTGCAGACTTTCGAGAAAGACCACCAACTGAACAAGGGGGTGGTGAATTTAGTGGGAGGTTCTAGAGGTCGTCGTCCCTTTAAGAAAGGGAAGGATAAAAGAAATGGAAAGACGGTGTTGAATGCTCCTAGCTCGAGTCAGACCAAGAAAGTGAGAGCTGACCAGTCTAATGCAGAGTGCTTCTACTACAAGAAGTGGGGACACTGGAAGAGGAACTGTCCTCTTTACCAAGCATCCTTAGATCCGAACAGGCCAAGGAAGGGAAAGCAGCAGAGTGCTAGACAAGGTATTTATATGATAAAACCTTGGAATTTCTCTATTTGTGATATTGCTAACTGGGTATTGGATACCGGTAGTCCTATTCATATTTGTAATTCATTACAGGAACTACAAGTTAGCAAGAGATTCAAGGATGGGGAACAGTTTCTGAGCATCGGGAATGGAAATCGTGTTTCAGTACTGGCGATCGGAGTTCTGAGTCTTGTCTTTGAGTCCTATGCTGTCGAGTTAGTCGATTGTCATTACTGTCCTAGTTTCATTATGTGCATTATCTCTGTAGGCCTTTTGGCTAATTGTGGTTATGAACTATCAATAAAAGGAGATATTTGCTAAGTTATTTTGAATAACTCTGTGATAATAAAAGCTAAGTTGAATAATGACATTTATGGCCTGTTAGTGTAATGTACACATCTAACAAATGCCTAAGGTTAGAAAATGTCAATGATCTATATCTTTGGCACTGTAGGCTAGGTCATGTAAACCAGAATAGGATAAACAAGATGCAAGGAGATGAACTTCTCAAGGTCAGTGATTCTGAATCACTGCCCACTTGTAAATCCTGTTTACTTGGTAAAATGACCAAGTCACCTTTTACTGGAAAAGGTGAACGAGCTACAGAACTTCTAAGTCTCATACATACTGATATATGCGGACCCATGACAGTTAGTGCCAGAGATGGATATAGATATTTCATTATGTTTACAGATGACCTTTCGAGGTTCAGTTATGTCTTTTTGATGAGACATAAATCTGAGTCGTTTGAAATGTTCAAACGATATCGTAATGAAGTAGAGAAATAAACTGGAAAAAGTATTAAAACTCTTTGATCTGATCGAGGCGATGAATACCTATCTGGTGAGTTTTTAACATACCTTGAGGAGAATGGGATTCTCTCTCCGTAGACTCCTCCAGGAACACCATAATTGAATGGTGTGTCCGAAAGGAGGAATCGAACCTTGTTGGACATGGTTCGATCCATGATGGGCTTTGCAACTCTGCCGCTATCCTTTTGGGGATATGCACTTGAGACAACTTGTCACTTATTAAATAATGTTCCGAGTAAGTCTGTTGTCTCCACTCCATATGAGATGTGGACTGGACGTAAGCCCTGAATCTCACACCTTCGGGTTTGGGGTTGTCCGGTTTATGTAAAGCGTTTAGACTCAGATAAACTTGGTCCTAGGTCTGATCGGTGCCTGTTTATTGGCTACCATAAGGAAACCAAAGGGTATTTCTTCTACTTGGAGGATGAACAGAAAGTGTTCATCGCTCTTAGGGCTATCTCTTTGGAAAAGGAGTTCCTTGGAGAAGGGACTGTAGCCTATAAGATTGAACTTGGTGAAGTTCAACCAGTAGAACCTGTACACTCTAAAGACATCATAGAACCGGCTATGATTGGATCACACCCGGAATACATAATAAGGAGATCCAGTAGAGTACCATGTCAGCCAGACAGATACTATGGTTTCTTGGTCCGGGACGGCGATCCCATTGAGCTTGATGAGAACAATGAGGATCCGATCACCTATATGGATGCACTTCAGAGATTTGACTCTGAGGCATGGCTTGGAGCCATGTGATCCGAAATGGAGTCCATGGAGATCAATAATGTATGGACATTAGTTGATCCGCTTGAAAGAATAAAATCCATCGGGTGTAAGTGGATCTTCAAGAGGAAAAGGGGCGTAGATGGAAAGGTAGTGACCTATAAAGCCCGTCTGGTTGCTAAAGGGTATCGTCAGCGATATGGTATCGATTATGACGAGACTTTCTTCTCTGTGGCAATACTCAAGTCCATTCGGATCATGCTTGCTTTAGCAGCATATTTTGATTATGAAATCTGACAGATGGATGTCTGAACCACTTTCATAAATGGGGAGTTAGAAGAGGAGGTGTATATGATATAGCCTAAAGGGTTCACATCCTCAGATGAGTCAAGAGTATGCAAGTTGCAGAGGTCCATTTATGGACTCAAGCAAGCATGTCGAGGTTGGAACTTACGATTTGATAGGTGTATCAAATCGTATGGCCTTGTTAGGAACGGAGAAGAACTATGCATCTATAAGTGGGTTAATGGTTCTGTAATTGTATTCCCGGTACTGTATGTTGACAATATTCTCTTAATTGGGAATGACATCGCAGCATTACAAGGAATAAAGGTCTGGTTGTTGGTAGGGACACCAAAGGCACCAGAATAAGACAGAGGCTTTTCAACCCTCTATGGATTGATCAATAATTTATGAGTCCATCTGTAATAAGGGCTTAGCCTATCTGAGTCTATTTTAGTTGTTATTTGAGTCTTTTGAGTTGTTATTTCAGTTCTGTACTAGTCAGCTCATGTTGAGCTAGTTCAGTCCAATGCTAGTCAGCTCATGTTGAGCTAATTTTATTTATTTTGAGTCCTGTCCAAGTACACTGAAAACTCAAGACTACATCATACAAGTGAAGACCAACTCCAACAAGATTGAAGACATGGAAGTATAGCCCAAGTCCAACCCAGCTTGAAGATTTGAAGACCCCAAGACGAAAATTAAGAAAACCCTGATTCCTTGAAATGCCCTCCAGGTGCCCAGATTCCCTTCCAGATGCCAAAGTATATACATAGATAAGGGCATCCATGATTCCAGAGGTCCATCTGCATCCTAGCCCAAAGAAATCAAGCCCAGGCGCCAAGCCCAAGCCCCTAAGAAGCAAGATACCAGGGAATATTCTTGCTACCTGGCTACCAGGCCACCCCAGCTTCCAAAAGCCCAAACCCATGCGTCCGAGCCCCTTTGGGCCGGCCTCTTGCTGCTCTTAGAAGCCCAACATGCCCCCCTAGGTGTCCTTGGAGTGTTGGCCAAGTCAAGAGAATTTTTAGGGATTTTTCTACCTAATGTTTCCTTATTTTCTAGCTAGGGTTTGAGGGGGAAAAGGATTCTTATGTAAAGACTTATGTGCCCTTACTTGGAGCCCAAGGTTAAGGGTCTATTTAAAGGACCCTAGCCTCTTGTATGAGGGGAGATTTTGATATGAAATAAACCTTGAGTTCTTATATTGTTTTGAGTGATTACCCTGCTGTGTGCATAAAGGGGTTTGAGAGTTCTTCTTCCCGGTGTTTGCAACTATCTTCCTGCCGCCAACCATCCTTCCAGCCCCCTCCAAAACTTTCTTTCCTTTGCTATTTTTCTTTATTTTCTTGATCTCCTTTGATTTTTCTAACCCCTGATAGGTCGTTTGCAGGTCCCCGAGTTCCTACGAATCCAACGACTCCAGCCACGCCTCAATCGGACCACCGAGCAGAAAGTCGGGTATCCGCGGGTCTTTAGCTCGGTTTTCCAGGCCGCATCCATCGAGGAACGAGAGATCCCTTCGCTGAAATCTTCACCGGGTACTTCAGACGTTGTTAGGTACACCCCCTCTACCTCCAGTCTTATTATTGTAGGAGAACTTGCCCTAACCGAGGCTTCTCAGCCCCGGCGATCCTTCTTTAGTACTTTTCAAGGTTCTAATCTGCATGCTTGGCTTCAAAAATTCATACAAAATTACCTACAACTAATTTTGATCTAAAACTTGGGAATTAATCACCTAACCTCACACATAAAACATACAAAAAGAATTGCATGCATATTAGTCCCGCATCATTTGGTATCAGAGAATAGATTAGGGTTTGTTTTTTGCAATTTTTTAGTCCATATATACTCTATTCTTTAAGCTATTTCTCCCTGATCAAGACTCCAAAAATTCTAAAAATTATTTTTATGGATTCATCATAATTCCCAGTAATTCTTAAAATTTTTTCAGATTTTATTTCGTCCTGTGAATTTTCTGCAAGCCAAAATACAGCTTGCAAATTTTTGGCTCTATTTTTTTTCAGCAAGACAAGTTTGGAAATTTTAGGGTTTTGTTTAGCATCTTTTGCCTATCTTTTAATTTTAGTATATTTCGTGCATATTAGGCCATAATTTGCAAGTTTTCTTCTATTTAAGAAAATACCAAAATAAAAAAAAAATTACATATTCTCCAAAAATACCAAAAAAAAAATATCTAAACCCTAATTTGCATCCTCATCTGCCTGCCATCATTGCATAATTTACTTTTAAGGGCACTCTTGCTATATCAGATGGGGGGAGGATTTGATAACCTCTCCTTAGCCCGAAACCACATCCCTTGCATTCAGTCCCAAGCCTTAACCTAAAATTAACTAGATTTAATTTTCCCTAGTGGGCTAGGGACACCAACTGGTCGGGTTCGGGCTAGTGTTAGATCACTATGTCAAGTTAACTTGTGTGTGCCTTGTGCTCAGTGTCTAGAATGGTGGTTTAGGGATTCAATCCCGAAGGGCTTGTGTGCTGGTCCGCCTACCTGGCCAATCCCAAAGGGATTGGTGTCTAGGATTGGCAATCAGGGACCTAACACTCCCCTTACACATGCCTGGCTGAGTACAGGGTTACTATAGGCTAGTTTGCCACCCTGATTGAGCATCTAGTTTGGACTCTAGGTCTAGCCAGCTGTAGTCAGTCTGATTGAGTCTTGCATGAGCACAAGATCAGGGGTTTCATATCACCCACCTCCTTCATAAATGTCTGAACCCATGAAAAATTTGCAAGCCCAAATAAAAGCACTCACTGAGCAACTAACCCAATCCCTAGCCCAGTTGACTACCCAGTTAACTCAGTCTGGTACCCAAACCAATAATAGAATTGACCATCTTGCCAATAGGTTTGACCAGTTAGAAGGCCGTGTAGGGACCATAGAAAGAACCCATGGGTCACAGTCTGAGCCAGATCCTGAGTCCCCTCAACCTAGGAGGACCCCAAACCCTGATCTATACCATGAGGTCGAACCTAGGAGATGTTGGGGATTCCGGTGCAGCGCAGCGAAAGTGTAATTTCAAATATGATGAAATTGGCACCAAAATCCCTTAGCCAAGATCTCCTTATTCAGAATTAAAACATACAAACTAACATTGTTAGAATTAGGGCACCAACCTTTTAACGCTAAGTCCAATTTTGATGTAGAATCAGAACTTGGTGTTGAATGCTTCTTTTGATTTCACCAGGCATCCAAATGTCCACCCTCCAATGGTGATCCACAAGATGATTGATCAAGATGCAAGCTTCTTCAAAATTCCTTCACTTGAATTCTTATCCTAGAACTCAAGAGGACTATGGCTCTAAAACTTCAGGGTAGGGGCTCCTTACTTCCTTTCTTCCTTCTTCGTCTCCCTTTCTTAAGACCTTGTCCTAAGAATAAAACTCTTGTCTTGAAGGAGGAGATGGATTTAAGACACTAATGTCTTAAAGTAAAGGAAATAGAAACAGAGTAGGAGTTCCTTTCTTTTACCGATCAAGAGATTCTTCCTATCTTTTGTTTTGGACTTGAGTTTCAACAGAGAAGAGAACTCTGTAAGAGGGAAACTCTCTTTGTCCTAAACAAGCTAAGGAGGAATCAATTTCCTGGAAAGAAAAGACAATAAATAAACTCTGTTGTTCATTCGTTTCAACACCCGAGACCTCTGTTGTTTAAATGGATTACAGAGAGATGTCTTCTCAAAAGAACACAACTCTCCGTAAACCCCATTCCACTTTGTCTCACGCCCCTTCCCTATTTCTCACGCCCAATCCTCCCATCTCACGGCCTTCCAGATTAAAACCCACGGCTTTTCTTAAAGGAAAAACCGCGGTGTTTTAAAAGGAAGGAAGTCGCGACTTTTCATCTCCGAAGAGATGTTATTTCGCGCGCCCGGGAGGAGTTAGTGCTTTCCTTCTTTCTCAAAATCCCATCAGCCATTGGATTCTCATCCAAGGGGGGAGAGATGGTGCACTAATTGCTTAAGAAGGAGGCCGCCCCAAATAAAATCATCGGAGAAATATTTGGGGCGCACCAAGAGTCCATGCGCCATGGACTCTTTCAAATGGCGCACCAAGAGTCCATATGCGCATGGACTCTTGGTATTTGGCATGGAAAAATAAAGGGGGCGGGTCGGGAGGCTAGCCAAGCTACATGGCTAGCCAATAGGGTTAGCCATATTCCCGTTTTCTCAATTAGGGTCTAATTAGGTCCAATTAGAACCCAATTTGAACCAATCCGGAACCCTAATTCGAATCCGATCCGAATAGAAGCTAGGGTTTGCAACACCTGCTAGAGTGTTATCCTGCAAAGATGATTTAATTCCAAATTAAACTCTTGATCAATCCTCTTAAGTGTGTGACCCATTGGGTTCCATATCTAGCCAGCAGTGGATTCGAATACAAGTTGACCTAATTTGATTAGAACTCTTTCTAATCGATTTAGGTCAAACCGAGCTTACCCGATTCGATCAATTAGGACTCTTCCTAACATGTGATCTTTGAAATTGATCAACCCACAAGACAAGATTGACGTCTAGCAACGTGTCATGTCTACCCGGAAGATATGAAAATTCTGGTGAAATACCAAAATTACCCTTCAGTAGAGAGTTACCGTACAATTAAATCTTTCGATCAGCCAGCACCCAAAATATAACTATGGATATGGATTTATGTCAAATCCAATATTATATTTATTTCTAGCTCAATCTTATAATGATGATTCGATTATCTTGATATTAGAAACCATCTCTAATATCTTCACTTTGATCAAAGATTTCCTGAATCATCATGCGATTGTTGACTAGCTAGATGCAATCTCCTCTTACTAAGAGTGATCGATTCCTTGTTGACCTACTCATTACCTTCACATCCAATTCACCATTCCCAGTATCAATCCTGTGCATGGCTCAGTGTCATGATTAGGATTAAACCAAAGAATGGGTTCATGTACATAAGGTACTTATGGCAGTCTTAGGTCAGAAGATTACTTGTACCACTCCCACTATGAGAACCTTCTATTGACATGTAGCTAAGACTCCATTAGATGTTCTCAAGTTGGATCATATCAGTGAACTCATTCTCCAATGAGCACCCACATCCCAGTATTAGTGTCATACACAAGTGACTGTGAGAGCAGTCACCCTTTCCAGTATACCCGGGATGTGCTAGTCTTATCGGAAAAAACCCTGATCCCCTACTCAGGGTTCCTTTGACTAGGAATACTTTAGATTACGGTTTTAAGATTTTAGGTCTCACTGGTATGATCTCATCATAACCCAAAAATCATAGCCCTAATCTATGGGGTTCATCATATAACACAGCGTATGATGAAAAAATAATGCCTTTATTTAGAAAATTATCAATTACAATGGTTTGGGAGATACAACATAGATTGGCTTGTAGGGCATATCCCTTTCAGGAGAGCCCCTCATCATGACCCGTACTACAATCCTCAACCTAGGTTGACCCCAAACCCTGATCCATACCGAGAGGTTGAACCTAGGAGAGCCCCTCAGCCGGACCCATACTATAATCTTGAGCCTAGGAGGACCCCAAACCCTGATCCATACCTTGAGGCTGAACCTAGGAGAGGCCATCGTCCTGACCCAATCCCTAAGGATCGTCCTAGAAGGCCCAATCAGGATTTTGTAGACCAGAAAGATAGATCCTATTTACCCACATCCTATAAGCCTAGTATACCCACAACCTATAGATCTTATGACTCCAAATCCTATGAACTTAGAACCTATGAATCCAGAACCTATGAACCAAGATCCTATGACTCTAGATCCCATGATCATAGATCCTATGCACCCACACCCTATGAGCCTAGTAGACCCAACACCCAATATTCTGATCCATATAGGGAGTCCAACCCTAGGAGAACCCAATATTCTGACCCATATAGGGAGTCCAACCCTAGGAGAACCCAATATCCTGACCCATATAGGGAGCCCAACCTTAGGAGGACCCCATAACATGATCCATCCTTAGAACCTGACCATAGAGCTGACCCAAAATCCTATGACCCCAGATCCTAAAATCCCATGGCCCATAGATCTACGCCCTTGTCCTATGAGCCCAAAGAACCCATAACCCCTAAGTATCAATCTAGTACTAGTCAGGTTTTCCTTAGTCAACTTGAACCCCATAGGATCAGTACCCCTAAATATGAGCCCAGTAGTGAGCCACTACCCCTTAGGCAACCTGAACCTACTAGGATTAGTGTTCATAATCAGAAACCAAGACCTAGCCAATTTTTCCCTAGCCGATCTTCTCCAACCATTCCTGAGATTGACAAGGCTTACATTAATGCGGAAGTGTATGAAGCTGATGCGAGCCTAGTGGATGAGTATGAAGGAGAAGAGGAGACACCTTTAGTAGACCTAGAATTAGCTGACCTAGTGGATACCCAAGTAGAAACCAACCCAGAGCTAGTTGACCTTGACCACATCCAACCTAAAGCTATAGTAGAAGAACAATTAGAGGAAGAGAACTCTGATACTAGGATTTTACCTAAGGAAACACTAGAAAAGGATCTAATTGTAGAGCCTATTCCTAAATTCCATGAACAAGAAGACTTTATTGAGGATTTGGCTTACTTAACCCATTGCCCTCAGGATGAGCTTCCTCCTATAGTTCCCATTAAGGACCTCTTCCCTGAGATTAGTAACCCATCCTTCAATTATGCAAACCCCATAGATATACCGCAACCTCGTAAGGTTAGCCTCATTAGTCTAGGATTAGTCCCTGACATGCCTTCTTTTATTCTACTTTATCCAACTAATCCGAAACCTTTTTCTCCACCCTACCAGACTAATTCTGAACCCACTTCCTATTTCCTACCCTTTCCTGAGTCTTCTCATGTGTCTAGAACTATTAGGTTATATTTTGTTGAGGTTACTAGGTTGCAAGGATCCATAGAGCCCATCCCATTTGCAGCCTACTTTTGGCAGACCCTCTGGCACCTATTAGGAGTTACTATCAAATTTTCTTCTGCATGTCATCCATGAACCACAACTCATGCCCCCATGCCCAAGTGGTAGTTAAGACCTAATAAACCACTTTAGTCAAGTCTGTTAGGTATAGGTTTGAGTCCTTTGCATCATCTTGCTAGGAGACTGCATGTGCCTAGCATGTTCACCACCCGCACTAATCTTAAAACAAATGGCTAATTCTCGAAGATGGATAAAAAATTTGATGTAGTAGATTCTGTCAGGATTAGGCTTAGGCCTGAGCAGTTCCCACCAGGGACCGTTAAGAAGCTTCATGCTCGTGGAGCCAGACCTTTTAAAGTTTTAAAGAAGGTTGGATCAAATGCCTATGTGTTAGACTTGCCTTCGGATATGGGCATTAGTTCTACCTTAAATATTACAGACCTGGTTGAGTATAGAAAACTGGCAGCGATACCTAGTGAGGCCTTTGGACCTATTCCTTTTCATTGTGAGTGACCCTAACCCAGAGTGTCAACTAATAAATTTAGCTTGAGAGAGGAGAACGGATCGAGCGTATCCTGGATGATCAAGCCATTATGACCCGGGGCCACGGTTATCAACATTTCCTGGTCCGATGGCAAGGCCGGCTAGAGTTGGACGATTCATGGATTTCTCGAGAGGACTCGCAGCACCTCAACCTAGACCTCCTCGAGAGATATGTGAGCCAGCTTGATCTTCACTTGACAGGGTCGAGTTCCTCCCACCCCGGGAGAATTGGTGGGGACACCAAAGGCACCAGAATAAGACAAAGGCTTTTCAACCCTCTATGGATTGATCAATAATTTATGAGTCCATTTGTAATAAGGGCTTAGCCTATCTGAGTCTATTTTAGTTGTTATTTGAGTCTTTTGAGTTGTTATTTCAGTTCTATACAAGCCAGCTCATGTTGAGCTAGTTCAGTCCAATGCTAGTCAGCTCATGTTGAGCTAATTTTATTTTTTTTGAGTCCTGTCCAAGTACACTAAAAACTCAAGACTACATCATACAAGTGAAGACCAAGTCTAACTAGATTGAAGACATGGATGTATAGCCCAAGTCCAACCTAGCTTGAAGATTTGAAGACCCCAAGAGGAAAATTCAAAAAACCCTGATTCCTTGCAGATGCCCTCCAGATGCCCAAATTCCCTTCCAGATGCCAAAGTATATACATAGATAAGGGCATCCATGATTCCAGAGGTCCATCTGCATCCTAGCCCAAAGAAATCAAGCCCAGGCACCAAGCCCAAGCCCCTAAGAAGCAAGATACCAGGGAATATTCATGCTACCTGGCTACTAGGCCACCCCAGCTTCCAAAGGCCCAAACCCATGCGCCCGAGCCCCTTTGGGCCATCCTCTTGTTGCTCCTAGAAGCCCAACATGCCCCCCTAGGCGTCCTTGGAGTGTTGGCCAAGTCAAGAGAATTTTTAAGGATTTTTCTACCTAATGTTTCCTTATTTTCTAGCTAGGGTTTGAGAGGGAAAAGGATTCTTATGTAAAGACTTATGTGCCCTTACTTGGAGCCCAAGGTTAAGGGTCTATTTAAAGGACCCTAGCCTCTTGTATGAGGGGAGATTTTGATATGAAATAAACCTTGAGTTTTTATATTGTTTTGAGTGATTACCCTACTGTGTGCATAAATGGATTTAAGAGTTTTTCTTCCCGGTGTTTGCAACTATCTTCCTGCCACTAACCATCCTTCCAGCCCCCTCCAAAACTTTCTTCCCTTTGCTATTTTCCTTTATTTTCTTGATCTCCTTTGAGTTTTCTAATCCCTGACAGGTCGTTTGCAGGTCCCCGAGTTCCTACGAATCCAACGACTCCAGCCACGCCTCAATCGGACCACCGAGCAGAAAGTCAGGTATCCGCGGGTCTTTAGCTCGGTTTTCCAGGCCGCATCCATCGAGAAACGAGAGATCCCTTCACTGCGATCTTCACCGGGTACTTCAGACATTGTCAGGTACACCCCCTCTACCTCCACTCTTATTATTGTAGGAGAACTTGCCTTAACCAAGGCTTCTCAACCCCGGCGATCCTTCTTTAGTACTTTTCTAGGTTCTAATCTGCATGCTTGGCTTCAAAAATTCATACAAAATTCCCTACAACTAATTTTGATCTGAAATTTGGGAATTAATCACCTAACCCCACACATAAAACATACAAAAAAAAATTGCATGCATATTAATCCCGCATCAGTTGTCATCTCAGTTCTCCATGAAGGACTTGGGTGAAGCTTCTTACATACTGGGTATTAAGATTTATAGAGATAGATCTAAGAGGATTCTGGGATTGTCCCAGTCTACGTACATTGATACCGTGCTGAAATGGTTCAGCATGAAAAATTTCAAGAAATGCTATCTTTCGATAGGTTTTGGAATTACTCTTTCCAAGAAGAATTGTGCGACAACTCTTAAGGAAAGAGAGCGCATGAGTAGAATACCTTATGCTTCTGCAGTAGGCTCTATCATGTATGCTATGACATGTACTAGACTAGACGTGGCATACTCACTAGGAGTAGTGAGCAGATACCTGTTTGATCCAGGTGAGGCGCATTGGAAGGTGGTTAAGTCCATCCTCAAGTATTTGAGAAATACTAAAAACCAATGGCTGATTTATGGAGAATCTGGCTTGAAACTTGTGGGATATACTGACCCCAGTTTCTAGTTAGACAGAGATGATAGCAAGAATGTGTCAGGATTTGTATTTACCCTGAATGGATGGGCGATTTGCTGGAAAATTTCTATGCAGGTGACAGTTGCAGACTTGGTATGCGAGGCAGAGTACCTTGCAGCATCAGATGCAGCGAAGGAAGCTATGTGGTTGCAGAAGTTCCTTGGAGAGCTAGGGGTGGCATCTTCCCTAGATGGTCCTATTCCAGTGTACTGTGACAGCACTGGAGCCATTGCTCAAGCTAAGGAGCCAAAATCTCATCACCGCATGAAGCATATTCTGCACCGCTACCACCTCGTACGAGAGATCATAGAATAAGGTGACATCAATCTTATGAAGATCGATGGAAAGGATAATCTGGCCGACATTTTTAATAAAGCCCTTGGAATAAAAGAGTTCGATTTTTGTAAAATAGAAATGGGTATTAGATACTGTTCTGATTGGCTTTAGTACAAGTGGGAGTTGTTGGGAATTGTATCCCAAAGCCAATCACCTAGGCTGTAGGCGGTTGTGTTGTGTTTGTACTATTTGTATGAATTAATTAATATTATTTTGGTAGCTCATCACATTCTGACTTTTTCCTATAATAAACTCTTTTCATGTGATGAAGTCCTTAGGACTACTTTGACTTCCATATAGAGAGGATATATCGAGTGGTCCTTAAACCAGGTTCACGATCAAATAATACATTATACTGGATGGCAATGTATCAAGTATAGGTTGTTGTGGTTCACATCGTTTGGTTATCTTTTTGACCAAAGGAGTGTGGTGGCACTGATGTGATCTGCAAGTGGGATATTTGATATCTCATTGAATGTGACTCCGTGTAGACCCTTTCTGCCAAAGGGATACTCATGATTGGATATGAATATATGTGTCCCTCTGACCTGAGGTCATCATGATAGCTTGCAAGCAACTCCCTGTGCTTTTGTGCCGGACTACTTAGATTTCTAATTTGGTGACAGAAGGTTTATGGGTACAGGAAAGTACTTGTGGAGCAGTGGTGGACCAAGATGGAATTGACCTGTCCAAATAGTTTGGATTGAATGTCTCGCAGTGTCTTAATTTAGCAAATCCTCGCCGAGGTAGTTCTATTGAGGAGTCACTGGACTTGCGAGGTTGAGACATGTTGTGGATTGACTCAGCTAGGGTTGGCAGTCTAACCCTAGGTCATCCTGAGCATTGGAGGTCAAAGGGATGAATTATATGGTAACCACATGCCAGAGGTTTGATTGATTGCTTTCGCATCTTCGACCTATCCGGATGCCGGGACCCATTGCTAGATGGTATCTTGTGCTGGTACTGGAATTGTTCGAGTGCTACCACCTAGGTTTGAAGTTATGAGGTCACATGTCATAAAGGATCTCTCCCTGATCCAGGTACCATTTATGATTAGGAATCATTTCGATATAGATTTGATTGAGCACTCTTTGGATTTACTTGGGTTTGGATCGATCAGGATTTGTTCGAGTCCACCAGGAATTGTTTCTGGATAATCGAGACTTGACCAAGCATTTTATTAATTAGATTTTGATCTAACTAATTGTTGAACCGGTTTGGAACCAGTTTGAGATTTTTTGAACCGGTTGTGAACCGGATTGAACCATCCACACGGTCATAAAGGCTTGGGCGTACAGGGAATTTGAGGTGTCTTCTACTCTCCCGTCTCATTGGTTTTTGGCTGGAATTTATCCACCGTTTAATGCTCTTAATTGCGGTGTTGAAGAACGAATTTGATTCAGTCTAAAACCCGCTGCCACATCGTATTTCCAGCCAGTCTCTTCTCCTGCCATTGCACCGTTTTGAATGGTTCAACACTGATATAAATTCTGGGTGCTGTTAACCGTGAGGGACACTTCTTCTTCCTTGAAAGCTTCTTCCCTTGAGAGCTTCCACATTTCCATTTCACCGGTGATTGAAGGGCCTGGGTTTTTGTTGTGAGATTGGGAGAGAAAGAGCTTTTAAATTCCCTGCTGTTCTTGGTGCTCAATCATTCGGAAGAAATCAGTTTTGGAGAAAACTTTTTGCAGAACATGGTGTTCTGTTCTGGAACTTCCTCCCACTGTTCCAAGGCATTCCGGCGACTAGCATCGCGCGAGAGGCCGGATCAGAGGAGCCCCAGGCGTGTCCCCCCTCTAGAGGGTGTTCACTTGAGCACCTGAGAGCTTCTGCCACTTCCATTGCTGCTGTGTTGTTCTTTGTTCTGTTTTGTTGCAGAAATTGCAGTCCAGAATTTCTGGGTGAAGGAGTTTACAACCCTCGTTGGAAGTTTGATCCAATTGCACTCCCTTGAAGTCAGCTCCATCTAGCTGATCCCTTGCCATTGGTGAAGGAGAATAGACCAAGGAATTGTCCATTGGTGTTTGGGTTAGCTGTTATAGGAGAAGACGTGTAGAGAACTTTCCAACGGGTGCTGGAAGAAGAAGAAGACTGGAATAACTTTATTCCAGTTATCCCAGCAATTCCAGATTTATCCTAGAGTTATTCTTAGCAGGAATAAGGCAAATATTTTTGGTTTTATTTATCATGCATGCCTAGATCTGGGTTTATAAAATTGTTTATAAATATTACATGCCAATGTTATGCCTTTACATGCATCTTGAATATGTTAGATCCTGTGCGGAGTAGGTTGTTTCCGCTGTTATTTTAAAAATATTTTAAAATATATACCTACTCCCTGCTGTTGCGTGCTTAATGTAGGCGCCTGCAACTGCCTCATGTTTCCTTTCATCGTGGACTCTTCGGAGCATTCCCCCATGGGGGCACTGTTGGTCCCTGCCGTGGCTAGGCGGGTGCTAAAGGATATGTTGCTGCCTAATGATTTGGTAGTTATCCGAGGTCGAAGCTTCACCAAAATATCCGACTCTGCCTTTTCCTCCCTGCAACAGGTGAGATCCTCATCATTTTTTCTTTCCCTCGAGGATTGTTCGGTCCATAACCTCACTTTGTCGATATAGATGGTCTACGACATCACCTTCATGGAGGAGGGCCTAGGGAATGTCGATAGCCTCATCCATGGTGGTGTGGGCACCAGAATCAGGAAGAGACTCCAACCAATTCAAGTCAAATCCGAGTCCTTATGGTTGGATGAGTAAAAGAAAGTCCTGTAATTTTTTTCTCTTTCTTTAATTTTGAGTCCAAATAATTATATAATTCGAGTCCATTTGAATTTTATGTTGGGACTAGACCAGCCTGATTAACCTTGTATTTAAGAGTTGGGTCCAAATGAGTCAAGTCCAATCCATGAAGAATCAAACCAAACCACATTTGAAGACTAAAGAAGACTCAAGACTTATACTCCAAAGCAAGACCAAAGCCACCTCAAGTGGGGACCACATGCCATATGACACATGCCACCTCATCATCCAAGGTTGCTGCCACATCACATATGCCACCTCACCATCCAAGGTTGCTGCCACATCACACATGCCACCACACCATCCAAGGTTGCCGCCCAAGAGAAGAAAAGGAGAATTTGAATTTGAATTGGCTACAACCTCCTCCACAACTTCCTCCACTCCTCATGGGATGCCCCATATTTTTCTCCACAAATTTTTCTCCATGATATTTGGTATAGTTTGAATTCAAAATTTCTTAATAGTCTATAAAAGACTCTTAGTCTTCTTGTAAAAAAAACAAAAGGAAATGAAAAAAAAATTAAAATTTTCTTCTATGTGAGTTCTATGTGCCTAGGTGGTAGTTCTAAATTCTTCTCCCTATCCCATGCCAACCCTACTTTCTCCTCCTCCATCTCCAACGCCTAAGACACTCTCCTTCTTCTCCAATCTCAAGCTAGCCCTTCAATATTCAAGGTTGATCAAGAAGACCATCACAAGGAGGCCGGCCTAATCCATTTCAAGTGATCTACCATGGTGCCAAGATTATTCTTCAACAATGCTTCATCGATTCTTCTTTAGTTTCTCCATTTCATGACTAACGTATCTTACCAAGTTCCTAATCTCGAGGTTTCTTTGTTGTAGGGTTCTCCGAGATTCCGAATTCAAGAAGAAGGAATTACTTGCCACAATCCAGAAAACAAGAAGGGCCCTCAATTTGTAGTATGGTCTTGCCATTTGGGAGGTCTCTTCATGAGTGATCTTGACCTACTTGAAAGATTAATGCTAGGTATGTTCTAGTGTCGATTAGGTCTGAAATATTAAATTTACCTAGCTTAAATTGTGTGGTTCTAATCTTAATCCTATTTCTTTGTTATTTTGATAGTCTCATTAATTAGGTTTACGTTTGATCGTTCGAGTTCTCTTCATTAGACCTCCTTTGATATTATATGCTAAACTAATCATATGCAAATAAGAAATTGCTAAGTTAATCTTTGCTATTCTCCTTTAGGGTTGCATAGTTGCATTCTCATCTTGCATGTCCTCACTAATCTTGGTATCAGAGCGTGGTTGCATTAGGGTAGAATAGTTTTCTCTTAAATCCAAACTAGATAAAAAACTCACGCCTCATGAGCGGGTGTACTCCAGTACACTGTCACGACCCATGGAAGTAATGATCCTCCGGGCCGGATGTGAAGTTTTAGATTAGAGTTTGGTAAAGCATCGCAATTCCTTTAATTTCTTTTTTTTCTGTGAATCTGAATCTACTGGCTATGATCAAAAAAAAAAAGATTCAAAAGAAAAAAATAGTACATTTTTCATTGCCATAATTTTTTTTTTTATTCCATATAAGGTTAGTTATAATCACACAAAGTTTCATCATCAGAAGAAATTCACAGAAAATACTAAAACTCCTACTTCAATCTTCTGTCCTGCTGAAATAGTCTACATACATGGTCTATTGTTTTTATTGTTTCTCTATATAGATAGATCAAAATTTTCTGATTTTTGCTTTGTTGGGATCCTCATAATTCATATTATTTCTCAAAAATTTTTTAGGTTTTATTTCGATTGTCAGAATTTCTAGCATTCGAAATACTCTCTAAGATTCAATCTGAACTGAAATTCCAGCAAGAACCAATCTCAAAAAAATTTTGAATTTGAAGTTCAAATTTTAAATTTTAAATTTTTTGAATTTTGACATTATAGAATCTGAAACTTGGAGTTTGAAATTTAAATTTTAAAATTTAAGTTTGAATTTGAAATTGTTTGAAAACTAATCAAGTCAAATAATTAAGTCAGCTCATAAAACACAAAAAAAAAAAATTTTGCTTTCATTTGAAAACATCTTAAGGGCATCAATATGACATGGGGGCAAGATTTCATCACTTGTCCTTAGCCCAAAACCACAACCCATCATCTCGATCCCAATCCTTAATTAAAATCAATTAGACCTAATCACCCTAGTGGGTTAGGGACACCAACGAGTAGGGTTCGGATTAGGGTCAAGTTGATTGTGTCCACTAATTGGTGTGTGCTTACGGGCTTGGTGTCTAGGATTAGTGTATTAGGGCTTGTGGGTTGGTCCGCCTACCTGGCCAATCACATATTGTTGTCTAAGGTTGGCATAACAGGGACCTCCACTCCCCTTCCCACCTACCCGGCTAAGTCACGTAAGTTACAACTAGCTAGTTGGTCCTTTTAATTAGATCTCTAATTCACACTCTAGGTCTAGAAATCCTTAGCTCGAGTTTGAGTCTAATTGTTTGCATGACAACTAGATCAGGAACTCCTTACCACCCTTCACAAGACCAACCAAGTTCATCCATGGACACTAGTATGGAAACCCTTATGAGATCTATGATTGAGCGACTTGAACGTTTGGATTCTAGGTTTGATCAATTTGAGGAAAGGATAGGAAACTTAGAGGAATCTAGGTTGACTCCAACTGAACCATCTTCACCCAGATTGCCTTCAGTTCGTCTTAGAGCCCAGCAACAGGAACATACACCTGATCCAATTCCTAGAAGGCCACATCAGGGCTATGTTGATCACACTCCAGAACCATATCCTAGAAGACCTCACCATGATACTTTTGATCAGGATGATCGGGCCCTAAGGAATATACGTTTAGATGCACTAACCTTCGAAGGCAGCTTAGATCCTAAGGTGTACATACACTGGGAGGCTGACATGGACCAGTATTTTGACTGGTATGATATGTCTGAAGAGAGAAGATTCGAATTGGCCAAAATCAGACTAGTCCGTCAGGCTAGGTTGTATTGGGGAAACATCGAACGCATAGCTAGGCAAAGGGGAGACTTACCTATAGCAGCCTGGAGAGACATGAAGAGAAAGCTTAGAGAGAAATATCTGCCTATGTCTTATCAGCAAAGGTTGTTAGATTAGTGGCAACGGTTGACACAGGGTAATAAGACCGTTTCGGAATACGTTGCTAAATTTGATGAGTTTGTGATGCGATGCAACGTAGTTGAGTCTGAGTCAGCCACATTGTCTAGGTTTAGATCAGGATTGAATGAAGATATAAAAGGGAAACTATTTTTGAGAGAAGTCCATGATTTAGATCAAGCATACCAAGTTGCCATAGACTATGAGAGGTTTCAAAGGAGAGCTACATTTAGGCAACCTGAGCCCATTAGGTTTAATCCTCCTGTTAGTCGACCTAGTTCAGTCCTTAGTACAACCAATAGACCAAGATCCAGCTCGAATCCAACCCCTAGACCCTACCCTGCCATTCCCCCAATTCCTAGAGAAGACAAAGGAAAGAGCCTTGAAGTTCGAGGTGAGAGGGAGCGAGTCTGCTATAAGGTCGTAAACCAGGTCATTTTGTGAGCCAATGTCCCTCTAGAGATTTACATATATGGGAGGCAGAAGAAGGAGAATCATAACCCCTAGAGAATGATGAGGAGGAGGTTTATGAAGAAGGGGATTGCTTGGCTGATGAGTATGAAGGAGATGAAGAAAATGTAGACTCATCAGATGTGTTAGGAGTTGTGAGATGTATCATGACACAGACCAAATAGCAGGAAGACTGGTGCGGGCACCAGACTCAGAAGAAGACTTCAGAGCTCCATTTGGATCTCTGATTGACATTGCCCGAGAAATTAGGGTTTGTAATAAAGGTTGACCTGGTCAATCAGTTTATTTATTTTATTTATTTCTTGAGTCACCATTTAAATTTTGTTGAGTCATGTTGACTCGGTGCAAGTCCCAATGTGGTTTCAATTTGGTCCAAAATGGTGCCACATTTCTCTTCCAATCAACTCAAGGTTCAAGCAAGTGGAGGCCACACTCCAAGCCACACGCCCAACCACACTCCGAGCACACGCCAGAGTCCAGGAGGCGCCATAGAGGCATCCCAGTGTCATGGTCCCCACATCCAAAGAAGAAAAAATCAAATTGGAGGCTAAATTAAAGGAGGCGCCCACACCTGCCTAATTTACCTAAGCAAAGAAGGAAGAAAACTTCTCTTGGAGAAGAAATCAAAGAAGGACATCCAACCTACTCCTAATTGAAGTTCAAATCAAAATCAAAGAGCTTAACTTGGAGTGGAAGAAAAGAAGAAATACCATAAGAAGAAGAGGACTCCAAATCCAAATCCAACTCCAAAGGAGGTGCCATAAAAGTTCCAAAACAATTCCTTTATGGCCGTCCCAATTTTTTTTGGACTCTTGGTCGGCCAAGGGAGAGGATTTTCTACCTAATCTAGGGGTTGGAAGAGTTTAGTCCCACATGGGAATTTGTACAAGCTAGGAGAAAATTTTAGGTCTATATAATAGACCTCTCTTTGTAACTTTAGAAAATCAATGAAGAAAATTATTTTTTGCTACTCTCTTGTGTTGAGTGACCTAGGTTTCTCTTCTTCCGCACTAGTCTAAGTGTTGAGCTCCGTGAGGGGGTAATCCGGGTTCCATTGGAGCCTTGAGGAGGTGAGAGATCTCCATCTTTATCCAAAACCCTAGGTTAGCCACTTGAAATTCCAAAACCCTAGCCACCTTTCATTATTTTCCATCCACCAAACCCTAGATCCATCCATCTCCCACGGCCTCTCTCTCTCTACAAGTCCAGGCCGTCCACCTTCATCCAGATCCAGTCCGGCTACTTCAGATCCAGAGCAAGTTCCAAGGAGAATCACATCAGCATCCAGGAGAATCCAGTTTTCAGCAATTTCGATCTTCAAGTTCATCAACCTAGTAAATCTTTTCCTTGACTCTCTGATTCCATCAATTGTTTTTCTTCTCTTCAAGATCTTGAGTTCAGGAGAAGCCAACCCGCCAAAGGACCAGTATTGGAGGATCCATTACGAAGATATCCGACTCCGAGGATCCAACAATCTGCTCGGGAGAGTTCTTCCACCAAAATCTGTGAAGATCATTGTCTGGTTAGATAAGCCTTCCCTTCTCTTTATTTCTGTTTTGTTGAAAGCTCGGAGTGAAACCCTAGGTCTGGGAGTTTCTCAACCCCCAGCGATCCGTTGCTTCTAAACTACTCTGATAATTTAGTTTCCTTAAAATTGTGCTTTCAATTATCATATTAGTATCTTTCAATGTTAGGTTAACTTTTCTTTGATTTGAAGCCAACTTCTACAAACCTATAAAAACAACAAAAAAATTAGTTAATCTTAATTTACTTCCGCATCGCATCCCTTTATTTGTTCTGCATCATTTTTGGTATCAGAGCCCAGTCTAGGGTTTCTGATTTGCTTGCTTGCTTTGATTGATCTCTTTTTATTTTGTCTGCTCGAAGTAGACTCCCCAGGACGTCCGATCCTAGGAACTAAGCGAGGCGCAAGCCTCCTCCTCCCATTCCACGGGGTGTTCCTAGGGCGTGTAGGGGATCCATTGGGTTATAACTTCGTAGCAGGGATTATAAACGGGGAAGACAATCTAGTTGCAGCCCGTAATTGCCCTGTTATCTGAATTATTTCTCCCTGCATAAAACTCCGAATTGCATTATTTTTGCTTAGTTGAAACCAGTATAATTGAACCTATTTTCCATAATTTTTCTGTGATTTATTGGTTTCGGTAAAAATTCTGAGAATTAAAATAAAGCAACTCTATTTTTTTGTATTCTGCAATTCAATTCTTTTTTGGAGTGATCATCTCATAATTTACTTAAGGGCAATTGAGCATCTAAGATAAGGGGAGGAGTTGATTACCTCTCCTTAGCCCAAAACCACCATCCAATCATTCGAACCTAGACCTAATTTAAAATCAGTTAGACCTAATTTGCCCTAGTGGGCTAGGGACACCAATTGGTCGGGTCTAGGCTAGTGTTGAGTCAGTTTGCTGAGTTATTCTGTGTGTGCTTAGCACTCAGTGTCTAGAACGGTGGTTCAGGGACTACGTCCCGAAGGGCTTGTGTGCTGGTCCGCCTACCTGGCCAATCACTGATTGGTGTCTAGGATTGGCAATCAGGGACCTAACACTCCCCTTACACCTGCCTGGCTGAGTCCTGAGTTACTACTGGCTAGCTTGCCACTCTGATTGGGCATCTAGTTTGGACTCTAGGTCTAGTGATCCAGTAGTCGATTTAGTCTAGTCTCATTTTGTGTGCTTGCTTGAATCATCATGTCTACCAGAAACGGAGTGCCATATCAACCTGGTCAAACCCAACCTGATTTAGAGGCCATGATCAGAACTCTTACTGAAAGTATGGCTAAAATGAATCAGGATATGACAAACATTGTGGCCCAGTTTAGCGCACAAATTCATGAGGATCTTACCCAACTTAGGGACCGAGTCCAAGTACTTGAAGAACCTAGACATCGGAATTGGACTCCTGACCCCGATTTTAATGTGCCTCAACCTCACCCGCATCAGGAGCCTAGAAGGCCTTTATATAGAGATCCTGAACCTAATCATAGGAGGCCTGACCCAGAGCCTGAAGATCGAGATGATAGGTTCATCAGGAACATCAAATTAGATGCACCCACTTTTGATGGTAGTCTGAACCCTAAGGTGTATTCTGATTGGGAGGGTGAGATGGACCAATACTTTGAGTGGTATGCTATGTCTGAGGAGAGGAAATACAAGTTTGCCAAGATGAAATTAGTGCGTCAAGCTAGGTTATACTGGGGGAACATTGAGCTAACCACTAGGAGACGGAATGTTGAGCCCATAACCACTTGGCAGGGTATGAAAGAAAAACTGAGAGATAAATACCTACCCATTTCATACCAGCAAAACCTGTTAGACCAATGGCAAAACCTGAAACAAGGAAACCGATCTGTCTCAGACTACATAACTACTTTTGATGAATACCTAATGAGATGTGATGTGAGTGAAGCCCACGAAGTCACTTTGTCTAGATTTAGGGCTGGACTGAGGGAAGATATCAAGAGAGAACTATTTCTGAGAGAGGTTACTGATCTAGACCAAGCCTACCAGATTGCACTGAACACTGAAAAATTTCAGAGAGGACCTATACCTTCTAGGGTTAGTGCCCCAATCCCAAGGAATGGACCTAGTCAAGTTATCCCTAGTAAACCTTTTCAGGGTACTTCTACCCCTAGGCCCATGGACAAAGGTAAGGCACCTGACACCCAGAGAATCCCTAGTTCAAATATCACCTGTTTTAAGTGTCAGAAACCAGGTCACATTTCTAGTCAGTGTACTGCCATAGCCTGTTTCAAGTGTCATAAGGTAGGTCATGTTGCTAGCCAGTGCCCACGGAGATCCCTTTACATAGAAGAGGGAGAGAATGATAATTCCGAGCCCAGTGAGGAATTTGAAGAAGAAGTTTATGAGGCCGGAATGAATTTGGTTGAGGAGTATGAAGGAGAGGAAGAACCCAATGAATCTGACCAATTAGGAGTTGTAAGATGCATCCTATCCCAGAATCTAGTTCAAGAGGATTGGCGTAGGACTAACATCCTACAGACTTTTCTTAAATTAGGGGATAAGGTATGTAAGATCATCATAGATAGTGGGAGCTGTGTAAATGCCATCTCTACTAGCACTGTCAAGATGTTAGGCTTAATCCCAGTTCCCCATCCCAACCCCTATAAGGTTTCTTGGGTAGATTCTACCTCCATACCCATCCAGTCTAGATGTCAAGTCCAAATCCAAATGCAATCTTATCACGAAAAGATTTGGTGCGATGTCTTACCCATGGGGGTGAGCAGTATAATTCTCGGAAGACCTTGGTTGTATGATCATGATGCCACCCTCTTAGGAAAATCCAATACCTGTGTCTTTAGTTTCAATGGGAAGAAGATTACGATCCATTCCGTTCCCCCTAAGGACAAGGTAACTAAAGGAGCTGGTAAGGTTAAGGAGATGAAAACTGGAGTGAACCTAATCAGTGCTAAGGATCTAGAACAAGAAATTCATAGTGGTTCACCCATCTGGATGTTGACTGCTAAGGAGCTTAGAACTTCGGAACCCTCAGAGCCTCCTCAAGAAGTTAAACCTGTGTTAAAAGAATTTGAGGATGTCTTTCCCGAGGATTTGCCAGACCACCTTCCACCTCTTAGGGATATCCAGCATGCCATAGATCTAATCCCAGGAGCAACTTTGCCCAACTTGCCCCATTACAGGATGAATCCATCTGAGCATGAAGAACTGCAAAAGCAGGTTGGAGAATTATTGAGGAAGGGGTTTATTAGAGAAAGTCTTAGCCCTTGTGCAGTCCCAGCCTTACTGACCCCAAAGAAAGATGGCACGTGGAGGATGTGTGTTGACAGTCGTGCCATCAATAAAATTACAATCAAGTATAGGTTTCCCATCCCTAGACTAGATGACATGCTTGATATGATGGCTGGTGCAATGGTTTTTTCTAAGATTGATCTCAAAAGCGGCTATCATCAGGTTAGGATTAGACCCGGGGATGAATGGAAAACTGCTTTCAAAACTAAGGATGGTCTTTATGAATGGGTTGTTATGCCTTTTGGGTTGTCCAATGCCCCTAGTACTTTCATGAGAATTATGACCCAGGTACTTAGAGCTTTCATAGGAAAATTTGTGGTGGTCTATTTTGATGACATCCTGATCTATAGTAAGACCCCAACAGATCACCTAGACCACCTTAGAGCAGTCTGCCAAGTTTTGAGGAATGAGAGACTCTACGGTAATCTTAAGAAGTGTGAATTCATGACTAGTAGAGTTATCTTTCTTGGTTTTGTAGTAACCCCTGACGGCGTGGCGGCCGATCCTGAGAAGATTAAGTCCATAGTAGACTGGCCAGAGCCAACCAATATGCATGAAGTTAGAAGTTTCCATGGCTTGGCTACCTTCTATAGGCGATTCATCAAGGGGTTTAGTACTTTAGCTGCTCCAATCACTGATTGTATTAGGAAGGGAGAATTTCATTGGACTAAGTCAGCCCATAAAGCCTTCCTAGATCTTAAGGATAAAATGACCCAGGCACCCATTTTGAGATTACCCGATTTTTCTAAAGTATTTGAGGTTGCCTGTGATGCTTCAGGTGTAGGAATAGGTGGAGTCCTAAGCCAAGAGAATCATCCCATAGCATTCTTTAGTGAAAAACTTAATGATGCTAAGCTTAGGTATTCTACCTATGATAAGGAATTTTATGCGGTGGTGCAAGCTTTGCGTTACTGGAGACATTATTTGCTACCGCAGGAATTTGTACTATTTTCGGACCATGAGGCTCTTAGATTTCTGAACTCCCAAAAGAAGCTTAACCCTAGGCATGCTAAGTGGGTAGAATATATCCAGTCCTATACTTTTGTCCTGAAACATAAGGCTGGAGTTGAGAATAAGGTAGCTGATGCCCTTAGTCGCCGATCTCTGTTATTAACTTCTGTTAGAACTGAGGTCATAGGGTTTGAGCAAATCAAAGAGGAATATGAGTCTTGTCCGGATTTCATAACTGTGTATCAGGATCTAGTTCAAGGACCATCTAGTAATCACCAGGATTATACCCTTGTAGATGGTTTTTTGTTCTTCAAAAATAGGCTTTGCATCCCTAGAACTTCTCTTAGGGAATTTTTGATTTGGGAAATCCATGCTGGAGGTTTAGCTGGCCATTTTGGAAAAGACAAGACCATTCTAGCTATTGAAGACCACTTTTTCTGGCCTAGCTTAAAAAGGGATGTAGCTAATATTGTAGCTAGATGTCGAACCTGCGCTGTTGCCAAACAGCGAAAACAAAACACTGGCCTTTATACCCCACTCCCTGTCCCAGATCATCCTTGGCAAGATGTGAGTATGGATTTTGTGTTAGGTTTACCTAAGACCCAGAGGAGACATGATTCTATCTGTGTCGTAGTCGACCGATTCTCTAAAATGGCCCACTTCTTGCCTTGTTCCCAAACTTTTGATGCGTCTAAGGTAGCCACACTTTTCTTCAATGAGATAGTTAGACTCCATGGCCTACCTAAGACAATCGTTTCAGATAGGGATGTCCGGTTCACCAGTTACTTTTGGAAGACCCTTTGGCATAAGTTAGGGACAAAACTTAAGTTTTCAACTGCCTATCATCCCCAAACTGATGGCCAAACTGAAGTAGTGAACCGTAGCCTAGGAAATCTGCTGAGATGTCTTGTTGGTGAAAATACCAGAAATTGGGATTTATACCTACCAAGGGCAGAATTTGCGTACAACGACTCGGTCAATAGGTCTACGGGTAAGAGTCCATTTGAAATTGTACATGGGTACAAACCTCACACACCTCTTGACCTAGTCCCTTTACCTGTCCACACTCGAGTCTCCGAATCTGCTGAGAATTTTGCACAGCATATAAAAGACTTGCATAAAGAAATTCATGCCAAAATAAATTTAAGTAATGAAACTTATAAGAAGTTGGCTGATACTCAAAGGCGAGTCAAATCTTTTGTTGAGGGAGACTATGTGATGATTAGGTTAAGGCCTGAACGGTTTCCTCCTGGAACCGTTAGAAAGTTACATGCTAGGGGAGCTGGACCATTTAGAGTGGTAAAGAGAGTAGGATCCAATGCCTATGTGCTCGAGTTGCCTCCAGAACTAGGCATTAGCTCTACTTTCAACATTACAGACTTAGTAGAGTACAGGGAGCCAGCTGTGATTCCTAGTGAGCCTTTTGAGCCTAACCCTATCATTGAGAGTGATCCCGACCCTGTGTGTCCACCAACAAACTGGCCTGTGAGGAAAGAGCAGATTGAAAAGATCCTGGATGATCAGGTTATCTCTACTCGTAATCGAGGATACCAAAGGTATCTGGTCCGCTGGCAAGGAAGGCCAGATTCTGATGACTCTTGGATCTCCCGAGAAGAATTACAAGAATTGGACCCAGACCTCTTGGAGAGATACCAGAGCCAACTTGAGCCTTACTCGACAGGGTCGAGTTCCTCCCACCCTGGGAGAATTGGTGCGGGCACCAGACTCAGAAGAAGACTTCAGAGCTCCATTTGGATCTCTGATTGACATTGCCCGAGAAATTAGGGTTTGTAATAAAGGTTGACCTGGTCAATCAGTTTATTTATTTTATTTATTTCTTGAGTCACCATTTAAATTTTGTTGAGTCATGTTGACTCGGTGCAAGTCCCAATGTGGTTTCAATTTGGTCCAAAATGGTGCCACATTTCTCTTCCAATCTACTCAAGGTTCAAGCAAGTGGAGGCCACACTCCAAGCCACACGCCCAACCACACTCCGAGCACACGCCAGAGTCCAGGAGGCGCCATAGAGGCATCCCAGTGTCATGGTCCCCACATCCAAAGAAGAAAAAATCAAATTGGAGGCTAAATTAAAGGAGGCGCCCACACCTGCCTAATTTACCTAAGCAAAGAAGGAAGAAAACTTCTCTTGGAGAAGAAATCAAAGAAGGACATCCAACCTACTCCTAATTGAAGTTCAAATCAAAATCAAAGAGCTTAACTTGGAGTGGAAGAAAAGAAGAAATACCATAAGAAGAAGAGGACTCCAAATCCAAATCCAACTCCAAAGGAGGTGCCATAAAAGTTCCAAAACAATTCCTTTATGGCCGTCCCAATTTTTTTGGACTCTTGGTCGGCCAAGGGAGAGGATTTTCTACCTAATCTAGGGGTTGGAAGAGTTTAGTCCCACATGAGAATTTGTACAAGCTAGGAGAAATTTTTAGGTCTATATAATAGACCTCTCTTTGTAACTTTAGAAAATCAATGAAGAAAATTATTTTTTTGCTACTCTCTTGTGTTGAGTGACCTAGGTTTCTCTTCTTCCGCACTAGTCTAAGTGTTGAGCTCCGTGAGGGGGTAATCCGGGTTCCATTGGAGCCTTGAGGAGGTGAGAGATCTCCATCTTTATCCAAAACCCTAGGTTAGCCACTTGAAATTCCAAAACCCTAGCCACCTTTCATTATTTTCCATCCACCAAACCCTAGATCCATCCATCTCCCATGGCCTCTCTCTCTCTACAAGTCCAGGCCGTCCACCTTCATCCAGATCCAGTCCGACTACTTCAGATCCAGAGCAAGTTCCAAGGAGAATCACATCAGCATCCAGGAGAATCCAGTTTTCAGCAATTTCGATCTTCAAGTTCATCAACCTGGTAAATCTTTTCCTTGACTCTCTGATTCCATCAATTGTTTTTCTTCTCTTCCAGATCTTGAGTTCAGGAGAAGCCAACCCGCCAAAGGACCAGTATTGGAGGATCCATTACGAAGATATCCGACTCCGAGGATCCAACAATCTGCTCGGGAGAGTTCTTCCACCAAAATCTGTGAAGATCATTGTTTGGTTAGATAAGCCTTCCCTTCTCTTTATTTCTGTTTTGTTGAAAGCTCGGAGTGAAACCCTAGGTCTGGGAGTTTCTCAACCCCCAGCGATCCGTTGCTTCTAAACTACTCTGATAATTTAGTTTCCTTAAAATTGTGCTTTCAATTATCATATTAGTATCTTTCAATGTTAGGTTAACTTTTCTTTGATTTGAAGCCAACTTCTACAAACCTATAAAAACAACAAAAAAATTAGTTAATCTTAATTTACTTCCGCATCGCATCCCTTTATTTGTTCTGCATCAAAGACTGGCATAGGACTAGCATCCTACACACATTTGTCAAAATAGGAGAAAAGGTCTGTAAGATCATGATCGATAGTGGAAGCTGTGTCAATGCCATTTCCACTAGTGCAGCTAAGAGTCTAGGATTACCCACTGAACCACATCCCAATCCATATAAGGTATCCTGGATCGATTCCACTTCTATCCCAATCAAGCAGAGATGCCAGGTCCGAATCCAACTTCAGTCCTATCAAGAACGAATCTGGTGTGATGTCCTCCCTATGGGAGTAAGTAGCATCATTTTAGGTAGGCCATGGCTGTTTGACTATGATGTGACAATTTTTGGTCGAACAAACTCCTATGCTTTCAATTTCAATGGCAAGAAAATTGTCATTCATCCAACCCAGTCTAAGGACAACACTAAAAGAGAAGCTAGTAGCCTGAAAGAAAAAAGGACTGGATTAAATTTGATAGGTGCAAGAGAATTAGAAAAAGACATTAATGAGGGAGCACCTATTTGGATGGTAGCTGCTAAGGAAACTATAGACCACACCCCTGTAAAACACCCTCAAGAGGTGGTCCAATTATTGAAAGAATTTGAAGACGTGTTTCCCGAGGATCTTCCCGATAATCTTCCACCTTTAAGGGACATACAGCATGCCATAGATTTAGTCCCTGGCACGACTTTACCTAATTTGCCTCATTAGAGGATGAATCCAACTGAACATCAGGAGTTACAAAGGCAAGTTAGTGAACTTCTTAGAAAGGGGTTTGTTAGAGAATGTTTAAGCCCATGTGCAGTCCCTGCCTTGTTAACCCCTAAGAAGGATGGCACCTGGAGGATGTGTGTAGACAGCCGTGCCATCAACAAGATTACTGTCAAATATAGGTTTCCAATCCCAAGACTGGATGATATGTTAGATATGATAGCCGGATCAACGATTTTCTCCAAGATGGACTTAAAGAGTGGCTATCACTAGGTTAGGGTTAGGCCTGGAGATGAATGGAAGACCGCTTTTAAGACTAAAGATGGATTATATGAGTGGCTAGTCATGCCGTTCGGTCTGTCTAATGCACCCATCACCTTTATGAGAATAATGAATCAGGTGTTGAAAACTTTCATCGAAAAATTTGTGGTGGTCTACTTTGATGACATTCTTATCTATAGCAAGACTAAGGCAGACCATTTAACCCACCTAAGGCAAGTTTGCCAAGTCTTTAGAAAGGATAGCCTCTATGCCAATATCAAGAAGTGTGATTTCTCAACACATAAAGTTATCTTTCTAGGATTCGTAGTAACATCTGAAGGAGTGTCCGCTGACCCTACGAAAATTAAGTCCATAGTAGAGTGGCCTGTACCCAAGAGTATCCATGATGTCCATAGTTTCCATGGTTTAGCCACCTTCTATAGGAGATTCATTAGAGGGTTTAGTACGATAGTGGCTCCAATCACTGATTGTATTAGGAAGGGAACTTTTGAGTGGACTAAAGCAACAGACAAAGCCTTCCTAACAATTAAGGAAAAAATGACACACGCACCTGTCTTGAGGTTACCCGATTTTACCAAAGTGTTCGAGGTTGCTTGTGATGCTTTTGGGGTAGGAATTGGAGGTGTCTTGAGTCAAGAGAATCACCCAGTAGCATATTTCAGTGAGAAGTTAAATGAAGCGAGACTAAGGTATTCCACCTATGATAGGGAGCTGTATGCGGTAGTTCAGGCATTACGTTATTGGAGGCATTATCTTCTACTGCAAGAGTTTGTCCTATTTTCTGACCACGAAGCTCTTAGATTCCTTAGTTCTCAGAAGAAATTGAACCCTAGGCACGGGAAATGGGTAGAGTTCATACAAGCTTATACGTTCGTACTGAAACATCATGCCGGTACTGAAAATAGGGTTGCTGATGTGTTGAGTCGTCGTTCCATGTTGTTGATTTCTGTGAGCACTGAGGTAGTAGGGTTTGATAGATTGAAAGAGGAGTATCCTACATGCCCTGATTTTGGTAACATCTATCGATCCCTTCAACAAGGACCATCTAGTAAGCATAGTGATTATACCCTTTTAGATGGATACCTTTTCAAAGGAAATCAGTTGTGTATTCCCAAGACCTCTGTTAGGGAATTTCTGATCTGGGAAGCTCATGCTGGGGGCTTAGCATGACATTTTGGTAGGAATAAGACCATCTTAGCAATAGAAGACCAATTCTTTTGGCCTGGTCTCAAAAGAAATGTGGCCCAGATTGTAGCTTAGTGCCGTACCTGTGCTGTTGCAAAATAGCAAAGACAGAACACCGGTCTGTACACACCCTTACCTGTCCCTGATTGTCCATGGCAGGATATCAGCATGGATTTTGTAGTAGGCCTCCCTAAGACGTCTAGGAAGCATGATTCTGTCTTTGTGGTTGTCGATCGTTTCTCCAAGATGGCTCACTTCTTTCCTTGTTCTCAAACTTTAGATGCTTCAAAGGTGGCCAAGCTTTTTCTCGATCAGGTCGTTAGGCTTCATGGTTTACCCAAAACCATTGTGTCCAATAGAGATGTCAAATTTACTAGCTATTTCTGGAAAATCCTCTAGCACATGCTCGGTACCAAGATGAAATTCTCTACTGCCTATCATCCTCAAACCAATGGCGAAACTGAGGTAGTAAATCGAAACTTAGGAAATCTGTTGAGATGTTTAGTTGGTGACAACCTAGGAAACTGGGACCTATTACTTCCTTGTACTGAATTTGCCTATAACAGCTCAATTAATAGGTCTATTGGGAAAAGTCCATTCGAAGTGGTCTATGGATACAGACCTAGGAAGCCTTTAGACCGAGCTCCTTTACCCACACATGCACGGGTGTCTGAGTCTGCTGAGTCATATGCATAGCATATTAGGGAATTGCATAAGGAGATTAGCCAAAAGATCCAATCGAGCAATGAACTCTATAAGCATATGACTAATTCACATAAACGGTTAAAAGAATTTAATGAAGGGGACTCCGTCATGATCAAATTTAAACCTGAAAGGTTTCCACCGGGAACTATGAAGAAACTCCATGCCCGGGGAGCCGGACCTTTCAAAATAATAAAGAAAATTGGACCAAATGCTTATGTATTAGAATTACCACCAGGTTATGGCATTAGTTCAACATTTAATGTTTCAGACTTAAAAGAATACAAAGAACCTGCATTAATACCTGGTGAGTTTTTTGGTCCTAATATTTCTTTTGAGAGTGAAGCCCCAAATGAGTGTCCACCACCAAGTGTTCCTGAGCGAAAGGAGAGGATTGAAAGGATCTTGGATGACCAGATCATTACTACTAGAAATAAGGGCTACCAACGTTATCTGGTTCGATGGCAAGGATGTCCTGAATCTGAAGATTCCTGGATCACCCGAGAGGACCTACAACAAATCGACCCGGATGTATTAGAAGCTTATCAAGCCAGCCCTTACTCGATAGGTTCGAGTTCCTCCCATCCCGGGAGAATTGGTGTGGGCACCAGAATCAGGAAGAGACTCCAACCAATTCAAGTCAAATCCGAGTCCTTATGGTTGGATGAGTAAAAGAAAGTCATGTAATTTTTTTCTCTTTCTTTAATTTTGAGTCCAAATAATTATGTAATTCGAGTCCATTTCAATTTTATGTTGGGACTAGTCCAGCCTGATTAACCTTGTATTTGAGAGTTGGGTCCAAATGAGTCAAGTCCAATCCATGAAGAATCAAACCAAACCATATTTGAAGACTAAAGAAGACTCAAGACTTATACTCCAAAGCAAGACCAAAGCCACCTCAAGTGGGGACCACATGCCACATGACACATGCCACCTCATCATCCAAGGTTGCTGCCACATCACACATGCCACCTCACCATCCAAGGTTGCTGCAACATCACACATGCCACCACACCATCCAAGGTTGCCGCCCAAGAGAAGAAAAGGGGAATTTGAATTTGAATTGGCTACAACCTCCTCCACAACTTCCTCCACTCCTCATGGGACGCCCCATATTTTTCTCCACACATTTTTCTCCATGATATTTGGTGTAGTTTGAATTCAAAATTGCTTAATAGTCTATAAAAGACTCAGTCTTCTTGTAAAAAAAACAAAAGGAAATGAAAAAAAAATTAAAAGTTTCTTCTATGTGAGTTCTATGTACCTAGGTGGTAGTTCTAAATTCTTCTCCCTATCCCACGCCAACCCTTCTTTCTCCTCCTCCATCTCCAATGCCTAAGACACTCTCCTTCTTCTCCAATCTCAAGCTAGCCCTTCAATATTCAAGGTTGATCAAGAAGACCATTACAAGGAGGCCGGCCTAATCCATTTCAAGTGATCTACCATGGTGCCAAGATTATTCTTCAACAATGCTTCATCGATTCTTCTTTAGTTTCTCCATTTCATGACTAACGTATCTTACCAAGTTCCTAATCTCGAGGTTTCTTTGTTGTAGGGTTCTCCAGGATTCCGAATTCAAGAAGAAGGAATTACTTGCCACAATCCAGAAAACAAGAAGGGCCCTCAATTTGTAGTATGGTCTTGTCATTTGGGAGGTCTCTTCATGAGTGATCTTGACCTACTTGAAAGATTAATGCCAGGTATTTTCTAGTGTCGATTAGGTCTGAAATATTAAATTTGCCTAGCTTAACTTGTGTGGTTCAAATCTTAATCCTATTTCTTTGTTATTTTGATAGTCTCATTAATTAGGTTTACGTTTGATCGTTCGAGTTCTCTTCATTAGACCTCCTTTGATATTGTATGCTGAACTAATCATATGCAAATAAGAAATTGCTAAGTTAATCTTTGCTAATCTCTTTTAGGGTTGCATAGTTGCATTCTCTTCTTGCATGTCCTCACCACATGGTCTTAAGGAAGAGCTCCATACAGTCAGGGCTATAAAAGAGGTGGCCGAAGAATTAAAGCAGTCTATGGAGAATCATCTCATTCATGCAGATGTTGAAGTTCGTGTCATGAGGAGTGAGCTGAAGAGCACCCACTTGATAATCGCGGGACAAGAGGCAGAGTTAAGGAAGAGTAGAAAACATATTGATTCCTTGGAACAATCCATTAAGGATAATCAGGAAAAGATAGAAGACCTGACCAAGGCGATTGTGGAGGCAACCAGGAGGGCTGAAGATGCATCATTAAGATCCAGAAAGGCATCTTTAAGGGTCGAAGAGGCAGCCTTGGAGTTTGAGGCAGCTAGGAGAGAGTCCGAGGTAACCCGGAGGGAGTTTGAAGTCCTGAAAGAGCTAGCGGGTAGAGCTATAGAGGATTTTAGGAAGTCCTCACAGTTCCAACAGGAGATGAATTAGGTGACCTTATATAGCTACCAGTATGATTTTAACGACGGACTCACCAAGGTCAGTGGGGTTTTTCCTAATCTTGATCTTTTTGCTGTCCTTGCTTTCGACATTGTGGAAGAAGAAGAGGAGGGAGCCGAGGTCGTAGAGGAAATTGGAGGGATGTCAAGTCCAAGGGAGGAGATCCCAATCGTGGTCGAGGCTCCCAGCATAATTTCGGCCCAAGTCGAAGAGGCTGAAGAGGTGCCAAGCTTGGGAGAAAAAGCTCCTATCGCAGTCGAAGACTTGAATATGATTCCGATCCCATCCCAAGAGGGAGTCCAAGCCGAGGAGGGGGTCCAGGTTAAAGACCCTTTGGACTTAACCCAAGTCAAGCAAACTCTCTCTGCACAAATTGACAGACTGCTCTAATCTTGTGATGCTGGGTCTCTTCCAGCCGATGTCTAGGAATTTGTGTAGTGCATTATATCTTTTCCTTACTTTCCTCTAAAATCTAACTGGCGAACTCTTCTAAATTTCCAACTGGCTCTCCTTTTTGTACATGTTATGTCATGTTTTTGAATATGGTTTAAATAAAGTTGCTGGCTTTGGTGATGACTTGAATTACATTGCTCTTTCACCATTTTGAACGAAGGGCTGAAATTGATGATTGTTTGGTTTGTGGCTAGCGTCGAAGACGAGTTTCGAAGCAAAATCAGAATGCCGTTGCCGATGACCGACCATGATCAAGTCAGGCTGACGTCAATCTTCCTTCATAATTAATTCGTTTGTCTAGGAATGGACATGACATACAGGTGTCATTTTCTTGTTGACCATTGATTATGGAACATTGATTATGGTTCTCGTTAACCATGTTGAGTGTGTCGATATTCGAACGGTCGCATCCCCGTGCACCCCGGGTGCCGCCATATCCTCCCTTTCCGAAAGGGAGCCATTAATGCCATCGCCGTATGATGAAGATTATTCTGGATTTGAAGTGCTGGTGATTGCCATCCCCAAGTGTAGTTATTGGCGATCTACCGCTCCCGAGCGATCACCTGGAGTTTCGAGGCGTCACTTCAACATGTGGCATCTTTTGGTGCATCTGGTAATGGGCGTGGAGCATGTTTCCCTATGGCCATTCGTGGGTGTAAGGTCCTTATAAATAGGGCCTTGTCTCTCCTTGTCAAAGGCCATTGCAATTTTAGAGTCCCATTTTGGAAGTTTCCCTTCTTTCTCCAGTGTCCCAGTGTAATGAAGTTCAGCATTTCCAAACTTAAGAAGGCGGCAATGAAGAGGGCCTTCGAGGCCCTATCTAAGGGGGAGCCAAGCTGTTGGCTCCACCCAGTGATTTTGATGAATAACAAAATATTGAGTGCATATTGTATATTAATGTGGATTTCAAGTTATGAGTTTTCAGGAAGAAAGCATCTCAAAATCCCAAAAACGTATGGCTCATGGCACGTAACGGCATAGAGCATTTCTCACAAACTCGGACATCCTCTTCATTGAAAAAGGGCATCTAATTGATCAAATTTTATGTGTTTATGATTCATTTAAATTTCAAGAATTATATTTAAGTTTTCGAGGCCATTTACACTTGAACCTGAGCATTTCAATCTCAAGTGTCGACACTTGGAAAGTTAAGTGTCGACACTTCAGCATTTGGCACAGACAAAAATCCTTGGCACGTCAAGTGTCGACACCCAGAACCAAGTATCGACACTTAGGTTTCCAAGTATCGACTCAAGGCCTGAGAATTTTGAAAATACAGAACTTTGTCATTTGAGGATTTTTGTGTCAAGTATTGACACCTGTGCATCAAGTGTGGACACTTAAAAGCTCAAGTGTCGACACCTAGAAATCAAGTGTCAACACTTGACAGCCAAGTGTCAACACCTAACAGCCAAGTGTCGACACTTGCAGCTTGAAAGCTCTAACGGATCTATTTTTCTAGCTTGCAGAACTTGCTTGTGAAGCTCCAAATGGCTATTTCCGAGGTTCCAACGGTCACAAACCATTCTTTGGAAGGTTCTTGATGTATTTAACCTCCACCAACCTCATTTTAAAGTAAAGGAAGTGTATTGAAGTGCATTCAAGTCTACTCAAAAGCCAAAAAGCCAATATTCTCTCAAATACTTCACATCAAAAGCCTCTAACAGTTTGATTCCTTGAAAAGCCTACAAGCTCATCCTTACTTCATTCCAAAGAGACACTTTGAAGGAGATTCCAAGGAAGAGTCAAGACAAAGCATCAACTTGAGCTTGAAAGATTCCATTCTACTTTTGAAGAGAGTTTGTTTTAGTTTTAAAATTGTATATCTGTTTTTACATTGTGATTTGACCTTGCTTTTAAGGGTGTCTTGAAAGAAGGTTATTGTGGTTTGTTGGTGAGCCAAAGGGATAAAACCAACTAGGGTTAACTTGTGAGCCCAAAGATAAAACAAGTGTTAAGTTTTGTTGGTAAGCCTAAGTGATAAAACCAACTTAGGTTTTGACTTATGAGCCTTGTGAAAAACAAGTCAAGTGTAATCTAGTTTGGATTATAGTGAAATTCCCAAGGGTGGCTTGGGGAGTGGATGTAGGTGCTAGGTTTGCACCGAACCACTATAAACCTTGTGTTTGTGTGTGATTGCTCTCTTCCTCTCTTGCTCTTTGATTATTGTTACTGTTTTAAATTTCTTTAATTGAATTCATCATTATTCACTAGCACCACTAGTCCCTTTCATTATTGTTTTAAATTTTTTTAAAAGACCCAATTCACCCCCCTTCTTGGGCTCCATTTCTGGGCAACAAGTGGTATCAGAGCACCGGTACTCTCTTGTAGGTCCAAGGATCTTGAGTAAAAGATCATGGCAGCCCCAATAGGAATGGGTATTGTTGAAGGTCAAGCTTCAAATCGTCCCCCACTTTTTAATGACACAAATTACACATACGGGAAGATACGCATGCGCATATTTATTCAAGCTCTTGACTATAATTTGTGGAGGACAATTGTAAAAGGTCCTCATCAGCCTACGATGTTGATTAATGGCATTCTCACTCCAAAGATGGAAGATGATTGGGATGAGAATGACATTAAGCAAATCGAGTTTAATTCTAAGGCTATGAATCTTTTATTTTGCTCTCTTGATCCAAGTGAATTTAATAGAATAACTAATTGTCTCTCCGCCAAGGAGATTTGGGATACACTTGAGGTTACTCATGAGGGTACATACCAAGTGAAAACCACCAAGGTCAACATGCTTATTCACACATATGAAATGTTTAAAATGGAACCTACTGAGTCTATTAGTGAGATGTATACTAGGTTCACAAACATTGTGAATGGCATGAGAAGCCTAGGAAAAATTATTTCTAACGGTGAACTTGTGAACAAACTTCTCAGGTCTCTACCAGCTTCGTGGGATGCAAAAGTCACAGCTATTGAAGAAGCTAAGGATGTCAACACTCTCCCACTGGAACAACTGTTAGGTTTCTAATGACCTATGAGCTTCCCTCAAACAAAAGAATGGAGAGGTGACAAAAAGATGAAGCTTCAAATCTACTGCGAGAGAGGAATCAAGCGAAGAATATGATGAAGAAGATGAGACGGCTCTAAAATCAAAACATAAAGATGTAAAGAAGCAAAATTTTGATCTAGCCAAAGAAAAGCAACAAGCTTTCAAATGAAACTCCAGAATGCCTTCTTATCAAAATAAAAAAAATTAAATGATAAGATTGTAGCACTTGAAAAGAAAAAATTTTGATGTCTTGAAAAAATGAAAAATAAAAAATTAAATGTGACTTACTTTCAAACAAAAATTTGACAAAACAAAGCAAAGAAATTTTAAATGAAAACAAAAGATATGAAGAAGAAATTGAAAAACTAAAATCTTTTGTAGAAAAATTTACTTACAGTTCTGAAAAATTGAATTTACTCTTAAATAACCAAAGAGCAGTATTTGACAAAGCATGTTTAGGATTCAGAACTCATAAGAAACAAAAACTCTTTAAAAATTTCTTTGTGCCTGCATCTTCATCCATTACATGCTATACTTGTGGTATTAAAGGACACAAATCTTATATGTGCAACAAAAGAAGGTTAAATAATACTAAGAAAGTTTGGGTTCTGAAAGGAACCAATGCCACTAACCAAAAAGGATCCAAGATGGCTTGGGTACCTAAAGTCTCCACTTGATCTTTATTGCAGGTATAACTTGCAACCAATAAGAAAAGGATGTGGTACCTTGATAGCGGTTGCTCAAGGCATATGACAGGAGATGTGGAACAGTTCTCATCACTAGAATATCAAAATGGTGGCAATGTAACTTTTGGTGATAATGGAAAGGGCAAAATTATCGGTATTGGTAAAGTCCATATCACCCCTTCTTCTTATATTGATAATGTCTTATATGTTGATGGTTTGAAATATAACTTGTTTAGCATTAGTCAGTTTTGTGACAAAAACTTTAAAGTTGTTTTTGAATCTTCTTTGTGTATTGTTTCTAGTCTAGATGACAATGGCATTAAGTTCATTCATCATAGGCATGGCAATATTTATATGGTTGGTCTTGATGATCTCCCTATTCAAAAAGGTCAATGCCTAGTGGCAATGGAAGCCAAGATCGATGAAACTAGTTGGCTTTGGCATCGTAGACTAGGACATGCAAGCATGCATTTAATTTCAAAACTTAGCAAAAAGAACTTGGTAAAGGATTTGCCTAAACTCAATTTTGAAAAAGATAAGATCTGTAGTGCATGTCAACTTGGAAAACAAACCAAATTCTCTTTCAAACCAAAAGGAGTAATCTCTACATCTAGACCTTTGGAATTGCTTCACATGAACATCTAGTTTGGGAGGTAAGAAGTATGGTCTAGTCATTGTAGATGATTTCTCACGATTTACATGGGTCATGTTTTTAGCACATAAAGATGAAACTTTTTCTGAATTCATTAGATTTCATAAAAGAGTTTTGAATGAAAAAGGTGTTTTAGTCATATCTTTGAGAAGTGATCATGGAACCGAATTTGAAAATGCCAATTTTGATAAATTTTGTATTGAAAATGGAATTCGTCATAATTTTTCTACACCTAGAACACCTTAACAAAATGGGGTAGTAGAAAAAAAAAATATAACTCTTGAAGAAATGGCACGCACCATGCTTTGTGAAAAAGATTTACCTAGATATTTTTTGACGGAAGCCATAAATACTGCATGCTCTGTTTTAAATCTAGTTTTAATTCGACCGATTTTAAAGAAAACACCTTATGAGCTTTGGAAGGGTAGAAAACCCTCAATTCGTTATTTTCATATTTTTGGATGCCGTTGTTTCATCTTAAACAATGGTAAAGATAATTTAAGTAAATTTGATGCTAAATCAGATGAGGGAGTCTTTCTAGGCTACTCCACATCTAGTAAGGCATACAGGGTCTTCAACAGAAGAACACTTGTTGTTGAAGAATCCATACATGTGGTATTTGATGAATCTAACCAAAAATCTTCAAGAAAAGAAGATGTACTTTCTGATGAAACAGGTAGCAAGAAAACTGAAGAAATAAACAACAATGAAGGGCTTACCAAGGAACAGAATGATGATCAAAACACTGAAGGAGATCAAGCACAAGGTGATAAAAATACATCAACAGTTGACCCATTACCAAAAGAATGGAGGTATGCTCATGGACACCCAAAAGAACTAATTATCGGTGATCCATCTAAAGGTGTAAGTACTCGATCATCCCTTAGAAATATCTATGATTATTTAGCCTTTGTGTCTCAAATTGAACCTAAAACTATTAAGGAAGCTGAATGTAATAGTAATTGGATAAATGCTATGTAAGATGAACTTAACCAAGTTAAAAGAAACAATGTTTGGACTTTAGTAGATAGGCCTTCAAACACTTCAATTATTGGTACAAAATGGGTTTTTCGAAATAAACTTGATGAAAATGGAGTAGTTACTAGAAATAAGGCTAGACTAGTTGTCAAAGGATACAATCAGGAGGAAGGAATAGATTTTGATGAAACATTTGCTCCTGTGGCTAGACTTGAGGCAATTAGGCTATTGTTGGCTTTTACTTGCTTCATGAATTTTTAATTCTATCAAATGGATGTTAAAAGTGCCTTTTTAAATGGTCTAATTGAAGAAAAAGTTTACATTGAGCAACCCCTGGTTTTGAAAATTCTGAATTTCCAAATCATGTTTACAAACTTCATAAAGCTTTGTATGGATTGAAACAAGCTCCGAGAGCTTGGTATGATCGTTTAAGCTCTTTTTTGCTCAAAAATGATTTTACTAGAGATAATGTAGACAAAACTTTATTTTTAAAGAAAAAGAATGATGATCTCTTAGTAGTACAAATCTATGTAAATGATATAATATTTGGTGCTACTAATGAATCTCTTTGTCATGATTTTGCAAAGTTAATGCAGGGTGAGTTCGAGATGAGCATGATGGGAGAACTGAATTTTTTCCTCGGACTCCAAATAAAGCAAACCAAAGAGGGGATCTTCATCAACCAAACAAAATACACAAAAGAAATTCTCAAGAAGTTTGGGATAGAGAACACTAAGCCTTTAGGTACCCCTATGAGCTCTACTTGTAGACTTGACAAGGATGAATCAGGTAAGTCTATAAACCAAAAGTTATATCGTGGCATGATCGGTTCATTGTTATATCTTACTCCCAGTAGGCCAGATATCATGTTTAGCATCTGTATGTGTGCTAGATATCAGTCTAATCCTAAAGAGTCTCATCTTTTGGCTGTTAAACGCATACTTAGATATCTTTCTGGTTCAATTGAAATTGGTTTATAGTACTCTAGAGATTCTTTATTTGAATTGATTGCTTATTTTGATACTGACTTTGCTGGGTGTAAACATGATCGTAAAAGTACTAGTGGAACCTGTCAGTTTCTTGGAGTAAATTTGATCTCTTGGAGTAGCAAAAAACATAACTCAATAGATTTATCTATGACAGAAGCCGAATTTATAGCAGCTGGAAGCTGTTGTGCTGAAATCCTCTGGATCAAACAACAACTCGAAGATTTTGGCATTAAACTAAGACACCCATAAGTGGTGTGGACACCAGAAACTGAAAGAAACTTCACTCCAACAAGGTTAGCCTTATCCCAATTTGGATCGAAGATAATTAGGTTACCTTGTATCCTTTAGTTCAAAAATGTTTTATTTTCAAGAGCCATTTCCTTTTCAAGAGTCCTGTAATTAATCAAGAGTGTTTATTGAGTCCTGTAATTACTTTCATTTCCTGTAAGTCTGTTTCATGTTTAGGTCAGTCAAGTCAGTTCAGTTGAGTTAAGTCTATTTCAGTTAATCAAGTCATAAAGCAATAAAAGCCAGCAACAAGACTCAAATTCTGGACCCCCGAATTTGACCACATGAAGAAGAGAAGACACATCAACCAAGCAAGAGAAAAGGACCATCAACTAGGACCACTTGGCACCACATGTCATTCCTTATCCAAGTAGAAGACCATCTCATCATGCCACGTCATCAGGTGCCACCTCACTAGTTACCTCATCACTCTTTGGCGCCAACAAGGAAGATTCAAATTCAAGGAGGTTGGCCACACCCCTCCAAGTCCTCCACCAAATCCTCCAACCCCCCCATCCCTCCAAACTCTCCACCAAATCCTCCAACCCCCCTTGTAATCCTCCTCAATTTGGGGAGTTTTTAAATTTCAAAAGCTAGTTTGTGAGGCTATTAAAGGCCTTGGACGTCCATTGTAAAGGGGATTGATTTTGGGGGGAATGAATGAAAAGTGAAGTTGAATTTTGGAAGTAGAAGTTGTCTTGTGATTTTTTTATGTGAAAGTTTCCCATCCTTTTTCCTCCATGCCAAAGCCCTTCTTTTCCCCTAGCAAAGCATCTTCCAAGCTCAAGTGAAGGCATTGGAGTCGGCCAGTTCTACTCAAATTTCTGTTCTTAGTTCATAAATTCTCCCATCCCTTCTATATGTTCTTATCCTTCTTCTTTAACTTTAATCTTCATTGCAGGGTCCTTCGAAGACTTTGAGTTGTGGGCCGGGTTCACCTTGACAAAGAACCAACAAGCTGAAGCCCCAAGTCTAGGGTTCTGATCTTTGTTATCCAGGTTCTTCAGTTCTGAGCGTTGGTAGTTTCAAGGTATGAATCAAAAGAAGGTTGGAAAGCTCATCAAGGTAAGTCCACAATCATTAGCCCCTATTGTCTAGATCTTCTTCCCTCTTAGTTTAGGACTGTATCTAATCAAGTAAAAGTCCCATTTCTCATAATCCTTAAGTCTTATTATAATGAGTACAATGCTAGTGTAATTAGGTTTCATTACTCTACAAACCATATTCAAAACATTAATCATATGTGGTGCGGGCACCAGACTCAGAAGAAGACTTCAGGGCTCCATCTGGATCTCTGATTGACCTTGCCTGAAGAATTAGGGTTTTCTGGTTTTGTAATAAGGGTTGACCTGATCAACTCAATTTTGAGTCTGTAATTTTGTCATTTCAATTTTTGTTGGGTCATGTTGACTCAGTCCAAGTCCAAGGCCAAGGTAGGTGTCATTCCCTTTGCCATAGGGCACCACATTTTCCAGCTACAAGTGGGTGCCACACTCCCTGCCACATCTCCATCCAGTGTACCTTGGTCCCCACACCTCAAGTAAGCAGGTTCTTTTTTCTTGCACCACTTGGGGGAGAAATCCATCAAGATACCTCAATCCAAGGAGGAGCCAACTTCTTTCCAGAAAAACCCAAGCCAGGATGGCAAGAATTTTTCTCTAAGAGAGGATCAAGGAGGTGCCCCACAATGTTCCATAAAAATCCAAGTTATAAAAGGGAAGAGAGCATGTCTTGGGGAGAAAATCAAGGAGGCACCCAAAAGTTTCCAAAAGTGCCAAAGCCATGAAAGGAAGAAGCCTAAACTTGTGGAGCAAGATTAGGAGGTGTCCAAAAGAGCAAACCATGAAGGGAAAATCCTTGATTCATGGAGAGATACTAGGAGACACCCCCATAACCTGCCATTTGGAGCTGATTTTCAAGTTTTCTTGGAGTTTTTGGGCTGCCCACTCATGGAAGGAGTCTTGGGAAGAGAATTTGATGCCTAAAGTGTGAGTTAGTCCTATTAGTCCCACATGGGAAATGTATAAAATTTTATTTCTTTGTTATGTCTATATATTCAACTCTATGTAACTCTTGAATTTAATCTGATGAATGAAACCAATTTTTTTTTGTGAGCAAACTCTGTGTTTTCTCTCTTCCGCACTTGCATCCAGGTGTTGAGCTCCGTGAGGGAGTAAATCCAGGTTCCCTAGGAACCTTGAGGAGGTGTGAGATCTCCAAACCCCAAACCCTAGGTTAGCCACTTCTACTCCAAAACCCTAGCCGCCCATCATCCACTTCAATCCACCAAACCCTAGCCTATCCCACCTCCCACGGCCTCTCTCTCCAAGTTCAGGCCGACCACCAGCATCCAGCTCCAGTCTGGATACTTCAGATCCATAGCTCTTTCCAGAGGGAGTCGAATCAGCCTTCAAGAGAATCCGGATCTCAGCGACATCAGCCTTCAAGTTCTTCGAACTGGTAAATCCTTCCCTGAGTCTCTGAATCCATCACTTGTTTTTCTTCTTCCCAGATCTTGAGTTCAGGAGAAGCTGACCCAGCCACGAGACCAGTATTGGAGGATCCATTGTGAAGATAGCCGAATCCGAGGATCCAACAATCGGCTCGAGAGAGTTCTTCCACCCAAATTCTGTGAAGATCACTGTCTGGTTGGTAAACCATCTCTTCTCTTTATTTCTGTCCTGTTGAAAGTTCAGAGTGAAACCCTAGGTCTGGGAGTTTCTCAACTCCCAGCGATCCGTTACTTCTGAACTACTCTGATAACTTAGCTTCTTCTAAATTGTTCTTTCAATCCTTACCTAGTTTCCATCACTTAGTTTAACTTCACTTTTAGCCAAAGCCAATTTCTGAAATATATATATAAAAAAAAAAAATTAATCTTAATTTTACTTCCGCATATGCTTCTTTGTTCTTTGTTCTGCATCAATATGCTTGCCGCATCATCTTGGTATCAGAGCATGGTTGCATTAGGGTAGAATAGTTCTCTTTAAATCGAAGCAAGATCTAAAATTCACGCCTCCTGAGCAGGTGTAGTCCAGTACACTGTCACGACCCATGGAAATAATGAGCCCCTGGCCGGACGTGAATTCTTTTAGATTGAAGTTTGGGTAAGCCATTGCACTTGTTTGATTAGGTTCCGTTTTCTAAAAATTTGAATCTATTTACATTAATCCGTCTGCAACTCCAAAGATAAGTTGCTAATTTTTTATTGAAATATTTTTTTTATTGTTCCTTTTTAAGTTAGTTATCACCATATTAAATTTCATCATCATAAAAAAATTATAGAGAAAATAAAAATTCTAGCAGTTCGACACTATCATTAGGGTTCTATTCTATCCTTTTTATTTATCTTCATTTGTAGGATCTGCTTAGAGTAGTACAGATTTTAGTTTTAAAATTCTTTTCATCTGCATTGAAACATATAAGTTAGTAATCCTCTGTGAATTTTTCAGAATTTTTGGACATTTTTTTCATCATGTTTTCCACACCACTTTCAAACTGCAACATACTTCTGCAGCACCTTTGCATTTCATTCATCTCATGAGAAATCAAATTAAGGGCAACAATTTGACATAGGGTCAGGGTTTCATCACCTATCCCTAGCCCAAAAATCACCAACCAGCATATCGATCCCAGCCCATTAATTAAAATTGACTAGAACGTTAATTGCCCTAGTGGGTTAGGGACACCAACAAGTTGGGTTCAGGTTAGGGTTAAGTTAACTGTGTCAGCTAATTGGTGTGTGCTTACTGGCTTGGTGTCAAGGATTGGTGCATCAGGGCTTGTGATTTGGTCCGCCTACCTGGCCAATATCAGATTGGTGTCTAAGGTTGGCAATCAGGGACCTTCACTCCCCTCCACCTACCTGGCTAAGTCTCATAAGTACTACTAGCTAGTTGGTTCATTTAATTAGACTTCTAATTTGTGCTCTAGGTCTAGGAGACCATAGCTCGAACTTGAGTCCATTTGCATACATGACAACTAGAGCAGGGACACCATATTCACCAATCCAAGCCCAGTCAAGTGTAGCCATGGACCAAAACATAGGAAATTTGATCAAAGGCCTAAATGATCAAGTGGCCCAACTGACCAAGAGTTTAACTGAGTAATTGGCCCAAACAAATCAGAACGTGGCACAAACTAACCAAGACATGAACGAGCAGTTAGCCCACATCACTAGTAGGTTGGATCAGTTAGAGGCTAGAACCCCTGAAAGCAATCATGAAGCCCAGACTGAGCCTGAGCCTAGTCTTGCACCTGAACTCAAGACCCCTATGAACCCTAGAAGGATTCCATATCAAAACCCTCTCTATGAAACAAACCCTAGGAGAGCTCCCCAAGATCAGTTTTATGATCCATTTCCTAGAGGACCCCACTCCGATCAAACCATCGATCCCAACCCAAGGAGATTCCATCATGAGCCTAACTATGAACCCAATGTCAGGAGACCCACCCCAATTCACTTTGATCAAGATGACCGAACCATGAAGAACATTATGCTGGAAGCTCCCACCTTTGATGGAATTTTAGATCCTAAGATCTACATTGATTGGGAAGGTGAGATGGACCAGTATTTTGACTGGTTTGAGATGAGTGAAGAGCGCAAGTGTAAGTTTGCAAAGCTTAAATTTGTGCGCCAAGCTAGGTTATATCGGGGAAACGTTGAGAGACTCACTAGACAGAGAGGTGATGTGCCCATAGTGACCTGGCGAGCTATGAAACTTAGGCTTAGGGAGAAATACCTTCCTATGTCCTACCACCATAGACTCCTAGATCAATGGCAAAGACTTACTCAAGGAAATAGGAGTGTCGCAGAGTACATAGCGAAGTTTGATGAATTCGTTATGAGGTGCAATGTTGATGAATCTGAGTCGGTGACCTTGTCTAGATTTAGAGCCAGACTGAGGGAAGAAATTCAAAGAGAATTGTTTATGCGAGAGGTACATGACCTAGAATTGGCCTATCAGATAGCTAGGGATGCTGAGAGATTCCATAGAGGTCCAGTCTATCGTAGGCCCGAAGCCCTTAGGACTAGTGCACCTTACCAGCAGTCAGGATTCAATCAGCCTATATTCAACCGACCCAATCCTAATGTGCCTGTGACCCGAAGATAAGACAAGGGGAAAACACCTGAGACTCAAAGAACTCCAAACGCCTGTTTCAAGTGTAACAAAGTGGGTCACTATTCTAGCAGCTGTCCTAATAGAGCCCTACACATTGGGAAAGTAGAAGAGGAAGCCGTAGAATCCCAAGGTGAATTTGAGGAGGAAGTAAACCAGGCAGATGAGAACTTGGCTGAAGAGTATGAGGAAGAGGAAGTCCTGGTAGATCAAGATCTGATAGGAGTGGTTAGGTGTTTTCTCACCCAGGCTAAAACCCAAGAAGATTGGCGTAGGACTAGCATCCTACAGACATTCATTAAGATAGGTGAGAAAGTATGCAAAGTCATTTTAGATAGCGGCAGCTGTGTCAATGCCATATCTACCAACACAGTAAAAACCCTAGGATTGCCCACCGTACCCCACCCCAATCCCTATAAGGTATCCTGGATAGACTCAACCGCGATTTCCATTAAGTCTAGGTGCCTAGTAACCATTCAGTTCCAATCTTACATAGAGAAAATATGGTGTGATGTACTTCCAATGGGAGTAATTAGCATAATCCTAGGTCGACCATGGTTGTACGATCTTGATGTAACACTCTATGGTCGTTCTAATTCATGCTCGTTTACTCATAATGGAAAGAAGATCGTAATCCATTCTTCTCCACCTAAGAACCCCATTAAGAGAGGATGAAGCCAATTGAGTGATAAAAAAAAAGGGATAGACGTGATCACTGCTAAAGAAATGGAGCAAGAAATTAGCAATGGATCACCTGTTTGGATTTTGACCATTAAGGATCATCAAGAACCTCTTTCAAAAGAGCAACCTCCAGAAGTCAGTGAAGTGCTAGAGGAGTTCAAAGATGTGTTCCTCGATGACTTACCCGACCAACTCCCACCTCTTAGGGATATACAACATGCGATAGATTTAGTCCCCAGAGCAACCCTACCGATCCTTCCCCATTATAGAATGAACCCTACCGAGCACCAAGAATTACAACGACAAGTAGGAGAACTCCTAAAGAAAGGATTCATTAGGGAATGTTTGAGTCCATGCGCAGTCCCAACCTTACTTACCCCTAAGAAAGATGGCACATGGAGAATGTGTGTTGATAGTCGTGCCATAAATAAAATCATGATGAAGTATAGGTATCCCATTCCCCTCTTGGATAATATGTTAGATATGATGGCCGGTGCAACTATATTTTCTAAGATTGACCTGAAGAGCGACTATCACCAAGTTAGGATCAGACCAGGGGATGAATGGAAGACTGCCTTTAAAACTAAGGACGGGTTATTTGAATGGGTAGTCATGCCTTTTGGGTTATCAAATGCCCCTAGCACTTTTATGCGAATCATGAATCAAGTCCTACAGGCCTTTATTGGGAAATTTGTTGTCATTTACTTTGACGACATACTTATCTATAGTAGGACTAAAGAAGATCATCAACAACATCTGAGGCAGGTCTGTTTAGCACTTAGGAAAGATAACCTCTATGCCACCCTAAAGAAACGTGCTTTCATGACTACTAGAGTTATCTTCCTAGGATTTGTTGCGACCCCTGAAGGAGTATCCGCTGACCCTGAGAAGGTTAAGGCAATTGTAGAGTGGCCAACACCCAATAATATTCATGAAGTAAGAAGTTTTCATGGCCTCGCTACATTTTATCGAAGATTTATTAGAGGGTTTAGCACCATAGTTGCTCCTATCACGGATTGTATTAGGAAGGCCATTTTGAACGGATGAAGTCAGCTGATAAGGCCTTCCTTCACATCAAAGATAAGATGACCCAAGCACCAGTCTTAAGGCTACCCGATTTTTCTAAGGTCTTTGAAGTAGCATGCGATGCTTCGGGAGTAGAGATTGGTGGAGTTCTGAGTCAAGAAAAACATCCCGTAGCATTCTTTAGTGAGAAATTGAATGAAGCCAGGAAGAAATACTCCACATATGATCGGGAGCTTTATGCGGTATTGCAAGCATTAAGGTATTGGAGGTATTATCTCCTACCGCAAGAATTTGTTTTATTTTTTAGACCATGAAGCCCTTAGATTTTTGAGTTCCAAAAGAAACTAAACCCTAGGCATGCCAAATGGGTAGAATACATCCAATCCTATACTTTTGTCCTAAAACATCAATCAGGAATTGACAATAAGGTAGCTGATGCTCTAAGTCATAGAACGTTACTTTTATCTTCATTCAATACTGAAGTCATAGGTTTTGAAAGACTTAAGGAGCAATACGAAACCTGTCCAAATTTTGGTAAAATTTATCAGGTTTTGCGTCAAGGACCATCTAGTGGTCATAGTGACTATACCCTTCTAGATGGTTATCTTTTTAAAGAGAATAGGCTTTGCATCCCAAGAACCTCCTTAAGAGATTTTTTAGTTTGGGAGATACATGTGGGAGGTTTGGCTGGACACTTCGGACGAAACAAGACTATCTTGGCTGTTGAGGAACAATTTTACTGGCCAGGCCTTAAAAAACAAGTAGCAAACCTTGTAGCCCGATGTAGGATATGTGCTGTTGCAAAGCAGCAAAAGAAGAATACCGGGCTATACACTCCATTACCTGTACTTGAGTGTCCATGGCAGGATCTAAGCATGGACTTTGATCTAGGATTACCCAAGACCATTCAAAAACATGATTCAATCTTTATGGTGGTCGATCGGTTTTCAAAAATGGCCAATTTCATACCTTGCTCCCAAACTTTCGATGCCTCTAGGATAGCCAAACTCTTTCTTGATCAAGTAGTCAGACTCCATGGGTTACCAAAAACCATAGTTTCTGATAGGGATGTCCGCTTCACAAGTTACTTCTGGAAAATCCTTTGGCACCTATTAGGAACCAGACTGAATTTCTCCACAGCCTACCATCCCTAGACTGATGGACAAACCGAGGTTGTAAATCGAAGTCTAGGGAACTTGCTGAGATGCCTAGTGGGAGAAAGTCTAGGGAACTGGGATTTGTTATTGCCACGTGCTGAGTTTGCTTACAATAGTTCGGTCAATAGATCTACGGGCAAAAGTCCCTTTGAGATAGTCCATGGTTACAAGCCTAGGAAGCCTTTTGATCTAATCCCACTACCTATTCACACACGAGTCTCTGAGTCTGCTGAGTCTTTTGCACAGCATGTCACAAATCTGCATAAAGAAATCAGTAATAAGATCAACCTGAGTAATGAAACTTACAAACACTTAGCTGACTAACATAAGAGGGCTAAAGAATTCTGTGAAGGGGATTATGCGATGATTAGGCTCAACCCTGAACAGTTCCCCTCTGGAACCATAAAGAAGTTGCATGCCCGCGGAGCGGGACCTTTCATGATCTTAAAGAAAATAGGGCCTAATGCATATGTTTTGGAACTTCCACCTGATATGGGTATCAGTACAACCTTTAATGTTTCAGACCTAGTAGAATACAAAGAACCAGTACAAATACCTAGTGAGCCTTTTGAGCCAGAAACTTTCATTGAGAGTGAACATATTTTCGAGTGTCCACCACCAACCCTACCTGAGCAGAGAGAGAGGATTGATAGAATCCTGGATGACAAGACCATTACTACCAGGAATAAGGACTATCAGCGATACCTGGTTCAATGGCAAGGTCGACCTGAGTCCGACAACTTTTGGATTACTCGAGAGGACCTACAAAGACTTAACCCAGACTTGTTCGAGCATTACCAGGGCAAAACTGAACCATACTCGACTGGATCGAGTTCTGCCCACCCCAGGAGAATTGGTGTGGACACCAGAAACTGAAAGAAACTTCACTCCAACAAGGTTAGCCTTATCCCAATTTGGATCGAAGATAATTAGGTTACCTTGTATCCTTTAGTTCAAAAATGTTTTATTTTCAAGAGCCATTTCCTTTTCAAGAGTCCTGTAATTAATCAAGAGTGTTTATTGAGTCCTGTAATTACTTTCATTTCCTGTAAGTCCGTTTCATGTTTAGGTCAGTCAAGTCAGTCCAGTTGAGTTAAGTCTATTTCAGTTAATCAAGTCTTAAAACAATGAAAGCCAGCAACAAGACTCAAATTCTGGACCCCAGAATTTGACCACATGATGAAGAGAAGACACATCAACCAAGCAAGAAAAAAGGACCATCAACTAGGACCACTTTGCGCCACATGTCATTCCTTATCCAAGTAGAAGACCATCTCATCATGACACGTCATCAGGCGCCACCTCACTAGTTACCTCATCACTCTTTTGTGCCAACAAGGAAGATTCAAATTCAAGGAGGTTGGCCACACCCCTCCAAGTCCTCCACCAAATCCTCCAACCCCCCCCATCCCTCCAAACTCTCCACCAAATCCTCCAACCCGCCCTTGTAATCCTCCTCAATTTGGAGAGTTTTTAAATTTCAAAAGCTAGCTTTGTGAGGCTATTAAAGGCCTGGATGCCCATTGTAATGGGGATTGATTTTGGGGGGAATGAATGAAAAGTGAAGTTGAATTTTGGAAGTAGAAGTTGTCTTGTGATTTTTTTTATGTTAAAGTTTCCCATCCTTTTTCCTCCATGCTAAAGCCCTTCTTTTCCCCTAGCAAAGCATCTTCCAAGCTCAAGTGAAGGCATTGGAGTCAGCCAGTTCTACTCAAATTTCTGATCTTTGTTCATAAATTCTCCCATCCCATCTATATGTTCTTATCCTTCTTCCTTAACTTTGATCTTCATTGCAGGGTCCTTCGAAGACTTTGAGTTGTGGGTCAGGTTCACCTTGACAAAGAACCAACAAGCTGAAGCCCCAAGTCCAGGGTTCTGATCTCTGTTATCTAGGTTCTTCAATTCTGAGCATTGGTAGTTTCAAGGTATGAATCAATGGAAGGTGGGAAAGCTCATCAAGGTAAGTCCACAATCATTAGCCCCTATTGTCTAGATCTTCTTCCCTCTTAGTTTAGGACTGTGTCTAATCAAGTAAAAGTCCCATTTCTCATAATCCGTAAGTCTTATTATGATGAGTACAATGCTAGTGTAATTAGTTTTCATTGCTCTACAAACCATATTCAAAACATTAATCATTTGCCTGCCGCATCATCTTGGTCTCAGAGCATGGTTGCATTAGGGTAGAATAGTTCTCTTTAAATCCAAGCAAGATCTAAAATTTACGCCTCCTGAGTGGGTGTACTCTAGTACACTATCACGACCCATGGGAATAATGAGCCCCTCGCCGAACTTGAATTTTTTTATATTGAAGTTTGGGTAAGCCATTGCACTTGTTTGATTAGGTTCTGTTTTCTGAAAATTTGCATCTGTTTAATGTAATCCGTCTACAGCTCCAAAGGCAAGTCCTTGATTTTTTGTTGAAATATTTTTTTTTATTGTTCCTTTTTAAGTCAGTTATCACCATATTAAATTTCATCATCAAAAAAAAATTATAAAAAAAATAAAAATTTCTGAAGTTCGACACTATCATTATGGTTCTGTTCTATCCTTTTTATTTATCTTTATTTGTAGGATCTGCTTAGAGTAGTACAGATTTTATTTTTAAAATTCTTTTCATCTGCATTGAAACATATAAGTTAGGAATCCTCTGTGAATTTTTCAAAATTTTTGGACATTTTTTTCATCACATTTTCTACACCACTTTCAAACTGCAACACACTTCTGCAGCACCTTTGCATTTCATTCATCTCATGAGAAATCAAATTAAGGGCATCAATTTGACAAAGGGTCAGGGTTTCATCACCTATCCCTAGCCCAAAAATCACCAACCAGCATATCGATCCCAGCCCGTTAATTAAAATTGACTAGAATGTTAATTGCCCTAGTGGGTTAGGGACACCAACAAGTTGGGTTCAGGATAGGGTCAAGTTAACTGTGTCAGCAAATTGGTGTGTGCTTACTGGCTTGGTGTCTAGGATTGGTGCATCAGGGCTTGTGATTTGGTCCGCCTACCTGGACAATCTCAGATTGGTGTCTAAGGTTGGCAATCAGGGACCTTCACCCCCCTCCACCGACCTGGCTAAGTCCCATAAGTACTACTAGCTAGTTGGTTCACTTAATTAGACTTCTAATTTGTGCTCTAGGTCTAGAAAACCTTAGCTCGAACTTGAGTCCATTTGCATGCATGACAACTAGAGCAAGGACACCATATTCACCAATCCAAGCCCAGTCAAGTGTAGCCATGGACCAAAACTTAGGGAATTTGATCAAAGGCCTAAATGATCAAGTGGCCCAATTGACTAAGAGTTTAACTGAGCAATTGGCCCAAACAAATCAAAATGTGGCACAAACCTACCAAGACATGAATGAGCAGTTAGCCCACATCACTACTAGGTTGGATCAGTTAGAGGCTAGAACCCCTGAAAGCAATCATGAAGTGCAGACTGAGCCTGAGCCTAGTCTTGCACCTGAACTCGAGACCCCATTAAACCCGAGATGGATTCCATATCAAAACCCTCTCTACGAAACAAGCCCTAGGAGAGCTCCCCAAGATCAGTTTTATGATCCATTTCTTAGAGGACCCCACCCTGATCAAACCATCGATCCCAACCCAAAGAGAATCCATCATGAGCCTAACTATGAACCCAATGTCAGGAGACCCACCCTAATTCACTTTGATCAAGATGACCGAACCATGAAGAACATTAGGCTGGAAGCTCCCACCTTTGGTGGAATTTTAGATCCTAAGATCTACATTGATTGGGAAGGTGAGATGGACCAGTATTTTGACTGGTTTGAGATGAGTGAAGAGCACAAGTGTAAGTTTGCAAAGCTTAAACTTGTGCACCAAGATAGGTTATATTGTGGAAACGTTGAGAGACTCACTAGACAGAGAGGTGATGTGCCCATAGTGACCTGGCGAGCTATGAAACTTAGGCTTAGGGAGAAATACCTTCCTATGTCCTACCACCAAAGACTCCTAGATCAATGGCAAAGACTTACTCAAGGAAATAGGAGTGTCGCAGAGTACATAGCGAAGTTTGATGAATTCGTTATGAGGTGCAATGTTGATGAATCTGAGTCGGTGACCTTGTCTAGATTTAGAGCCGGACTGAGGGAAGAAATTCAAAGAGAATTGTTCATGTGAGAGGTACATGACCTAGAATTGGCACATCAGATAGCTAGGGATGCTGAGAGATTCCATAGAGGTCCAGTCTATCGTTGGTCCGAAGCCCCTAGGATTAGTGCACCTTAATAGCAGTCTGGATCCAATCAGCCTAGATTCAACCGACTCAATCCTAATGTGCCTACGACTCGAAGAGAAGACAAGGGGAAAACACCTGAGATCCAAAGAACTCCAAATGCCTGTTTCAAGTGTAACAAAGTGGGTCACTATTCTAGCAGTTGTCCCAATAGAGCCCTACACATAGGGGAAGTAGAAGAAGAAGCTGTAGAATCCCAAGATGAATTTGAGGAGGAAGTATACCAGGAAGATGAGAACTTGGCTGAAGAGTATGAGGAAGAGGAAGTCCTGGTAGATCAAGATCTGATAGGAGTGGTTAGGTGTTTTCTCACCCAGGCTAAAACCCAAGAAGATTGGCGTAGGACTAGCATCCTATAGACATTCATTGAGATAGGTGAGAAAGTATGCAAAGTCATTTTAGATAGCGGTAGCTGTGTCAATGCCATATCTACCAACACAGTAAAAACCCTAGGATTGCCCACCGTACCCCATCCCAATCCCTATAAGGTATCCCGGATAGACTCAACCATGATTTCCATTAAGTCTAGGTGCCTAGTAACCATTCAGTTCCTATCTTACCTAGAGAAAATATGGTGTGATGTACTTCCAATGGGATTAAGTAGCATAATCCTAGGCCGACCATGTTTGTACGATCTTGATGTAACACTCTATGGTCATTTTAATTTGTGCTCGTTTACTCATAATGGAAAGAAGATCGTAATCCATTCTTCTCTACCTAAGAACCCCATTAAGAGAGGATGAAGCCAATTGAGTGATAAAAAAAAAGGGATAGACGTGATCACTGCTAAAAAAATGGAGCAAGAAATTAGCAATGGATTACCTGTTTGGATTTTGACCATTAAGGATCATCAAGAACCTCTTTTAAAAGACCAAACTCCAGAAGTCAGTGAAGTGCTAGAGGAGTTCAAAGACGTGTTCCCCAATGACTTACCCGACCAACTCCCACCTCTTAGGGATATACAATATGCGATAGATTTAGTCCCCGGAGCAACCCTACGGAACCATCCCCATTATAGAATGAACCCTACCGAGCACCAAGAATTACAACGACAGTAGGAGAACTCCTAAAGAAAGGATTCATTAGGGAATGTTTGAGTCCATGCGCAGTCCCAACCTTACTTACACCTAAGAAAGATGGCACATGGAGAATGTGTGTTGATAGTCATGCCATAAATAAAATCATGATGAAGTATAGGTATCCCATTCCCCTCTTGGATAATATGTTAGATATGATGGCCGGTGCAACTATATTTTCTAAGATTGACCTGAAGAGGGCTATCACCAAGTTAGGATCAGACCAGGGGATGAATGGAAGACTGCCTTTAAAACTAAGGACAGGTTATTTGAATGGGTAGTCATGCCTTTTGGGTTATCAAACGCCCCTAGCACTTTTATACGAATCATGAATCAAGTCCTACGGGCCTTTATTGGAAAATTTGTTGTCGTTTACTTTGACAACATACTTATCTATAGTATGACTAGCGAAGATCATCAACAACATCTGAGGCAGGTCTGTTTAGCACTTAGGAAAGATAACCTCTACGCCACCCTAAAGAAATGTGCTTTCATGACTACTAGAGTTATCTTCCTAGGATTTGTTGTGACCCCTGAAGGAGTATCCGCTGACCTTGAGAAGGATAAGGCAATTGTAGAGTGGCCAACACCCAATAATATTCACGAAGTAAGAAGCTTTCATGGCCTCGCTATGTTTTATCGAAGATTTATTAGAGGGTTTAGCATCATAGTTGCTCCTATCACGGATTATATTAGAAAGGGTCATTTTGAATGGATGAAGTCAGCTGATAAGGCCTTCTTTCACATCAAAGATAATATGACCCAAGCACCAGTCTTAAGGCTACCCGATTTTTCTAAGGTCTTTGAAGTAGCATGCGATGCTTTGGGAGTAGGGATTGGTGGTGTTCTGAGTCAAGAAAACCATCCCGTAGCATTCTTTAGTTAGAAATTGAATGAAGCCACGAAGAAATACTCCACATATGATCGGGAGCTTTATGCGATAGTGCAAGCATTAAGGTATTGGAGGCATTATCTGTTACCGCAAGAATTTGTTTTATTTTCAGACCATGAAGCCCTTAGGTTTTTGAGTTTCCAAAAGAAACTAAACCATAGGCATGCCAAATGGGTAGAATACATCCAATCCTATACTTTTGTCCTAAAACATCAATCGGGAACTGACAATAAGGTAGCTGATGCTCTAAGTCATAGAACGTTATTTTTATCTTCAGTCAATACTGAAGTCATAGGTTTTGAAAGACATAAGGAGCAGTATGAAACCTGTCCAGATTTTGATGAAATTTATCAGGTTTTGCGTCAAGGACCATCCAGTGATCATAGTGACTATACCCTTCTAGATGGTTATCTTTTTAAAGAGAATAGGCTTTGCATCCTAAGAACCTCCTTAAGAGATTTTTTAGTTTGGGAGATACATGCGGGAGGTTTGGCTGGCCACTTCGAATGAATCAAGACTATCTTGGCTGTTGAGGAACAATTTTACTGGCCAGGCCTTAAGAAACAAGTAGCAAACCTTGTAGCCCGATGTAGGATATGTGCTTTTGCAAAGCAGCAAAAGAAGAATATCGGGCTATACACTCCATTACCTGTACCTGAGTGTCCATGGCAGGATCTAAGCATGGACTTTGTTCTAGGATTACCCAAGACCATTCGAAAACATGATTCAATCTTTGTGGTGGTCGATCGGTTTTCAAAAATGGCCCATTTCATACCTTGCTCTGAAACTTCCGATGCCTTTAGGATAGCCAAACTCTTTCTTGATCAAGTAGTCAGACTCCACAGGTTACCAAAAACCATAGTTTCTGATAGGGATGTCCGCTTCACAAGTTACTTCTGGAAAATCCTTTGGCACCTATTAGGAACCAGACTGAAATTCTCCACAGCCTACCATCCCCAGACTGATGGATAAATCGAGGTTGTAAATAGAAGTCTAGGGAACTTGCTGAGATGCCTAGTGGGAGAAAGTCTAGGGAACTGGGATTTGTTATTGCCACGTGCTGAGTTCGCTTACAACAGTTCGGTCAATAGATCTACGGGCAAAAGTTCCTTTGTGATAGTCCATGGTTACAAGCCTAGGAAGCCTTTAGATCTAATCCCACTACCTATTCACACACGAGTCTCTGAGTCTGCTGAGTCTTTTGCACAGCATGTCACAAATCTGCATAAAGAAATCAGTAATAAGATCAACCTGAGCAATGAAACTTACAAACACTTAGCTAACTCACATAAGAGGGCTAAAGAATTATATGAAGGGGATTATGTGATGATTAGGCTCAACCCTGAATGGTTCCCCTCTGGAACCATAAAGAAGCTGCATGCCCGCGGAGCGGGACCTTTCAAGATCTTAAAGAAAATAGGGCCTAATGCATATGTTTTGGAACTTCCACCTGATATGGGTATCAGTACAACCTTTAATGTTTCAGACCTAGTAGAATACAAAGAACCAGTACTAATACCTAGTGAGCCTTTTGGGCCAAAAACTTCCATTGAGAGTGAACATATTTTCGAGTGTCCACCACCAACCCTACCTGAGCAGAGAGAGAGGATTGATAGAATCCTGGATGACAAGACCATTACTACCAGGAATAAGGACTATCAGCGATACCTGGTTCAATGGCAAGGTCGACCTGAGTCCGACAACTTTTGGATTACTCGAGAGGACCTACAAAGACTTAACCCAGACTTGTTCGAGCATTACCAGGGCAAAACTGAACCATACTCGACTGGATCGAGTTCTGCCCACCCCAGGAGAATTGGTGTGGACACCAGAAACTGAAAGAAACTTCACTCCAACAAGGTTAGCCTTATCCCAATTTGGATCGAAGATAATTAGGTTACCTTGTATCCTTTAGTTCAAAAATGTTTTATTTTCAAGAGCCATTTCCTTTTCAAGAGTCCTATAATTAATCAAGAGTGTTTATTGAGTCTTGTAATTACTTTCATTTCCATTAAGTCCATTTCAAGTTTAGGTCAGTCAAGTCAGTTCAGTTAAGTTAAGTCTATTTCAGTTAATCAAGTCTTAAAACAATGAAAGCCAGCAACAAGACTCAAATTCTGGACCCCAGAATTTAACCACATGATGAAGAGAAGACACATCAACCAAGCAAGAGAAAAGGACCATCAACTAGGACCACTTGGCGCCACATGTCATTCCTTATCCAAGTAGAAGACCATCTCATCATGCCACATCATGAGGCGCCACCTCACTAGTTACCTCATCACTCTTTGGTGCCAACATGGAAGATTCAAATTCAAGGAGGTTGGCCACACCCCTCCAAGTCCTCCACCAAATCCTCCAACTCCCCCCATCCCTCCAAACTCTCCACCAAATCCTCCAACCCCCCCTTGTAATCCTCCTCAATTTGGGAAGTTTTTAAATTTCAAAAGCTAGCTTTGTGAGGCTATTAAAGGCCTTGGACGCCCATTGTAAAGGGGATTGATTTTGGGGGGAATGAATGAAAAGTGAAGTTGAATTTTGGAAGTAGAAGTTGTCTTGTGATTTTTTTTATGTGAAAGTTTCCCATCCTTTTTCCTCCACGCCAAAGCCCTTCTTTTCCCCTAGCAAAGCATCTTCCATGCTCAAGTGAAGGCATTGGAGTCGGCCAGATCTACTCAAATTACTGTTCTTAGTTCATAAATTCTTCCATCACTTCTGTATGTTCTTATCCTTCTTCCTTAACTTTGATCTTCATTGCAGGATCCTTCGAAGACTTTGAGTTGTGGGCCGGGTTCACCTTGACAAAGAACCAACAAGCTGAAGCCCCAAGTCCAGGGTTCTGATCTCTGTTATCCAGGTTCTTTAGTTTTGAGCGTTGGTTGTTTCAAGGTATGAATCAAAAGAAGGTTGGAAAGCTCATCAAGGTAAGTCCACAATCATTAGCCCCTATTGCCTAGATCTTCTTCCCTCTTAGTTTAGGACTGTGTCTAATCAAGTAAAAGTCCCATTTCTCATTATCCTTAAGTCTTATTATGATGAGTACAATGCTAGTGTAATTAGGTTTCATTGCTCTTCAAACCATATTCAAAACATTAATCATATGTTTGTCGCATCATCTTGGTATCAGAGCATGGTTGCATTAGGATAGAATAGTTCTCTTTAAATCCAAGCAAGATCTAAAATTCACGCCTCCTGAGCGGGTGTACTCCAGTACACTATTACGGCCCATGGGAATAATGAGCCCCTGGCCGGACGTGAATTTTTTTAGATTGAAGTTTGGGTAAGCCATTGCACTTGTTTGATTAGGTTCTGTTTTCTGAAAATTTGCATCTGTTTACTGTAATCCATCTGCTGCTCTAAAGGAAAGTTGCTAATTTTTTGTTGAAATATTTTTTTCTTGTTCCTTTTTAAGTCAGTTATCATCATAATAAATTTCATCATCAGAAAAAAATAATAAAAAATCCAAAAATTTTTGCAGTTCAACACTGTCATTATGGTTCTGTTCTATCCTTTTTATTTATCTTCATTTGTAGGATCTGCTTAGAGTAGTATATATTTTAGTTGTAAAATTCTTTTCATCTGCATTGAAACATATAAGTTAGGAATCCTCTGTGAATTTTTCAGAATTTTTGGATATATCTTTCATCACATTTTCCACACTACTTTCAAACTGCAACACACTTCTGCAGCACCTTTGCATTTCATTCATCTCATGAGAAATCAAATTAAGGGCATTAATTTAACATAGGATCAGGGTTTCATCACCTGTCCCTAGCCCAAAAATCACCAACCAGCATATCAATCCCAACCCGTTAATTAAAATTGAGTAGAACGTTAATTGCCCTAGTGGGTTAGGGACACCAACAAGTTGGGTTCAGGTTAGGGTCAAGTTAACTGTGTCAGCTAATTGGTGTGTGCTTACTGGCTTGGTGTCTAGGATTGGTGCATCAGGGCTTGTGATTTGGTCCGCCTACCTGGCCAATCTCAGATTGGGGTCTAAGGTTGGCAATCAGGGACCTTCACTCCCCTCCACCTACCTGGCTAAGTCCCATAAGTACTTCTAGCTAGTTGGTTCACTTTATTAGACTTCTAATTTATGCTCTAGGTCTAGGAAACCTTAGCTCGAACTTGAGTCCATTTGCATGCATGACAACTAGAGCAGGGACACCATATTCTCCAATCCAAGCCCAGTCAAGTGTAGCCATGGACCAAAACTTAGGGAATTTGATCAAAGGCCTAAATGATCAAGTGACCCAACTGACTAAGAGTTTAACTGAGCAATTGGCCCAAACAAATCAGAATGTGGCACAAACCAACCAAGACATGATTGAGCAGTTAGCCCACATCACTACTATGTTGGATCAGTTAGAGGCTAGAACCCCTGAATGCAATCATGAAGCCCAGACTGAGCCTGAGCCTAGTCTTGCACCTGAACTTGAGACCCCATTGAACCCTAGAAGGATTCCATATCAAAACCCTCTCTTTGAAACAAACCCTAGGAGATCTCCCCAAGATCAGTTTTATGATCCATTTCCTAGAGGACCCCACCCTGATCAAACCATCGATCCCAATCCAAGGAGATTCCATCATGAGCCTAACTATGAACCTAAAATTGGTTTAATTCTGGTTTTCAAAACCTATATGAACACATTTTAAGAAATGAAACTCTCCTTATCTCAGCATGTAGCCAGTCCCATAGTTCTAAACCTACTTCCTTCTTCCCTGGTCAGCTTGCTATAATGGGTCCCAGGAAGAGACTTGCAGTTAGGTAGAGGCCTAGTCGTGGTGTAGAGAGGCGGTCGAAGGCCAGATTTGACACAGCACAGGCTAGCAGTTTAGCCACACCGAGTTCCCCCCTGCAGAGAGGATGGCAGGGATGTTAGTAGCCTCTAGGAGGAGAGTCGACCTAGAGTGTTTCGATAGGCACCATTTCAGTCTACGACAGGTACTTACTGATGCAGGATTAGTACCATTCTGTGCTATGCAGGAGAGGTACTATCCTCACCTAGTGAGAGAGTTCTATGGTGCACTGGATTGTCGACGACTTCTGTGGACTACGACAGTCAAAGGCGTTCAGATTTCACTCGCAGCAGAGCTTTTGAGCAAAGTATGGGAGATCCCCCATAGGGGAATCTGTGTCTTTTCGGTAGATGACAGAGAGGCTGCGTTTAGGTGTATTCTTGAGAGAGAGGATGTTCGCGGTATATCCATAGTTACTGTGAACCAGTTATCATTGGAGATGCGCCTATTGCACCACATCACAGCATGCATACTTCTACCAAAGACTGGGAGATTTGACTTCATCATTGAGAGGGAGTTAATGGTGATGACGAGCCTGATAGAGAAGAGACAGATTGATCTCCCATCCCTGATGCTTGCTCAGATGCATGATGCTGCGACACAGCGCCGTCACTATTTACCTTATGGCATGGCACTGACCAGATTATTCAGAGCATGTGGAGTATCACTAGAGGGGGAGATCCCCAAGGAGATACTACACACGGATGTATATGACGAGAGGTCATTGCACCGTATGGGATACAGATTAGTTACAGGTCGATGGGTGCGCAGAGAGTCTGGCCAGGAGCCAGATGAGGAGGACGAGCTTCGAGAGGTAGAGGCAGGACCATCCGAGCCAGCAGATTTTCCTCCCGTTGATATCCCATCGACACAGGCAAAGCATTTGACTTCTGATACTTCTGCTCCTCCGCCACCTTCTACTGGACTATCTTTTGAGGAGCACGTCAGAGAGCAGTTCACTGAGATCAGGGGTGAGGTGACTCAGCTACGTAGCGAGGTTGAGCTTCTTTGAGCACATACTATCTCGGAGCATGCTGAGATTCGTAGATCTATGGAGGAGGGATTCTCTCGTATTGAGGATATGTTGAGATCCCTTATACCTCCTACAGCCCCTGCAGTTGTACCATCTGATGATGATGATGATGATGATGATGATGATGATGATGATGATGGTGGCGATCACCAGAGCAACCATGCTGATACTGCTGAGGGTGGTGATCGGGTAGATATGGATGATGACAGAGCTACAGAGGTTGTGGGCCGTGACAGTGACAGTGATGACAGTGCTGATGATTATGAGGTGGTCAGTCGCAATCCTCCCTCTACCCCAGCTGGTCCTACTGCCTTGGCTGATTCCACACCGGACTTTGTTACTCTAGCTGATTTTCTTTCCCACCCTTCCACTAGATCATCTAGGATTGTACCCACCTTTGGTCCTTCTGGCCGCACTAGGAGTCATCGAGCTTTAGTACCTCCTAGGGCCTTAGCCACTAGATCTAGGATCAGTGCTCCATTCAGTCTTGAGATTCCATCTGATGAGGATTAGCCTCACAGATGTCTGTTATAGTTCATATGTTGTATGTTTCTGATATTTGTATGACTCTGATGATATATGTATGTTTCAGTTCTTGCTGATGACTTAGCAAATTTTGTACTGAGAACTTATCTATTATATATATATTTCAGTTTAATGCTCATTATTTGTGCTTGAATGGTTCAATTTATCTTCTTCAGCTCTGATACTCTTTTAACTTGGTATATTTTTGGCTCTGATACCTATCTTATTTGATTCTCTACCATCTTTTTTTCTCCATGCTCATTGTGAGTGGGAGGTTATTCCCCTTTTTAATGATTGACAAAAAGGGGAAGAAATAGTGTTGACTCATAAATTTGTTAAGAAATAATGGATACATAAATTTGTGAGAAATAGTGTTGATGCGATACATAAATTTTTGTTTAGTTACATAAATTTGTTGACATTTACTTTAATGAGAAATATCTAATTAAGGGGGAGATTGATTCTTCCTAACTATGAAGTTTTTGCTTCTTATATGGACATAAATTCATATTCATGAATTATAATAGTTAATGTTTGAAATGTATTGCTTTTTACTCAAGGTTTTGTCATCATCAAAAAGGGGAAGATTGTTGGCTCCACCCGGTGATTTTGATGAATAACAAAACATTGAGTGCATATTGTATACTAATGTGGATTTCAAGTTATGAGTTTTCAGGAAGAAAGCACCTCAAAATCCCAAAAACGTATGGCTCATGGCACGTAATGGCACGGAGCATTTCTCACGAATCCGGACATCCTCTTCATTGAAAAAGGGCATCTAATTGATCAAATTTTATGTGTTTATGATTCATTTAAATTTCAAGAATTATATTTAAGTTTTCGAGGCCATTTACACTTGAATCTGAGCTTTTCAGTCTCAAGTGTCGACACTTGGAAAATCAAGTGTCGACACTTCAGCATTTGGCACAGACAAAAATCCTTGGCACACCAAGTGTCGACACCCAGAACCAAGTATCGACACCAAGTGTCGACACTTAGGTTTCCATGTGCCGACTCAAGGCTTGAGAATTTTGAAAATATAGAACTTTGTTATTTGAGGATTTTTGTGTCAAGTGTCGACACCTGTGCATCAAGTGTCGACACTTGAAAGCTCAAGTGTCGACACCTAGAAATCAAGTATCGATACTTGACAGCCAAGTGTCGACACCTGACAGCCAAGTATCGACACTTGCAGCCTGACAGCTCTAACGGATCTATTTTTCTGGCTTGCAGAACTTGCTTTTCAAGCTCCAAACGACTATTTTCGAGGTTCCAATGGTCACAAACCATTTTTTGGAAGGTTCTTGGTGTATTTAACCTCCACCAACCTCATTTTAAAGTAAAGGAAGTGTATTGAAGTGCATTCAAGTCTACTCAAAAGCCAAAAAGCCAATATTCTCTCAAATACTTCACATCAAAAGCCTCTTATAGTTTGATTCCTTGAAAAGCCTACAAGCTCATCCTTACTTCATTCCAAAAGAGGCACTTTGAAGGAGATTCCAAGGAAGAGTCAAGACAAAGCATCAACTTGAGCTTCAAAGATTCCATTCTACTCTTGAAGAGAGTTTGTTTTAGTTTTAAAATTGTATATCTGTTTTTACATTGTGATTTGACCTTGCTTTCAAAGGTGTCTTGAAAGAAGGTTATTGTGATTTGTTGGTGAGCCAAAGGGATAAAATCGACAAGGGTTAACTTGTGAGCCCGAAAACAAAACAAGTGTTAAGGTTTGTTGGTAAGCCTAAGTGATAAAACCAACTTAGGTTTTGACTTGTGAGCCTTGTGAAAAACAAGTCAACTGTAATCTAGTTTGGATTATAGTGAAATTCCCAATGGTGGCTTGAGGAGTGGATGTAGGTGCTAGGTTTGCACTGAACCACTATAAACCTTGTGTTTGTGTGTGATTGCTCTCTTCCTCTCTTGCTCTTTGATTATTGTTACTGTTTTAAATTTCTTGCATTGAATTCATCATTACTCACTAGCACCACTAGTCCCTCTCATTATTATTTTAAATTTTTTAAAAGACCCAATTCACCCCCCCTCTTGGGCTCCATTTCTGGGCAACAAAAGCTCTAAGGCTCCTCGAAGAGGCGATAACGATGACCCACAGGGGGTCATTGCTCACATGGAGAGGAAGATCCAGATCTTGGAGGCTCGCCTGGTGGAGGCCAAGGCACGGGTTGAGGTCGCCGTTGCAGAGGCGGAGGAGTCTAGAAAGAGGTTGGCAGAGGCCATCTCAGACTTCGTGGCTTCTTCCGCCTACAAGGATGAAGTTGCAGAGGCGATCCTAGATTCATACCATCGAGAGTTTCAAGAGCATCAAGACATGGCTTTCAAGTTGTTCCATTTGAAGGGCACTCAAAATATCAGGCCTTCTGTCATGTTCCCTGGTCATGAATTTGATTCTGACTTCGAAGAGGAGTCAGAGTCAGACTCCGAAGGAAACACTAAAGCCTCTCCATCCTCCTTCCAGGGTTTTGATGCCTCCCGCCGGCATGAGAAAGGGCCGGCTGGTGGTTACTGAATCTTCCTTCCCCCTTATCTGCAATGCTCCTTATCCTTTTTTTTTTTGTAAAAATTCAAAAATGAAATGAAGTTTTCAATTTCTTCCACACTTCTTCTGTGACTTGTCGTACTATGATATGTCGAAGGTGTAAATTTCCCAAAACATTTGGAATCTTTGAAGAGATGTGAGATCGGCTGGGCCATCCCATCAAGTGTTTATTATCGACAGGATGAGTGATATAGGTTCACTCTAGCACATTTTCGGATTTACCGTAGGGTAGGGCATCTAAGCCATCATTGTGCATTCCTGTCGTGATCAAGGTTTGCTATTTAGGCCCGCCCTGACGCGTCTTCAGACATACCATAGGGTAGGCTATAGAAACCATCCTTGTGCTTTCCTTGGTGTAAGGTAGGTTGATTAGGCCTGCCCTGGCACGTTTTCTGGTTTTCCATAGGGTAGGTTATGTGAACTGTCCCTGTACTTTTGATCATTTTGGTAGCTTGATTGGGCCATCCATTACACTCGTTGGGCATACCGATAAGATGAGTGGATCAGACTCTCCTTTGCATCGTTGGCCGATTCCTTAGATCATGCCATTCAAGCCATTGTCCTTCAGTTGATGCAACGGGCCGTTCAGAGTTGGACAAATTTGTACGAAAGATTTAGGGGCCTGTTTATTGATAGTATTTGCAAAGGTTTTGTACATTCCATGGCCGGGACAAAATTTTACCATCCAGGGTCCTGAGTTGATATGTTCTTAGATGTATGACTTCTTCGACTTGGTATGTACCTTCCTAGTTGGGGGAAAGCTTAACCTGCTCTGTTGGTCTGGATACTTCTGCCCTTTGCAGCACCATGTCCCCTATGCGAAAAATTTTCTCCTTTACTATGGAATTGTAATACTTGGCGACCTTTTGCTGGTATGTCGCCATTTTCATTTGGGCTTGAAGACTGGTGCTCGGCAATAGATCCAGGTCAACTCTTCTGCGATCAAAGTTTTTAGGCTCTTCGTATTTATCGATTCCTAGAGATTGGAGGGAGACTTCAATAGGAAGTACGACTTCAGTACCATATGCCAGGTTGAACGGAGACTCGTCGGTGGCCGTTCTCGGGGTAGTTCTATCTGCCCAGAGGATGGAGGTCAGCTCTTTTGCCCAAAGTCCTTTGGCAGAATCCAACCTCATTTTCAGACCATGGAGGATGGTCTGATTAGTTACTTCGGTTCTCCATTGGACTGCGGGTGGGCAACGGAAGTCAGCCTATATTGCACATGGTACCGAGCACAAAAGTCTTTAAACTTCGGATTATCGAACTGCCACCTATTTTCAATGATTATTGTATGTGGAATCCCAAACCAAAATATTATGGAGTTTTTGACAAAATTCTCAACCTTGCCCTCCATGATTTGGACCAGTGGTTCGGCTTCGATCCACTTTGTGAAGTAGTCAATTGCCACAAGGAGGATTTTTTTCTGCCCAGATGCGGGCGGAAATGGGCCAAGAATATCCATCCCGCACTGAGCAAAAGGCCAGGGGGCTGTTAGCTGGGTCAAGTAACTCGCTGGTTGTCTCTGAATATTCACATATCTCTGGCATTGATCACATCTTCGCATGAAGTTGGCCGAGTCCTTTTGGATGGAGGGCCAATAGTATCCTTGGTGTATAATTTTATATACTAAGGACTTGCCCCCTAATTGATCACCACATATCCCCTCGTAGACCTTTCTCAAGGCGTAGTTAGCATCTGACGGTCCCAAGCATTTCAACAGAGGCTGCGAGAATGGTCTTTTGTAGAGATCTCCATCTAAGATGACATACTGAGATTCCATCCAGCGGATCTTTTTGGCCTCTGCCTTGTCTTCTGGCAGCACACCCTCATTTAAGAACTTGATGATGGGATCCATCCAGCTTGGCTTGGTGTCAATTTGGTTCACCTCCATAGCTTCTTCAGCTATACTTGGGGCTTCAAGGTGTTCAATAAAGGTACGATCAAGGGATTCCAGGGTTGTAATGAATCTACCCGGGAGTTCTCCGATCGAGGAACATAAATGATTTCGAAGTATTCCAGCTAAGAATATAAGATTTGTACTTTTTCTAGGTATTGCACCATGGTGGGGTCTCTGGCTTCATATTCTCCTTTAATTTGATTTACCACCAACTGGGAGTCCGAAAAATCTTGGAGTCCTCGAACTCCTAAACTCTTGGCGATCTGAAGTCCTGCAAGCAGGGCTTCGTATTCGGCCTTATTATTTGAAGCATGGAAGGAGAACCAGAGTGCATACTCCACCGTGTGGCCGTCAGGTTCAGCGAGTATATGGCCGGCTCCACATCTAGTAGAATTGGAAGCTCCATCCACATGGAGCATCCAAATAGATTCCATATTCTTCGAATTTCCTTCTTTTGCTGGAGGCGCTTCATCTTCGGATTCCAGGTGCACTCAGCCAAGAAATCTGAAAGCACCTGGGCCTTCATAGCTGATCGGGGCTGGAAACTAATGTCGAGCTTGCTTAGTTTCACAGCCCACTTGGCTATCCTTCCTGAGGTATTAGGGAATCGAAGAACGGCCTTGAGGGGCTGATCGGTCAGCACCATGATGGCATGGGCATGGAAGTAAGGCCATAGTCAATTTGCCACAATTATCAAAGAGTAGATCAGCTTCTGTATTTTTGAATATCTTATTTCAGTATCATGCAGAACTTTGCTAATGTAGTAGATCAGCTTGTGAGAGCCATCTTCTTCTCTTCGGACAAGGGCTGAACTGACTGCTTCATCCGAGGTGGAAAGGTATAAGTAGGGCACCTCCACCTCTTGAGGTTTGGAAAGTAAAGGTGGGGTCTCTAAATACTTCTTCAACTCTTCAAAGGTAGTACGACGGTCTTCGGTCCATTCGAAGCCCCGAGACTATTGACGTACCTTGAAAAATGGGAGACATTTCTCGGTTGAGTGAGAGATAAATATGCTTAAGGAGGCAATCCTCCCTGTTAGCTATTAGACTTCCTTCTTGCAGGATGGATGCCTCATTTTTGATGGCCTGAATTTTCTTAGGATTTGCTTCAATCCCTTGCTTGGTAACAAGGAAACCCAGAAACTTGCCCAAAGTAACCCCAAAGGTGCACTTCGTTGGGTTTAGCTTCATTCGATGACGTCGCAGGGCATTGAATGATTCCCCCAGGTCCTAGATATGATATTTTTTAAGGAGGCTTTTGATGATCATGTCATCGACATAGGCCTCCAGGTTTCTTCCTAACTGCTCCTTGAACACCTTCTTGATCAATCTCTGAAATGTCACTCCAGCATTCTTGAGCCCAAATGGCATCATCTTGTAGCAATATAGACCTTTGTCGGTGATGAAGGCCATTTTCTCCTCATCCCGGGGATCCATTCGGATCTGATTGTAGCTAGAGAAAGCATCCATGAAACTTAGCAGTTGGTGGTCGGTAGTGGCGTCGACCAGTTGGTCAATCTTTGGGAGAGGAAAGCTATCCTTGGGCAAGCCTTATTGAGGTATATGTAGTCGATGCAGATCCTTCACTTGCCATTAGCTTTCTTTACCATTACCACATTGGCCAACCACTCGGAGTAGTGGACTTCCCGGATGAACCCTGCCTTAAGGAGCTTGCTCACCTCTTCATCGATTACTTTTTATATTTCAGGGGCTAAGCTTCTCTTCTTTTGTCGGACTGGATTATACCCAGGAGCAACTTCCAGCCGATGAGTGATCACTTCGGCAGAAATCCCTAGCATATCCGAAGCTGACCAGGCGAAGACATTAGCATTATCCTTGAGGAAGCAGATTAGCTCCATTCTGGTTTTTTCATCAAGCATACTTTCAATCTGTATGACCTTGGTGGGGTCCTCTTTAGTTAAGGGTACCGAGATAGTTCTTTCCATAGGTTCACCAGAATCTATAGTCAAGTCCCTCGGATCTAGCTGATCCCAAGTTGTAGGATCATTAGAGTGCTTGTCCTGGATCATCAGGCATTGTCACGCCATTCTCTGGTCTCCTCTTGCTTCTCCGACACCATTTCTGGTGGGAAAGTGCACCAGGAGGTAGTAGGAGACACTACGGTCCAGAATTTGTTCAAGGCAGGCCATCCCAGAATAATGTTGTAGGCTGAAGGGGTTCGGACTATCATGAAATTGATTGACAGTGTCTTTTATCGAGGTTCGGTACCGAGGGTTACAGGCAATACTATTTCTCCCTCGACATCAACCTAATTATCTCTAAAGCCGGTAAGTGGTATAGGGGACCTTCATAGTTTGTTTCTAGGCAAACACATATGAGAGAATGCATCGTAGATCAAGATGCCGATCGAACTTCCATTATCAACTAAGATTCGTTGTACATCGTAATTGGCCACAACGGCTGAGATTACAATAAGGTCGTTGTACGGGAGCCAAACTCCCACAAGGTCATCGTCGAAGAAGAGAATAGCATTGTTATCCTTGAATCACTTCGGGACATCGTCTTCATCTCTTCTCTAGTCGATTGATCGATGTATCATCCCCATGCCTCCATTAATGGGCCTTTGATTTGGTAGTTTAGCCGCTTCAAGAGCTGATTGGGGGATAGTAGCTTCTGACCGAGGTCCTTGGCGACCAACGTACCACCCCAAATACCCTCTCTTGATGAGATCCTCTATTGCATCTCTCAGTTGGATGCACTCTTCGATATTATGGCAATGGTCCCGGTGGAATCGACAGTATTTATTCCTGTTCCTTGTGGAAGAGGGTTTTTTCATGGGACGCGGCCGCTAGAGATAGTTTTTTTCTATCTCCAAGAAGAGAATAGCATTGTTATCCTTGAATCACTTCGGGACATCGTCTTCATCTCTTCTCTAGTCGATTGATCGATGTATCATCCCCATGCCTCCATTAATGGGCCTTTGATTTGGTAGTTTAGCCGCTTCAAGAGCTGATTGGGGGATAGTAGCTTCTGACCGAGGTCCTTGGCGACCAACGTACCACCCCAAATACCCTCTCTTGATGAGATCCTCTATTGCATCTCTCAGTTGGATGCACTCTTCGATATTATGGCAATGGTCCCGGTGGAATCGACAGTATTTATTCCTGTTCCTTGTGGAAGAGGGTTTTTTCATGGGACGCGGCCGCTAGAGATAGTTTTTTCCGAATACATTGGTTTGAAGTTTATGGTTCGGAAGAAATGTCTCCGGTCGGTTGAACCGGTGGCTGGCTCGTACTTGGACCGACATATCCCAATAGTACCTTTGTTCTTGTGAACATTGAGCTCCTTGAGGGATGTTGCCTTTGCTCTTTGAGCATCGAGGGGTGTGAGACCCTATTTATCAAACCTTAGCTGACCATCATCAGCCCTCCCTTGCTGGCCCTTGCCCTTTCTTTCTTCCCCATTTCTTTTAGACATCTAGCCATCTTTTATATCATTTTTCAACCTTCTCAAGGTGTTTTTCAGATCCCTTGAGTTTCCAAACTTTAGAGTTCCTTTTGCCTAGCTGTCGGGTCAGCGGATGAAAAGCCGACGAATTCGCAAGTATTTAGCTTGACTTTCCAGGCCACATCTGAGAGTGTAGAGCGATCTCTTCACAAAAGCAGTAGCAAACATTGCCAGGTACACATACCTTAGCCCTCTAGATCGAGTTATTGCAGAAGAGCTAGTCCTACTGGGATTTCTTAGCCCTAGTGGTCCTGTTTTTATCTATTTTGACAGTTCTTTTTGCATGCTTGTGGTCTAGAATTTTTATAGGATCACCCTTTTATCTATTTGACCTGAAATTTGGGAATTAAAATCCTAACTTAATTCCAAATCCATAAAAATTTCCTTGCATGCTAATTAGTTCCCCATCATTTGGTAACAAAGCACTTTTAGGGCTAATTTTCTGCATCCTGTAATTCTTGCATATAGTCTATTATTTTAATTATTTTTGTATATAGGTAGATCATAAAATCCTGATTCTTCTTTTTCTAGATTTCCAATAATTTAAAATATTTACTAGAATTTTTTTATGATTTATTACTTTTTATAGAAGTTTTGCATGCCTGTTTTCTTCCCTAGAAAATTTCTGCGTCCTATCATCTGCATTAGGGGTCTAATTTTTGGTCTTGTTCATCAACTTATGGTTTTTGTTTTTCTCTAAAATCTGCATGAAGTACTCTCTATTAAGTTTTGATAATTTTTATATTTTTTAATTATTTTTATATAAATAGAATAATTTATAAAATCCTACATCTTAGAAATCCTAATAGAAATCTTGTTTTTTTGCACACAGTCTGAAAATCCTTGGTTTTGCATCATCATCCGAATTTTGTTCTACATCAAAATTGGTAAGGATCATCTAAACTGTTAATCCTCTATCCTATTTTTTTTTTTATTTTTTTATGCATCGAAAACCATACCAAATTCTACTTCAAAATAAACCCTAATTTCAGTTTCTAAGAATTCTGCATACTTGACTAAACCAAATCTAATCAACATCCAAACCCCACCTCACCCAAGCCAAATTTTGTTTGCTAACTTAACCAACTTAAATTTGATTTGCCACCTCATAAAAAGATAAAAAAAATATTTTATGATTTTCTAATTATTATTAGATTTCATAGGGCTCATTGATTATCATCATCTCATTCAATTAATCATAAGGGCAATCTACTATCTCAGATCAGGGCAGGATTTTATCACCTGTCCTGGGCCCAAAATAACTATCTTGCATTCGAATTCAAACCCTAACTAAAATCAATTAGCAACCTAATTGTTCTAGTGAGTTAGGGACACCAACAGGTAGGGTCCGAGTTGTGTGGGTAAATAGTGCACTCAATTCCTCAACTATTACTGAAAATTGGTGTCTAAGGCTAAAGGTCCAGAGGCAAATGCCCAAAGTGGATTGGTGGTCTTTAATTAAGACCCTATCACAAGCAGGGGGAGCCTCCCACCACCCCATCTCTTACCTAGCCAGTGGAAGGATTAGTTGCTAAGTTAAGTATAAGTTGAGTCGACCCATTCCTCTTTGACTCTAAGTCTAGCAAACCATATTATGTGTCTACTTTGTCTGCTTGGCTACATCATAACACCCGACTGATTGAATGATTGCATGACCACTAGGTTAGGAACCCAATACCAATGGTCTAAACCTTAACCTAGCTCAACCATGGAATCCAATCTTGAAACTCTCATTAAGGGCGTGAATGAACAATTGACCACCCAGATGAACCAAATGAATACCCAATCGCAAAATCTTCTTGTCCAATTGACCACCCAGATGAACTACAAGTTTGACCAATTCAATACCCAATCCTAAAACTAGCTTGTCTAGTTGACTACCCAGATGAACCAAATGAATCATAGATTTGACCAATTGATCCAATCGAATAACCAAGCAACCAATAGGATTGACCATTTAACCAATGTTTTAATCAGGCGGGGAACCAATTAGGAGACCTAAGGAAAACCCCTAAGCCCCATACCAGACCTAAACCTGACCCTGACCTTAGGACCCATGTTGAGCCCAACCATAGGAAATCCAATCATGATTTCTTTGACCAGGATAAGAGAGCCACAACCTATAGACCTGATTCCAAATCCTATGAACCTAGTTCCTATGCACCCAGATCCACAACCTATAGACTTGATTCCAAATCCTATGAACCTAGTTCCTATGCATCCCGATCCTCTGAACCAAGATCCTATGTAACCCCATCCTATGAGTCCAAGGGATCCATGACCCTTAGTCGACCTGAATCTAACAGGAATAGTATCCCTAGATATGAGTCCAGTACAAGGCTAGTTTCCCTTTGCCAACCCGAACCTGATAGGATTATTACCTATGGGTATAGCCTAGTTTCTCCTAGTCAACCTGAAACCCATAGGATTAGTACCTCTAGAGCTGAACCAAGTATTAATTAGGTACCCCTTAGTCGACCTGAGCCCATTAAGACTAGTGCCCCTAACCCAAGACCAGGTCCTAGCCAAGCCAAGCCGAGCTGACCCAGCCTAAGGCAACCCGGGCCTAGTATCCCACTAATTCCTATAAATGATAGGAGTGAGGACCCTGCAGTTTAGATTGATTGCATCGATATTCAAGATTTAGAGTATCCCCAAGTTGAGGAGCTAGAAAAGAATAAGAGCAAGTCACCAGAGGTTTAGAGAAGACCCAACATCACATGTTTTAAATCCCATAAATTGGGACACTATGCTAGCCAATGTCCAACCAAAGCCTTACATATAGGAAAGCTAGAAGAGAACGAGTCTGAACCCATTGCTGAACATGAGGAAGAAGTGTATGAGGTTGATCCAAGTCTAGTAGAGGATTATGAAGAAGATGAATCCATTGACAATTTAGAGAAAGAAATTCTTGAGCCCATTGAAAAATCTAAAGAAGACACCTATGAATTGAGTCCAGTAAAGGGATATGAAGAAGAGGAACAAGAGAGTGAACCCATTAAAGAATCAAATAAAAAAGATCTTGAACCCATTATAGAATTTGGAGGAGAAGTGATTGAGCCAGGATCGAAAATAGTTGATGAGAGTGAGGGTTCACCAGAATTGTCCATTGAGGAGGACCAGGAACCAATCCCCAAGGAGCAATCCCATGAAGTTGATATTATTTTAGAGGACTTTCCTAGTAAGCTTTCCAAAGACCATCCTGATGACCTTACACAAGTAATAGATTCCCAGCCTACTCTAGAACTAGTGCCTGTAAACCACTATAGTGCCAAACATATGGTTAAGACAAGAACCCAGTTAATTTATCTTAAGCATAGGAGCGTGTTGAACCATGTCTATCCTAAGGACTTCCACGCTACAATCCATGTCCTACAGTTCTGGAGAGAATATTTACTACCTTTAGAAAAATTACGGTACCCATACCATAAGACTTTTAGGTTTTATGATTCCTAGAAAATTTTAAATTTAAAACCTGAAAGATGGATTGAATTTTGGGTCTACATCTTTAACATAGGGGATAAAGTATGACTAGAGGATGAAGTGCTATGTGGTTTTAATTCTGAAAGATCCCTAGGCCTAATCCCACTGTTCACACACGCACAAATGTCTGCATAGTATCTACATCAAAACATTAGCATTCACTTGAACACTGATAATAACATGACTAATTCCCGAATTCAAGTCAAAGAGTATGCTGAGGGAGATCATGTAGAGATTAGGTCTAGACCTGAGTGGTTTCCTCTGAGAGCCATTAAGAAGCCACATGCCTGTGAAGCTGGACCCTTACAAGTAATAAGGATGGTTGACCCTAGTGCCTATGTATTACCATCGGATTTTGGCATTAGCTCGATTGCCAATATCTTGAGCCTAGTTGTGCATAGGGCACCAGCAATGACACCAAGTGAGATTTTTGGACCTTACCCTATTCTTGAGAGAGAAACCTTACCTGAGTGTCCACTAAATTATCTTGAGAGAGGAATACGGATTGAGCGTGACATGGATTGCCAAGCTGTTATGACCCGGGACCAAGGCTATCCATACTGTTTGGTCCAATGGCAAGGCCAACTAGACTCTGAATATTCATGGATCCCTTAAGAGGACCCGCAGCACCACAACCCAACCCTTTTACCTGCACCATATTGACCCATACTCGACAGGATCGAGTTTCTCCCATCCTGGGAGAATTGATGGGGACATCAGGATCAACCCTAATTCACTATGGATCCCTGAATTTTGAGTCCCTTAGCCATTTTTCATATTTTATTTTTTTGAATCCAATAATCAAGTCCTGTTAGCCCTTTGAGTTATGTAAGTAGGGGTTAAGTCAGTTGAGTCATTTGAAGTCCAGTAATAAGGATTTTATCATGTGAGCCCAATGCAACCCTTTGTATTCGATAATTAGGGTTTTATTCAGTTAAGCACGATTGTGCTCACTTGAGTCCTATAATGAAGTCTAATTTTAAGTGAGCAAAGTTTCGTAATAAATACCCGATTGAGTCCTATAATAAGTTTAGTTATTTCATCCTCATAAGTCCAGTTCAGTTAAGTCCAGCATAAGTTTGTGTTAGTCCAGTACAAGTCTGGTTTTATACAAGAGGAGGAGTACCAGCCAAAGCCTTCACCAAGCCCTTCCAGAACAGAGCAAGTCCAAGCCCATGAAACTCCACACATGAAGATTCCAGGTGCCACCCTAGGAATATTCTTCCAAGCCTAGAAGCCCAAGGTGCCCAGGATTTCTAGCCCACCAGTGAAGTGATGTACCAGGCCCATGCTGATGGGGACATCATCCTGCACGAATCTCGGAGCAGCACAAATTTCAGAGCAGCAAATAAATTTGAAAAATAAATTTAGGATTTATCTTTTATTTGAAATTTAAATTAGGATTTTGTTGGTTATGATTGAGATATGGATAGGCTTATCTTATCCTATCTTTTATTTGAATTTTAAATTAGGATTTTGTTGGTTATGATTGAGATATGGATAGGCTTATCTTATCCTATCTTGTATTTAAATTTGAGTTATCCCTATCCTGTATTCAAATTCAAATGAGGGTTATGGAGCTTATAAATAACCCCTCATTCCTATTGTAAAAAGGGGAGAAGAAATTGAATTTTTTTGGATTTGGTTTGTCAGTTTGTTTGGCAGTTGTTGTTCAGGGCTATGGCCCATTATGTCTTCACCTGCGGGTGTTGATGTTGTCTTTGTCCTTCAGGACATCGTAGGGGCGTGATGCCCTAGTTATCCCCCCATTTCATTTTCCTCCACGTTCTTTGAAATCCCCCTCATGGCTCCAGGAGTGACCTGGGTGGCAGGTGAAATACCCTGGGCTCCGCGTGTAGTGAGATGGGTGGTAGGTGAGATACCCTAGACTGCATGTAGTGAGGTGGGTGGCAGGTATAATGCCCTAGAGGTGTGAAGTCTCTCTGTGAGAGTGGGTTTCAGGGTTCGTGGTAGTCCATCCTCGTTATCCTCCATCCCTATTTTTTTCCTTCGTCACCACCATAAAGAAATCAGAAAATAGAAAAAAAAATAGGATACCCTAATCTTCGGCGACTTCTTAGCTCGCCGACGATCCTATCCCTATCCCGTGCCCCATCAACTTGGTATCAGAGCCTAGATGGATTAGGGTACGTTTCTTCTTCCCAACTCTTTTCTGTGTCGACACCCCCTGCTTTCCCCACCTCAGGAGAATGATGGGGACATCATCCTGCACGAATCTCGGAGCAGCACAAATTTCGGAGCAGCAAATAAATTTGAAAAATAAATTTAGGATTTATCTTTTATTTGAAATTTAAATTAGGATTTTGTTGGTTATGATTGAGATATGGATAGGCTTATCTTATCCTATCTTTTATTTAAATTTGAGTTATCCCTATCCTGTATTCAAATTCAAATGAGGGTTATGGAGCTTATAAATAACCCCTCATTCCTATTGTAAAAAGGGGAGAAGAAATTGAATTTTTTGGGATTTGGTTTGTCAGTTTGTTTGGCAGTTGTTGTTCAGGGCTATGGCCCATTATGTCTTCACCTGCGGGTGTTGATGTTGTCTTTGTCCTTCAGGACATCGTAGGGGCGTGATGCCCTAGTTATCCCCCCATTTCGTTTTCCTCCACGTTCTTTGAAATCCCCCTCATGGCTCCAGGAGTGACCTGGGTGGCAGGTGAAATACCCTGGGCTCCGCGTGTAGTGAGATGGGTGGTAGGTGAGATACCCTAGACTGCATGTAGTGAGGTGGGTGGCAGGTATAATGCCCTAGAGGTGTGAAGTCTCTCTGTGAAAGTGGGTTTCAGGGTTCGTGGTAGTCCATCCTCGTTATCCTCCATCCCTATTTTTTTCCTTCGTCACCACCATAAAGAAATCAGAAAATAGAAAAAAAAATAGGATACCCTAATCTTCGGCGACTTCTTAGCTCGTCGACGATCCTATCCCTATCCCGTGCCCCATCACATGCGCTAAGCCTTCTTGGAGGCAGCCGAAAGCCCATTGGAGGCTGCCCCTTGCTGCCTAGAGCCCACTCGCAATCCACTTTGACATCCAAGCCCAAGATGGTGTGGGACAGCCTCGATCAATATTTATTCCAAGGATCGGATCGTTGGTCATTAAGAAACAACCCTAGGCTAGGTTAGATCAAAACCCAATTATTTTTTCCCATTTTTTTATTCAAATAAAACCCCTTTTTTTCAGATTTTTTTTTATTTCATTTTTTTTTCTTTATTTCCTTTTTCCTTATTTGAAGACGGCAATGGAGGGTCAACTATGCTTTGATGGGCATGCAGGAAGACTCCCTGCTTTCACGATCGTGCGGGGGTTCTTCCTTGCGCTTTGACGGGCATGCAAAATAGGGGCATCACCGGTGTGGGCTGGAGTAGAGGAGATGATGACCTGGGCTGGGCTTCAGGTTCTTGGCTGAGCTGGGCTTCAGGTTTGATATGGGCTGCTTCAGATTCTGAGCTGTCAATGTCTCCATCACAAGAGGGAGCCCCTTGACCAAGTCAAAGAAGGAGAGAGTCCACTTCTAACAAGGAGATTTTATTTTATTTCTACTCAAATTGTATACTCTTAGTTCTAAGCAACTTTCTAATCCTTCTAATCCTTCTCCCTATTAAGCTTTGTCATCCTATCCTAACAAGGAGAGGTTATGGAACACCTATAAATACCCCAACCCTCCATCCTTTTGTAACAATTTTGAATGATTGATTGATTGAATGAATGAATGTATTTTGAGAGAAAATCTGAGTGTTCTTTCTTCTATTGTGCCTTTGTTCTTGTGAACATTGAGCTCCATGAGGGAGTGTTGCCTTTGCTCTTTGAGCATCGAGGGGTGTGAGACCTTATTTATCAAACCCTAGTCGACCATCATTAGCACTCCCTTGCCGCCCCCAGCCCTTTCTTTCTTTCCCATTTTTTTCATCCATCTAGCCATCTTTCCTATCATTTTCTAAAATTTTCTAAGTGTTTTGTAGATCCCTCGAGTTTCCTGACTTTAGGGTTCCGTTTGCCTAGCCGTCGGGTCAGCGGATGAAAAGTCAAAGATCCACAAGTATTCAGCTTGACTTTCCAGGCTGCATATGAGTGTAGAGCAATCTCTTCATGAAAGCAATAGCAATTATTGCTAGGTACACACATCCTAGCCCTCTAGATCAAGTTATTGTAGAAGAGCTAGTCCAATCGGGGTTTCTTAGTCATGGCGGTCCTGTTTTTATCACTTTTGAGGGTTCTTTTTGCATGCTTGTGGTCTAGAATTTTTATAGGATCACTCTTTTATCTATTTGACCTGAAATTATGGAATTAAAATCCTAACTTAATGCTGAATCCACAAAAAATTTCTTGCATGCTAATTAGTTCCCCATCACTAACTATTCTAGTTAGATCTAACAACTTAGGTTACATAGTTGTAACTAGAAACAACTTATGGGTAGGAGGTTGTAACAACTTGACATGTGGCACCTAGGTGGCAATGACATGGCTTCCATTTGCTGTTGTGGAACCTTAGGTGGTGTGTGATGTGGCATCCCACTTGATAAGTTGGTTGGAGGTTTGTTGGGGGAGTGGAAAGTGGTTGTATGCTCCCCTCACAATGCTTGATGTGGTGTCCATTCTTTTCCCCCAAGAATGCTTGATGATGCATCCCCCATGTGAAGGAAAAATAGGCTTCAAAAGGTGGCATCATGATTTGCTTGGGCTTTGATTTGGGTGGCGTCATGGCTTGTTGGAAGTTGGGCTTGACTTGGGTTGAGCCGACTTAAGAAAAGGTGGCTTTCTTTCATTAGTTGGCTCATGGATTTGTGCTTCAAGTGGAGTTGGCTTCATGGGCTTCATTCCAAGGCTCTTATTAAATTTTAGTAGACTATATTAGTTGCAAAATCGAAGAGAAATAGTTGAAAATGTTTTCTTCTTATTGATATCCCCATCAATTCTCCTGGGATGGAAAGGGCTTGACTCTGTCGAGTAGGAATCAATCTGACTTTGATAATACTCTAGTAGGTCAGGGTCAATTCTTTGTAGGTCCTCTCGAGTAATCCATGAGTCTTCAGAATTAGGACATCCTTGCTAATGAACCAAGTAATGTTGATAGTCCTTGTTTTGAGTAGTGATAATCTTATCATCTATGATTCGCTCAATCCTATCTCGCCACTTTGGAAATATGGCTGGTGGACACTCAAGGGTTGGCTCACTCTCAAAGGTAGAATCAGGCCTGAATGGCTCACTGGGTATCATTGTTGGTTCTTTGTACTCTACTAGATCTGAAATGTTGAAAGTGGAACGGATACCAAGGTCAGATTGTAAATTCTAGCACATAAGCATTTGGTCCAATCTTCTTTATTATTTTGAAAGGACCTGCACCATGGGCATGTAATTTTTTAATAGTTTCTGATGGAAACTATTCTGGTTTGAGCCTAATCATAATATAGTCTCCTTGAAATTCTTTGGTTGACATAGTCTCCTTCTTGAAATTCTTTGGCTCTCTTACATGAGTTAATCATATGCTTATAAATTTTGTTGCTCAAATGAATTTTCTTGCTAATCATGCTATGCATATGACTCTCGCAGACTTGGACACTTATGCATGATAACAAGCTCAAATGGCACCAAATAACAAAACAAACTCAAATAGGCTTTATTATCTAGGGACTAAACTTTATTGTTGGGCTGGGAAATAAAAGTTCATAATTTCCAATATTCCCCTAAATGGCTTTGAAGACCCTGGCACACAACTTCAGGTAGGTGGCAGTGAATCTTAATTTTGTGCCTAATAAATGCCATAATATCTTCCAAAAGTAACTGTTGAATATTACTAGGACCAGATTAAAGGTATGGTGGATGTCCCAGCTTGGTGGACTAAAATTGGGAATGTTCCAGATGGGTGAATCAGGCTCAGGGCAATTATCAGGGAATACATAATGATAATCCTTCAACGATTCCACAATTTCTTGGGGTTGATCCTTTGGAATTTGTTCTAGTTTTTCTGTGATGGTTAATACCCCATTATGTGATCCCTCATTAATCTCTAGATCTAAATCCTCAACATTGATTAATTTCGGGTCCTATATTATCGCCTCAGATTGATCTTCATGGTTTTATTCCTGGACTTCATTTTCTTCAAGTTGATTATCCCCGTTGTTGATTTCTTTAGGCTGGGTAATTATTTTATCCTCAAGCAATTATTCTTTTTCATACCCATCCATAAGGTTAGACCCATCTTCATAAACTATTTCCTTAAGTTCTTCAACAGGTTTAGGATCTTCTCTTTCTAGCCCTTCATTTGGACAAGACTTTGATTCTATTTTATCTTTAAATTTTTTAATAGATTCAGGAGATGTTTCCTCTAATTTTTCAGTGGACTTAGTCTCTTTTTAATCTTCTTTATATTCATTTATAAGATTGGATTCAGCTTCATAATTTCTACTTTTGGCTGTTCGATGGGTTCAGGCATTTCTTCCTTACAAACTACTGGGATAATAGGAGTTGGCTTGTTTGAAGGAATCTAACTAGAACTAGGCCTATGTCCAGATATATTATTCCTGTTGAACCTAAGTTGACTGATCAAGAGTTCCTTCTGATATGTATCAAATTCCCTAGCAATTTGATAAGCTTCTTCTAGGTAGTGAATTTCTCATTGAAATAATTTCCACTGGATGTCCTTACATAGATCAGCTCGAAATCTAGATATGATATTTACCTCAGATTCGACTGTGCTACATCTCCCGACAAACTCATTGAATTTAGCAATATACTTAGATACAGTTGCATCATCTTGTCTCAATCTGCACCATTGGTCTAAAAGTCTTTGCTCATAATATCTACCTAGGTACTTTTCCTTTAGTTTACTCTTCATATCTGTCCAAGTAATTATTTTATCCCCACTATAATAACTTTTATGCTCAACTTCTCCCCAATATGTTTTAGCATGTTGGACTAACTTTAATTTGGCAAATTCATACATCCTTACATCCAACATTTTATCAAACTCAAAGTATTGATCCATTTTCTTCTCCCAATCGACATACACTTCAGGATCTAAATTTTCATCGAAAGTGGGTGCATAGGGTCGATTGCTCCGTAAGACTCTCTCCTCCTGATCTACAAAGTCTTAGTAAGGGTATCTAGGATTATACTCAGGGGTGAGATCATAACATTGGGCTCTTGGACCAAGGGGAGGTGGACTAGGTGATTTGGGCTTAGTATGGTTCCCGATTTGATTGTCCATTTGTTATAACTCTTTGTTCATTGACCTTAATTGTTTAGTTAGGGTATAAAACTTTTCAGTCATGGCTCATAAATAATTCAAGATTGGGATCCATGGATAAACCAGACTGAGTGTAGGACTATTGGTCTAAAGCTCTTGACCTTATAGACAAGCAAAACAAACCTAGCTTCTAGGGTTCCTGATTTCGAAGTTCAAAATACAGGATTTAATTAGGTACTAATTAAGGATGCAATTATCCTTTCCACTGACCAGGTAAGAGGTGGGAATGTGGGAGGCCCCCCTCGCTCTCATGAGGACCCAATTAAAGAACCGCAAGTCTACTTAAGGCATTTACCGTTGGACCTCTAGCCTTAGACACAAATTTCTAAGGAGTAAGTACAAACTCAAATAGCACTTTGCCTCATCTTGCACTTGCACCTGACTTGTGGGTGTCCCTAGTTTAGGTTCATACTCAATTTTAATTAAGATTAGGTCAATGCACAATGATGGATGGTTGTTTTGGGTTAAGGAAAGGTTATTACCTCCTTCCCTTATGTTATATTGAATGCCCTAAAAATGATTTTGAAATGGATGCACAAACAACCAAATAGCTAACAAGATATGTAGACTAGCACAAACATATGAGTCAAACCCGAATTTCAAAATTTCAAAATTTCAAAAATTAAATTGAAAATTTTAGATCTGGAAATTTTGATTTTAAAACTCAAATTTTAAATTTTAAATTTTAAATTATAGTTTGAAAATTCATTCTTGGAGGTAAAAGTGGTTGTATAAAAATCTCAGCCTCTTAACTAACCTCCAACTAACAAGTTTTGAAAATTCAAAATTTTAAATTTTAAATTTTCAAAAATTTGAAATTAAAAGTGGATTAGTTAGATCTCATTATTAAGATTTTAAGATTTGAATTCAAAAAACTTTGAAATTTTGTTAGGGAAGTTGTTATGAGAAGTGTTTACTAGAAGATTCCAGCAGCTTAACAAACTTCCAACTACCTTGATTCAAAATTTGAATTTTAAATTTAAAATCCTTATAAAATTTAAAATTTAAACAGAAATCATCATATTTTTACATCTAGATATCATATCTCGAACTTGAAATTCATAAAAAAATATTTTTAAATTTTCTTTTTAAAATTAAACTTAAGGGAGGGAAAAATAGAATTTGAACAGCTTCTAGAAAATAACCTAAGAACCCAAATTTTAAAATCCAAAAATTCCAGGAAGAATATGTTTTAAAATTTTGTATTTAGGATAAAAAACTCCTAAAATATAGAAAAATAATTTTTAAATATTTTTTCCTTTTTAAAAAAATACTAAAATTTCATGGAAATCTCAGGTTGGTGCTAATACAGAAATTTCTGCAATCAGCAAACCTCCAATTGACTAGATTCAAAATTCAAAATTTAAATTTAAAAATCTTTAAAAAAACAAATTTTAAATTAGTACTTTCAGATCTTGGATTTAAAATTTTATATCTCAAATTTTAAAATTTAAATATCAAATTTTGGATTTAAATTTTGGACTTGAAGGCAAGCAACACACAAAGGGAACAAAATTTCAGCAACTTGACCTAGTAAACCATAAGCTCTGATACCAAAAATTGATGCGGGATAAAAATGAAATGATGGATGGAAAGTTTTAGCAAGCTAACCAGAAAGCAAACTTGAGCAATTAATTATCAAATAAATGGACTAAATTAACCCAAGGAATGAATTTAATAAGGAGACTAGTTGATCTAAGTTACAACACCCGCAATATAGATCTAGTTCAAAACAAAGATTAGGATCTTCATGGTAAGGAAACCATCACTACTATGACAAGTTAACCTTCAAATGATCAGATCTAATAAAGCTTAGGAAGAGTTTTCCTATCAACAATGATGGGTAAAATATTTTTAGTGGAAAGGAAGCTCTTAACACTCAAGGATTGTGGACTAGAAGGCAAGATTAGCACTCCCTATTTTAGGACTTACCTTGGCCTTGATCCATGGAGTGGAGACCTTCATCCTTGACTTGGGGACCTGAGAAAACCTGCAACAAAACCTAAGATTAGGCGTGGAAGGAGAATTGAGGTTGGAATTGAAACAAGGAAAGAAAGGAGAAGACTATAGGCCGGTGGCTTGGAGCTTTGGAACTTGATCTTGGATCAATCAAAAGGGTGTCCCACCCTTCACTCTTTGCAAGGGCAATCAACTCTTCAAACACAACTCAAGTGCCTCTCACCCTCTCCTCAAACAAAGATTCAAATACTCAAACTAAAGAGAACTCACTCACTCCACACAAGAACACAAGATGGAACTCAACAAGAAGAAAACCTTCATTAATACTCAAAAAATTTCATAACATGGAATGCCTTACAAGAGAGGCCTTGTAGCCCTATTTATAGGCATAGGGGTCAGCCAAGAGAGAGAGGGGGAAGGGGTTAGGTTAGGCTAACTATTCTAGTTAGATCTAACAACTTAGGTTACATAGTTATAACTAGAAACAACTTATGGGTAGGAGGTTGTAACAACTTGACATGTGGCACCTAGGTGGCAATGACATGGCTTCCATTTATTGTTGTGGAACTTTAGGTGGTGTGTGATGTGGCATCCCACATGTCAAGTTGGTTGGAGGTTTGTTGGGGGAGTGGAAAGTGGTTATATACTCTCCTCATAATGCTTGATGTGGTGTCCATCCTTTTTCCCCAAGAATTCTTGATGATGCGTCCCCCATATGAAGGAAAAATGGAATTCAAAAGGTGGCATCATGATTTGCTTGGGCTTTGATTTGGGTGGTGTCATGGCTTGTTAAAAGATGGGCTTGACCTGGGTTGAGCTGACTTAAAGAAAGGTGGCTTTCTTTCATGAGTTGGCTCATGGATTTGTGCTTCAAGTGGAGTTGGCTTCATGGGCTTGGTGGGCTTCATTCCAAGGCTCTTATTAAATCTTAGTAGACTATATTAGCTGCAAAATCAAAGAGAATTAGTTAAAAATATTTTCTTCTTGTTAATGTCCCCATCACCAACCTAGTCTAACCATGGAGTACAACTTTGAAACCTTTTTGAGGTTCATGACTGAACAATGTACCCAAATGAACTATAGGTTTGACCGACTGGATAAGCAATTCAAAAACCTAGAGAGAATCCGTAGGACCTGTACTAGCCCTGGTTCACCCAAACCAACTATCCTTGACCCTAGAACCCATTGACCTGGCCCACTATGCTCAGTGGCCATAATCAAAACCAGGTACTATTCATGTTTTTCTTAGCCAACCCTTCCCCACTACCCCACATCCTAGTCATTGTCTCTTTAGTCAACCCATCCCTATTACCCCATTGGTCAACCAAGATGCTATTGAAGAGGAAGTGTATGAAGCTGATGTGAGCTTAGTAGATGAATATGAAGATGAGGAGATATAGGAGGTAGACTCAGAGTTAGTTGATCCTGACTATACCCAGGCTAAAGCCAACCCAGAGTTAGCTAAACCTGACCCTACCCAGACTGATGCTATGCTAGAAGGACCATTTGAAAAAGAGAACAATGAAGAGTTTTACCTTACTGCTAGGACCTTACCTGAGGAAACACTAGAAGAGAGTAAAACCATAGAGCTTAGTCCTGAAGTAATCAGTAAGGACTTGATTTTTCCAAACCAGAAACATTAGGAAGACTTCACTCCATAAGTCCCCATTGAAGATCTTTTTCCTGAAATTCTTGGCTTGTCCTTTCTTCAAGCTGACCCTTTATTACCTGTTGACGTAACTCAATGTCCAACCTTTAAGGTCAACCCCATTAGTCTAGGACTATTCTCGAAAATCTCTTCATATTTTCTACCCTACTAGGCTAACCCTAAATCCACTTCTTACTTCCAACCCTTTCCTGAAGCTTCCCATGTGTCTAGGACCATTAGGTTATATTTTGTAGAGGTAAGTAGGTTGCATACATTCATTGAGCGTGTTAGGTTTGCATCCTATTTCTGGAAGATCCTTTGGCACCTACTAGGAACCAAGCAGAAATTTTCTGCATCCTACCATACACAAGCCAATGGCAAGACTAGTATAGCGAACCAAAGTTGTAGAATTTTATTAAGTTGTCTAGTAGTCAAAACCATTGAAATTTGGGACTTCCTAATACTTACAGTTAAGTTCACCTTCTATAGGTCCACTTAGAACAATCCATTTGAAATTGTACATGGGTACATGCCAAGGAAACTTTTAGATCTTATACCATTACCTATGCATTAATGCATTTCAGAGTCTGCAAAGTCATATGCTTAGCATGTTAGAGAGTTGTATAAGGAAATAAGTAAAAAAAATAATGAAAGCAACAAATCTTATAAACATATGGTGGATTCTAGGAAAAGACTCAAAGAATTCAATGAAGGAGACTTTGTCATGGTCAGGCTACGACCTGAATGGTTTCCACCTAGAACCATGAAGAAGTTAAACGGTCGTAGTAGTGGACCATACAAAGTAATTAGAAAAATTGGACCTAATGCTTATGTGCTTGAGTTACCACCTGAACTAGGCATTAGTTTTACTTTCAACATTTTAGACTTTGTAGAGTATAAGGAGCCAACGATGATGCCAAGTGAGCCTTTTGGGCCTGATCCCATCCTTGAGAGCGAACCAACCCATGAGTGTCCACCAGCTAAAATACCAGAGCGGAGAGATAGGATTGAGTGGATCTTGGATGACAAGATTATCGCTACTCGGAGCAAAGAATATCAACGATATTTGGTTTATTGGCAAGGATGACCCAAGATTGAAGAATCTTGGATCACTATAGAGGATTTGCAAAGGATTGATCCCAACTTACTAGAACACTATCATAGTAGAGTTGACCCATACTCAACAGGATTGAGTTTCTCCTACTCGGGGAGAATTGGTGCAGACACAAGGGCCAGAAAAAAAAAATGATAGGTCAATTTCACATCCCTATGGATCACCTATGACTAAGCCCTAAACCCCAATTAAATCATAACCTGTATATATATATATATAAGCCCTATTTACCAAGTTGAGTCAGTATTTAATTTTTGTTATGCCTTTTGATCAAATTGGGTTCAATTTGATCAAGTTGGGTTTAGAGTTAGCCCATTTACTTATTTAGTTGATTGAGTCTTGTAATTAGTTATTTTATTAAGTCCTGTAATACAAGAGGGGACCCAAATCAAGATACCATATGCCAACCCAATTCAATTCATGTGCTAAACAATTCTTGGTGCCACATGCCAACTAATTCTTGGCACCACATCCTCAAATCTTGGATGCCTATGTCACATGCCACAGGCCACATCACCTGCCACATCATCTTGGACATCATCATATGCCATGTCATCTTGGTTGGCCACAAGAATTCCATATGGACGCCCACCAAAAGTCCAAGTCTCATGTTCTAAAAAAATTAGGACATCCAGACATCCAAACATCCGGACATCCGGACATCCGGACATCCAGACATCCAGATATCCGGACATCCAGATATCTGGACATTCAGACAACATTCAAGTTTATCCAAAAGGGGTGCCCATGAATTTCCTATTTGTTGCCCATTTAAAAGCCAAGATATCGCTACTTTTAAGAAGAGTAAGTGGGAAGGACTCCTCATCTCACCTTCTATTTGTCGCCAACATCCAAGGGTGCCTCTTTTTATCCTTTCTTGGTCACCTAAGTTGGAGGTTTGAATTCAATGGGTGCCTATCATGAAGAGTCGAAGGGTGTGCCATCAACTTTTAAATTTCAAGGAGTATAATCCATAAAGACCATTTAAATTCGAAGAAGTCCATCCAAAATAAGGAGTACCATTTCAAGATAAGGTAGAGGTCATCTTTAACTAATTTCAAGGAGATGCCAAGATGGGAAGAAGGATTGATGCCAAAGAAGGGAGGATGCCATATTCATCCACATCTCATTTGTCGCCCAATTCAAAATTAAGAAGTGATTTCACAAGAACTTCTTTCATTTGTCACCAATTTAAGAGGACCAAAAAAGGACACCATCTCATTTAGCGCCTCTTCTGATTTCAAGATTTATCGCACACTTTATTTTAAGAGATGTTGCCCAAATGGATAAACCTCCTCCCATGTTGTCGCCCAAACCAGATGAAGCCCAGGAAGAGATCAAAATCAAGAGACCAAGACACTAGGAGATGAAGTTCCAAAGTTTGCTATGATGGGTTTCTAAAGGGTCATCATGCATGTATGATGCATTGGATTTCAAAAATTTATACAAAGAAAAACCCTTATTGACAAGAAACCCTAATACCAAGATCCCCTCATTTATATACAACTAATATATCACTAATATGGTTCATGATAAATACCTGGAACGTTGTTTTCTACTCTTTTCCACTATGCTCACAAGTACAATGGTGCAGGCACCAGACTCAGAAGAAGACTTCAGAGCTCCATTTGGATCTCTGATTGACATTGCCCGAGAAATTAGGGTTTGTAATAAAGGTTGACCTGGTCAACCAGTTTATTTATTTTATTTATTGAGTCACCATTTAAATTTTGTTGAGTCATGTTGACTCAGTGCAAGTCCCAATGTGGTTTCAATTTGGTCCAAAATGGTGCCACATTTGTCTTCCAATCAAATCAAGGTTCAAGCAAGTGGAGGCCACACTCCAAGCCACACGCCCAGCCACACTCCGAGCACACGCCAGAGTCCAGGAGGTGCCACAGAGGCATCCCAGTGTCATGGTCCCCACATCCAAAGAAGAAAAAATCAAATTGGAGGCTACTTTAAAGGAGGCGCCCATACCTGCCTATTTTACCTAAGCAAAGAAGGAAGAAGACTTCTCTTGGAGAAGAAATCAAAGAAGGACATCCAACCTACTCCTAATTGAAGTTCAAATCAAAATCAAAGAGCTTAACTTGGAGTGAAAGAAAAGAAGAAATACCATAAGAAGAAGAGGACTCCAAATCCAAATCCAACTCCAAAGGAGGCACCAAAAAAATTCAAAAAAAATTCCTTTATGGCCGTCCCAATTTTTTTTGAACTCTTGGTCGGCCAAGAGAGAAGATTTTCTACCTAATCTAGTGGTTGGAGGAGTTTAGTCCCACATGGGAATTTGTACAAGCTTGGAGAAAATTTTAGGTCTATATAATAGACCTCTCTTTGTAACTTTAGAAAATCAATGAAGAAAAATTATTTTTGCTATTCTCTTGTGTTGAGTGACCTAGGTTTCTCTTCTTCCGCACTATTCTAAGTGTTGATCTCCATGAGGGGGTAATCCGGGTTCCATTGGAGCCTTGAGGAGGTGAGAGATCTCCATCTTTATCCAAAACCCTAGGTTAGCCACTTGAAATTCCAAAACCCTAGCCGCCCTTCATTATTTTCAATCCCTCAAACCCTAGCTCCATCCATCTCCCATGGCCTCTCTCTCTCTACCAGTCCAGGCCGTCCACCTTCATCCAGATCCAGTCCGGCTACTTCAGATCCAGAGCAAGTTCCAAGGAAAATCACATCAACATCCAGGAGAATCCAGTTTTCAGCAATTTCACTCTTCAAGTTCATCAACCTGGTAAATCTTTCCCTTGACTCTCTGATTCCATCAATTGTTTTTCTTCTCTTCCAGATCTTGAGTTCAGGAGAAGCCAACCCGCCAAAGGACCAGTATTAGAGGATCCATTATGAAGATATCTGAATTCGAGGATCCAACAATCTGCTCGGGAGAGTTCTTCCACCAAAATCTGTGAAGATCATTGCCTGGTTAGATAAACCATCTCTTCTCTTTATTTCTGTTCTGTTGAAAGTTCGGAGCGAAACCCTAGGTCTGGGAGTTTCTCAACCCCCAGCGATCCGTTGCTTCTGAACTACTCTGATAATTTAGTTTCCTTAAAATTGTGCTTTCAATTATCATATTAGTATCTTTCAGTGTTAGGTTAACTTTTCTTTGATTTGAAGCCAACTTCTACAAACATATAAAAACAACAAAAAAAAAATTAGTTTACTTCCGCATCGTGTCCCTTTATTTGTTCTGCATCATTTTTGGTATCAGAGCCCAGTCTAGGGTTTCTGATTTGCTTGCTTGCTCGTTTTGATTGTTCTCTTTTTATTTTGTCTGCTCGAAGTAGACTCCCCAGGACATCCGGTCCTAGGAACTAAGCGAGGTGCAAGCCTCCTCCTCCCATTCCACGGGGTGTTCCTAGGGCGTGTAGGGGATCCATTGGGTTATAACTTCGTAGCAGGGATTATAAACGGGGAAGACAATCTAGTTGCAGCCCGTAATTGCCCTGTTGTCTAAATTATTTCTCCCTGCATAAAACTCCGAATTGCATGATTTTTACTTCGTTGAAACCAGTATAATTGAACCTATTTTCCATAATTTCTCTGTGATTTATTGGGTTCGGTAAAAATTCTGAGAATTAAAATACAGCAACTCTATTTTTTGTGTTCTGCAATTCAATTCTTTTTGGAGTGATCATCTCATAATTTACTTAAGGGCAATTGAGCATTTAAGATAAGGGGAGGAGTTGATTACCTCTCCTTAGCCCAAAACCACCATCCAATCCTTCGAACCTAGACCTAATTTAAAATCAGTTAGACCTAATTTGCCCTAGTGGGCTAGGGACACCAATTGGTCGGGTCTAGGCTAGTGTTGAGTCAGTTTGCCGAGTTATTCTGTGTGTGCTTAGCACTCAGTGTCTAGAACGGTGGTTTAGGGACTACGTCCCGAAGGGCTTGTGTGCTGGTCCGCCTACCTGGCCAATCACTGATTGGTGTCTAGGATTGGCAATCAAGGACCTAACACTCCCCTTACACCTGCCTGGCTGAGTCCTGAGTTACTACAGGCTAGCTTGCCACTCTGATTGGGCATCTAGTTTGGACTCTAGGTCTAGTGATCCAGTAGTCGATTTAGTCTAGTCTCATTTTGTGTGCTTGCTTGAATCATCATGTCTACCAGAAACGGAGTGCCATATCAACCTGGTCAAACCCAACCTGATTTAGAGGCCAATTTCAGAACTCTTACTGAAAGTATGGCTAAAATGAATCAGGATATGACAAACACTGTGGCCCAGTTTAGCGCACAAATTCATGAGGATCTTACCCAACTTAGAGACCGAGTCCAAGTACTTGAAGAACCTAGACATCGGAATTGGACTCCTGACCCCGATTTTAATGTGCCTCAACCTCATCCACATCAGGAGCCTAGAAGGCCTTTATATAGAGATCCTGAACCTAATCATAGGAGGCCTGACCCAGAGCCTGAAGATAGAGATGATAGGTTCATCAGGAACATCAAATTAGATGCACCCACTTTTGATGGTAGTCTGAACCCTAAGGTGTATTCTGATTGGGAGGGTGAGATGGACCAATACTTTGAGTGGTATGCTATGTCTGAGGAGAGGAAATACAAGTTTGCCAAGATGAAATTAGTGCGTCAAGCTAGGTTATACTGGGGGAACATTGAGCTAACCACTAGGAGACGGAATGTTGAGCCCATAACCACTTGGCAGGGTATGAAAGAAAAACTGAGAGATAAATACCTACCCATTTCATACCAGCAAAACTTGTTAGACCAATGGCAAAACCTGAAACAAGGAAACCGATCTGTCTCAGACTACATAACTACTTTTGATGAATACCTAATGAGATGTGATGTGAGTGAAGCCCACGAAGTCACTTTGTCTAGATTTAGGGCTGGACTGAGGGAAGAAATCAAGAGAGAACTATTTCTGAGAGAGGTTACTGATCTAGACCAAGCCTACCAGATTGCACTGAACACTGAGAAATTTCAGAGAGGACCTATACCTTCTAGGGTTAGTGCCCCAATCCCAAGGAATGGACCTAGCCAAGTTATCCCTAGTAAACCTTTTCAGGGTACTTCTACCCCTAGACCCATGGACAAAGGTAAGGCACCTGACACCCAGAGAACCCCTAGTTCAAATATCACCTGTTTTAAGTGTCAGAAACCAGGTCACATTTCCAGTCAGTGTACTGCCATAGCCTGTTTCAAGTGTCATAAGGTAGGTCATGTTGCTAGCCAGTGCCCACGAAGATCCCTTTACATAGAAGAGGGAGAGAATGATAATTCCGAGCCTAGTGAGGAATTTGAAGAAGAAGTTTATGAGGCCGGAATGAATTTGGTTGAGGAGTATGAAGGAGAGGAGGAACCCAATGAATCTGACCAATTAGGAGTTGTAAGATGCATCCTATCCCAGAATCTAGTTCAAGAGGATTGGCGTAGGACTAACATCCTACAGACTTTTCTTAAATTAGGGGATAAGGTATGTAAGATCATCATAGATAGTGGGAGCTGTGTAAATGCCATCTCTACTAGCACTGTCAAGATGTTAGTCTTAATCCCAGTTCCCCATCCCAACCCCTATAAGGTTTCTTGGGTAGATTCTACCTCCATACCCATCCAATCTAGATGTCAAGTCCAAATCCAAATGCAATCTTATCACGAAAAGATTTGGTGCGATGTTTTACCCATGGGGGTGAGCAGTATAATTCTCGGAAGACCTTGGTTGTATGATCATGATGCCACCCTCTTAGGAAAATCCAATACCTGTGTCTTTAGTTTCAATGGGAAGAAGATTACGATCCATTCCGTTCCCCGTAAGGACAAGGTAACTAAAGGAGCCGGTAAGGTTAAGGAGATGAAAACTGGAGTGAACCTAATCAGTGCTAAGGATCTAGAACAAGAAATTCATAGTGGTTCACCCATCTGGATGTTGACTGCTAAGGAACTTAGAACTTCGGAACCCTCAGAGCCTCCTCAAGAAGTTAAACCTGTGTTAAAAGAATTTGAGGATGTCTTTCCCGAGGATTTGCTAGACCACCTTCCACCTCTTAGGGATATCCAGCATGCCATAGATCTAATCCCAGGAGCGACTTTGCCCAACTTGCCCCATTACAGGATGAATCCATCTGAGCATGAAGAACTGCAAAAGCAGGTTGGAGAATTATTGAGGAAGGGGTTTATTAGAGAAAGTCTTAGTCCTTGTGCAGTCCCAGCCTTACTAACCCCAAAGAAAGATGGCACGTGGAGGATGTGTGTTGACAGTCGTGCCATCAATAAAATTACAATCAAATATAGGTTTCCCATCCCTAGACTAGATGACATGCTTGATATGATGGCTGGTGCAATGGTTTTTTCTAAGATTGATCTCAAAAGCGGCTATCATCAGGTTAGGATTAGACCCGGGGATGAATGGAAAACTGCTTTCAAAACTAAGGATTGTCTTTATGAATGGGTTGTTATGCCTTTTGGGTTGTCCAATGCCCCTAGTACCTTCATGAGAATTATGACCCAGGTACTTAGATCTTTCATAGGAAAATTTGTGGTGGTCTATTTTGATGACATCCTGATCTATAGTAAGACCCCAGCAGATCACCTAGGCCACCTTAGAGCAGTCTGCCAAGTTTTGAGGAATGAGAGACTCTATGGTAATCTTAAGAAGTGTGACTTCATGACTAGTAGAGTTATCTTTCTTGGTTTTGTAGTAACCCCTGACGGCGTGGCGGCCGATCCTGAGAAAATTAGGTCCATAGTAGACTGGCCTGAGCCAACCAATGTGCATGAAGTTAGAAGTTTCCACGGCTTGGCTACCTTCTATAGGCGATTCATCAAGTGGTTTAGTACTTTAGCTGCTCCTATCACTGATTATATTAGGAAGGGAGAATTTCATTGGACTAAGTCAGCCCATAAAGCCTTCCTAGATCTTAAGGATAAAATGACCCAGGCACCCATTCTGAGATTACCCGATTTTTCTAAAGTATTTGAGGTTGCCTGTGATGCTTCAGGTGTAGGAATAGGTGGATTCCTAAGCCAAGAGAATCATCCCATAGCATTCTTTAGTGAAAAACTTAATGATGCTAAGCTTAGGTATTCTACCTATGATAAGGAATTTTATGCGGTGGTGCAAGCTTTGCATTACTGGAGACATTATTTGCTACCGCAGGAATTTGTACTATTTTCGGACCATGAGGCCCTTAGATTTCTGAACTCCCAAAAGAAGCTTAACCCTAGGCATGCTAAGTGGGTAGAATATATCCAGTCCTATACTTTTGTCCTGAAACATAAGGCTGGAGTTGAGAATAAGGTAGCTGATGCCCTTAGTCGCCGATCTCTGTTATTAACTTCTGTTAGAACTGAGGTCATAGGGTTTGAGCAAATCAAAGAGGAATATGAGTCTTGTCCGGATTTCACAACTGTGTATCAGGATCTAGTTCAAGGACCATCTAGTAATCACCAGGATTATACCCTTGTAGATGGTTTTTTGTTCTTCGAAAATAGGCTTTGCATCCCTAGAACTTCTCTTAGGGAATTTTTGATTTGGGAAATCCATGCTGGAGGTTTAGCCAGCCATTTTGGAAAAGACAAGACCATTCTAGCTATTGAAGACCACTTTTTCTAGCCTAGCTTGAAAAGGGATGTAGCAAATATTGTAGCTAGATGTCGAACCTGCGCTGTTGCCAAACAGCGAAAACAAAACACTGGCCTTTATACCCCACTCCCTGTCCCAGATCGTCCTTGGCAAGATGTGAGTATGGATTTTGTGTTAGGTTTACCTAAGACCTAGAGGAGACATGATTCTATCTGTGTCGTAGTCGACCGATTCTCTAAAATGGCCCACTTCCTGCCTTGTTCCCAAACCTTTGATGCATCTAAGGTAGCCACGCTTTTCTTCAATGAGATAGTTAGACTCCATGGCCTACCTAAGACAATCGTTTCAGATAGGGATGTCCGGTTCACCAGTTACTTTTGGAAGACCCTTTGGCATAAGTTAGGGACAAAACTTAAGTTTTCAACTGCCTATCATCCCCAAACTGATGGCCAAACTGAAGTAGTGAACCGTAGCCTAGGAAATCTGCTGAGATGTCTTGTTGGTGAAAACACCAGAAATTGGGATTTATACCTACTAAGGGCAGAATTTGCGTACAATGACTCGGTCAATAGGTCTACGGGTAAGAGTCCATTTGAAATTGTACATGGGTACAAACCTCATACACCTCTTGACCTAGTCCCTTTACCTGTCCACACTCGAGTCTCCGAATCTGCTGAGAATTTTGCACAGCATGTAAAAGACTTGCATAAAGAAATTCATGCCAAAATAAATTTAAGTAATGAAACTTTTAAGAAGTTGGCTGATACTCAAAGGCGAGTCAAATCTTTTGTTGAGGGAGACTATGTGATGATTAGGTTAAGGCCTGAACGGTTTCCTCCTGGAACCGTTAGAAAGTTACATGCTAGGGGAGCTGGACCATTTAGAGTGGTAAAGAGAGTAGGATCCAATGCCTATGTGCTCGAGTTGCCTCCAGAACTAGGCATTAGCTCTACTTTCAATATTACAGACTTAGTAGAGTACAGGGAGCCAGCTGTGATTCCTAGTGAGCCTTTTGAGCCTAACCCTATCATTGAGAGTGATCCCGACCCTGTGTGTCCACCAACAAACTGGCCTGTGAGGAAAGAGCAGATTGAAAAGATCCTGGATGATCAGGTTATCTCTACTCGTAATCGAGGATACCAAAGGTACCTGGTCTGCTGGCAAGGAAGGCCAGATTCTGATGACTCTTGGATCTCCCGAGAAGAATTACAAGAATTGGACCCAGACCTCTTGGAGAGATACCAGAGCCAACTTGAGCCTTACTCGACAGGGTCGAGTTCCTCCCACCCTGGGAGAATTGGTGCGGGCACCAGACTCAGAAGAAGACTTCAGAGCTCCATTTGGATCTCTGATTGACATTGCCCGAGAAATTAGGGTTTGTAATAAAGGTTTACCTGGTCAACCAGTTTATTTATTTTATTTATTGAGTCACCATTTAAATTTTGTTGAGTCATGTTGACTCAGTGCAAGTCCCAATATGGTTTCAATTTGGTCTAAAATGGTGCCACATTTGTCTTCCAATCAAATCAAGGTTCAAGCAAGTGGAGGCCACACTCCAAGCCACACGCCCAGCCACACTCCGAGCACACGCCAGAGTCCAGGAGGTGCCACAGAGGCATCCCAGTGTCATGGTCCCCACATCCAAAGAAGAAAAAATCAAATTGGAGGCTACTTTAAAGGAGGCGCCCATACCTGCCTATTTTACCTAAGCAAAGAAGGAAGAAGACTTCTCTTGGAGAAGAAATCAAAGAAGGACATCCAACCTACTCCTAATTGAAGTTCAAATCAAAATCAAAGAGCTTAACTTGGAGTGGAAGAAAAGAAGAAATACCATAAGAAGAAGAGGACTCCAAATCCAAATCCAACTCCAAAGGAGGCACCAAAAAAATTCAAAAAAAATTCCTTTATGGCCGTCCCAATTTTTTTTGAACTCTTGGTCGGCCAAGAGAGAAGATTTTCTACCTAATCTAGTGGTTGGAGAAGGTTAGTCCCACATGGGAATTTGTACAAGCTTGGAGAAAATTTTAGGTCTATATAATAGACCTCTCTTTGTAACTTTAGAAAATCAATGAAGAAAAATTATTTTTGCTATTCTCTTGTGTTGAGTGACCTAGGTTTCTCTTCTTCCACACTATTCTAAGTGTTGAGCTCCATGAGGGGGTAATCCGGGTTCCATTGGAGCCTTGAGGAGGTGAGAGATCTCCATCTTTATCCAAAACCCTAGGTTAGCCACTTGAAATTCCAAAACCCTAGCCGCCCTTCATTATTTTCAATCCCTCAAACCCTAGCTCCATCCATCTCCCACGACCTCTCTCTCTCTACCAGTCCAGGCCGTCCACCTTCATCCAGATCCAGTCCGGCTACTTCAGATCCAGAGCAAGTTCCAAGAAAAATCACATCAACATCCAGGAGAATCCAGTTTTCAGCAATTTCACTCTTCAAGTTCATCAACCTGGTAAATCTTTCCCTTGACTCTCTGATTCCATCAATTGTTTTTCTTTTCTTCCAGATCTTGAGTTCAGGAGAAGCCAACCTGCCAAAGGACCAATATTAGAGGATCCATTACGAAGATATCTGAATTCGAGGATCCAACAATCTGCTCGGGAGAGTTCTTCCACCAAAATCTATGAAGATCATTGCCTGGTTAGATAAACCATCTCTTCTCTTTATTTATGTTCTGTTGAAAGTTCGGAGCGAAACCCTAGGTCTGGGAGTTTCTCAACCCCAAGCGATCCGTTGCTTCTGAACTACTCTGATAATTTAGTTTCCTTAAAATTGTGCTTTCAATTATCATATTAGTATCTTTCAATGTTAGGTTAACTTTTCTTTGATTTGAAGCCAACTTCTACAAACATATAAAAACAACAAAAAAAAAATTAGTTTACTTCCGCATCGCGTCCCTTTATTTGTTCTGCATCATACAAGCCCTCCAATGGTGATCCACATAGGAATTGATCCAAGGAGGAACTCCTACTTCAGTTGCTTGCTTGACTAGGACTCTTTTTGACAGCCTTTTGGACTTTGACCTTTGTAGAACACCCTACCCTCTTGTAGGGTACTCTGAATGCTTTCCAAAACTACTCTTGGATTTGGGATTGCCTTCCTATAGGATACTCTAGGCTTATATCTTAAATTCTAAGACTTGTCATAGTAAGAACAACCTTGTCTTAAAGAGACAATGTTTGTCTTAAGGTGGAGGGAGGGAGAAAAACACTTAGAATAAACTATGGTGGAAAATCTCTTCTAAAACTCATAACACCGCCCCTATTTATAGTTTTAAGAGGGGCGTGTGATATGTCCAGCCATCAACTTATTAGATATGAATTTTCAAGATCGAAGAGAAGTTATCTGGCTTGAAAAATCATATCCAATATGTCGATTCATGAACCAAGGCCCATATCCGCATCCCTTCTCATTCCTAGATGATTTCTCACATCCCATATGGCAAGTACCATTCTCTGGAAGCCAAGAGATGTCTCTTCAATATTCAAGCATCAGAGAATTTGAAAAGTCCTGATAGCAGAAGGATTCTGCTTCAGACCACGCGCCAAATGAAGAGATGCGTCCCTTCATGCGCGCGTTCTCCTTCCAAGCCTTTTCATGCCAATTCAAAATAAGTTGACCGGTCAAAAATATTCCTAAAAGGTATGGGGATATGTGACAAGAGAGTTCTAGATAAATCAGCTAGAGTGATTCATCTGCAGAAGGACTATTGGTCCTTTCTGCGATCTCTTTCCTTGGCGTGTGCACATATGAGCCCAAGGTGTCCATGCCGACTTGGACTCTAGTCCAAGTGGCATTCCATGTCCAATTAAATCAGAATAAAACCTGATATAGGTTGTCTTAATCAAGACATAACCTAATTTAAGTCTCTCTTAAATTGGTTAATCAAATTAGCAAGCAACTGGACCCAAATCAACTTGGGTTAAATATTAAGCTAGCCTACACATGCTAGTGTGCAATCTAGCTAACCAATTAGGATCCCATGACCCTAATTAAATTATGAATGACTTTCTTGGTCAACTCCCTAACATGTGTGACCCTTTGGGTTCCACATCTAGCCAGCGGTAGGCTTAGGTTTAAGCCAATTCGAACCAATCAAACCCGATTGACCTAATTAGGTCAAATTAAGCTGACCTAAATTGCAAATTCGATCTGTCCATCAAATTGACTCATGAAACCAATCCAATTGATTCATGAATACCTACAAGACATAGTTGACATCTAGCAACTTGTCATGCCTACCCAGAAGATTAGGAATTTGGTAAAAAGTACCAAAATACCATTCAGTAGAAAGTTACCATGCAATTAAATATTTCGATCTCCCATTATCTCGATTAAGTGATGGGTATGGATAAATGTCAAACACTAGCACTTAGTCATTTTGAATCTCTATTTGATAATGAAGACTCAGCTGATGACTGATTAGAAACCACTTCCAATCTCATCTTGCTTTGATCAATGACTCCTTGAGTCATCAATCGAAGTGATCACTTGGGATAATAATTCCTCTTACTAGGAATGATCGATTTTTTATTGGTCCACTCATATCCTTCATACACCTTCCACCATATCTGAAAACACCTTGTACATGACTTAATGTCATGAATGAGTATGAACCAAAACATAGCTTAGTGTGCATAAGAAACCATGGTGACCTCAGTTCTAAAGATCATAAGCACAACTTCTACTTTGAGATCAATCTTTTGACAAGTAATAGGACTTCTATAAGATAGTCCCGGTGTGGATAAGTTCAGTGAACTCATACCCTAATGAGAACCGTTATCCTTATATTAGTGTCTCTACATAAGTGGCTGTGAGACCAACCACCCTCTTAACAGAACATACATAGGATAAGCTAGTCTTTCCGGACTTATCGATCCCCGAATCGATGGTCCATCGACTAGGAATATTTTAGGTTAGGATTTATAGGAACTTAGGTCTCACTATCATGATTTCCATCATAACCCTAATTCCATTTGCCATAACCTATGAGGTTTATCATAATCTTTAAATAAGACACAGCAATATGATGAAACAATATGCCTTTATTAATATATTAAATATCATACAGGAGTTGGAAGATTACAAAAATGCCCTTATATAAGATTGGCTTTTAGGGCACTTTCCTTTCAATCTCCCACTTGCACTAAAGCCAATCGCCCTTGTACTTTATGCCCATACAATCTAAGTGGTGATCAAATTACTGTTGAGGAAATGCTTTAGTGAATGGGTCTGCTATATTATTCTTGGTATCATAACATCTTGTCTTTCTATGATTTCCTGAACAAGGTGAAACATCTTAGGATATGCTTGGACTTATGATGAGACCTCGGTTCCTTTGCTTGTGCAACAGCTCCAATGTTATCACAATATAACAGTACTAGCTGTTGTATTTCAAGAACCACACCCAATTCCATGATGAATTTCTTCATCCAGACAGCTTCCTTCGTGGCTTCACTTGTAGCTATGTATTCTGCCTCAGTGACTGAGTCAGCTACGGTTGGCTGCTTTGTACTCTTCCAACTCACTGCCCCACCATATAGGATGAAGACATACTTGATGGGGATCCAGGGCAGGTCCCGATATTTTTCCATTTTTCTCTTATTTTCTTAGATTTTTTTTTATTTTTCCTATTCCCGCTATTCCACCTATTCCTGCTATTCCATATTTATTCCAATCTTATTCTCGATCTATTCCTACACTATTCCATCTTCTTCCATGATTTTTTTAAAATGCCCAAACCCTAGCCTCCATCCCCACCAACCCCAGATCCGAGCCGCCCGACCCCTGGCCACCCCTGCCGGACTGCCACCGATGTTCGCCGACCCCCGCCCTCGTCGAAGAAGCCGCTGCCGCCACCCAATCATCATGGGAAGATGAACGGACGTAGAGGCGTCCGCTCGCCGTAGCCCACGGCCGCCACCATCGCCACCGGCTTGCTATCGCCGCCATTCCCGCCGCCCGCCGACCCTCGCCCGGTCATTGGTGGGGTCCGCCATTGCCCACACCCGTGTGAAGACGAACGGATGCGGGAGGCGTCCATCCACCCGCGTGCGGCCGTGTGACGCCGTCGTCCACCGCCTAACGCTGCCACCACCGCCGGCTTGTCCACCGGCCACCTTCTCGCCGTCCACGGCCTCCCACGCCGTCCACCGGCCGCACCGACGCCTGGGAGGTCTCCCACGACCGTGGGAGACCAAACGACACGCTGGGCATGCCGTGCCAGTCCCTGTGCCGCCTCGCTTGAGGCCCGCCGCTAGCCGTCCGTTGCTCGTCGTCCGCAGGCCCCGTCCGCCGCCTACTTCCCGGTCACCGGCCATATGCTCCGTCGGGCGATCCATCGTTCGCACGGCCATTTGAGGAGTTTGCACAAATTCCAGAGTAGCCCAAATTTCAGAGCAGCACATTTTCTGGAGCAGATCATCAAGCCGACATGCTTCTCAGAGCAGATCAGCACCATTTTTGATGCAACACGAATTTTGATGTAATTTATTTTCCTTTTTTAGTTTTCTTAGGGGCTAAAAAATTGAAGGTTTTGGTTTTTCTATATAAAGGCCCCCTCTCCCCTGTAATAAAGAGGGAGAGAGATATTTGATATAGATTTTTGGGTTGGTTCCGGTTCTGGTTCTGGGCTGAGGCTCGTTTTCCTTCGTTCCCTGCTATGTGCATTATGTGTTCGATGAGGGGTGTGAGGCATTCCCTACTGTGTGCATTATGGGTTCGATAAGCACCCTAGTTATCCCCTATCTTGTCTTCTTTATCCCCTCGTGTCCTTCGAGAGTCATCCTAGTGCATCTATGTGAGAGCCCTACTGTGTGCATTATGGGTTCGATGGGAGCTTAGGGTAGCTAGTGCTGTGACCCCTTCGGGAGGGTAGCTTTATACTCAGGGTAGCTGGTGCTGTGATCCCTCTGGAGGGTAGCTTTAGGCTTTGACCCCTGACTTTCTGTGTGCGTCCCCTGCTAGAGTGAGTCTCAGGGCCATGAGTTCCACTTCCCGGTTTCCCATCTCCATCCTTCCTTCGCCACATCTACCCAGAAAATTGAAAACAAAAGAGATCAGCTGTCTTAGGATTTTAGAGTCAGTATGCCCTAGTCCCGGGAGGCTTCTTAGCCCTCCCACGGTCCTAGTTTGTTTAGTTGTTTCCCTGTTTTCCAAATAACCAGGTTACATCGATTTTTCGTCCCGCATCAGTGGTTAGCCCGCAAAACCACTAAGGTTCTTAATTAGCCCAGAAAACCAAGGGAGGTTATTGGTTAGCCTCTGAAAACCAATTAGGTTCTTGGTTAGCCCATAAAATCAAGTGAGGTTTTGACTTGTTGGCCTTGTGAAAACAAGTTGGGTTTTTGATTAGTGAGCCCGCAAAACTAATTAACTGTAATCGAGTGTGATTATAGTGAATTTCCAAGGAGATCTTGGGGAGTGGATGTAGGTGCATTGGATAGCACCGAACCACTATATTTCTTGGTCTTTGTGATTACTTGATCCCTCTTCTTGCTCCTTACTTATTACTCTTTATTTATGCTACACTTTAATTTCAGAGCATTATAATTGAATTAATAGTACCTTGCTAATTTATTTGTTGAATTGGATTGCATTGCTTAGTATCAAGTAATCTTAAGTTTTAATTTTTAGAGACCCAATTCACCCCCCCTCTTGGATTGCTTACTAGGCAACAAGTGGTATCAGAGACATGTTCTCAATGTATAGGCTTTATCACCTTGAGTAAAGATCTATGGCAGTCCCAATTGGTACTAGTGTAGTTGAGGGTCATGCCTCAAATAGACCTCCATTTTTTAATGGATCAAATTATACTTATTGGAAAACTAAGATGAGAATTTATATACATTCTATTGATTACAATTTGTGGAAAGTTGTCGATAAGGGTCCTCATATTCTTTCAGTAGTGGTTAATGGTATTTCTATCCCAAAGCTCGAAGAGGATTGGGATAAAAATGACATTAAGCAATTCGAGATCAATGCCAAGGCAATGAATCTCCTCTATTGTGCATTAGATCCTAGTGAATTCAATAGGATATCTACATGCATGTTTACTAAAGAAATATGGGACACACTTGAAGTTACCCATGAGGGTACCGATCAAGCGAAAAATACTAAAGTAAATATGTTAGTGCACACATATGAGATTTTTCGAATGGAACCTAATGAATCAATCACTGATATGTATACAAGATTAACAAATATTGTTAACGGTATGAGAAGTCTTGAAAAAGTTGTCTAACACTGATCTTGTAAATAAAATTCTCAGGTCACTTCCAACATCATGAGATCCGAAGGTGACCACAATTCAAGAAGCCGAGGATGTTGACAAGTTACCTCTTGAGCAGTTGGTTGGATCGCTCATGACTTATGAACTAAATCTGAAACAAAAATCAATGGACATGGAAAGAAGAAGAAGGGGATTTCTTTCAAATCAAACATACAAGAAGAATCTTCAATAGATGAGTCCGAAGTTGAAAAGGAAGATGAAGGTGAAGAAGCCTTCCTTGCACGAAAATTTAGAATATTCATGAAGAGAAAATTTCCTTACAAAAAAAAAATATCAATCAAAGAAAAAAGGAAAAGAAAAAGAGAAAGAAAAAGAAAAGGAAAAGGAGAAGGAAGTACCTACATGCTTCGAATGCAAGAAGTCAGGACACTACAAGTTTGATTATTCTCTCCTTAAGAAAACTAGAAAAAAATTAAGGAAAAAAGTAATGATGGCCACCTGGAGTGACAGTAAAGACTCCAGTTCTAAAGAAAAGCAGACCGAAGTTGCAAATCTCTGCTTAATGGCACATCAAGACAATGATAAGGTAAATTTCGACACTGAAATTGATTTTTCAATTGATGAACTTAGGAATGCATTTGATGAACTCATGCATGATTATAAACTGATTTTATCTGAAAACAAGAAATTGAAAAAGCATGCAAATAGTTTCTCTTTTAAAAACAATTCTTTACTAAATGATGTTTGTATTTTGAAATCTAAATTGGATGTTTTAGAAAAGAAAAACAATGCTTTATCTATGGAAAATGAAGTTTTGAAAAGACCTAAAAATGTTATTTCAAATAATGATCTTTTAAAGAAAAACAAAGATATAGAACTTGAAAATGTTAAGTACAAAAATGAACTTGAAAAGATAAAACCTTTTGTTGAGAAATTCACTTACAGTTCAGAAAAGTTAAACCTACTTTTGAATAATCAAAGAGCCATTTTTAATAAGGCAGGATCAGGATATAAACCACAGAAGCAACAAAAGTATTTCAAAACCTTTTTTGTACCTGCATCATCTAGCATTACTTGTTTCTCCTACAAAAAGTTAGGACATAAATCATTTCAATGTAATTTAAGAAAAATCAATTCTTTTAGTAAAATGTGGGTTCCAAAAGGAAACATTTTGAATGCTAATCCTAAAGGACCCAAGTTGGCTTGGGTATCTAAAAACAAAGCTTGATTTTATTATAGGTGTGTCTTGCAACCAAGGAGAACAAAAGACTTTGGTATCTTGATAGTAGTTACTCAAGGCATATGACTGGAGATGTGAAACAATTCACTTCTCTTGAAGCTTTGAATGGAGGGAGTGTGACCTTCGGTGATAATGATAAAGGAAAAATCATTGGTATTAGTAAGGATCACATAACTCCTTCTAGTAGTATTAGTAATGTACTTCTAGTCGATGGTTTGAAACATAATCTTTTAAGCATTAGTCTATTTTGCGATAAAGATTTTCAAGTAGTTTTTAAATCATCATATTGTATGATTGCTAGTCCGGATATAAATGGAGTACAATTCATTGAAAAAAGGCATGGAAATGTTTATTTAGTAAACCTAGATGATCTATCTTTACCTAATGGAGAATGCCTTGTTGCAGTGAATTCTACTAAAGATGAGACTAGTTGACTATGGCATAGAAGATTAGGGCAAGCTAGTTTGTATCTTCTTTCAAAACTTTGCAAAAAGAATTTAGTTAGAGATTTACCTGGACTTTGTTTTGAAAAAGATAGAATTTGTCAAGCATGTCAATTTGGTAAACAAGTTAAAACTTCTTTCAAACCAAAAGGTTTTGTAACTACTAGTAGGCCACTTGAACTTGATGGGGATCCAGGGCAGGTCCGAGTATTTTTTTCATTTTTCTCTTATTTTCTCGCATTTTTTTATTTTTTCTATTCCCGCTATTCCACTTATTCCTGCTATTCCACCTTTATCCCGATCTTATTCCCGATTTATTCCTACACTATTCCATCTTCTCCCGTGAATTTTTTTTTAAAACTTCCGAACCCTAGCCGCCACCCCCCCCACCGCCAAACCCCCGACCCCAGATCCGGGCCGCCCGACCCCCGGCCGCCTGCGCCGGACCGCGGCTGATGCTCACTGGTCCCCGCCCTCGTCGGAGAAGCCGCCGCCACCGCCCACGCCCTTGGGAAGATGAACGGATGCGGAGGCATCCGTCGACCATGACCCACGGTCACCGCTACCGCCTTCGCCGCCGGCCTACTGCCCGCCATCATTCCCGCCGCGCGTCGGCCCTCGCCCGACCGCCGGTTGGGTCCGCCGCCGCCCACGCCCGTGCGAAGATGAACGGACGCGGGAGGCATCCGTCCACCCACATGCGCCCCTGCACCGCCGCCATCGTTGTCGCTTACTGCCGCCGCTCGCACGTCCGCTGGCCACCATCCTACAGGCCCTGGCCTTACCCGCCGTCCACCAGCCACACCGGTGCTCTGAGGTCTCCCACAGCCGTAGGAGACCAAACGGCACGCCTTAGGGCCTGCCATGCCATTCTTGTGCCGCCTCGCCCGCAGTCCGTCGCTCGCCATCCGCCGGCCCGTCCACCATCCGCTTCCCAGCCATTCGCTGGTGCCTTGCCGGAGACCGTTTCTCTCTTCCACGACCATGAGTTGGTGTTTGAACGGATGTCAGAGCAGTCCTATTTTCAGAGCAGCATGCTTTCTGTAGTAGATCATCAAGTCGACACGCTTCTAAGAGTATATCAGCACCACTTTTGATGCAACATGAATTTTGATGTAGTTTATTTTCCTTTTTAGTTTTCTTAGAGGCTAAGAAACTGAGGGTTTTGGTTTTTCTATATAAAGGCCCTCTCTCCTCCTGTAATAATCAGATGAGTTGATATAGATTTTTGGATTTTCCATTGGTTCTGGTTCTGGTTCTGGGCTGAGGCCCGTTTGCCTTCGTTCCCTACTGTGTGGATAATGGGTTCGTTGGGGGGTGTGAGAGTCCTACTTTATGGATGATGGGTTCGAGCACCCTAATTGTCCCCTATCTCATCTTTTTTATCCCTTCGTGTCGTTTGAGAGTCATTCTAGCGCATCTTTGTGAGAGCCCTACTATATGGATGTTGGGTTCGATGAGAGCCCAAGGTAGTTGGTGCTTTGATCCCTCGGGAGGGTAGCTATTTGCTTTGATCTCTCAGGAGGGTAGCTTTATGCTTTGACCCCTAACTTTCTGTGTGCCTCTCCCCGTTAGAGTGAGTCCCAGAGCCATGAGTTCCAGTTCCCAGTCTCACATCTCCATCCTTCCTTCGCCATGTCCACTAAGAAAATTGAAAACCAAAAGAGATCAGCTATTTTAGGATTTTAGTTTCAGTGTCACCCTAGTCCCAGGAGGCTTCTTAGCCCTCCCACGGTCCTAGTTTGTTAGGTGTCTTTCACTTTCCCAGATAATCTAAGTTACATCGATTTTCATCCCGCATCAATTTTGGTATCAGAGCGAGTTATGGATTAGGGTGTGCTCCCATTTTCAAAGCAGCATGCTTTCTGTAGTAGATCATCAAGTCGACACGCTTCTAAGAGTAGATCAGCACCACTTTTGATGCAACACGAATTTTGATGTAGTTTATTTTCCTTTTTAGTTTTCTTAGAGGCTAAGAAACTGAGGGTTTTGGTTTTTCTATATAAAGGCCCTCTCTCCTCCTGTAATAATCAGATGAGTTGATATAGATTTTTGGATTTTCCATTGGTTCTGGTTCTGGTTCTGGGCTGAGGCCCGTTTGCCTTCGTTCCCTTCTGTGTGGATAATGGGTTCGTTGGGGGGTGTGAGAGTCCTACTTTGTGGATGATGGGTTCGAGCACCTTAGTTATCCCCTATCTCGTCTTCTTTATCCCCTCGTGTCCTTTGAGAGTCATTCTAATGCATCTATGTAAGAGCCCTACTATGTGGATGATAGGTTCGATGAGAGCTCAAGGTAGCTGGTGCTTTGATCCCTCCAGAGGGTAGCTTTATGCTTTGACCCCTGACTTTCTGTGTGCGTCTCCCTGTTAGAGTGAGTCATAGAGCCATGAGTTCCAGTTTCCAGTCCCCCATCTCCATCCTTCCTTCACCACCTCCACCAAGAAAATTGAAAACCAAAAGAGATTAGCTATTTTAGGATTTTAGTTTCAGTGTCACCCTAGTCCTGGGAGGCTTCTTAGCCCTCCCACGGTCCTAGTTTGTTAGGTGTCTTTTCCTTTTCCAAATAATCTAGGTTACATCTTTTCATCCTGCATCAGAACTACTTTAAATGGATCTCTTTGGACCAATTAGAACATCAAGTCTAAGAGGCAAGAGATATGGATTAGTCATAGTGGATGATTTTTCAAGATTTATATGGGTTTTCTTTTTGGCACAAAAAGATGAATCATTTTTAGCATTCATAAAGTTTTATCAAAAAGTTTCAAACGAAAAAGGTGTTTCAGTTATTCGCATTTGTAGTAATCATGCAATTGAATTTGAAAATCAAGATTTTGAAAACTTTTATAATGAAAAAGAAATAGAACATAATTTTTCTATACCTAGGATACCTCAGCAGAATAGGATAGTAGAAAAGAAAAATAATACTTTGGAAGAAATCACATGCACTATGCTTTGTGAAAATGATTTGCCAAGATATTTCTAGGCTGAAGCTATAATACAGCTTGTTACATTTGAAATCGAGTTTTAATCTGCCCTATTTTAAAGAAAACTCCATATGAACTTTGGAACCAAAGAAAACCAACTTTGAAATATTTTCGAGTTTTTGGTTGTAAATGTTTTATTTTAAACAATGAAAAAGATTATCTTGAAAAGTTCGATGCCAAGTCTGATGAAGGTATCTTTTTAGGATACTCTACATCAAGCAGGGCATACAGAGTTTCCAATAAATGAACTTTGGTTGTAGAAGAGTCAGTACATATTATTTTTAAAGAATCTACTAACAAATCCTCCAGAAAAGAGGATACATCTGATGAATGTGTAGGTGTTGACAAGCTTCAGAAGCTGACATTGAATGATCAACCTCAACCAAATGAAGAAGATCAAGACAAGAATGAGAAAGGTGATAACACTCCAAGCATCAAGATCTACCTAAATATAGCTTTTGGACATCTTAAGGAATTAATCATAGGTGATCCATCTAAAGGGATAAGAACTCGATCCTCAATTAGAAATGAATGTGATTATATAGCTTTTGTATCTCAAGTAGAAACTAAATATTTTGAAAAAGCTGAAAAAGATCCTAACTGGATCAATGCTATGCAAGATGAACTAGTTTAATTTGATAGAAATATTGTTTGGACACTTATAGAAAGACTATCTAATGTTTCAATTATTGGCACTAAATGTGTATTTAGGAATAAATTAGATAAAAATGGTATTGTTGTTAGAAATAAAGCTAGGCTAGTTGCTAAAGGCTACAATCAGGAGGAAAGGATTGATTTTGATGAAACTTTTGCTCCTGTTGCTAGACTTGAAGCAGTTAGACTATTATTAGCATTTGCTTATTTTATGAATTTCAAATTATATCAAATAGATGTTAAGACTGCTTTTTTAAATGGTTTTATAATTGAAAAGGTTTTTGTTGAACAACCACCTGGATTTGAAAATCATGTACATCCTGATCATGTTTTTAAATTACATAATGCACTTTATGGATTAAAGCAAGCACCTCAAGCCTGATATAAAAGACTCAGCAAATTTCTGATTGAAAATAATTTTTTTAGAGGAAATGTCGATAAAACACTATTTTTTAAAAAGAAAAATAATGATTTATTAGTAGTAAAAATATATATCGATGACATCATTTTCGATGCTACTAATGAAAGTCTTTGTCAAGATTTTGCTAAGCTAATGCAGGGTAAGTTCGAGATGAGCATGATGGGAGAACTCAATTTATTTCTCAAACTCCATATCAAGCAAACTGCAGATGGTATCTTCATCAACCAAGCTAAGTATAGAAGAGAAATTATCAAGAAGTTTAGGATGGAAACAGCTAAAGCAATGGTACGCCTATGAGCCCCTCTTGTAGACTTGATAAAGATGAACATGGTAAATCAGTAGATCAAAAGTTATATAAGGGTATGATTGGCTCTTTATTGTATTTAACTGCTAGTAGACCAGATATAATGTTCAGTGTTTGCATGTATGCTAGATATCAGTCTGAACCTAAAGAATCACATCTTATGGCTGTTAAGCGCATTATTAGATATCTATCTGGTACTATTGATATTGCTTTATGGTATTCTAGAAATTCATCTGCTGAATTGATTGGATATTCTGATACGGATTTTGCTGGCTTTAAATTGGATAGAAAGAGTACTAGTTGTACTTGCAAATTTATTGGAGTTAACTTAATCTCATGGTTTAACAAGAAACAAACTTCAGTTGCATTATCCATAGCTGAGGCTGAGTATATTGCAGTAGAAAGTTGTTATGCTCAAATCTTGTGGATTAAGCAACAACTTGAAGACTTTGGAATCAAGTTGGCTAGTAAGCCTATTAAATGTGATAATACCAATGCTATTTGCTTGACTAAAAATCCTGTTTAACACTCTAGGAGTAAACATATTGAGATTATACATCATTTTATTAGGGATCATGTAGAAAATAATGATGTTTTGCTTAAATTTATTAGTACTGAGTTTCAATAAGCTGATATTTTGACTAAACCTCTTCTGGAAGATCGATTCTGTATGATTAGAAGAGAGCTCGAGATCATCAATCCTTTTGATTAAATTTTTCCTATATTTGACTTAAACTAGATTAATTCGATCGTAATCTTGATAAATCTTACTCAATCATTGTTGATTTCACTCTAAAATTATCATATTTCTAGTGATTTTGATCTGCCCTTGAAATCCCTAAATTTTTGGTTTTTAAGTCAATGTGTCGATATATTGATGTGTCGACACCTGAATGTGTCGACACATGCATGAGCCGATACATGAATGACAGCAGACAAAGAATAAAGGATTTTCCAAACCATTTTTCTCCCCATTTTTTTCTCTCCTTCGAGCTGACACAAGGATTTAAAGGTACTCTCACTATTCTTGCCACTATTTCGTGCTTTATACCCATCATTTCCTTGATTTGGATGCCCAGTTGTTTGGATTTGGTTGGATTTCTCCTTGCATTGGGATTCTAAGCCCTAGAAACCCAAGATTTCAACCAAAACCTTGCCCAATCTTTCAATTCAAGCAATGGGACCTCGCAAGCCAGTTGTCCGTCGACCTCGTTAGTCAAATCAGGAAGAAGAGTGAAGGACGAAGGCCAAACATGAGTTTAGAGCTCCAGATCTGCCCGCACGACCACCGTTTGTACCGTCTAGCCGGATGAGCTCGAAGATTGTCGTTGGAGGATGGCGAGTGGACATTACATTTGACGATCAGCAGCATTTTCGGATTGGAGAGTGGATTCAACAGGCTGGTTTGACTACATTCTATTCACTTAGCAAGAGGTATTTTCCAGGGCTTATGCGAGAGTTTTATGGATCACTCGCCCATGGGACAGATGGATGGTTATCACAGGTCAGAGGATGAGATATCCCTGTTACTTCAGAGATTCTGAGCAGGGTATGGGATATACTGATGACAGAATCTGTTGTAGACAGTTTGATGGATAGACATAGTGGACTTCAGTGCATCTTTCAGTCTGACATTCTACAAGAGGGAGCCACTGTACCAGCATCCAGATTACCTGCAAAGATGAGACTATTAGATCACATCATTGCTCGGATACTTCTGACAAAGACTGGACATTTTGACTGTATCACTGAGCGAGAGTTTTTCATGATGGTCTCTTTGGTTTAGCGCATGCTCGTCTAAATTCTAGTGCTTATGGTTCACCAGATTATGGAGGCGTCGACTAGCCAGCGACTCTGCCTACCCTGTGGTATAGGATTGACTGTTCTGTTTATGGAGTATGGCGTCAGCTTTGAAGAAGAGCCCTACCGCACATTATTTCATACTGATGTGTATGACATCAGGTCATTACATCGGATGGGCTATCATTTGTTTCGAGGCTAGTGGACTCGCAGGATATCTGGTCAGGTCAAGGACAGAGCTGATGATGATGATGCAGCAAAGGAGGAACGCATCCTCCCCGGCGAGGCAGGACCCAGCAAGAGTCAGCCTGAGATGGCAGCACAGCCAGCGGTTGCTTCTTAGTTTGATCCTTCTACTTTAGCACAGCCTTAGCCAGCATAGACGGAGACCCCAGGCACTTCAGATAGCTTATTGGATAGAGTCAGATGCATCGAGATTGATGTATTTATCATGAGGCAGCATCTTGATTATCTGAGACGAGAGAGAGCCATGCTGGACTTAGTAATGGCATCTCAGCTATACTTTCTACACTGTCCAGATCTTCAGCGAGTGCTCCGGTTGCTGATACTGCTCCTGCACCTGCTTCTGCACCTACTAATGATATTGATGATATTGATACTGGTGTTGATACTACTGTTGGAGATGGTGTTACTATTGGTGATACTGTTGTTGGTGATATTAGAGATGATGATGGAGACGATATGGAGACTGACTCGGATAGATTTGATTTCACAGATCTTACATCAGAGCCAGTAGCTGAGGTGATGGCTGACTTGCCTAGGAGTCCTGTTCATGACCCTTCCTATTCACCTGCCTAGACTCCTGTTCCATCATCTCCTTCTAGATCGGATGATCACATTCCTATTCTTATTCCTATTCTCTCTCCAGTTATCGATACTCCTATCCTGACACCTATTATTAATTCTCCTGATATTGATACTCCTGTTATACATACACCTAATGTTGAGACCCCTGTTGTTGATACATCGATTATAGACATACCGGTTCATTCTATAGCTGATACTTCTATTCTTGATATGCCTGTTGTATCATCAGCTGTTACCCCTATCTTTGACACACAGATTGTTGATACTCTTACATATCATAGATCCTCGCTTATCTGAAAGCTTGGGTTTTATACACCCGGCTTTCTGTATCTTGACTCAGGTCCTTCATTTGGTTGCACTCCAGTGGTTGCTAAGATTATTGACCCAATCAGTTCCATTCTTGTGGAGGACATTGCTTCTACCTCTACTACTCTAGCAAGAGGTTGGACATATGCTCATCGCAGAGGGTGTGGTCATCATACCCCTCCTCAACCGACCAGGACCCGTCTCAGAGATCTTAGATCGAGATGAGTGCGAGCTTGATTCTTCACTGATACAAGACCGATTGAGATTGGTTTATCTTCTGATGATACTGACATGGATGAGGATTAGGATATTTTTGTATTTTTAGATAGTTTGTTTTTTATAGTTCTATGTATCTTTATCTTTGTTAGGTATCTGTTATACAAGTTCTAACTTTAAATGAAAAACTTTGTTGTTCTTCATCTTTATGTCTTTGATGCAAATGAATGATATATCTTAAATTGTTCTTCAAATGTCTTCACTCTTAAATGAATGAATTTCTTAAAGGCTGAGTAAAATAACTCAATGCTATATCTTGACTACTCAATCTATTTATTTTCCTACCTTTTAATGATAACAAAAAGGGAGAGTAGAATAATGAAATTAAAGTATAAATAGTATAAAAGTAGAATAATGAACTAAATGCAATATAATTTGTGATATATTTGTGATATGCATGCAAGGGATAAACAAAATTTTGAAAACTTGAATCAAGAAATGTTTACAAAAACTCCTTAAGAAAGGAGGAGCTTTACTTTATTTTCGACTGAAAATCCTTTCAAAATGAATTTCACCTTAAAAACCCTCTTTAAATGTTTGAAAAGATATTTATAAACTATTTTATAGATCATCGATTCAGGGGGAGCTTTGTTTTTTGTTAAACTTTTCTTGTAGAGTATCATGATACATGTTTTCTATGTTTTAAATGTATCCCAAAGCTTTGATACTCTCAATCATTATAACAAGCTCTGGCACTATTACTTTTATTCTGAATTGCCATATTATTAATGCAAATTATGTTGATACACTTAATGATTTCAATTTTATGCACCTTGATGATTTCTTTTAAAAAGTAATTTAAGCAATTTATACTTAAGGATTTTGTCATCATCAAAAAGGGGGAGATTGTTGACTCTGTTATTGATTTTGACGATAAGCAAAATGGTTAAGTATAAGTTGAGAACTAATGATTTGCTTTAAGTGTGTTTTTATTGAAAAAGGTGCTTACAAATTTCAAGAAGCTCATTTGTTTGAAGAAGCCAAGTTTGAATGAAAATATTGCTCAAAGAAGACTTGGACACTCAAGAGTTGGTTGATTGGATGGTTAAGTTAAAAGGAAATATGTTTCAGCTAAAGTTCAAGCCTTTCTGTGAAGTTTTCAGAGAAGTGTCGACTCAAAGTATCGACTCATGACATGAAGTGTCGTCACATAGAAGTGAAGTATTGACTTAGGCCGGTATGCTAGAATGTTTCAAATGTCATAGATGAAGTGTCAACATATGGACCTGAAGTGTCAACTCAAAGTATCGACACATGGATCAACACATCACCTGAGATTTTCAAGCCACAAAACTTGCAGAAATTGAAGGAACAGCTGAAGTGTCGATACATGGAAGCAAGGTATTGACTCAACTGAGTAAGTGTCGACACATCTGAGATTTCCAGAGAATTAGACTGGAGTAATTTGAACTGGGTGTCGACTCAAGAAGATCAAGTATCGACCTTATGTGTCGACTCACAGCCTGAAGTATCGACATATGGAGTTCTAGCAACAGTAACGGCTAGTTATTCAAACATAAAACTTATCCATTTTGCACTCTAACAGCTAGTTTTTTAAGTCTAATGGCTAGAAACGGGATTTGAGGCCTTGAAAAAGTATTTATATGCTCCAAATCAAATCAAATGACAACATATTGAATATTTTTGAATACCATTGAGAAGAGAGAAGAAAAGAGAGCTTTAACTCCTATTCTTTGAAGTTTCAATCACTCTCAAACTAAAGCAAGCCTCTAAGCATTAAAGAGCTCTCAAGAGATTTGATGATCATCCATTCTTGAGTATGCAAGAGGCTTCAACAAGTTCAAAGCATCTCTACATCGAGCTTCAAAGAGATACCCGCTTTGTTTTAGAAAGCTTACTTTGATTCATTATTTCTAAATCTTATTTGTTGTAAGGGTTCTTAGTTAGCCTATTAGAAAACCAATGGAGGTTATTGGTGAGGCTTTGCAAAACTAATTAGGTTGGTGGTTAGCCTACAAAACCACTAAGGTTCTTGGTTAGCCTGGAAAACCAAAGGAGGTTATTGGTTAGCCTTTAAAAACCAATTAGGTGAAAGCATAACAGGGTCGTGAGTGCCTACACTAAGCACGCAACAGCGCAAGGAGCAGGTTTGTATTTTAAAATAATTTTAAAATAGGAGTGGAAAAACCTACTTGGTACAGGATCTAACATTTTCAAGATGCATGCATAGGAAAAGGAAGGCATGTAATAGGCATGTAATATTTATAAACAATTTAATAAACCTAGATCTAGGCATGCTGATGCGGGACGAAAAATTGATGTAACCTGGTTACTTGGAAAACAGGGAAACAACTAAACAAAACAGGACTGTGGGAGGGCTAAGAAGCCTCCCAAGACTAGGGCATACTGACACTAAAATCCTAAGATAGCTGATCTCTTTTGTTTTAAATTTTTCTGGGTGGATGTGGCAAAGGAAGGATGAAGATGGGGGATCGGGAAGTGGAACTCATGGCCCTGAGACTCACTCTAGCGGGGGACGCACACAGAAAGTCAGGGGTCAAAGCCTAAAGCTACCCTCTCGAGGGATCACAGCACCAGCTACCCTGAGCATAAAGCTACCCTCCCGAAGGGGTCACAGCACCAGCTACCCTGAGCTCCGATCGAACCCATAATGCACACAGCAAGGCTCTCACATAGATGCGCTAGGATGACTCTTGAAGGACATGAGGGGATAAAGAAGACGAGATAGGGGTAACTAGGGTGCTCATCGAACCCATAATGCACACAGCAGGGAACGCCTCATACCCCTCATCGAACCCATAATGCACATAACAGGGAACGAAGGAAAATGGTCCTCAGCCCAAAACCAGAACCGGAACCAACCCAAAAATCCATATCAAATCTCTCTCTCTTTATTACAGGGGGAGAGGGGGCCTTTATATAGAAAAACCAAAACCCTCTGTTTCTTAGCCTCTAAGAAAACTAAAAAAGGAAAATAAATTATATCAAAATTAGTGTTCCATCAAAAGTGATGCTGATCTGCTTTGAGTAGCATGTCGGCTTGATGATCTGCTCCAGAAAGTATGCTGCTCTGAAATTTGGATGGCTTTGGAATCTGTGCAAACTCCTCACATGGCCATGTAGAGGATGGATCGCCCGATGGAGCACATGGCCGGTGATCGGGAAGCAGGCGGTGGATGGGGCCGGCGGACGGCGAGCGGCGGGCCGCAAGCAAGGCGGCACAGAGACTAGCACGGCACGCCCAGCGTGCCGTTCGGTCTCCCACAGTCAAGGGAGACCTCCTGGGCGCCGGCACAACCGGTGGACGGCGAGGAAGGCCATGGACGGCGGGAAGGTGGTCGGCGAATAGGCGGGCGGCGTTGGACGGGGGCGTCAAATGGCCGCACGCGGGCGGACGGACGCCTCCGGCATCCGTTCATCTTCACATGGATGTGGGCGGTGGCAGACCCCACCGGCGGCCGGGCGAGGGCTGGCTGCCGGCGAGAACGGCGGTGGCGGTCGTGGGCCGAGTCGAGCGGATGCCTCCACGTCCATTCATCTTCCCATGGTGATTGGGCGGCGGCAGCGGCTTCTCTAGCGAGGGCGGGGGCCGTCGAACGTTGGCGGCGGTCCGGCGGGGGCGGCCGGGGGTCGGGCGGCCCAGATCTGGGGTCGGAGGGGTTGGAGGCTAGGGTTTGGGCGTTAAAAAAAAATTCACGGGAGAAGTTGGAAATGTGTAGGAATAGATCGGGAATAAGATTGCAATAAAGATGGAATAGATGGAATAGCGGGAATAGAAAAAATAGAAAAAATCTAAGAAAATTAGAGAAAAATGGAAAAATACCCAGACCTGCCCTAGATCCCATCATTCTCCTCGACTGCGATGAACTCGACTCCGTCGAGTTCGAAACATGGAGCACACCTTAATCCATAACTAGCTCTGATACCAAAATTGATATGGGATGAAAAATCGATGTAACCTGGTTATTTAGAAAACAGGGAAACAACTAAACAAAGTAGGACCGTGGGAGGTCTAAGAAGCCTCCCGAGACTAGGGCATACTGACACTAAAATCCTAAGACAGCTGATCTCTTTTGTTTTCAATTTTTCTGGGTGGATGTGGCGAAGGAAGGATGAAGATGGGTGACCGGGAAGTGGAACACATGGCACTGAGACTCACTCTAGCGGGGGACGCACACAGAAAGTCAGGGGTCAAATCCTAAAGCTACCCTCCAGAGGGATCACAGCACCAGCTATCCTGAGCATAAAGTTACCCTCCCGAAGGGGTCACAGCACCAGCTACCCTGAGCTCCCATCGAACCTATAATGCACACAGCAGGGCTCTAACATAGATGCGCTAGGATGACTCTCGAAGGACACGAGGGGATAAAGAAGACGAGATAGGGGATAACTAGGGTTCTTATCAAATCCATAATGCACACAATAGGGAATGCCTCATACCCCTCATTGAACCCATAATGCACAGAACAGGGAACGAAGGAAAACGGGCCTTAGCCCAGAACCAGAACCGGAACCAACCCAAAACTCTATAACAAATCTCTCTCTCTTTATTACAGGGGGAGAGGGGGCCTTTATATAGAAAAACCAAAACCCTCTGTTTCTTAGCCTCTAAGAAAACTAAAAAAGGAAAATAAATTATATCAAAATTAGTGTTCCATCAAAAGTGATGCTGATATGCTTTGAGTAGCATGTCGGCTTGATGATCTGCTCCAGAAAGTATGCTGCTCTGAAATTTGGATGGCTTTGGAATCTGTGCAAACTCCTCACATGGCCATGCAGAGGATGGATCGCCCGATGGAGCACATGGCCGGTGATCGGGAAGCAGGCGGTGGATGGGGCCGGTGGACGGCGAGCGGCGGGCCGCAAGCAAGGCGGCATAGGGACTAGCACGGCATGCCCAGCGTGCCGTTCGGTCTCCCACAGTCATGGGAGACCTCCTAGGCGCCGGCGCAGTCGATGGATGGCGGGGGAGGCCATGGACGGTGGGAAGGTGGCAGGGGAACAGGCGGGTGGCGGTGGACGGCGGTGTCACACGGCCGCACGTGGGCGGATGGACGCCTCCGGTGTCCGTTCGTCTTCCCATGGGTGTGGGTGGTGGCAGACCCCATCGGCGGCCGTGCGAGGGCTGGCGGGCGGCGGGAACGGTGGCGGTGGCCGTGGGCCACGGCGAGTGGACGCCTCCATGTCCGTTCATCTTCCCACGGTGATTGGGAGACGGCAGCGGCTTCTCTGGTGAGGGCCGGGGCCAGCGAACATCGGCGGCGGTCCGGCGGGGGCGGCCGGGGGTCGGGCGGCCCGGATCTAGGGCTGGAGGGGGCGGAGGCTATGGTTTGGGCGTTAAAAAAAAATTCACGGGAGAAGATGGAATTGTGTAGGAATAGATCGGGAATAAGATTGGAATAAAGATGGAATAGCAGGAATAGATGGAATAACGGGAATAGGAAAAATAAAAAAAATCTAAGAAAATTAGAGAAAAATGGAAAAATACCCGGACCTGCCCTGGATCCCATCATTCTCCTCGACCGCGAAGAACTCGACTCCGTCAAGTTCGAAACATGGAGCACACCTTAATCCATAACTAGCTTTGATACAAAAATTAATGTGGGATGAAAAATCGATGTAACCTAGTTATTTGGAAAATAGGGAAGCAACTAAACAAAGTAGGGCCGTGGGAGGTCTAAGAAGCCTCCTGAGACTAGGGCATACTGACACTAAAGTCCTAAGACAGCTGATCTCTTTTGTTTTCAATTTTTCTAGGTGGATGTGGAGAAGGAAGGATGAAGATGGGGGACCGGGAAGTGGAACTCATGGCCCTGAGACTCACTCTAGCGGGGGATGCACACAGAAAGTCAGGGGTCAAAGCCTAAAGCTACCCTCCAGAGGGATCACAGCACTAGCTATCCTGAGCATAAAGTTACCCTCCCAAAGAGGTCACAGCACCTGCTACCCTAAGCTCCCATCGAACCCATAATGCACACAGCAGGGCTCTTACATAGATGCGCTAGGATGACTCTCGAAGGACATGAGGGGATAAAGAAGACGAGATAGGGGATAACTAGGGTGCTTATCAAACCCATAATGCACACAATAGGGAACGCCTCACACCCCTCTTCGAACCCATAATGCATAGAACAGGGAACGAAGGAAAATGGGCCTCAGCCCCGAACTAGAACCGGAACCAACCCAAAACTCTATATCAAATCTCTCTATCTTTATTACAGGGGGAGAGGGGGCCTTTATATAGAAAAACCAAAACCCTCAGTTTCTTAGCCTCTAAGAAAACTAAAAAAAGAAAATAAATTACATCAAAATTAGTGTTGCATCAAAAGTGATGCTTATCTGCTTTGAGAAGCATGACGGCTTGATGATCTGCTCCAGAAAGTATGCTGCTCTGAAATTTCGATTGCTTTGGAATCTGTGCAAACTCCTCACATGGCCGTGCGGAGGATGGATCGCCTGATGGAGCACATGGCCGGTGACCGGGAAGCAGGCGGTGGATGGGGCCGACGGAAGGCGAGCGGCGGGCCGCAGGCGAGGTGGCACAGGGACTAGCATGGCACGCCCAACGTGCCATTTGGTCTCCCATAGCCGTGGGAGACCTCATGGGCACCGGCGCAGCCTGTGGATGGCGGGGGAGGCCATGGACGGCGGGAAGGTGGCTGGCGAATAGGCGGGCAGCGATGGACGGTGGCGTCACACGGCCGCACGCGGGCGGACGGACGCCTCCGGCGTCCGTTCATCTTCCCATGGGTGTGGGCGGTGGAAGACCCCACCGGCGACCGGGCGATGGCCGGCGGGCGGCGGGAACGGCGATGGCGGCTGTAGGCCGTGGCGAGCGGACGCCTCAGCGTCCGTTCATCTTCCCACGGTGATTGGGCGGCGGTAGTGGCTTCTCTAGCGAGGGCGAGGGCCGACGAACGTCGGCTACGGTCCGGCGGGGGCGGTCGGGGGTCGGGCGGCCTGGATCTAGGGCTGGAGGGGGCGGAGGCTAGGGTTTGTGCGTTAAAAAGAAATTCATGGGAGAAGATGGAATTGTGTAGGAATAGATCGGGAATAAGATTGGAATAAAGATGGAATAGCAGGAATAGATGGAATAGCGGGAATAGGAAAAATAAAAAAAATCTAAGAAAATTAGAGAAAAATGGAAAAATAACCGGACCTGCCCTGGATCCAATCAATCTCCTCGACCGTGAAGAACTCGACTCCGTCGAGTTCGAAACATGGAGCACACCTTAATCCGTAACTAGTTATGATACCAAAATTGATGTGGGATGAAAAATTGATGTAACCTGGTTATTTGGAAAACAGGGAAACAACTAAACAAAGTAGGACCGTGGGAGGGCTAAGAAGCCTCCCGAGACTAGGGCATACTGACACTAAAACCCTAAGACAACTGATCTCTTTTGTTTTCAATTTTTCTAGGTGGATGTGGCGAAGGAAGGATGAAGATGTGGGACCGGGAAGTGGAACTAATGGCCCTGATACTCACTCTAGCGGGGGACGCACACAGAAAGTCAGGGGTCAAATCCTAAAGCTACCCTCTAGAGGGATCACAGCACCAGCTATCCTGAGCATAAAGTTACCCTCCCGAAGGGGTCACAGCACCAGCTACCCTGAGCTCCCATCGAACCCATAATGCACACAGCAAGGCTCTGACATAGATGCGCTAGGATGACTCTCGAAGGAGATGAGGGGATAAAGAAGATGAGATAGTGGATAACTAGGGTGCTTATCAAACCCATAATGCACACAATAGGGAACGCCTCACACCCCTCATCGAACCCATAATGCACATAGCAGGGAACGAAGGAAAATGGGCCTCAGCCCAGAACCAGATCCGGAACCAACCCAAAACTCTATATCAAATCTCTCTCTCTTTATTACAGGGGGAGAGGGGTCCTTTATATAGAAAAACCAAAACTCTCAGTTTCTTAGCCTCTAAGAAAACTAAAAAATGAAAATAAATTATATCAAAATTCGTGTTGCATCAAAAGTAGTGCTGATCTGGTCTGAGAAGCATGTCGGCTTGATCATCTGCTCCAGAAAGTGTGCTGCTTTGAAATTTGGGCTGCTTTGGAATCCATGCAAACTCCTCACACGGCCATGCGGAGGACGGATCACCCGATGGAGCACATGGTCGGTGACCGGGAAGCAGGTGGTGGATGGGGCTAGCGGACGGTGAACGGCTGGCGATGGGCCGCAGGCGATGTGGCACAAGGACTAGCACGGCAAGCGTAGCATGCCGTTTGGTCTCCCACAGCCGTGGGAGACCTCCTGGGTGCCGGTGCGACCGGTGGACAATGGAAAGGTGGCCGGCGGACGACGGGCGGCGGTGGTGGCGTCAGGCGGTGGAGGGTGGTGTCACACGGTCGCATGCGGGCGGACAGACGCCTCCTGCAACCGTTCATCTTCCCACAAGTGTGGGCTGTGGCGGACCCGACCGGCACTCGGGCTAGGGCCGGTGGGCGGCGGGAATGGCTATGGCAGCAAGCCAGCGACAGCGGCTACCGTGGGCCACGGCGAGCGGATGCCTCCGTGTCCGTTCTTCTTCCCATGGTGATTGGACAGCGGTTGCGGCTTCTTCGGCGAGGGCGGGGGCTGGGATCTGGGGCCGGAGGGGGCGGAGGCTAGGGTTTGGGCATTAAAAAAAAATTCACGGGAGAAGATGGAATAATATCGGAATAGATCAGGAAAAAGATTGGAACAAAGGTGGAAAAGTAGGACTAGGTGGAATAGCGGGAATAGGAAAAATAAAAAAAATCTAAGAAAATAAGAGAAAAATAGAAAAATACCCGGACCTGCCCTAGATCCCCATCACATGCACGAGAAATAAAAACAGAAATTTAACCCAATTCCTGCTTGGAATAAGGTATCCCTAATTGGAATAAAGCAGCGATAACTATTGGAATAGCTGGAATATCTGGAACAACTTTATTCCAGTCTTCTTCTTCCAGCAACCGTGTGGAATGATTCTCTTTCTCTCTTCCAAGTGCTGCAAAGCCAAACCAAAAATGACAATACTTTGGTCTCTCTTTATGCAACAATAGTAAGGCAATGTCTTGATAGATCTTGCTTCAAAGGAGAGCTAATGCATTGTTCTTCCAACAACGTTGAAGTTCCGTTCACCAAGATTTCAAAACAGTAATTTCTGCAACCAAAAATAGAGTAAACCAAAAACAACAGCTATGGAGGTTGATGCAGCTCACAGGTACTCAAGAGAACACCCTCTAGAGGGTGGACACGCCTGGGCTTCCTCTGATCCAGCTTCTCGCACAATGCTAGTCGCCGAAAACATCTTGAAATGATGAGAGGGGAGGAAGAAAAATAGAACACTATGTTCTATTATTGTTTTCTCCAAAACAATACTTTTTTCCATCAATTGAGAACCAACAAAATAGGGAATCAAATAAGTTTTTCACTCCTAATCTCTCAACAAAAATCCAGCCCCAAAATCATCGGTTAAAAGGATGGTTGAAGCTCTAAAAGGAAGAAGACATACATAGTGTTTTCATCGCCCAGAAATTTTTATTCTGCTTGAACCAAGTAATTGGTGATTTTTGGAAGCTTAGGAGACCTGCTTGGAATATGATAGGCCTCCAGGTTTGAGAACGAATTAAATTCGTTTTCAATGTAGCAGTGAAGAGCCATAAATCAGTGGTTTAATTCCAGCCAAAACAAGTGGAATCGGGAGAGAAAAAGTCATCTTAAATCCCTTGTTCACCCAAGCCATTTATTACCATGTGAATTGGTTCAAAGACGGTTCACAACTGGTTCAAACATCACAATCCGATTCAAAACCGGTTCACAATATAATTAGATCAAAATCTAATTTATAAAAGGCTTGGTCAAGTCCTGGTCACCTAGGAACAATTTCTGGTGGACCAGAAAAAATTCTGATTGACCCAAAAGCGGGTCAATCCAAAGTGTGTTGAATCAAACCATTACCGAAATGATTCCTAATCATAAATCGGTACTTGGATCAGGGAGAGATCCTCTATGATGTGTGACCTCATAGGTTGGATCCTAGGTGGTAGCACTGGAACATTTCTAGTACCAGCACAAGATACCATCTAGCAATGGATCCCGGCATCTTGATAGGTCGAAGATGCGAGAGCAATCAATCAAACCTCTGGCATACAGTTACCATATAATTCATCCCTTTGACCTCCAATGCTCAGGATGACTTAGGGTTAGACTGCCAAACCTAGCTGAGTCAATCCACAATATGTCTCAACCTCGCAAGTCCAGTGACTCCTCACTAGGACTATCCCAGTCGAGGATTTGCTAAATTGAGACACAGTGACAAATTTTATCCAAACTATTTGGACAGGTCAATTCCATCTTGGTCCACCACTGCTCCACAAGTACTTGCCTGTACCCAAAAACCTTCCATCACCGAATTAGAAATCGGGGTAGTCCAGCACCAAAGCATAGGGAGTTGCTTGCAAGCTACCATGATGACCTCAGGTCAGAGGGACACATATACCCATATCCAATCGTGAGTATCCCTTTGGCAAAAAGGGGCTACACGGAGTCATGTTCAATGGGATATCATATATCCCACTTGCAGATCACATTAGTGTCACCACACTCCTTTGGTCAAGAGGATAACCAAACGATGTGAACCATAACAACCTACACTTGATACAATGCTATCCAGTACAATGTATCCTTTGGTCATGAACTTAGTTTAAGGACCACTCAATATATCCTCTCTATATCAAAGTCAATGTAGTCCTAAGGACTTCATCACGTGAAAATGAGTTCATTACAGGGAAAAGTCAGAATGTGATGAGTTGCCAAAATAATATTTATTAATTCATACAAAGAGTACAATACTCAACTCAACCGCCTACAACCTAGGTGATTGGCTTTGGAACACAATTTCCAACAACTCCCACTTATACTAAAGCTAATCAGAATAGTATCTAATACCCATTTTCCTTTTACAAAAGTCAAACTCTTTTATTCTGAAGGCTTTAGCAAAAATGTCGACCAGATTTTCCTTTCCATCGATCTTCATAAGATTGATGTCGCCTCGTTCTACGATCTCTCGTACAAGGTGGTAGCGCTGTAGAATATTCTTGGTGCGGTGATGAGCTTTTGGCTCCTTAGCATGAGCAATGGCTCCAGTGCTGTCATAGTACACTGGAACAGGACCATCTATGGAAGATGCCACCCCTAGCTCTCCAAGGAACTTCCGAAACCATATGGCTTCGTTTGCTGCATCTGATGCTGCAAGGTACTCTGCTTCGCATACTGAGTCTGCAACTGTCACCTACTTGAAGATTTTCAAGTATATTGCTTCTCCATTCAGGGTAAATATAAACCCTGACATGCTCTTGCTTTCATCTCTGTCTGACTGAAAACTGGAGTCAGTATACCCTACAAGTTTCAAGTCAAATTCTCCATAAATCAGTCATTGGTCTTTAGTATTTCTTAAATACTTCAGGATGGACTTAACCACCTTTTAATGCACCTCACTTGGGTCAGACTGGTATCTACTCACTACTTCTAGTGAGTATGCCAAGTCTGGTCTAGTACATGTCATAGCATACATGATATAGCCTGCTGTAGAAGTATAAAGTACTCTACTCATGCGCTCTCTTTCCTCAGGAGTTGTTGCACAATCCTTCTTGGAAAGAGTAATTCCATAACCTATCAAAGATAGCCTTCCTTGGAATTTTCCATGCTGAACTATTTCAAGATGGTATCAATGTATGTAGATTGGGACAATTCCAGAAGCCTCTTAGATCTATCTCTATAGATCTTCATACCCAGTGTTACAGCCATGACAGTGACATGGCCAGGCTCAGGTATCGTCGAATACGAGCGAGCCACGTGTATGTTTCCCCGGCCAAGTCAGCGCCACATCCTCAAAGCCAGGATCAGCAAGACTACACCGCCCGACGACTGTCTAAGGCAAACCGCCCTCGCCGAGGTCGAGCTCGGCTCGGAGTTCCTCTACCACCTCATTGGCGCCCGGGCCCGGAGGGGTCCGCCTAAGTGAGGTCGGCCAAGGTCGGGCGATTCCTTGCCGCCTCGCCAGGTGTCCACCCAGGAGGGGTCCACCGAAGCCGAGGTCGGCTGACTCTCCGCCCTTCGCCAGGTGGCCGCCAGGAGACGGGCCCACCTCGGCCGAAGCCAGGCGACCTTCTGCCACCTCGCCAGGTGTCCGCCCAGGAGGGGTCCACCTAAGCCGAGGTCGGCTGACTCTCTGCCCTTCGCCAGGTGGCCGCCCGGAGATGGGCCCACCTCGGTCGAAGCGAGGCGACCTTCTGCCACCTCGCCAGGTGTCCGCCCAGGAGGGGTCCACCTAAGCCGAGGTCGGCTAACTCTCCGCCCTTCGCCAGGTGGCCGCCCGGAGACGGACCCACCTCGGCAGAAGCCAGGCGACCTCCTGTCGCCTTGCCAGGTGTCCACCCAGGAGGGGTCCACCTAAGCCGAGGTCGGCTGACCCTCCACCCTTCGCCAGGTGGCCGCCCGGAGACGGGCCCACCTCGGCCGAAGCCAGGCGACCTCCTGCCGCCTCGCCAGGTGTCCACCCAGGAGAGGTCCACCTAAGCCGAGGTCGACTGATTCTCCGCCCTTCGCCAGGTGGCCGCCCGGAGACGGGCCCACCTCGGCCGAAGCCAGGCGACCTTCTGCCACCTCGCCAGGTGTCCGCCCAGGAGGGGTCCACCTAAGCGAGGTCGGCTGATCCCTCGCCCCTCGCTAGTTGGCCCCCCGGGGATGGGTCCAACTCAACCGAGGTCAGACCGCTCGCACGGAGAGGGCCAAGGGGAGAGAGACGGGCCCCGAGGCCGTCCCTCGGGCCGTACGAATCCCAGACGGCATCCCGTACGGAGGGCGGCGGCACGCGGAACATCACTTGCGTCGGCCCGGCAGGACCCGCAGCCGAGAGACCCGATCCTGACGGAACTGGCCCCATAGATGGATGGCGCCCGCGCTTGGGAAAGAGAGCGCTCTTACGGAGCCCGAGGCCTGACCGGCCGCCCTGACAGCGCCGCCCTCCCCTCTTTCTCTTCTGTCATTGCCTTTTCCCTGCTGGGCCCGGCGGACGAGGTCAGGAAGCCGCCTGGCCTCCTTCACCAAAAAGGGGAAAGAGAAGAGGATGGGGGAGGGGAGCTTCCGAGGAGGAAAAAGACAAACGCACGACGAGGGGAGATAAAGAGGGAAGGATCTGGGGACGACAAGGTAAGCCAATTAGCCTGGGGACAAGGAGGAAGCACCGGCACAAGGCCTTGCTCCGAGAGAGAAACCAGAAATCCCGAGAGGGGAACACTGGGCGTGAGCTCGGCAAGGAGGCCCAGCCGAGATTCTGGTCCCCAGAGCGTTTCCTTCACCAGTTAACTCTCTAAGTCTGGAACCCTTTAGAGGGTCCGGCTCGAGAGTCTGTTCCTTCTCGTCGTCTACTGACTTGACCGTCGGAGCTCCCTCGCCGGGATCCCCGGCCAGGGTCCTCTAACCCCTTTGTTGCAGGTTCTCCACGGGAAGGGGGGCTCCCTCACCGGGCGGTCAGGAAGGATCGGCTGATCCGAGGTACGGGCGTGGCGGCGAGAGCGGCAACAGATTGGCGCTCCAGGTAGGGGGGGCAGGACACTAACCCCTAGCAGGAACCAGCTTTCTGCAGGTGCCACGCTCTCCAGCAATGGTGGTCACTCGTGGTCGCGAGGCGTCCACCAGCCATGTGGGGGATGTCCACTCCCCTCCATGGGGCCACAGCTCCGAAAGGGAGCTCCCGGCTTCCCCTCCTCTTCCACAGCAGCCTACCCCGGTGGACGGATCCCTTGCGGCCATCGTCCAGCAGCTGCAGACCTTGACCTCAGCGGTCCGATAGCTTCAGCATCAGCAATGGTCCCTGGCCACTCAGCCGCAGCCAGGGACCCCCGCGGCCCGAGCCGCGGGGCAGCGTGGGAGCCTGCGCTCAATCCAGGGCAGGCCATCCCACCCGAGGGCCATCTCCAACCCCCGGGGGAGCCACCAAGCTCCCGCAAAGAAAAACTATTCCGGTTCGGAGGATCACGAGAGTCGATCCCCGACCGACGGGGCCGAAACGGCACATCACAGCAAGCGACGCCGAGGCCAGACCTCGTGCCGAGACCGATCGGCGCCCCCTTCACCCGCAGCCTCGGTGGAAGACTCCACCGATGAAGCCATCAGGCGCCAGGCCGAGAGGCGCCTGGAGGAGCATGAGCGCAAGCTGGCGGAGTTCGCTCGCCGATTCGCCGACCTGCAAAACTCGTCGGCAGACCCGGCGAGCTACGACTCCCGCCCCCCTTTCTCTGAAGAAATCCAGGCGGAACCAATCCCGAAATGGTTCCGCATGCCGCAGGTGGATCCCTACGACGGAACCACCGACCCCCTGGATCATTTGGAGAGCTATAAGGCTCTTATGAGGGTCCAGGGGGCCACCGACGCCCTTCTGTGCATCGCCTTCCCGGCAACCCTTCGGAAGGCCGCTCGAGTCTGGTTCGCCCGCCTCGAGCCCGGGTCCATTTGCTCCTTCCATCAGTTGGAAGGAAAGTTTGTGGCGCACTTCGACGCTTGTCGAAAGGTGCCAAGAGAGGTGGACAGCCTCTTTTCCATCCACCAGCAGGACCAGGAGCTGCTCCGGGACTACATCACCCGGTTCAAGACCGCAGCCCTGGAGATCTACAGCTTGGATGAGCCCGTCGCCATGCTGGCCTTGAAGCGCGGACTCAAGACGTCCCGCCTAACCTATTCCCTGGACAAGAGGCCGCCCAGGACGTATTCCGAGCTCCTCCTCCGCACCCACAAGTACATCCGAGCGGAGGAGGCCGACCGCACCCGTCGAGAGCTGGACGGGAAGACTCCAAAGAAGCCGCTCCCGAGGGACCCCCCGGGAGCTCGGAGGCCCGGGCCATCTACCGACCTCCACCCAAATCCAAGGTCGAGGGGCGAAGCCACTCCCGAGCGGAGGTACACCCCTCTACTCGCACCTCGAATGAAGATCCTCATGGAAATCGAGGGTGAGCGCTACCTCTGCCGACCTCCTCCCCAGAACCCGAGAGCCGTCCGAGACAAATCAAAGTACTGCCAGTTCCATCGCGAGCACGAGCATGACACGGAGGAGTGTCGCCATCTAAAGCGGGAGATTGAGGAGCTGATCAGGAGGGGTTACCTCAGGAAGTTCGTCAAGAACGAGGCCCCCTCTGAAGGACAGCCGCTCGCGGCCCTACCACCTGTCCCTGCGATCGACAACCGCCCGACGGAGAAGCCCGTGGGCATGATCTCGCGCGGGTCCGGTCGAGCAATGAAGAGAGCCCGGGAAGTCCCGGAGTATGTAATCCCTCCCAAGGGAGGGAAAATTAATGATAATGTAAACAACGATGCCGTGGTGGTCGAGATGACCATCGCGAAGCATCCTGTACATCGAATCTTGGTGGATAGTGGAAGCTCGGCTGACGTACTTTTTTACGATGCATTCTCTCGGATGAATTTGTCCCCCGAACAGCTGAAGCCAGTGCACACCCCCCTGGTAGGTTTTACAGGGGACTCAGTGGGGGTCGAGGGGGAGATCACTCTCCCGGTCACTGCCGGATCCCCGCCCCGGCAAGCGACCGTCCTAATAACATTCACCGTCGTCAGGCTCCCTTCGCCTTACAACACCATTCTCGGGCGTCCCGGGCTCAACCAACTGGACGCCACCATCTCCACGAGGAGGCTGTTGGTGCAGTTCCCCACACCTTCCGGGCTCGGAGAGATGAGGGGGACGATCCAGCCAGTCCTGCTCTGCCTCCAGACGGTCCCAGGCGCCAGGGGCACGGAGCTCGCCCATGATATCGACGACCTCGATCTGAGAGAGAAGGAACCCAGGGGAGGGCCCGTAGAGCGCCTGCTGACTTTTCCCCTCGGTTCGGATCCCCTGAAGATGGTGCAAGTCGGGGCCCAGCTCCCCGAGGAAGAGCGAACCCGCTTGCTGGAGTTCCTCCGCGCCAACGCTGACGTGTTCGCCTGGTCAGCAGCCGACATGCCGGGCATCCCGCCCGAGGTTATTATGCACAGGCTGAACGTGGACCCAAGTTGCCGCCCGGTCCGCCAGAAGAAGAGAAGCTTCACCATGGAGAGGCAGAAGGTGATCAACGAGGAAGTAGAGAAGCTCCTCGCCGCCGGTTTCGTCCGAGAGGTCCAGTACCCTAGCTGGCTGGCAAACGTGGTCATGGTAAAGAAGAGTAGCGGTAAGTGGAGGATCTGTGTGGACTACACCGACCTCAACCGAGATTGCCCAAAGGACAGTTTCCCTCTTCCAAAGATCGACCAACTGGTCGACACCACCTCAGGGCATCGCCTCTTGTCGTTCATGGACGCCTTCTCCGGATACAACCGAATCCGGATGAACCCGGAGGACGAAGAGCACACTGCCTTCATAACTGACTGCGGGACTTTTTGCTATAGGATGATGCCTTTCGGCCTCAAGAACGCAGGGGCGACGTACCAACGTCTGGTCAATAGAATCTTCAAAGACCAGATAGGCCGCAACATGCAGGTGTATGTGGACGACATGCTGGTGATGAGCAAACTCGATTCGGACCACGTGGCTGACTTGACGGAGATGTTCGGCAACCTCCGGTGCCATCAGATGAAGCTGAACCCGGCGAAGTGCGCTTTCGGCGTCTCCGCCGGTAAGTTCCTGGGGTTTATGGTGACTCAGAGAGGAATCGAGGCCAACCCTGAAAAGGTCCAGGCCATCCTGGACATGGAGCAGCCCGCCTCCAAGAAGCAGGTGCAACGATTGACTGGCCGAGTCGCGGCCCTTAGCCATTTTATTTCCAGGTCGGCGGACCGATGCCGTCCCTTCTTCAAGGTGCTGAGGAAGATGAATGGCTTTGCTTGGACCGAGGAGTGTCAGCAGGCCTTCGAGGAGCTGAAGAAGACGCTCGCCTCGCCACCTTTACTGTCCAGGCCCGAGGAGGGGGAGGAGCTTGCCCTCTACCTGGCGGTTACCCCGGAGGCCGTCAGCTCTGTCTTGGTCTGAACCGATGACCAGGGGCTCCAGCGGCCGGTGTACTATACCAGCAAACTTCTCCGAGACGCGGAGCTTAGGTATTCCCGGCCCGAGAAACTTGTTTTTACGCTAATAGTGTCTGCCCAGCGTCTCAGGCCCTACTTCCAAGCGCACCCCATCGCCGTCTTGACGGACCAACCGCTGAAAGCGGTGCTCAGCTGACCCGATACTTCGGGAAGACTGGCCAAGTGGTCACTGAAACTCAGCGAGTTCGACATTGCATACAGGCCAAGGTCGGCCATGAAGGCACAGGTGCTGGCCGATTTCTTGGTCGAATATGCAGGCTTGGGCAAGGAGCCCGAGGAATGCCCATCGGCCCGGCCGATGGAGGTTGGCACCGATGAGCCCGGAGAGGATGCCTGGATCCTCCATATGGACAGAGCCTCGAACTCCGGCGGGAGCGGAGCCGGGCTCATCCTTGCCAACGGCGACGGGGTCGTCGCCGAGTGTGCACTCCGTTTCCAATTCCCCGCGACAAATAACCAGGCGGAGTACGAGGCACTTCTTGCCGGACTGAGAGTCTCCCGCGAGCTGGGCGTGACCAACCTCAGAGCTTTCACTGACTCCCAGCTCGTGGCGGGGCAGGTATCCGGGGAGTACGTCGCGCACGACCCCCAAATGGCGAAGTACTTGGAGCTCGTCAAGGCGGGCGCGTCCAAGTTCCGCCGCTTCAACATCTTCCACATTCCCCGCGGGGAGAACGCCCATGCAGACACCCTCTCCCGGCTGGCGACCCTGCCGGACACGATGCTGGGACGCACTCATGTGGAGCGCCTTGAGGTCCCAAGCCTCGAAGCACCGGTGGAGGTCCATCAGGTCAGCCAGGAGCCCAGCTGGATGGACAAGTACGCTGCGTACATCGCCCGCGGCACCCTGCCGGAGGACCAACAGGCGGCTCGCCTCATCAGGAAGAAGGCCGTGCGCTTTGTCCTGATGGACGGGCAGTTGTATCGGAGATCCTACTCCTACCCCCTCCTCAAGTGCGTAGGACCCACAGAAGCCAAGCTTGTGCTCCAGGAGATTCACGAAGGCATCTGCGGGAACCACGTGGGGGGCAGGGCATTGGCGTACAAGGCCCTCCGCCAGGGCTACTTCTGGGAAACAATGAAGGAAGACGCCGCCGACTTCGTGAAGAAATGCGACAGGTGCCGGCGTCACGCCACGGTGCAGCGGCAACCCTCCAATCCAATCTCTCAGCTCTCAGCCCCCTGGCCGTTCGCCCAGTGGGGGATGGACCTCCTGGGCCCATTCCCGCCGGCGTCCGGCCAGCGGAAGTTCTTGATAGTGGCTATCAACTACTTCACGAAGTGGGTCGAGGCCGAACCCTTGGCAAGGATCACCGAAGCAAACATCGCCAAGTTCTTCTGGTAGTCCATCGTCTGCCGCTTCGACCTCCCCCACACTGTGGTCACCGACAATGGACACCAGTTCGACTGCCAAGAATTCGAAGAATTCTGCAGTGATCTCGGCATCAGGCATCTCTTTACCTCGGTGGCGCACCCTCAGACCAACAGGGAGGCCGAAGTCACGAACAGGACCATTCTTCAGGGCCTCCGCACGCGGCTGGACCAGGCCAAGGGCAGGTGGGCCGATGAGCTTCCCAGCGTCCTTTGGGTATACCACACCACCCCAAAGACGGCTACCGACGAAACTCCATTCAACCTCGTCTTCGGAGCCGAGGCAGTCATCCCGATTGAGCTCAGCCTACCCACGCTGCGCGTGGAGCAATACGACGAGACAGAAAACCTGGCTAGGATGATGCTCAACCTAAACCTTCTCGAGGAAACAAGGGACAGGGCCCGAATCCGAATGGCGGCGTACCGGCAACGTGTTGCCAGATGTTACAACTCCCGAGTGCGGTCTAAGGTTTTTCGTCCCGGAGACTTGGTCCTCCGGCGCGCCGAAGCCTCCCAACCACGGGAATGCGGCAAGCTATCGCCCAACTGGGAAGGCCCGTATCGGGTGGCAGAAGCCCTCCCTCATGGAGCATATTACTTGGAAGAATTGGGAGGTGCCAGGTTCCCCCGGACGTGGAACTCCTCAAACCTGAGAATGTACTACCAGCGATGTAAGGCTCCCAGTTTCTGTAACAAAGCTTCCCCACTTCAAGCACTCCCTTCTAACTTCGACGAGAAGGCCTACGGCATCGAGCTCAGTCCGGAAGATCCTGGGCTTCGGCTTGGAAGGTGGCGCCGAACCCAGTTCGCCCATGCAAGCCCGGAGCACAGCTCAGCAAGCCGCGCAAGGCTTGAGAAAGCCTGCAGCATCGAGCTCAGTTCGGAAGATCCTGGGCTCTGGCCTGGAAGGTGGCGCCGAACCCAGTTCGCCCACGCAAGCCCGGAGCATAGCTCAGCGAGCCGCGCAAGGCTTGAGAAAGCCTGCGGCATCGAGCTTAGTCCGAAAGATCCTGGGCTTCGGCCTGGAAGGTGGCGCCGAACCCAGTTCGCCCACGCAAGCCCGGAGCACAGCTCAGCAAGCCGCGCAAGGCTTGAGAAAGCCTGCGGCATCGAGCTCAGTCCGGAAGATCCTGGGCTCCGGCCTGGAAGGTGGCGCCGAACCCAGTTCGCCCACGCAAGCCCGGAGCACAGCTCAGCAAGCCGCGCAAGGCATGAGAAAGCCTGCGGCATCGAGCTCAGTCCAGAAGATCCTGGGCTTCGGCCTGGAAGGTGGCGCCGAACCCAGTTCGCCCATGCAAGCCCGGAGCACATCTCAGTGAGCCGCGCAAGGCTTGAGAAAGCCTGCGGCACCAAGCTCAGTCCGGAGGTCCCGGGCCTCGGCCTGGAAGACGGTGCAGAAATCGTGTTGTCTGCGCGAGCATGAAGGCGACCCAAAGTCGGGCCCGCCTAAGGCTTGCCCTGCTGCGACGCGACTCAGCAGGCCCCATCCTTCGATTTGAGCAATGGGAGGACCAGGCCTGCAGTTATTTCAAGTGTTCCAGACCGACATCTCAGAAAGAAAAGAAGAGAAAAGTGAGACGAAACAACGACCAAAGTTTCGATAAAGCTTAGATCTTCATTGACATAAGTAGTCGGTACAAGTTGGGAGCCCCGACAGGCCGGGACTCCCCAAAAAACAAAAACAACAGAAGTAAAGCAGAGAAGACAGTGCCGGGATCACAGGGATGTGAGGTCGGAGCCATCTGCCGGAGGCACGGGTGCTGCATCCTCGATTTCTGCAGTGGCCGGCTCCTGGGGCTGTTCCGGGGCCGCGGCATCGCTGGTCGACGGTGCTGCAGGTGTCGCTTCGGCCGTGCCGGAAGCCCTGCTCTCACCCCCTGGCCTCCTGCCACCAACTACAACTCCGCTCAGGTCCAGCTGGGGGAAGAAGGCCCCCACCTTCTCCCGGCACATCCGGAACCCCTTCAGGAAGGAGTCCACGACAGCCTCCCGGACCTCCAACGTATACTCGTCGAAAGACCGGAATTTGGGGACGGCCTCTTGCGCTTCCCGCTTGGCCGCCTCTAGGAGCCCGTTGACGTAGGCGCTCCGGTCCTTCGCCGCGGCTGCATCTCGCCGGGCCTCCTCCAGCTGACGCTCCAGCCATTCGGAATGGGCCTGCAGGCGGGCCTTCTCCGCCGCCTCCTCCTCAGTTCGGCGCTGGTTGGAGGTCCGCTCCTCTGACAAGGAGGCCTCCAACTCCTTGTTCTGCTCCTCGGAACGTGCCAGGTCGGACTGGAGGGCTTGCTTCTCGGCTCGCAGCTCGGCCCCCTTCTCCATCAAATCCTTGACGTCGGCCGCGAGCTTGCCGAGCTTCAGCTCCCGATCGGAGTCCCTCTTGGCGTTCCCTACGAGGAAATTCCTCAGTAGGAGGACGTCGTTCCCGATCTGCAATGGCAAAAGCGACACAGGTCAGAGCAAAGGCAGGTAAGTCTCGAGATAGGAAAAAGGAAAAGGAAGAAGCTCGGGCTTACCGTGAAGAGCTGCGGAAGGATGCCGAGCAGCGCGTCCGTGTAATCCCGGCCACCCCGAGCTCGGCGGTCCCGGGCGGTGGAAGCGTACTCCATCATCTTCTCCGCCAGCCCCCTATCGAGGATGACCGAGTCCCGGTGGGTGATCACCGGCGCCCGGGCCTTCGGGCCGGCCCCTGCGCAGCTGCCCCCTCAGCCGAAGCCGCAACCGACGGGCCGGCGATCGCCACAGGCGGTGCTGTCGAGCTGGCAGCAATGACAGGCCCGGCGATGGGCGGAGCGGCAGACGCTGGAGCTCTCTCTGCGGCGCCACCAGGTCGCGCGGCCGAAGTATCAGTGACCCCGCCCTGAGGTGGCCTGGGCGGGGAAATGACGGCAACCGGGCCAGGCACGGTCGCCACCACGACCTCCTGGCTCGTCTCCGTGCGAGCCCTCTTCGCTGCGGGCTCGTCTACCTCCACGACGTCCCGCTGGGCCGCCCCCTCCAAGAGGTTCTCCAATGAAAACTTCATCCCTGCAAGACAAAAGAGACAGAAAGTCAGCCGGCTCGGTTATGAAGAGAGGGGGGGGGGCAGAGGTCAATGCGGGGCCAAATCTCACCAGTCTCACGGATGGGACTGATACCGGCCTCAAAAAGATTCTGCTCAGAAAGCAGAACCTCGAGCGCCGGGACCTCGTCACCCAGGAGCTGGGTATAGGACTCCTGGTCCACCGGCTCGACCCGGGAGTTTCGGTTCGGGGTCCGGTCCGGTTCACTCCAGGCCCAGTCGACGTCGTCAACCGAAGCGAAGAAAAACCGGCTCTTCCATCCCTTGACCGAGGAAGGGAGGTCGAACCGGAGACACCTAGGCCGGGGTGAAATGTACCACCAGCCGTCATCGGTGGAGCACTTCTTCAGGGTGAACAAGGCCCTAAAAAAGAAAAACGGGCAACGAACCCGTGGAAGTGGCAGAAAACGATGAAGGAGAAGATGACCCGGATGGCATTAGGAGCCAGCTGGGCCGGGACGAGCCGAAAGTGGCTGAGGAAGGAAAGAAAGAAAGGATGCAGAGGAAACCAAAGACCCCCAAGGAGGAAGTCTTCGTAGAAAGCTATGCGGCCGGGGCCACTCATGGTGACGCGCTCCCCGGACCGCGGGACAAACAGACGAATAGACCCCGGGATGCCATAGGCATCCCGGAGCAGAGAAAGATCACCTTCGGTCATGGTGGAGGCATGACCGGAGGGACCGGCAGGAAGAGAAGGCGGAGCAAGAAGAGAAGGCGGAGCAGGAAGAGAAGGCAGAGCAGGAAGGGAATGGAGGGGCACGGCAGGTGCAACCGGAGGGGACCGGATCCCCTTGGGGATGCCAATGGTGACACCCCCGGGTTGCAAACGCCGGCGGACCTCCTCCGGAATAACCTCCTCATCTGAGGACGAAGAAGATGGAGTCCTCGGCCGGGATGGACCGGCCTCGTCCGGGTTGGAAGAGACATGGCGACGGCGCGCCATAGAAAAGGAAAGGACAAGAAGATCGGAAAGGAAATGAGAAAGAAGGAGGGGGGCTAGAGGAGAAGGAGGCACTCACCAAAAATGCACAGACGAGCGCGAGCAACAGGAGTTGTTAGCCTGCAGCAAACCGCCCACGAAGCAAGGGAAAAGGCCTCGTTCTGGAAAGTCCCCTCCCTTTCAAACTCAGCCGACAGCGGCCGTACCCGTCATTCCGCCTCAGGCCACTGGATGGTCGCCACGTGGGCACATGCCCGACACCGACGCCTCGTTAGCAGAGTAACGGCCTCTGCCTCGAAGTGACGCATTGATTATGGGCAAGTGGGCGACGCGTGGCAGCTCCCCATAGGTCTTCAGCCGCATCGAGCCACGACGACGAGGATCGTGGCAATTATGATGCAAGATCTTCGCCTCTCCACGTCATGCCCGCATTTAATCCCGACGTTCCGTTCTACGTTGCCCCGATGGAACGGCGGGCTGGGGGGCAACTGTTACAGCCATGACAGTGACGTGGCCAGGCTCAGGTATCGTTGAATACGAGCGAGCCACGTGTATGTTTTCCCGGCCAAGTCAGCGCCACATCCTCAAAGCCAGGATCAGCAAGACTACACCGCCCGACAACTGTCTAAGGCAAACCGCCCTCGCCGAGGTCGAGCTCGGCTCGGAGTTCCTCTACCACCTCATTGGCGCCCGGGCCCGGAGGGGTCCGCCTAAGTGAGGTCGGCCAAGGTCGGGCGATTCCTTGCCGCCTTGCCAGGTGTCCACCCAGGAGGGGTCCACCGAAGCCGAGGTCGGCTGACTCTCCGCCCTTCGCCAGGTGGCCGCCCGGAGACGGGCCCACCTCGGCCGAAGCCAGGCGACCTTCTGCCACCTCGCCAGGTGTCCGCCCAGGAGGGGTCCACCTAAGCCGAGGTCGGCTGACTCTCCGCCCTTCGCCAGGTGGCCGCCCGGAGACGGGCCCACCTCGACCGAAGCCAGGTGACCTTCTGCCACCTCGCCAGGTGTCCGCCCAGGAGGGGTCCACCTAAGTCGAGGTCGGCTGACTCTCCGCCCTTCGCCAGGTGGCTGCCCGGAGACGGACCCACCTCGGCAGAAGCCAGGCGACCTCCTGCCGCCTCGCCAGGTGTCCACCCAGGAGGGGTCCACCTAAGCCGAGGTCGGCTGACCCTCCGCCCTTCGCCAGGTGGCCGCCCGGAGACGGGCCCACCTCAGCCGAAGCCAGGCGATCTCCTGCCGCCTCGCCAGGTGTCCACCCAGGAGGGGTCCACCTAAGACGAGGTCGGCTGATTCTCCGCCCTTCGCCAGGTGGCCGCCCAGAGACGGGCCCACCTCGGCCGAAGCCAGGCGACCTTCTGCCACCTCGCCAGGTGTCCGCCCAGGAGGGGTCCACCTAAGCGAGGTCAGCTGATCCCTCGCCCCTCGCCAGTAGGCCCCCCGGGGACGGGTCCAACTCAACCGAGGTCAGACCGCTCGCACGGAGAGGGCCCCGGGGAGAGAGACGGGCCACGAGGCCGTCCCTCGGGCCGTACGAATCCCAGACGGTGTCCCGTACGGAGGGCGGCGGCACGCGGAACATCACTTGCGTCGGCCTGGCAGGACCTGCAGCCGAGAGACCCGATCCTGACGGAACAGGCCCCATAGATGGATGGCGCCCGCGCTTGGGAAAGAGAGCGCTCTTACGGAGCCCGAGGCCTGACCGGCCGCCCTGCCAGCGCCGCCCTCCCCTCTTTCTCTTCTGTCTTTGCCTTTTCCCTGCTGGGCCCGGCGGACGAGGTCAGGAAGCCGCCTGGCCTCCTTCACCAAAAAGGGGAAAGAGAAGAGGACGGGGGAGGGGAGCTTTCGAGGAGGAAAAAGACAAACGCACGACGAGGGGAGATAAAGAGGGAAGGATCTGGGGACGACAAGGTAAGCCAATTAGCCTGGGGACAAGGAGGAAGCACCGGCACAAGGCCTTGCTCCGAGAGAGAAACCAGAAATCCCGAGAGGGGAACACTGGGCGTGAGCTCGGCAAGGAGGCCCAGCCGAGATTCTGGTCCCCAGAGCGTTTCCTTCACCAGTTAACTCTCTAAGTCTGGAACCCTTTAGAGGGTCCGGCTCGAGAGTCTGTTCCTTCTCGTCGTCTACTGACTTGACCGTCGGAGCTCCCTCACCGGGATCCCCGGCCAGGGTCCTCTAACCCCTTTGTTGCAGGTTCTCCGCGGGAAGGGGGGATCCCTCACCAGGCGGTCAGGAAGGATCGGCTGATCCGAGGTACGGGCGCGGCGGCGAGAGCGGCAACACCCAGTATGTAAGAAGCTTCACCCAGGTCCTTCATGGAGAACTGAGATGATAACCAGACCTTTATTCCTTGTAATGCTGTGACCTTATTTCCGATTAAGAGAATGTTGTCAATATACAGTACCAAGAATACAATCACAGAACCATTAACCCACTTATTGATGCACTGTTCTTCTCCGTTCCTAATGAAGCCATACGATTTGATACACCTATAAAACCGTAAGTTCCAACTTCGAGATGCTTGCTTGAGTCCATAATTGGACCTCTGCAACTTGCATACTTTTGACTCATCTGAGGATGTGAACCCTTCAGGCTGTATCATATACACCTCCTCTTCCAGCTCCCCATTTAGGAAAGCGGTTCGGACATCCATCTACTAGATCTCATAATCAAAATATGCTACTAAAGAAAGCATGATCCGAATGGACTTGAGCATTGCCACAGGGGAGAAAGTCCCATCATAATCGATACTATATCGCTGACGATACCCCTTAGCAACCAGATGGGTCTTATAAGTCTCCACCTTCTCATCTGCACCCCATTTCCGCTTGAAGATCTACTTGGACCTGATGGGTTTTATCCCTTCAAGTGGATCAACCAATGTCCATACATTGTTGATCTCCATGGACTCCATTTCGGATCGCATGGCTCCAAGCCATGCCTTAGAGTCAGATCTCTGAAGTGCATCCATATAGGTGATCAGATCCTCATTTTTCTCGTCGAGCTCAATGGGCTCGCCGTCCCGGACCAAGAAACCAAAGTATCTGTCCGACTGACGCGGTACTCTATCGGATCTCCTAATAATGGGTTCTACATGTGATCTAATCACAGCCTGTTCTAGATGTCCTTAGAGTGTGCAGGTTCTTCTACTGGCTGAACTTCACCAAGTTCAATCTTAGAGGCTATAGTCCCTTCTCCAAGGAACTCTATTTCAAAAAAATAGCCCTAAGAGCGATGAACACTTTCTGTTCATCCTCCAAGTAGAAGAAATACTCTTTGGTTTCCTTAGGGTAACCAATAAACAGGCACTGGTCAGACCTAGGACCAAGTTTATCTAAGTCTAAATGCTTTACATAAGCTGGACAACCCCAGACCCGAAGATGTGAGATTGAGGGCTTATGTCCAGTCCACATCTCATACGGAGTGGAGCAACAGACTTACTCGGAACATTATTTAACAAGTGACAAGCTATCTCAAGTGCATAACCCTAAAAGGATAGCGGCAGAGTTGCAAAGCCCATCATGGATCGAACCATGTCCAATAGGGTTCGATTCCTCCTTTCAGACACACCATTCAAATGTGGTGTTCCTAGAGGAGTCCACTGAGAGAGAATCCCATTCTCCTTAAGGTATGTCAAAAACTAACTAGATAGGTATTCTCCACCTCGATCAGATCGAAGGGTTTTAATACTTTTTCTAGTTTGTTTCTTTACTTCATTATGATATCATTTGAACATTTCAAACGACTCAGATTTATATCTCATCAAAAAACATAACCAAACCTCGAAAGGTCGTCTGTAAATATAATGAAATATCTATATCTACCTGCAGCATTAACTGTCATGGGTCCGCGTACATCAGTATGTATGAGACTCAGAAGTTCTGTAGCTCATTCACCTTTTCCAGTAAAAGGTGACTTGGTCATTTTACCAAGTAAACAAGATTCACAAGTAGGCAGTGATTCAGAATCACTGACCTTGAGGAGGCCTTCTCCTCGCAACTTGTTATCCTATTCTAGTTAACATGACCTAGCTTACAGTGCCAAAGATACATATCACTGATATTTTCTAACCTTGGGTGTTTGTTAGATGTGTACATTACACAAATAGGCCGTGACAGTGCATAAATGCCATTATTTAACTTAGCTTTCATTATCACAGAGTTATTCAAAATAACTTGGCAAATATCTCATTTTATTGATAGTTCAAAACCATAATTGGCCAAAAGGCCTACAGAGATTATGCACATAATGAAACTAGGACAATAATGATAGTCGACTAACTCGACAGCACAGGACTCAAAGACAAGACTCAGAACTCTGATCGCCAGTACTGGAACATGATTTCCATTCCCAACGCTCAGGAACTGTTCCCCATCCTTGAATCTCTTGCTAACCTATAGTCTATGTAATGAATTACAAACATGAATAGGACTACCGGTATCCAATACCCAGTTAGCAGTATCACAAATAAAGAAATTACAAGGTTTTATCATATAAATACCTTATCCAGTAGTTTGCTACTTTTCCTTCCTAGGCCTATTCGGATCTAGGGATGCTTGGTAAAGATGACAGTTCCTCTTCCAGTGTCCCTGCTTCTTGCAGTAGAAACACTCTGCAGCAAACTAATTAGCTTTCACTTTCCTGGTTTGACTCGGGCCAAGAGCATTCAGCACCTTCTTTCCTTTCCCTTTATTCTTTCCTTTCTTAAAGGGATGATGACCTCTAGAACCATCCACTAAATTCACCACCCCCTTGTTTAGTTGGTTGTCTTTCTCGTAAGTCTACAGTAATCCCATCAAACCATGGTAATTGACTGTAGGCTTGTTCAATCTGTAATGGTCGAGAAAGTCAAGATTGGAGGAGGGCAGAGAATTCAAGATCGCATCCTTACCGAGCTACTCATGCAAGGGACATCCGAGCTTGCCCAACTTTTCAATCAGCTCGATTGTACAATACATGATCAGTGACAGAACCACCATTCAGCATCTTGGCATTGTAGATGGCAAAAGATACATTGTACCACTTTACATCATCCAGTGTGCTAAAAGATTCCTTCAACTTTTGAAGGATCTCATCTGGTTGGGACTCCTCGAACTTGCGACTGAACTCATCGTTCATTGTCCCTAGCATAATGATCGGACAGTAGTCCGATCAGAAACCCACTTCTAATAAGTGTCCCTAACCGAACTTCGAGCATTTGCAAAAGGGATTTTAAGTACTGGATCCATTATCACATAAAGGATCCATTCATGCTCTAGGACAATCCTCAACTTTCGATACCAGCTATGAAAGTTTTGACCCTTCAACTTCTCATTATCGAGAAGTGACCGGAGCGAAAGATTTGAAGACATCTGAAAGGAAAAACAAGACCATATTAGAGTATGAATTAATTAATTAACCAAAAGACTTGGACTTTAGTCTAAAGGTCTCTCCCACTAATCTTTTAGATTGGGAGCCTTTAACTCCAATCCATGAAATCACTATTTCATAGTGGGTACTAAAATCCAATAGACCACGTATGAGCCCGACTATGGACAGCTCACCCATACGTGCCTAAAGGTAGGTTCACCAACCAATTGCTTCCCTAAGCAACTTCCAGAAATTTATTTTGCCCTAAAGAGCATCCCAATCGGCCTAAGGGCCTCCTATTACGGGTCTCCGGTTAGGTCCAACCATTAACATGATAAATCTAATACTTCTAGCCAACGAATGACCAAACCCGACTATGGCCGGCTCACCTAATCACCGTTAAGAAGGTTGCACTGAACCATCATCTATGAGAGAGTAATTCCAGTAACTTGATGCACACCCGTTCTATGGAACTGCCGATGAACACCAAGTTAAAGGACACATTACTAACCCACTTAATGGGAGGCTAAGACGCCATCAACTCGTTAACTTAGTCTTTTTCAGGACCTAATAATTTTAGAGAATTTTAGGTTGTGACAGAAGAATAAGAGAAGAACATGGATCATCCTCCCACTGAACAAATCAGTTTTCAGGAGGGTTGAATCAATTCAACAATTGATCCATGGGCACCTACCGATCAGTCAGACTGATCAACCTTGGTGACATGGGTTAACTCGAGTCAATGAGCTTTTCTAAAAAGTCCTGGTCGACATGACTAGCCAGGTAGGTGAGATCATGGGTGAGTATCCTGAAAGGGATATGCCCTACAAGCCAATCTATGTTGTATCTCCCAAACCATTGTAATTGACAATATTCTAATAAAGGCATTAATTTTCATCATACGCTGTGTTTATTATTATATGATGAACCCCATAGATTAGGGCTATGATTTTAGGGTTATGATGAGATCATACCAGTGAGACCTAAAGTCTTGAAACCTTAATCTAAAATATTCCTAGTCAAAGGAACCCTAAGTAGGGGATCAGGGTTTTTCCGGTAAGACTAGCACATCCCATATATACTAGAGAGGGTGACTGCTCTCACAGTCACTTGTGTATGACACTAATACTAGGATGTGGGTGCTCATTAGAGAATGAGTTCACTGATATGATCCAACTTGAGAACATCTAATAGAGCCTTAGCTACATGTCAATAGAAGGTTCTCATAGTGGGAGTGGTACAAGTAATCCTTTGACCTTAGACTGCCATAAGTACCTTATGTACATGAACTCATGCTTTGGTTCAATCCTAATCATGACACTGAGTCATGCACAGGATTGATGCTGGGAATGGTGAATTGGATATGAAGGTAATGAGTAGGTCAACAAGGAATCGATCACTCTTAGTAAGAGGAGATTGCATCTAGCTAGTTATCAATCGGATGATGATTCAGGGAATCTTTGATCAAAGTAAAGATATTAGAGATGGTTTCTAATATCAAGATAATTGAATCATCAATATAAGATTGAGCTAGAAAAAAATATAATATTGGATTTGACATATATCCATATCCATAATTATATTCTGGGTGCAGGTTGATCGAAGGATTTAATTATACGGTAACTTTCTACTGAAGGGTAGTTTTGGTATTTCACCAGAATTTCCATATCTTCCGGTTAGACATGACACGTTGCTAGACGTCAATCTTGTCTTGTGGGTTGATCAAATTTAATGATCATTTATTAGGAAGAGTCCTAATTGATCAAAATCGGGTAAGCCCGATTTGACCTAAATTGATTAGAAAGAGTTCTAATCAAATTAGGTCAACTTGTATTCGAACCCACTGCTGGCTAGATATGGAACCCAATGGGTTACACACTTAAGAGAATTGATCAAGAGTCATTTGCATGAAGACACTCTAGCAAGTGTTGCAAATCCTAACTTCTATTCGAATTGGATTGGAATTAGGGTTCCGAATTGATTCAATTTGGATTCTGAATGGATCTAATTAGACCCTAATTGAGGTTTTAGGGATTATGGCTAACCCAATTGGCTAACCAATTACTTAGGCTAGCATACCACCCGTCCCTTAGCCCTTGCACGCCAAAAACACCAAGAGTCCATGCGCTTATGGACTCTTGGCGCGCCATATGGAGGAGTTCATGGGCGCATGGACTCTTGGCGCGCCCACTTAATTCTCCGATGAATTAAGATGGGGCAGCATTCTTTCTCATTTTTAGCACCTCACTTGTCATCCCTTGGATGGTAATCTAACGGGTGGTGGGGTTTTAAGAAAGAAAGAAAGCGTTGTTTCTTCTCGGGTGCGTGAAATCGTATCTCTTCGGAGATTCAAGTTTCGCGACTTCTTTCTCCCAATCGTCGCGACTTCTTCCTTTGAGAAATGCCATGAGAATTGATCTGGAAGGCCGTGAGAATTAATCCAGAAGGCCGTGAGAAAGAAGAGAAGGGCGTGAGAAGATGGAAAGGGCGTGAGAAGATGGAAAAGGGCGTGAGAAAAATGTTTACGGAGAGTTGTGAGGGCGCCTCTCTGAAATCTATATAAAGGAATGGAAATCAGAACTTCGATAAGATATTTTTATTCTTCTTCCTCTCCTAAAGACTCTTTCTCCCTTTTCTTATTTTTGCATTATTTCCTTTACAGAGTACACCTCTATCAAAACTCTGCTACTGAACAAGAAGAAGAGCGAAAGTCTCCGACGGTAAAGGAAAGAAAGAGTTCTGTTTTTGTTCTTTCCTTTCTTTCTTACATTAAGACATTCTTGTCTTAATTTCTCCACCAATTAAAGACAAGCATTAATCTTCTTAGGACAAGGTCTTACTTTCAAGACAAAGGTGTCCTAAAGGTTCTAAGTCTTGGTAGAAGGTGGAGAAGGGGTAAAAAGGAAGAAGACACACCTTTGAGTGGAAGATTTCCAGCCATAATCCAAGTATTGAATTCCTGGAAGAAGAATTTAATTGAAGGAACCATTGGAACAAGGAGTTAGGATCTTGGTCATTGCTTTGTGTGGATCACCATGGGAGGGCGGACACTTGGACATCTGGTGAATTCAAATAGCCCATTGATCTTCAAGTTTTAAGTCTTCATAAATTGGAATTAGCGATTACAGGTTGGTATTCTAATTCAATTTGCATAAGAATGTTAGTCTTCAAACATTTTAGTCTTATTAAGGAGTTCCTGGTTTAGGGTTTTGGTGCATATTAATTTCTATATTTTGAAATTACCATTCCGCTGTGTTGCACCGGATCCCAACATATCCACCATCAATCATCTTTCCTAGACACCAACCAAGTTGGCCAGGAAAGAGGTAGCCTCATACAACCATGATCGCAATGCCAAACCTACCTCGATACCAACCGGTTTACCAGACTCGATCAGACTAGCCTAAAGACTCGGGCTTCCATGGAGCCACTAATTAGATCCATTTTAGATGAATGGACTAACTTTTCTAACTATTATATTGTTCTAAAAGGACCTTAATCAACTTTTGATTAGTCTTCTTATTATCCAGTTCAACTAAACATAGGTCTAACCCAAAATATGGATCTAATTAGATAGCTAACCTAACTAACCCAATTGGCTTATTCAAATGACACTAGGTTTCATAAACCCTAAGATAACTTGTCATTTAATTTAATCATACAATTCAAAATGGTTTGAATATGAGCCAATATTTTAATTAAAATAATTTTAATCAAAGCATGTAAAACTCCTTTTACAAATAATTTCATACATCATATCTAGTTTTATTCTTTTATAAATATTACATTACAAAAAATAAATTTATAAGACATGCCAAAAATGTATCTGAATTAAAATAATTTTAATTTCTTTGATTTCCTTAAAGGATCCTTCTGAAGAGGCCAACACAGATGAACCGCATCATGCCAAAGATACACGGTCATGGTGAATGTCTCAACTAGGTTCCTAAAAGTACTCCCTAATCATACCCTATGATTAAGATATAGATACATTTCTATAGATTAAACATTTTAATCTACTATACATGTAACTAAGATATGTTACACCTAAACCTGGCTCTGATACGACTAAAAGCATAACAAGGTTGCGAGTGCCTACACTAAGCATGCAACAATGCAAGGAGCATGTTTATATTTTATAATAATTTTAAAATAGGAGCGGAAAAAACCTACTCGGTATAGGATCTAACATTTTCAAGATGCATTCATAGGCAAAGGAAGGCATGAAATAGGCATGTAATATTTATAAATATTTTAATAAGCCTAGATCTAGGCATGCATGAGAAATAAAAACAGAAATATTACATTATTCCTGCTTGGAATAAAGTAGGGATAATTGCTGGAATAGCTGGAAATCTGGAACAACTTTATTCCAGTCTTCTTCTTCCAGCAACCGTTTGGAATGATTCTCTTTCTCTCTTCCAAGTGCTGCAAACCCAAACCAAAAATGGCAACACTTTGGTCTATCCTTCTGCAACAACAGTAAGGCAACGTCTTGATAGATCTTGCTTCAAAGGAGAGTTAATGCATTGTTCATCCAACAGTGTTGAAGTTCCGTTCACCCATATTTCAGAATAGTAATTTCTGCAACTAAAAATAGAGTAAACCAGAAATAGCAACTAAGGAGGTTGATGTAGCTTACAGGTGCTCAAGAGAACACCCTCTAGAGGGGGGACACGCTTGGGCTTCCTCTGATCTGGCTTCTCGCGCAATGCTAGTCGCCGGAAAGCTCTTGAAATGGTGAGAGGGGAGGAAGAAAAATAGAACACTATGTTCTGTTATTGTTTTCTCCAAAACAATACTTTCGTCCATCGATTGAGCACCAACAAAATAGGGAATCAAATAAGTTTTTCACTCCCAATCTCTCAACAAAAATCCAGTCCCAAAATCATCGGTTAAAAGGATGGTGGAAGCTCTCAAAGGAAGAAGACACATATAGCATTTTCACCACCTAGAAATTTTTATTCTGCTTGAACCAAGTAATCGATGATTTTTGGAAGCTTAGGAGACCTACTGGGAATACGATAGGCCACCCGGTTTGAGAACGAATCAAATTCATTTTCAACGTAGCAGTGAAGAGCCATAAATTGGTGGTTTAATTCCAACCAAAACAAGTGGAATCGGGAGAGAAAAAGTCATGTAAATCCCCTGTTCGCCCAAAGCCATTTATTACCATGTGAATTGGTTCAAAGCCAGTTCACAACCGGTTCAAACATCACAAACCAATTCTAAACTGGTTCACAATACAATTAGATCAAAATCTAATTTATAAAATGCTTGGTAAAGTCCTGGTCACCTAGGAACAATTTTCGGTGGACCTGAATAAATTATGATCGACCCAAAAGCGGGTCAATCCAAAGTGTGCTCAATCAAACCATTATCGAAATGATTCCTAATCATAAATCGGTACCTGGATCAGGGAGAAATCTTCTATGGCTTGTGACCTCATTAGTTCGAGCCTAGGTGGTAGCACTGGAACAATTCCAGTACTAGCACAAGATACCTTCTAGCAATGGGTCCCGGCGTTCGGATAGGTCGAAGATGCGAGAGAAATCAATTGAACCTCGTGCATACAGTTACTATATAATTCATCCCTTTGACCTACAAATGCTTACGATGACCTAGGGTTAGACTACCAACCCTAGCTGAGTCAATCCATAATATGTCTCACGCAAGTCCAGTGACTCCTCACTAGGACTATCCCGGCCGAGAATTTGCTAAATTGAGACACTGCGAGACATTCAATCCAAACTATTTGGATAGGTCAATTCCATCTTAGTCCACTATTGCTTCACAAGTACTTGCCTGTATCCAGAAACCTTCCATCACCGTATTAGAAATCCGGGTAGTCCAGCACCAAAGCATAGGGAGTTGCTTGCAAGCTACCATGATGACCTCAGGTTGGAGGGACACATATACCCATATCCAATCATGAGTATCCCTTTTGCAGAAAGTGGCTACATAGAGTCACGTTCAATGAGATATCATATATCCCACTTGTAGATCACATCAGTGTCACCACACTCCTTTGGTCAAGTGGACAACCAAATGATGTGAACCACAATAGCCTACACTTGATGCATTGCTATCCAGTACAATGTATCCTTTGGTCGTGAACTTAGTTTAAGGACCACTCGATATATCCTCTGTATATCGAAGTCAATGTAGTCCTAAGGACTTCATCACATGAAAAAGAGTTTATTACAGGGAAAAGTTAGAATGCGATAAGCTGCCAAAATAATATTTATTAATCATACAAAGAGTACAATACTCAGCTCAACTGCCTACAGCCTAGGCAATTGGCTTTGGGACACAATTCCCAACATTAGGTTATTGGTTAGCCCGTAAAACCAAGTGAGGTTTTGACTTGTTGGCCTTATAAAAATAAGTTGGGTTTTTGATTAGTGAGCCCGCAAAACTAATCAACTGTAATCGGGTGTAATTATAGTGAATTCCCAAGGAGATCTTGGGAAGTGGATGTAGGTACATTGGATAGCACCGAACCACTATATTTCTCGATCTTTGTGATTGCTTGATCTCTCTTCTTGCTCCTTACTTATTACTCTTTATTTCTGCTGCACTTTAATTTCAGAGCATTATAATTGAATTAATAGTACCTATCTAATTTATTTGTTGAATTGGATTGCATTGCTTAGTATCAAGTAATCTTAAGTTTTAATTTTTAGAGACCCAAATCACCCCCCCTCTTGGGTTGCTTACTGGGTAACATTCTCCCTCCTAACTTATGATTTGTTAAAGGTATGCTATCATAAAGTGGGGGTTTCTCAATTCTCAGGATCCTAACTTTTATTATTCTACATGAGTTCTTTTGTGGGTATGATGTTTTCTTTCATTACATACTTGCCTGTTGTTCTTTACTTGATTTCGGGTTTCTAGCCAACAAATTAAAATTCTAAAAAAAAATTTTAAAAAAAATAGTTTCTATTTTCTTGCAATCATGGTAGTCCTAGGGTCATCCTGCATCAATGGGCAAATGATTCTGTTGTTGTATTTCTTATTTTGTATGTGGATGACATTGTCCTAATCGGGAATGACAATCCAGCATCACAAGGAATAAAGGTTCATCATTCATCTCAATTCTCTATGAAAGACTAGGGTGAAGCCTCATTCATACCGGGTATGAAAATCTATAAAGATAGATCTAAGATGCTTTTGGGACTATCCCAATCTTTGTATATGGACACTATGTTGAAGTGGTTCAGCATGAAAAATTCCAAAGGAGGCTATCTCCTGATAGATTATGGAATTACTCTTTCTAAGAAAAATTGTGCGACAACTCCTGAGAAAAGAGAGCATATGAGTAGGATTTCATATACTTCAGTAGTGGGTTATATTATGTATGCTTTGTTATGTACTAGACCAGACGTGGAATACTTACTAGGGGTAATAAGCAGATACCAGTTTGACCTAGGTGAAGCTCATTAGAAAGTTGTTAAGAACATCCATAAGTATTTGATAAATACTAAGGATCAATGGTTTATTTATGAAGATTCTGACTTAAAACTTATGGGGTATACTGACTCTAATTTTCAGTCAGACAGAGATGACAGTAAGAGTGTGTGTCTGGTTTTGTATTTACCCTTTATGGTGGAGCTGTCTGCTGGAAAAGCTCAAAGTAGCATATACTGATAGATTCTGTTTGCGAGGTAGAGTATATTGCAGCATCGATGCAGCAAAGGAAGCTATATGGTGCAGAAGTTCCTAGGAGAGCTGGGAGTAGCACCTTCCTTTGATGGTGCTATTTTGGTATATTATGATAGTACTGGAGCCATAGCTCAAGCCAAAGAGCCAAAGTCACATCAGTAGACCAAGCTTATTCTACATCGTTTTCTCCTTGTCTAACGAGGTGACATCGAGCTTCTGAAGATTGATGATAAGGAGAACTTGGCAGACCCCTTCACTAAAATTGTTGGAATTCAAGAGTTCGACGACTGCAAATAGAAGATGGGAATTAGATTCTATTCAGATTAGCTTTAATCCAGGTGGGAGTTGTTGGGAATTGTATCCCAAAGTCAATCATCTACGCTATAGATGGTTGTGTGACTCGTGTATATGTATATGAATTATTGAATTGAATAAAAAGTTTATTCTGGTTGTTCATCACATGACATCTTTCTAATTAAACTCTTATGTGATGATGTTTTTTGAGCTACCTTGTATGCGATGTAGAGAGGATGCATTGTGTAGCTCATAAACTAGTTCGTAACCAAAGAATACATTATTTCAGGATGATGGGGTATCGAGAGTAGGTAATTAATGTCATACCTGTTGATTGTCCTCTTAACCAAGTAGCATGGAGATGCTGGTGTGCATCAGGTGTTGTGTTCGACACTTCACTGAATGTGACTCTCATGCAAGATTCTCTTTCTACTAAAGAGAAGCCTTGCATTAGAATGTGGACATGAATTATTCCTTTGACTTGAGATCACTATGTCAGCTTGCAAGCAACTGACCATGCTAAGGTGCCGGACTATCCTGATTTCTAATCCAGTGATGGAAGGTTGCTGGGTACAGTCAAGTTCTTATGTAGCGATAATAAAATCGAGATATGATTGATCTCTCCAAATGGTTTGGAATGAATGCTTAATATGCCTCAATTGAGAAAGACCTTCGCTAGGGCATTCCATGCAAAGAGTTACAAGGATTCTTTGTTTGAGACATATTGAGATGGACTGATTAGGGTTGGGCAGTTTAACCCTATGCCATCTGGAGCATTAGGATATTAAAGGAATAAGTTCACTGATATTCCATATTCGACGGGTTCATATTGCTCTGCAACCTTCAACTTATCTGGATGCCAGGTGTCATTACTAGATGGCGACTTTAGCTGGTACTGAAAATGTTTCCATGCTACCGGATTAGTGTTTGAACCTATGGGATCACACGCCAAGGGTTTTTTCTTGCTTTATTGGCATGCGAATGATTGGGAATCATTCCGAACTCGTTTGACAAGTTGTTGTCAAACTTCTACTCAAGCTGACTCTTTTGAACGAGTCGACTCGATCCGAGTCGACTTGAATGGTCGAGTCAACTCGTCTGTCAGATTACTATAAACTGAAATTACTTCATTTAATTTTGCAATTATTATGGAAATTTACTGGATGCATTTCTGGGTTTTATGATTTGCGATTGGTGAATCCCAAGAAGCTTATAACCCATCTGAATCTTAAAAGTCTCATTCGACCATATAATCTCTCCCTTATTAGATTACTGGAAAGGGATCAATCATCCTAGTTCTTTGTCAAACTCTCCTTGCTACTGTTCTTGGCCCCTTTGGAGAATAGTGCATGAGATCAAGATTTGAATCTTGATTTCTGAGAGATTTTTGAAGGGAATAGTGAGTTTTGGGAGGGATCCTTGAGTGAATCCCATCCATTGAAGGTTTTGGGATTGAATATTAGGAATGGGTTTTCAAGTGTCTTTGTTCCAGCATTGTTGCAACAATCAACCTTCAAAGGAGTTGAAGGTGTCCGGCCTTCTTTATGGAGTTGAAGAAGGAGTCAATCCGATAAAGTTTCCGGTGAGGCTAGCACCTCGAAGGAAGGAGAAGAAACCATGCTACATAGTTTGAAGCACCCATAGAGGGGTGCGCATGCATCACTCGCAGAGCCCATTTTTGTTCCTTGCAAGTACACCCGGAGCTCTTCACATATATTGGTGTAGTCCCAGGTGATCGTCACTGAGGTACGGCTTTAGATTCTATGTTTGACACATTATAATCTGTTGCATCATTGTGTGACTCCTAGAATGGTTCTGTATTTCACACAATGCTTGCATGATTTCATATTTACATTACTCTAGATGCATCAAGATCTGCATAGGGAACCTGCATTAATTAGATTAACATGCTTAAATAAATTATTTATCTACTTCTGCTGTATCTTGTAATCTAGAAAAAGTTTTTAAATTGCATGTCTCGGGCCATGCCACATGGTTCCCGTTTCCTTGTTACCTAACATCAAACCCCTCCTCAACTCTTTAGCTCTAACTCTTTGAAAGTAAGAACCCTAGTTTAGGTGATTTTTTAATCACCAAGCCCTGATTCTTAATTTGTTTTGTTGATTTGCTTTGCAGGTAGCATAACTACTTGACTACTTAAATTCATCTAAGTACTTTGAGTTTTATTTCTGAAAATTATAAAAAACTAATCTCTACTTAATTACTGATAATCAATCTTATAATTATTAGTTTAATTTTGTGTCTTTGGTCCCGCATCATCTTTGGTATCAGAGCAGGTTAAACTTGGGTTTAATTACTAGTTGCTGATATTTCTGCATACCTAGTTTTAGGCTGAAATTAAATTGCATAAAAACCATCATAAAAAAATACAAAAAAAAATATTAATTATTTTTTGTTAATCCTCTACTAATCTTCTATCAAATTACAAAAAGAAATCAGAAATTTTTTTTTTCTGTTAATTTTTGTTTTAGTTTTATTGCGCATTACGGTTTCATGTGCATGCATCATAACTGAAATCAACTTAGGAGCACTCTTTGTCAGATCAATGAAGGATTTCATCACCTTTCCTAGGCCCAAAACAATCACCTTTGCATCGAACCTAAGCCAAATTAAAATCAATTAAAAACCTAAAGCAGCTTAGGGACACCAACAAGGTCGGGTTCCAAGTATTGTGTGAAAGCTAGTGCACCTAATCCTTTGATTATTTCTTGAATCTAGTGTCTAAGGCTAGAGGTCCAGAGGCAAATGGCCTAAGTGGTCTCATGCTTTTTAATTAGGACCCTATGAGAGCAGGAGGAGCCTCCCACGACTCCACCTCTTACCTGGCTAGAGGACAGGGTAATTGCTGAATTGGTTGTAAATTGAGCTGACCAATTCTACTTGAGCTCTAGGTCTAGGAAACCCTAATACAATTTTGTATGATTGCATTGCATGGCCACTAGATCAGGAACACCATATCAGCATACTCATGCCCAACCCAATCCTACCATGGACCCTTATATTGTGGCTGTAATGAGATCTATGACTAAGCAATTTAGGCAACTCAATGCTAGGTTTGACCAGATAGACGAGAGACTAGATAACCTTGAGGAATCCAATGCGACCTATTCGGATTCTGAGACACCTAGACCCACTCCCCCAGGTCCAAGAGCCCAATGTAGGGAAGTCACACCTGACCCTATTCCCAGGCACCAAACCCCTGATATGAATGACTAGGAAGAAAGGATCCTTAGGAACATACGACTTGATGCACCTACCTTTGATGGAAATTTAGATCCTAGGATTTATACTAATTGAATGATTGACATGGACCAATACTTTGAATGGTATGAGATATCGGAGGAGAGAAAATTTAAATTTGCTAATCTTAGGCTAATCTGACAAGCTAGATTATACTGGAGAAATGTGGAATGACTAAACCGACAAAGAGGAGATCTGCCCATAGTCACATGGGGAGCTATGAAGATTAGACTTAGGGAGAAACACCTACCCTTGTCCTATGAGCAAAAATTGTTGGATCAGTGGCAAAAGTTGACCCAAGGGAATAAATCAGTGGCTGAGTATATAGCAAAATTTGACGAATTTGTTATAAGGTATAGTGTAGTCAAATTGGAAGCTGTCACATTATCTAGTATAGTGCAAGCCTACATGAAGATATCCAGAGGGAATTATTCTTAAGAGAAGTTCATGATTTAGAACAAGCCTACCAAATTGCTAGGGATTGTGAATGATTCCAGAGAAAACCCATTACCTGTCAACCTGAGCCTAGTAGGTTTAGTGCCCCTTGAAGTAGACCTAGCACGAGCCGATTTCTAACTAGCCGACCCAATCCTACTTCCCAACTAGTTCGTAGGGATAACAAAGGTAAGGCACTTGAAGATAGGAACCAAATTGCACAATGTTTTAGGTGTCATAAAATAGGCCATTTTGCTGCTCAATGTCCTGTATGAGCCTTACATATTGGAGAGTGTGAAGAAGAGAACTTAGAAAATATTGAAGAATGTGAGGAAGTAATTTATGAAGCTGAGAAAGATTTGGTAGAAGAATATGAAGGAGATGAAGAGCCCACAGAGTCATCTGATCTATTAAGAGTAGTTAGGTGTATTGTAGCTCAGACCAAGAAGAATGAGGACTGGCATAGAACGAATATCTTACAAACCTTTATTAAGCAAGGGGACAAAGTTTGCAAGATCATTATAGGTAGTGGTAGTTGTGTCAACGCCACATCTACAAATGCTGTTAAGAACTTAGGTTTCATTGCTCTACAAACCATATTCAAAACATTAATCATATGCTTGCCGCATCAAATTGGTATCAGAGCATGGTTGCATTAGGGTAGAATAGTTCTCTTTAAATCCAAGCAAGATCTAAAATTCACGCCTCCTGAGCAGGTGTTCTCTAGTACACTATCATGACCCATGGGAATAATGAGCCCCTGGCCGGACGTGAATTTTTTAGATTGAAGTTTGGGTAAGCCATTGCACTTGTTTGATTAGGTTCTGTTTTTATGAAAATTTGCATCTGTTTTCTGTATTCCGTCTGTAGCTCCAAAAGCTAGTCACTAATTTTATGTTAAAATATTTTTTTTATTATTCTTTTCTAAGTTAGTTATCACCAAATTAAATTTCATCATCAGAAAAAAATTATAAGAAAAATGAAAATTCCTGCAGTTCGACACTATCATTAGGGTTCTGTTCTATCCTTTTTATTTATCTTCATTTGTAGGATTTTCTTAGAGTAGTACTGATTTTAGTTTTAAAATTTCTTTCATCTGCATTGAAACATATAAGTTAGGAATCCTCTGTGAATTTTTTAGAATTTTTGGATATTTTTTTCATCACGTTTTCTATACCACTTTCAAACTGCAACACACTTCTGCAGCACCTTTGCATTTCATTCATCTCATGAGAAATCAAATTAAGGACATCAATTTGACATAGGGTCAGGGTTTCATCACCTGTCCCTAGTCCAAAAATCACCAACCAGCATATCGATCCCAGCCCGTTAATTAAAATTGAGTAGAACGTTAATTGCCTAAGTGGGATAGGGACACCAACAAGTTGGGTTAAGGTTAGGGTCAAGTTAACTGTGTCAGCTAATTGGTGTGTGCTTACTGGCTTGGTGTCTAGGATTGGTGCATCAGGGCTTGTGATTTGGTCCGCCTACCTGGCCAATCTCAGATTGGTGTCTAAGGTTTGGCAATCAGGGACCTTCACTCCCCTCCACCTACCTGGCTAAGTCCCATAAGTACTACTAGCTAGTTGGTTCACTTAATTAGACCTCTAATTTGTGCTCTAGGTCTAAGAAACCTTAGCTCGAGCTTGAGTCTACTTGCATGCATGAAACTAGATCAGGGGCATCATATTCACCAGTCCAGACCCAGTCCAGTGTAGCCATGGACCCGAATCTTGAAACCATGCTGAAAGGCCTAAATGATCTAATAGCCCAATTGAACCAAATTCAGGCTAAATAATTTCCCTTAGACCAACCAACTCCTACTATCCCATTAGCTCATATGAATGATAGGAGTAAGAACCCTGAAGTACAAGTTGAGTTCATTAATACCCAAGACTTAGGGTATCCTCAAACTGAAGGGCTAGGGAAGGAAGAAGGCAAATCAGAACCTAGTAAATATGTGTATGAGACTAACATAAGTTTAATAGATGAATATGAAGGGGAAGACTGTGAAGAGAACAACTTTAGTACCTTACTTGAGGAAACCTTTGGTAAAGAAAAGATTATTGAGCCTAGTCCTGAAACATCAGAACAACCAAAATTTTGTGAGGACTTGGTTCCCATAAGACAATGCCCTCAGGAAGAACCCAATACTTTAGCTTCGACACAAGAACTCCATCAGGTACCTAAGAAGAACCCAATCATTATTTTAGAAGACTTTCCTGATGACCTTCAACTACCTAGAAGCATCCCACCTGTAGATCAAAATTCTAATCTTGAGGTCATCATGAGTAACCAAGGTCTGTTTCAAGATTCTCCTAAATTACCCCAAGTCTCGGATTCCTATCATAATTTTAGAGCCATTAAGTTTCATTTTGATGAGATTACTAGGATGCATAAGCTTTTAAGGCCTATTCCTTTTGCTACCTACTTTTGGAAAACCTTATGGCATTTGCTAGGAACCCATGGTAAATTCTCATGTGCATGCCAGACTAGGGTCAAACCTAGAGAGTAATTAATCTGTTAGGTTTAGGCCCTAGAGAGTCCAATAAAATTCCTCTCAATAAGGATGCCTAGTTCAGTCTGCATTTCGTAAGTGCTTGTGTAAGTTTCTCAGTCTGCTGAGTCTTTTGCACAGCATGTCACAAATTTGCATAAAGAAATCAGTAATAAGATCAACCTGAGCAATGAAACTTATAAACACTTAGCTGACTCACATAAGAGGGCTAAAGAATTTTGTGAAGGGGATTATGCGATGATTAGGCTCAACCCTGAATGGTTGTCCTCTGGAACCATAAAGAAGCTGCATGCCCGCGGAGCGGGACCTTTCAAGATCTTAAAGAAAATAGGGACTAATGCATATGTTTTGGAACTTCCACCTGATATGGGTATCAGTACAACCTTTAATGTTTCAGACCTAGTAGAATACAAAGAACCAGTACTAATACCTAGTGAGCCTTTTGGGCTAGAAACATTCATTGAGAGTGAACATATTTCCGAGTGTCCACCACCAACCCTACCTGAGCGGAGAGAGATGATTGAGAGAATCCTGGATGACTAGACCATTACTACCAGGAATAAGGACTATCAGCGATACCTGGTTCAATGGCAAGGTCGACCTGAGTCCGACAACTCTTGGATTACTCGAGAGGACCTACAAAGACTTAACCCAGACTTGTTCGAGCATTACCAGGGCAAAAGTGAACCATACTCTACTGGGTCGAGTTCTGCCCACCCCAGGAGAATTGGTGTGTGCACCAGAAACCGAAAGAAACTTCACTCCAACAAGGTTAGCCTTATCCCAATTTGGATCGAATATAATTTGGTTACCTTGTATTCTTTAGCTCAAAAATGTTTTATTTTCAAGAGCCATTTTCTTTTCAAGAGTCCTGTAAATGATCAAGAGTGTTTATTGAGTCCTGTAATTACTTTTAAAAAAATTTCATTTCCTGTAAGTCCATTTCAAGTTTTAAAGTTTAGGTCAGTCAAGTCAGTTCAGTTGAGTTAAGTTTATTTCAAGTTAATCAAGTCTTAAAGCAATGAAAGCCAGCAGCAAGACTCAAATTCTGGAGAATTGGTGTGGACACTAGAAACTGAAAGAAACTTCACTCCAACAAGGTTAGCCTTATCCCAATTTGGATCGAAGATAATTAGGTTACCTTGTATTCTTTAGTTCAAAAATGTTTTATTTTCAAGAGCCATTTCCTTTTCAAGAGTCCTGTAAATGATCAAGAGTGTTTATTGAGTCCTGTAATTACTTTTAAAAAAAATTCATTTCCTGTAAGTCCGTTTCAAGTTTTAAAGTTTAGGTCAGTCAAGTTAGTTTAGTTGAGTTAAGTCTATTTCAAGTTAATCAAGTTTTAAAGCAATGAAAGCCAGCAACAAGACTCAAATTCTGGACCCTAGAATTTGACCACATGAAGAAGAGAAGACACATCAACCAAGCAAGAGAAAAGGACCATCAACTAGGACCACTTGGTGCCACATGTCATTCCTTATCCAAGTAGAAGACCATCTCATCATGCCACATCATCAAGCGCCACCTCACTAGCCACCTCATCACTCTTTGGCACCAACAAGGAAGATTCAAATTCAAGGAGGTTGGCCACACCCCTCCAAGTCCTCCACCAAATCCTCCAACCCCCCCATCCCTCCAAACTCTCCACCAAATCCTCCAACCCCCCTTGTAATCCTCCTCAATTTGGGGAGTTTTAAAATTTTAAAAGCTAGCTTTGTGAGGCTATTAAAGGCCTTGGACACCCATTGTAAAGGAGGATTGATTTTGGGAATGAATGAAAATTGAAGTTGAATTTTGGAAGTAGAAGTTGTCTTGTGTTTTTTTTGTACTTATGTGAAAGTTTCCCATCCTCTTCCTCCACGCCAAAGCCATTCTTTTCCCCTGGCAAAGCATCTTCCAAGCTCACGTGAAGGCATTGGAGTCAGCCAGATCTTCTCAAATTTTTGTTCTTAGTTCATAAATTCTCCCATCCCTTCTATATGTTCTTATCCTTCTTCCTTAACTTTGATCTTCATTGTAGGGTCCTTTGAAGTCTTTGAGTTGTGAACCAGGTTCACCTTGACAAAGAACCAACAAGTTGAAGCTCCAAGTCCAGGGTTCTGATCTCTGTTATCTAGGTTCTTCAGTTCTGAGCATTGGTAGTTTCAAGGTATGAATTAAAAGAAGGTTGGAAAGCTCATCAAGGTAAGTCCACAATCATTAGCCCCTATTGTCTAGATCTTCTTCCTTCTTAGTTTAGGATTGTGTCTAATCAAGTAAAAATCCCATTTCTTATAATCCTTAAGTCTTATTATGATGAGTACAATGCTAGTGTAATTAGGTTTCATTGCTCTACAAACCATATTCAAAACATTAATCATATGCTTGCCGCATCACTCACACATCTGAAGCGCCCGATGCAGAGATCGCTCGACTCGATGGATGCGGCCTGGATGCCCGAGCAGTCAAACCCGTGGATGCACCGACTTTCGGTCGGGTGGTCGGATGGCAAAGCAGACCGTCTCCGGTGCCCGTGAAACCAAGGGGGACCTATACGCAAGCAAAGGAGGGATTAGTGAAATGGAGAGAAGTATCGAAATGGAACTAAGGGAGGGTTGAGAAGGAGCTTCAAGCCCGGTGTTTGGCTGGATTCCGAAGTCGAAGAAGGGGATAACTTGGGGCCTCGCACCCCGTGACGTCTCGGAGGACGAAGGAATGTGGCCTCACACCACTCGACGTCCTGGAGGACGAAGGACTTGCGATGCCCTAGGGCGATGGAAAGGTGACCTTACACCACTCGACATCCCTGGGGACGAAGGAAGCTTCACTCAAACCTAGTCTTGGAGACAATGGTTGGAGGAGAAACAAAACTCAAGCTCTTTCATATAATCATTCAATACCCTTTACAATGGAGGGGTTGGGTCCTTTAAATAGGCACCCAAGGCCCATTTGAATTCAAAACAATTCAAACCTTTGAACCCAAATTAAAACCCAAAAGATGGCACCCACATGGATGGGGAAAGCTCTTCATGGCCGACCAAATGAAGGAGGGGATTGGCGTGGCATGTGGGAGGGCTTGGAGAGGGATATTGGCCTCTTGACTTCTTTCTTTGCAGGTTCACTTTGGGAAGGAAACGGGGAGCAAGGCTTGCTTGAAGGGATGTGCCTCTTTTGGTTCTTCAACACCCATTTGGAGTGACTCATGGCCGGCCAAGGTGGAGGAAGCTTTGGGCGTTGCAAAGTTGAAGGCTTGGAATGGGGAATGTGTCCCTTGACTTTCCTCTCTTGTATGAATACTTTGGGAAGAAGACTTGGGAGATGGCTTGCTTTGTGGCTTGGTCTCTTCATGAATCTTCAACGCCCCATTGTTGATGGATCATGGCATGATGTGGGGGAGGGAAGAGGGGGATGATGTCTCCTCCTTCCATGGTCACCCCAATGAAAATGGTATGGGGGGGGGCATGTGGAAAGCATGAGGGGCGCCTCCTTGCTTCCTTCCTTAGATGCCTAAGTGTCAACTGATATGGCGCCACATAGGTGGCTGAGGTGGCACCTAGGTTGGCATCTCTCCAAGTGTAAGAGATGGGTTAGCCCACAAGAAACTTGACTTGGTCTTGAAAGCCAGGTTGACTTCAATTGGGCTTGGCCCAATCCAAACTCAGACTCGAACCAAAAATAAATACATGACCCATGACCTAAACTTGACCCAAATTGGTCAAGGTACAAACTTAGACTAGGTGCATGACTCAAAATTATAAAACTACTTTGGCTTATAGCCTTATTACTGACTCAGAGAAGTGGAACCCTAATCTGAGATCCATAGAGGGTTGAAGAGCTTTTGTCGGATCCTGGTGCCCACACCAATTCTCCCGGCGTGGGAGGAACTCGACCCTGTCGAGTAAGTGTTAGTCTGGCTTTGGTACCTCTCCAGGATATTGGGGTCGATGCGCTGCAAGTCCTCCCTGGTGATCCATGAGTCATCAGACTTGGGTCGGCCTTGCCATCGGACCAAGTAACGTTGATAGCCTTTGCCCCGAGTAGTGATAGCTTGGTCATCCAGGACACGCTTGATCCGCTCTCCTCTTTCAGGTAAAACAAGAGGTGGATATTCAGGTTTGGGTTCACTCTCAAAAGGAAGGTCAAGTCCAAATGGCTCGCTGGGTATGTTTGCGGGTTCCCTATACTCTACTAAGTCAGAGATATTGAATGTCGAGCTAATTCCATAATCCGGAGGTAATTCTAGCACATAGGCATTAGGGCCCATTCTCCTAATCACTTTAAAGGGACCAGCCCCACGAGCATGAAGCTTCTTAACAATTCCAGGTGGAAATCGTTCAGGCCTGAGCCTAATCATTACAAAATCCCCTATTTCAAACTCTTTGGCTCGCTTTCGGGAATCAACCAAAATATTTTTTTAAAAAAATATTTAATGCATAATCCTAACATGATGCAAAATGCAGACTCAACTATGCATCCCTACTAAAAAAAAAAAAAAAAATTATTGGACGCTCTAGGGCCTAAACCTAACAGATTTTGGACTCTCTAGGTTTGACCCTAGTCTGATATGTTCAAGAAAAATTATCAAGGATCCATAATAAATGCCATAAAGTGTACCAAAAGTAAATGGCAAAAGGGATGGGTTCTAAGGAGTCTTGCAGCCTTGTAATTTCAACAAAATGCAACCCCATGGCTCTAAAAATGTGAGAAGTCTCTGGGAAGGTGAAAAAATAGGAGTTGGAGTCTTGGGGTAATCTCTGGGCATCATGAAATAGACCTTGGTTATTCAGGATAATCTTAAGATTTGGACATTGTTCTACAAGTGCAAGTTCAAAGGCTAAATGGATGTTCCTAGATGGTGGAAGGTCATTAGGAAGGTCTTTGGGAATGTTATCTTGAAAGTCCTCAAAAATGATGTCTACCTCCTGGGGTGGTTCTATAGGGACTAGTTCCTAGACCTCCTCTAAGGGCAATACTTGTGAACCTTCACCATCCTCTACAATGTTCGATCCTGGCTCAATTACTCTTTCACAGTCTCTAGTGGGTTCAGGATCTTTTACTTTTGGTTCCTCGATGATTTCTACCTGGGGCCCATCTTCACCATATTCCTCTACTAAACTTGATTCACAGATGTTTTCTTTCAATTCTTTAATGGGCTCAGGAGTTTCTTTCCCTAGATTTTCGATGGGTTCAACCTTAAAGTCTTCAATGGGTTCAAAGGTTTTTGTATTCAAATTCTCAGATTGTTCATCCTTCTCTCCCTGAAACTCTTCCAACAACTGATTCTCAGGATCATAGACTTCCTCCTCAGGTTCAACAATGGGTTCGGGTTCAGTTTTAGTCGGTTCATCTATAAGTAGGGCAGGGGCGATGCACTAACTAACAAAATGCCCAGGTTTATGACACCTATAGAAGTTACCTTGGGGATTGGGTCTCCTCTGGACTTCAATAGCCTTACCCTTGTCCTCTCTACTGTATTGGGGTCGATTCAGACTGGGATGACTAAGACTGGGTCGGGCTAGGCTTGGTCGACTGGGATCAGATTGGTTCGGGCTTGGTCGACTTGGGTAAGCCTGGCTATAACCCTGGGTGGATCCGGGGATACGGCTATGGTTCCTAAAGGGCTCAGGTCTTCTATAGGCGGGAGCTCTCTGGAAACGCTCACGGAGCCTAGCAACTTCCTCTATGGGTCCTAGTCTGGCCTTTATTTGATCAAGTCTATTTGTCAATTGGTTGCTTAATTGAGTCATGGATTGAGTTAGGGCTACAATGTTAGCTCGAAGTTGGTCCATGGCTTCGATAGGGGGTGGGGAAGGTGGGTGAAAAGAGGTTCCTGATCTAGTGCACACGTAACACACATAGAAAGGTGCTACAGTTCGCTAGACCTAGGAGATCTCACCAAATGTGAGGTCAAGAAGATGAACCTGGAAGTAGTAACTTGGCACCTGGCCAAGTAAGTGTAAGGTTAGTGGAGGTTCCTCTTTGCTTGCCTTAGATACCAATTTGAAATTGGCCAGGTAAGAGAACCAACCCACTTCCCTTCAGGATCTAGTCCTTGAACCACTTTTCTAGACACCAGCTATCCAAGCACACACCAACAAGTGATCTAGCTTGGCTCGGCACTTGGGTTGACTCGACTTCATAGGTGTCCCTAGATCACTATAGCAGATTAAGCATCTAATCAATTTTAGTTAACGGCTAGGGCTCGATATGTCGGGTGGTGGTTTTTTGGGCTATGGACAGATAATGAAATCCTGACCCTATATTAATCTGATACCCTTAGGATGAGTTATGCAAAATGATGCACACAAATGACTAATGAGATGACTAAAAATTTTCTTTTTTTTTTTTGTGTCTTTCAGATGTGTGAATGCTAAACAAAATGCAGGAATTGAAATATGCCCCTAAATGCAAGAAATAAGCTAGATGGATGAATGAAGCAAGAAATGAGATGCACCCGATCCAGGTACTTAAAGAGCACTAGTCCTAACCTGTTCTGATACCAATAATGATGTAGGGAAAGGAGGACTAAAGATGCTAGTATGGATGCTTATGATGCAAAGGGGTTTTTATAGTTGATGAGTTTTAAATGTTTTTATAAGTTTTTGATTCCCGATCACATACAAAGACTAGAAATAGGAGAAACTGAATAATAGAAGCCTACACTAGCAAATCAAGTCCCTAAATAGTGAAAAAGAGAACAGGATCCCGTGATTAAGAAACCTCAATAAGACTAAGCTCGATATGCAATACCTACTTAGGAGATAGGGGCAAACCTCACACATCTGAAGTGCCCGATGCAGAGATCGCTCGACTCGATGAATGTGGCATGAATGCCCGAGTAGTCAAACCCGCGGATGCGCCGGCTTTCGATCGGGTGGTCACGATGGCAAAGCAGACCGTCTCTGATGCCCGTGATACCAAGGGGGACTTGTTGGCAAGCAAAGGAGGGATTAGTGAAATGGAGAGAAGTATCGAAATGGAACTAAGGGAGGGTTGAGAAGGGGCTTCGAGCCCGGTGTCTGGCTGGATTCGGAAGTTAAAGAAGAGGATAACTTGGGGACTCGCACCCCGCGACGTCCCAGAGGATGAAGGAATGTGGCCTCACACCACTCGACATCCCGGAGGATGAAGGACTTGCGATGCCCTGGGGTGACGGAAAGGTGGCCTCACACCACTCGACGTCCCTGGGGACAAAGGAAGCTTCACTCAAACCTAGTCTAGGGGACAATGGTTGGAGGAGAAACAAAACTCATGCTCTTTAATATAATCATTCAATACCCTTTACAATGGAGGGGTTAGGTCCTTTAAATAGGCACCCAAGGCCCATTTGAATTCAAAACAATTCAAACCTTTGAACCCAAATTACAACCCAAAAGATGGCGCCCACATGGATGGGGAAAGCTCTTCATGGCTGACCAAATGAAGGAGGGGATTGGCGTGGCATGTGGGAGGGCTTGGAGAGGGGAATTGGCCTCTTGACTTCCTTCTTTGCATGTTCACTTTGGGAAGGAAACGGGGAGCAAGGCTTGCTTGAAGGGATGTGCCTCCTTTGGTTCTTCAATGCCCATTTGGAGTGACTCATGGCCGGCCAAGGTGGAGGAAGCTTTGGGCGTTGCAAAGTTGAAGGCTTGGAATGGGGAATGTGTCCCTTGACTTTCCTCTCTTGTATGAATACTTTGGGAAGAAGACTGGTGCGGGCATCAGACTCAGAAGAAGACTTCAGAGCTCCATCTAGATCTCTGATTAACCTTGCCCGAAGAATTTGGGTTTTTGGTTTGTAATAAGAGTTGACTAGATCAACTCAATTTAGCTTGAGTATACATTACCTGCATTTTATTTTGTTGAGTCATGTTGACTCAGTAGTGGACTAGGGCTTCAACCTGGGGTGTTACATTTTCTCCCAAGGCCTAGCAAGTGGGCGCCACACTCCCAGCCATACGCCTGAGTCCAGGGGGCGCCATATCTACATCCAACAGCCTTTGGTCCCCATACCACAGATAGCAGCTTCCTTCTCTTATGCGCCAGTTGAGGAGAAATCCACCAGGAGTCCACAAATCAAGGGGGCAGCCCATGTCTTTCCCAAACGAACCAAACTATGAAAGGGAAGAAATTCTCTTGGAGAGAACTTCAAGGAGGCGCCCACTACCTGCCAAAAATATCCAAAATAAAGATGGGAAGAGCCTTGACTTAGGGAGGAAGAAAAGGAGGAGTCCAAAAGAGTTGATCCATGGAAGGAAAGAAATCCTCTCTTGAAGACCCAAGCAAGGAGGTGCCATCTACCTGCCTTTTATAATCCAAATCAAATTTTTTTGGTACCTTGGCTGACCATATGTGTATGGATTATCCTGATTTGTAGATCCCCTCCTTTAGTCCCACATGGGAAGATGTAAAACCCTACTCCCTTGTAAAGCCCTATAAATTAAACCCCTCTTGTAAGTTTAAAGGAATCAGATGAATGAAACCAATTTTTTTTTTTGTGAGCAAACTTTGTGTTTTCTCTCTTCCGCACTTTCATCCAGGTGTTGAGCTCCGTGAGGGAGTAGATCTGGGTTCCCCAGGAACCTTGAGGTGGTGTGAGATCTCCAAAACCCAAACCCTAGGTTAGCCACTCCACTCCCAAACCCTAGCCGCCCATCACCCTTCTCTTTCCACTAAGCCCTAGCATATTCCACCTCCCACAGCCTCTCTCCCAAAGTCCAGGCTGACCACCAGCATCCAGCTACAGTCCGGGTACTTCAGATCCAAAGCTCTTTCCCGTGGGAGTTGAATCAGCCTTCAAGAGAATCCGGATCTCAGCGACATCAACCTTCAAATTCTTCGAACTGGTAAATCCTTCCCTGAGTCTCTGAATCCCTCACTTGTTTTTCTTCTTCCCAGATCTTGAGTCCAGGAGAAGCCGACCAAACCACAAGACCAGTATTGGAGGATCCATTACGAAGATAGCCGAATCCGAGGATCCAACAATCTGCTCGAGAGAGTTCTTCCACCCAAATTCTGAGAAGATCACTGTCTGGTTGGTAAACCATCTCTCCTCTCTATTTCTGTTCTATTGAAAGTTAAGAGCGAAACCCTAGGTCTAGGAGTTTCTCAACCCCCAGCGATCCGTTACTTCTGAACTACTCTGATAACTTAGCTTCTTCTAAATTGTGCTTTCAATCCTTACCTAGTTTCCATCAACTTAGTTTAACTTTACTTTGAGTCGAAGCCAATTTCTGAAATATTAAAAAAAAAAAAAAAAGAATTAATCTTAAATTTACTTCCGCATACGCTTCTTTCTTCTTTGTTCTGCATCATTTTTGGTATCAGAGCCCTGTCTAGGGTTTCTGTTTGATTGCTTGTTTGAGTGTCTCTCTTTTTACTTTGTCTGCTCGAAGTAGACTCCCCAGGACGTCCGGTCCTAGGAACGAAGTGAGGTGCAAACCTCCTCTTCCCATTCCATGGGGTGTTCCTAGGGCATGTAGTGGATCCGTTGGGTTATAACTTCGTAGCAGGAATTGTAAACGGGGAAGTGCTCTATTTTCAGCCCGTAATTTCTCTGTTACAGGAATTATTTCTCAACATAGGTAACTCCAAATTTGGTGATTTTTGTTTTGCTGAAACCAGTATAATTGAATCTATTTTGCATAATTCTCCTATGATTTATTGATTTCCGTGGGATTTCTGAGAATTAAATTACTGCAACTCTATTTTTATGTTCTGCAATCTAATTATTTTTGAGTGTTCATCTCTTAATTCATCTTAAGGGCATTTGAGCATCTAAGATAAGGGGAGGAAGATAAGGGGAGGAGTTGATAACCTCTCCTTAGCCCAAAACCACCACCCACTCATTCGAACCTAAGCCTTTAATCTAAAAATTGATTAGACCTAATTTGCCCTAGTGGGCTAGGGACATCAACAAGTTGGGTCAAGGCTAGTGTTGAGTCAGTTTGTCTGGTTACTCTGTGTGTGCTTTGTACTCAGTGTCTAGAACGGTGGTTCAGGGATTCCATCCTGAAGGGCTTGTGTGCTGGTCCGCCTACCTGGCCAATCTCTGATTGGTGTCTAGGATTGGCATTCAGGGACCTAACACTCCCCTTACACCTGCCTGGCTGAGTCCTGAGTTACTACAGGCTAGCTTGCCACTCTGATTGGGCATCTAGTGTGGGCTCTAGGTCTAGTTAGCCCGTAGTCATTCAGTTGAGTCTCATTTTGTGTGCTTGATTGCATCATGTCTACTCGGAATGGAGTACCCTACCAACCTGGTCAAACCCAACCTGATTTAGAGGCCATGGTTAGAGCTCTTACTGAGAGTATGAACAAATTAAGTCAGGATATGAATGAGAATTTTGCCCAGCTTAGGGATCGAGTCCAAGTACTTGAGGAACCTAGGCATCGGAATTGGACTCCTGACCTAGATTTTAATGTGCCTCAACCTCACCCACACCAAGAGCCTAGAAGACCTTTATACCGAGATCCTGAACTAATCATAGGAGGCCTCACCCAGAACCTGAGGATAGAGATGATAGGTTCATTCGGAACATCAAGTTAGATGCACCCACTTTTGATGGTAGTTTAAATCCTAAGGTGTATTCTGATTGGGAGGGTGAGATGGACCAGTACTTTGAGTGGTATGCTATGTCTGAGGAGAAAAAATTCAAGTTTGCCAAGATGAAATTAATACGTCAAGCTAGGTTATACTGGGGGAACATTGAGCTGACCACTAGAAGATGAAATGTAGAGCCCATAACCACTTGGCAGGGTATGAAAGAGAAGCTTAGAGACAAGTACCTACCCATTTCATACCAGCAAAATCTGTTAGACCAATGGCAGACTTTGAAACAAGGAAACCGTTCTGTTTCAGACTACATAACCATCTTTGATGAATACCTAATGAGATGTGATGTGAGTGAAGCCCATGAGGTCACTTTGTCTAGATTTAGGACTGGACTTAGGGAAGATATTAAGAGAGAGTTGTTTCTGAGAGAGGTTACTGACCTAGACCAAGCCTATCAGATTGCACTGAACACTGAGAAGTTTCAGAGAGGACCCATGCCATCTAGGGTTAGTGCCCCAATCCCAAGAAATGGACCTAGCCAGGTTACCCCTAGCAAGCCTAATCAGGGTATTCCCACCCCTAGGCCCATGGACAAAGGTAAGGCACCTGACACCCAGAAAATCCCTAGTATCGTCTGTTTTAAGTGCCAGAAGACCGATCATATCTCCAATCAGTGCACAGCCATAGCTTGTCTTAAGTGTCATAAGGTAGGTCATGTTTCTAGCCAGTGCCCTCGTAGATCCCTATATATAGAAGAGGGAGGAGAAGAGAATTCCGAGCCTAATGAGGAGTTTGAAGAAGAAGTTTATGAGGCCGGAATGAATTTGGTTGATGAGTATGAAGGAGAGGAAGAATCCACTGAGTCTGACCACTTAGGGGTTGTGAGATGCATCTTATCCCAGACTAAAGTTCAGGAAGATTGGCGTAGGACTAACATCCTACAGACTTTCCTTAAACTAGGGGATAAGGTTTGTATAATCATCATAGATAGTGGGAGCTGTGTGAATGCCATTTCTACTAGCACTGTCAAAATGTTAGGCTTAACCCCAGTCCCCCACCCCAACCCCTATAAGGTTTCTTGGGTAGACTCTACCTCTATACCCATCCAGTCTAGATGTCAGGTCCTAATCCAAATGCAATCCAATCAAGAGAAGATTTGGTGTGATGTCTTGCCCATGGGGGTGAGCAGTATAATTCTTGGAAGACCTTGGTTGTATGATCATGATGCCACCCTCTTAGGAAAATCCAACACCTGTGTCTTTAGTTTCAATGGGAAGAAAATCATAATCCATTCAGTCCCTCCTAAGGACAAGGTAGCTAAAGGAACCAGTAAGGTCAGAGAAATGAAGACTGGAGTGAACCTAATTAGTGCCAAGGATCTAGAGCAAGAAATTCATAGTGGTTCACCCATTTGGATGTTGACTGCTAAGGAACTTAGGACTCTTACACCCTCAGAGCCTCCTCAGGAAGTTAAGCCTTTATTAGAAGAATTTGAGGATGTTTTTCCCGAGGATCTGCCAGACCACCTTCCACCTCTTAGGGATATTCAGCATTCCATAGATTTAGTCCCAGGAGCTACTTTACCCAACTTGCCCCATTATAGGATGAATCCATTTGAGCATAAAGAACTGCAAAAGAAGGTTGGCGAATTGTTGAGGAAGGGGTTCATTAGAGAGAGTCTTAGTCCTTGTGCAGTCCCTGCACTTCTAACCCCGAAGAAGGATGGCACGTGGAGGATGTGTGTTGACAGTCGTGCCATCAATAAAATCACAATCAAGTATAGGTTCCCCATCCCTAGACTAGATGACACGCTTGATATGATGGCCGGTGCCATGGATTTTTCTAAAATTGATCTCAAGAGCGGCTATCATCATGTTAGGATTAGACCAGGGGATGAGTGGAAAACAGCCTTCAAGACTAAGGATGGTCTCTTTGAATGGGTTGTTATGCCTTTTGGGTTGTCCAATGCCCCTAGTACTTTCATGAGGATTATGACCCAGGTACTTAGAGCTTTCATAGGGAAGTTTGTAGTGGTCTATTTTGATGACATCCTGATCTATAGTAAGACCCCTGCAGATCACCTAGGCCACCTTTGACAAGTCTGTCAAGTTTTGAGGAATGATAGTCTCTACGGTAATCTCAAAAAGTGTGAATTTATGACCAGTAGGATTATCTTCCTTGGATTTGTTGTAACCCCTGACGGCGTGGCTGCCGATCCTGAAAAGATTAGGTCCATAGTAGAATGGCCAGAGCCGACCAGTGTGCATGAAGTCAGAAGTTTCCATGGCTTGGCTACCTTCTATAGGCGATTCATCAAGGGGTTTAGTACCGTAGTTGCTCCTATCACAGACTGCATTAGGAAGGGAGAATTTCAGTGGACCAAAGCAGCCCATAAAGCCTTCCTAGATCTTAAGGATAGGATGACCCAGGCACCCATTTTGAGACTTCCGGACTTTTCAAAGGTATTTAAGGTTGCCTGTGATGCTTCAGGAGTAGGTATAGGTGGAGTCCTAAGCCAAGAGAACCATCCCGTAGCATTCTTTAGTGAAAAACTTAATGATGCTAAGCTTAGGTATTCTACCTATGATAAGGAATTTTACACGGTAGTGCAAGCTTTGCGTTACTGGAGACATTATTTGCTACCACAAGAATTTGTGCTGTTTTCGGACCATGAGGCTCTTAGATTCTTGAATTCTCAGAAGAAGCTTAACCCTAGGCATGCTAAGTGGGTAGAGTATATCCAGTCCTATACTTTTGTTTTGAAGCATAAGGCTGGGTCTGAAAATAAGGTAGCTGATGCCCTTAGTCGCCGATCTTTGTTGTTGAATTCTTTTAGGGCTGAAGTCATAGGGTTTGAGCAAATCAAAGAGGAATATGAGTCGTGTCCGGATTTTATGACTGTATACTAGGATCTAACTTAAGGACCATCTAGTGAACATAAGGATTATTCCCTTTTAGATGGCTTTCTGTTCTTTAAGAATAGGCTTTGCATCCCTAGAACCTCTCTTAGGGAATTTTTGATTTGGAAAACTCATGCTGGAGGTTTAGCTGGCCATTTCGGAAAAGATAAGACCACCCTGGCTATTGAAGACCATTTTTTCTGGCCTAGCTTAAAAAGAGATGTAGCACACATTGTGGCTAGGTGTCGAACCTGTGTTGTTGCCAAACAGCGAAAACAGAACACCGGCCTTTATACCCCACTCCCTGTCCCACATCGTCCTTAGCAAGATGTGAGCATGGACTTTGTGTTAGGTTTGCCTAAGACCCAGAGGAGGCATGACTCCATCTGCGTTGTAGTTGACCGATTTTCCAAGATGGCCCATTTCTTGCCTTGTTCCCAAACTTTTGATGCGTCTAAGGTAGCCACCCTGTTCTTTAATGAGATAGTGCGACTCCATAGCCTACCCAAGACCATTATTTCAGATAGGGATGTTCGGTTCACCAGCTATTTCTGGAAAACCCTTTGGCATAAGTTAGGGATGAAACTTAAGTTTTCAACTGCCTATCATCCCCAGACTGACGGCCAAACCGAAGTAGTGAACCGTAGTTTAGGCAATCTGCTAAGGTGTCTTGTTGGTGAAAACATTAGGAACTGGGATTTGTACTTACCTAGAGCTGAATTAGCATATAATGACTTGGTCAATAGGTCTACGGGTAAGAGTCCATTTGAAATTGTGCATGGTTACAAACCCCACACACCTCTTGACCTAGCTCCTTTACCAGTCCACACACGGGTCTCCGAGTCTGCCAAAGTTTTTGCACAGCATATAAAAGACTTGCATAAAGAAATTCAAGCCAAAATAAATTTAAGTAAAGAAACTTATAAGAAATTGGCTGATTCTCAAAGGCGAGTCAAAACTTTTGACAAAGGAGACTATGTAATGATTAGGTTAAGGCCTGAACAGTTTCCTCCTGGAACCGTTAGAAAGTTACATGCTAGGGGAGCTGGACCATTTAGAGTGGTAAAGAGAGTAGGATCCAATGCCTATGTGCTCGAGTTACCCCCAGAACTAGGCATTAGCTCCACTTTCAACATTACAGACCTAGTAGAGTATAGGGAGCCAGCTGTGATTCCCAGTGAGGCTTTTGAACCTAATCCTGCTCTTGAGAGTGAACCTGACCCTGTGTGTCCACCAACAAATTGGCCTGTGAGGAAAGAGCAGATTGAAAAGATCCTGGATGATCAGGTTATATCTACTCGTAATCGAGGATACCAAAGATACCTGGTCTGCTGGCTAGGAAGGCTAGATTCTGATGACTCTTGGATCTCCCGAGAAGAATTACAAGAGCTGGACCCAGACCTCTTGGAGAGATACCAGAGCCAACTTGATCCATACTCGACAGGGTCGAGTTCCTCCCACCCTGGGAGAATTGGTGCGAGCACCAGACTCAGAAGAAGACTTCAGAGCTCCATCTGGATCTCTGATTAACCTTGCCCGAAGAATTAGGGTTTTTGGTTTGTAATAAGAGTTGACTAGATCAACTCAATTTAGCTTGAGTCTAAATTACCTGCATTTTATTTTTTTGAGTCATGTTGACTCAGTAGTGGACTAGGGCTTCAACCTGGGGTGTTACATTTTCTCCTAAGGCCTAGCAAGTGGGCGCCACACTCCCAGCCACACTCCCAGCCATACGCCTGAGTCCAGGGGGCGCCATATCTACATCCAGCAGCCTTTGGTCCCCACACCACAGATAGCAGCTTCCTTCTCTCATGCGCCAGTTGAGGAGAAATCCACCAGGAGTCCACAAATCGAGGGGGCGGCCCAAGTCTTTCCCAAACGAACCAAACTATGAAAGGGAAGAAATTCTCTTGGAGAGAACTTCAAGGAGGCGCCCACTACCTGCCAAAAATATCCAAAACAAAGATGGGAAGAGCCTTGACTTAGGGAGGTAGAAAAGGAGGAGTCCAAAAGAGTTGATCCATGGAAGGAAAGAAATCCTCTCTTGAAGACCCAAGCAAGGAGGCGCCATCTACCTGCCTTTTATAACCCAAATCAAATTTTTTTGGTACCTTGGCCGACCATATGTGTATGGATTATCCTGATTTGTAGATCCCCTCCTTTAGTCCCACATGGGAAGATGTAAAACCCTACTCCCTTGTAAAGCCCGATAAATTAAACCCCTCTTGTAAGTTTAAAGGAATCAGATGAATGAAACCATTTTTTTTTTTTGTGAGCAAACTTTGTGTTTTCTCTCTTCCGCACTTGCATCCAGGTGTTGAGCTTCGTGAGGGAGTAAATCCGGGTTCCCCAGGAACCTTGAGGAGGTGTGAGATCTCCAAAACCGAAACCCTAGGTTAGCCACTCCACTCCCAAACCCTAGCCGCCCATCACCCTTCTCTTTCCACTAAGCCCAAGCATATTCCACCTCCCACGGCCTCTCTCCCCAAGTCCAGGCCGACCACCAGCATCCAGCTACAGTCCGGGTACTTCAGATCCAAAGCTCTTTCCCGTGGGAGTTGAATCAGCCTTCAAGAAAATCCGGATCTCAGCGACATCAACCTTCAAATTCTTCGAACTGGTAAATCCTTCCCTGAGTCTCTGAATCCCTCACTTGTTTTTCTTCTGCCCAGATCTTGAGTCCAGGAGAAGCCGACCAAACCACAAGACCAGTATTGGAGGATCCATTGCGAAGATAGCCGAATCCGAGGATCCAACAATCTGCTCGAGAGAGTTCTTCCACCCAAATTCTTAGAAGATCACTGTCTGGTTGGTAAACCATCTCTCCTCTCTATTTCTGTTCTGTTGAAAGTTCAGAGCGAAACCCTAGGTCTGCGAGTTTCTCAACCCCCAGCGATCCGTTACTTCTGAACTACTCTGATAACTTAGTTACTTCTAAATTGTGCTTTCAATCCTTACCTAGTTTCCATCAACTTAGTTTAACTTTACTTTGAGTCGAAGCCAATTTCTGAAATATAAAAAAAAAAGAATTAATCTTAAATTTACTTCCGCATACGCTTCTTTGTTCTTTGTTCTGCATCAAAGACTTGGGAGATGGCTTGCTTTATGGCTTGGTCTCTTCATAAATCTTCAACGCTCCATTGATGATGGATCATGGCATGATATGGGGGAGGGAAGAGGGGGATGATGTCTCCTCCTTCCATGGTCACCCAAATTAAAATGGTATTAGGGGGCGTGTGGAAAGCATGAGGGGTGCCTCCTTGCTTCCTTCCTTGGATGCCCAAGTGTCAACTGATGTGGCACCACATAGGTGGCTGAGGAGGCACCTAGGTTGGCATCTCTCCAAGTGTAAGAGGTGGGTTGGCCCATAAGAAACTTGACTTGGTCATGAAAGCCAGGTTGACTTCAATTGGGCTTGGCCCAATCCAATCTCAGACTCGAACCAAAAATAAATACAGGACCCATGACCTAATCTTGACCCAAATTGGTCAAGGTACAAACTTAGACTAGGTGCATGACTCAAAATTATAAAATTACTTTGGCTTATAGCCTTATTATATGACTCACAGAAGTGGAACCCTAATCTGAGATCCACAGAGGGTTAAGGAGCCTCTGTTGGATCCTGGTGCCCACACTAATATGATAGCTGGTGATACATCTTTTCAAAGATTAACTTGAAGAGTGGCTATCATCAGGTTAGGATTAGACCCGCAGATGAATGGAAAACCGCATTTAAGACTAAGGATGGTAATGTGGCAAGATCACTGACGTGGTGTCCTTGTTAGATCCGGCCTGATGCCATGTGCTGCCATGTCAAACCCTTCACCAGGCGACTCCTCGGAGGTTGTGACACCCTGGCCGGAGTCGAGCACCTTTGCTGGGTGGCTCCCTCGAGGTCGAGCCCACCTCGACCGAAGTTGAGCTCCTGCTCTCTTCGTGCTCCTTCACCGGGTGGCTCTCTCGGGGTCGAGCCCATCTCGACTGAAGTCGAGCTCCCACTCTCTTTGAGCTCCTTCACTGGGTGGCTCCTCCAAGGTCGAGAAACCCCCAGACCTAGGGTTTACTCCTCTTTCAAGAAACAGACGAAGAGAGAAGAGAAGGTTTTATACCTGACTGTGATATCTCTCATTGCTTCAATTGAAGGACACCCTCGAGCAGATTGTAGGATCCTTGGAGACGGGGTATCTTCGCAATGGATCCTCGGATTGTAGTCCTATGGCAAGGTTGGCCTTCTTCTCGAACTCAGGATCTGGAAGAAGAAGAACAAAAAAAAGAACCAGAAACTCAAAGAAAGACACTGACCTGAGTACTTAATGAAGATTCTTGGATGTAGAAGTTCTGGAGATCTTGATACTGATCTGACTCTCCTTTGAACTGGCTCTGTAGTTGAAATAGTTGATCTGAACCTGGATGCTGGTGACCGGCTTCGATGTGGAAGTGAGGGGCCGTGGGATGAAGATGGAAAATTAGGGTTTGGTGGTGGTGGAGTAGAGATGGGTGGACTAAGCTAGGGTTTTGGGGTTTGAGTGGATAACCTAGGGTTTGGATTTTAGGGATCTCACACCTCCTCAAGGTTCCTGGGGAACCCGAATTTACTCCCTCACGGAGCTCAACACCTGGATGCAAGTGCAAAAGAGAGAAAACACAAAGTTTGCTCACAAAAAAAATTGGTTTCATTCATCTGATTTCAAACTTACATGGGGGTTTAATTTATAGGCCATTACAAGAGAGTAGGGTTTTACATCTTCCCATGTGGGACTAAAGGAGGGGATCTTCAAATTAGGATATCAATCCCTACTCATATGGCCGGCCAATTAATTCCAAAGTTGATTGAAGCTTCAAAAAGGAAAGTGGGTGGCGCCTCCTTGTCTTGACCTCCAAGAAAATATTTTTTTCCTTCTATGCTTGGCCTTATCTGGAAGTGTTTGGGCGCCTCTTAACCTTGCCCTCCAAGAGAAAATTTGTTGCCTTTTATATCTGGCTTTAGTTGGAATGATTAGGGCGCCTCTTAACCTTGCTTTTTAAGAGAAATCTCCTTCCTTCCATGGCTCAACCCTTTTTGGATACCTCCTTTTCTTTCTCCCCAAGTTATGGCTCCTTCTAACTTTGTTTTGAGTATTTCTGGCAGGTAATGGGCGCCTCCTTGAATTTCTCTCCAAGAGAATTTCTTCCCTTTCATAGTTTGGTTCTTTTGGGAAGTCTTGGGCCGCCCCCTTGATTTGTGGACCCCTGGTGGATTTCTCCTCAATTGGCGCATGAAAGAGGGGAGCTGCTATCTATGGTGTGGGGACCAAAGCCTGCTGGATGGAGATGTGGCGCCCCCTGGACTCAGGCATATGGCTGGGAGTGTGGCGCCCACTTGCTTGGCCTTGGGAGAAAATGTAACACCCCAGGTTGAAGCCCTAGTCCACTACTGAGTCAACATGACTCAACAAAATAAAAATGCAGGTAATTCAGACTCAAACTAAAATTGAGTTGATCAAGTCAACCCTTATTACAAGCCAAAAATCCTAATTCTTCGGGCAAGGTTAATCAGAGATCCAGATGGAGCTCTGAAGTCTTCTTCTGAGTCTGGTGCCCGCACCAATTCTCCCAGGGTGGGAGGAACTCGACCCTGTCGAGTATGGATCAAGTTGGCTCTGGTATCTCTCCAAGAGGTTTGGGTCCAATTCTCGTAATTCTTCTCGGGAGATCCAAGAGTCATCAGAGTCTGGCCTTCCTTGCCAGCAGACCAGGTATCTTTGGTATCCTCGATTATGAGTAGAGATAACCTGATCATCCAGGATCTTTTCAATCTGCTCTTTCCTCACAGGCCAGTTTGTTGGTGGACACACAGGATTGGGTTCACTCTCAAGAGCAGGACTAGGCTCAAAAGGCTCACTGGGAATCACAGCTGGCTCTCTATACTCTATAGGTCTGTAATGTTGAAAGTGGAGCTAATGCCTAGTTCTGGAGGCAACTCGAGCACATAGGCATTGGATCCTACTCTCTTTACCACTCTAAATGGTCCAGCTCCTCTAGCATGTAACTTTCTAATGGTTCCAGGAGGAAACCTTTCAGGCCTTAACCTAATCATTACATAGTCTCCCTCAACAAAAGTCTTGACTCGCCTTTGAGAATCAGCCAACTTCTTATAAGTTTCATTACTTAAAGTTATTTTGGCATGAATTTCTTTATGCAAGTCCTTTACATGCTATGCAAGTGCATCAAGAGACTTGTGTGTGTGGGCTAATAGTGAAATCAGATCAAGTGGTGTGTGAGGCTTGTATCCATGAACAATTTCAAAGGGACTCTAGCCTATAGACCTATTTGATCGAAACATTGAATGCAATTTTAGCCCTGGACAAAATACAAATCCCAATTACTGGTGCTCTCAATCAAACCAAAATCTGAGTCAAAGCCTAGTAAAGGGTCAAGAAAAACTAAACTAGACTGACGACGCATTCCTAAAGAATGGACTTTATTCAAAGGAACCCTAGGTCTAAACCTAACAAACTACGGCTCTCTAGGCTTGACCTTGGGTCGGAGGATGGCATGCAGAGCATGAAAACTTATCATGGGTGCCTAGTAGGTGCCATAAGGTCTTCCAGAAGTAGGTGGCAAACCTAATAGGTTCTGACACATGGTTCACTCTAAAGACTTCGACAAAGTATACTTGGATGGTGTAAGAAGCATTGGAAGTCCTAGAGAAAGGGAGGAAATATGAGGTGGAGTCTCGAATTACCTGTTGACTAAAGGTGGTAACCTGAAGGTTTTAATGGTGATCTATGAGTGTCAGCTGGTCATCCTTACGAAAGGAAAAGTTTGCTACTCCCAGGAATGGATCAAGAGATGGTTCGGGAAGTAGCCTAGGACATGTGATTGCAATAGTTAAGGTTTGTTCTCTAAGCAAATAATGATCCACTTTCTCAAGAACTGGATTAGAGAATGATTCATGGGAGGGCCTATGGATGATGACCTCAAGACTTGAAATTTGACCTATGGGTGCGGAAAGGTATACTCTATAGAAGGGTAGGTCAGTCATGCGAAGGAAGGCGTCTGGGGTCATAAGGAGGACTTCTACAGGACTGGGTGAATCAATCCGTTCAAGACAAGGATGTTCAACTGAGATTACGGGAGAGACCTTAGTGGCTGGGCATGGGACAAGGTCCAATTGTAAGAGGCTTGATTCAGTCATCCTAAGAAGAGGATCTACCATAGGGTGGGCAAACTTAAACAGTTTAGTGCAAAGATCTTCAATTGGTACTTGGGGAATGACTGTCATTAGAGGATACGCACTGATATCTCGAGCTAACACTATGAGTTCTTCCTGGGGGTGTTTGACTAAAGGAACCTTGTTCTTACAAATCTCTTGAATTTCTGAACTAGGTCCTACCACTTGGTTGCTTTCCAAGGTCTCCTCAGGTAAGGAACCAATAGTATCGATGTCACATTCTTCAAGTTCTTCCCCCTCATATTCATCAACTAGACTCAAGCCAGCATCATATACTTCCTCGATGCCATCTTCAATGGGTTTCGGGTCAGTGGTAATCGGGTCAACTGATTCTGGGCTTGTCATACCTAACCCTTCTTCCTTATTGGTAGGCTTGGGCTCTCCCTCATTAATGTCATCCTTAGGATTCTTACCACTTAGCTGAGCACAAGCCAGTCCTATGCATGGGCACTGACTAGATTTGTGGCCTCTTTCTCCACAAAACAAACATTCTTGCGATATAGGAACCTGGGTCACACTGGGTTTCAAGCTAGTAGAGACCTTACTTGGGCATGGGTGCGGATCTAAATGGTTTGATCTAGAAGACTTGGGTTGTTGAGTGACTGGTCTAGAATATTGTAAGGACCTCTCATAGACACGATCCACACTATAGATTTCATGGTTAGGCTTCCTAAGGTTATGCTCGGGATCACGGTATAAGGTCCTCCTAGACTCCTGGTATGGATGAGGTTGGGGCTTATTAAATTTTGGATCAGGGATCCAATTTTGATGTCTATGTTTCTCAAGGACTTGGACTTGATCCCTAAGCTAGGTAAAATTCTCATGGACTTGTTCTTTACACTGGGTAACAGTAGCAGTCAAATCCTGGCTCAATTTGTTCATACTTTCAGTAAGATCTCTAACCATGGCCTCTAAATCAGGTTGGGTTTGACCAGGTTGGTAGGGTACTATATTCCGGGTATACATGATGATGCAAGAAAACACACAAATGAGACTCAACTGAACGACTACGGGCTAACTAGACCTAGAGCCCAAACTAGTTGCCCAATCAGAGTGGCAAGCTAGCCTGTAGTAACTCAGGACTCAGCCAGGCAGGTGTAAGGGGAGTGTTAGGTCCCTGAATGCCAATCCTAGACACCAATCAGAGATTGGCCAGGTAGGCGGACCAGCACACAAGCCCTTCGAGATGGAATCTCTGAACCACCATTCTAGACACTGAGTACAAAGCACACACAGAGTAACCAGACAAACTGACTCAACACTAGCCTAAACCCGACTTGTTGATGTCCCTAGCCCACTAGGACAAATTAGGTCTAACCAATTTTTAGATTAAAGGCTTAGGTTCGAATGAGTGGGTGGTGGTTTTGGGCTAAGGAGAGGTTATCAACTTCTTCCCTTATCTTAGATGCTCAAATGCCCTTAAGATGAATTAAGAGATGAAACTCAAAAATAATTGGATTGCAGAACACAAAAATAGAGTTGCAGTAATTTAATTCTCAAAAATCGCACAGAAACCAATAAATCATAGGAAAATTATGAAAATTTGTTTCAATTACACTGGTTTCAGAAAAATAAAAATCACTAAATTTGAAGTTATCTGCAGTGAGAAATAATTCCTGCAACAGGGCAATTACGGGCTGAAAATAGAGCACTTCCCCGTTTACAATTCCTGCTACGAAGTTATAACCCAACGGATCCCCTACACGCCCTAGGAACACCCCGTGGAACGGGAAGAGGAGGTTTGCACCTCACTTCGTTCCTAGGACCGGACGTCCTGGGGAGTCTACTTCGAGCAGACAAAGTAAAAAGAGAGAGACTCAAACAAGCAATCAAAATAGAAACCCTAGACAGGGCTCTGATACCAAAAATGATGCAGGACGAAAGCTCTGATACCAAAAATGATGCAGAATGAAAGAGAGATGATGCGATGCGGAAGCAAATTAAAATTAATATATTTTTTATTTATTTATTTTTAGAAGTCGGCTTTGACTCAAAGGAAAGATAAACTAATGTTGAAAGAAACTAAGAAATGACAGAAAGCACAATTAAAAGGAGTGGATTATCAGAGTAACTCAGAAGTAGGATCGCTGGGGATTGAGAAACCCCCAGACCTAGGGTTTACTCCTCTTTCAAGAAACAGACGAAGAGAGAAGAGAAGGTTTTATACCTGACTGTGATATCTATCATTGCTTCAATTGAAGGACACCCTCGAGTAGATTGTAGGATCCTTGGAGACGGGGTATCTTCGCAATGGATCCTCGGATTGTAGTCCTATGGCAAGGTTGGCCTTCTTCTCGAACTTAGGATCTGGAAGAAGAAGAACAAAAAAAAGAACCAAAAACTCAAAGAAAGACACTGACCTGAGTACTTAATGAAGATTGTTGGATGTAGAAGTTCTGGAGATCTTGATACTGATCTGACTCTCCTTTGAACTGGCTCTGTAGTTGAAATAGTTGATCTGAACCTGGATGCTGGTGACCGGCTTCGATGTGGAAGAGAGGGGCCGTGGGATGAAGATGGAAAATTAGGGTTTGGTGGTGGTGGAGTAGAGATGGGTGGACTAAGCTAGGGTTTTGGGGTTGGAGTGGCTAACCTAGGGTTTGGGTTTTGGAGATCTCACACCTCCTCAAGGTTCCTGGGGAACCCGGATTTACTCCCTCACAGAGCTCAACACCTGGATGCAAGTGCGGAAGAGAGAAAACACAAAGTTTGCTCACAAAAAAAATTGGTTTCATTCATCTGATTTCAAACTTACATGGGGGTTTAATTTATAGGCCATTACAAGAGAGTAGGGTTTTACATCTTCCCATGTGGGACTAAAGGAGGGGATATTCAAATTAGGATATCAATCCCTACTCATATGGCTGGCCAATTAATTCCAAAGTTGATTGAAGCTTCAAAAAGGAAAGTGGGTGGCGCCTCCTTGTCTTGACCTCCAAGAAAATATTTTTTTCCTTCTATACTTGGCCTTATCTGGAAGTATTTGGGCGCCTCTTAACCTTGCCCTTCAAGAGAAAATTTGTTGCCTTTTATATCTGGCTTTAGTTGGAATGATTAGGGCGCCTCTTAACCTTGCTTTTTAAGAGAAATCTCCTTCCTTCCATGGCTCAACCCTTTTTGGATACCTCCTTTTCTTTCTCCCCAAGTTATGGCTCCTTCTAACTTTGTTTTGAGTATTTCTGGCAGGTAATGGGCACCTCCTTGAATTTCTCTCCAAGAGAATTTCTTCCCTTTCATAGTTTGGTTCTTTTGGGAAGTCTTGGGCCGCCCCCTTGATTTGTGGACCCCTGGTGGATTTCTCCTCAATTGGCGCATGAAAGAGGGGAGCTGCTATCTATGGTGTGGGGACCAAAGCCTGCTGGATGGAGATGTGGCACCCCCTGGACTCAGGCGTATGGCTGGGAGTGTGGCGCCCACTTGCTTGGCCTTGGGAGAAAATGTAACACCCGAGGTTGAAGCCCTAGTCCACTACTGAGTCAACATGACTCAACAAAATAAAAATGCAGGTAATACAGACTCAAACTAAAATTGAGTTGATCAAGTCAACCCTTATTACAAGCCAAAAATCCTAATTCTTCGGGCAAGGTTAATCAGAGATCCAGATGGAGCTCTGAAGTCTTCTTCTGAGTCTGGTGCTCGCACCAGAGGGGGCTCTGGACTTCCTACCTTACCTACTCACTGGACAAGAAGCCACCGAAGATGTACTCCAACCTCCGCCTCCATGTTCACAAGTACATCTTCACTGAGGAGGCAGACTGTACGAGGAGGGAGCTGGATGGGAAGGTGCTGAAAAAGCAACCTTGGGGGGAGACGACCGGGGTGCAGAAGCCCAGGTCGACCACCCCAAACTTCCATCTAGGGTCAAAGCCAAAGAGTGGCCCCATCCCATAAGAGATATACACACCTCTCCTGACCCAGAGGATGAAGATCCTCTTGGAGATTGAGGACGAGCGCTACCTGTGATGACCTCCCCCATTAAGGCCATCCAACGGTCATGACAAGTGAAGTACTGCAAATTCCAACGTGACCATGTCCACGACATCGAGGAATGCTGTCATCTTAAGAGAGAAATCAAAGATCTGATAAGGAGGGGCTACCTCGGGAAGTTCGTGTGGGCAAGACCCTGGTAGAACCTCAGGTGCTTGCTGCTCTTCTCCTTGTCCCTGCAGTCAATAATCGCCCCACCGAGAAGCCTGTGGGAATGATATGTTAGGGAATAGAGTGCTCTATCAAATGGACTCGAGGAGGAGAGAGTCTAGAAAATGTACTATCCTTCATGAGGGAGAGGAAATCTTGGAATGAAAATGTAATCAACGATGCCGTGGTCATCGAGATGATGATCGCCAGGCATCCTGTAAAACAGATTATGGTCGATGGTGGAAGTTTGACTGATGTCTTTTTTTATGATGATTTCTTTAGGATAAATCTATCCTATGCTTAATTGAGGCCTGTGCACACTCCCCTTGTCAGTTTTACTGGCAACTCCATGGGAGTCGAAGGAGAAATAACTCTCCCAGTTATTGCTGGGATGCCACCTCGATAGTGCATTGTCATGATGACCTTCATGGTTGTTAGGCTTCTTTTAGCCTACAACATGATCCTTGGCCATCCCAGGCTAAATCTGCTTGACACGGTCATTTCCACCAAGCGGCTATTGGTTCAATTTTCCACTCCTTATGGCATAAGGGAAATGAGAGGGGCACCTCAACCGATCTTGCATTGCCTTTAAGCTATATGGGGGCTAGGAGCTTCGAGGAAGATCCTAGCACTGATGACCTTGACAAAAGTGTACAGGACCCCAGGGGTGGCCCTGTCAAGTGTCTGTTGACATTCTAGCTTGGGGCGGACCTAGCGAAGACTGTGCAAATTGGGGCCCAGCTATAAGAAGATGACCGAACTCGATTACTGAGCTTTCTCTGGGCAAACACGGTTGTGTTTTCTTGGACAGTGGCAGACATTCCTGGGATTCTCCCCAACATCATCACCCATAAATTAAGCATTGATCCAAAGTGCCATCCTGTCCGGCAGAAGAAGAGGTGCTTCGCCTTGGAGAGGCAATGGACGATCTATGAGGAGGTGGAGAAACTCCTCGTAGTTGGCTTCGTCCATGAAGTATAGTGCCCTAGCTGGTTGGTAAATATGGTCATGGTCAAGAAGAACAACAGGAAGTGGAGGATTTGCGTGGACTACACCGACCTCAATCAGGCCTACCCGCAGGATAGCTTTCCATTGACAAAGATCGATCAGCTAGTAGATGCCACCTCGGGGCACCGCTTGGTCTCCTTCATGGATGTGTTCTCCAGGTACAATCAAATCTGGATGCATCTACAGGACGAGGAACACACTACCTTCACCATGGATCGGGGGATGTACTGCTATCGGATGATGCCTTTCGGTCTGAAGAATACCGGTGCCACATACCAATGGCTTGTTAATCAAGATTTTAAGGATCAGATCAGCCAGAACATGCAAGTCTATGTAGACGACATGCTCGTTACGAGCAAGCCGAAGTCAAACCATGTCATCGACCTGGTGGAAGCCTCCCAAAACCTTCGCCTGCACTTGATGAAATTGAATCTAGCGAAGTGCTCTTTTGGCATGGCGATAGGAAAGTTTCTTGGCTTCATGGTCACCTAGAGGGGAATAGAAGCAAATCCTGAGAAGGTCCAAGCAATCGTCGATATGGAACACCCTATCTCGAAGAAGCTGGTCCAGTACCTAATGGGTCTGATTGCTACCATGAGCTAGATCATCTCGAGGTCGGCTGACCACTATTTACCTTTCTTCGAAGTGCTATGCAAGGTGCACGACTTCGTCTGGATGGAGGAGTGTGAGGTGGCCCTTGAGGAGCTGAAGAAATTCTATGCATCACCACCATTGCTCTCCAGACTAGAGGACTGAGAGTAATGCTTGCTGTACCTGGCGATCACCCTAGGGGATGTCAGTTCGGTCCTTGTCCATATAGATAGGGACAGAGTTCATAAGCCAGTGTACTATACCAGAAAGCTCCTTTGAGATGTGGAGATCAGGTACACCCTCTTTGAGAAGTTGATCTTCACTCTCATAATGTCTACTCTGTGGCTCAGGCCATACTTCCAAGTGCATCCTATCACGGTCATGATAGACCAACCGCTAAAGGCCATATTTGGCTGCCTTGACACCTCCGGGTGCCTGGCCAAGTGGGCTCTAATGCTCAGCGAGTTTGACATCGTGTATCGACCGAGGTCATTCCAAAAGGCCCATGTTCTGGCTGACTTCCTGGTCAAGTGCACGGGCATAAGCGAGGAGCCTGAGGAGGCCACGTTGGAACACCAGTTGGAGAACAAAATCGAGGAGGAGATCTGGGTCCTCCATGTGGATGGTGCATCCAACTCAGGAGGGAGCAGAGCAGGCTTCATCCTCACCAACGATGATGGGGTCGTGGCTAAATGTGTGCTTCGCTTCCGGTTTGTAGCAACCAACAATCAAGCAGAGTACGAGGCACTCCTCACAGGACTAAGAGAGTTTCTCGTGAGCTGGGTATAACGAACATAAAGGTCTTCACCAACTCCCAACTGGAAGCCGGGCAGGTCTTTGGAGAGTTCGAGGAAAGGGACCCCCAGATGATGAAGTACTTGGAATAGGAATGCTTGAGCATGGCGGGCTTTCGATGTTTCAACATCTCTTACATCCCCCATAGAGAGAATGCTCGCACCGATGCCCTCTCGAGGCTCGTGACCCTACCGGACTCGTCGTTGGAATGCACCCACAGTGAATACCTGGATGTTTTGAGCTACGAAGCTACCGAGGAGGTCCAACAGGTCACCTCGGAGCCCAACTAGATGGATCAATACATCAGGTACATCAATGATGGTGCTCTACCGAAAGATTGGACGGAAGCTACCCTAGTCAAGAAGAAGGCTACACGCTTTGTCTTAATAGATGGGAAGCTTTACCGTAGGTCCTATTCCTATCCACTCTTGAAATGCCTAAGACTGACGAAAGTAGCCTTTATGCTTTAGGAGATACATGAAGGCCTCTTCAAGAACAACGTGGGGGACTAGATGCTAGCATACAAGGCTCTTCATTAGGGGTATTACTGGGAGACTATGAGGGTGGACACTGCTGACTTCATGAAGAGGTGCGATTGCTACCAGCACCATGGCCGCATACAATGTCAACCGACGGTGCCAATCTCCCAACTCTCGGCCCCCTAGCCTTTCGCACAGTGGGGGATAGATATCCTCGGTCCATTTCCTTTCGTGCCTGGATAATGCAAGTTTCTGATAGTGGCTATTAACTACTTCACCAAAGGGTGGAGGCAGAGCCACTAGTGTGGATCACTGAGGCCAAGGTCTACCAGTTCTTCTGAAAGTCGATCATCTACCATTTTGGGCTCCCCCACAGCATCATCATCGATAATGGACAACTGTTCGATAATCGAGAGTTTGAAGAGTTCTGCATCGACCTCGGGATCTGCCACTGCTTCACCTCGGTGGCCCATTTCCAGACGAATGGTGAAGTTGAGGTGACCAACTAGACCATCCTCCAGGGACTCCAAACCAGATTGGACCAGGCCAAGGTTAGGTGGGTAGAAGAACTCCCTAGAATCCTTTGAGCCTACTAAACAAATGCCCAGAATGACCATGGATGAAATGCCTTTCAACCTCATCTTCAGCTTTGAAGCCGTTGTCCTAGTCGAGCTTAGTGTGTCCATGCTGCAGGTAGAGTAGTGTGCTATAGATGAAAACCTGGCTCACCTTCTTCTAAACTTAGACCTCCTCGAGGAAACGAGAGACAAGGCTCGGCTTCGGATTGTAGCCTACTGGCAGTGGGTAGCTCGATACTACAATGCACTAGTAAGGCCAAAGATCTTCTGAGTGGGTGACTTGGTCTTGTGGTGTGCTGAAGCCTCTCAACCTCAAGAGTGTGGCAAGCTCTCCCCGAATTGGGAGGGTGCTTACAAGGTGGTAGCAACTCTCCCCCACGGCGCTTACTACCTTGCAGAGCTCGGTGGCACCCGATTCCAACGGACTTGGAATGCTGATAACTTGAGGATGTATTACCAATGATGTAAGATCTCCTCCCATTAATTATCAAACTCCTTTCAGTGCAAACCATCTTTGACTTGCAGGAATATCATAGCCCGGAAACTCTTAAAGCCCGGCACTTTAAGACCGAAAACTACTAAAGCCCGGCACCTTAAGCCTGGAAATTCTTGAAGCCCAACACTTTAAGCCCAGGAACTCCTAAAGCCTGGCACCTTAAGCCTAGAAACTCCTGAAGCCTGGTACTTTAAGCCTGGAAACTCTTGAAGCCTGGCACCTTAAGCTTGGAAACTCCTGAAGCCCGGCACTCCAAGCCTAGAAACTCCTGAAGCCCAGCACTTCAAGCCAGGAAACTTTTGAAGCCCTGCACCAAAGCTGAAAATCAAGGTCGAGCTCCCCATTGGGGTAGAGTTCCCCATTGAGGGTGAATTCTGCAATGAGGCTGTACCCCCATTCCTTGAGTTCTTTCACCTCGATGGCTCCTCCGAGGTCGAGCGTTCATCTGTTCCCTGCTCAGGACATAGAGGACCCAAAGACACAACCAACTTGTGGGCGATGCATGAAGTCTCTCCAGCTCGTCTCCGACATGGTGGAGAAGCTAAAAGCCAAAGACCCATCTCTTCTTCCACCTGCATATTTAAACCTCTATAGGGAAGAGCTAGCTGCTTAACACCCTGCTGTATGGCATTGCAGCTTTGGAATGTGCCTCGATGGCCCAAAAAAAAAAAGAGAGAGAGAAAAAAAGAAAAGAAGAAAGAAAATGGGAGAGGAAGATAGGGAAAGGAAGAGGAGAATTGAGAGTCCATAGGAAAAAGAGATTCTTCATTACGGTGCAAAAGGATTACATCATACAAAGACCCCCGACAGGTCAGGTGGTCCGAAGATAGAAGTTAAAAGAAAAAATGAAGGAATGCGAGTGAAGTGAAGGAGCTCCTATTCTACCATCTCCTTCTCAGGGCAGCGCCATGGCAAATCAGCATCCACTTCGGCTTCCACCGAGGGAGCTACTTCTACGGTGACCAGGCGCTCCTCCTCCACTGCTATGGCAATGACCTCATTAGGATCCTCAGCCATTGCCACAAAGAAGACAAGGCCATCCAGGTTCAGCCTGGGGAATAGCTGGGCAGCTCGGGACTTGCAATGTTTAAAGCCCATGGAGAAAGAGTCGAGGATCGCCTCCTTGACTTCATCAACATAAGCTTATGAGGCCTTGTAGTTGGGGACCGCCTCGGTGGCCTATTTCTTAGCAGCCTTTGTCAAAGCCATCATGCCCGTGACCTTTTCTTTGGAGGCTGCAACATAAGCCTGTGCAACCTCGAGCTAGTCCGAAGATCCTCAGTTCACTTTAATGCTCGGGCCACCTCGGCTTGTGTCCCTCAGCATGGGCTGCCTCGGCCTTGAGCTCCTCAGAACTATGCCTAACCCGATTCTTTTCTCGTGTGGTGAGGACACCAGAGGCACTAGAATAGGACAGAGGTTTCTCAACCCTCTGTGGATTTCCAAGTAGTGTTAGTCTATTTAAGTCCAGTTTGTATTAAGGGCTTAGACTATTTGAGTCCCCACATTGGCCCTTGAGTCATGTTTTGGGCCTTTTCACAATTGAGTCCTGTATGTAGCATTTGATCTATACCATTAGGATTTTGGATTAGTCGGTCAAGTCAGCTCATGTTGAGCTAATCATATTCCGAGTCTTGTAATCATGTCCAGTTGTATAGAGTCTGTATTGAGTAAAGCCCAGTCAAAGAAGACTCAAGCATGTGAAGGACACCACCCAGCATGCCTAGTGGGGACACCAGGATCGAACACAGATCCCTGGATCTCATTTGGTTTAATTAGTCATGTGTCAAAGTTTTGAAAATTTTGTAATCAATTAAGATTGAGTCCTGTAATAAGTTGAGGTTAGTTGATTTGTCTCAACCCTTAACCTAGTCAATATTTTGAGTCCTGTACATTAGTATGAGTCTAGTATGAGTCCAATTTTTGTACAAGAAAAGAGGTTACCTTATTTTGGAGTTCCACCATGCCTCATCCAGGAGTTAGAGGCCACTACATTAGATTATTGGATTTTGTATGACACCATAGGATCCAAGATGCCTTCAGGAGACCCTAATTCCTTCTAGATGCCCAGATTTCCTTCAAGATGCCAGAGTACATTCCCAAACTAGGGAATCCATGATTCTAGAGGCCCACCTACATCCTAGCCCAAAGAAATCAAGCCCAGGTGCCAAGCCTAAGCCCTTAAAAAGAAAGATACTAGGGAATATTCCCGCTACCAGGCTACCAGGCCACCCCAACTTCAAGAGGCCCAAGCCCATGCACCCAAGCCCCTTTGGGCCGGCCCCTTGCTGCCCCTAGAAGCCCAACAAGCCCTCCTAGGCATCCTTGGAGGGTTGACCAAGTCCAAGCTCAAAGGGAGGTGTCCTTAAGTGAGAAGGAGAAGACTAGTCTAACCTAGTTAGGATTTCCAATTCTTTTAAGCTTTGTAATTCTAAACTAGCTAGGAAATGACATGTAATCTAATTAGGAAAAGACTTGTTAACCTATGTGTAACCCTAGTTAGGAGAGGGCATCAGAACTCTATAAATACCCCACCCCTAGCCCTCTTGTAATTAACTTTTATTCATGATATCAAAACCCTGGTGAAATTTATTTGAGCTTGCGAGCTTGTGTTACTTTGTTCTTTTAGTTCTTTGGTTTGTGTACTTGTGCTTGGCCGAATTGAAAGGATTATGCCCTATAAGCCAATATTTGTATCTCCCAGACCATTGTAAATTGACAAGTTAATAAAGGCATTAATTTTTTCATCATTCGCTGTGTCATTATATGATGAACCCCATAGGTTAGGGCTATGGTCCTAGGGCTTTGATGAGATCATACCAGTGAGATCTAAGGCCTTAAAACCCTAATCTAGAATATTCCTAGTCATAGGAACCCTGAGTTGGGGATCAGGGTTTCCGGTAAGACTGGCACATCCTATGTATGCTGAAAAGGGTGACTGCTCTCACAGTCACTTGTGTAGGACACTAATACAAGGATGTGGGTGCTCATTAGCGAATGAGTTCACTGAATAGATCCAGTTTGAGAACATCTAATGGAGCCTTAGCTGCTTGTCAATAGATTTTTCTCATAGTGGGAGTTGTACAAGTAGTCCTATGACCTGAGACTGCCATAATACCTTATGTACATGAACCCATGCTTTGGTTCAATCTCATTCATGACACTGGGTCATGCACAAGGTTGATGCTGGGTGTGGTGAATTGTATATGAAGGAAATGAGTAGGTCAACAAGGAATTGATCACTCCTAGTAGGAGGAGATTGCATCCAGCCAAATTAGGTTAGATGATGATTCAGGAAATCTTTGATCAAAGTACAGATATTAGAAATGATTTCTAATATCGAATTAATTGAATCATTAGTGTATGACTGAGCTGGGAATGAGTATAAACTGGATTTGACATGATTCCATATCCATAGTTATATTCGGGATGCAAGATGATTGAAGGATCGAATTGTACGGGAACTTTCCACTGAAGGGTAGTTTTGGAATTACACCAGAATTTCCTTATCTTCCGGGTAGACATGACACATTGCTAGACGTCAATCTTGTCTTGTGGGTTGATCAAATTAAATGATTTAATTGGATCACTAATTAGGAGGAGTCCTAATTGACTGACTCGAGTTAGCTCGATTTGACCTAAATCGATTAGAATGAGTTCTGATCAAATTAGGTCAACTTGCACTCGGACCCACTGCTGGCTAAGTATGGAACCCAATGGGTCATACACTTAGGATAGATAATCAAGGTTTTAATTTGGAATTAAATCTCGTTTGCAGATGAACACACTAGCATGTGTTGCAAACCATGGCTTCTACTTGAATCGGATTTGAGTTAGGGTTCCGATTTGGTCTTTTTTAGATCCAAATTCCTTCCGGTTTGAATCTAATTGAAGATTCAAGACTTTGGGATAATAATAGGCTAGCAATTGGGCTAACCTAAGAGGCTAAACCCCTTTCCCACATCGCCTAAGCCCTTTCCCTTCTTTTCCCACGCGCACGCGCAAGGAGAAGAGTCCACGCGCGCGTGGACTCTCTCCAAGCGGCGTTTCTGCATGAGAAAAGAAAGGAAGTCGGCGTCTTTTGGCTGATGAGGTGTGGATCAGAGTCCACCTAGGCGTGGACTCTTCAAAAATAGAATTACCGTGAAAAAGAAAAGGAAAAACACCGAAGGGGCGCGACTCTTCTTTCTGCGCGCGCCCTTCTGTGTTTTTCGCAATCCTTCTTCGCGTCTTCCCATCCCAAAGGCCGTGAGATTAATCCCAAGGGCCATGAGATAAAGGGAAAGGATGTGAGAAGGGAGAGAGGGACGTGAGAGGATGATTAACAGGTGAGAAGGCGCCTCTCTGTCGCCTATTTAAGGAGAAGACTTCACCATGAAAATTATTCCAGATTTTTTATGGCGAAGCCTTGCTTCTTTTTCCCTCTCCCTCTCCAGAAGATTGTTTCCCCCTCCTCTCTTTCCTCTTTGATTCCTTTACAGAGCCTAGGCTCTGTCGAATCTCAGAACAGAAGGAGAGTCAGAGAGAGAAACTCTCCGACGGTAAAGGAAGAAGGCGCCTCTCCTTTCTTTCTTTCTTACATTAAGACAATCTTGTCTTAATTTTCTTCTCCCTCCAAGACAAGCCTTGTCTCATTTTAGGACAAGGGCTTATTCTTAAGACAAGAGTGTCTTAAGGGGCCAAAGTTGCTAAAAGACTAGGAGAAGGGTAAGAGAGAAGGTTTAGTCCCAGTTTGGCTAGAGGAGTCCTAGCCAATAGCCCATATATCAAGTTCTTGGGGAAGAACTTGATTGGAAGGAACCCAATTAAGGAGTCACTGTCTTGATCATCTGCCCGTGTGGATCACCATCGGAGGGCGGACAAGTGGACGCCTGGTGTGTTCAAAAGGTTACTCAATTTGGAGTTTATTTCTACATCAGACTAGAAATAACGATCTGAGGTTAGTATCTAAACTATGTTTAAATTTGGACATGCATGTAGTTACAGTTTTAATTGCTAATAAGGAGATTTTGGGATTAGGGTTCGGACCTGATTTCATAAAATTTTGAAATCCACACTTCCGCACTGGTTCCCGAACCCAACAGTGGTATCAGAGCCTCCTTATTAGGATTAAAACTTATGCAGTTCAATTCATGATGTAGTATCATGTTAAAGTTTTTATATTGATGCACAATGCATGTCTTTGATTGAACATGAGTTTGATGATTGCCACCAGTTAGGGTTTTTCACTGAAACCCTAATTGTCTTAGAGATATGATTAGCCCTGGAGCCATCATACTGAAATAAGGTTGCCCTGGCATAATGGTGTATCCATTATGTGGTAAATGGTTGTCCTAGTATGATGGCACACATTTCACATATTTGCTTAGTTTAAAGCATGTAATAATATATGTGATAGTTTTTTAATCGAATGTGCTGGCATTGCATAAATCCCTCTTAAAAATTATATTAAGTGATAGTATATTTAACCGATAAGCATTATTAGTCATGATGGATAATTAGTCATTTCGGTGTCTAGAAAGGTGGTTCTGGGAAGGTAAAGGGAATCGTGGTTTTTAATTGGTTCCGTTGACTGACCTGGCCAATTTTAAATTGGTGTCTAGGAAAGCAACGGGGGGACCCCCACATCTCTTCCACTAGCCTGGCCGATCTGATTGATTTAATTCTTGACTAACATTCTTGGTGTTAAAATACTATTATTGGCCTTCCTTCATGATAGGTCATTATTATGTTACGATCTATACTAGGTTTGTTGTGTACACATAAGACCTAATATGGTGACTAACACAATTTTTGGCCTAATACAATTATTTGTTTATGGCATGATTTAATGTAATATTTTGTTGTGTACACACAAGGGTATTACTATTAAAGTCATGACTATATGGGAATGAAGGGTCTTACTTAACTAAAATATTATAGTTTGTTGTGTATACACAAGGCTATTAATATTTTAGAGGCCGGGATAAGTTGAGAATTGTACGGGTTACAATTGGAAAGAGTTTTCCTACCAATGAACTTATATAAGATTTGTTGTGTACACACAAGGTCTTTTTTAAGGGATTGGGATCTCAACCCCACTAAGAAAAACTAATTAGGGTTTTCTCGATCATCGTATAGAGGGTTATGATGCTCAATAAAATAGTGGGAGACATAATTAAATTAAAGTCCTAATTTAATCATGTATTGTCATTTCATGGTTGTTTGCTTATGTATTGTTCTTTGTTTAAATGTAGATAAATGGCCTCTTCACTCTCACTCCGTAGTATTTTAGATGCCAACAAATTGACTGGGCCTAATTATGTTGATTGGCTAAGAAATTTAAAAATAGTACTCAGTCAAGAAAGAATTTCCTATATTCTTGATATCCCAATTTTGGAACCACCAAGGGAAGATGCCTCGCAAGAGGAGAAGACCACATATAATATGTGGCAAAATGACTCACTTACTGTCAAGTGTGTTATGCTTGCCTCTATGACTAATGAGTTGCAGAGGCAGCATGACAGCATGGATACTAACTCCATACTGCTCAATTTAAAAGAGCTTTATGGAGAACACAGTAGAACTGCTAGATATGAAATATCTAAGCAGTTGTTCCATGCAAGGATGACAGAAGGTACATCAGTACAAGACCATGTATTAAAGGTAATTGATCTAATCACTCGATTGGGTCAATTAGGTTTTGTAATGGATGGAGAGTTGAATCAAGACTTGATCTTGCAATCACTCCCAGAGTCATTTTCACAGTTTGTTCTTAATTACCATATGAACAAACTTAATTCTTCCTTGCCTGAGCTGTTGAATATGTTGAAGACAGCAGAGAGCCATGTAAAGAAAAATAAGGCTCCAGTTCTTCTTATGGATAAGAAGAAGACAGGCAAAAGGGGTTCCAGTAAGAGGATGAATCCCAAAGGGGGCATTAAGAAGAAGAAAGGAAAGAAGGCCTCCGGACAGATGACCTGGTTTCATTGTGGCAAGCCGGGTCATTGGAAAAGAAACTGCAAGGTTTACCTTGCAAGTTTGAAGCCTGGTGCATCAGAGGCACCAAAAGGTATGAAAGAAGTTCATACTATTTTGTCATTAGATTCTTCCATTTCAAATACTTGGATGTTGGATACCGCCTGTGGTCATAACATCTGCAAATCATTGCAGGGACTTCAGGGGCTTAAAGTATTGAAGGAAGGTAACTTTGAGCTCTACGGTGCTGGAGGGGACCCCATCCAAGCAGAAGCTGTAGGGACTTATATTTTGAAGTTACCTTCAGGGAAGATCTTGGAGCTAAGGAATTGTTACTATATGCCAAAAATCATTAGAAATATCATATCTATATCCTTGTTACTTAAACAAGGATATACTATGAATGTAATGAGCAGTGGCTGCTCAATTTCTTTATCTAATGAAATTATATGTTATGGCATATTCTGCAATGGTCTATTAACTCTTTCCACTAATGACAATATTTTTCATGTTTCTAACAAACGGAAAAGAGATGATGTAAACAATACCTTACTTTGGCATTGTCGACTTGGACATATTAGTGAGACTAGGATTAACAAGTTATACAAAGAAAATTTCTTTGATCCTTATGACTATGAGTCATTAGGAACTTGTGAATCATGTCTCATGGGTAAGATGACCAAGACTCCATTTAGTAGACATGGAGAAAGAACAAAAGAGTTATTGGGACTCATACACACAGATGTATGTGGGCCTATGACAACTCAAGCCTATGGTGGATACTCATACTTCATCACATTTACTGATGATTTTTCAAGGTATGGATTTGTGTATCTAATGAAACATAAGTCCGAGGCTTTTGAAAAATTTTTAGAGTATCAAAGTATGGTAGAGAAACAGACAGGAAAAAGTATAAAGATCCTCCGATCAGATAGAGGAGGTGAGTACTTATCCACTGAGTTTCTTGATCACCTTAAAGATAAGGGGATCATCTCTGAATGGACTCCTCCTTACACACCACAATTAAATGGTGTTGCTGAAAGGAGGAATCGTACTTTATTGGACATGGTACGGTCCATGATGTGCTTCACGGAGTTACCTTTTTCTTTCTGGGGATATGCTTTGGAAACAGCAACTTATATCTTGAATAGAGTACCATCTAAAACTGTTTCTAGCACTCCATATGAATTATGGAGAGGTAAGAAGCCCAATCTTAAGTATATTAAGATATGGGGATGTCCAGCCTATGTAAAAAGAAATTTTGGACATAAACTAGATGCTAGAGCAGACAAATGTCTATTTATGGGATATCCTAGAGATAGTATAGGATATCTGTTCTACCACCCTACTGAACAAAAGGTTTTGGTCAGTAGGCATGCCACTTTTATGGAAAAGGAATTCATCCTACAAAAGGGCACTGGTAGAAATATCGAACTTAATGAGATTCAACAAATAGACACTTCTCAGTCAAGTAACAACATAGTTAATATAGAACCTGAACACACTCCTATCCGTAGGTCTGATAGGGTGCGACAGGCACCTGAGAGGTATGGGTTCATAATTGAAAATAATGAAGCCCAAATCATTCAAAATGATGAGCCTCTAACCTATACGGAAGCAGTCATGAGTAGAGACTCAGACAGATGGCTGGAAGCCATGAGATCCGAGATGGACTCCATGTATGTCAACCAAGTATGGTCTTTGGTTGATGCACCAGAGGGTATTAACCCTATTGGGTGTAAATGGGTCTATAAAAGGAAGATTGGGGCAGATGGCCAAGTTGAAACTTATAAAGCCAGATTGGTGGCTAAGGGTTTCAGACAAAAACAGGGAATAGATTATGATGAAACTTTTTCCCCTGTTGCCATGCTCAAATCTATTCGGATTATGCTTGCTATAGCAGCATATCATGATTATGAGATCTGGCAAATGGATGTAAAAACTACATTCCTCAATGGTTTCCTTGAGGAAGAGGTTTATATGTCACAGCCAGAAGGTTTTGTCTTGGAGACTAAACCTAATCAGGTATGTAGGCTAAAGAAATCCATTTATGGATTAAAGCAAGCATCCAGGAGTTGGAACATCCGATTTGATAAAACAGTCAAAGAATTTGATTTTTTCAAAAATGAGGATGAACCTTGTGTGTACAAGAAAACTAGTGGGAGTGCCATAGTTTTCTTAGTTCTATATGTTGATGATATACTTCTTATTGGGAATGATATCCCAATGTTACAATCAGTCAAAGTGTGGTTATCGAAACAGTTTTCCATGAAAGACTTGGGAGAAGCATCCTATATACTGGGTATAAAGATCTATAGAGAAAGATCAAGAAGGATGCTAGGCTTGTCCCAGTCTAGGTACATTGACCAGGTGCTAAAGAGATTTAGCATGGAGGAAAGTAAAAGAGGTTACTTACCTATTGGTCATGGCATACGTCTTTCTAAGAGGATGTCTCCAAAGACACCTGAAGAAAGAAATAGAATGAATTCTATACCTTATGCTTCGGCTATAGGGTCGATTATGTATGCTATGTTATGTACCAGGCCTGATGTGGCATATGCCTTGGGTGTAGCCAGTAGATTTCAGGCTGATCCAGGAGAGGATCACTGGAAGGCTGTGAAAAATATTTTTAAGTACCTGAGAAGGACTAAGGATATTTTTCTTATATATGGAGGATCTGATCTTAAACTAGAAGCCTATTCAGACTCTAGTTTTCAATCAGACCCAGATGATAGTAAATCCATTTCAGGGTATGTCTTTACCTTGAATGGTGGAGCAGTAAGTTGGAAGAGCACTAAACAGCAGACTGTAGCTGACTCAACTACCGAGGCAGAGTACATAGCTGTCAGTGAAGCTGCCAAGGAAACTATCTGGATGAAGAAATTCATCACAGAGTTGGGAGTAGTTCCTGAGATTGAGAACCCGGTGCCACTCTATTGTGATAACACTGGAGCAGTTGCTCAAGCAAAGGAACCGAGAGCCCATCACAAGTCCAAGCACATTCTGAGACGCTTCCATCTTGTCCGAGAGATAATCGAGAGACAAGAAGTCTGCATCAATAGAGTGGATACAAAGAACAACATAGCAGACCCATTCACTAAGGCTCTACCACAGCGGGAGTTTGATCGCCACCTCGATTGTATGGGGTTAAAGAATAAGAGCGATTGGCTTTAGTGTAAGTGGGAGATTGAAAGGATTATGCCCTATAAGCCAATATTTGTATCTCCCAGACCATTGTAAATTGACAAGTTAATAAAGGCATTAATTTTTTCATCATTCACTGTGTCATTATATGATGAACCCCATAGGTTAGGGCTATGGTCCTAGGGCTATGATGAGATCATACCAGTTAGATCTAAGGCCTTAAAATCCTAATCTAGAATATTCCTAGTCATAGGAACCCTGAGTTGGGGATCAGGGTTTCCGGTAAGACTGGCACATCCTATGTATGCTGAAAAGGGTGACTGCTCTCACAGTCACTTGTGTAGGACACTTATACAAGGATGTGGGTGCTCATTAGCGAATGAGTTCACTGAATAGATCCAGTTTGAGAACATCTAATGGAGCCTTAGCTGCTTGTCAATAGATTTTTCTCATAATGGGAGTTGTACAAGTAGTCCTATGACCTGAGACTGCCATAATACCTTATGTACATGAACCCATGCTTTGGTTCAATCTCATTCATGACACTGGGTCATGCACAAGGTTGATGCTGGGTGTGGTGAATTGTATATGAAGGAAATGAGTAGGTCAACAAGGAATTGATCACTCCTAGTAGGAGGAGATTGCATCCAGCCAAATTAGGTCAGATGATGATTCAGGAAATCTTTGATCAAAGTACAGATATTAGAAATGATTTCTAATATCGAATTAATTGAATCATTAGTCTATGACCGAGCTGGGAATGAGTATAAACTGGATTTGACATGATTCCATATTCATAGTTATATTCGGGATGCAAGATGATTGAAGGATCGAATTGTACGGGAACTTTCCACTGAAGGGTAGTTTTGGAATTACACCAGAATTTCCATATCTTCCGGGTAGATATGACACGTTGCTAGACGTCAATCTTGTCTTGTGGGTTGATCAAATTAAATGATTTAATTGGATCACTAATTAGGAGGAGTCCTAATTGACTGACTCGAGTTAGCTCGATTTGACCTAAATCGATTAGAATGAGTTCTGATCAAATTAGGTCAACTTGCACTCGGACCCACTGCTGGCTAAGTATGGAATCCAATGGGTCACACACTTAGGATAGATAATCAAGGTTTTAATTTGGAATTAAATCTCGTTTGCAGATGAACACACTAGCATGTGTTGCAAACCATGGCTTCTACTTGAATCGGATTTGAGTTAGGGTTCCGATTTGGTCTTTTTTAGATCCAAATTCCTTCCGGTTTGAATCTAATTGAAGATTCAAGACTTTGGGCTAATAATAGGCTAGCAATTGGGCTAACCTAAGAGGCTAAACCCCTTTCCCACATCGCCTAAGCCCTTTCCCTTCTTTTCCCACGCGCGCGCGCAAGGAGAAGAGTCCACGCGCGCGTGGACTCTCTCCAAGCGGCGTTTCTGTGTGAGAAAAGAAAGGAAGTCGGCGTCTTTTGGCTGATGAGGCGTGGGTCAGAGTCCACCTAGGCGTGGACTCTTCAAAAATAGAATTACCGTGAAAAAGAAAAGGAAAAACACCGAAGGGGCGCGACTCTTCTTTCTGCGCGCGCCCTTCTGTGTTTTTCGCAATCCTTCTACGCGTCTTCCCATCCCAAAGGCCGTGAGATTAATCCCAAGGGATGTGAGATAAAGGGAAAGGACGTGAGAAGGGAGAGAGGGACGTGAGAGGATGATTAACAGGTGAGAAGGCGCCTCTCTGTCGCCTATTTAAGGAGAAGACTTCACCGTGAAAATTATTCCAGATTTTCTACGGCGAAGCCTTGCTTCTTTTTCCCTCTCCCTCTCCAGAAGATTGTTTCCCCCTCCTCTCTTTCCTCTTTGATTCCTTTACAGAGCCTAGGCTCTGTCGAATCTCAGAACAGAAGGAGAGTCAGAGAGAGAAACTCTCCGACGGTAAAGGAAGAAGGCGCCTCTCCTTTCTTTCTTTCTTACATTAAGACAATCTTGTCTTAATTTTCTTCTCCCTCCAAGACAAGCCTTGTCTCATTTTAGGACAAGGGCTTATTCTTAAGACAAGAGTGTCTTAAGGGGCCAAAGTTGCTAAAAGACTAGGAGAAGGGTAAGAGAGAAGGTTTAGTCCCAGTTTGGCTAGAGGAGTCCTAGCCAATAGCCCATATATCAAGTTCTTGGGGTAGAACTTGATTGGAAGGAACCCAATTAAGGAGTCACTGTCTTGATCATCTGCCCGTGTGGATCACCATCGGAGGGCGGACAAGTGGACGCCTGGTGTGTTCAAAAGGTTACTCAATTTGGAGTTTATTTCTACATCAGACTGGAAATAGCGATCTGAGGTTAGTATCTAAACTATGATTAAATCTGGACATGCATGTAGTTACAGTTTTAATTGCTAATAAGGAGATTTTAGGATTAGGGTTCAGACCTGATTTCATAAAATTTTGAAATCCACACTTCCGCACTGGTTCCCGAACCCAACACGAATCCCATGCTACCCTAGCATCCTTCCATGCCATAACTCACCACCATCCAAGCCTTCACATGTCCAAGAAGGAGTGCCCTAGGCCACCAAGCAGGGAGATCTTCAACAAGCTTCAAATAGCCAAGCTTCTAAACCCTAACCTGATTCCTTCTAAACCCTAGTTCTTTCCTTTACTTAATTGCTATTTTGATTGACCCTTGACATTTTGCAGGATCCCCGAGATGTTTCACCTTCCTAGAGGAGGCTTTCCTTGCCACCACGACTGTCCAAATCAGCCATATAATCAAGGAAACCAAGCTTCATCATCCAGACTCTAATCAGAGTGCCATGCGATCTCTTCATCGGAAGTTCTTCAAATCATTGATTGGTAACATATTTTCCTTCTTTAAATTTTTGATTTGATGCAGACAAGCTATTGTAAATCGGGAGTTTCTCAACTCTCGGGTCCTAGCTACTTATTATCTTGCATGAGTTCTTTGCTATCATGATGATTCTATGAATTGCTACTCCTTATGCTAGTTCTTACTTTTATTTGAAAATTTAGCATACAAACCTAAATTATAAAAAATCATAAAAAAATTAGTTTACTATTTTTCATGTATGTTTAGCAATCTTAGAGTCGTCCCATATCAATGCCACCTCAACAGCCACATGGAGTCCCAGTCATATCCTGGATTTCGCCACCTAGGATTACTTGGAGGATCATGAAGTTGGCCCATGCATGAGGGGTTGATGACCACACGCCAGCACATCCCTACCACACCCCAAGCATACCAACTCCACATGCCAACATGACAAGAAGGAAAGTCAAAATAGATAAACATGAAACCCATGATTCGTGCGAGCTTGCTTAGTAAAGAAGTGGTCCACCCCAAGCGAAGAGAAGTAAGAAGTTGGCACCCCTTGGTCCCTCACTTTGGCTGCCTACTACCTACCTAGTTTGGAGGGATTTTTTATAGCATGAGAGTATTTTTTTCCATGTATTCAGCCCTACACTTTTGGAAGTGGTGCGGGCACCAGAATCAGAAAGAGACTCCAACCAATTCAAGCCCATTCTGAATCTTTATGGTTGGATTAGAGAGTCCGGTAACCTTTCTTTATTTTGAGTCCAAAAGAATCATGTAAGTCGAGTCCATGTTGGGTCCTGTAATCTTTCTTTTGAGTCCAAAATAATCATGTAAGTCGAGTCCATGTCGGGTCTAGTCTTAGTCCAATCCAAATGGGTCAACTAGCATCCAGCCTAAAGAAGACTCACAATGTATACCCCAAATCAAGACCAAAGCCAACTCAATTGGGGACCACATGCCACATCACTTGCGCCACCTCAACTTGGGACCACATGCCACGTCAAGAGGGGACCACATGCCACCTCACATGCCACCTCACCATAAGAGGGCGGCGCCATCCCAAGTTCAAATTCAAGGAAGTTGGCCAAGGAGGATTTCAAGCAAGAAAATCAGCCCTCTCCCCTTATATTACTCCACTTGTTTGGGGATTTGAAATTTCAAAATTTGTGAGGCTTTATTTAAAGCCTTGGACGCCCCTTGTAAAAAAAGTGGGATGAATGAATACAATGTTTTCAGAAATTCTCTATGTGTTTCTATGTGCCTATGTGGATCTTTGTGCCTAAGTGAACCTCTTCCTCTCCTCCATCATTTCTTCTCCCTAATCCTTCTCTTTTACTCTTCATCTTCCAAGCAATCCTCTTCCTTCAAGGCGAATTATGGACATCCTCACAAGAAGAAGATCAACACCAACACAAGCTTCCACCATGGCGCCAAGGATCATTTCCAACAAACTCTCCTTTTGAGTTTCATCAATCTTCTCATTTCTAATTAAGCTTCTAATCATCTTGGTTTCTTTGTTGCAGGGTTCTCTAGGTTCCAGATCCAGGAGGAAGGTGATGCAGAACGGAAGCTCTGATACCAAAAATGATGCAGAACGAAAGCTTTGATACCAAAAATGATGCAGAACAAAGAACAAAGAAGCATATGCGGAAGTAAATTTAGGATTAATTTCTTTTTTCTTTTTTTTTTTTTTTTATATTTCAGAAATTGGCTTTGACTCAAAGTAAAGCTAAACTAAGTTGAAGGAAACTAGGTAAGGATTGAAAGCACAGTTTAGAAGAAACTAAATTATCAGAGTAGTTCAGAAGTAACGGATCGCTGGGGGTTGAGAAACTCCCAGACCTAGGGTTTCGCTCTGAACTTTCAACAGAACAGAAATAGAGAGGAGAGATGGTTTACTAACCAGACAGTGATCTTCTCAGGATTTTGGTGGAAGAACTCTCTCGAGCAGATTGTAGGATCCTCGGAGTCGGCTATTGTTGCCCAGATATGGTGCCCAAGAGGGGGGGTGAATTGGGTATTTAAAAAATTAAAGCAATATATGTGCTATCAAGTTTTAAGGTGAAGAGTGATAGTGCTCAAATAGTTGTGCAATGGAAGCAATGAAATAAATCAACAATTAAAGAGCAAAAGAAGAGCAATGCAAACACACAAGAAGTATAGTGGTTCGGTGCACCTAGCACCTACATCCACTCCCCAAGCTCCACTTGGGAATTTCCACTATAATCTTTAGATTACAGCCGACTTGTTTTACCAGGCTCACAAGTCAAAACCTTACATACTTGTTTTGGCTTCGGGCTTACAAGCAACCCTAGTTGGTTTTATCAATTGGCTCACCAACGAACCTCACTCACTTGTTTTGGCTTCGGGCTTACAAGCAACCCTAGTTGGTTTTATCAATTGGCTCACCAACAAATCTCACACTAGTTTTAAATTCCCTTGAAACTAGCCTACCACAAATAGAATTTGAATACAATGAATAAAAATAAAACAAACTCCTTTTTGAGCAATAAGAAATTCGTTGAAGCTCTTGATGGAGACTCTTCAAGCCTTTTCCCTTGGAATCTTTGGACCTCACTAAATGCCAAATCCTTGAAAGTTGGATTCCTCAAAGATGGAAAGCTTTTGGCAAAGGAATCTCTTGGTTTTCTCACTCTTTTGGCTTGGAATTGATTGAAGGCTTTGTACTTTGACTCTAAACTTTTTCACTTTGTCTCCTTGTCTTTTTTGAAGTTTGGTGGAGGTTAAATACCTCATTCATGCTGAAACAACTCCACAAGACCGTTAGATTCAAAAATATGGCCGTTTATGGCCGTTAGAAATCAAATCAGAAGTTCAGAAAAACTAGCCGTTATGCCATGAGTCGACCTCATGAGTCGACCTCTGGATCAAGTGTCGACCTCATGAGTCGACCTCCAGTAAATTTTAGGCAAAAATTCAGAATACCATAGTTCTGCCAGGTTTGAATTCTCAGGCAATGAGTCGACCTCTGGTGTCGATCTCTGGACAGGTGTTGACCTCTGGTGGTCGACCTCTGGTGCGTGCCACTGAGATTTTGCCGTGCCAGCCATGCTGAACTTTTCTTCTCTTCATGAGTCGACCTCTGGTGGTCGACCTTTGACAAGGTGTCGACCTCTGGGGGTCGACCTCTGATCTGAATTTTTCTGAAACTCTTTGAGATGTGCGTGCCATGCTTGAGTTTCTATAAGCCTTTGTTTCTTTTGTCAAATATTTCTTAACAAGAAGGTCCATTATGAGAATTTTGATTTTGTCCAAGGTAGAAGAGCTCTTTTCCAAATCATGCAAACTTAGTTTCATCATTGTACTTTTGATACTCTTTTTGAATAACCTAAGTCCTGAAACTTTATCTAGAGATGAAACATTAGTCCAAACATATACTCAACCTTTTGTTAATCATCAAAACTAAGGAGCCAAAGTCAACAGCTATCTTCGCAATGGATCCTCCAATACTGGTCTTGTTGGTTTGGTCGGCTTCTCCTGGACTCAAGATATGGAAAAGAAGAGGAACAAGTGATGGATTTCAGATACTCAAGAAAAGATTTACCAGGTTGAAGAACTTGAAAGCTGAAGTTGCTGAAATCAGGATTCTCCTGGAGGCCGATCTGACTTCCTCTTAGAATTGCTGTAGATCTGAAGTATCTGGACTGGAGCTGGATGCTGGTGGCCGGCCTGGACTAGGAGAGGATGGCCGTGAGAAGTGGAATAGACTAGGGCTTGGTGGAAAGAGAAGGGTGATGGCGGCTAGGGTTTGGAAGTGGAGTGGCTAAACTAGGATTTGGGTTTTGGAGATCTCACACCTCCTCAAGGTTCCAGGGGAACCCGGATTTACTCCCTCACGGAGCTCAACACCTGGATGCAAGTGCGGAAGAGAGAAAACACAAAGTTTGCTCAAAATAATTGGCTTCATTCATCTGATCCTTTTCAAACTTACATGGGGGTTTAATTTATAGGCCATTACAAGAGAGTAGGATTTTACATCTTCCCATTTGGGACTAAAGGAGGGGATCTTCAAATTAGGATATCAATCCCTACTCATATGGCTGGCCAATTAATTCCAATGTTGATTGAAGCTTCAGAAAGGAAAGTGGGTGGCGCCTCCTTGTCTTGACCTCCAAGAAAATATTTTTTTCCTTCTATGCTTGGCCTTATCTGGAAGTGTTTGGGCGCCTCTTAACCTTGCCCTCCAAGAGAAAATTTGTTGCCTTTTATATCTAGCTTTAGTTGGAATGATTAGGGCGCCTCCTAACCTTGCTTTTCAAGAGAAATCTCCTTCCTTTCATGGCTCAACCCTTTTTGGATACCTCCTTTTCTTTCTCCCCAAGTTATGGCTCCTTCTAACTTTGTTTTGAGTATTTCTGGCAGGTAATGGGCGCCTCCTTGAATCTCTCCAAGTGAATTTATTCCCTTTCATAGTTTGGTTCTTTTGGGAAGTCTTGGGCCGCCCCCTTGATTTGTGGACCCCTGGTGGATTTCTTTTCAATTGGCGCATGAAAGAGGGGAGCTGCTATCTGTGGTGTGGGGACCAAAGCCTGCTGGATGGAGATGTGGCGCCCCCTGGACTCAGGCGTATGGCTGGGAGTGTGGCTGGGAGTGTGGCGCCCACTTGCTTGGCCTTGGGAGAAAATGTAACACCCCCAGGTTGAAGCCCTAGTCCACTATTGAGTCAACATGACTCAACAAAATAAAAATGCAGGTAATACAGACTCAAACTAAAATTGAGTTGACCAAGTCAACCCTTATTACAAAACCAGAAAACCCTAATTCTTCGGGCAATGTCAATCAGAGATCTAGATGGAGCCCTGAAGTCTTCTTCTGAGTCTGGTGCCCGCACCAATTCTCCTAGGGTGAGAGGAACTTGACCCTGTCGAGTATGGATCAAGTTGGCTCTGGTATCTCTCCAAGAGGTCTGGTTCCAACTCTTGTAATTCTTCTCGGGAGATCCAAGAGTCATCAGAATCTGGCCTTCCTAGCCAGCGGACCAGGTATCTTTGGTATCCTCGATTACGAGTAGAGATAACCTGATCATCCAGGATCTTTTCAATCTGCTCTTTCCTCACAGGCCAGTTTGTTGGTGGACACACAGGGTCAGGTTCACTCTCAAGAGCAGGATTAGGTTAAAAAGCCTCACTGGGAATCACAGCTGGCTCCCTATACTCTACTAGGTCTGTAATGTTGAAAGTGGAGCTAATGCCTAGTTCTGGAGGTAACTCGAGCACATAGGCATTGGATCCTACTCTCTTCACCACTCTAAATGGTCCAGCTCCTCTAGCATGTAACTTTCTAACGATTCCAGGAGGAAATTGTCCAGGCCTTAACCTAATCATTACATAGTCTCCCTCAACAAAAGTTTTGACTCGCCTTTGAGAATCAGCCAACTTCTTATAAGTTTCATTACTTAAATTTATTTTGGCATGAATTTCTTTATGCAAGTCTTTTACATGCTATGCAAGTGCATCAAGAGACTTGTGTGTGTGGACTAATAGTGAAATCAGATCAAGTGGTGTGTGAGGCTTGTATCCATGAACAATTTTAAAGGGACTCTAGCCTATAGACCTATTGATCGAAACATTATATGCAAATTTAGCCCTGGGTAAATACAAATCCCAACTCCTAGTATTCTCACTTAACCAAAATCTGAGACAATGTCCTAAACTCGACTGACGATGCATTCCTAAAGAATGGACTTTATTCAAAGGAACCTTAGGTCTAAACCTAACAAACTACGGCTCTCTAGGTTTGACCTTGGGTCGGAGGATGGCATGCAGAGCATGAAAACTTATCATGGGTGCCTAGTAGGTGCCATAAGGTCTTCCAGAAGTAGGTGGCAAACCTAATAGGTTCTGACACGTGGTTCACTCTAAAGACTTCGACAAAGTATACTTGGATGGTGTAAGAAGCATTGGAAGTCCTAGAGAAAGGGAGGAAATATGAGGCGGAGTCACGAATTACCTGCTGACTAAAGGTGGTGACCTGAAGGTTTGAATGGTGATCTATGAGTGTCAACTGGTCATCCTTTCGAAAGGAAAAGTTTGCTACTCCCAGGAATGGATTAAGAGATGGTTCGGGAAGCAGCCTAGGACATGTGATTGCAACAGTTAAAGTTTGCTCTTTAAGCAAATAATGATCCACTTTCTCAAGAACTGGATTAGAGAATGATTCATGGGAGGGCCTATGGCTGATGACCTCAAGACTTGAAATTTGATCTATGGGTGCGGAAAGGTATACTCTATAGAAGGGTAGGTCAGTCATGCGAAGGAAGGGGTCTGGGGCCATAAGGAGGACTTCTACAGGACTGGGTGAATCAATCCGCTCAAGATAAGGATGTTCAACTGAGATTACGGGAGAGACCTTAGTGGCTGGGCATGGGACAAGGTCCAATTGTAAGAGGCTTGATTCAGTCATCCTAAGGAGAGGATCTACCATAGGGTGGGCAAACTTAAACAGTTCAGTGCAAAGATCTTTAATTGGTACTTGGGTAATGACTGTCATTAGAGGGTACGAACTGATAGCTCGGGCTAACACTATGAGTTCTTCCTGGGGGTATTTGACTAAAGGAACCTGATTCTCACAAATCTCTTGAATTTCTGAACTAGGTCCTACCACTTGGTTGCTCTCCAAGGTCTCCTCAGGTGAGGAACCAATAGTATCGATGTCACATTCTTCAAGTTCTTCCCCCTCATATTCATCAACTAGACTCAAGCCATCATCATATACTTCCTCGATGCCATCTCCAATGGGTTTCGGGTTAGTGGTAATCGGGTCAACTGATTCTAGGCTTGTCATACCTAACCGCTCTTCCTCATTGGTAGGCTTGGGTTCTCCCTCATTAATGTCATCCTTAGGATTCTTACCACTTAGCTGTGCACAAGCCAGTCCAATGCATGGGCACTGACTAGATTTATGGCCTCTTTCTCCACAAAATAAACATTCTTGCGATATAGGAACCTGGGTCACACTGGGTTTCAATCTAGTAGAGACCTTACTTGGGCATGGGTGTGGATCTAAATGGTTTGATCTAGAAGACATGGGTTGTTGAGTGACTGGTCTAGAATATTGTAAGGACCTCTCATAGCCACGATCCATACTATAGATATCATGGTTAGGCTTCCTAAGGTTATGCTCGGGATCACGGTATAAGGTCCTCCTAGGCTCCTGGAATGGATGAGGTCGGGGCCTATTAAATTTTGGATTAGGGGTCCAATTTTGATGTCTACGTTTCTCAAGTACTTGGACTCGATCCCTAAGCTGGGTAAAATTCTCATGGACCTGTTCTTTACACTGGGTAACAGTAGTAGTCATATCCTGACTCAATTTGTTCATACTTTCAGTAAGAGCTCTAACCATGGCCTCTAAATTAGGTTGGGTTTGACCAGGTTGGTAGGGTACTCCATTCTGGGTGGACATGATGAAGCAAGCACACACCTAAATGAGACTCGACTGAAACGACTACGGGCTAACTAGACCTAGAGCCCAAACTAGATGCCCAATCAGAGTGGCAAGCTAGCCTGTAGTAACTCAGGACTCAGCCAGGCAGGTATAAGGGGAGTGTTAGGTCCCTAGATGCCAATCCTAGACACCAATCAATGATTGGCCAGGTAGGCGGACCAGCACACAAGCCCTTCAGGATAGAATCCCTGAACCACCATTCTAGACACTGAGTACAAAGCACACACAGAGTAACTAGACAAACTGACTCAACACTAGCCTTGACCCGACTTGTTGATGTCCCTAGCCCACTAGGGCAAATTAAGTCTAATAAATTTTAAAATTAGGCTTAGGATTGAATGAGTGGGTGGTGGTTTTGGGCTAAGGAGAGGTTATCAACTCCTCCCCTTATCTTAGATGCTCAAATGCCCTTAAGATGAATTAGGAGATGATCACTCAAAAAATTGAATTGCAGAAACACAGAAACAGAGTTGCAGTAATTTAACTCTCAGAAATCTCACAGAAACCAATAAATCACAGGAAAATTACATAAAATATCTTCAATTATATTGGTTCGAGCAAAACAAAAATCACTAAATTTGAAGTTATCTGCAGTGAGAAATAATTCTTCAAACAGGGTAATTACGGGCTGAAAACAGAGACTTCCCCGTTTACAATTCCTGCTACGAAGTTATAACCCAACGGATCCCCTACACGCCCTAGGAACACCCCGTGGAATGGGAAGAGGAGGTTTGCACCTCGCTTCGTTCCTAGGACCGGACGTCCTGGGAAGTCTACTTCGAGCAGACAAAGTAAAAAGTGAGAGACTCAAATAAGCAATCAAAACAGAAACCCTAGACAGGGCTCTGATACCAAAATTGAGGCAGAATGGAAGCTCTGATACCAAAAATGATGCAGAACGAAAGCTCTGATACCAAAAATGATGCAGAACAAAGAACAAAGAAGCATATGCGGAAGTAAATTTAGGATTAATTTCTTTTTTCTTTTTTCTTTTTTTTTATATTTCAGAAATTGGCTTTGACTCAAAGTAAAGCTAAACTAAGTTGAAGGAAACTAGGTAAGGATTGAAAGCACAGTTTAGAAGAAACTAAATTATCAAAGTAGTTCAGAAGTAATGGATCGCTGGGGGTTGAGAAACTCCCAGACCTAGGGTTTCGCTCTGAACTTTCAACAGAACAGAAATAGAGAGGAGAGATGGTTTACTAACCAGAAAGTGATCTTCTCAGGATTTTGGTGGAAGAACTCTCTCGAGCAGATTGTGGGATCCTCGGAGTCAGCTATTGTTGCCCAGATATGGTGCCCAAGAGGGGGGGTGAATTGGGTATTTAAAAAATTAAAGCAATATATGTGCTATCAAGTTTTAAGGTGAAGAGTGATAGTGCTCAAATAATTGTGCAACGGAAGCAATGAAATAAATCAACAATTAAAGAGCAAAAGAAGAGCAATGCAAACACACAAGAAGTATAGTGGTTCGGTGCACCTAGCACCTACATCCACTCTCCAAGCTTCACTTGGGAATTTCCACTATAATCTTTAGATTACAGCCGACTTGTTTTACCAGGCTCACAAGTCAAAACCTTACATACTTGTTTTGGCTTCGGGCTTACAAGCAACCCTAGTTGGTTTTATCAATTGGCTCACCAACAAACCTCACTCACTTATTTTGGCTTCGGGCTTACAAGCAACCCTAGTTGGTTTTATTAATTGGCTCACCAACAAATCTCACACTAGTTTCAAATTCCCTTGAAACTAGCCTACCACAAATAGAATTTGAATACAATGAATAAAAATAAAACAAACTCCTTTTTGAGCAATAAGAAATTCGTTAAAGCTCTTGATGGAGACTCTTCAAGCCTTTTCCCTTGGAATCTTTGGACCTCACTAAATGCCAAATCCTTGAAAGTTGGATTCCTCAAAGATGGAAAGCTTTTGGCAAAGGAATCTCTTGGTTTTCTCACTTTTTTGGCTTGGAATTGATTGAAGGCTTTGTACTTTGACTCTAAACTTTTTAACTTTGTCTCCTTGTCTTTTTTGAAGTTTGGTGGAGGTTAAATACCTCATTCATGCTGAAACAACTCCACAAGACCGTTAGATTCAAAAATATGGCCGTTTATGGCCGTTAGAAATCAAATCAGAAGTTCAAAAAAACTAGCCGTTATGCCATGAGTCGACCTCATGAGTCGACCTCTGGATCAAGTGTCGACCTCATGAGTCGACCTCCAGTAAATTTTAGGCAAAAATTCAGAATACCATAGTTCTGCCATGTTTGAATTCTCAAGCAATGAGTCGACCTCTGGTGTCGATCTCTGGACAGGTGTTGACCTCTGGTGGTCGACCTCTGGTGCGTGCCACTGAGATTTTGCCGTGCCGGCCATGCTGAACTTTTCTTCTCTTCATGAGTCGACCTCTGGTGGTCGACCTTTGACAAGGTGTCGACCTCTGGGGGTCGACCTCTGATCTGAATTTTTCTGAAACTCTTTGAGATGTGCGTGCCATGCTTGAGTTTCTATAAGCCTTTGTTTCTTTTGTCAAATATTTCTTAACAAGAACGTCCATTATGAGAATTTTGATTTTGTCCAAGGTAGAAGAGCTCTTTTCCAAATCATGCAAACTTAGTTTCATCATTGTACTTTTGATACTCTTTTTGAATAACCTAAGTCCTGAAACTTTATCTAGAGATGAAACATTAGTCCAAACATATACTCAACCTTTTGTTAATCATCAAAACTAAGGAGCCAAAGTCAACAGCTATCTTCGTAATGGATCCTCCAATACTGGTCTTGTTGGTTTGGTCGGTTTCTCCTGGACTCAAGATCTGGGAAAGAAGAGAAACAAGTGATGGATTTCAGATACTCAAGAAAAGATTTACCAAGTTGAAGAACTTGAAAGCTGAAGTTGCTGAAATCAGGATTCTCTTGGAGGCCGATCTGACTTCCTCTTAGAATTGCTGTAGATCTGAAGTATCTGGACTGGAGCTGGATGCTGGTGGCCGGCCTGGACTAGGAGAGGATGGCCGTGAGAAGTGGAATAGACTAGGGCTTGGTGGAAAGAGAAGGGTGATGGCGGCTAGGGTTTGGAAGTGGAGTGGCTAAACTAGGATTTGGGTTTTGGAGATCTCACACCTCCTCAAGGTTCCAGGGGAACCCGGATTTACTCCCTCATGGAGCTCAACACCTGGATGCAAGTGCGGAAGAGAGAAAACACAAAGTTTGCTCAAAATAATTGGCTTCATTCATCTGATCCTTTTCAAACTTACATGGGGGTTTAATTTATAGGCCATTACAAGAGAGTAGGATTTTACATCTTCCCATGTGGGACTAAAGGAGGGGATCTTCAAATTAGGATATCAATCCCTACTCATATGGCCGGCCAATTAATTCCAAAGTTGATTGAAGCTTCAAAAAGGAAAGTGGGTGGCGCCTCCTTGTCTTGACCTCCAAGAAAATATTTTTTTCCTTCTATGCTTGGCCTTATCTGGAAGTGTTTGGGCGCCTCTTAACCTTGCCCTCCAAGAGAAAATTTGTTGCCTTTTATATCTAGCTTTAGTTGGAATGATTAGGGCGCCTCCTAACCTTGCTTTTCAAGAGAAATCTCCTTCCTTTCATGGCTCAACCCTTTTTGGATACCTCCTTTTCTTTCTCCCCAAGTTATGGCTCCTTCTAACTTTGTTTTGAGTATTTCTGGCAGGTAATGGGCGCCTCCTTGAATTTCTCTCCAAGTGAATTTCTTCCCTTTCATAGTTTGGTTCTTTTGGGAAGTCTTGGGCTGTCCCCTTGATTTGTGGACCCCTGGTGGATTTCTCCTCAATTGGTGCATGAAAGAGTGGAGCTGCTATCTGTGGTGTGGGGACCAAAGCCTGCTGGATGGAGATGTGGCGCCCCCTGGACTCAGGCGTATGGCTGGGAGTGTGGCTGGGAGTGTGGTGCCCACTTGCTTGGCCTTGGGAGAAAATGTAACACCCCCAGGTTGAAGCCCTAGTCCACTACTGAGTCAACATGACTCAACAAAATAAAAATGCAGGTAATACAGACTCAAACTAAAATTGAGTTGACCAAGTCAACCCTTATTACAAAACCAAAAAATCCTAATTCTTCGGAAAATGTCAATTAGAGATCCAGATGGAGCCCTGAAGTCTTCTTCTGAGTCTGGTGCCCGCACCAGAAGGATTACTTGCTACAAACCAGAAAGTCAGATGGCCCATCTTATGTGGTATGATCTTTCATTTGAGAACCTTAAGAGCGAATCCCTTGTGCTTGAGATTTCAATGCTTGAACTCCTAGTCTTTTAAGATCGGGATCATTAAATAGGGCTAGCTTGACTTGTGTGCGAATTCTAATCTTGTCCTATTTCTTTAATATTTTGATAGTCCTCCTAGCTGGGTTTAAGTATAAGCATTTAGGGTTTCTTATTTAGATCTCCTTGATCTTATATGTTGAATCACTCATATGCAAGTAAGAATTGCTAGTTAAACTTTGGTTAATCTCCTTTAGAGTTACATGATTGCATCCTCATCATGCATACCACACCATTCTTGGTATCAGAGCATGGAAGAATAAGTTCCTGATCGCATAGCATTAAGTCCTTGAAGTACTTGGATCGGGGGCGTTACCAGGCCGTCCGGTCTTAGGAGAAAGTAGGGTTTAAACACCCTCTCTTCCCATTCCACGGGGATCTCCTAAGGCGTGTCGGGGTGCCATTGTGATTGACCCGTGAAAAAGAAATCCAAAGGACTTCTTAGATTTCATTTGTGAATTTTGCATTGGGCACGTTCTGTTTTTCTGCTTGCTGTATTTTCTGTAGGCTGACTGTAATCCGCCTGCAACTCCAAAGGCATGTATCACATTCCTCGTTGGAATATTTTTTTTCCTGCTCCATTTTAAGTTTCTTATCACCGTTTTAAATTTCAATCTGAGAAAAAATTTACAAAAAAAAGGAAAATTCCTGCAGTCCATCAGTGTTTTTAGGGTTTCTGTTCTGTTCTGTTCCTTTTCATTATCTTCATTTCAGAATCTGCCTAGAATAGTACAGATTTTATTTTGAGTTTCCGTTTCATCTGGTATGTCATCTAGAAGTTAGGAGTTTTCTATGATTTTTTTAGATTTTTCTGATATTTTTTTCTACACTTATCAACACCACTTTTAAACTGCAACACACTACTTCTGCACCTGAAATTTGAAATTTGCATGCATCTCATGACAAATCAAATTAAGGGCACGAAATTGACATAGGGTCAGGATTTCATCACCTGTCCCTAGCCCAAAAATCACCAAATTGCATATCGACCCAATCCCTAACTAAAATTGATTAGACATTAATTGCCCTAGTGGGTTAGGAACATCAATTTGGTCGAGCCCGGGTTATTGTCAACTCATTGTGTCAACTAGTCTTGTGTGTGCCCTATTACTTGGTGTCTAGAATTGGGACTAAGGGCTTGGGTGCTGATCCGTCTATCGGGCCAATTCCACCAGGCCTAGGTAGGCCAGAGACAGGATCTCACACTCCCCTTGTTCTAAAACCTGGCCAAGTATAGAGTTACTACAATCTAGCTTGCCACCTTGATTAGGCAACTAGCTTGGAACTCTAGGTCTAGTTCAATTCAATTGGGAAAGCTTGTGCAACCCATTTCTTCATCTATTATTGAAAGCTGGTGTCAAGGATAGAGGTTAAGTGGCTCAAGCCTAAGCGGTTCTTGTGGTTTTTAATTAGGACCCAGTAAAAGCTGGGGGAACCTCCCACTGACCCACCTCCTGACTGGCCAGTGGAAGAGAGTAGCTGTTGATTTGATTGTATCTAGTCAACTCAGTTTATTTGGACTAACCGGTTTAGAAAACTCGTAGTTCGGGTCTGAGTCTAATTGTTTGCATGACAACTAGGTCAGGCACACCTTACCACCCTTCACAAGCCCAACCTAGTTCATCCATGGATACTAGTATGGAAAGCCTTATGAGAACTATGATCGAGAAGATGGACCGTTTGGATGCTAAATTTGGTCAGTTCGAGGAAAGGGTAGGAATCCTAGAAGAAGTTAGGTTGACCCCAACTAAACCACCTTCACCCAGATTACCTTCAGTTCATCCTAGAGCCCAACGACAGGAACACACACCTGACCCAATTCAAAGAAGACCGCATCAGGATTATGTTGATCATACTCTAGAGCCACCTCCTAGAAGGCCTCACTATGATACTTTTGATCAGGATGATCGGGCCCTAAGGAACATCCATCTAGATGCACCAACCTTTGAGGGAAACTTAGATCCTAAGGTGTACATAGACTGGGAGGCTGACATGGACCAGTATTTTGACTGGTATGATATGTCTGAAGAGAGAAGATTTAAGTTTGCCAAAATTAGACTAGTTCGTCAGGCTCGGTTATATTGGGGAAATGTGGAACGCATATCAAGGCAAAGGGGAGATTTACCTATAGCAACATGGAAAGATATGAAGAGGAAACTTAGAGAGAAATATCTACCTATGTCTTATCAGCAAAGGTTATTAGATCAGTGGCAACGATTGACACAGGGTAACAAGATCGTTTCTGAATATGTTGCTAAATTTGATGAGTTTGTGATGCGATGCAACGTAGTCGAGTCTGAAGCAGCCACTTTATCAAGGTTTAGATCAGGGTTGAATGATGATATAAAAGGGGAACTGTTTTTAAGGGAAGTCCATGATTTAGATCAGGCATACCAAGTTGCCACGGACTATGAGAGGTTTCAAAGGAGAGCTACATTTAGACGACCTGAACCTATTAGGTTTAACCCTCCTGTTAGCAGGCCTAGTTCAGTCCCTGGTACAACTAATAGACCAAGATCCAGCTCGAATCCAACCCCTAGGCACAACCCTGCCATTCCTCCAATTCCTAGAGAAGACAAAGGAAAGAGCCATGAAGTTCGAGGTGAGAGGGAGCGAGTCTGCTATAAGTATCGTAAACCAGGTCATTTCATGAGCCAATATCCCTTTAGAGCTTTACATATAGGGGAGGCAGAAGAAGGTGAATCAGAACCCCTGGAGAATGATGAAGAGGAGGTTTATGAAGCAGAGGATTGCTTGGCTGATAAGTATGAAGGAGATGAAGAGAACATAGACTCATCAGATTTGCTAGGAGTTGTGAGGCGTATCATGACACAGACCAAGGAGCAAGAAGATTGGCGTAGAACTAGCATCCTACACACATTTGTTAGGATAGGAGAAAAGGTCTGTAAGATCGTCATCGATAGTGGAAGCTGTGTCAACGCCAATTCCACTAACGCAGCCAAAAGTCTAGGATTACCCGTTGTACCACATCCCAATCCATATAAGGTGTCATGGATCGATTCCACTTCTATACCAATCAAGTCAAGATGTCAGGTTCAAGTCCAGCTTCAATCCTATCAGGAAAAGATCTGGTGTGATGTGCTTCCTTTGGGGGTAAGTAGCATCATCTTAGGTAGGCCATGGCTGTTTGATCATGATGTGACCATCTTTGATCGATCAAACTCCTGTGCTTTCAATTTCAATGGCAAGAAAATTGTCATTCATCCAACCCAGCCTAAGGATAATGTCAAGAGAGGAGCTAGCAGCTTGAAAGATAAGAAGACTGGATTAAATTTAATAGGTGCAAATGAATTAGAGCAAGATATCATGGAAGGAGCACCTATTTGGGTAGTAGCTGCTAAGGAAATTAAGGACCACAGCCCTGTAGAACACCCTCAAGAGGTGGTCCAATTATTGAAAGAATTTGAGGATGTGTTTCCAAAAGATCTCCCCGATAACCTCCCACCTTTAAGAGACATACAACACGCAATAGATTTAATCCCTGGAGCGACTTTACCTAATTTGCCTCACTATAGGATGAACCCAACTGAACACCAGGAACTGCAAAGGCAAGTGGGTGAACTTCTTAGGAAGGGGTTTATTAAGGAAAGCTTAAGTCCATGTGCAGTCCCTGCTCTGCTGACCCCTAAAAAAGATGGCACCTGGAGGATGTGTATAGATAGCTGTGCCATTAATAAGATCACTGTAAAGTATAGATTCCCAATCCCAAGATTAGATGACATGTTAGATATGATAGCTGGATCGATAATTTTTTCTAAGATAGACCTAAAAAGTGGCTATCACCAGGTTAGGGTTAGGCCTGGAGACGAATGGAAGACCGCTTTTAAGACTAAAGATGGATTATATGAGTGGTTAGTCATGCCTTTGGTCTGTCCAATGCCCCCAGCACTTTTATGAGAATAATGAATCAGGTGTTAAAGGTTTTTATCGGAAGATTTGTAGTGGTCTATTTTGATGATATACTTATATATAGCAAAACAAAGGCAGACCACTAAACCCACCTGAAGCAAGTTTGTCAAGTCCTGAAAAAAGATAGTCTCTATGCCAATATCAAGAAGTGTGATTTCCTGACAAATAGAGTTATCTTTCTAGGATTCGTAGTCACATCTGAAGGGGTGTCCGCTGACCCTGCAAAAATCAAGTCAATAGTAGAGTGGCCTGTACCCAAGAATATCCATGATGTCCATAGTTTCCACGGTTTAGCCACCTTCTATAGGAGATTCATTAGAGGGTTCAGTACGATAGTGGCTCCAATCACTGATTGTATTAGGAAGGGAAATTTCGAGTGGACTAAAGCAGCAGGTAAGGCCTTCCTAACAATTAAGGAGAAAATGACACAAGCACCTGTCTTAAGGTTACCCGATTTTACCAAGGTGTTTGAGGTTGCTTGTGATGCTTCTGGGGTCGGAATTGGAGGTGTCTTGAGTCAAGAGAATCACCCAGTAGCATACTTCAGTGAAAAGTTAAATGAGGCGAGACTAAGGTATTCCACGTATGATAAGGAACTGTATGCTGTAGTTCAAGCTCTACGATTTTGGAGGCATTATCTTCTACCCCACGTGTTTGTCCTGTTCTCTGATCACGAAGCTCTTAGGTTCCTTTGTTCTCAAAAGAAACTAAACCCTAGGCACGGGAAATGGGTAGAATTCATACAAGCTTACACGTTCATTTTGAAACATCGTGTCGGTACTGAAAATAGGGTTGCTGATGCATTGAGCCGCTGTTCTATGTTGTTAACCTCTGTGAGCACTGAAGTAGTAGGGTTCGATAGATTGAAAGATGAATATCCCACATGTCCTGATTTTGGTCACATCTATCAATCCCTCCAACAAAGACCATCTAGTGAGCCTAGTGATTATACACTGTTAGATGGATACCTTTTCAAAGGAAATCAGTTGTGTATTCCCAAGACCTCTGTTAGGGAATTTCTGATCTGGGAAGTCCATGCTGGAGGTTTAGCAGGACATTTTGGCAGGAACAAAACCATCCTAGCAATGGAAGAACAATTTTTTTGGCCTCGTCTTAAAAAGAATGTTACCCAGATCGTAGCTCAGTGTCGGACCTGTGCTGTTGCAAAACAGCAAAGACAGAACACCGGTTTGTACACGCCCTTACCTGTCCCTGATGGTCCATGGCAAGATATCAGTATGGATTTTGTGGTAGGTCTACCTAAAACTTCTAGGAAACATGACTCTGTTTTTGTGGTTGTCGATCGTTTCTCCAAAATGGCGCACTTCATCCCGTGTTCTCAAACTTTAGACACTTCGAAAGTGGCCAAGCTTTTCTTAGATCAAGTGGTTAAGCTTCATGGTTTACCCAAGACCATTGTGTCAGATAGAGATGTCAAGTTCACTAGCTACTTCTGGAAAACCCTCTGGCACATGTTAGGTACTAAGCTGAAATTCTCTACGGCCTATCATCCTCAAACCGATGGCCAAACTGAAGTAGTAAACCGAAGCTTAGGAAATCTCTTAAGATGTTTAGTCGGTGACAACCTAGGAAACTGGGACTTACTACTTCCTCGCGCTAAATTTGCCTACAACAATTCGATTAATAGGTCTATTAGGAAAAGTCCATTCGAAGTGGTCCATGGATACAGACCTAGGAAACCTTTAGACCTAATTCCATTACCAGTACATACACGAATATCTGAGTCTGCTGAGTCATATGCACAGCATGTTAAGGGTTTGCACAAGGAGATTAGTCAGAAGATTCAAACAAGCAATGAACTCTATAGGCATATGGCTAATTCACATAAACGGTTAAAGGAATTTAATGAAGGAGACTCTGTAATGATTAGGCTTAAACCAGAAAGGTTTTCTCTGGGAACTATGAAGAAACTCCATGCCCGGGGAGCCGGACCCTTCAAAATAATAAAGAAAATTGGACCTAATGCTTATGTAGTAGACTTACCACCTAGTTATGGCATTAGTTCTACATTTAATGTTTCCGATCTGAAAGAATACAAGGAACCTGCATTGATACCGGATGAACCTTTTGGTCTTAACACTTCTCTTGAGAGTGAAATGCCAATTGAGTGTCCACCACCAAATAATCCTGAGCAAAAGGAAAGAATTGAAAGGATCTTGAATGACCAGATCATCTCTACTAGAAATAAGGGCTACCAACGCTATCTGGTTCGATGGCAAGGATGTCCTGAATCTGAAGATTCCTGGATCACCAAAGAGGACCTACAACAAATCGACCCGGATATATTAGAAACTTATCACTCGACAGGGTCAAGTTCCTCCCACCCGGGGAGAATTGGTGCGGGCACCAGAATCAGAAAGAGACTCCAACCAATTCAAGCCCATTCCGAATCTTTATGGTTGGACTAGAGAGTCTGGTAACCTTTCTTTATTTTGAGTCCAAAAGAATAATGTAAGTCGAGTCCATGTTGGGTCCTGTAATCTTTCTTTTGAGTCCAAAATAATCATGTAAGTCGAGTCCATGTCTGGTCTAGTCTTAGTCCAATCCAAATGGGTTAACTATCATCAAGCCTAAAGAAGACTCACAATGTATACCCCAAATCAAGACCAAAGCCAACTCAATTGGGGACCACATGCCACATCACTTGCGCCACCTCAACTTGGGACCACATGCCATGTCAAGAGGGGACCACATGCCACCTCACATGCCACCTCACCACAAGAGGGCGCCATCCCAAGTTCAAATTTAAGGAAGTTGGCCAAGGAGGATTTCAAGCAAAAAAATCAGCCCTCTCCCCTTATATTACTCAACTTGTTTGGGGATTTGAAATTTCAAAATTTGTGAGGCTTTATTTAAAGCCTTGGACGCCCCTTGTAAAAAAAGTGGGATGAATGAATACAATTTTTTCAGAAATTCTCTATGTGTTTCTATGTGTCTATGTGAATCTTTGTGCCTAAGTGAACCTCTTCCTCTCCTCCATCATTTCTTCTCCCTAATCCTTCTCTTTTACTCTTCATCTTCCAAGCAATCCTCTTCCTTCAAGGCGAATTAAGGACATCCTCACAAGAAGAAGATCAACACCAACACAAGCTTCCACCATGGTGCCAAGGATCATTTCCAACAAACTCTCCTTTTGAGTTCCATTAATCTTCTCATTTCTAATTAAGCTTATAATCATCTTGGTTTCTTTGTTGCAGGGTTCTCTAGGTTCCAGATCCAGGAGGAAGGATTACTTGCTACAAACTAGAAAGTCAGATGGCCCATCTTATGTGGTATGATCTTTCATTTGAGAACCTTAAGAGCGAATCCCTTGTGCTTGAGATTTCAATGCTTGAACTCCTAGTCTTTTAAGATCGGGATCATTCAATAGGGCTAGCTTGACTTGTGTGCGAATTCTAATCTTGTCCTATTTCTTTAATATTTTGATAGTCCTCCTAGCTGGGTTTAAGTATAAGTATTTAGGGTTTCTTATTTAGATCTCCTTGATCTTATATGTTGAATCACTCATATGCAAGTTAGACTTGCTTGTTAAACTTTGGTTAATCTCCTTTAGAGTCACATGATTGCATCCTCATCATGCATACCACACCAGGAAGAAAGTGGGCACCCCTTATATTCCTTATTTTCTTTTGCTTGGGCCCTAAGTCTCATGACTCTATATAAGGAACCCCTTGTATAAAAATTTAATAATTTTGATGAATATAATTGAGTTTTCCATCTATTGTGTGCTATTGAAGGTGTGCTAAGGGGATTCTATGTGAGCCCCTCATCTTCTTCCTTGTGTCCTGTGCCCAGTCTCCAGCCGCCATCCACCTCTCCAAGCCCTAGCCACCTAACCTCAAACTCTTCTTTCCCTTGCTATTTTTACTTTGTTTTTTCATCCTTGCTTTTATTTCTAACCCCTAAAAGGTTGTTTGCAAGTCCCTCAACTTCTACGAATACAACGACTCCAGCCGGGCAGCAATCGGATCACCAGGTTGAAAGCCGAGAATCCAAGGGTCTCCTACTTGATCATCCATGCTAAATCCGGGAGAAAAAGTGATCCCTTCATCTACGATCTTCATCAGGTACATCAACCATTGTCAAGTACACCCCCTTTGCTTACTAGTAGCATTATTAAAGGGGAACTGGCCCAACCGAGACTTCTCAGCCTCGGCGGTCCTCTTTCTTATTGATTTTTAGGTTCTACTTTGCATGCTGTAGTTTCTTACTTGCATAGAATTCTCTACTTAGGTTCTTGATCTGTTCTTTAAGAATTAAACACATAACTTAATTACAAAAATAATCATGCATGCAATCTTAGTTCCGCATCATTTGGTATTAGAGCCTGTTTGGGCTCAGTTCTCTTTGCATATTCGGATCGGTTGCTTCACCATGGCCGTCCGGTCATAGGAGACTAGTAGGGTTGCAAGACCCTCTCTTTCCAATCTATGAGATCTTCTATGGCATGTAGAGGTGCCATTACGAATTGACCCCTGAAGAAGAACACAAAGAGTTCATTAGGGTTTTTTTTTTGCATCTCTACCTTCTTAGTACATATCATGCTGTTTCAATTATTTGTGCTTTCATAGAACTAAAAAAAATCTAAAATTTAATTTTCTAAATTCCTTATAATTGAATTTAATTTTTGGAGTTTTCTCAGGAATTATTTAGGTATGTCAATTTTCTGCCAGTTAAAACACTGCTTGAGAATAGTTCTACCCTATTTTTGGCAGCAAAGTCAATTTCAGCAAGTTTATGGTTGTTTTAGTATAATTTTTGCATATCTTATAATTTTGGCATGTTTCCTGCATATTAGGTCATTATCTGCAAATTATCTTTCTATTTAAAGGAATACCAAAACAAAAAAAAAATTACATATATTCGTAAAACACCGAAAACACTTAAACCCTAGTTTGCATTTTTATCTGCCTGCCATCATTGCATAAAATACTTTAAGAAAACTTTCTATATGTCAGATAAGGAGAGAAGTTGATAACCTCTCCTTAGCCAAAAACCACCTCTCTTGCATTCAGTCCTAAGCCTAATCTAAAATTAACTAGACTTAATTTGCCCTAGTGGGCTAGGGACACCAATCGATCGGGTTCGATCATTGTAGGATGACTAGTACACCCAATTCATCTCCTATTACTGGATGCTGGTATCTAGGCTAGAGGTACAGTGTCAAATGACCTAAGCGGATCTGTGGTTCCTTAAATGGGTCCCTACGAGAGCAGGGATAACTCCCACCATCACACCTCTTGCTTGGCCAGTTGAAGGACTAGGATTTGAGTTATGTGTAAGTTGAGTCAACCTATTCTGATTGGGCTCTAGGTCTAGGAAGCTATAGTCGATTCATCTTTGAGTCTTGCATGTGCACTAGCTTAGGAGTCGATGTGTGTGTTTGATTGCATGACCATTAGATTAGAAGTCCAATACCGATAGCCTCAACCCAACTCAACCTAATGAAACCATGGAGCGCAACCCTAGGAGAACCCCATACCATGACCCCTATTTGGAGCCTAACCCTAGGAGAGCCATTAGGTATGTTGTGTTGGTAGCACCTAAATTTAGTGATCATGAGTGTGAGGATTATCTTGCTTGGGAAAGAGATATGGACCTATATTTTGAACAAAATATGGGTTTCTATTATGAATGATATCAGCTCATGTTTGCTAAAGCTAAGTTAGTTCACCAGGCCAAGGTAGACTGGGTGGTGCGGGCACCAGACTCAGAAGAAGACTTCAGCGCTCCATCTGGATCTCTGATTGACCTTGCCCGAAGAATTAGAATTTTCTAGTTTTGTAATAAGGGTTGACTTGGTCAACTCAATTTTAGTTGAGTCTGTATGTCCCTGCAATTTAAATTTTGTTGAGTCATGTTGACTCAGTTCAAGTCCTAGTAGTGGTCTAGGTCTTCTCCAAGGTGTCACATTTTCTCCCAAGCCCAAGCAAGTGGGCGCCACACTCCCAGCCACACTCCCAGCCACACGCCAGAGTCCAGGAGGTGCCACAAATCCATCCGAGTGTCTTGGTCCCCACACCCAAGGGAGCAAGAAATTTTCTTGAAGCCAAAATCAAGGAGGTGCCCCATATGTACCTTAAAAGGCCAAGCTAAAGGAGGAAAGAGGCATTTCTTGGGGAGCACTTCAAGGGGGCGCCCAATCCATGCCTAAAAAGCCCAAAGCAAAGTTGGGAAGCGCCATGACTTGGGGAGAAAGAAAAGGAGGTGTCCAAAAGAGTTGAGCCATTGAAGGAAAAAAATATTTCTTGAAGAGCAAGGCTAGGAGGCGCCACCTACTTATCATTTGAAGCTTTTAATCAACATTTATGGAACCTCTTGGCCGGTCATATGGGAAGGAATTGATTCTACAAACCTAATTTGAAGATCCATCCTATTAGTCCCACATGGGAAGATGTAAAACCCTGACCTCTTGTAAAGTCCTATAAAATAAACCCCTCTTGTATGTTTTGAAACAACTGATGAATGAATCCAATTTATGTGTGAGCAAACTTTGTGTTTCTCTCTTTCACACTTGTATTCAGGTGTTGAGCTCCGTGAGGGAGTAAATCCGGGTTCCCCAGGAACCTTGAGGAGGTGTGAGATCTCCAATCCCAAAACCCTAGGTTAGCCACTTCCATTCCAAACCCTAGCCGCCCTTCATCCTCTTCATTCCACCAAACCCTATCCTACCCCATCTCTCATGGCCCCTCTCTCCAAGTAGAGGCCGACCACCAGCATCCAGGTCCAGTTCGGCTGCTTCGAAGATAGAGCAAATCCCAGAGGAAGCCAGATCAGCATCTAGGAGAATCAGGCTTTCAGCAACATCAAGTTCTTCTATCTGGTAAATCCTTCCTTGAGTATCTGGTTCCATAAATTGTTCTTCTTCTTTCCCAGATCTTGAGTTCAGAAGAAGCCAACTCTGTCAAAGGACCAGTATTGGAGGATCCATTACAAAGGTATCCGAATCCGGGGATCCAACAATCTGCTCAAGAGAGTCCTTCCACTAAACTCTGTGAAGATCACTGCCTGGTCTGTAACCCTTCTCTTCTCTTTACTTCTGTCCTGTTGAAAGTTCAAAGCAAAACCCTAGGTCTGGGAGTTTCTTAACCCCCAGCGATCCTTTAATTCTAAACTACTCTGATAACCTAGTTTCTTTAAATTGTTCTTTCAATTATTACATAGTTTCTTTCAATTTAGTTTAACTCTCCTTTGAGTCAAAGCCGACTTCTAAAAATAAATAATTAAAAAAAATACATTAATTTTAATTTACTTCCGCATCGCATCATCTCTTTTGTTCTGCATCATTTTTGGTATAAGAGCTTTCGTCCTGCATCATTTTGGTATCAGAGCCCTGTCTAGGGTTTCTGACTTGCTTGCATGTTTTGAGTGTCTCTCTTTTTTACTTTGTCTGCTCGAAGTAGACTCCCCAGGACGTCCGGTCCTAGGAATGAAGCGAGGTGCAAGCCTCCTCTTCCCATTCCACGGGGTGTTCCTAGGGCGTGTAGGGGATCCGCTGGGTTACAACTTCGTAGAAGGAATTATAAACGGGGGAAGCATCCTGTTTTCAGTCTGTAACTACCCTATTGCAGGAATTGTTTCTCATTGCAAGTAAATATAGATTGTGTGATTTTTATTTTGCTGGAACCACTATAATTGAAACAATTTTACATAATTTTTTTGTAATTTATTCATTTCTGTGGAATTTCTGAGAGTTAAATTACAGCAACTCTGTTTCTGTGTTTCTGTAATTCAGTTTTTTTTTGAGTGATCATCTCCTAATTCATTTTAAGGGTAATTGAGCATCTAAGATAAGGGGAGGAGTTGATAACCTCTCCTTAAACCAAAACCACCACCCATTCATTCGATCCTAAGCCTAATTTTAAAATTTATTAGACTTAATTTGCCCTAGTGGGCTAGGGATACCAACATGTCGGGTCTAGGCTAATGTTGAGTCAGTTTGTCTAATTACTATGTGTGTGCTTTGTACTTAGTGTCTAGAACGGTGGTTCAGGGATTCTATCCTGAAGGGCTTGTGTGCTGGTCCGCCTACCTGGCCAATCTCTGATTGGTGTCTAGGATTGGCAATTAGGGACCTAACACTCCCCTTACACCTGCCTGGCTGAGTCCCGAGTTACTACAGGCTAGCTTGCCACTCTGATTGGGCATCTAGTTTGGGCTCTAGGTCTAGTTAGCCCGTAGTCGTTTCAGTCGAGTCTCATTTGGTGTGCTTGCTTGCATCATCATGTCCACCTGGAACGGAGTACCCTACCAACCTGGTCAAACCCAACCTGATTTAGAGGCTATGATTAGAACTCTTACCGAAAGTATGACCAAATTGAGTCAGGATATGAATGAGGGTTTTGCCCAGTTTAGAGACCGAGCCCAGGGACTTGAGAAACGTAGACATCAAAATTGGACCCCTGATCCAAAATTTAATGGGCCCCAACCTCACCCATGCCAGGAGCCTAGGAGGACCTTATACCGTGATCCCGAGCATAACCCTAGGAACCTTGAGGAGGTGTGAGATCTCCAATCCCAAAACCCTAGCTTAGTCCACCCATCTCTACTCCACCACCACCAAACCCTAATTTTCCATCTTCATCCCATGGCCCCTCTCTTCCACATCGAAGCCGGTCACCAGCATCCAGGTTCAGATCAACTGTTTCAACTACAGAGCCAGTTCAAATGAGAGTCAGATCAGTATCAAGATCTCTGAAACTTCTACATCCAACAATCTTCATTAAGTCCTCAGGTCAGTGTCTTTCTTTGAGTTTCTGGTTCTTCTTTTGTTCTTCTTCTTCCAGATCCTGAGTTCGAGAAGGAGGCCAACCTTGCCATAGGACTACAATCCGAGGATCCATTGCAAAGATACCCCGTCTCCAAGGATCCTACAATCTGCTCGAGAGTGTCCTCCAATTGAAGCAACGAGAGATATCACTGCTAGGTAACAAGAACCTTCCCTTCTCACTTTGTCTGTTTCGTTGAAACTCAAAGCAAACCCTAGATCTGGGGGTTTCTCAATCCCCAGCGATCCTACTTTTGAGTTACTCTGATAATCCACTCCTTTTAATTGTGCTCTCTGTCATTTCTTAGTTTCTTTCAACATTAGTTTATCTTTCCTTTGAGTCAAAGCCGACTTCTGAAAATATATTAAAAAAAAAATACATTAATTTTAATTTACTTCCGCATCGCATCTTCTCTTCTTTCGTTCTGCATCACTGGGATAATGTTAAGAGAATACTTAGGCAAGAAGGTCGTAAATCCATAACTACCTGGAGTGATATGAAACTTGAACTAAGGATAAAGTACCTACCCAAGTCCTATAAGTCCTAGAGACCCACAACCTATAGATCTTATGACTCCAAATCCTATGAACCGAGAACCTATGTACCCAAAACCTATGAACCTAAATCCTATTACTCTAGATCCTATTCACTCACATCCTATAAGCCTAGTAGACTCATGACCTATAAGTAGAATGAACCCATTGGCCATCGACCTGAACCCCATAAGTTTATTACCCCTAGATATGAGCCCAGTAGTAAGCCACAACCCCTTAGGCAACCTAAACCTACTAGGATTAGTGCCCATAATCAGAGACTAGGACCTAGCCAATTTTTCCTGAGCCGACCTTCTCCTACCATCCCTTTGATTCACAAGGATGACATTAAAGTAGAAGTGTATGAAGCTGATGTGAACTTAGTGGATGAGTATGAGGGAGAAGAGGAGACACTTTTAGAAGACCTAGAATTAGTTGACCTCGTAGGTACCCAGGAAGAAGCCAATCAAGAGTTAGTGACCCTGACTATATCTAGACTAAAGCTATAGTGAAAGAACAATTAGAGGAAAAGAACCTAGATATTGCTGCCAGAACCTTACCTGAGGAAACCATAGAGGAGAGCCAAATTACAGATTCTAGTCCTAAAATACAAGATCCAGAAGAATTTATTAAGGACTTGATCTCTTTGAATCAATACCCTCAGGATGAGCCCCCTCCCATCGTTCCCATTAAGGACCTCTTCCTTGAGATTAGTAACCCATCCTTCCATTATGCAAACCCTGTAGATATACCTCAACCTCGTAAGGTTTGCCTCATTAGTCTAGGATTAGTCCCTGACATGCCTTCTTATATCCTACTTTATCCAACTAACCTTGAACATTTTTCCCTACCCTACTAGACTAATCCTGAACCTATCTTTTATTTTCTCCACTTTCTAGAAACCTTCAGCATTTCTAGGATCATTAGATTGCATTTAGTTAAGATTAGCATATTGTATACATTCATTATGCATGTTAGGTTTGCATCTTACTTCTGGCATACTCTATGAAATTTGCTAAGACACTACTGTAAACTTTCATGTGCATGTCAAACTAGGATCAAACCTAGAGAACCTATAACCTATTAGGTTTAGGTTCATAAGAGTCTAATAAAACTCCTTTCAAAAGAAATGCATAGTCTACACTTTGTAAGGTTTTAGTTTGAGTCCTTTATGTCACCTGTTAGGAGTCTGCATGTGCCCATCATGTTCATCACCTGCACTAATTTTGAAACAAACTGGCTAGTTCCTAGAAAAGGGCCAAAAAATCTAATGTTGTGAATTCTATCTTGGTTAGGCTTAGGCCTAAAAAAAAGCTTCATGCTCGCAGAGCTGGAACTTTCAAAGTGATAGAAAGGGTTGGACCAAATGCCTATGTGTTAGATTTGCCTCCGGATTTGGACATTAGTTCTACCTTCAATATCGCAGACCTAGTTGAGTATAGGGAACCGTCAGCGATACCCAGTAAGGCCTTTGGAAATACTCCTTCCATTGTGAGTGACCCTAGCCTAGAGTGTCCACCAATAAATTGGCCTAAGAGAGGAGAACGGATCGAGCGTATCCTAAATGATCAAGCCATCACAACCCGGGGCTGTGGCTATCAATGCTACCTAGTCGGATGGCAAGGCCAGCCAGAATCAGACAATTCATGGATTTCTTAAGAGGACTTACAGTGCCTCGACCCAGATCTTTTCGAGAGATATGTGAGCTAGTGTGATCCTTACTCGACAGGATTGATTTCCTCCCATCCCGGGAGAATTGGTGCAGACACCAGAGGCACCAAAATAAGACAGAGACTTCTCAACCCTCTGTGGATTTCCTAGTAGTGTTAATCTATTTAAGTCCAATTTGTATTAAGAGCTTAGCCTATTTGAGTCCCCACTTTAGCCCTTGAGTCATGTTTTTGGCCTTTTCATAATCGAGTCATGTATGTAGCATTTGATCCATACCATTAGGGTTTTGGATCAGTTGGTCATGTCAGCTCATGTTGAGCTAATCATATTCTAAGTCTTGTAATCATGTCAAGTTGTATTGAGTCTATATTGAGTCAAGCCCAGTCAAAGAAGACTTAAGCATGTGAAGGACACCACCCAATGGCCACCTCAGTAGCCGCATTGAGTCCCAATCATACCCTGGATTTCGCAACCTAGGATTACTTGAAGGATAATGAAGTTGGCCCATGCATGAGGGGTTGATGACCACACACCAGCACATCCCTTACATACCCCAAGTACACCAACTCCACACACCAGCATGATAAGAAGGAAAGTCAAAATAAATAAACATGAATCCCATGATTCATGCGAGCTTGCTTAGGAAAGAAATGGTCCACCCCAAGCCAAGAGAAGTAAGATGTTGGCACCCCTTGGTCCCCCCCTTTGGCTGCCCACTACCAAACTTGTTTGCAGGGATTTTGTATGGCATGAGAGTGTTTTCTTCCATATATTCAGCCCCACACTTTAGGAAGAAAGTGGGCACCCCTTATTTTCCTTATTTTCTTTTGCTTGGGCCCTAAGTCTCATAACTCTATATAAGGGACCCCTTGTATGAAAATTTAAAAATTTTGATGAATATAATTGAGTTTTCCATCTGCTGTGTGTTATTTGCTATGTGCTAAGGGGATTCTATGTGAGCCCCTCCTCTTCTTCCTTGTGTCATGCGCCTAGTCTCCAGCAGCTACCACCACTCCAAGCCTTAGCCACCTAACCTCAAACACTTCTTCCCCTTGCTGTTTTCACTTTGTTTCTTCATCCTTGCTCTGATTTCTAACCCATGAAAGGTTGTTTGTAGGTCCCTCGACTTCTATGAATCCAACGACTCTAGCCGGGCAGCAATTGGATCACTGGGTTGAAAGCCGAGAATCCACGGGTCTCCAGCTTGATCATCCAGGCCGCATCCAAGAGCGGGAGTGATTTCTTCATCTATGATCTTCATCAGGTGCATCAACCATTGTCTGGTACACCCCCTTTGCTTGCCAGTAGCATTACTAAAGGAGAACTATTCCAACCAAGAATTCTTAGCCTCAGCGGTCCTCTTTCTTATTCCTTTTTAGGTTCTACTTTGCATGCTGTAGTTTCTTTCTTGCATAGAATTCTCTACTTAGGTTCTTGGTCTATTCTTCGAGAATTAAACACATAACTTAATTACAAAAATAATCATGCATGCATCTTAGTTCCGCATCATCAGGCCATGGATGCCTCGAGATCTTTAATGCGCATCTCGGCACTTGCCGCCTTGGCCTTCAATTTTCTATTTTTCTCTTTAGCTTCCTAAGCCCTGGCCATCTTCTTTTTGGCTTCAGCCATAGCAGATGCCAGCACTTGCTCCTTCAACTTCTCCCTCTTGATCTAGTGGGAGCAGTAATCATGGATGAGCAAAAGATCCATGCCAAGCTGCAACAACGAAGACATCAACAAATAGAAGAAGAGAAAAGAGAAGAAGAAAGAAGGCAGGGAGCCATACTATGAACAGATGGGGTAGGTCCCGAGAATAGCATCTGGCAAGGGCTTTCCACCCCTTTCTCGTCGTTCGCATGATTGGACAGTGAAGTCCATCATGCGCTCGGCCAAGGACAAATCCTGAGTCATCGAGGAGTTCGGCACCACCTCGAAGGGCACCTTCTAGGTGCCAGACTTCTTCTTTGCCTAGGCTGCCATCGCGTCCTTATGGGTGGCCGAGGATGTCTCCGAGCCCCAAGTTGAACTTGCTGCCACACCAAACGACACCATCAATGGTAGTACCCTCCTCTAATCTCCTCCAGCCTCTACATCGATGACTTCAAGAGGTGGAGGCGGGGCAGCAATGGCGGCAGGCTGAACCCATGCACTCGCGATGGAGTCCCGGGCTAGAGAAGAAGCCTGTCGCCTTGGCGGATCACATGCCTATTTAGTTGCCCCTATTACCGGGCTGAAGGCTGCGACTGGCCCGGGTCTCTGGCCGAGCTCGTTTTGGGCCATCTTCGAGGGAGACTCCCTGGGCCCACTCGGCATGCCTCTCCTCTGGGAGCGCTCAAATATCTGCTCCATTGAAAGTTTCATAATTGTAAGAAGAAAAGAATTGAGGTCAACCTTGTGCCCAGATAGACCTGGGAAAAGGAGAATCAAGTTCAAGCTGAACTCACCCAACTCCTGGATTGGGCTGACCCTACTTTGAAGAGGTTCTGCTCTGATAGTAGAACCTCGAGGGAAGGGATTTGGTCAGCATGAAGCTGGTCATAAATTTCCTGATCGGCCGCTTCGACAATAGAGTTTTGGATCAGGATCCGATCTGGGTCACTCCAAATCTAATTGACCGCCTCGATGGAAGCAAAATAATATTTACTCTTCCAACCTTTGATGGAAGAGGGGAGCTCAAACTTAATGTGGTGGGGATACCAGAGGCACCATAATAAGATAGAGGCTTATCAACCTTCTATAGATTACTTAGTCACATTTGAGTCCATTTATAATAAAGGGTTAGTTCATTTGAGTTATCCTTTTCATACTTGAGTCCTGTACTAGTCAGGTCATGTTGAGCTAGTTTTCTTTTTGAGTCCTGTATGTAGCATTTGATCCATACCATTAGGATTTTGGATCAGTCAATCAAGTCAGCTATTATTGAGCTAATCATTTTTTGAGTCTTGTAATCATGTCCACTTGTATTGAGTCTGTATTGAGTCAAGACCAGTAGAAGAAAACTCAAGCATGTGAAGGACACCACCCAGCATGCCACCTCAGCAGCTGCATGTAGCCCAGTCGCATTCTAGATTTTGCCACTTAGGATTACTTGGAGGATCATGAAGTTGGCCCATGCATGAGGAGTTGATGACCACACGCCAGCACACCAACTCCACATGCCAGCATGACAAGAAGGAAAGTCAAAACAGATAAACATGAATCCCCTGAATCATGCTAGCTTGCTTAGAAAAGAAGTGGTCCCCCCCTTTTGGAAGTCACTACCTACCTTGTTTGGAGAGGTTTTGTATGGCATGAAAGTGTTTTCTTCCATGTATTCAGCCCCACACTTTAGGAAGAAAGTGGAAGAGTATTTTCTTTCATGTATTTAGACCCACACTTTAGGAAGAAAGTGGTCACCCATTGTTTTTCTTATTTTCTTTTGCTTGGGCCCTAAGTCTCATGACTCTATATAAGGGACCCCTTGTATGAAAATTTTAACAATTTTTGATATATGAAATACTCTTGAGTTCTTTTCTTACTGTGTGCCTCCTTGTTGTGTGCATTAAGGGATCTTGTGAGAGCATGAAGTCCTGTCTAAGTGCTGCCTGAAGAAACCCTAGCCGACCAACCTTCCAAGCCTCTTCTTCCAACACACCCTTTCTACCATTTTCTATAATTATTCTTGTTTACAGCCTTTGTTTTCTTATCCTTGATGGTTGTTCGTAGATCTCCGAGTTCCTACGAATCCAACAACTCCAGCCGGGCCGCAATCGGACCACCGAGCAGAAAGCTAGGATTACACGGGTCTCTGACTTGATTTTCCAGGCTGCATCCATCGAGGAACGAGAGATCTCTTCACTGCAATCTTCACCAGGTGCATCAGACATTGCCAGGTTCATCCCCTCTGCCACCAGTAGTTTTATTGTAGGTAAACTAGCCCTAACCGAGGCTTCTCAGTCCTGGCGATCCCTCTTTTACTGCTTTATTAGGTCCTAATCTGCATGCACAGTTTCTAAAACTCATATATAACTCTCTACATCTTATTTTGATATGATATTCGGGATTTAACCACTTTACCCCACATATAAAATATACAAATATAATCGCATGCATATTAGTCCCGCATCATCTGGTATCATAGCTTAGATTAGGGCTCATTTATGCACCCTTCATAGTCCGTATATGCACTATTATTTTAATTGTTTCTTTCTGTTGAGAACTCCAAAAATTCTATTTTTTTTTTTCTAGATTCATCTTGATTCAAAGTATGTTACAATATTTTTGCTTATTTTATTTTGGTCTGTGCAATTTCTGCAAGACAAAATATAGCCTGTAAATTTTTAGCTCTATTTTTTTTAGCAAGATGATTTTGGAAGGTTTAAGATTTTGTTTAGCATCTCTTTTGCATATCTTTTATTTTTAGTATGTTTCTAGTATATTAGGTCATTGGCTGCAAATCATATTTCTGCAAAAGAACAAAAAAAAAAAATTACATGTATAAAGGCAACCTAAAATACTTGAACCCTAATTTTGCATCATCTGCCTGCCATCATTGCATAAACTACCTTTAAGGGCACTCTTGCTATGTCAGATGGGGGAAGGATTTGATCACCTCTCCTTAGCCCAAAACCACATCCCGTGTATTCGGTCCCAGGCCTTACTTAAAATCTATTAGACTTAATTTGCCCTAGTGGGCTAGGGACACCAACTGGTTGGGTCCGGGCTAAGTGTCAGATCACTGTGTCAAGCTAACTTGTGTGTGCCTTATGCTTAGTGTGTAGAATGGTGATTCAGGGATTCAATCCTAAAGGGCTTGTGTGCTGGTCTGCCTACCTGGCCAATCTCTGATTGTTGTCTAGGATTGGCAATCAGGGACCTAACACTCCCCTTACACCTGCCTTGTTGAGTACAGGGTTACTATAGGCTAGTTTGCTATCCTAATTGAAAATCTATTTTGGACTCTAGGTCTATGCAGCTATAGTCGAGTTAGTATTGAGTCTTGCATGAGCACTAGATCAGGATCATCATTTCGTCATCCATCTCCACCTTTTTTTGAATCCATGGATAATCTTAAAGCCCAGATTAAAGCCTTTACTGACCAAATTGGTGGGGACGCCAGTATTAGACATAGATCCTTGGATCCCATATGGATTAATTTTTCATGTGTCAAAGTTTTGAAAGTTTTGTAATCAATTAAGATTGAGTCCTGTAATAAGTTGAGGTTAGTTGATTTGTCTCAACCCTCAACCTAGTCAGTATTTTGAGTCCTGTACATCAATTATGAGTCTAGTATGAGACCGATTTTATACAAGAGAGGAGGCCACCCTATTTTGGAGTTCCACCAGGCCATATCCAGGAGTCAGAGGCCACTACATCAGGCCATTGGATTTTGTGTGACAACCCAGGATCCAAGATGCTTCCAGAAACCCTGATTCCTTCCAAATGTCCTCCAGATGCCCAGATTCTCTTCCAGATGTCAGAGCATATTCCTAAACCAAGAAATCCATGATTCCAGAGGTTCACGTGCATCCTATCCCAAAGAAATCAAGCCCAGGTGCCAAGCCCAAGCCCTTAAAAAGCAAGATTCCAGGGAATATTCCTGCTACCAGGCTACCAGGCCATCCCAGCTTCTAGAGGCCCAAACTCATGCACCCAAGCCCCTTTGGGCCAGCCCCTTGCTGCTCCTAAAGGCCCAACAAACACCCCTAGGCATCCTTGAAGTGTTGACCACGTCCAAAGAGGTTTGACTAAGTCTAAGTTGAAGAGAAGAAGGAGAAGACCAAGTTTATTCCTAACCTAGTTGGGATTTCTAATCCATCTAAACTTTGTAATTCTAACCTAGCTAGGAAAGGACTTGTATTCCAATTTGGAAGAGGACTTGTAACCTAAGTGTAAACATGGTTAGTGAGGGCATGAAAACTCTATAAATACCCCATCCCTCCCCCTCTTGTAAGCATCTTTCTCTTATGTATAAACCTTGCTGAAATTTTGAGTTATTGCCTTGTGTAGGTATTTTGTTTGGGTTCTTTGTGATGGGGGACTAACTAGATGCTAGGATGATGCAGGTGATTTTTAGGGTTTTAAATTAGGTTGAGGATTTTCAAAGACAAGAAAGAGTAATTCTAGGGATTCAATAATAATAAGAACTATCAAGCAAGCAAGTAATCCCTAAGCAATGATAAAGAGAGGACCCCAAGATTGAGAAATCCCGTAGGACTTAGCTCTCATATCAATTCCTACTTATGAGTCAGGGGGCAAACCTCAAAGATTTGAAGTGCCCGATGGCGAGGTCACTCACTCTGGCGGATGTGGCCTGGATGATTGAGCCATCAACCCTATGGATGCGCCGGCTTGCTGTCCGAAGATCTCGATGGTAAGGGCAACCGACTCCGTACTCATGTCACCTGGAGGACCTGCGAGCATTCAATGAAGGGTTAGGTTTCAATCGAAAGAAAGCAACAGAAGAAGGAAAAAGAGTTGTTGTGGTGATGGCAGAGTTCTTCTTGACTCGATGTTGGAGGATGGAGTTACGGAAGTGATGGTAACTTGAGGCCTCACACCTCTCGACGCCTGAAGGCGAAGGCGCTCCCTCATAGAGATCGATGTTCCTAGTGAACAAAGGCAACTAAAAAGAAATAGGATCTCAAGAAACTTGGTTTTCTCATTCATCGAAGATTAACCTTACAAGGGAGGGGGTAAGGTCCTTTATATAGGCACTTTAGACCCTTTCAAAATTTGAATAAAAAAATACATTTCTTCTCTTGCTAAGGAACCAAAAAAATATTCAAAAATCTAAAATTCAAACTACTTGGCTGACCAAAGCTTCTTGGATTTGGGCATGGCTTGATAATGGGCTTGGAAGAAGGAATTTGGCTCCCTTGGACTTGGAAAGTTGACCTTTAATTATGGGAAGAAGGCATGATGCAAGGCTTGTGTCTCCCTCTTTCCTTGGTTGCTCACCCTTCTTTGGAATGAAGCTTGATATGCAACTTGGAGCAAGGCCTTTGTCTTCAACCTTTCCTTGGTTGCTCACCCTTCTTTGGAAAGAAGCTTGATATGAGGCTTGGAACAAGGCCTTTGTCTTCAACCTTTCCTTGGTTGCCCATGACTCCTTTAGTAAGTGGCTTGATGGAGGGAGGAAAAGGAGGAGAGAATATTTGATCTGTCTCCAATTGGCATCCATGAAAATCTCACTTGTGCCGCCCACATGGTTGGATGAGGTGGCGCCACATGGGATGATGAAGTGGTGCCACATGGGATGGTGAAGTGGTGCCCTAGGGTTGACATGTTGACCTTCAAGGCTCGGCCCAAAGTAGTTGAGCTGGACTCAAAGACCACTCCTGATGGGGGACTAACTAAAAACAAAATGAAGAATGATGCAGGTGATTTGTTGGTTTAGTGATTTTTAGATTTTTATGATTTTCTTTGGATTCCTGAAAATAAGTAAGAGTTGATCTAGGGTTCTATAATAATAAGAACTATCAAGCAAGCAAGTAGTCCCTAAACAATGATAAAGAGAGGACCCCGGGATTGAGAAACCCCATAGGACTTAGCTCTCCGATAAAGACCTACTTAGGAGTCAGGGGACAAACCTCAAAGATCTGAAGCACCCGATGAAGAGATCGCTCACTTTGGTGGATGCGGCCTGGATGATCGAGCTGTCAACCCTGCGGAGGCACCGGCTGGCTGTCCGAAGATCTCGATGGCAAAGGCGACTGTCACTGTACTCGTGTCACCTGGAGGACCTGCGAGCATTCAAAGAAGATAAAGGTTAAGTTTCAATCAGAAGGAAAGAAATGGAAGAATGAAAGAAAGAGTTGTTGAAGTGATGGTGGAGTTCTTCTTGATTCGGAGTTGGATGATGGAGTTGCGGAAGTGATGGTAGTTTGAGGCCTCACACCGCTCGACGGCCGAAGGCGAAGGTGCTCCCTCACGAAGATCGACATTCCTAGGAACGAAGGCAACTAGAAAGAGATTTGACTCAAGAAATGTAATTTTTTCATTCATCAAGATTATTTTCTACAAGGGAGGTAGGGCTCTTTAAATACGCTCCTAGGTCCCATTCAAATTCAAATAAAAATTTGCTACAAAGGTCTTCATCAAGGTGCCTAAAATTTGAATTTGATTCGTGGAATCCTTTCTTGGCTGATCTTGATTTGATGGAGGGCTTGATTTGGGGAGTGAGGAGGGGAGCATGTCTTCAAGAATCATGGGCTCCCCTAGATCTTTGCTTCATTCTTTGACCATCCAAGCTTTTATGGAGAAAGGGTTGATGTGGGGGCATGAAGCATGGATCTTGTCTCTTCATATTTTTAACTCCTTTTGACCTTCCATGGCTGACCAAGTATTTTGGAAAGATAGCTTGATATGAGGGCTTGAACCAAGGGACTTGTCTCTTCATATCTTTAAATCCTTTTGACCTTCCATGGCTGACCAAGTATTTTGGGAAGATGGCTTGATATGGGGGGCTTGAAGCAAGGGACTTGTCTTCACAATCTTCAACTCCCATTGACTTTCCTTGGCCGCCCACCCATCTTTGGAGATAAGCATGATAGGGGGAGGGGAGGTAGGCTTGTATCTAGGGATGTTGTCCCCTTTGGCTTGATGGTGTCCAAGAAATCATCACATCTTCTAGATTTGTGCCGCCCACTTGGCAAGGTGAAGTGTCACCAAATGGGATGATGAGGTGGTGCCCTAGGGCTGAATTGGCATCCTTCATGGCTTGGCCCAATAGTAGTTGGACTAGACTCAATGTCCACTTCTTCTTCAAACAGACTTGGGTGCAATCTTTAAGTAGACTCGGGCTTGGATGAATTCAACTACATACAAGGTTTATTGATCTAACTTGACCTTATTGGCCAAGGTACATGACTAAAACAAAAGTGCATGACTCAAAGTAAAGAATAACATAGACTTGAAGCCTAATTATAGGACCTAAAAATTGAAAGCCTAATTAGAGGTCTGGTGCCCACACCAACTCTGGCTTGGACCCAAACTTGGACTGGACTCAATACAGGACACAACTTGACCCAATTGGTCAAAGTACAGGACTAGACACAGACATAAGAGACTCAATTCAAAACTAAAAAAATTACAAGTTTTAGGCTGAAAGCCTTATTTCAAGACCTAAAAAAAAAAAAAATGGAACACTAATTGGACATCCACAGAGGGTTGAGGAGCCTCTGTCGGATTCCGGTGCCAACACCACATTGGTTTGTGTTTTTGTTCTTGGACGAATTCCTTGCTTCCCTAGCATCCTTCCATTCTCTAACTCACTGCCATCCAAGCCTTCACACATCAAAGAAAGAGTGTCCCAGGCTGCCAAGCAAGGAGATCTTCAACAAGCTTCAAACAGCCTAGCTTCTAATCCCTAACCTGATTCTTTCTAAACCTAGTTTCCTTTCCTTTTTTTACTTGCATTTTTGATTGACCCTTGACATTTTGCAGGATCCCCGAGGTGTTTCACCTCCCCAGAGGTGGCTTTCCTTGCATCCTGAACCATCCAAATCAGCCATCTAATAAAGAAAACCGAACTTCATCATCCATACTCCAATTAGAGTGCTGTGTGATCTCTTCATCGAAAGTTCTTTAAATCACTGATTGGTAACATCCTTCCCTTCTTTAAATTTTTAATTTGATGAAGATTAGCTATTCTAATCCGGGAGTTTCTCAATTCTCAAGTCCTGGAATTTATTATTTTGCATGAGTTTGCCTGCGATACGATGATTCTATACATTACTATTCTTCTTTCTAGTTCTTACTTTTATTTGGGAATTTAGCCTATAAATCTAAATTATAAAAATTACAAAAAAAATAGTTTACTATTTTTCCTACATTATTAGCAATCTTAGAGTCATCCTGCATCAGTTTGGTATAAGAGCAAATTTAGAATAGTTTTTATCTGCATTGCAATCACAAATCCTTATTTCAGCATTCTGTCCACTCATTAGATACTAGTTTTGCATCTGTTTTCAACCATCTAAAAATTTTATTTTTCTCTGAATTTTGCATGAATTGTTCTCCGTTGAGTTCTCTATTTTATAAAAATTTTTAATTAATTTTACAGAAATCCTAAATTATAAAAATTTGGTATATTAGAAACCCTGACAGAATCTTGATAATTTCTATAGCAGTCCAAACAAACCCTAGGTTTGCATCATCATATGATTTTTGTTCTATATGAAATTTTGTAGGTTTCATCACCATCCATCCTATGTTCTAGATTCTTTTTTTATTTTTTTATGTATCGGGATCTATGTCAACTTCTGCATCATCTAAACCCTAATTGTTTTGATTTATGCTAAATTCTGCATCTTGACTCAACCTAACCTAATCAACTTCCTCACACCCCAATCTCAAGCCAAACTTTGTTTGATAACCCCAGTTAACCTAAACCTAACTTGACATCTTATAAACTAATTAAAAATCATTTTATTTTCTGATTGTTTTAGATTGTATCAGGACCATTGAATGTTCATCATCTTTTAATCTAATCTTAAGGGCAATAAATATAACATCATGGCAGGAGGTCATAACCTATCATGGGCCCAAAATAACCACCCAGCATTTTCACCCAAGCCTAATTAAAATCAATTAGACTTAAATTGCCCTAGAAGGCTAGGTGACATCAACAAGTCGGGTCGGAGTAGTGTGGGCCAACTAGTGCATTTAATCCTGTGGCTATTATTGAAATATGGTGTCTAAGGCTGAGGGTCCAGAGTCAAACGACCTAAGTGGTGTTGTGGTTTTTAATTGGGTCCCTGCGAAAGTAGAGGGGCTTCCCACACTCCCACCCTCTACCTGGCTAGAGGAAGGATTAGCTACTGGGTTTGGTGTAAGTTGAGCTGACCCACCCAGTTTTGGCTCTGAGTCTAGGAAACCCTAGATTAAGCTAACCTATTTTGCATGCTTGGCTACACCATTCCATTCTGATTGTTGTATGACCACTAGATTAGGAATCCAATACCATAAGACTAAACCTCAAACCAACTTAGCCATGGATCCCAATTTTGAAGCCATCATGAACCAGCTTGCCCAGTTAACTACCCAAATGAGCCAAGCCAACATCCAATCTCAAAAGCAGTTTACCCAACTAAACCAATCCAATACCCAAATTAATACTAAGCCTGACCAAACCAATGACCAGGTAACCCAAATGAACTATAGGTTCAACCAAGTAGACCAACAATTTAATCAAACAACCACTAGGATCGACCAATTAACCACTAGACTAAACCAAGTAGAGAATCAATTAGGTACTATAGAGAAAACCCAAGACACTAATGCTGAACCTAATCCTAACCCATCCTGTTCTACCTCTCAAAACCCTAATAGAACCCAGACTCAGGAACCCTTTGTAGAGCCTAACCATCAAAATCCATACCAAGAACCTAACCATAGGAGAGTCCCGAATCCTGAACCAATCCAATAACCCATTCGTAGAAGGCCCCAACATGAAGTTCATGATCAAGATGAAAGGGCCATGAGAAATATTAGGATAGAAGCACCCACCTTTGATGGAAGTGTTGAACCAAAGGTCTATGTAGATTGGGTAGGTGATATGGATTATTATTTTGAATGGTATGAAATGAGTGAAGGGATGAAATATAAATTTGCCAAGATGAGGTTGACTCATCAAGCTAGATTACATTGGGCTAATCTTGAGCGAACTAGGAGACAACGAGATCTTCCACCCATAGCTACTTGGCAAGAGATGAAATTGCAACTCAAGGAGAAATACCTACCAGTATCCTATGATCAACAACTCTTAGACCAATGGAACAAAATTCATCAAAGTAATAGATCAGTGTCAGAGTATATTGCTAAATTTGATGAGTTTGCTGTTAGGTGCAATATACCCAAGTCTAAAGACCAAACCCTGTCCTATTTTAGAATTGGATTAAGAGAAGATATCCATAGAGAACTATACGTGAGAGAGGCCCAAGATTTGAAACATGCATATCAAATAGCTAGATATTATGAACAATTCCACACAGGACCTACCTATCAGAAATTTGAACCTGTTAGGAACAATACCTCATTCTCAAAGTCAAATCCAAACCAGGTATACCAGGGTAGATCAAATCCCAACCCCAACCCAGGTCGATTTAACTCCAACCCAGTTAGGCCAAACCTTAACCCAGTCCGACCCAACCCTAATCCAATCCGATTCAATTCCAACCCAAATCGACCCAACCCTAACCCATCTTGACCTAACCCGAGTCTGAGTCCATCTAGTTCTAGTAATTCTGCACCTGCTAGAATCGATAAGGGTAACACGCCCATGTTTTAGAAAGCCCCAAGCCCCAGCTCCAATGCTTGTTTTCGGTGTAATAAGGTAGGTCATTATGCTAGCCAGTGTCCCACCAGGTCATTACATATAGGGGAGCTAAAGGAATAAGAGCCTGAACCCAATAATGAGGATGAAGAAGAAAAAGTTTATGAGGCTGAACTAGACTTGATAGAGGAATATGAAAGAGATGAGGAAGAATTTGATCAAGTAGAGGTGGTAGATATATTTTAACCCAAACACAACCTGAGGAAGATTGGCGTAGGACTAGCATCTTACAAACTTTTGTTAAGTATGGAAATAAAGTATGTAAGATTATAATTAATAATGGTAGTTGTGTCAATGCCATTGCTACTAAGACAGCTAAATCTTTAGGCTTGACCCTAGTTCCACATCCTGACCCCTATAAAGTATCATTGGTAGATTCTACTTCTATGACAATCAAGTCTAGGTGCCAAATCTTAATTAAATTGCAATTATATGAAGAAGAGATTTGGTGTGATGTCCTTCCCATAAAGGTTAGTAGTGTCATTCTAGGTCGACCATGGCTATATGATCATGAAGCTACCCTATCTGGTCGAACCAATACCCGTACCTTTTATCACCATGGGAAAAGATTTGTGATTTACCCCACTCAGCCTAGGAGTTCAAGATGTTCTAGTAGCCTTAGAGGAAAACAAGGAGTTAATATGATTAAGGCTAAAGAATTAGAAATAGACCATTCTGAACCCACTAAGAAATTCATGAGAATTAATCTTGAACCCACTTTAATAATTGAAGAAGTAATTAAGCCAGGATCAAACTTTATGGGTGAAACTAAAAATTTACAAGAGTTGTTCATAGAGGAAGCCCAGGATCAAATCCCTAAAGAACAACCAAAAAAAATAGGTGTATGTAATGAAACAACATCTGAATGTGAGTCCATAGACTCAATCTGTATGCCTACACCTATACTAGCCTTTACACAGCATATGCATCATGAAATTAGTCAAGAGCTAAACATAATTAATAAACTAAATAATAACTTGGCTAATTTCCAAAAGAAAGATAAAGATTTTTATGCAGAGGAATATGTGACTGTCAAAGAATTCTCTGCTCACGAAGTTGGCCCATCCAAAATAATGAATAGTAGTGGACCCAATGCCTATGTGCCTGAGATATCACCTGATTTAGGTATTAGCTCCACTTTCATCATCTCAGACTTTATAAAGTCTAGGGAGCCAGCAGTGATTCCCAGCGAGCACCTTGAGCCACTCCCATTCTTTGAGAGAGAACCCATCCCAGAGTGACCACATATAATTTGGCCTTATGGTGAGTAAACGATTAAGAAAGCTCTGGATGATCTAGCTATCGGTACCTAGGATAGAGACTGTCAGCGATATTTGGTCCGGTGACAAGGTCAACCAGAATTTGAGGTCCTGTGGAATGCTGGTGCGGATCTGCAGTGCCTCAATCCAGACCCTCCTTGAGGCAAATTGACCCATACTTGACGGGGTCGAGTTCCTCCCGCCCTGGGAGAATTGGTGGGGACACCAGGATCAGAAACAGATCCTTGGATCCCATATGGTTTAATTAGTCATGTGTCAATGTTTTGAAAGTTTTGTAATCAATTAAGATTGAGTCCTGTAATAAGTTGAGGTTAGTTGATTTATCTCAAGTCTCAACCTAGTCAGTATTTTGAGTCCTGTACATCAATTATGAGTCTAGTATGAGCCCGATTTTATACAAGAGAGGAGGTCACCCTATTTTGGAGTTCTACCAGGCCATATCCAGGGGTCAGAGGCCACTACATCAGCCCATTAAATTTTGTGTGACAACCCTGTATCCAAGATGCTTCCAGAAATCCTGATTCCATCCAAATGCCCTCTAGATGCCCAGATTCCCTTCCAGATGTCAGAGCATATTCCTAAACCAAGGCATCAATGATTCCAAAGGACCACCTACAATCTAGCCTAAAGAAATCAAGCCTAGGTGCCAAGCCCAAGCCCTTAAGAAGCAAGATTCTAGGGAATATTCCTGCTACCAGGCTACCAGGCCATCCTAGCTTCCAAAGGCCCAAACCCATGCACCCAAGCTCCTTTTGATGGGGATCCAGGGTAGGTCCTGGTATTTTTTCTATTTTTTTCTTATTTTATGGCATTATTATTTTTTTTTTCTTTTCCCGCTATTCTAATTTTGTTCTTGGTTTATCCCCGAGTTATCCCAGCCTTATTCCATCTCTTGCAACTTCTCCCGTGAGTTTTTTTTAAAAGTTCCGAACCCAGCCAGACCGCCACCAAAGCTCGCCAGCCCCCTCCCTTGCCGGAGAAGCCGCCATCGCTGCCCACGCCCGTGGGAAGCTGAACGAATGCGAATGTGTGTGCTCGCCACAGCCCACGGCCGTCGCTGCCGCCGCCACCATTCCCGCCGGCCCTCGCCCGGCTACCGGTGGGGTCCGCCGCCACCCACGCCCGTGGTAAGATGAACGGACGCGAGAGGCATCTGTCCGCCAGCGTGCAGCCGTGTGGCACCGCCGCCCATCGCCTGACACCGCCACCGCCGCCCGCCTGTCCACCGGACACCGTCCCGCCATCCCCGGCCTCCCCCGCCATTCACCGACCATTCTCGGTGCCCAAGAAGTCTCCCACGGCCGTGGGAGACCAAACGGCATGCTGGGCGTGCCGTGCCAGACAATGTGCCGCCTTTCCTGCGGCCGCCACCGGCCATCCACTGCTCGCTGCACGCCGGCCCCATCTGCCAACTGCTTTTCGGTCGCCGGTCGTGTGCTCCGTCGGGAGATCGGTCCTCCACACCGCCATTAGACGGAGTTGCATGGATTTCAGAGCAGCCCATATTTCAGAGCATCATGCTTTCGGGAGCAGATCATCAAGCCGACACGCTTCTCAGAGCAGATCAGCATCACTTTTGATACAACATGAATTTTGATGTAATTTATTTTCTTTTTTTAGTTTTCTTAGAGGCTAAGAAATTGAGGGTTTTGGTTTTTCTATATAAACGCCCCCTCTTCCCCTGTAATAATTTGAGAGAGATTTGATATAGATTTTTGGGTTGGTTCAGGTTCTGGTTCTAGGCTGCGGCCCGATTTCCTTCGTTCCCTGCTATGTGCATTTTGGGTTCGATGAGGGGTGTGAGGTGTTCCCTGCTGTGTGCATTATGGGTTCGATGAGCACCCTAGTTATCCCCTATCTCGTTTATTTTATCCCCTCGTGTCCTTCGAGAGTCATCCTAGCGCATCTATGTGAGAGCCCTACTGTGTGCATTATGGGTTCGATTAGAGCTCAGGGTAGCTGGTGCTGTGACCCCTTCGGGAGGGTAGCTTTATGCTCAGGGTAGCTGGTGCTGTTACCCCTTCGAGAGGGTAGCTTTATGCTCAGGGTAGCTAGTGTTGTGATCCCTCGGAAGGGTAGCTTTAGGCTTTAACCCCGGACTTTCTGTGTGCGTCCCCCGATAGAGTGAGTCTCAGGGCCATGAGTTCCACTTCCCGGTCCCCCATCTTCATCCTTCCTTCATCACATCTACCCAGAAAATTGAAAACTAAAGAGATCAGTTGTCTTAGGATTTTAGTGTCAATATGCCCGAGTCCTAGGAGGCTTCTTAGCCCTCCCATGGTCCTAGTTTGTTTAGTTGTTTTCCTATTTTCCAAATAACCAGGTTATATCGATTTTTCGTCCCGCATCAATTTTGGTATCAGAGCGTGTTGTGGGTTAGGTTGTGCTCCATCTTTCGAACTCGATGGAGTCGAGTTCTTCGCGGTCGAGGAGAATGATGGGGATCCAGGGTAGGTCCTGGTATTTTTTCCAATTTTTTTCTTATTTTCTCATATTTTTTTTTATTTTTCTATTCCCGCTATTCTGACTATCCCCACTATTCTGATTTTGTTCTTGGCTTATCCCCGAGTTATCCAAGCCTTATTCCATCTCCTACAACTTCTCCTGTGAGTTTTTTATAAAATTTCCGAACCATAGCCCACCGCCCCTCCGACCACAGATCCGGGCCGCCCGACCTCCGACCGCCCCCATCGGACCGTCGCCGAAGCTCGCCGGCCCCCTCCCTCGCTGGAGAAGCCACCGCCGCCGCCCACGCACGTGGGAAGCCGAACGGATGAGGAGGTGTTCTCCCGCCACGGCCCACGGCCACCGCTGTCGTCGCCGTTCTCGCATCCCACCGGCCCTTGCCCGGTCGCTAGTGGGGTCCGTCGCCTCCCACGCCCGTGGGAAGACGAACGGACGCGGGAGGCATTCGTCCACCCGCGTGCAACCGTGTGGCGCCGCCGCCCACCGCCTGACGTCGCCGCCCGCTTGTCCGCCAGACACTGTCCCGCCGTCCCCAGCCTCCCGCACCGTTCACCGGCCATTCCCGGCACCCAGGAAGTCTCCCTCGACCGTGGGAGACCAAACGACACGCTGGGTGTGCCGTGCCAGACCATGTGTGCCGCCTCGCCTGCAACCAATGCCGGCCGTCCGCCGCTTGTTGCCCGTCGGCCCTGTCCATCTCCTGCTTTCCGGTCACTGGCCGTGTGCTCCGTCAGGAGATCGGTCCTCTGCACGACCATTAGACGGAGTTGCATGGATTTCAGAGAAGCCCCATATTTCAGAGCATCATGCTTTCGGGAGCAGATCATCAAGCAGACATGCTTCTCAGAGCAGATCAGCACCACTTTTGATGCAACATGAATTTTGATGTAATTTATTTTTTTTTTTTTAGTTTTCTTAGAGACTAAGAAATTGAGAGTTTTGGTTTTTCAATATAAAGGCTCCCTCTCCCCCTATAATAATCAAAGAGAGAGAATGATATAGATTTTTGGGTTGGTTCCGGTTCTGGTTCTGGGTTGCGGCCCGTTTTCCTTCGTTCCCTGCTGTGTCCATTATGGTTTCGCTGAGGGGTGTGAGGCGTTCCCTGCTGTGTGCATTATGGGTTTGATGATCACCCTAGTTATCCCATATCTCGTCTTCTTTATCCCCTCGTGTCCTTCGAGAGTCATCTTAACTCATCTATGTAAGAGCCCTGCTGTGTGCATTATGGGTTCGATGAGAGCTCAGGGTAGCTGGTGCTGTGACCCCTTCGAGAGGGTAGCTTTATGCTCAGGGTAGCTGGTGCTGTGATCCCTCGAGAGGGTAGCTTTAGGCTTTGACCCCTGACTTTTTGTGTGCATCCCCCGCTAGAGTGAGCCTCAGGGCCTTGAGTTCCACTTCCCGATCCCCCATCTTCATCCTTCCTTCATCACATCCGCCTAGAAAATTGAAAATAAGAGAGATCAGCTGTCTTAGGATTTTAGTGTCAGTATGCCCTAGTCTTGGGAGGCTTCTTAGCCCTCCCACGGTCCTAGTTTGTTTAGTTGTTTGATGCAGAACAAATAAAGGAATGCGATGCGGAAGTAAATTAAGATTAACTAATTTTTTTATTTTTTTTATATGTTTGTAGAAGTTGGCTTCAAATCAAAGAAAAGTTAACCTAACATTGAAAGATATTAATATGATAATTGAAAGCACAATTTTAAGGAAACTAAATTATCAGAGTAGTTCAGAAGCAACGGATCGCTGGGGGTTGAGAAACTCCCAGACCTAGGGTTTCGCTCCGAACTTTCAAAAGAACAGAAATAAAGAGGAGAGATGGTTTATCTAACCAGACAATGATCTTCACAGATTTTGGTGGAGGAACTCTCCCGAGCAGATTGTTGGATCCCGGATTCAGATATCTTCGTAATGGATCCTCCAATACTGGTCCTTTGGCGGGTTGGCTTCTCCTGAACTCAAGATCTGGAAGAAAAGAAAAACAATTGATGGAATCAGAGAGTCAAGGGAAAGATTTACCAGGTTGATGAACTTGAAGAGTGAAATTGCTGAAAACTGGATTCTCCTGGATGTTGATGTGATTTTCCTTGGAACTTGCTCTGGATCTGAAGTAGCCGGACTGGATCTGGATGAAGGTGGATGGCCTGGACTGGTAGAGAGAGAGAGGTCGTGGGAGATGGATGGAGCTAGGGTTTGAGGGATTGAAAATAATGAAGGGCGGCTAGGGTTTTGGAATTTCAAGTGGCTAACCTAGGGTTTTGGATAAAGATGGAGATCTCTCACCTCCTCAAGGCTCCAATGGAACCCGGATTACCCCCTCACGGAGCTCAACACTTAGAATAGTGCGGAAGAAGAGAAACCTAGGTCACTCAACACAAGAGAATAGCAAAAATAATTTTTCTTCATTGATTTTCTAAAGTTACAAAGAAAGGTCTATTATATAGACCTAAAATATTCTCCAAGCTTGTACAAATTCCCATGTGGGACTAAACTCCTCCAACCACTAGATTAGGTAGAAAATCTTCTCTCTTGGCCGACCAAGAGTTCAAAAAAAATTGGGACGGCCATAAAGGAATTTTTTTTGAATTTTTTTGGTGCCTCCTTTGGAGTTGGATTTGGATTTGGAGTCCTCTTCTTCTTATGGTATTTCTTCTTTTCTTCCACTCCAAGTTAAGCTCTTTGATTTTGATTTGAACTTCAATTAGGAGTAGGTTGGATGTCCTTCTTTGATTTCTTCTCCAAGAGAAGTCTTCTTCCTTCTTTGCTTAGGTAAAATAGGCAGGTATGGGCGCCTCCTTCAAAGTAGCCTCCAATTTGATTTTTTCTTCTTTGGATGTGGGGACCATGACACTGGGATGCCTCTGTGGCACCTCCTGGACTCTGGCGTGTGCTCGGAGTGTGGCTGGGCGTGTGGCTTGGAGTGTGGCCTCCACATGCTTGAACCTTGATTTGATTGGAAGACAAATGTGGCACCATTTTGGACCAAATTGAAACCACATTGGGACTTGCACTGAGTCAACATGACTCAACAAAATTTAAATGGTGACTCAATAAATAAAATAAATAAACTGGTTGACCAGGTCAACCTTTATTACAAACCCTAATTTCTCGGGCAATGTCAATCAGAGATCCAAATGGAGCTCTGAAGTCTTCTTCTGAGTCTGGTGCCCGCACCATTGTTTCCCTGTTTTCCAAATAACCAGGTTACATCGAATTTTCGTAATGCATCACCTTTGTGCCGGCCCCTTTCTTCTCCTAAAGGCCCAACACACCCCCCTAGGCATCCTTGAAGTGTTGACCACGTCCAAAGAGGTTTGACCAAGTCCAAGTTGAAGAGTAGGAGGAGAAGACCAAGTTTATTCCTAACCTAGTTGGGATTTCTAATCCTTTTAAACTTTATAATTCTAACCTAGCTAGGAAAGGACTTGTATTCCAATTTGGAAGAGGACTTGTAACCCAAGCATAACCATGGTTAGTAAGGGCATGGGAACTCTATAAATACCCCAACCCTCCCCCTCTTGTAAGCATCTTTCTCTTATGAATAAACCTTGCTGAAATTTTGAGTTATTGCCTTGTGTTAGTGTTTTGTTTAGGTTCTTTGGTTGGTGTTTTTGTGCTTGGACGAATTCCTTGCTGCCCTAGCATCCTTCCACACCCTATCTCACTACCATCCAAGCCTCACACATCCAAGAAAGAGTGCCCTAGGCCGCCAAGCAAGGAGATCTTAAACAAGCTTCAAACAGCCCAGCTTCTAATCCCTAACCTGATTCCTTCTAAACCTAGTTTCCTTTCCTTTTCTTTCTGTTTTGATTGGCCCTTGACATTTTGTAGGATCCCGAGGTGTTTCACCTCCGCAGAGGAGGCTTTCCATGCATCCAGAGCCATCCAAATCAGCCATCTAATCAAGGGAACCGAACTTCATCTTCCATATTCCAATCAGAGTGCTGTGTGATCTCTTCATCGAAAGTTCTTCAAATCACTGATTGGTAACATCATTCTCTTCTTTAAATTTCTGATTTTATGAAGATTAGCTATCCTAATCCGGGAGTTTCTCAATTCTTGGGTCCTGAAATTTATTATTTTGCATGAGTTTGCCTGTGATATGATGATTCTATACATTACTATTCTTCTTGCTAGTTCTTACTTTTATTTGGAAATTTAGCCTATAAATCTAAATTATAAAAATCACAAAAAAAATAGTTTACTATTTTTCCTACATGATTAGCAATCTTAGAGTCATCCCGCATTACAAATGGCCCAGATGACTCAATTGACCCAGTCCAATACCGGAACCCACAATTTACTTGATCAACTAGATGCCCGACTAGGAATCCTAGAGAAAACCCATAGCACCCAAGCTAGATCTGAGCCACCTTTATCCACACTACCCAGGTCCTATGAATCCAGACCTATGAACCTAGATCCTATGACTCCAGATCCCGTGACCATAGATCCAATGCACCCATACCCTATTAGCCTAATGGAACCATGACCTATAGTTCTGAACCCATAGGCCATCGACCAGAACCCCATAAGGCTAGTATCCCTAGATATGGATCCAGTAGTAAGCCACTATCCCTTAAGCAACCTGAACCTACTAGGATTAGTGCCTATAACCAGAAACTAGGACCTAGCCAATTTTTCCTTAGCTAACCTTCCCCTACCATCCCTTTGATTCACAAGGCTTACATTAACGCGGAAGTGTATGAAGCTGATGTGAACTTAGTGGATGAGCATGAGGGAGAAGAGGAGACACCCCTAGAAGGCCTAGACTAGTAGACCCCGTAGGTACCTAACTAGAAGCCAATCTAAAGTTAGCTAACCCTGACCATGCCCAGATTGAACCAGTAGTAGAAAACCAATTAGAGGAAGAGAACTCTGATATTAGGATTTTACCTGAGAAAACACTAAAAAAGGGTCTTTGTAGAGCCTATTCCTAAATTCCTAGAACTAGAAGACTTAATTGAGGATTTGGCTTACTTAACCGATTGCCGTCAGGATGAATCCCTTCTTGCCATTCCTATTAAAGATCTCTTCCCATAAATTGTTAACCCATCCTTCCATAGCATGGACCTTTTTTTGCCCATAGATATACCGCAACCCCATAAGGTTAGCCTTATTAGTCTAGGATTAGTCCCTGACATGCCTTCTTTTATCCTAGTTTATCCAACCAACCTTGAACCTTTTTTCCTACCCTACCAGACTAATTCTGAACCCTCTTCCTATTTTCTGCCCTTTCCAGACACCTCCAGCATTTCTTGGATCATTAGATTGCATTTAGTTGAAATTAGCATACCGCATGCATTCATTACGCATGTTAGGTTTGCATTATACTTCTGGCATACCTTATGGAATTTGCTAGGAGCCCATTGTAAGTTTTCATGTGCATGTCAAGCTAGGATCAAACCTAGAGAACCTATAATCTTTTAGGTTTAGGTCTAAAGAGTTCAATAAAATTTTCTTCAATAGGAATGCATAGTCGAGTCTGTTAAGTGATAGTTTGAGTCCTTTGCATCACTTGTTAGGAGTCTACATGTGCCCAGCATGTTCACCAACTGCACTAATTTAGAAAAAAACTAGCTAATTCCCGAAGAAGGGCCAAGGAATTTGATGTAGTGGATTATATCTTAGTTAGGCTTAAGCCTAAAAAAAGAAGCTTCATGCTCGCAGAGCTGGACCTTTCAAAGTGATAGAGAAGGTTGGACCAAATGCCTATGTGTTAGATTTGCCTTTAGATTTGGGCATTAGTTCTACCTTCAATATCGCAGACCTGGTTGAGTATAGGGAACTGGCAATGATACCCAGTGAGGCCTTAAGACCTACTCCTTTCATTGTGAGTGACACTAACCTAGAGTGTCCACCAATAAATTGGCCTGAGAGAGGAGAACGGATCGAGCGTATCCTGGATGATCAAGCCATAACAATCCGGGGCCGCGGCTATCAACGTTCTTGGTTTGATGGCAAGGCCAGCCTGAGTCAGATGATTCATGGATTTTTCGAGAGGACTTGCAACACCTCAACCAAAATCTCCTCGAGAGATTTGTGAGCCAGCCTAATCTTCACTCGACAGGGTTGAGTTCCTCCCACCCCGGGATAATTGGTTGGGATACCAGAGGCACCAGAATAAGACAGAAGCTTCTTAACCCTCTATAGATTATTTAGTCACATTTGAGTCCATTTATAATAAAGGGTTACTCCATTTGAGTTAACTTTTTCTTTCTTGAGTCCAGTATTAGTCAGCTCATGTTGAGCTAGTTTTTTTTTTGAGTCCTGTATATAGCATTTGATCCATACCATTAGGATTTTGGATCAATCGGTCAAGTCAGCTCATGTTGAGATAATCATTTTTCGAGTCTTGTAATCATGTCCACTTGTATTGAGTTTGTATTGTGTCAAGCCCAGTCGAAGAAGACTCAAGCATGTGAAGGACACCACCCAGCATGCTACCTCAACAGCCACATGGAGCCCAATCACACCCTGGATTTCACCACCTTGGATTACTTGGTGGATCATGAAGTTGGACCATGCATGAGGAGTTGATGACCACATGCCAGCACACCCCAAGCACACCAACTCCACATGCCAGCATGACAAGAAGGAAAGTCAAAACAGATAAACATGAATCCCCTGATTCATGCTAGCTTGCTTAGGAAAGAAGTGGGCCCCCCCTTTTGGATGTCACTACCTACCTTGTTTGGAGGGATTTCGTATGGCATGAAAGTGTTTTCTTCCATGTATTCAGCCCCACACTTTAGGAAGAAAGTGGGAGAGTATTTTCTTCCATGTATTTAGCCCCACACTTTAGGAAGAAAGTTGTCACCCATTATTTTCCTTATTTTCTTTTGCTTGGGCTCTCATGACTCTATATAAGGGACCACTTGTATGAAAATTTTAAAAATTTTTGATATATGAAATACTCTTGAGTTCTTTTCTTGCTGTGTGCCTCCCTGCTGTGTGCATTAAGGGATCTTGTACGAGCCTAAAGTCTTGTCGAAGTGCTGCTCGAAGAAACCCTAGCCGACCAACTTTCTAAGTCTCTTCTTCCAACATGCCCTTGCTACCTTTTTTTGAAATTATTCTTATTTCCAGCCTTTGTTTTCTTACACTTGATGGTTGTTTGCAGGTCCCCGAGTTCCTATGAATCCAACGACTCCAGCGAGGCCGCAATTGGACCACCGAGCAGAAAGTATGGAATCCGCCGGTCTCCGGCTTGATTTTCCAGGCCGCATCCATCGAGGAACGAGAGATCTCTTTGCTGCAATCTTTACCAGGCACATCAAACATTGCCAGGTACACCCCCTCTACCACCAATAGTTTTATTGTATATAAACTAGCCTTAACCGAGGCTTCTCAATCCCGACGATCCCTCTTTTACTGCTTTCTTAGGTCCTAATCTGCATGCATAGTATAGAACTCTCTACATCTTATTTTGATCTGATATTCGGGATTTAACCACTTCACCCCACATATAAATTACACAAAAATAATCACATGCATATTAGTCCCGCATCATAATGCCCTTTGGATGAGGAAAAATAAACCACCACCCATCCTCGGTCGGGTGGCGCTTCAAGGTAAAGAAAGCCCTAAACAAGGAGAAACGGGCCACAATCTTGTGGAAGTGGCAAAGGACAATGAAACAAAAAATAGTCCTAACCACATTTGGAACCAGCTGAGCTTGAACAAGATAGTAGTTGCTAAGAATAAAGAAGAAGAAAGGATGGAAAGTGAGTCGAAGGCCCCATGTGAGGGATTCCTTGTTGCCCAGATATGGTGCCCAAGAGGGGGGGTGAATTGGGTCTTTTTTTAAAAAATAAAGCAATATATGTGCTATCAATTTCAAATGTGAAGAGTGATAGTGCTCAAGTAATTATGCAATGGAAGCAATGAAAAATAACAACAATTAAAGATCAATGGAGAGTAAAGCAATGCAAACACACAAAACATTTAGTGGTTCGGTGCACCTAGCACCTACATCCATTCCCCAAGCTCCACTTGGGAATTTTTACTATAATCTTCTTTAGATTACAGCCGACTTGTTTTACAAGGCTCATAAGTCAAAACCTAAGTTGGTTTTGTTATCTAGGCTCACCAACAAACCTTACACACTTGTTTTGGCTTCGGGCTCACAAGCAACCCTAGTTGGTTTTATCAATTGGCTCACCAACAAACCTCACACTAATTTCAAATTCCCTTGAAACTAGGCTAGCACAAATAGAGTATGAATACAATGAATAAAAACAAGACAAACTCCTTTTTGACCAAAAAACAATTCGATGTAGCTCTTGTTGAAGACTCTTCAAGTCTTCCTCTTGGAATCTTGGACCTCACTAAATGCCAAAGACTTGAAAGCTGGATTCCTCAAAAATGGAAAGCTTTTGGCTAAGGAATCTCTTGGATTTTCTCTCTTTTTGGCTTAGGATTGATTGAAAGCTTTGTACTTTTACTCTCTTCTTTTTCACTTTGTCTCCTTCACTTTTTTGAAGTTAGGTGGAGGTTAAATACCTCATTCAAGCTGAAACAACTCCACAAGACCGTTAGAATCAAAAATATGGCTGTTTATGGCCGTTAGAAATCAAATCAAAAGTTCAGAAAAACTAGCCGTTATGCCATGAGTCGACCTTTGGGTCAAGTGTCGACCTCATGAGTCGACCTCCAGTTTATCTTAGGCAAAAATCCAGAAAACCATAGTTCTACCCAGCTTGAATTCTCAGGCGATGAGTCGACTCTGGACAGGTGTCGACCTCAGGTGGTGACCTTTGAAGCGTGCCACTAAAATTTTGCCATGCCGGCCTTGCTGAACTTTTCTTTTCTTCATGAGTCGACCTCTGGTGTTCGACCTTTGGCAAGGTGTCGACCTCTGGAGGTCAACCACTGGTCTAAAATTTTCTGAAACTCTGGAGAGGTGCGTGCCATGCTTGAGTTTATCTAGGCCTTTGTTTCTTTTGTCAATTACTTCTTAATGTGAAGGTCCAATATGAGAAATTTGATCTTGTTTAAGGTAGAAGAGCTCTTTCCCAAATCAAGCAAGCTTGGATTCATCATTGTACTCTTGATACTCTTTTTGAATAACCTAAGGCCTGAAACATTATCTTGAAATGAAACATTAGTCCAAACATATACTCAACCTTTTGTTAATCATCAAAACTAAGGAGCCAAAGCCAACATTCCTCGTAGAGGGCAATCTGGCCTGGGCCACTAGAGGTGGCCCACTCCCCCGGTCGAGGGAGCAAGAGCCGGATAGAGCTTGGGATACCGAAGGCCTCCTGGATTATGGCAAGGTCCTCCCCGGTTATCACTAAGGCGACCCCACTAGGACCATATGAACGGGACGGCTAAGGGAGAACTTTAAGGATGAAAGGAAGAGGAGGGTGGGCAGGCCCCCCAATCACAATCCTGGTGGGATGAAGGTTCCTGCAAACCTCGAGTGGGACTTCCTCCTCCTCATCAAAAGAGGGAGTCCTTGGTCGAGAGTGATGGGTTTCTTAAGGGTCATCATGCATGTATGATGCGTAGGATTTCAAAATATGCATAAAGAAAAACCCTTATTGGCTAGAAACCCAAATCCTAACATCCTCTCATTCATATACAACTAATATATCACTAATATTGTTCATAAGAAATACTTGGAATGCTGTTTTCCACTTCTTTCCACTAAGCTCACAAGTGCAAGCTCTCCAACGGTGATCCACATAGGAATTGACCCAACGAAGAACTCCTACTTCAGTTGCTTGCTTGGCTAGGACTCCTCTTGACATCCTTCTGCACTTTGACCATTGTAGGACACCCTATCCTCCTGTAAGGTACTCTGAATGCTTTCCAAAACCACTCTTGGATTTGGGATTGCTATTTTATAGGACACTCTAGGATTTTATCTTAAATTCTAAGACTTGTCCTAGTAAGAACAACCTTGTCTTAAAGAGACAAGGTTTGTCTTAAGGAGGAGGGAGGAAGGTAAAACACTCAGAATAAAAACTATGGTGGAACTCTTATAAAAGCATAACACCACCCCTATTTATCATGTTAAGAGGGGCATGTGATATGTCCAGCCATCAACTTATCAGATATGATTTTTCAAGATCGAAAAGAAGTTATGTGGCTTGAAAAGTCATATCCAATAAGTTGATTCATGCACCAAGGCTCATATCCGCATCCCTTCTCATTCCTGGATGATTTCTGACTTGCCACATCGCATGTACCGATCCTTGGGAAGCCAAAACGCACCTCTTCAATCTCCAAGCATCAAAGAATTTGAAGAATCTTGATAGTAGAAGGATAATGCATCAGACTACGTGCCAAATGAAGAGATGCATCTCTTCTTGAGTGCATTCTCTTTCCAAGCCTTTTCATGCCAATTTAAAATTTGTTGACCAGTCAAGAATAATCCTAAGAGGCATGGGTATATGTGACAAGAGAGTCCCAGATGAATCAACCAAAGTGATTCATCTACAGAAGGACTCTTGGTCCTTTCTGTGATCCATTCCTTGGTGTGTGCACATATGCACCCAAGGAGTCCATGCCGACTTGGACTCTAGTCCAAGTGGTGTTCCATGTCCAGTTAAAATAGGATAAAACTTGGTAAAGGTTGTCTTAATCTAGACATAACCCAATTTAAGTCTTTCTTAAATTGGTTAATCAAATTAGTAAGCAACTGGACCCTAATCGACCTGGGTTTTGATTTAAGTTAGCCTACACATGCTAGTATGCAATCTAGCTAACCAATTAGGATTCCATGACCCTAATTAAATTATAAATGACTTCCTTGGTCAAATCCCTAACATGTGTGACCCTTTGGGTTCCACATCTAGCTAGTAGTAGGTTTAGGTTTAGCTAATTCGAACCAATCGAACCCGATTGACCTAATTAGGTCAAATTGAGCTGACCTAAATTGCCAATTCAATCTGTCCATCAAATTGACTCATGAAACCAATCCAATTAGTTCATGAATACCTACATGACATGATTGACATCTAGCAATGCATCATGCCTACCCGAAAGATGAGAATTTTGGTAGAAAGTACCAAAATACCCTTTAGTAGAAAGTTATAGTGCAATTCAATCTTTTGATCTCCCATTATCTTGATTAAGTGATGGGTATGGATAAATGTCAAACCCTAGCACTTAGTCATTTCAAATCTCTATTCGATAATGAAGACTCAGCTGATGACTAAATACAAACCACTTCTAATCTTATCCTGCTTTGATCAAAGACTCCTTAAGTCATCAATCAAAGAGACCACTTGGGATAACAATTCCTCTTCCTAGGAATGATCAATTCTTTGTTGGTCCACTCATATCCTTCGTACACCTTCCTCCATACCCAAGAATACACCGTACATGACTTAATGTTACAAATGAGTATGAACCAAAACATGGCTTAGTGCGCATAAGGAACCATGGTGACCTTAGGTCTAAAGATCACATGCATAACTCCTACTTTGAGATCTATCTTTTGATAAGTAGTAAGACTTCCATAAGATAGTCCCGGTGTGGATCAGTTCAGTGAACTCATACCCTAATAAGCACCTTTATCCTTGTATTAGTATCTCTACATAAGTGGCTATGAGATCAACCACCCTCTTATCAGAGCATACATAGAATAGGCTAGTCTTTCCGGATTTATTGATCCCCGAACTGAAGGTCCATCGACTATGAAAATTTTAGGTTAGGGTTTATAGGAACTTAGGTCTCACTGTCATGATATCCATCATAACCCTAATTCCATTTGCCATAACCTATGGGGTTCATCATAATCTTTAAATAAGACACAACAATATGATGAAACAATATGCCTTTATTAATATCATACAGGAGTTAGAAGATTACAAAAATGCCCTTACATAAGATTGGCTTTTAGGGCACCTTCCTTTCAATCTTCTACTTGTGCTAAAGCCAGTCGCCCTTGTACTTTATGCCCATACAATCTAAGTGGCGATCAAATTGCTACTGAGATAATGCTTTAGTGAATGGGTATGCTATATTGTTCTTAGTATCAACTCGTTCAATAATAACATCTTGTCTTTTTATGATTTCTCGAACGAGATGGAAACGTCTTAGGATGTGCTTGGACTTATGATGAGACTTTGGTTCCTTTGCTTGTGCAACAGCTCTAGTGTTATCATAGTATAGCAGCACTGGCTGTTGTATTTCAGGAACCACGTCCAATTCCATGATGAATTTCTTCATCCATATAGCTTCCTTTGTGGCTTCACTTGTAGCTATGTATTCTGCCTCAATGACTGAGTCAGCCACGATTGACTACTTTGTACTCTTCCAACTTATTGCACCACCATATAGAGTGAAGACATATCTTGATATGGATTTGCTATCATCTGGATCTGATTGAAAACTAGAATCTTTATATCCTTCTAGTTTCAACTCTGATCCTCCATAAATAAGAAAAATATCTTTAGTCCTTCTAAGGTGCTTAAGAATATTTTTCACAGCTTTCTAATAATCTTGACCTGGATCTGCCTGAAATCTACTTATTATGTCCAAGGCATAAGCAACATCTGCCTGGTACATATCATAGCATACATAATTGTTCCTATAGCCGAGGCATAAGGAATCATAGCCATCCTTTCTCTTTCTTCTGAAGTCTTAGGAGAAATTTTCTTAGAGAGATATATGCTGATGCAGGATGAAAGCTCTGATACCAAAAATGATGCAGAACAAAGAACAAAGAAGCGTATACGGAAGTAAATTTAAGATTAATTTTTTTTTTTTTTATATTTCAGAAATTGGCCTCGACTCAAAGTAAAGTAAACTAAGTTGATGGAAACTAAGTAAGGATTGAAAGCACAATTTAGAAGAAGCTAAGTTATCAGAGTAGTTCAGAAGTAACGGATCGCTGGGGGTTGAGAAACTCCCAGACCTAGGGTTTCGCTCTGAACTTTCAACAGGACAGAAATAAAGAGAAGAGATGGTTTACCAACTAGACAGTGATCTTCACAGAATTTGGGTGGAAGAACTCTCTCGAGCAGATTGTTGGATCTTCGGATTCGGCTATCTTCGTAATGGATCCTCCAATACTGGACTCGTGGCTGGGTCGGCTTCTCCTGTACTCAAGATCTGGGAAGAAGAAAAAAAAGTGATGGATTCAGAGATTCAGGGAAGGATTTACCAAGTCGAAGAACTTGAAGGCTGATGTCGCTGAGATCCGGATTCTCTTGAAGGCTGATTCAACTCCCTCTGGAAAGAGCTTTGGATCTGAAGTATCTGGACTAGAGCTGGATGCTGGTGGTCGGACTGGACTTGGAGAGAGAGGCTGTGGGAGGTAGAATAGGCTAGGGTATGGTGGATTGAAGTGGATGGTGGGCGGCTAGGGTTTTGAAGTAGAAGTGGCTAACCTAGGGTTTTGGTTTTGGAGATCTCACACCTCCTCAAGGTTCCTGGGGAACCCGGATTTACTCCTTCACGGAGCTCAACACCTGGATGCAAGTGCGGAAGAGAGAAAACACAGAGTTTGCTCACAAAAAAAAAGTTAGTTTCATTCATCTGATTCATTTCAATCTTACATGGGGGTTTAATTTATAGGACATTATAAGAGAGTAGGGTTTTACATCTTCCCATGTGGGACTAAAGGAGGGGATCTTCAAATTAGGATTGTAGGATAAATCCCTACTCATATGGCCGGCCAAATAATTCCATAAGATGATTGAGGCTTCAAAAAAGGAAAGTGGGTGGCGCCTCCTTGCCTTGACCTCCAAGAAAATTATTTTTTTCCTTCTATGCTTGGCCTTATCTGGAAGTGTTTGGGCGCCTCTTAACCTTGCCCTCCAAGAGAAATTTTTTCCCTTTTATATCTGGCTTTATTTGGAATGACTAGGGCGCCTCCTAACCTTGCTCTTCAAGAGAAATCTCCTTCCTTCCATGGCTCAACCTTTTTTGGATACCTCCTTTTCTTTCTCCCCAAGTTATGGTTCTTCCTAACTTTGCTTTGGATATTTTTGGCAGGTAATGGGCACCTCCTTGAAGTTCTCTCCAAGAAACTTTCTTCCCATTCATAGTTTGGCTCTTATGGAAGTCTTGGGCCGCCCCCTTGTTTTGTGGATCCTTGGTTGCATTCTCCTCAATTGGTGCATGAAAGAAGGGAGATGCTATCTGTGGTGTGGGGACCAAAGTCTACTGGATGAAGATGTGGCCCCCCCTAGACTCAGGCGTGTGGCTGGGAGTGTGGCGCACACTTGCTTGGTCTTGGGAGAAAATGTAACACCCCAGGTTGAAGCCCTAGTCCACTACTGAGTCAACATGACTCAACCAAATAAAAATGCAGGTAATACAGACTCAAGCTAAAATTGAGTTGATCAAGTCAACCCTTATTACAAGCCAAAAAACCCTAATTCTTCGGGCACGGTTAATCAGAGATCCAGATGGAGCTCTGAAATCTTCTTCTGAGTCTGGTGCCCGCACCAATTCTCCCAGGATGGGAGGAACTCGACCCTGTCGAGTATGGATCAAGTTGGCTCTGGTATCTCTCCAAGAGGTCTGGGTCCAATTCTTGTAATTCTTCCCGGGAGATCCAAGAGTCATCAGAATCTGGCATTCCTTGCCAGCGGACCAGGTATCTTTGGTATCCTCGATTACGAGTAGAGATAACTTGATCATCCAGGATCTTTTCAATCTGCTCTTTCCTCACAGGCCAGTTTGTTGGTGGATACACAGGGTTGGGTTCACTCTCAGGAGCAGGATTAGGTTCAAAAGCCTCACTGGGAATCACAGCTGGCTCTTTATACTCTACTAGGTCTGTAATGTTGAAAGTGGAGCTAATGCCTAGTTCTGGAGGCAACTCGAGCACATAGGCATTGGATCCTACTCTCTTCACCACTATAAATGGTCCAGCTCCTCTAGCATGTAACTTTCTAACGGTTCCAGGAGGAAACCGTTCAGGCCTTAACCTAATCATTACATAGTCTCCTTCATCAAAAGTTTTGACTCGTCTTTGAGAATCAGCCAACTTCTTATAAGTTTCATTACTTAAATTTATTTTGGCTTGAATTTCTTTATGCAAGTCTTTTATATGCTGTGCAAAAACTTCAGCAGACTCGGAGACTCGTGTGTGGACTGGTAAAGGAGCTAGGTCAAGAGGTGGGTGAGGTTTGTAACCATGCACAATTTCAAATGGACTCTTACCCGTAGACCTATTGACCGAGTCATTATATGCAAATTCAGCTCTAGGTAAGTACAAATCCCAGTTCCTAATGTTTTCACCAACAAGACACCTTAACAGATTGCCTAAACTATGGTTCACTACTTCGGTTTGGCCATCAGTCTGGGGATGATAGGCAGTTGAAAACTTAAGTTTTGTCCCTAACTTATGCCAATGGATTTTCCAGAAATAGCTGGTGAGCCGGACATCCCTATCTGAAACAATGGTCTTGGGTAGGCCATGGAGTCGAACTATTTCATTAAAGAACAGGGTGGCTACCTTAGACGCATCAAAAGTTTGGGAACAAGGCAAGAAATGGGCCATCTTGGAAAATTGGTCTACTACAACACAGATGGAGTCATGCCTCCTTTGGGTCTTAGGCAAACCTAACACAAAGTCCATGCTCACATCTTGCCAAGGACGATCTGGGACAGGGAGTGGGGTATAAAGGCCGGTGTTCTGTTTTCGCTGTTTGGCAACAGCGCAGGTCCGACACCTAGCCACAATGTGTGCTACATCTCTTTTTAAGATAGGCCAGAAAAAATGGTCTTCAATAGCCAGGGTGGTCTTATCTTTTCCGAAATGGCCAGTTAAACCTTCAGCATGAGTTTTCCAAATCAAAAATTCCCTAAGAGAGGTTCTAGGGATGCAAAGCCTATTCTTAAAGAACAGAAAGCCATCTAAAAGGGAATAATCCTTATGTTCACTAGATGGTCCTTGAGTTAGATCCTGGTACACAATCTTAAAATTCGGACACGACTCATATTCTTCTTTGATTTGCTCAAACCCTATGACTTCAGCCCTAACAGAATTCAACAACAAAGATCGACGACTAAGGGCATCAGCTACCTTATTTTCAGACCCAGCCTTATGCTTCAAAACAAAAGTATAGGACTGGATATACTCTACCCATTTAGCATGCCTAGGGTTAAGCTTCTTCTGGGAATTCAAGAATCTAAGAGCCTCATGGTCCGAAAATAGCACAAATTCTTGCGGTAGCAAATAATGTCTCCAGTAACGCAAAGCTTGCACTACCGCATAAAATTCCTTATCATAGGTAGAATACCTAAGCTTAGCATCATTAAGTTTCTCACTAAAGAATGCTACGGGATGGTTCTCTTGGCTTAGGACTCCACCTATACCTACTCCTGAAGCATCACAGGCAACCTCAAATACCTTTGAAAAGTCCGGTAACCTCAAAATGGGTGCCTGGGTCATCCTATCCTTAAGATCTAGGAAGGCTTTATGGGCTGCTTTAGTCCACTGAAATTCTCCCTTCCTAATACAGTCTGTGATAGGAGCAACTACAGTACTAAACCACTCGATGAATCGCCTATAGAAGGTAGCCAAGCCATGGAAACTTCTGACTTCATGCACACTGATCGGCTCTGGCCATTCTACTATCGACCTAATCTTTTCAGGATCGGCAGCCACGCCGTCAGGGGTTACAACAAAACCAAGAAAGATAATTCTACTGGTCATAAATTCACACTTTTTGAGATTACCGTAGAGACTATCATTCCTCAAAACTTGGCAGACTTGTCTAAGGTGGCCTAGGTGATCTGCAGGGGTCTTACTATAGATCAGGATGTCATCAAAATAGACCACTACAAACTTCCCTATGAAAGCTCTAAGTACCTGGGTCATAATCCTCATGAAAGTACTAGGGGCATTGGACAACCCAAAAGGCATAACAACCCATTCAAAGAGACCATCCTTAGTTTTGAAGGCTATTTTCCACTCATCCCCTGGTCTAATCCTAACCTGATGATAGCCGCTCTTGAGATCAATTTTAGAAAAAACCATGGCACCGGCCATCATATCTAGCATATCATCTAGTCTAGGGATGGGGAACCTATACTTGATTGTGATTTTGTTGATGGCACGACTATTAACACACATCCTCCATGTGCCATCCTTCTTCGGGGTTAGAAGTGCAGGGACTGCACAAGGGCTAAGACTCTCTCTAATGAACCCCTTCTTCAACAATTCTCCAACCTGCTTTTGCAGTTCTTTATGCTCAGATGGATTCATCCTATAATGGGGCAAGTTGGGTAAAGTAGCTCCTGGGACTAAATCTATGGAATGCTGAATATCCATAAGAGGTGGAAGGTGGTTTGGCAGATCCTCGGGAAAAACATCCTCAAATTCTTCTAATATAGGCTTAACTTCCTGAGGAGGCTCTGAGGGTGTAGGAGTCCTAAGTTCCTTAGCAGTCAACATCCAAATGGGTGAACCACTATGAATTTCTTGTTCTAGATCCTTGGCACTAATTAGGTTCACTCCAGTCTTCATTTCTCTGACCTTATTGGTTCCTTTAGCTACCTCCTTAGGAGGGACTAAATGGATTATGATTTTCTTCCCATTGAAACTAAAGACACAGGTGTTGGATTTTCCTAAGAGGGTGGCATCATGATCATACAACCAAGGTCTTCCAAGAATTATACTTCTCACCCCCATGGGCAAGACATCACACCAAATCTTCTCTTGATAGGATTGCATTTGGATTTGGACCTGACATCTAGATTGGATGGGTATAGAGGTAGAGTCTACCCAAGAAACCTTATAGGGGTTGGGGTAGGGGACTGGGGTTAAGCCCAACATTTTGACAGTGCTAGTAGAAATGGCATTCACACAGCTCCCACTATCTATGATGATTTTACATACCTTATCCCCTAGTTTAAGGAAGGTCTGTAAGATGTTAGTCCTACGCCAATCTTCCTGAACTTTAGTCTGGGACAGGATGCATCTCACAACCCCTAATTGGTCAGACTCTATGGATTCTTCCTCTCCTTCATACTCATCGACCAAATTCATTCCGGCCTCATAAACTTCTTCAAATTTCTCATTGGGCTCGGAATTCTCTTCTCCTCCCTCCTCTATATAAAGGGATCTACGAGGGCATTGGCTAGAAACATGACCTACCTTATGGCACTTAAAACAAGCTATGGCTGTGCACTGATTTGAGATATGACCGGGCTTCTGGCACTTAAAACAGATGATACTAGGGGTTCTCCGGGTGTCAGGTGCCTTACCTTTGTCCATGGGCCTAGGGGTGGGAATACCCTGATTAGGCTTGCTAGGGGTAACCTGGCTAGGTCCATTTCTTGGGATTGGGGCACTAACCCTAGAAGGCATGGGTCCTCTCTGAAACTTCTCAGTGTTCAGTGCAATCTGATAGGCTTGGTCTAGGTCAGTGACCTCTCTCAAAAACAACTCTCTCTTAATGTCTTCCCTAAGTCCAGCCCTAAATCTAGATAAAGTGACCTCATGGGCTTCACTCACATCACATCTCATCAGGTATTCATCAAAGGTGGTTATATAGTCTGAAACAGATCGGTTCCCTTGTTTCAAAGTCTGCCATTGGTCTAACAGATTTTGCTGGTATGAAATGGGTAGGTACTTGTCTCTATGTTTCTCTTTCATACCCTGCCAAGTGGTTATGGGGTCTACATTTCGTCTTCTAGTGGTCAGCTCAATGTTCCCCCGGTATAACCTAGCTTGACGTACTAACTTCATCTTGGCAAACTTGAATTTCTTCTCCTCAGACATGGCATACCACTCAAAGTACTGGTCCATCTCACCCTCCCAATCAGAATACACCTTAGGATTTAAGCTACCATCAAAAGTGGGTGCATCTAACTTGATGTTCTGAATGAACCTATCATCTCTATCTTCAGGTTCTGGGTCAGGCCTCCTATGATTAGGTTCAGGATCTCGGTATAAAGGTCTTCTAGGATCTTGGTGTGGGTGAGGTTGAGGCACATTAAAATCTGGGTCAGGAGTCCAATTCCGATGCCTAGGTTCCTCAAGTACTTGTACTCGATCCCTAAGCTGGGCAAAATTCTCATTTATATCCTGACTTAATTTGTTCATACTCTCAGTAAGAGCTCTAACCATGGCCTCTAAATCAGGTTGGGTTTGACCAGGTTGGTAGGGTACTTCATTCCGGGTAGACATGATGATTCAAGCAAACACACAAAATGAGACTCAACTGAATCGACTACGGGCTAACTAAACCTAGAGCCCAAACTAGATGCCCAATCAGAGTGGCAAGCTAGCCTGTAGTAACTCAAGACTCAGCCAGGCAGGTGTAAGGGGAGTGTTAGGTCCCTAGATGCCAATCCTAGACACCAATCAGAGATTGGCCAGGTAGGCGGACCAGCACACAAGCCCTTCGGGATGGAATCCCTGAACCACCATTCTAGACACTGAGTACAAAGCACACACAGAGTAACCAAACAAACTGACTCAACACTAGCCTTGACCCGACTTGTTGATGTCCCTACCCCACTGGGCAAATTAGGTCTAATTAATTTTAAGATTAAAGGCTTAGGTTCGAATGAGTGGGTGGTGGTTTTGGGCTAAGGAGAGGTTATCAACTCCTCCCCTTATCTTAGATGCTCAAATGCACTTAAGATGAATTAAGAGATGATCACTCAAAAATAATTGAATTGCAGAAACACAAAAATAGAGTTGCAGTAATTTAATCCTCAGAAATCCCACGAAACCAATAAATCACATGAAAATTATACAAAATAGTTCCAATTATACAGGTTTCAGAAAAATAAAAATAAACAAATTTGGAGTTACCTGCAGTGAGAAATAATTCTTGCAACAGGGCAATTACAGGATAAAAATAGAGTACTTCCCCGTTTACAATTCCTGCTACGAAGTTGTAACCCAACGGATCCCCTACACGCCCTAGGAACACCCCATGGAATGGGAAGAGGAGGTTTGCACCTCGCTTCGTTCCTAGGACCGAACGTCCTGGGGAGTCTACTTCGAGCAGACAAAGTAAAAAGAGAGAGACTCAAACAAGCAATCAAAACAGAAACCCTAGACAGGGCTCTGATACCAAAAATGATGCAGGATGAAAGCTGTGATACCAAAAATGATGCAGAACAAAGAACAAAGAAGCGTATGCGGAATTAAATTTAAGATTAATTTTTTTTTTTTTATATTTCAGAAATTGGCCTCGACTCAAAGTAAAGTAAACTAAGTTGATGGAAACTAGGTAAGGATTGAATGCACAATTTAGAAGAAGCTAAGTTATCAGAGTAGTTCAGAAGTAACGGATCGCTGGGGGTTGAGAAACTCCCATACCTAGGGTTTCGCTCTGAACTTTCAACAGGACAGAAATAAAGAGAAGAGATTGTTTACCAACCAGACAGTGATCTTCACAGAATTTGGATGGAAGAACTCTCTCGAGCAGATTATTGGATCTTTGGATTCGGCTATCTTCGCAATGGATCCTCCAATACTGGCCTCGTGGCTGGGTCGGCTTCTCCTGAACTCAAGATCTGGGAAGAAGAAAAATAAGTGATGGATTCAGAGACTCAAGGAAGGATTTACCAGGTCGAAGAACTTGAAGGCTGATGTCGCTGAGATCCGGATTCTCTTGAAGGCTGATTCGACTCCCTCTGGAAAGAGCTTGGATCTGAAGTATCCAGACTGGAGCTGGATGCTGGTGGTCAGCCTGGAGTTGGAGAGAGAGGCCGTGGGAGGTGGAATAGGCTAGGGTTTGGTGGATTGAAGTGGATGGTGGGCGGCTAGGGTTTTGGAGTAGAAGTGGCTAACCTAGGGTTTGGATTTTGGAGATCTCACACCACCTTAAGGTTCCTGGGGATCCCGGATTTACTCCCTCACGGAGCTCAACACCTGGATGCAAGTGCGGAAGAGAGAAAACACAGAGTTTACTCACAAAAAAAAAGTTGGTTTCATTCATCTGATTCATTTCAAACTTACATGGGGGTTTAATTTATAGGACATTACAAGAGAGTAGGGTTTTACATCTTCCCATGTGGGACTAAAGGAGGGGATCTTCAAATTAGGATTGTAGGATCAATCCCTACTCATATGGCCGGCCAAATAATTCCATAAGATGATTGAGGCTTCAAAAAAGGAAAGTGGGTGGCACCTCCTTGCCTTGACCTCCAAGAAAATTATTTTTTTCCTTCTATGCTTGGCCTTATCTGGAAGTGTTTGGGCGCCTCTTAACCTTGCCCTCCAAGAGAAATTTTTTCCCTTTTATATCTGGCTTTATTTGGAATGACTAGGGCACCTCCTAACCTTGCTCTTCAAGAGAAATCTCCTTCCTTCCATGGCTTAACCTTTTTTGGATACCTCCTTTTCTTTCTCCCCAAGTTATGGTTCTTCCTAACTTTGCTTTGGGTATTTTTGGCAGGTAATGGGCGCCTCCTTGAAGTTCTCTCCAAGAAACTTTCTTCCCATTCATAGTTTGGCTCTTATGGAAGTCTTGGGCCACCCCCTTGTTTTGTGGATCCTTGGTTGCATTCTCCTCAATTGGCGCATGAAAGAAGGGAGCTGCTATCTGTGGTGTGGGGACCAAAGTCTACTGGATGAAGATGTGGCGCCCCTTGGACTCAGGCGTGTGGCTGGGAGTGTGGCGCCCACTTGCTTGGCCTTGGGAGAAAATGTAACACCCCAGGTTGAAGCCCTAGTCCACTACTGAGTCAACATGACTCAACCAAATAAAAATGCAGGTAATACAGACTCAAGCTAAAATTGAGTTGATCAAGTCAACCCTTATTACAAGCCAAAAAACCCTAATTCTTCGGGCACGGTTAATCAGAGATCCAGATGGAGCTCTGAAGTCTTCTTCTGAGTCTGGTGCCCGCACCATATGCCTTGACTCAAAAGTAAGTTCCCCCTTTTACTTCGATCCATGTTGAATCTTTTCAACACTAAGTCAATGTGCCTAGATTGGGATAAGCCTAGCATCCTCTTAGATCTATCTCCATAGATCCTTATACCTAGTATATAGGATGCTTCTCCCAAATCCTTCATAGAAAACTTTGATGATAACTAAGTTTTAACTGATTGTAACATTAGGATATCATTCTGATGCGGGATGACTCTAAGAAATCTAAATATGCAGGAAAAATAGTAAACTAATTTTTTTAATATTTTTATATATTAAATTTGTAGGCTAAATTTCTAAAGTTAAGTAAAAACTAGTAGGATATTCAGCAATTCTAAGAATCATCATGATCGCAAAGAATTCATGCAAGATAATAAGTAGCCAGGACCCGAGAGTTGAAAAACTCCTGGTTTATGATAGCTTATCTTCATCAAATTAGAAATTAAAAGAAGGGAAGATTTCTTACCAGTCAAAGATTGAAAACTTTGCAATGGAAAGGATCACTCACACTTTGATTAGAGCCTGGATGAAGAAGCTTCAGTTTCTTGAATCAGATGGCTGATCTGGACCCAGTCTGAAGGCAAGGAAAGCCTCCTCTAGGGAGGTGAAACACCTCAAGGATCCTGCAAGCATCAGGGCCCAATCAAAACAGAAATTAAACAAAGGAAATAAAACTAGGGTTTAGAATTAAGAGAAACTAGGTTTAGGTATGGATGTCCTGGGGAAGAAGCAGTTGCTCGACTAGGGTAGCAGCTAGGGCATCTTCCTCTAGGCATGGCTGATCTCGAAGGATACAGATGGAAGCCTGGGAAGTAGGGTTTCAATCCAGGAACACAAAAAGAGCGTACAAGAACAAGAGAGCCAACACTAGAACACCAAACACAAGGCAATATCACAAAATTTCAGCAAGTTGTATTCATAAGAAAGAGATAATACAAGAGGGGGAGGGGGTGGGGTATTTATAGAGTTCCCATGCCCTCTCCTCAAGGGATTAGAAGTCTTCTCCTAGTTAGAATAGGTTTACATAATTTAAGTGGGAGAAAGACTATAAAATAAACCAAGAACTAGGAGTATACAAGTTGAATGAAATGAAAACTCAAACTCCTTCTTGTACTTGAATTCTTCCACCATGTTGGACTTGGTCAACTCATGGAGGACGCCTATCCTAGGTGTGTTGGGCTTCAAGGGGCAGCAAGGGGTCATCCTCCTTTGGATTGGTGCATAGGCTTTGGGCCCTAGAAGCTGGGGTGCCCTGGTATCAATATATTCCTTGGAATCTTGGTTCTTCATGCTTGGGCTTGCTTCCTGGGCTTGAAATTTTAAGGCCTGGAGTGCTAGAATAATATGAAAAACTTGGGCTCCTAGCATATGGAATATTCTTGAAGCATCTGGAGGAAATCTGGCATCTAAAATGGCATTTGGAGGGAATTAGGGCACCTGGAGGGCATTTAGGGCTCTTGCATGTCAATTGAGCTCCCATAAGCTGATGTAATTGTCTCTGACTTCTGAATGAGGTCTAGTGGAACTCCAAAATAGCATAACCTTATTTCTTGCACAAGAAGTGGACTCATACTAGACTTATTCTGATGTACAGGACTCAATGTACTTGACTAGGTTGAGGGTTGAGACAAATCAACGAACCTCAACTTATTACAGGACTCAATCTTAATTGATTACAAAATTTTGATACATGACTAAGTAAACCAAATAGGGCCTAGTAATCTGTGTCTGATCTTGGTGCCCCCACCACATTCCCAATGATCAGTATGTCATCAACATACAAAACCAAGAAAATAAGTGCACTCCCACTTGTCTTCTTATACACACATGGTTCATCCATATTTTTGACAAAACCAAATTCCTTGATTATTTCATCAAAGTGGATGTTCCAACTCTTCGATGCTTATTTTAGTTCATAAATGGACTTCTTTAGCTTTCATACTTGATTTGGTCTCCCACTTGAGACAAATCCCTTTGGCTGTGTCATAGAGACTTCTTCCTCAAGATTTTCATTAAGGAAAGTAGTCTTGACATCCATCTGCCAAAATTCATAATCATGGTATGCAGCTATTACAAGCAATATCTGAATGGACTTGAGCATTGCTACTAGTGAAAAGGTTTCATCATAGTCAATGCAATGTTTTTGTTTAAAACCCTTTGCTACCAGCCTGGCCTTGTTGGTTTCTACTTGACCATCTGCTCCTATCTTCTTCTTGAAGACCCATTTACACCCTATTGGGTTAATTCCTTCAGGTGGACCTACCAAGGTCCATAACTGATTGGAATACATGGAGTTCATCTCAGACTTCACGGTACAGCTTCCGAATAGGTCACAGGATCATCATCCTGAATAATACTGGCTTCATTGTCATCCTCGAGGACAAAGCCATATCTAAGAGATGCTCCATGCACCCTCTCTGACCTTCAAAGAGGAGGTGTGTATTGTGGCTGTTCTTGATCTACAAGAACTTCTGGTTGAGGAATTTCACTTGAAGACTCATTAGGTTGTTGGTTCTGTTCTTCACTTAATTCAAGTGTAGAATTACTACTTCTTTCTTGGATGAATTATTGCTCCAAGAATGTAGCATGTCATCTGACAAATACCTTTTGTTCAGTAGTGTTATAAAAGAGGAATCCAACACCCTCTTTAGGATAACCAACAAACCTATATTTGTCAGCCCTAGCACTAAAATTATGTCCAAAATTATTCTTGACATATGCATAGCAACCCCAAATGTTTAAGTACTTACGATTTGGTCTTTTGCCATTCCATAACTCATATGGAGTGCTAATCACTGACTTAGATGGTACCCTGTTCAAAATATAGGCAGCAATCTCCAGGACATGTTCCTAGAAAGAAATGGGAAGATTTGTGAAGCTCATCATGGGCCTCACCATGTCTAACAAAGTGCGATTTCTCCTTTCTGCCATACCATTTAATTGGGATGTATAAGGAGGGGTCCATTCAAAGATTATGCCTTTGTCCTTGAGATGGTTTATAAAATCACCTGATAAGTATTCACCTCCTCGATCAGAATGAAGAGTTTTAACACTATGTACAGTTTGTTTTTCGACCATGCTTTGATATTCTTTAAACTTATCAAAGGATTCAGACTTGTGTTTCATTAGATACACATGACCAAACCTAGACAAGTCATCAATAAAAGTGATGAAGTAAGAATATGCACCTCTGGCTTGAGTTGTCATAGGTCCACACACATCAGTATGAACAAGACCTAATAACTTAGTTGCCCTAACCCCATGTCCAATTAATGGAGACTTGGTCATTTTTCCTTTTAGGCAAGACTCATAAGTTCTTAATGATTGAAAATCATAAAGGTCAAAGTAATTATCTTTGACTAACTTGTTTATTCTTGACTCACTAATATGACATAACCGGCAATGCCAGAGAAATGTGACGTTGACATTATCTCTTTTTCTCTTCTTGTTCTCAACAAGTAATATTTCATCATTGAGTTCTAATGTCAGAAGTCCATTTATAAAATAACCATGTTCGAATATTTTATTGTAATGAAGAATAGAGCAGCCACTGCTCTTTACATTTATCTCAAATCCTTATTGTAACAACAAGGGTATTGATACAATGTTTCTTACAATATATGGTACATAATAGCATTCTTGTAACTTTAAAACATTACCCGTAGGTAATAATAGAAGATAGGTGCCCACAGCTTTAGCATACATCGCTTCTCCACTAGTGCCATATAGTTTGAAATCACCTTTCTTCAATTCTCTAATTCTGCAGAGTCCTTGTAAAGATTTAAAGATATGAGACCCACATGCGGTATCCAATACCAATGAATTAGAAATGGAAGCACTCAATGATAAATTAGTTTGTATCATGCACAAACCTTTAGATGCTCCACTTGCATCTAGCTTCATACTTGCAAGATATGTCTTACAATTCCTTTTCTAATGTCCCTGCTTGCTGCAATGGGAACAGGCTCCATCATTAACTGCCTTTTTGACTTTCTTCTTCTTCTTGATGCTCTTTTTAGGATTGAACTTTTTTTTCAAACCCTTTCTATTTGCCTGTTTCTTCTTCCCATCAATGAGAAGAAGATGAGCCTTATCACCTTTTGAGTGGCTCTCTACTGTGTTTAACATATTCAGCAGTTCAGGCAAAGATATGTTCAGTTTGTTCATGTGAAAATTAAGAACAAACTGAGAGTAGGAATCTGGAAGTGATTGCAGGATTAAATCCTGATTGAGTCACCATCCATCATAAATCCTAGTTAACCTAATTGTGTGATTAAGTCAATCATTATTAATACATGGGTTTGTATAGATGAACCCTCACTCATCCGTGCACGAAACAACTACTTCAATATCTCATATCGAGTAGCCCTGCTTTGCTCTCCATATAGCTCCTTTAAGTTGAGCAATATCGACTGAGGTTCCATACCTTCATGTTGCCTCTGGAGCTTGTTGCTCATCGAGGCTAACATGATGCTCCTAATAGTTGTACTATCATTTTACCACATTTTGTGTGTGATAATTTCCTCCTCTGATGCATTTTGTTCGATCAGCTTAGGATCCAGAGAATCCAGAATATAAGAAAGTTTTTCCTGAGTATGAACTATTCTTAGGTTTCTCAACCAGTCCACATAATTTGGACCAGTTAACTTGTTGGCATCTAAAATGTCTCGCATTGACAAATTTGAAGCCATTATAAAAATCCAGCATTTAATTAAGAACAATATCAGCATACCACTCAAGATGACATTCATAACTAGATAAAGACTTTATATCTAATTATGTCTCCCACTATTTTATTCAAACACCATAACCCTCAATCTATGGTAAGTGTGAAACCTTATTGGTTTCTTTAGTGGGATTGAGATTCCAATTCCTCATAAGTGCCTTGTGTTACACAACAAAGACTCATGAGTTCAAAGGTAGGACTTCCTTCCCAATTGCAACTCATGCAATTCTCAACAAATAAACTATCTCTAAGATGCTTATAGTCTTGTGTTACACAACAAACTATAATGTCTTAGTTTAGTCAAACCCTTCATTTCTATATAGCCATGATAGAATAATGTTGCCCTTGTGTTATACAACAAAACAACAATTTCCAACCATGCCATAAAGCACTTAGTGCACCAAGACAAATTATATATCAAACCCTAGAGTAGGCCTTGTGTTACATAAAAAACCTACTATAGTTTTGATATTAATTTGGCTTAGCATGAAGGAAGGCCAATTATAGTATACTCAATCAATTAGCATTCTCAAGTTAAGGTTTAGATATGACCAAATTGGCTAGGTAAGTGGAAGGGGTGTGGGGATCCCCCCGTTTCTTTCCTTAGACACCAATTGATTTGGCTAGGTCAGACAACGGAACCAATTAAAAATCTCATTCCCTTTACCTTCCCAGAACCACTTGCCTAGACACCAACTGGCTGATAAACGCTAATCAGTTTTGCATCATGATTGAGTTTATACTACGACTAAATATATTTTTTATGAGGACTTTGATGGTCTCATACACATCCTAAATAATCATGTTATTATTGTTCATAACAACAAGAATAAACAAAAGCATATCAATCCAGCATATGCAAAAATATGATTATCCATCAAGCATATTTGTCTTAATATGCAAATCATAGCATGATTTTACAATTCTCTATTCACTTCACTTATTCATAGGAAATGGCCACAGCGGGACCCCTACATGCTATAGGAGACCCTATTGAATGGAAAGAGAGGGCCTTTAAACCCTACTTTACCCCTATGACTGGATGGCCTTGGTGACTAACCCAATCCAAAGCAGTTACTAGGATAAGACATGTTATTAAGATGCATTTGATTAGAAATATGCATAATATCATATTGAAAACAATAACTTGCTCTTTTCATGATAATATTTACTATCATACATAGATTAGGGTTTAAGAATAATAGCCTCAAATCCAAATGGCAAACATCATACTATGATTATTTTTCATAACCATACAACATTCCACTGAACCCTAAGTAATGGCATGCATCTAAAAACTATGATCAAACTAGCTATCTAACAAGCATTTGATCATACAAATGATAATTAATTGAAAGAATTAATGGTTGCTCTGATACCACTGATGGGTTTCTTAAGGGTCATCATGAATGTTTGATGCATAGGATTTCAAAATTTACATAAAGAAAAATCCTTATTGGCTTGAAACCCTAATTCCAAGATCCCCTCATTCATATACAACTAATATATCACTAATATGGTTCATGAGAAATACCTAGAATACTGTTTTCCACTTCTTTCCACTAGGATCACAAGTGCAAGCCCTCCAACGGTGATCTACATAGGAATTGACCTAAGGAATAACTCTTACATCGATTGCTTGCTTGATTAGGACTCTTCTTGACAGCCTTCTGGACTTTGACCTTTATAGGACACCCTGTCCTCCTGTAGGCTACTCTGAATGCTTTCCAAAACCACTCTTGGATTTGGGATTTCCCTCTTATAGGACACACTAGGCTTATGTCTTAAATCCTAAGACTTGTCCTAGTAAGAACAACCATGTCTTAAAGAGACAAGGTTTGTCTTAAGGAGAAGGGAGGAAGGTAAAACACTCAGAATAAAAACTATGGTGGAACTCTTCTTAAAAACATAACACCATCCCTATTTATAATGTTAAGAGGGGCGTGTGATATTTCCATCCATCAACTTGTTAGATATGATTTTTCAAGACCGGAGAGAAGTTATCTGGCTTGAAAAGTCATATCCAATAAGTTGATTCATGCACCAAGGCTCATATCTGCATCCCTTCTCATTCCTAGATGATTTTTGAATTGCCACATGGCAAGTACCATTCCCTGGGAAGCAAAGAGGTGCTTTTTCAATCTCCAAGCATCGAAGAATTTGATGAGTCCTGATAGCAGAAGGATATTGCTTCAAATCGCATGCCAAATGAAGAGACGCGTCTCTTCATGCGCGCCTTCTCTATCCAAGCCTTTTCACTCTAATTTAAAATGTGTTGATCAATCAAGAATAATCCTAAGAGGCATGGGGATATGTGCCAAGAGAGTCCCAGTTGAATCAGCCAATGTGATTCATCTGTAGAAGGACTCTGGGTCCTTTCTGCGATCCATTCCTTGGCGCGCGCACGTATGTGCCCAAGGAGTCCATGCCAACTTGGACTCAAGTCCAAGTGGAGTTCCATGTCCAACTAAATCAGGATAAAACCTGATAAAGGTTGTGTTAATCTAGACATAACCCAATTTAAGTCTCTCTTAAATTGGTTAATCAAATTAGCAAGCAACTGGACCCAAATCGACTTGGGTTAGAAATTAAATTAGCTTACACATGTTAGTGTGCAATCTAGCAAACCAATTAGGATCCCATGACCCTAATTAAATTATGAATGACTTCCTTGGTCAACTCCCTAACATGTGTGACCCTTTGGGTTCCATATCTAGCTAGTAGTTGTTGGAAATTGTGTCCCAAAGCCAATCGACTGGGTTGTAGACGGTTGAGCTCAGTATTGTACTCTTTCTTTGAATAAATAAAATATTTTTTTTGGCAGCTCATCATATTTTGTATTTCCCTAAAATGAACTCTTTCCATGTGATAAAGTCCTTAGGACTACACTGACTTCGATATAGAGAGGATGTATCGAGTGGTCCTTAAACCCTGTTCACAACCAAAGGATATATTGTACTGGACGGCAATATATCAAGTATAGGTTGTTGTAGTTCACATCGTTTGGTTATCCTCTTGACCAAATGAGTGTGGTGACACTGATGTGATCTACAAGTGGGATATTTGATATCTCATTGAACGTGACTCCGTGCAGCCCCTTTCTGCCAAAGGGATACTCATGATTGGATATGGGTATATGTGTCCCTCTGACCTAAGGTCATCATGGTAGCTTACAAGCAACTCCCTGTGCTTTGGTGCCGGACTACCCGGATTTTTAATCCGGTGACGGAAGGTTCTGGGTACAAGCAAGTACTTGTGGAGCAGTGATGGACCAAGATGGAATTGACCTGTCCAAACAGTTTGGATTGAATGTCTCGTAGTATCTCAATTTAGCAAATCCTCGGCCGGGGTAGTCCTAGTGAAGTGTCACTGGGCTTGCGAGGTTGAGACACGTAGTGGACTGACTCTGTCTGGGTTGGCAGTCCAATCTCAGTCGTCCTGAGCATTAGAGGTCAAAGGGATGAATTATACGATAACCATATACCAGAGGTTCGATAGTTTGCTCCCGTATCTTCGACCAATCCGGATACCGGGACCCATTGCTAGATGGTTTCCTGTGCTGGTACTGGAATTGTTCCAGTGCTACCGTTTAGGTTCGAACCTATGAGGTCACTCGCCACAGAGGATTACTCTCTGATTCGGATACCGATTACGATTGGGAATCATCTCGGTTTTATGGTCACAGTATTTTTTAGCATATTTTTCCATGTCTTGCCCTTGTCTATGTCAACCAAAAATTGTTCCGGGCTGACATGGACTGCGCCAGGTTTTTTCTGAATCAGTTTTGAACTGATTCGGAGTTCGTTTCGGCCTTCAATTGGTTGTGAACCAATTTTGAAATTCCTTGAACCAAATTCAATTGGTTTGGACTAATTTGTTTAAAAGAAAATTGGACCGAACCGGTGTTCCCTCTCCTCATGACCATTTACACGGTAATTTGCTGACTTTTCACTGGGAGGAATTTCTTGCATCCGATGAAGGCCAAACGTCCGAAGTCAAACCCGCTGGGCATCTCTTCTCCTCCCTCCACCTGTCCATTTAAACCTTGTTTAATGGCTGATTAAATTGGATCAATTGCAGCCAGTGCCTTCTTGGCTTCCCAGCCTCTCCAAATTCTTCTCCCTGCAGCCTATAAAAACCTGCAAACCCCCTCTGTTTCGGTGGTTTGTTTTTCACCGTGAAAAGAAAAGAAAACACTTAGTATATTCTTCCGTTTGAGAGGCTGAAATCTGGGTCTTTGAGGCTTGATCCATTCTCCCATGTAGTACTCTTTTTGGGGTGGGTTTAGGAGTGTGTGAGGGAGAGAAAACCCATTCTTTCAACTGCTCAAACCTGCACTGCAGCAAAGGAGTATTGCTGCAGTCCACTATGGCCGCGAATCATCTTCCAGCGGCTAGCACCGCGTGTGGAGAGAGATCTGGGAGCCCCGGGCATGTCTCCCATCTAGAGGGAGTACCCTTCTACTCCTGGGAGCAAGCCACATGAGCCGGGATCGCCGCTGCAGCTCCAAACATGAAGCAAAAGAGTGCTGTCCAGATTCTGCAGTGAATTTCAGTAGCTGACTTTGGCAATTTTCCATTTTTGTTTTAGCTTGTTTTGCTTGCAGATATTGGTGCCAAATCGAAGAGCGCTTGTCTAACTTGCTGTTGCTCAAATTTGGGAGCAAACAGAGGTCCAGAAGGCAGTGTTCCGATGCTCTTTTTCAGGCTCAAAACAGGGTATCCCATGGTCCAAGGAGGAAGAAAGCTGGAATAGATTTATTCTAGCTATTCTTGCCTATTCCAGGTTTATTCTAGAGTTATTCCAGCCAGAATAAAGGTATGGAAAAATTATTATTTAATCATGCATAGATAAATCTATTTATTTATATATTTTGCAAATATTTTATATCATCATACATGCCTATTTGCAACTAGAATTAGATTAGTTTCTGGGCGGAGCAATTTTCTGCTGCGCGGATTTTTAAAAATATTTTAAAAATCTTTTCTGCTCCCACAGCTGTTTGCATGCCTAGTGTAGGATCATGTCAAACCACCTGCACCATTTTCTTTCAATGGTATCAGAGCCAGGTTGCATGTGTAATCTAAATAGTATGCATGTTTAATAGATTAAAATTAGTTTAATCTAAAAATATATCCTGATTTCTTTTTGGAACCTAGTTGAGACCTTCACCATTACCGTGTGTCTTTGACACGATGCGGATCGTCTGTGTTGACCTCTTCAGAAGGATCCTTAAAGAATATTAAAATTAAAAATATTTTAATTTGATGATACATGTTATTGGGCATATTTTATATGGATATAAAATATTTGTAAAATATCTTGATGCATGATTTGTTATGTAAAATTGTTTTACATAGAGACTTAATTGAAAATTGTTTTAATTAAGTATTTGGCTTATTAAAAAAAAAAAAAAATTAGGTTTATGAAATCTAATCAAATTTGCATAAGCCATTTTGGGTTAATTGGGTTAGCTAACTAGTTGGGTCCATAACTGGGTTAGACCTAAGTTTAGTTGAACCGGATTACAAGAAGATTAAACAAAAGTTGTTTAAGGTCATTCTTTAGAACTATCTAATAGTTAGATTAGTTGATCCGTTCATCTAAAATGGATCCAATTAGTGGCTCAGTGGATGCCCGAGTCTTTAGGCTAGTCTGATCGAGTCTGGTAAACCGACTGGTGTCGAGGTAGGTTTGGCATTGTGATCATGGCTGTATGAGGCTACCTCTTTCCTGGCCAACTTGGTTGGTGTCTAGGAAAGATGGTTAATGGTGGATACTCATCCATGATCTCACCTACCTGGCTAGTCGAGTCGACCAGAACTGATTGGAAAAGCTCAATGACTCGAGTTAACCCATGCCACCTAGGTTGATCGGTCTGACTGATCTATAGGTGCCCATGGATCAATTTATTGATTTATATCAACCCTCCTGGAATCTGATTGATTCAGTAGGAGGATGATCCATGTCCTTGTCTTTTTCTTCTGTCACAATTAAAAATTAAAAAAAAAATCCTTTAAATTTATTAGGTCCTTAAAAAGACTAAGTCAAAGAGTTGACAGTGTCTTAGCCTCCCATTAAGTTGGATAGAAATGTGTCCACTTTCTTGGTGTGCATCGGCAGTTCCAAAGAACGGGTGTACATTCGATGATTGGAATTTCTATCTGATAGATGATGGTTCAGTGCAACCTCCTTAACGGGACCAGGTGGGCCGGCCAAAGTCGGGCTTGGTCTTTAGTTAGCTGGAAGCATTGGATTTGTCATTTTAATGGTTGGACCTAACCAGAGACCTGCAATAGGAGGCCCCAAGGCATCGGGGTGTTCTCTGGGGCAAAATGAAATACTGAAAATTGTTTAGGGAAGCAATTGGTTTACGAACCTACCTTTAGGCTCATATAGGTGAGCTGGCCAAAGTCGGGCTCATGCGTGGCCTATTGGATTTCAGTACCCACTTGAAAAAGTGTTTTCACGGATTGGAGTTAGACGCTACCAATCTGAAAAATTAGTGGGAGAAACCTTTAGACTAAAGTCCAAGTGTTTTGGTTAAATTATTAATTCATACACTAATTTGGTCTTATTTTCTTTTCAGATGTCTTCCAATTTATCGCTCCGGTCACTTCTCGACAACAAGAAGTTAAAGGGTCACAACTTCGATAGTTGGTATCGAAGATTGAGAATCATTTTGGAGCATGAACGGATCCTCTATGTGATAACGGATCCGGCACCTCAAATCCCTCCCGCTAATGCACGGAGTGCGGTCAGAGACGCTTAACTGAAGTGGGTCTCTAATTGGACTACTGTCTGATGCATTATGTTAGCGACGATGAACGACGAGTTTAGTCGCAAATTCGAGGAGGCCCAACCTGATGAAATCCTTCAAAAGTTGAAGGTATCCTTCGGCACCCCGGATGATGTAGAACGATACAAAGTGTCTTGTGTCATCTACAATTCCAAGATGCCGAATGGTGGTTCAGTCACTGATCATGTATTGTACATGATCGAGTTGATTGAAAAGTTGGGCAAACTCGGATGCCCCTTGCATGAGCAGCTCGGCAAGGATGCGATCCTGAATTCTATTCCCTCCTCCTATCTTGATTTTCTCGATCATTATAGAATGAACAAGCCTGCAGTTAACTACCATGGTCTTTTGGGGTTGCTGCAGACTTTCGAGAAAGACCACCAACTAAATAAGGGGGTGGTGAATTTAGTGGAAGGTAGTAGAGGTCGTCGTCCCTTTAAGAAAGGGAAGAAGAAAATAAATAAAAAGGGAAAGAAGGTACTGAATGCTCTTGGCCCTAGTCAGACCAGGAAGTATAAGGCTGATCAATCTTCTGCAGAGTTTTTCTATTGCAAGAAGAAGGGACACTGGAAGAGGAACTGTCCTCTTTATATTGTGTCCCTTGATCCGAACAGGTCGAGGAAGCAGAAGTCTGCTGAACAAGGTATTTATATGATAAAATCTTGTAATTACTCAATTGTTGATACTGCTAACTGGGTATTTGATATTGGTAGTCCAATTCACATTTGTAATTTGTTACAGGGACTTTAAGTTAGCAGAAAATTTGAAGATGGAGAACAGTTTCTGAGCGTCGGGAATGGAAATTATGTTCTAGTACTGGCGGTCGGAGTCTTGCATCTTGTCTTTGAGTCTTGTACTGTCGAACTAGTTGACTGTCACTATTGTCCTAGTTTCATTATGAGCATAATCTCTGTAGGCCTTTTGGCCAATTGTGGTTTTGAACTATCAATAAAAGGATATTTTTGCAATGTTATTTTGAATAACTCTGTTATAATGAAAGCTGGATTAAATAATGGCATATATGTAAGATCAAGGCCTGTTAGTGTAATGTACACTTCTAGCAAATGCCCAAGGTTAGATAATGTCAATGATTTGTATCTTTGGCACTGTAGGCTAGGTCATATTAACCAAAATAGGATAAACAAGATGCGAGGAGATGGACTCCTCGAGGTCAGTGATTCTGAATCACTGCCCACTTATGAATCCTGTTTACTTGGTAAAATGACCATGTCACCTTTTACTGGAAAAGGTAAATGAGCTATAGAACTTCTAAGTCTCATACATACTGATATATGTGGACCGATGACAGTTAGTGCCAGAGGAGGATACAAATATTTCATTACTTTTACAGACGACTTTTCTAGGTTCGATTATGTCTTCTTAATGAGACATAAGTCTGAGTCGTTTGAAATGTTCAAACGATACCGTAATGAAGTAGAAAAGCAAACTGGAAAAAGTATTAAAACCCTTCGATCTGATCGAGGTGGCGAATACTTATCTGGTGCATTTTTGACATATCTTGAGGAGAATGGAATTTTCTCTCAGTGGACTCCTCCAGGTACACCACAGTTGAATGGTGTGTCCAAAAGGAGGAATCGAACCTTGTTCGACATGGTTCGATCCATGATGGGCTTCACAACTCTGCCACTATCCTTTTGGGGATATGCTCTCCAGATAGCCTATTACTTATTAAATGATGTTCCAAGTAAGTCTGTTGTCTCCACTCCGTATGAGATGTGGACTGGACGTAAACCCTCAATCTCACACCTTCGGGTCTGGGGTTGTCCGGCTTACGTAAAGTATTTAGACTCAGACAAACTTGGTCCAAGGTCTGATCGGTGTTTATTCATTGGTTATCCTAAGGAAACCAAAGGGTATTTCTTCTATTTGGAGAATGAACAAAAGGTGTTCGTTGCTCTTAGAGCTATCTTTTTGGAAAAGGAGTTCCTTGGAGAAGGAACTATAGCCTCTAAGATTGAACTTAATGATGCTCAGCCAATAGAAGAACCTGCACACTCTAAGGACATCGTAGAACTGGCTGTGATTGAATCACACCCAGAATCCATTAGGAGATCTGGTAGAATACCGCATCAGCCGGACAGATACTACGGTTTCTTGGTCCGGGACGGCGATACTATTGAGCTCGATGAGAACAATGAGGATCCGATCACCTATATGGATGCTCTTCAGAGATTTGACTCTGAGGCATGGCTTGGAGCCATGCGATCCGAAATGGAGTCCATGGAAATCAACAATGTTTGGACATTGGTTGATCCACCTGAAGGAATAAAACCCATCGGGTGTAAATGGATCTTCAAGAGGAAAAGGGGCGCAGATGGGAAGGTAGAGACATATAAAGCCCGTCTGGTTGCCAAGGGGTATCGTCAGTGATATGGTATCGATTATGACGAGACTTTCTCCCCTGTGGCAATGCTCAAGTCCATTCGGATCATGCTTGCTTTGGCAGCATATTTTGATTACGAGATCTGGCAGATGGATGTCCGAACCGCTTTCCTAAATGGGGAGCTGGAAGAGGAGGTGTATATGATATAGCCTGAAGGGTTCACATCCACAGATGAATCAAAAGTATGCAAGTTGAAGAGGTCCATCTATGGACTCAAGCAAGCATCTCGAAGTTGGAACTTACGGTTTGATAGATGTATCAAATCATATGGCTTCGTCAGGAATGGAGAAGAACCGTGCATCTATAAATGGGTTAATGGTTATGTGATTATATTCCTAGTACTGTATGTTGACGACATTCTCTTAATCGGGAATGATGTCACAGCATTACAAGGAATAAAGGTCTGGTTATTATCTCAGTTCTCCATGAAAGACTTGGGTGAAGCTTCTTACATACTAGGTATGAAGATCTATAGAGATAGATCTAAGAAGCTTTTGGGATTGTCCCAGTCTACGTACATTGATACCATGCTGAAACGGTTCAGCATGGAAAATTCCAAGAAAGGCTATCTCCCGATAGGTTCTGGAATTACTCTTTCCAAGAAGGATTGTGCGACAACTCCTGAGGAAAGAGAATGCATGAGTAGAGTTCCTTATGCTTCTGAAGTAGGCTCTATCATGTATGCTATGACTTGTATTAGACCAGACATGGCATACTCACTAGGAGTAGTGAGCAGATACCAGTCTGACCTAGGTGAGGTGCATTGGAAGGTGGTTAAGTCCATCCTTAAGTATTGGAGAAATACTAAAGATCAATGGCTGATTTATGGAGAACCTGACTTGAAACTTGTGGGGTACTCTGACTCCAGTTTCCAGTCGGATAGAGATGATAGAAAGAGTGTGTCAGGATTTGTATTTACCCTGAATGGAGGAGCGATCTGCAGGAAAAGTTCCAAGCAGGCAACTGTTGCAGACTCGGTATGCAAAGCAGAATACATTGCAGCATCAGATGCAGCAAAGGAAGCTGTGTGGTTGCGAAAGTTTCTTAGAGAGCTAGGGGTGGCACCTTCCCTAGATGGTCCTGTTCCGATGTATTGTCACAGTACTAGAGCCATTGCTCAAGCTAAGGAGCCTAAAGATCATCACCGCACCAAACATATACTGCGGCGATACCACCTCGTATGAGAGATCGTGGAACGAGACGACATCAATCTTCTGAAGATCGATGGAGAAGAAAATCTGGAAGACCCCTTCACTAAAGCCCTCGGAATAAAAGAGTTCGACTATTGTAAATGGGAAATGGGTACTAGATACTCTTCTGATTGGCTTTAGTACAAGTGGGAGTTGTTGAGAATTGTGTCCCAAAGCCAATCGCCTGGGTTGTAGGTGGTTGAGCTCAGTATTGTACTCTTTATTTGAATTAATAAAATATTTTTTTTGGCAGCTCATCACATTTTGTATTTCCCTAAAATGAACTCTTTCCATGTGATGAAGTCCTTAGGACTACACTGACTTCGATACAAAGAGGATGTTTTGAGTGGTCCTTAAATCCTGTTCACAACCAAAGGATATATTGTACTGGACGTCAATATATCAAGTATAGGTTGTTGTAGTTCACATCATTTGGTTGTCCTCTTGACAAAATAAGTGTGGTGACACTGATGTGATCTACAAGTGGGATATGTGATATCTTATTGAACGTGACTCCGTGCAGCCCCTTTCTACCAAAAGGATACTCACGATTGGATATGGGTATATATGTCCCTCTGACCTGAGGTTATCACGGTAGCTTGCAAGCAACTCCCTGTGCTTTGGTGCCGGACTACCCGGATTTTTAATCCGGTGACGGAAGGTTTCTTGGTACAGGCAAGTACTTGTGGAGCAGTGATGGACCAACATGGAATTGACCTGTCCAAACAGTTTGGATTGAATGTCTCATAGTATCTCAATTTAGCAAATCCTCGGTCGGGGTAGTTTTAGTGAAGAGTCACTGGGCTTGCGAGGTTGAGACACGTAGTGGACTGACTCTGTCTGGGTTGGCAGCCCAATCTCAGTCGTCCTGAGCATTAGAGGTCAAAGGGATGAATTATACGGTAACCATATGCCAGAGGTTCGATAGTTTGCTCCCGCATCTTCAACCTATCCGGATGCCGGGACCCGTTGCTAGATGGTTTCCTGTGCTGGTACTGGAATTGTTCCAGTGCTACCGTTTAGGTTCGAACCTATGAGGTCACTCGCCACAGAGGATTACTCTCTGATCCGGATACTGATTACGATTGGGAATCATCTCGGTTTTATGGTCACAGTATTTTTGAGCACTCTTTTCCCCATCTTGCCCTTGTCTATGTCAACCAGAAATTGTTCCGGGCTGACCAGGACTGCTCCAGGTTTTTTCGGAATCAGTTTTGAACTGATTCGGAGTTCGTTTCGGCCTCCAATTGGTTATGAACCAATTTTGAAATTCCTTGAACCAAATTCAATTAGTTTGGACCAATTGGTTTAAAAGGAAATTGGACCGAACCGGTGTTCCCTCTCCTCGTGATCGTTTACACGGTAATTTGCTGACTTTTCGCTGGGAGGAATTTCTTGTATCCGATGAAGGCCAAACATTCGAAGTCGAACTCGCTGGGCATCTCTTCTCCTCCCTCCACCCGTCCTTTTAAACCTTGTTTAATGGCTGATTAAATTGGATCAATTGTAGCCGGTGCCTTCTTGGCTTCCCAGCCTCTCCAAATTCTTCTCCCTGCAGCCTATAAAAACCTGCAAACCCCCCCTATTTCGGTGGTTAGTTTTTCACCCTGAAAAGAAAAGAAAACACTTAGTATATTCTTCTGTTTGAGAGGCTGAAATCTAGGTCTTTGAGGCTTGATCCATTCTCCCATCTAGTACTCTTTTTGGGGTGGGTTTAGGAGTGTGTGAGGGGGAGAAAACCCGTTCTTTCAAGTGCTCAAACCTGCACTGCAGCAAAGGAGTATTGCTGCAGTCCACTAAGGCTGCGAGTCATCTTCCAGCGGCTAGCACCGCGTGTGGAGAGAGATCTGATAGCCCCGGGAGCATCTACCCTTTAGAGGGAGTACCCTTCTACTCCTGGGAGCAAGCCACGCGAGCCAGGATCGCCGCTGCAGCTCCAAACGTGAAGTAAAAGAGTGCTGTCCAGATTCTGTAGCGAATTTCAGCAGCAGACTTTGGTGATTTTCCACATTTGTTTTAGCTTGTTTTGCATGTAGATATCAGTGCCAAATCGAAGAGCGCTTGTCTAACTTGCTGCTGCTCAAATTTGGGAGCAAATGGAGGTCCGGAAGGTAGTGTTCCGATGCTCTTTTTCAGGCTCAAAATAGGGTATCCCACGGTCCAAGGAGGAAGAAGGCTAGAATAGATTTATTCCAGCTATTCTAGCCTATTCTAGGTTTATTCCAGAGTTATTCCTATTAGAATAAAGGTATGGAAAAATTATTATTTAATCATGCATAGATAAATCTATTTATTTATATATTTTGCAAATATTATATATCATCATACATGCCTATTTGCAACTAGAATTAGATTAGTTTCTGGGCGGAGCAATTTTCCGCTGCGCGGATTTTTAAAAATATTTTTAAAATCCTTTCTGCTCCCGTAGCTATTTGCATGCCTAGTGTAGGATCATGTCAAACCACCTGCACCATTTTCTTTCAGTAGTAGATTTAGGTTTAGCCGATTCGAACCAATCAAACCTAATTGACATTATTAGGTTAAATTGAGTTGGCCTAAATTGCCAATTCAATCTGTCCATCGAATTGACTCATGTAACCAATCTAATTGGTTCATGAATACCTACAAGACATGACTGACATCTAGCAACATGTCATGCCTACCCAAAAGATGAGGAATTTGGTGGAAAGTACCAAAATATCCTTCAGTAGAAACTTACCATGTAATTCAATCTTTTGATCTCCCATTATCTCGATTAAGTGATGGGTATGTATAAATGTCAAACCCTAGAACTTAGTCATTTCAAATCTCTATTCTATAATGAAGACTCAACTAATTACTGATTAGAAATCACTTCTAATCTCATCCTGCTTTGATCACAGACTTCTTGAGTCATCAATCGAAGAGAACACTTGGGAAAACAATTCCTCTTACCAGGAATGATCAATTCTTTGTTGGTCCACTCATATCCTTCGTACACCTTCCACCATATTCGAGAACACCCCATATATGACTTACTATCATGAATGAGTATGAACCAAAACATGGCTTAGTGTGCACAAAGAACCATGGTGACCTCAGGTCTAAAGATCACATGCACAACTTCTACTTTGAGATTTATTTTTGACAAGTAGTAAGACTTCCATAAGATAGTCCTGGTGTGGATGTGTTCGGTGAACTCATACCCTAATGAGCACCCTTATCCTTGCATTAGTATCTCTACACAAATGGTTGTGAGATCAACCACCCTCTTATTAGAGCATACATAGAATAAGCTAGTCTTTTCGGACATATCGATCCCCGAATCGAAGATCCATCGACTAGGAACATTTTAGGTTAGGATTTATAGGAACTTAGGTCTCACTATCATGAAATCCATCATAACCCTAATTCCATTTGCCATAACCTATGGGGTTCATTATAATCTTTAAATAAGACACAACATTATGATAAAACAATATGCCTTTATTAATATCATACAGGAGTTGGAAGATTGCAGAAATGCCATTACATAAGATTGGCTTTTAGGGCACTTTCCTTTCAGAGAGGGCCCTACCTCATCAGAATTGCTTGAAGGACGAAAACTATATCCTAATGTGGCCATCCTAGCAAAGACCAGGGAGGAACAGAGAAGGACGAAGAATGAAGGAAGGAAGTTGGAGTCCGAAGGGGCTCTAGTGATGGGCTCTACCAGACCAAAGGATGGGAAGACTGCAGAAGACTAATCTGGTAGCTTTGGAAGTCAAAAACACCCGAAGGGGAAGAAGAGAATGGCTCTGGTTCATCAATGGGCATAGATGATTTGAAAGAAGTGATGTTCTCAGGAAGTTTCCCACTTTTCAAAATGACCAGGTAGAGGCTGTACCCCCCTTGCAACCGCCTCCATCGGATCGTCACCACATGTCAAAATCAGTGAGGAACGATGCTTCGATTCACCAAAAATTGCTTCAGGTCCTTTATCGGTCATTATGTTTCCTCAGACCGGCTAATGTGTCATCCTCGCATTGGCTCAAGGTCCGCCTCCTAAGGCACCAGTAATCATGGTATTAATGGTGCTCGATTTCTACCTTTCCATGTTAGCACTTCATTTACTCCCTTTGCCCCGAGTGCCGTGCACTAATGGGATTCGGGAGTGGGGGACAAATGATGTGGCAAGATCGTTGATGTGGAGTCCCTGTTAGATCCGACCGATACTGCATGTTGCCGTGTCAAACCCTTTGCCAGGTGACTCCCTGGAGATCGAGGCACCCTGGCAGGAGTCGAGCACCTTCGCTGGGTGGCTCCCTCAAGATCGAGCCCACCTTGGTCAAAGTCGAGCTCCCACTATATTCGAGCTCCTTTGCTGGGTAGCTCCCTCGGGGTCGAGCCCACTTTGGCCGAAATCGAGCTCCCGCTCTCGTCAAGCTTCTTTGCTGGTAGGCTCCCTCGAGGTCGAGCCCACCTCGATCAAAGTTGAGCTCCCACTCTCTTCGAGCTCCTTCACTGGGTGGCTCTCTCGGGGTCAAGCCCATCTTGGCAGAAGTTGAGCTCCCGCTCTCTTCGAGCTCCTTCACTAGGTGGCTCCATCAAGGTCGAGCCCACCTTGGTAGAATTTGAGCTACTATTTTCTTCGAGCTCCTTCATTGGGTGGCTCTCTCGAGGCCAAGACCACTTCGGTCGAAGTCGAGCTCCCGCTCTCTTTGAGCTCCTTCGCTGGGTGGCTCCCTTGGGGTCGAGCCCAAGTCGATCGAAGTTGAGCTCTCGTTCAAATACCACGGTGCCACTTCCCTCGGGCAGTGGGGTGCCACTTCCCTCGGGCAGTGGGCTGCCACCCAAGGACCATGGAGGAGCACCACCTGGGATGCCATGATCACCCCTACTATTATTTACACCAGATACAAAAAGGCACCCTGCCCAAAGCACAGCACTCTTGACTGATTGTCAGCACCACCCGAAAGAAAAAACTATCCTAGAAGATTCAAATCTAGGGGGTGGCTGTCCCCTGATCGAGTCACTGCCAGGTTTCTTGAAGAAGAGTGACCATATAGAGAGTCAGAGCATGCGGCATAACCCTTTATCATGAATAAAGAAAGGCACCTATGCACATGTAATGAAGTACTGCCAAATGTTGACCCTCCAACAACGACAGAAGGGGAAGATCCCAAGGTAAGCCATTGAGAGAGATCAGGGTAAAATTGACTCTTTGAGGGTTCCCACGAGAAGGTAAGCCAGACTAACTCGAGCAAATAGGGGAGAGGGCAGCACACAGGATAGCAATGGCGAGACTGAACGCTTTGGGCTATCGGAGACTCATCAGAAGGGTCTTCATAGACACAGCCACAAGGCTCGAGATCTCCTCAGCTGCTCTTACCCCAACTTCATTCCCTCTATTTCAAACTAAATCTCCTCCTCCAAGTGTGGAGTCCAAGCAAGGGGCCCATAAGGGAGGATCTGTTCTTCTAGATCGTCATTGACTTGATCATTGGAGTACCCCCATCGGGATCCCTAGCCCAAGTCTCCTCTATTTTGCAAGTCTGGGCATGTGTGTAGGCTCCTGTGTAATAAGGTCGGCATCCGAGGTCTGCTCCAGCTACAAGCCACGATGGTGTAGTCGACAACAGATGGCTTATACGAATGGTTAGTGATGCCTTTTGGCCTATCAAATGTACATAGTACATTTATGAGGATCATGACTCAAGTTCTGAAAGCTTTTATTGAGAAATTTATGGTAGTATATTTTGATGACATCCTCATACATAGTAAAATTAAGAAGGCTCATTTAGACTATCTTTGACAAGTCTACGAAGCCCTTATAGAGAATAGTCTTTATGTAAACTTGAAGAAGTGTAATTTATGACCCCAAGGAATATTTTTCTATGCTTCGTAGTAATTGCTGAAGGCGTGTCTGCTGATCTTGAGAAGATCAAGTCCATAGTCGACTGGCCCATACCCAAGAATGTACATGATGTTCGTAGTTTCCATGATTTAGCCACCTTCTATTGGAGATTTATTCAAGGGTTTTGAACAATTGTAGTGCCTATTACTAACTGTCTTAGGAAGGATGCTTTTAAATGGACCTGGAATGCTAATAAAGCCTTCCTAGAAATCAAGGACAAGATGACCTAAGCTCCAATTTTGAGGCTACCTGACTTTTCGAAAGTTTTTGAAGTAGCTTATGATGCCTCAGGTGTAGGAATAGGTGGAGTTTTGAGTCAGGAGAGTCACCCAGTTGCTTTCTTTAGGGAGAAGTTGAATGATGCTAAATTGAAGTATTTAACTTATGATAAAGAGTTATATGCAGTGGTCGAAGCCTTGAGGTAATGGAGATACTATTTGCTATCGGAGGAGTTTGTTCTTTACTCAAACCATGAAGAACTCCATTTCCTTAACTCCTAAAAGAAATTGAACCCATGGCATGGTAAATGGGTAGAGTATATCCAGGCCTATACTTTTTTCTTAAAACACCATGTAGGTGCTATGAATCAAGTTGCTGATGCACTTAGTAGATGATTTATGCTCTTGAACTATGTTAGTATTAAAGTCATACGGTTTGAAAAGTTAAAGGATGAATATGAGAATTGTACTGACTTTGGTAAAATTTATAAGGCTATTAAACAAGGACTGTCTAGTTCGTATAGTGAATATACTATTCAAGATGGTTATCTTTGTAGAGAGAGTAAGCTATGTATTTCTTATACTTCCCTTAGAGACTTCCTAATTTGGGAAACACATGCTGGAGGTTTAGTTGGACATTTCGGTAGAAATAAGACCATTTTAGCACTGGAGGACCAATTTTATTGGCCCAATATTAAAAACAATGTTGCCCAAATTGTGGCTAGATGTCGAACTTGTGTTATTGCTAAACAACAAAAGCAAAAAACTGGCCTATATACCCCACTTCCTGTACTGGATTGTCCTTGGCAAGATCTTAGCATGGATTTTGTTCTTGGATTACCTAAAACCATAAGGAAACATGATTCTATTTTTGTTATAGTTGACAGGTTTTCAAAGATGGCGCATTTTCTTCCATGTTCCCAACCCTATGTTGCCTCTAAGGTGGCAAAGCTTTTTCTGAATGAAGTAGTTAGACTACATGGTTTACCTAGAATCATAGTATCTTATAGAGATGTACGATTCACCAGTTATTTTTGGAAAACTCTCTAGCACTTGTTAGGGACAACTTAAATTTTCTGCATTCTATCACCCTCAAACAGATGGCCAGATTGAAGTCATGAATCGAAGTTTAAGGAACCTACTTAGATGTCTAGTGGGCGAGAATACTGTAAATTGGGATCTATTACTATCTAAAGCTGAATTTGCAAACAATATCTCAGTTAACAGATCCATAAAAAAAAGCCCATTTGAAATTGGCCATGGGTACAAGCCATGAAAACCTTTAGATCTTATTCCTTTACCCACGGATGAATGCATTTCTTAGTCTATAGAGTCATATGCATAGCAAATTAGAGAGTTTCATAAAGAAATAAGTGAAAAAATCAAAGAAAGCAATGAAACATACAAACATATGGCTGATTCAAGAAATAGACTCAAAGAATTTGATGAAGGAGACTTTGTCATGATCAAGCTTCAACCTGAACGGTTCCCACCTGGAACCATAATGAAATTACATACTCGTAGTGCAGGACCATACAAAATAATTAAGAAAATTTGACCTAATGCCTATGTGCTTGACTTACCACCTGAGCTAGGTATTAGTTCAACTTTCAACGTTTCAAACCTTATAAAGTATAAGGAACCAACATTGATACCTAGTGAGCTTTTCGGGCCTAATCCCATCCTTGATAGTGAGACAACCCATGAGTGTCAACCAGCCAAAATATTAGAATGGAGAGACATGATTGAGCAGATCTTGGATGACAAGATTATCACTACTCAAAGTAAACATTATCAACAATATCTGGTTCGTTGGCAAGCACACCCGAGATTGAAGATTCTTGGATTATCGAGAGGATTTGCAAAGGATTAATCCCGACTTGCTAGAACATTATTGTTTCCCAGTAAGCAACCCAAGAGGAGGGGGTGAATTGGGTCTTTAAAAATTAAAGCTAAGCTAACTTGATATGACAAGCTATTGACTTAACAAGGCTTGATACAAAGTAAGACAATATAATTCAACAAATATATAAGCAAGGTACTATGATTCAAATACAATGCTCTAAGATATAAGTGCAGCGAAAATTAAGAGCAATAAATAAAGAGCAAAGAGAGAGATCAAGCAATCACAAACACCAAAAGCTACAGTGGTTCGGTGCCAACCAATGCACCTACATCCACTCCACAACATCCCCTTGAGAATTCACTATAATCACACGATTACAGTTGATTAGTTTTTCGAGCTCACTAATCAAAACCTGACTTATTTTACAAGGCTCACAAGTCAAAACCTCACTTAGTTTTACGGGCTAACCAAGAATCTAATTGGTTTTCACAAGGCTAACCAACAACCTCTCTTAGTTTTCCGGGCTAACCAAGAACCTTAGTGATTTTGCGGGCTAACCACTAACTTAATTGATTTTGCAAGGCTTACCAATAACCTCACTTGGTTTTACAATAGGCTATCCAAGAACCCTTACAAGAAATAAGGTTTAGAAATAAAGAACCAATGTAAGCTTTCAATATCAAAGCAAATAAGTTGATATAGCTCGAAGTAGAGTTGCTTTGCACTTGTTGAAGCCTTTTGAATGTCCATGATTGAATGATCTTCAATGCTTTTGATAGCTTTTGAATCCTTGAAGGCTTCCTTTAGCTTGAGAGTGGTTGAAACTTGAATGAATAGGAGTTATCGCTGTTCTCTCTTCTTTTCTCTCTAAACTCTTTAATGGTATTCAATATCATTTCTTTTGATTTGATTTGGAGCATATAAATACCCTTCCAATGCCTTAAAACCGAATTCTAGTCATTAGACTTGAGAAACTAATTGTTGGGAGAAATTTGAGCGAGTTCTGCATTTGAAAAAACTAGCCGTTACTGTTGTCAGAACTCCATGTGTCGACACTTCCTCATTTGAGTCGATACATAAGGTCGACACATGTTCTTCTTGAGTCGATATATAGTTCAAAATGCTCCATTCAAATTCTCTGGAATTCTCAAATGTGTTGACACCTTCTCAGTTGAGTCGACACTTTGAATCAACACCTTGCTTCCATGTATCGACACTTCAACTATTCCTTCAGCTTCTGCAAGTTCTGTGGCTTGAAAGTCTCAGGCGATGTGTTGATCCATGTGTTGACACTTTAAGTTGACACTTCAGGTCCATGTGTCGACACTTCATCCATGCCATTTGAAACTTTGCTACGTACCAGCCTGAGTCGACACTTCATCTCCATGTGTTGACACTTCATATCACGTGTCGATACTTTGAGTCGACACATCACTGAAAAATTCATAGAAACTGCTGAACTTGAGTTGGAACAAGTTTCTACTTGGCTTAGATATCCATTCAACCATCTCTTAAGTGTCCAAGTCTTCTTTTGATCAATCTTTTCATTTCAAACTTGGTTCCTTCAACACAATCGGGCTTCTTCAAATTTTGTGAACATCCTTTCAATAAAAACATACTCAAAGCAAATTATTAGTCCTCAACTTATACTTAACTATTTTGCTTATCATCAAAATCAATTAGTGGAGTCAACAATCTCCCCTTTTTTGATGATAACAAAATCTTTAAGTATAAATTGCTTTAAAAGTAAAGCTTTAAGAGAATTAACCAAGATGCATAACATTGAAAGCATTAAGTATATCAACATTACTTGCATTAGAAATATGATCATTCAAGACACAAGTATTTGAGCTTGTTACAAAGATAGAGAGTATCAGAACTTTGATATTCATTTAAATGCATTGAGAACATGTATTATGATACTCTATAAGAAAATTTCAGCAAATAAAGCTCCCCTTGAATCAATGATTCATAACATAATTTGTAAGAATCTTATCAAAACACTGAAAGAGGGGTTTTAAGGATTAAATTTACTTTGAAAGGATTTTCAATTGTACATAAAGTAAAGCTCCCATTTTCATAAGAAATTTTGTAAATGATTTTCAAATCGATTTTTTTTTTTAACATATCACATGTATACATACCATATTTTTAAAAAAATGTCATTTATACTTAAATTACTCAAATTACTCCCCATTTATACTTAAATCTCATTAAATTACTCCCCCTTTTTGTTATCATTAAAAAGGTAGGAAATAGAGTTATCAATTCATTTTCGAAAATACTCGTTCTTTCTTTCTTTTTTTTTTGGAAGTTCCTTCAATGAATAGTGAAGACATTGAAGCAGAAAAACAATTCAAGATATAACATTCATTTCATCAAACACATAGAGATGAGGAACAATAAGTGTTTTCATATAAACTTAGAATTTGTACAGCAAAATGATACATAACAAAAATAAAAGACATAGAAGCATGAAAGCAAACTATCTAAAAGTACATAAAAAGTCCTAATCCTCATCCATCGAATCATCGGAAGATGAACCGATCTCAATTGGTCTTGTATTAGTGAAGCATCGAGCTCTCGACCATCGTGATCGAAGATCTCTAAGTCTGGTCCTGGTCGGCTATGGAGGGGTACGATGGCCATGTCCTCTTGACGAGCTTAAGTCCGACCTCTGGCTAGAGCAGTAGAGGTAGAAGCTATGTCCTCCGCAGGAATAGAAGTGATCGGGTCAACCAACTCAGCCATCGCTGGGAGAGGTGTATGATCGAAAGAAGGTCCAGAGTCAAGATATTGAAAGCCAGATGTATAAAATCCAAGCTCTCGAATCAATGATGATGTATGAAGGGTAGGAGTATCAGTAAGCTGTGTATCAAAAATAGGGGTCTCAACTGATGGAATAACAGGTGTATCAGCTGTAAAAAGTATCGGTGTATCTAAAGAAGATGCATCCACAATGGAGGTCCTAATGATAGGTGCATGAACAAATGAAGTGTCAATGTCAGGAAAAACAAAATCAGGTATATCAATGACAGGTGAATCAATGATAGGAGTGAGAATAGGAATAGGAACTGGAATAGAAGTGCGATCATCCGATCTAGAAGATGGATCAGGAATCTGGGTAGATAAGGAATATGGGTCAACAACAGGGCTCATAAGCAAGTTAGCCATCACCTCTTCAATTGGCTCTAATGTAAGATCAGTAATGTTAAACTGGTTTGAGTCAGTCTCCTCGTCTCCATCAATATCTTTAATAACTATATCTCCATCTCCAATTGTAGTCTCAACACCAGTATCAATATCAGCAATGTTATCAGCTGGTGCAGGAGCAGGTACATGAACAGGTGCAAGAGCAGTATCTACAGTCGGAGCACTTGTCGAAGATCTGGATAGTGTAGAGAGAATAACCGAGATACCATCACTAAGACCAATATGGCTCTCTCTCATCTCAGCTATGAATACGTCAAGACATTGCCTCATGATGAACACATCGATCTCGATGCGTCTGACTCTGTCCTCTAAGCTATCTGAAGTGCCAGGAGTCTCCGTCTACACTGGCTGAGGCTATGCAGATGTAGAAGGATCAAACTAAGAAGCAACCACTGGCTACGCTATCATCTCAGGCTGTGTCTCGCTCAGTCCAGCCTCACTTGAAAGAATCCACTCCTCCTCTATTGTGTCCTCATCATCAGCTCTATCCTTGGCTTGACCTGATATCCTGCATGTCCACTAGCCTCGTACTAAATGATAGCCCATCCGATGCAATGACCTGATGTCATACACATCGGTGTGAAGCAATGTGCGATAAGGCTCATCCTGGAAGCTAACTCCATACTCTCTAAATAATTTAGTCAATCCCATGCTGTAAGGTAAGCAAAGCCACTAGCTAGACAATGCCTCAGTCATCTAATATACCATCATAATAGGAAGGCATACTAGTGTGTGCTGAACCAGTGAGACCATCACAAGCAACTCCTGCTTGGTGATATAGTCGAAACATCCAGTCTTTGATAGAAGAATCTGGGTGACGATATGGTGCAGTAGTCTCATCTCCACAAACAACCTGGATGCTGGAATAGTGGCTCCCTCTAGTAGAATGTTGGACTCAAAAATGTACTGGAGACCACTGACTCGATCCATCAGACTGTCAACAACATATCCTATCATCAGTATATCCCATACTCTTCTCAGAATCTCTGAAGTAACAGGGATATCTCATCCTCTAACCTATGCTATCCAACCATCTATCATGCAGGCAAGTGATCCGTAGAACTCTTTCATCAGCCTGGGGTAATATCTCTCACTAAGTGAACAAAAAGAGGTCAACCCAGCATGTCGAATCCACTCTCCTATCCAGAAATGCTGCTGATCTGTAAAAGAAAAGTCCACTCAGCATCCTCCAACCACTGTCTTGGAGCTCATCCAGCTAGATGGAACAAATAAAGGTCGTGCTAGCAGATCCGGTGCTCTAGACTCATGTTGGGCCTTCATCCTTCGCTCTTCTTCTTGCTGTGACTGACGAGGTCGACGAACAACTTTCCTGCGAGGACCCATTGCCAAGATTCATGGTTTGGGCAAGGTTTTTGGTTGAAAAAGGGTTTTCTAGGGTTTAGGAAGCTAAACCTAGGAAGAAATCCAACAAAAATGGCTACCAAACATTCAAATTCAAGAAATTGACGGGCAAAAATAGTGAAATGGAAGGATGAATAGTATGGGTACCTCAAATCTAGGTGTCGGCTCGGAGGAGAAACAAATTGGGGGAAAAACAGTTCAGAAATCCCTTAAATTTCAGTTCGCTATCGGTTATGTGTCGGCTCATGCATGTGTCGACACATTTTGGTGTCCACACATGATGTGTCGACACATCAACTTAAAAACTGAAAAATTTGGAATTTCACTAAAAGATCAAAATCAATTGAAGTGAGATAGATCTAGAGTCAATCAATAGTGTTTAAACATGATTTATCATGAATAAGGTCAAATTGATCTAGTTTGAGTCAAATTATGGAAAAAATTTAATCAAACGGATTGATGATCCCGAGCTCTCTTCTAATCATACAGAATTGATCTTCCAAAAGAGGTTTAGTCAAAATACCTGCTAATTGAAATTCAGTACTTATAAATTTAAGCAAAACATCATTATTTTCTATTTTATCCTTAATGAAATGATGTGTAATTTCAATGTGCTTACTCCTAGAATGTTGAACAGGATTTTTAGTCAAGCAAATAGCACTGGTATTATCATATTTAATAGGAGTACTAGCCAACTTGATTCCAAAGTCTTCAAGTTGTTGCTTAATCCATAGGATTTGAGCACAATAACTTCCTGCTGCAATATACTCAGCCTCAGCTATGGATAGTGCAACTGAAGTTTGTCTCTTGCTAAACCAAGAGATTAAGTTCACTCCAAGAAATTGGCAAGTTCCAATAGTACTCTTTTTATCTAATCTACAACCAGCAAAGTCTGCATTAGAATACCCAATCAATTCAGCAGAAGAATTTCTAGAATACCATAAACCAATACTAATAGTATTAGATAGATATCTTATAATGTGCTTAACAGCCATAAGATATGATTCTTTATGTTCAGACTGATATCTAGCACACATGCAAATACTAAACATTATATCTGGTCTACTAGCAGTCAAATACAATAAAGAGCTTATCATACCTCTATATAACTTTTGATCTACGGATTTACAATATTCATCTTTATCAAGTCTACAAGAGGGGTTCATAGGCGAACCTATTGGTTTAGTAGTATCCATTCCAAACATCTTAATGATTTCTCTTATGTACTTAGCTTGGTTAATGAAGATACCATCTGTAGTTTGCTTGATCTGGAGTCTGAGAAAGAAATTAAGTTCTTCCATCATGCTCATCTTGAACTCACCCTGCATTAGCTTAGCAAAATCTTAACAAAGAATTTCATTTGTAGCACCGAAAATGATATCATCAACATATATTTGTACTACTAATAAATCATTATCTTTCCTTTTCAAAAATAGTCTTATCAATATTTTCTCTAGAAAATTCATTTTCAATAAGAAATTTGCTTAACCTTTCATACCATGCTCTAGGTTCTTGCTTTAATCCATAAAGTTCTTTATGTAATTTGAAAACATAATCAGGATGTGCATGATTTTCAAATCCAAGTGGTTGTTCAACAAAAAATATTTCAGATATAAAACCATTTAAGAAAGCACTTTTAACATCCATTTGAAATAATTTGAAGTTCATAAAACAAGCAAATGCTAATAATAGTGTAATTGCTTCAAGTCTAGCAACAGGAGCAAAAGTTTCATCAAAGTCAATCCCTTTCTCTTGATTGTAGCCTTTAGCAACTAGCATAGCTTTATTTCTAATAACAATATTATTTTCATATTATTTATTCCTAAATATCCATTTTGTGCCAATAATTGAAGCATTAGTGGTGCGGGCACCAGACTCAGAAGAAGACTTCAGGGCTCCATCTGGATCTCTGATTGACCTTGCCCGAAGAATTAGGGTTTTCTGGTTTTGTAATAAGGGTTGACTTGGTCAACTTAATTTTAGTCTTGAGTCTGTATTTCGCTGCAATTAAATTTTGTTGAGTCATGTTGACTCAGTACAAGTCCTAGTAGTGGTCTAGGTCTTCTCCAAGTTGGTGCCACTTTTTTTTCAGTCAAGTAAAGGTCCAGGGTGCCACATTTTTTCTCCCAGGCCCAAGCAAGTGGGCACCACACTCCCAGCCACACGCCAGAGTCCAGGAGGCACCACATCTCCATCTAGTGTCTTTGGTCCCTACACCACAAGAAGTAAGTTCCTTTTTTTTCTTGCACCACTTGGGAGAGAAATCCATCAAGATACCTCAATCCAAGGAGGAGCCAATTTCTTTCCAGATAAATCCAAGCCAGGATGGCAAGAATTTTTCTTGAAGAGAGGATCAAGGAGGTGCCCCACAATGTTCCATAAAAAATCCAAGTTATAAAAGGGAAGAGAGCATGTCTTGGGTTGGAATTCAAGGAGGTTCCCAAAAGTTTCCAAATGTGCCAAAGCCATGAAAGGAAGAAGCCTAAACTTGTAGAGCAAGACTAGGAGGTGTCCAAATGAGCGAAACCATGAAGGGAAAATCCTTGATTCATGGAGAGATACTAGGAGACACCCCCATAACCTGCCATTTGGAGCTGATTTTCAAGTTTTCTTGGAGTTTTTGGGCTGCCCACTCATGGAAGGAGTCTTGGGAAGAGAATTTGATGCCAAAAGTGTGGGTTAGTCCTATTAGTCCCACATGGAAAATGTATAAAATTTTATTTCTTTGTTATGTCTATATATTCAACTCTATGTAACTCTTGAATTTAATGATGAATGAAATCAATTTCTGTGTGAGCAACTTTGTGTTTCTCTCTTCCGCACTTGTATTCAGGTGTTGAGCTCCATGAGGGAGTAAATCCAGGTTCCCTAGGAACCTTGAGGAGGTGTGCGATCTCCAACCCCAAAACCCTACCAAAACCCAAGGTTAGCCACTTCAATTCCAAACCCTAGCCACCATCATCTTCTTCATTCCACCAATCATCCAAACCCTAATCTACCTCATCATCTTCGGCCCCTCTCTTCCACGTAGAGGCCGACCACCAGCATCCAGGTCCAGATCGGCTACTTCGAATACAGAGCAAATCCTAGAGGAAGTCAGATCAGCATCCAGGAGAATCAGGATTTCAGCAACATCAATTTTTCAAGTTCTTCTTATCTGGTAAATCCTTTCTTTGAGTATCTGGTTCCTTAACTTGTTCTTCTTCTTTCCTGGATCCTGAGTTCAGGAGAAGCCAACTCTGCCAAAGGACCAGTATTGGAGGATCCATTGCGAAGATATCCGAATCCAAGGATCCAACAATCTGCTCGAGAGAGTCCTTCCACCAAACTCTGTGAAGATCACTGCCTGGTACATAACCCTTCCCTTCTCTTTATTTCTGTCCTGTTGAAAGTTCAGAGAGAAACCCTAGGTCTGGGAATTTCTCAACCCCCAGCGATCCTTTACTCCTGAACTACTCTAATAATCTAGTTTCTTTGAATTGTGCTTTCAATTATTATATAGTTTCTTTCAACATTAGTTTATCTTTCCTTTGATTCAAAGCCGACTTCTTAAAATATATATATATATAAAAATATATTTATTTTAATTTGCTTCCGCATTCCACATATTCATTCTGCATCATTTTTGGTTTCAGAGCATTCGTTCTGCATCATTTTTGGTATCAGAGCTTTCGTTCTGCATCAATTAGATGGTCTTTCTACAAGTGTCCAAACAATATTTCTATCAAATTGTATTAGTTCTTCTTTCATAGCATTGATCCAATTAGAGTCTTTTTTAGTTTCTTCAAAACATTTAGGTTATACTTAAGATACAAATGCAATATAATCACATTCAATTCTAATAGAAGCTCGAGTTCTTATCCATTTAGATGGATCACCTAAGATTAATTCCTTAGGATATCCATGAGCATACCTCCACTCCTTAGGTAGATCTTGATGCTTTGGAGTGCTATCTTCTTTCTTATCCTTATCTTGTTCTTCTTCATTTTGTTGAGCTTGATCATTCAGTGTCAGCTTCTGAAGCTTGTCAACACCTGCATATTCTTCAAATGTATCATCTTTTCTTGAGGATTTGTTAGGAGATTTTTCAAATACAATATGTACTGACTCTTCTACAACCAAAGTTCGTTTATTAAATACTCTGTATGCCCTGCTTGATACAGAGTATCCTAAGAAGATACCTTCATCAGACTTAGCATTGAACTTTCCAAAATGATCTTTTTCATTATTCAAAACAAAACATTTACAACCAAAAACATGAAAATATTTCAAAGTCCATTTTCTTTGGTTCCAAAGCTTATATGGAGTTTTCTTTAAAATAGGGCATATCAAAACTCAATTTAAAACATAACAGGCTATATTAATAGCTTTAGCCCAAAAATACCATGGCAAATCATTTTCACAAAATATAGTACATGCCATTTCTTCTAAAGTACGGTTTTTCCTTTCTACTATCCCATACTGCTGAGGTGTCCTAGATGCAGAAAAAATATGTTCTATATCTTTTTCATTGTATAAGTTTTCGAAATCTTGATTTTCAAATTCAGTTCCATGATCACTACGAATACAAATGATTGAGACACATTTTTCATTTGAAACTTTTCTATAAAACTTTATAAATACAGTAAATGATTCATCTTTTTGTGCTAAAAAGAAAACCCAAGTAAATCTTGAAAAATCATCCACAATGACTAATCCATATCTCTTGCCTCTTTGACTTGATGTTCTATTGGTCCAAAGAGATCCATATGAAGTAGTTAAAGTGGCCTACTAGTATTTACAAATCCTTTTGGTTTGAAAGAAGTTTTGACTTGTTTACCAAATTGACATGTTTTACAAATTCTATCTTTTTCAAAACAAATTTTAGGTAAATCTCTAACTAAATTCTTTATACAAAGTTTTGAAATAAGGTATATACTAGCATGCCCTAACCTTTTATGCCATAGCCAACTAGTCTTTTCTTTAGTAGAATTCATTGCAATAAGGTATTCTCCATTAGGCAAAGATTGATCATTTAGGTCTACCAAATAAATATTTCCATGCCTTTTTCCAATGAATTGTACTCCATTTATATCCGGACTAGTAATCATGCAATATGATGATTTGAAAATTACTTGAAAACCTTTATCGCAAAATTGACTAATGGTTAAATGATTATGCTTTAAACCATCTACTAAAAGTACATTACTAATACTATTAGAAGGAATTATGTGAACCTTACCAATACCAATAATTTTTCCTTTACCATTATCATCGAAGGTCACACTCCCTTCATTCAAAGCTTCAAGAGAAGTGAATTGCTTCACATCTCCGGTCATGTGCCTTGAGCAACCACTATCAAGATACCAAACTCGTTTGTTTTTCTTGGTTTCAAGACACACCTGCAATAAGATCAAGCTTCGTTTTTAGGTATCCAAGCTAACTTGGGTCCTTTAAGGTTAGCATTTAGAATGATTCCTTTTGGAACACATACTTTATCAAAAGACATAATTTTTCTAAAATTACATTAATATGATTTATGACCTAATTTTTTGCAAGTAAAATAAGTAATGCTAGATGTTGCAGGTACAAAAATATTTTTGAAATACTTTTGTTGCTTTTGTGGTTTATATCCTAAACTTGCCTTATTAAAAACTGTTCTTTCATTGTTTAAGAGTAAGTTTAACTTTTCTGAACTATAAGTAAATTTATCAACAAAAGGTATTAACTTTTCAAGTTCATTTTTATGTTTAGCATTTTCAAGTTCTAAATCCTTGTTTTTCTTTAAAATAACATTATTAGACATAACATTTTTAGGTCTTTTTAAAACTTCATTTTCCATACATAAAGCACTATTTTTCTTTTCGAAGACATCTAATTTAGATTTCAAAGAAATAACATTATTTAGTAAAGAGTTGTTTTCTAAAGAAATACTATTTACATGCTTTTTCAATTTCTTATTTTTTGATAAAACTAATTTATAATCATGCATTAATTCTTCAAAAGCATTTCTAAGTTCATCGAAAGTGAAATCAATTTCAAAGTCAGAACATACCTCATCATTGTCTTAATGTACCTGAAGCAAAGATTTGCAACTTTAGTCTGCTCTTCTTCTGAACTGGAGTCTTTGCTGTCACTCCAAGTGGCCATCATTGCTTTCTTCCTTAATTTCTTCCATGATTTCTTAAGGAGAGGATAGTCAAACTTGTAATGTCCCAGCTTCTTGCACTCGAAGCATATAGGTACTTCCTTCTTTTTTCCTTTTCTTTCTCTTTTTCTTTTTCCTTTCCCTTTTCCTTGGACTGATATTTTTTTTTATAGGGAAACTTTCTCCTCTTCATGAATCTTCTAAACTTTCGTGCAAGGAGGGCTTCTTCATCTTCTTCTTCTTCTTTATCTTCGGACTCATAAATTGAGGATTCTTCTTGAATATTTGTCTTGAAAGTAATCCCCTTCTTCTTCTTGTCCATGTCCATAGATTTCTATTTTAGATTGAGCTCATAAGTTATGAGTGATCCCACTAGCTACTCAAGAGGTAGCTTGTCCACATCCTTTGCTTCTTGAATTGCAGTCATCTTCGGATCCCATGACGTTGGAAGTGACCTAAGAATTTTATTCACAAGATTAGCATTAGACATGACTTTACCAAGACTTCTCTTACCATTAACTATATTTGTGAATCGTGTATACATATCAGTGATAGATTCATTTGGTTCCATCCGGAACATCTCATATGTGTGCACTAACATATTAACCTTAGTATTCTTCACTTGATCGATACCCTCATGGGTAACTTCAAGTGTGTCCCATATTTCTTTGGCAGACATGCATGTAGATATCCTATTAAATTCACTAGGATCTAATGCATAATAAAGGAGGTTCATTGCCTTAGCATTGATCTCTAATTGTTCAATGTCATTTTCATCCCAATCATCTTCAAGTTTTGGGATGGAAACACCATTAACTACCACTGAAGGAATATAAGGATCCTTATCAACTACTATGCATAAATTGTAATCAATAGAATGCATATAAATTCTCATTCTAGTTTTTAAATAAGTATAATTTGTACCATTGAAAAATGGAGGTCTATTTTAGGCTTGTCTCTCAACTACACTGTACCAATTAAGGCTGTCATAGATCTTTACTCAAGGTGGTAAAGCCTATATACTGAGAACAGGGCTCTGATACCACTTGTTGCCTAGTAAGTAATCCAAGAGTTGGGGTGGATTGGGTCTCTAAAAATTAAAGCTAAGCTAACTTGATATGACAAGCTATTGACTTAACAAGGCTTGATACAAAGCAAGACAATCCAATTCAATAAATATATAAGCAAGGTACTATGATTCAAATGCAATGCTTTAAGATATAAGTGTAGTGAAAATTAAGAGCAATAAATAAAGAGCAAAGAGAGAGATCAAGCATCACAAACACCAAAAGCTATAGTGGTTCAGTGCCAACCAATGCACCTACATCCACTCTCCAAGATCCCCTTGGGAATTCACTATAATCACACGATTACAGCCGATTAATTTTTCGGGCTCACTAATCAAAATCTGATTTGTTTTATAAGGCTCACAAGTCACAACCTCACTTGGTTTTACGGGCTAACCAAGAACTTAATTAGTTTTCACAAGACTAACCAACAACCTCCCTTGGTTTTCCGGGCTAACCAAGAACCTTAGTGGTTTTGCGAGCTAACCACCAACCTAATTGGTTTTTCAAGGCTTACCAATAACCTCACTTGGTTTTACAATAGGCTAACTAAGAACCCTTACAAGAAATAAGGTTTAGAAATAAAGAACCAATGTAAGCTTTCATTATCAAAGCAAATAAGTCGATGTAGCTGGATGTAGAGTTGCTTTGCACTTATTGAAGCCTTTTGAATGTCCAAGATTGAATGATCTTTAATGCTCTTGATGGCTTTTGAATCCTTGAAGGCTTCATTTAGCTTGAGAGTGGTTGAAACTTGAATGAATAGGAGTTATGGCTCTTCTCTCTTCTTTTATCTCTAAACTCTTTAATGGTATTCAATATAATTTCTTTTGATTTGATTTGGAGCATATAAATATCCTTCCAAGGCCTTAAAATTGAATTCTAGCCATTAGACTTGAGAAACTAGCCATTGGAGGAAACTTAGGCAAGTTATGCGTTTGAAAAAATTAGCCGTTACTGTTGTTATAACTCCATGTGTCGACACTTCCTCAGTTGAGTCGACACATAAGGTCGACACATGTTCTTCTTGAGTCGACACATAGTTGAAAAAGCTTCATTTAGATTCTCTAGAATTCTCAGATGTGTCGACACCTTCTCAGTTGAGTCGATACTTTGAATCGATACCTTGCTTCCATGTGTCGACAGTTCAACTGTTCCTTCAGCTTCAGCAAGTTCAGTGGCTTGAAAGTCTCAGGCGATGTGTTGATCCATGTGTTGACAGTTTGAGTCGACACTTCATGTCCATTTGTCGACACTTCATCTATGCCATTTAAAACTTTGCCGCGTACCGGCCTGAGTCGACACTTCATCTCCATGTGTCGACACTTCATGTCATGTGTTAACACTTTGAGTAGATACATCACTGAAAAATTCACAGAAACTGCTGAACTTGAGCTGGAACAAGTTTCTACTTGGCTTAGATATCCATTCAACCATCTCTTAAGTGTCCAAGTCTTCTTTTGATCAATCTTTTCATTTCAAACTTGGTTTCTTCAACACAATCAAGCTTCTTCAAATTTTGTGAACATCCTTTCAATAAAAATATACTCAAAGCAAATCATTAGTCCTCAACTTATACTTAACTGTTTTGCTTATCATCAAAATCAATTAGTGGAATCAATAATTATCAAAGCAGAGTTGACCAATACTCGACAGGATCGAGTTCCTCCCACCCATGGAGAATTGGTGTCGATAACAGGGCTAGAAAGAAATGACAGGTCAATCCCACATCCCTGTGGATCACCTGTGGCTAAGCCCTAAACCCTAGATTTAGTTGAGTCCTGTACAAATCTAAGCCTATGAATAAACCCTTGAGCCTAATTGAGCTTGTGGAAAAAAACCTCCTGAACCCAACAGAGACCTATATATATATATATAAATCTAGTCAATTTTTATTTTGAGTTGTGATTGAGGGTTAGTTATGTCTTTGATCAAATTTGGTCCAATTTGATCAAGTGGATTTAAAATTAGTTCAATTGAGTCCCTTAATTAGTTAGTTAGTTTCAATTGAGTCCTGTAATTAGTTAGGGGATCAAGATTGCAAGCACAATTCAAGATTATAAGCCAAGAGGAGACCCAATTCATGGTGCCACATTAATTTGGTCAGCACCACATGCCACATCATCTTCTTGGATGCCCTATGCCATTGCATCCACCATGTTACCATGCCATGTCACCAACCATGTCATCCTGCCATGCCACATCATCATCCTACATATCTTGGTCAGCCACAAGAAGATTTAATTTGTCACCCATCTAAGAGAAGTCGGCCAAGGAGGGAGGGTGCCGCATCTCTTCTCATCGCCCATCATAAAATAATTCCATTTCAAGGGGACGCTTTTCAAGAAGAGTTTAAAGTTCACAAAGAGATGGGTGTCCACATCTATCCTCTCTCATATCTACCTTTCAAATCTGAAAAGCATGAAGGAGTCCAAAGGAACTAACACCAAGAGAGGAGAAGATTTACCAGCCAATTTCATATTTGAGATTTATTTTGTCGCACACTTCAAATCCAAAGGAGTGCATCATTTTATTTCTTGTCGCCCAAGTGAATGAATCCAAAAGGTATCAAACACCAAGTACTCAAGATGCCAAAGGGAGATTCAAATGGTGATTGACACCCAAAGAAGCCAACTCTAGGAGTTTCTTGCTCTTTCAACAAGAACTCAAGATTTTGTAGCCCATACTTCACTTATAATCTATAAATACCACCAGCAAACTTGCTTGTATAGCATCTTATTTTAATGAAATAAAGTGAGAACTTTTCTCTTCAATTCCTTTTCCACGAGGGCATCGAACTTCATGAGAGAGGGGGTGTGAGGTCCCAAGGCATGAGGCCCATCTTTCCAACTATCTAACTTCCAGCCATCCAAGAAACCCTAATTTGCCTCTATCCTTCTCTTACTTTCTTTATTCACATCTTTCCTTCCTTCACTGCCTTTCAACTTGTTTTCTTGTGAGTGAATTTAGGTGATCAAGATCTAAAGTAAAGGTGTTCTTTCCTTGGAACCAATCGAGTTGAAGATCAGAACCCGAAGAGCGATAATCCTAAAGTTCTGCCATGAATCCTAGAGTGCTGAATCTAATCCACAACAAGAGCGCTGCAAATCTTTGTTGGTAAATCAAGCCCCTCCTCAACTCTTTAGCTCTATCTCGTTGAAAGTAAGAACCCTAGTTTAGGTGATTTCTTAATCACCAAGTCCTAATTCTTAATTAGTTTTGTTGAATTGCTTTGCAGGTAGCATAACTAGTTGACTAGTTAAATTCATCTAAGTACTTTGAGTCATATTTCTAAAAATTTAAAAAAATTAATCTCTACTTAATTATTGATAATCAATCTTAGAATTATTTGTTTAATTTTGCATCTTTGGTCCTGCATCATCCACCTTCTTTACTACCCTACAGACGTTTGAGACTTACCCTAACGGCTCCATGTAGCGAGGTGGGTGAGATGCCATAGAGGTGAGAGGTTGCTCCATGAGTGTGAGTCCCAAAGTCCATGAGAGTCCAGATTCCGACCTTTCATCTCCCTTGTTCCTTCACCATCTCCTTACAAAAAAATTTAAAAAATAAAATTTTAATGGTATCCTAAGCTTCAGTGACTTCTCAGCTCGTCAATGATCCTCCCGTAATCCCGTCCCCCATCAATTTTTGGTATCAGAGCCAGAGAATTGGGGTATTGTCATCTTCTCGAATCACCCCAGATTTCCACTCCCACCAGCCCTGCCATTCTCTCTCTCCCCTATTCTTTGTCCACCAGCTTGCTACAGCGATGTCCTCTTCCCACTTCTGCCCGAAACTGCCTCACATTCATGATCTTCTTGTTTTTTCTTGTCCCTATCATCTCCAACCTTTGCTAGCCACCGTTAGCCACCGCCGATTCTGTCGTAACCTCTGCCACCATCGAGATCTCCCACTCCCTCATTTGTCATGGAAGCTCTATGACCCTCGGTTGCAAGCTCCATCTACCCAAATACAAGCCCCATCTCTGCATGCGATGTCGCACTGACATCGATGAAACCCGTCGCCGCTTGCCAATTTCCTCCTCCAAAGCCCCTCACCTGTCGATTGACACCACCGATGCTACCCCCTCTCAACTGGAGAGCCCCACCAGAAGTCCATCAACTCTCCATCATCCACACCATTGAGCAGAAATCCTTCCTCCCAATTTGTTCAAAAGCATCTACGCTACCATCGTCGTCCACCCGGGAAGCCTCCTATCTCTGCCTGTGATGTCTCTTCAACCACCAGCCACCATCCCAAATCTTGTAACCACTCCAATCCCACTAGATTTCCTCCCTGCTCACTACTAGCATCTGCCGACCTTTTTCTGTCTGGAGCCCCATAGCCACCTTCTCCACCTCACTCATCTCCAGCCAAGCTTGACCGATCGCTCCATTTGTTTGTTCATCTCCGGCGTCAGTCTCCTCTGCTCCACCATACATCAGTCCCATGAGAGAGAAATGCCTGCATGAATATGAAAGCGGATCTATTCACTATTGCTGACTTCAAGCTCTACATGGATCTCAAAGCCACACATATCTCAAAGCTGCACAAATCTTAAAGCTGCATGATTTTTAGAGTAGAGTTGCAAAAAAAATCATGGTTATCTCAATCAAGAGTCTGGAGTACCAAGGAAATGATATCAAGCTGAAGCCTGACTTAACGGAGTCAAGTTTTCCCAGCCTCAAGGGAATGATGCGGAAATCAGCATCACAGATCTTGAAGTAGCACAAATCTTGATGCAAATAAATTTAAATTTGAAGATTTATTATTTTGGACTTATCTTTATCAATTATTTGAAGTTTATTTTAGGATTAGTTTGGTTAGGCCTTATCTTATGTTTAAACCCCTTATCCTTATCTTATATTTGAATTTGAACCCTTATCTTTCAATCTTGTATTCAAATTCAAATGAGGGTTAGGAAAGATCTATAAATATCACCCTCATTCCTTTGTAAAAGTTTGGTTAATAAAGATGAGTATTTAGAAAAGAGTGATTCTTTTTGCTCTGCATGGAGAGGGTGAAAGGCCCAACAATCGCTCCGTAAGGAGAGCACGAGAGGTGCAACCCCAGGATATAATGCGAGGTCATGTCTAGTTATCCCCATACCCTTTGATTCCACCTTCTTTACTAACCTCCTGACCTTTGAGACTTACCCTAACGGCTCTATGTAGTGAGGTGGGTGAGATACCCTAAAGGTGAGAGGTCTCTCCGTGAGTATGAGTTCCAAAGTCCATGAGAGTCTAGATTCCTACCTTCCATCTCTCTTGTTCCATCACCACGTCCTTTCAAAAAAATTAAGAAAATAAAAATTTACCAATACCCTAATCTTCGGTGATTTCTCAGCACGCTGACAATCCTCCCCTAATCCCGTCCCCCATCATGTAGGGCACTATGAGACCTCTCTATAGCCTCTTTTAGATCTCAAATATCCCTTCTATTTTTTTCCCCAGGCCCTTGTCTTAAAAATCTAGCCTTGTCTAAAAAGAACAAGCCTTGTCTTAAAAAAAAGACAAAGCTTGTCTTAATGGGAAGGGAGAGAAAATAGCAGGTTGGAGTATTCGGATGGAAAAATAAGTACTTTGGCATCAGATCACTGATGCCTATTTATAGAGGGGAATGGGGTGCCTGATATGTCCATTCATCAACCATTGACAAGACTCTTTAATCATAAAGAGTCTTATTAATGGAAAGACATATCAAGATAACACCCATTCATGCACCAAGAGACATATAAGTGTCTCTTGGTTTTTCCAGCCAATTTTTCCGTCTACCACAAGGCATTAACCAATTGTAGGAAAGCCAAGGGGCATGAAATAAGAAAGGAAGCATTGGAGAAAATTAAGAGACTTAAAGCAAAAGGACTCTACTTTTCAGATTGGGACCAATAATGAAGGGACACATTCCTTCATTATGCGCATTCTAATTTCATGCTAATTGCCACCTATTGACCGGTCAAACCATAGCAGACGGACATGGAGATAAGGTAGGAGTCCTATGGGATTAATCTAGATTTTGTGTTTGATCTGCGTAAGGACTCATGGTCCTTCTGCACACACATAATATGTGTGAAAGCATTATGGCACCCAAGAGTCCATGACAACATGGATTCTTTCATAAATCCAAGATAAGTCCCAATAATACCTAGATAAATATTTGATTAGGCTGCCCCACCTAGGACTCTAACCAAAATAAAATCCACTTAGCCCAAATAACAAGCAAACTAACCCAATCCAGTTGGGTTAGGGGTTAAGCTAGCCAACATATGCTAGTATGTTAATTAGCTAGTCAATCAGAATCCCATGACCCTAATAAAAAAATAATTGACTTCCTTGGCCAATTCTCTAATGTGTGTGATCCATTGGGCTCAACATCTAGCTAGCAGTAGGTATAGGTCCAAGCCAATTCGATCCAATCAAAACCAATTTGACCTAATTAGGTCAAATTAAGCTGACCTAATGGTGGGGGCACCAGGATCTGACACGGATTACTGGGCCCTATCTGGTTTACTAACTAGGATTTTTTCAAACCCTTCATGATGTGTCAAAGTTTTGAAATCAAGTAAGATTGAGTCATGTAATAAGTTGAGGCTAGTTGATGTGTCTCAACCTCAGTCTAGTCAAATTGAGTCCTGTAAGTTATGTCCAGTACAAGTCAGGTTTGTACAAGAGGAGGAGCACCAAAGCCAGAGTTATATCAAGTCCAGAAGCCCATGATACCCAGATTCTTAAGGAATATACCAAGAGCCCATGGCGCCACTTGATACCAGGAGTTTTCCAACACCAAGCACAAGAATTCGGCCACCAGAAGACCTATGCGCCCATGCTTTGAAGATCGCACCCAAGGTCCATTGGAGGATGCCCAAGGCACAACGGAGGACGCCCACTTGCTGTCCCACATGCCAAGCCCAATAACATTAGGCATCCAAGCCATTTTGACCAAGTCCAAGCTCCATTTGACCAAGTCAGAGGAGGAAGGAAATCCATATAAAAAAAGGAGAACCTATTCCTACTCAACTTGTGATCCTATTCCTATTCTACTTGTAATCTTTCTCACTATCTAGCTTGTGTTCCTATTCTAACAAGGAGAGGACATGGGATCATTTATATAAACCCCATAGCTACCCCTCTTGTAAGTAACTTTTATCATGAAATAATATCTTGCTGAAATTTTTCTGGCTTGTTCCTTGTGTTCTTCTTTGGTGTGTGAGTGTTTGAGATTGGTGTGCCCTAATTCTACCAAGCCCTAGCTACCCCAGGTGTTCTTCTTCCAATCCCTAATCTGCCCAAAGAATAAGTGCCCTAGGCTGCCCAAGCAAGGAGTTCTTCTTCAAGCATCAAGCCAGCCACATCCAAAACCCTGATTTCTTCTTTCTTCCAAATCCTAGTTCTCTTTCTTTACTTTCTTATTTGTTTATTTGCTAACCTCTGACACTTATAGGATCTCCATGGTATTCACCTCCGAGGAGGAGGCCCTCTTTGCCTCCAGGACCGTTCCCAGATAGCTGCTTGAATTGAGGAACCAAAGGCTTCCAGGCAACAATCCCGAGTACTGTGCAACCCCGGCATAGAACAAATCTTCAAATCGATGCTTGGTAAAATCCTTCCCTCTCCTAGCTTTTGATTTGCTGAAGGTATGCTATCCTAACTGGGGTTTCTCAATCTCCGAGATCCTTTCTTTCATTATTTTGCATGAGTCTATTGCGGGTACGATAGTTTCTTTCGTTACTAGTTTTCCTGCTATGCTTTACTCGATTTTGGAAACTTTAGCCTGCAAATTAAAATCCTAAAAAAATTGTAAAAAAATTAGTTTTTATTTTCCTACAATCATAGTAGTCTTAGGTAGTTTTTTATAAGATCTAGTTTAGGATAGCTTGCATCTTCATCAAAAAAACTGTAAAAACATCCATTGTTGTTTTCTGCATCTTGTCATCTGCAGTAGGTATTTGATTTTTGGTCTAGTTCATTATCTTAAAAGTTTTATTTTTTTATGATACTTGCATGACATGTTTTATATTTAGTTGTAATAATTATCATAGTTTTTAATTATTTTTACCAAAACATAAAAATATATAAATTACTGCATCTTAGGAACCCTAACTAAAATCCTATGATTTTTACACCAGTCCGAAGACACTAGGTGTTGCATCATCATCTTATTTTTGTTTCATATAAAATTTAGTAGAAATAATAATCTCCATCAACACTCTGTTCTGTAATTTTTTCATATTTTTTATCCATTGAAATCTATGCCAGATTCTGCATCAAACCAAACCCTAATTTTCTGATTCTGTGGTTTTTGCACACCTGACTAAACCTAACCTAACCAACTTCCAAAGCCCTTAATCCCAAGCCCAATTTTGTTTGCTAGCCTAATCAACTTAAATCATACTTGCCATCGCATAAAATACCCAAAAATACTTTTATTTTTTCTGATTGTTATTTGTTTACATTAGGGCTCATTGAATGTGCATAATCTGATTAAACTATTCTTAAGGGCAATTCACTATCTCAGATCAGGACAGGATTTCATCACTTATCCTGGGCACAAAACAACCACCATCATCTAAACCTAAGCCTCAATTAAAATTAATTAGACTTAATTTTCCCTATTGGGCTAGGTGCCACCAACAGGTCGGGTCCGCATTGTGTAGGCCAATTAATGCATTCAATTCTCCAACTATTACTGGAATATGTTGTCTAAGGCTAGGGTTCGAGAGTCAAAAGACCTAAGTGGTGTTGTGGTTTTTAATTGGGTCCCTGTGAAAGCAAGGGAGGCCTCTCACACTCCTACCCTCTACCTAGCTGGAGGAAGGATTAGTTGTTGAGTTGGGTGTAAGTTGTGTCGACTCACATAGTTTTTGCTTTAAGTCTAGCAAGCTATAGTCCATTTTTTTTTTACCTTGCATGCTTGACTACTTCATACCACCCTGCTTGTTGAGTGCATGACCACTAGACTAGGAACCCAATACCAAAAGTCTAAACCCCAACCCAACACAATCATGAACCCCAGTCTAGAATTTTCGTGAAGACCTTGATTGAACAGTTTGACCAAACCCAAAACCAACTTGCTCAAATAAACCAATCCAACACCCAATTCAAAAACCAACTTACCCAATTAAGCACTCGATGAACCAAATGAATTATAGGTTTGACCAGCTGACCCAATCAAATACCCAAGCAACCCATAGGTTTGACCATTTGACCTATAGATCTGAGCCAATAACCTATAAACCCATAATCTATGAACCCATAACCCTTAGTCAACCCACCTTTGCTACCCCAGCCACTAGTCAATTTTCCCTTATCCAAAGCCCTCTTATCACCCCATGAGTTCAGAAGGATGACCTTGAAGAGGAAGTGTAAGAAGCTGATATGAGCTTAGTGGATGAATATGAAGAAGAAGAAGAAGAGGAGTTACCCATAAAAGACGTAGAATTAGTTGACATAGTAGGTACCCAGATTGAGACTAACCCAAAGTTAGTTAACCCTAACCATACCCCAATGGAAGTCAACCCAAAATTAGTTGACCTTGACCACAACCAAACTAGGCTAGTAGTGGACGACCAGTTAGAGGAAGAGAACCCAGATACTACTTTTAGTATCTTACCTGAGGAGCCACTAGAAGAAAGCCAAATTATAGAGCCCAGTCCTGAATTTCATAAGTCATAAGAGTTTATTAAGCACCTGATCTCTGTAACCCAGTGCCCTCAGGATGAATTCCCTTCTGTAGTTTTCATTGAGAACCTCTTTCTTGAAATTAGTGACCCATTTTTCCATTATACAAACCCTGTAGACAAACCTCAACCCCATAAGGTTTACCTCATTATTCTAGGTCTAATCCCTGAAACCTTTTCTTTCATCCTACTTCTTCCTGTCAACCCTGAACCCTTTTCTTACTTTCTACCCTACCAGACTAACCCTGAATCCACCTCGTATTTTTTTCCTTTTCTTGAATCTTCTTATATTTCTTTAACCATTCACCTACATCATATAGAGGTTTGCATATTATATGCATTCATTAAGCCTGTCATGTTTGCATCATATTTTTGGAAAATCCTTTGGCATCTATTAAGGGTTCCTCTTAAATTTTCTTGTGCATGCCAAACCAAAGTCAAACCTAGAGATCCTATATTCTATTAGGTTTAGGTCCCAAGAGCCCCATCAGTCCACAAACCTAATCCATCTGTCTACACCTACACTGACCTCTGCATGGCATTTGCATAAAAAATTTAGTCAAAAGTTAAACATAAATAATGAACTATATAAAAACTTGGCTAATTCTCGAAAACAAGTTAAAGAGTTTTTTACAGGGGATATTATGATGATCAGGCTCCGGCCTGAGTGGTTCCCTACAGAGACCATAAAGAAATTGCATGCTCACGAAGCTGGACCATTCAAAATAATGAAGATAGTTGGGTCCAATGCCTATGTGCTCGAGTTGCCACCTGGATTAGATATTAGTTTCACTTTCAGCACTTCAGACCTTGTGGAGTATCGGGAGCCAACAGCGATACCTAGTGAGCACTTTGAACCAATTCCTTCCCTTGAAAGTGAACCCATCCCAGAGAGTTCACTTATAAATCAGCCTAATAGTGTGGAAAGGATTGAGCGCATCCTGGATGACCAAGCCATCAGTACCTGAAACACAGGCTATCATCGGTATTTGGTCCGTTGGCAAGGTTGGCAAGAATCTAAGGACTCGTAGATCACCCATGAGGATCTGTAGTGCCTCAACCAAGACCTTCTTGAGATATATGAGATCCACATTGACCCTTACTCGATGGGGTCGAGTTCCTACCATCCCGGGAGAATTATTGGGGCCACCAAGATTCGACACAGATTACTAGGACCTATCTGGTTAACTAATTAGGATTTTTTTGAACCCTTCATGATCTATCAAAGTTTTGTAATCAAGTAAGATTGAGTCCTATAATAAGTTGAGGCTAGTTGATGTGTCTCAACCACAGTCCATTCAAATTGAGTCTTGTAAGTTGTGTCAAGTACAAGTCAGGTTTGTACAAGAGGAGGAGCACCAAAGCCAGAGTTATATCATGTCCAAAAGTCCATGATACCCGGATGCTTAAGCAATATACCAAGAGCCCATGGTGCCACTTAATTCCAGGAGTTTTCCAGCACCCAGTCCAAGAATTCGGTCATCAGAAGACCCATGCACCCATGCTTTGAAGATCACACCCAAGGCCTATTGGAGGATGCCCAAGGCCCAATGGAGGACACCCACTTGCTGCCCCATGCCAAGCCCAATAACATTAGGCATCCAAGACCTTTTGACCAAGTCCAAGTTCCATTTGACCATGTCAAAGGAGGAAGGAAATCCATATCAAACAAGGAGAACCTATTCCTACTCAACTTGTGATCCTATTCCTATTCTACTTGTAATCCTTCTCCCTATCTAGCTTGTATTTCTATTCTAACATGGAGAGGGTATGAGATCATCTATAGAAACCCCACCCCTCCCCCTCTTGTAAGTAACTTTTATCATGAAATAATACCTTGCTGAAATTTTTCTAGCTTATTCTTTGTGTTCTTCTTTGGTGTGTGAGTGTTTGAGATTGGTGTGCCCTAATTCTACCAAGCCCTAGCCACCCCAAGTCTTCTTCTTCCAAGCCCTAATCCGCCCAAAGAAAAAGTTCCCTAGGCCGCCCAAGCAAGGAGTTCTTCTTCAAGCATCAAGCCAGCCACATCCAAAACCCGGATTTCTTCTTTCTTCCAAACCCTAGTTCTCTTCCTTTACTTTCTTATTTGTTTATTTGCTGACCTCTGATGCTTGCAGGATCCCTGTGGCATTCACCTCCAAGGAGGAGGCCCTCTTTACCTCTAGGACCAATCCCATATTGCTCCTTGAACTGAGGAACCGAAGGCTTTGTTGGGGTTTCCGGTGTACCGCAGCGGAAGTGTAATTTCAAAATGATGAAATTTGCACCGAAATCCCTTAGCCAAGTTCTCCTTATTTCGAATTAAAACATACATACTAACATTCAAACATAGATTGTTAGAATTAGAGTACCAACCTGTAATCGCTAATTCCAACAAAGTTGATGTTGAAGGGGCTGATTGAATTCACCAGGCGTCCAAGTGTCCGCCCTCCGATGGTGATCCACACAGAGCAGTGATCAAGACAACTCTATCTTCTTTTACTAAGGTTCCTTCTATTGAATTCTTCTTCCTAGAATTCAATTGCTTGGATTATGGCTTGAATTCCTCCACACAAAGGCTTGCTTTCCTTTCCTTGACTCCTTCTCCTCCTTCCACCAAGACCTTGGCCCTTTAGACACCCTTGTCTTGAAGAAAAAGACCTTGTCCTAAGAGGACATAGGCTTGTCTTAAGTTGGAGGAGAAATTAAGACAATGATGTCTTAATATATGAAAGAAAGGAAGAAATCAGAACTTCTTTCTTTCCTTTACCGTCGGAGACTTTTACTTTTATTCTTGTTCAGTAGCAGAGTTTCGACAGAGGTTTACTCTGTAGAGGAAACAATGCAAGAGCAAGAAAAAAAATAAAAGAGTCTTCAGGAGAGGAAGAAAGAAAAATATATTATTGTTCTGATTTTCCCGACCCTTTAAATAGAAATCAGATAGGCGCCTACACACCTCTCCGTGATCTCTTTCTCACGCCCTTTCCAATTTCTCACGCCCCATCCTCCCATCTCATGGCCTTCCAGATTAAATCCCACGGCTCTTCTTAAAGGAAAAACCACGGTGTTTTAAAAGGAAGGAAGTCGCGACTTTTCATCTCCGAAGAGATGTTATTTCGCGCGCCCGGGAGGAGTTAGCGCTTTCTTTCTTTCTCAAAATCCCATCAGCCATTGGATTCTCATCCAAGGGGGGAGAGATGGTGCGCTAATCACTTAAGAAGGAGGCCGCCCAAATAAAAACATCGGAGAATTTATTTAGGGCGCGCTAAGAGTCCATGCGCCATGGACTCTTTCTTAAGGCGCGCCAAGAGTCCATATGCGCATGGACTCTTGGTGTTTGGCGTGAAAAATAAAGGGGGCGGGTGGGGAGGCTAGCCAAGCTACATGGCTAGCCAATAGGGTTAGCCATATTCCCGTTTTCTTAATTAGGGTCTAATTAGGTCCAATTAGAACCCAATTTGAACCAATCCGGAACCCTAATTCGAATCCGATCCGAATAGAAGCTAGGGCTTGCAACACCTGCTAGAGTGTTATCTTGCAAAGACGATTTAATTCCAAATTAAACTCTTGATCAATCCTCTTAAGTGTGTGACCCATTGGGTTCCACATCTAGCCAGCAGTGGGTTCGAATACAAGTTGACCTAATTTGATTAGAACTCTTTCTAATCGATTTAGGTCAATCCGGGCTTACCCGAATCGATCAATTAGGATTCTTCCTAACATGTGATCTTTGAACTTGATCAACCCACAAGACAAGATTGACGTCTAGCAACGTGTCATGTCTACCCGGAAGATATGGACATTCTGGTGAAATACCAAAATTACCCTTCAGTAGAGAGTTACCGTACAATTAAATCTTTCGATCAGCCTGCACCCAAAATATAACTATGGATATGGATATATGTCAAATCCAATATTATATTTATTTCTAGCTCAATCTTATAATGATGATTCGATTATCTTGATATTAGAAACCGTCTCTAATATCTTCACTTTGATCAAAGATTTCCTGAATCATCATGCGATTGTTGACTAGCTGGATGCAATCTCCTCTTACTAAGAGTGATCGATTCCTTGTTGACCCACTCATTACCTTCATATCCAATTCACCATTCCCAGTATTAATCCTGTGCATGTCTCAGTGTCATGATTAGGATTGAACCAAAGAATGGGTTCATGTACATAAGGTACTTATGGCAGTCTCAGGTCAAAAGATTACTTGTACCACTCCCACTATGAGAACCTTCTATTGACATGTAGCTAAGACTCCATTAGATGTTCTCAAGTTGGATCATATCAGTGAACTCATTCTCCAATGAGCACCCACATCCCAGTATTAGTGTCATACACAAGTGACTGTGAGAGCAGTCACCCTTTCCAGTATACCCGGGATGTGCTAGTCTTATCGGAAAACCCTGATCCCCTACTCAGAGTTCCTTTGACTAGGAATACTTTAGATTAAGGTTTTAAGATTTTAGGTCTCACTGGTATGATCTCATCATAACCCTAAAATCATAGCCCTAATCTATGGGGTTCATCATATAATAAACACAGCGTATGATAAAATAATGCCTTTATTTAGAAAAATTGTCAATTACAATGGTTTGGGAGATACAACAGAGATTGGTTTGTAGGGCATATCCCTTTCAGGCTTGACTTCCAGGTGACAATCCAGAGTACTGTGCGACCCCGACATCAAACAAATCTTCAAATCAGTGCTTGGTAAAATTTTTTCCCCTCCTAGCTTCTGATTTGCTGAAGGTATGCTATCCTAACTAGGTTTCTCAATCTCTGAGATCCTCCCTTTTATTATTTTTCATGAGTCTTTTATGGGTATGATAGTTTCTTTCGTTAATAGTTTTATTGCTATGCTTTACTTGATTTTGGAAACTTTAGCCGGCAAATTAAATTCCTAAAAAAAATTCTAAAAAAATTAGTTTCTATTTTCCTACAATCATGGTAGTCCTAGGATCATCCTGCATCACCTAAGTTGCCAATTCATACCAGCTTCTGAATTGACTCGTGAATCCAATCAATTTGATTAATGAAATCCCACAAGACATGATTGACATCTAGTAATGTATCATGCCTACCCGAAAGATGAGAAATTTGGTAAAAATTATCAAAATACATTTTAGTAGAAAGTTACCATGTAATTCAATCCTTCGATCTCCCTTTATCCCGATAAATGATGGGCATGGATAAATGTCAAATCCTATCACTCAATCCTTTCAAATCTCAATCACTAATGAAGACTTGATCAATGAAAGATTAAAAACCCTATCTAATCTCATCATGCTTTGGTTAAAGACTTCCTAAGTCATCATTCAAAGAGATATCGTGGAATAAGTCCTCTTATTAGGAGTGATCGATTCCTTATTGATCCACTCACATCCTTCATACACAATCCACCATATCCGAGAACATCCCACACATGACTCATTGTCATGAGTGAGTATGAATCAAAATATGGCTTTATGTGCATAAGAAACCATGGTGATCTCAGGTCTAAGGATCACTTGCATAACTTTCACTATGAGAACCATCTTTTGACAAGTAGTAAGACTTCAATAAGATGTTCTCAATGTGGATCAGCCCAGTGAACTCATATCCTTATGAGCACCCACATCCTTGTATTAGTCCCTATACAAGTGGCTGTGAGACCAACCACCCTCCCTTTGAGCATACATAGGATGTGCTAGTCTTTCTGAAAATATCAGTCCCCGAATCGATAATCCAATGTCTAGGGACATTTTAGATTATGGTTTATAGGAACTTAGATCTCACTATTATGATCTCCATCATAACCCTAATTCTATTGCCCTAACCTATAGGGTTCATCATAATCTTAGATAAGTCATAGCAATATGATGAATCAACAGATGCCTTTTATTGATAAATAATATCACACAGGAGTTGGAAGATCATAGAAATGCCCTTTTAAAGATTGGCTTTTAGGGCATTATTCTTTCAATGGTTAAAATAGTTCTGAGAGTATTATAAGTAGCTAAACAATCTTTATTAAAATCAAAATAATTTTCCTTAACAAGTAAATTGCACAAGGGCCGCCAGATTTTGCTGAAGTCCTTAATGAAGCACCTATTGAAACCTGCATGGCCAAGGAAGGATTGCACTTGTCTAATCGAGGTTGGGGGAGGCAGTTTTGAGACTAATTCATCCTTAGTTTTGAATACTTAAATCCCCCGTTCAGATATAATATGTCCAAGAATGATTTCCTCATGAACAATAAAATGGCTCTTTTTCTAATTTAAAATCAAATTTATCTCTACACATCATTTATGCACCTAAGTTAGGTTCTGGAGATAGTCTTCAAATGTAGAACCAAACAATGAAAAATTATCCATAAAAACTTTAAGGAATTTATCACCCATATTAGAAAAGATAGCCAAAATGCATCGTTGAAAGGTACCTGCTGCATTACAAAGACCAAACGGCATGCTTCTAAATGATAACATTCCAAATGGACATGTGAATGTAGTCTTTTCATGATCAGCAGGGAATATTGGGATTTGGTTATATCCTAAATATCCATCTATGAAATAAAAGAAACTTTGTCCTGCTAGCCATTCTAAGATTTGGACAATAAAAGGCAAAGAAAAGTGATATTTTCTAGTAATTGCATTAAATTTTCAATAGTCTATACATACTCTCTAACTAGTTATTATATGGGAATGAATTGACTCACCCTTGTTGGTGTGGGTACCAGAATTTGATAGAGGCTCCTCAACCCTCTATGGATGTCCAATTAGGGTTCCAATTTTTTGGGTCTTGTAATAAGGCTTCAAGCCTCAACATTGTAATTTTCTTTTGCTTTGAATTGAGTCTGTACTTTGACCAATTAGGTCAAATTATATCCTGTACTGAGTCCAGTCACAAATCGAGTACAGTTTGAGTCTATTGCAAGAGTTGGTCATAAAATTTAGTCTCCTTGTAGCCAAGTCTAGAAGGAATCCAAGTCAGCTCCGGGCCCACCTTTTTCATCCTATGTGGTGCCATGACATCTTGCCATGTGGGCAGCACACTTGTCATCCTTGGACGCCCAAAGAGGAGGAACACATCACTTGGCACTATCCCTTTTTCCCTCCCCCTATCAAGCTCCTTTCCAAGCAAGGGTGGTCGGCCAAAGAGAATGTCAATGGGAGTTGCAGTGGGGAATTCAAATCCCTTGCTTCAAGCCCTCCAATCAAGTCTTCTTCCCAATTTGTTTGAACCTCTTTGGAAGGAAGAGACAAGATCCATGGGCGCCTCCACCTCACACTCCCCATGTCATGCTTTGTACCAAAAGGGGAAGCACAACCAAGGAAGGAAGAAGAACACATGCCTTGCTCCAAGCCTCACTTCATGCTTTCTTCCAAAACAAAGGAGTTACTTTCCAAGTTCAAAGCACCAAGATCCCTCCTCCAAGCCTTGCATCATGCCACGCCCAATCAAATCAGCTTTTGGTCGGCCAAAGAGAGAAGAAAGTCAAGGGTTTTGGGCGCCCATCCAAGAAAACTTTTATTCTTTCATTTGAAATTCAAAAGGGTCCTAAGGTGCCTATTTAAAAGACCTAACCCCTCCTTTGTAAATTTTAATATTTGATGAATGAAAAATCAAGTTTCTTGAGATCCAATTTCTCTTTAGTTGCCTTCGTTCACTAGGAACGTCGATCTCCATGAGGGAGCGCCTTTGCCTTCGGGTGTCGAGAGGTGTGAGGCCTCAAGTTACCGTCACTTCCGCAACTCCATCCTCCAACTTCGAGTCAAGAAGAACTCCACCATCACCACAACAACTCTCTTTCCTTCTTCTATTGCTTTCTTTCGATTGAAACCTAATCCTTCTTTGAGTGCTCGCAGGTCCTCCAGGTGACACGAGTACGGAATCGGTTGCCCTTGTGATGCGGACATCAAGATGAATATTGAACCTAATCAGCTGACTCATATATCAGGACAGCCTGGTGATAGTTCGACGAAGCCCAACCCAGACATTTCGGTACAGCTTCTGGCCCATGATGATTTGGGGCCACCAGCCTCGCCAGCAGGAAACGTGCGCAGGTCCAGACGCCTTCAAGGAAAGCAAGTTTCAAATCTGACCCATTTTTGGGATGAAAACAATTAATTGAGAATCAGGCCAAAGGCCCAATACACTAATTGTGTCCTTGAAGTTTTGGATCCGGGAAAACACCGGAGTCTTTAATTTTATTATTATTATTATAATTTTATTTGTGGAGTGATCTCTTGATTTTTTTTTTTTTTAAAAAAAAAAAATTCGTTTGAAGAGTTTCACGCAAGAGTCAGTGTTTGGATTTGTTTACATTAGTTTTTTTTTATTCCCTTCCTGTTAGTCACGTGGGGGACAACTATACCTTGTTTTGTTTTTTTTCTTAAAACTCGAACCAAGGAAAGCGTGCAGCATTTGTTGTTTTGTTGTTTTGTTTTGAAATACCATTTGCACAGTATGGAATATTACACGATTTTTTGTTTTGGGAATAGATTGGACGGCGTGTTTTTTTTTCTTTTGGGTGATTCCGTGGAAGGCCGCCGGCCACCTTGTTTTCCCCCTTGTGCACACCAGGCCAAAAGCCCAGTGGGGAGAAGACGATTCCGTGAGGAATCTCTTCCTTTCGTTCCAAGTTCCTAATAAAAAAAAAAAAGAAACAGGGACTTACGGTGAGAAACCCATCATTCGTCCCTTCCAATTATGAAGACCTAGATTGAAATCTGGTTGAGGGCTGGCAACGTGAGGAATCACGTGGCCCTTCCAGTGCTTGATCGTTGCAGGTTTCAAAGGATCTTCCCCATCTTGCTCAATCCTAGCATCCAAGAATTCTCAGAACCCGTTCTCGCTGAATCGGGGTTTTGGTCGCTGCAGGCGTTTGACAACCACCCTGCACCAGCTTGGTATCAGAGCCTTGATCCATTCTTGATCTTTCCTTGATCCGTTCTTGATCTGTCCTTGATTCGTTCTTGATTTAAAAAAAAAAAAAAAAATTTCTGCCGGCAACCATGGAGCGAAACAACGGGGAGCCTTCTCTTCGTGACATTGTGTAGACCCAGCAGTAGATGATGGCTGTTTTGCAAGCAATGATGGCATGGTTGGAGGTGCAAGATCATGCTATACCTCATCAAGATTGCAATGTACCTGACGAACATCGAGAAGGTGATGCCGACCCTTTCCAGAATATTGAAGATCCTCCACCATTGCAAAGAGGGACAGCATAAGTTGAGCTCCAGACATGCAAAATTGGTAAGTACTCTACAGGAGTATACTTTCAGCATCAAGCATAAGTCAGGCACTTTGAACAAAGTAGCAGATGCTTTAAGTAGATGGAGTTTATTGGTTGGTGCTATGCAAGTATATACCCTTGGGTTTGAAAGCATGAAGGATGATATCCGTGCAGATGAACATTTCCAGAGCATTGTGACTGAATTGGAAGCTGGAGGTCGATCTGACTTCATCCTACATGATGGATATTTGTTCCATGGTAATTGTCTCTATATTCCTAACACTTCACTACGTGTATTGATTATTCAGGAGCTGCATAATCAAAGACATTTTGGAAGAGACAAAACTGCATGGTTAATTTGTCAACGGTTTTATTGGCCTGGGCTTGATCGAGATGTCAAAACCTTTGTGAAGAGATGTCGTTTGTGTCAAGAATCCAAAGGATCAGATACAAATCAAGGTTTATATACCCCTTTACCGATTCCAGATGAGCCATGGTGAGAGGTATCTATGGATTTTGTTATAGGTTTTTCGCGGACAGTGAGAGGTCTAGATTCAATTATGGTAGTCGTAGATCGGTTCAGCAAGATGGCTTGTTTCTTGCCATGCAAAATGATATTTAATGCATCAAAAGTAGTTGATCTTTATTTTTTTGCAGTTGTCCGACATTATGGGTTACCATCGTCAATAGTTTCGGACCGAGATAGCAAGTTTATGGGGCATTTCTAGCATGAATTGAGGAAAAAGTTGGGTACAAAATTAAAATTCAGTAGTCCCTATCATCCTCAGACTGATGGGCAAACCGAGACTGTCAACCGAAGTCTTGGTAACTTGTTGAGAGCCAATGTTTAGGAATTTAAAATCTGGAATGTATGTTTGCCAAAGATTGAGTTTGAGTTCAATTCTACGGTGAACCGTTCTACTGGTTTTGCAACCTTTCAGGTATTGTTTGGATTTCTGCCAAGAGGACCACTTGATATTTTACTTGTTGATGTGCCAAACAAATCAAGTAAGAAAATTGAAGATCGAGTGGCTGATCTCCGTGAGGTGCATGCAACTGTTAAAGCCAATCTAGTGCAAAATTATGCCAAGTATAAGGCTAAGGCTTGTCAGACGCGTCGACAGCAGACTTTTGAAGTTGGTGATTTGGTATGGGTCTTCTTGCCAAGAGAATGATATCCACAGGGGGCCTACACCAAACTCAAACCAGAAAATTGGTCCTTGTCAGGTGTTGGAGAAATTTAGTGACAATGCCTACCGAGTTGAATTACCAGACGATGTCCATATTTCTGATGTATTCAATATTCGACATCTAACCCCTTATGCAGGTGATAATTCAAGCTTGAGGACAAGCTTTTCAGAGGAAGGGGAGAGTGATGCGGACATCGAGATGAATATTGAACCTCATCAGCTGACTCATATATCAGGACAGCCTGGTGATAGTTCGACGAAGCCCAACCTAGACATTTCGGTTCAGCTTTTGGCCCATGACGATTTGGGGCCGCCAGCCTTGCCAGCAGGAAACGTGCGCAGGTCTAGACGCCTTCAAGGGAAGCAAGTTTCAAATCTGACCCGTTTTTGGGATGAAAACAATTAATTGGGAATTAGGCCGAAGGCCCAATACACTAATTGCGTCCGTGAAGTTTCGGATCCGGGAAAACACCGGAGTCTTTAGTTTTATTATTATTATTATAATTTTATTAGTGGCATGATCTCTTGATTTTTTTTTTTTAAAAAAAAAAAAATCTGTTTGAAGAGTTTCATGCAAGAGTCAGCGTTTGGATTTGTTTACATTTGTTTTTTTTTTATTCTCTCCCTGTTAGTCACGTGGGGGACAACTATACCTTGTTTTGTTTTTTTTCTTAAAACCCGAACCAAGGAAAGCATGTAGCGTTTGTTGTTTTGTTGTTTTGTTTTGAAATAACATTTGCACGGTGTGGAATATTACACGGTTTTTTGTTTTGGGAATAGATTGGACGGCATGTTTTTTTTTTCTTTTGGGTGATTCTGTGGAAGGCCGCCGGCCACCTTGTTTTCCCCCTTGCGCACACCAGGCCAAAAGCCCGGTTGGGAGAAGACGATTCCATGAGGAATCTCTTCCTTCCGTTCCAAGTTCCTGATAAAAAAAAAAAAAAAGAAACAGGGACCTATGGTGAGAAACCCATCGTTCATCCCTTCCAATTGTGAAGACCCGAATTGAAATCCGGTTGAGGGCTGGCAACGTGAGGAATCATGCAGCCCTTCTAGCGCTTGATCGTTGCAGGTTTCAAAGGATCTTCCCCATCTTGCTCAATCCTAGCATCCAAGAATTTTCAGAACCCATTCTCGCTGAATCAGGGTTTTGGTCGCTGCAGGCATTTGACAACCACCCTGCACCACCTTGCCATCGAGATCTTTGGACAGCCTGCCGGCGCATCCACAGGGTTGACGGTTCGATCATCTAGGCCGCATCCGCCAGAGTGAGTGACCTCGGCATCGGGCACTTCAGATATTTGAGGTTTGCCCCCTGACTCCTAAGTAGTTATTGATCTGAGCGCTAAGTCCTACGGGGATTCTCAATCTCCGGGTCCTCTCTTTATCATTGCTTAGGGACTACTTGCTTGCTTGATAGTTCTTATTATTATTGAATCCCTAGAATTGCTCTCTCTTGTCTTCAAGAATCCTCAACCTAATTTAAAATCCTAAAAATCACCTACATCATCCTACCATCTAGTTAGTGCCCCATCATTTCTGGTATCAGAGCCAGGTTAGGACTTAGCGCTTCTTAAGTACTTGGATTAGGTGCTTTACCAGGCTGTCCAGTCTTAGGAAAAAAATAGGATTTCAAGACCCTCACCTCCCATTCCACAGGGATCTCCTAAGGCATGTTGGGTTGCCATTATGATAGGCCTTTTAAGGAGAATACAAGAAGAGCATATTTAAAAAGAACAAAAAAATTTTTGCATCTTAGATCTTCTTTAATTTCTGCAATTTTTTCTTTCCATACATGGTCTATTTTTTAGTTTTTACTATTTATAGGAATCTCCAAATCTTATGATTTTTGTTTTTGTAGATCACATATAATTCAGTGTATTTTTGAAAATTTTATTAGATTTTATTTCAGTTTGTAGAATTTTTACAAGCCAAAATATTATCTAAGAGCAAGTTATGTTCAGAGAATTTCAGCAATTTGCATTTTCTTGTGTTTTCAATTGTCATCTAGATTAATCTTGCATTTAGAGTAATATCATTTCATTCCCATCATCTTAACTCTATTTTCATACATCAAAAACACAAAAACATAATTTAGTGACATCTCATTAGATCATTTGCTTGCATTTATTTCCATAAATCACTTAAGGGTGGCAATTTGATGTAGGGTCAGGATTTCATTAACTGTCCCTAGCCCAAAAATCACTAACCTTCATATCGAACCCATGCTCTAACTAAAATCCAATAGACACTTAATTTGCTCTAGAGAGCTTAGGGACACCAATTGGTCGAGTCAAGACTAAGTGTCTATTCTTGGCGTCAGCCCATTCTGTGTGTGATATTGCTTTCGGTGTCTAGGATTGGTGATTCAGGGCTTGTGAGTTTGGTCCGCCTACTTGGCCAATCCCAGATTGGTGTCTGGTGTGGTATGCATGATGAGGATGCAATCATGTGACTCTAAAGGAGATTAACCAAAATTTAACTAGCAATTCCTACTTGCATATGAGTGATTCAACATATAAGATCAAGGAGATCTAAATAAGAAACCCTAAATGCTTATACTTAAACCCAGCTAGGAGGACTATCAAAATCTTAAAGAAATAGGACAAGGTTAGAATTCGCACACAAGTCAAGCTAGCCCTATTTAATGATCCCGATCTTAAAATACTAGGAGTTCAAGCATTGAAATCTCAAGCACAAGGGATTCACTCTTAAGGTTCTCAAATGAAAGATCATACCACATAAGATGGACCTTCTAACTTTCTGGTTTGTAGCAAGTAATCCTTCCTCTTAGATCTGGAGCCTAGAGAACCCTGCAACAAAGAAACCAAGATGATTAGAAACTTAATTAGAAGTGAGAAGATTGATGGAACTCAAAAGGAGAGTTTGTTGGAAATGATCCTTGGCGCCATGGTGGAAGCTTGTGTTGGTGTTGATCTTTTTCTTGTGAGGATGTCCTTAATTCGCTTTGAAGGAAGAGGATTGCTTGGAAGATGAAGAGTAAAAGAGAAGGATTAGGGAGAAGAAATGATGGAGGAGAGGAAGAGGTTCACTTAGGCACAAAGATCCACATAGGCACATAGAAACACATAGAAACACATAGAAAATTTCTGAAAAAAAATTGTATTCATTCATCCCTTCCCTTTTTACAAGAAGACTAAGAGTCTTTTATAGACTATCAAGCCATTTTGAATTCCAACTACACCAAATATCATGGAGAAAAATTTGTGGAGAAAAATATGGGGCATCCCATGAAGAGTGGAGGAAGTTGTGGAGGAGGTTGTAGCCAATTCAATTTCAAATTCCCCTTTTCTTCTCTTGGGCGGCAACCTTGGATGGTGAGGTGGCATGTGTGATGTGGCAGCAATCTTGGATGGTGAGGTGGCATGTGTGATGTGGCAGCAACCTTGGATGATGAGGTGGCATGTGTCATGTGGCATGTGGTCCCCACTTGAGGTGGCTTTGGTCTTGCTTTGGAGTATAAGTCTTGAGTCTTCTTTAGTCTTCAAATGTGGTTTGGTTTGATTCTTCATGGATTGGACTTGACTCATTTGGACCCAACTCTCATATACAAGGTTAATCAGGCTGGACTAGTCCCAACATAAAATTGAAATGGACTCGAATTACATAATTATTTGGATTCAAAATTAAAGAAAGGTTACCGGACTCTCTAGTCCAACCATAAAGATTTGGAATGGGCTTGAATTGGTTGGAGTCTCTTTCTGATTCTGGTGCCTGCACCAATTCTCCCCGGGTGGGATGAACTCGACCCTGTCGAGTGATAAGTTTCTAATATATCTGGGTCGATTTGTTGTAGGTCCTCTTTGGTGATCCAGGAATCTTCAGATTCAGGACGTCCTTGCCATCGAACCAGATAGCGTTGGTAGCCCTTATTTCTAGTAGTGATGATCTGGTCATTCAAGATCCTTTCAATTCTTTCCTTTCGCTCAGGAATATTTGGTGGTGGACACTCAATTGGCATTTCACTCTCAAGAGAAGTGTTAGGACCAAAAGGTTCATCCGGTATCAATGCAGGTTCCTTGTATTCTTTCAGATCGGAAACATTAAATGTAGAACTAATGCCATAACTAGGTGGTAAGTCTACTACATAAGAATTAGGTCCAATTTTCTTTATTATTTTGAAGGGTCCGGCTCCCCGGGCATGGAGTTTCTTCATAGTTCCCGGAGGAAACCTTTCTGGTTTAAGCCTAATCATTACAGAGTCTCCTTCATTAAATTCCTTTAACCGTTTATGTGAATTAGCCATATGCCTATAGAGTTCATTGCTTGTTTGAATCTTCTGACTAATCTCCTTGTGCAAACCCTTAACATGCTGTGCATATGACTCAGCAGACTCAGATATTCGTGTATGTACTAGTAATGGAATTAGGTCTAAAGGTTTCCTAGGTCTGTATCCATGGACCACTTCGAATGGACTTTTCCCAATAGACCTATTAATCGAACTGTTGTAGGCAAATTCAGCGTGAGGAAGTAGTAAGTCCCAGTTTCCTAGGTTGTCGCCGACTAAACATCTTAAGAGATTTCCTAAGCTTCGGTTTACTACTTCAGTTTGGCCATCGGTTTGAGGATGATAGGCCGTAGAGAATTTCAGCTTAGTACCTAACATGTGCCAGAGGGTTTTCCAGAAGTAGCTAGTGAACTTGACATCTCTATCTGACACAATGGTCTTGGGTAAACCATGAAGCTTAACCACCTGATCTAAGAAAAGCTTGGCCACTTTCGAAGCATCTAAAGTTTGAGAACACGGGATGAAGTGCGCCATTTTAGAGAAACGATCGACAACCACAAAAACAGAGTCATGTTTCCTAGAAGTTTTAGGTAGACCTACCACAAAATCCATACTGATATCTTGCCATGGACCATCAGGGACAGGTAAGGGCGTGTACAGACCGGTGCTCTGTCTTTGCTGTTTTGCAACAGCACAGGTCCGACACTGAGCTACGATCTGGGTAACGTTCTTTTTAAGACCAGGCCAAAAAAATTGTTCTTCCATTGCTAGGATGGTTTTGTTCCTGCCAAAATGTCCCGCTAAACCTCCAGCATGGACTTCCCAGATCAGAAATTCCCTAACAGAGGTCTTGGGAATACATACCTGATTTTCTTTTGAAAAGGTATCCATCTAACAGTGTATAATCACTAGGCTCACTAGATGGTCTTTGTTGGAGGGATTGATAGATGTGACCAAAATCAGGACATGTGGGATATTCATCTTTCAATCTATCGAACCCTACTACTTCAGTACTCACAGAGGTTAACAACATAGAACGGCGGCTCAACGCATCGGCAACCCTATTTTCAGTACCGGCACGATGTTTCAAAACGAACGTGTAAGCTTGTATGAATTCTACCCATTTCCCGTGCCTAGGGTTTAATTTCTTTTGAGAACTAAGGAACCTAAGAGCTTCGTGATCAGAGAACAAGACAAACTCATGGGGTAGAAGATAATGCCTCCAAAATCGTAGAGCTTGAACGACAGCATACAGTTCCTTATCATACGTGGAATACCTTAGTCTCGCCTCATTTAACTTTTCGCTGAAGTATGCTACTGGGTGATTCTCTTGACTCAAGACACCTCCAATTCCGACCCCAGAAGCATCACAAGCAACCTCAAACACCTTGGTAAAATTGGGTAACCTTAAGACAGGTGCTTGTGTCATTTTCTCCTTAATTGTTAGGAAGGCCTTACCTGCTGCTTTAGTCCACTCGAAATTTCCCTTCCTAATACAATCAGTGATTGGAGCCACTATCGTACTGAACCCTCTAATGAATCTCCTATAGAAGGTGGCTAAACCGTGGAAACTACGGACATCATGGATATTCTTGGGTACAGGCCACTCTACTATTGACTGAATTTTCGCAGGGTCAGCGGACACCCCTTCAGATGTGACTACGAATCCTAGAAATATAACTCTATTTGTCAGGAAATCACACTTCTTGATATTGGCATAGAGACTATCTTTTCTCAGGACTTGACAAACTTGCTTCAGGTGGGTTAAGTGGTCTGCCTTTGTTTTGCTATATATAAGTATATCATCAAAATAGACCACTACAAATCTTCCGATAAAAACCTTTAACACCTGATTCATTATTCTCATAAAAGTGCTGGGTGCATTGGACAGACTGAACGGCATGACTAACCACTCATATAATCCATCTTTAGTCTTAAAAGCGGTCTTCCATTCGTCTCCAGGCCTAACCCTAACCTGGTGATAGCCACTTTTTAGGTCTATCTTGGAAAAAATTGTCGATCCAGCTATCATATCTAACATGTCGTCTAGTCTTGGGATTGGGAATCTATACTTTACAGTGATCTTATTAATGGCACGGCTATCTATACACATCCTCCAGGTGCCATCTTTCTTAGGGGTCAGCAGAGCAGGGACTGCACATGGACTTAAGCTTTCCTTAATAAACCCCTTCCTAAGAAGTTCACCCACTTGCCTTTGCAGTTCCTGGTGTTCAGTTGGGTTCATCCTATAGTGAGGCAAATTAGGTAAAGTCGCTCCAGGGATTAAATCTATTGTGTGTTGTATGTCTCTTAAAGGTGGGAGGTTATCGGGGAGATCTTCTGGAAACACATCCTCAAATTCTTTCAATAATTGGACCACCTCTTGAGGGTGTTCTACAGGCTTGTGGTCCTTAATTTTCTTAGTAGCTACTACTCAAATAAGTGCTCCCTCCATGATATCTTGCTCTAATTCTTTTGCACCTATTAAATTTAATCCAGTCTTCTTATCTTTCAAGCTGCTAGCTCCTCTCTTGACATTATCCTTAGGCTGGGTTGGATGAATGACAATTTTCTTGCCATTGAAATTGAAAGCACAGGAGTTTGATCGACCAAAGATGGTCACATCATGATCAAACAGCCATGGCCTGCCTAAGATGATGCTACTTACCCCCATAGGAAGCACATCACACCAGATCTTTCCCTGATAGGATTGAAGCTGGACTTGAACCTGACATCTTGACTTGATTGGTATAGAAGTGGAATCGATCCAGGATACCTTATATGGATTGGGATGTTGTACAATGGGTAATCCTAGACTTTTGGCTGCGTTAGTGGAAATGTCATTGACACAGCTTCCACTATCGATGACGATCTTACAAACCTTTTCTCCTATCCTAACAAATGTGTGTAGGATGCTAGTTCTACGCCAGTCTTCTTGCTCCTTGGTCTGTGTCATGATACGTCTCACAACTCCTAGCAAATCTGATGAGTCTATGTTCTCTTCATCTCCTTCATACTCATCAGCCAAGCAATCCCCTGCTTTATAAACCTCCTCTTCATCATTCTCCAGGGGTTCTGATTCACCTTCTTCTGCCTCCCCTATATGTAAAGCTCTAGAGGGACATTGGCTCATGAAATGACCTGGTTTACGACACTTATAGCAGACTCGCTCCCTCTCACCTCGAACTTCAGGGCTCTTTCCTTTGTCTTCTCTAGGAATTAGGGGAATGGCAGGGTTGTGCCTAGGGGTTGGATTCGAGCTGGAACTTGGTCTATTGGTTGTACCAGGGACTGAACTAGGCCTGCTAACAGGAGGGTTAAACCTAATAGGTTCAGGTTGTCTAAATGTAGCTCTCCTTTGAAACCTCTCATAGTCCGTGGCAACTTGGTATGCCTGATCTAAATCATGGACTTCCCTTAAAAACAGTTCCCCTTTTATATCATCATTCAACCCTGATCTAAACCTTGATAAAGTGGCTGCTTCAGACTCGACTACGTTGCATCGCATCACAAACTCATCAAATTTAGCAACGTATTCAGAAACGGTCTTGTTACCTTGTGTTAATCGTTGCCACTGATCTAATAACCTTTGCTGATAAGACATAGACAGATATTTCTCTCTAAGTTTCCTCTTCATATCTCTCCATGTTGCTATAGGTAAATCTCCCCTTTGCCTTGATATGCGTTCCACGTTTCCCCAATATAACCGAGCCTGACGAACTAGTCTGATTCTGGCAAACTTAAATCTTCTCTCTTCAGACATATCATACCAGTCAAAATACTGGTCCATGTCAGCCTCCCAATCTATGTACACCTTAGGATCTAAGCTTCCCTCAAAGGTTGGTGCATCTAGACGGATGTTCCTTAGGGCCCGATCATCCTGATCAAAAGTATCATAGTGAGGCCTTCTAGGAGGTGGCTCTGGAGTATGATCAACATAATCCTGATGCGGTCTTCTTTGAATTGGATCAGGTGTGTGTTCCTGTCGTTGGGCTCTAGGATGAACTGAAGGTAATCTGGGTGAAGGTGGTTCAGTTGGGGTCAACCTAGCTTCTTCTAGGGCTCCTACCCTTTCCTCGAACTGACCAAATTTAGCATCCAAACGGTCCATCTTCTCGATCATAGATCTCATAAGGCTTTCCATACTAGTATCCATGGATGAACTAGGTTGGGCTTGTGAAGGGTGGTAAGGTGTGCCTGACCTAGTTGTCATGCAAACAATTAGACTCAGACCTGAACTATGAGTTTTCTAAACCGGTTAGTCCAAATAAACTGAGTTGACTAGATACAATCAAATCAACAGCTACTCTCTTCCACTGGCCAGTCAGGAGGTGGGTCTGTGGGAGGTTCCCCCAGCTTTCACTGGGTCCTAATTAAAAACCACAAGAACCGCTTAGGCTTGAGCCACTTAACCTCTATCCTTGACACCAGCTTCCAATAATAGATGAAGAAATGGGTTGCACAAGCTTTCCCAATTGAATTGAACTGGACCTAGAGTTCCAAGCTAGTTGCCTAATCAAGGTGGCAAGCTAGATTGTAGTAACTCTATACTTGGCCAGGTTTTAGAACAAGGGGAGTGTGAGATCCTGTCTCTGGCCTACCTAGGCCTGGTGGAATTGGCCCGATAGACGGATCAGCACCCAAGCCCTTAGTCCCAATTCTAGACACCAAGTAATAGGGCACACACAAGACTAGTTGACACAATGAGTTGACAATAACCCGGGCTCGACCAAACTGATGTTCCTAACCCACTAGGGCAATTAATGTCTAATCAATTTTAGTTAGGGATTGGATCGATATGCAATTTGATGATTTTTGGGCTAGGGACAGGTGATGAAATCCTGACCCTATGTCAATTTTATGCCCTTAATTTGATTTGTCATGAGATGCATGCAAATTTCAAATTTCAGGTGCAGAAGTAGTGTGTTGCAGTTTAAAAGTGATATTGATAAGTGCAAAAAAAAATGTCAGAAAAATCTAAAAAAATCACAAAAAACTCCTAACATATAGATGACATACCAGATGAAACGAAATTTCAAAATAAAATCTATACTATTCTAGGTAGATTCTGAAATGAAGATAATGAAAAGGAACAGAACAGAACAGAAACCTTAATAACACTGATGGACTGCAGGAATTTTTATTTTTTTTGTAATTTTTTTCTCAGATTGAAATTTAAAACGGTGATAAACAACTTAAAATGGAACAGGAAAAAAAATATTCCAACGAGGAATGTGATACTTGCCTTTGGAGTTGCAGGCGGATTACAGTCAGCCTACAGAAAATACAGCAAGCAGAAAAAAAAAACAGAACGTGCCCAATGCAAAATTCACAAATGAAATCTAAGAAGTCCTTTGGCTTTCTTTTTCACGGGTCAATCACAATGGCACCCCGACACGCCTTAGGAGATCCCCGTGGAATGGGAAGAGAGGGTGTTTAAACCCTACTTTCTCCTAAGACCGGACGGCCTGGTAACGCCCCCGATCCAAGTACTTCAAGGACTTAATGCTATGCAATCAGGAACTTATTCTACCATGCTCTGATACCAAGATTGGTGTGGTATGCATGATGAGGATGCAATCATGTGACTCTAAAGGAGATTAACCAAAATTTAACTAGCAATTCCTACTTGCATATGAGTGATTCAACATATAAGATCAAGGAGATCTAAATAAGAAACCCTAAATGCTTATACTTAAACCCAGCTAGGAGGACTATCAAAATCTTAAAGAAATAGGACAAGGTTAGAATTCACACACAAGTCAAGCTAGCCCTATTTAATGATCCCGATCTTAAAATACTAGGAGTTCAAGCATTGAAATCTCAAGCACAAGGGATTCACTCTTAAGGTTCTCAAATGAAAGATCATACCACATAAGATGGACCTTCTAACTTTCTGGTTTGTAGCAAGTAATCCTTCCTCTTAGATCTGGAGCCTAAAGAACCCTGCAACAAAGAAACCAAGATGATTAGAAACTTAATTAGAAGTGAGAAGATTGATGGAACTCAAAAGGAGAGTTTGTTGGAAATGATCCTTGGCGCCATGGTGGAAGCTTGTGTTGGTGTTGATCTTTTTCTTGTGAGGATGTCCTTAATTCGCTTTGAAGGAAGAGGATTGCTTGGAAGATGAAGAGTAAAAGAGAAGGATTAGGGAGAAGAAATGATGGAGGAGAGGAAGAGGTTCACTTAGGCACAAAGATCCACATAGGCACATAGAAACACATAGAAACACATAGAAAATTTCTGAAAAAAAATTGTATTCATTCATCCCTTCCCTTTTTACAAGAAGACTAAGAGTCTTTTATAGACTATCAAGCCATTTTGAATTCCAACTACACCAAATATCATGGAGAAAAATTTGTGGAGAAAAATATGGGGCATCCCATGAAGAGTGGAGGAAGTTGTGGAGGAGGTTGTAGCCAATTCAATTTCAAATTCCCCTTTTCTTCTCTTGGGCGGCAACCTTGGATGGTGAGGTGGCATGTGTGATGTGGCAGCAATCTTGGATGGTGAGGTGGCATGTGTGATGTGGCAGCAACCTTGGATGATGAGGTGGCATGTGTCATGTGGCATGTGGTCCCCACTTGAGGTGGCTTTGGTCTTGCTTTGGAGTATAAGTCTTGAGTCTTCTTTAGTCTTCAAATGTGGTTTGGTTTGATTCTTCATGGATTGGACTTGACTCATTTGGACCCAACTCTTAAATACAAGGTTAATCAGGCTGGACTAGTCCCAACATAAAATTGAAATGGACTCGAATTACATAATTATTTGGATTCAAAATTAAAGAAAGGTTACCGGACTCTCTAGTCCAACCATAAAGATTCGGAATGGGCTTGAATTGGTTGGAGTCTCTTTCTGATTCTAGTACCCGCACCAGTGTCTAAGGTTAGCGATCAGGGACCTCCACTCCCCTACACCTACCTAGCCAATGATAGAGTTACTATAGACTGGTTTGCCACCCTGACTTAGGCAACTAGCAAGAGATTGAACTCAAGAAATTTGACTTAGGCACCTAGATTTTATGGGTATAGAGGTTGAATCAATCCAAGAGACCTTGTACAGGTTGGGGTGAGGGACTGAGGTCAATCCTATGGCTTTGACAGTACTAGAAGAGATAGCATTGACACAGCTCCCGCTATCAACTATGATTTTGCAAACCTTATCCCCTAGTTTGACAAAGGTTTGTAGGATGTTTGTCCTACGCCAATCTTCCTGTACCACGTTTTGGATAAGCATGCAACTAACTACCCCTAGAAGGTCTTCAGATTCAAATTGCTCTTCCTCTCCCTCATATTCTTCTAGTAACTGATCTTCTGGCTCATAGACTTCTCCTTCAGGATCAGCAATGGGTTCTATCTCACTCTCAGTTGGCTCTTCTATGACTAAGGCTGTGGAGGTGCACTAGCTAGCTCGATGTCCACGTTTATGACACCTAAAGAAAGTGTTTTGGGGAGTGGGACTCTTATGGGCTCCAATAGCTTTACCCTTTTCCTCTTTGCTAAAATGGGGTCGGTTCAGATCTGGTCGGCTCGGGCTGGGTCGGCTTGGGTTGGGTCGACTCGGGTCAGGTCGGTAAGGATTGAGACAACTCGGGTAAGCCTAACTATACCCTGGGTTAGGTCCTGGGAGTCAACTAGGGTTTCTAAAGGATTCAGGTTTACAATAGGTAGGGGCCCTCTGGAAATGCTCACAATTCCTCGCAACTTGGTAAGCATACTCTAAGTCAGTGACCTCTCTAAAATAAAGCTCTCTCTGGATATCTGGGTGTAGGCCAGCCCTAAACCTAGACAGGGTCACAGAAGCAGATTCATTGAATGACATCGCATGACATACTCGTCAAACTTCATGATGTAGTCAGCCACACTCTTGTTCCCTTGACTCAGATTCTGCCATTGGTCCAATAAACTCTAGGTGTAAGAAAGGGGTTGGTACTTCTCCCTAAGTTTGGCTTTCATACCTCTCCAAGTTGCTATAGTTTCTTTATCTCTCTGTGCTACCAACCTCTCAACACTATTCCAGAATAACCTAGCTTGGCAAACCAACCTAGTCTTGGCAAACTTAAACTTCATCCTTTCAATCATGTTATACCACTCGAAATACTGCTCCATATCCTCCTCCCAATCTACATACACTTTAGGATATAGACTACCATCAAAGGTTGGGGCTTCTAGGTTGATGTTCCTAACGGCCATTTCTTCTTGGTCTATGATCTCGGGATTGGGTCTCCTAGGTTCAAACTCTTGGGCTGGGTTAACACGGGGCATTCTCCTAGGTTCAGCCTCTTTGGGTGGTTCATGGTGAGGATAATCCATAGGGGGGAAAGGTGATCCGTACTGAGGCTCAATAGATGGCCTAGAATTATTCCTCTCTAAGGTTCCAACTCTCTCTTCAAGCCTATCTAGTTTACTGTTCATCCTATTCAATTGCTCAAGAAGATCCTTAAGTTGAACTTCTCTCTCGTTCTCCATAGGTTCATCGGATTGGCAACAGGTTGAGATTCTAGGTCTAGTAGATCTTAGACGTTTTTGTGTGCTTAACCCATGTCCACTAGATCAGGAGTACGAAAAGGACGAGGGAAGGATTGCTGGCGAGCATAGAAGTCGCCAGGGGATTAGGGCTTGTACTCAAGAACCAGAAACCCGGGCATTACACCCACTCCAATCCTGAGAAAACTCAAAACTCAAACAAAATAACTTTTTAAGTTGTATTCATGAGAAGAAGATCAGTTACTGGAAGAATATGAGGGAGAGGAAGAGCAATTTGAATATGAAGACCTTCTAGGGGTAGTTAGGTGCATCCTTACCCAAAAAGTAGTACAGGAAGATTGGCGTAGGACAAACATCCTACAAACCTTTGTCAAACTAGAGGATAAGGTTTGCAAAATCATAGTTGAGGGGGATCCAACCATCGTCCGGGTATTTTTTCCAATTTTTTTTTATTTTTTTTGTATTTTTTTATTTTCCTATTCTCGCTATTCCATCTATCCATGCTATTCTGGTTTTATTCTTGGTTTATCCCTGAGTTATCCCAGCCTTATTCCATCTCCTCCATCCTTCTCTCGTGATTTTTTTTAAAACATCCGAACCCTAGTCGTCGCCCCCTCCGGCCCCAGATCCGGACCGCCCAATCCCCGGCCGCCCCCGTCGGACGGCCATCGATGCTCGTTGGCCCCCGCCGTCGCCGGAGAAGCCGCAGTCGCCGCCCATGCCCGTGAGAAGATGTACGGACACGAGAGGCATCCATCCGCCCACCTGCGACCGTGCCGCCCTGCACCGCCGCAGGCTTACTGCCTGTTGCTGTTCCCGCCGCCCGCCGGCCCCTGCCCGATCATCGGTGGGGTCCACCGCCGCCCACGCCCGTGAGAAGATGAACAGACTGGTGCGGGCACCAGACTCTTAAGAAGACTTCAGAGCTCCATCTGGATCTCTGATTGACCTTGCCCGAAGAATTAGGGTTTTCTTTTTTTGTAATAAGGGTTGACTTGGTCAACTCAATTTTCGTCTTGAGTTTGTATTTCCCTGTAATTTAAATTTTGTTGAGTCATGTTGACTTAGTACAAGTCCTAGTAGTGGTATAGGTCTTCTCTAGGTTGGTACCACTTTTTTTCAGTCAAGTCAAGGTCCAAGGTGCCACATTTTTTCTCCCAGGCCCAAGCAAGTGGGCGCCACACTCCCAGCCACACGCCAGAGTCTAGGAGGTGCCACATCTCCATCTAGTGTCTTTGGTCCCTACACCACAAGAAATAAACCCAAGCCAGGATGGCAAGAATTTTTCTTGAAGAGAGGATCAAGGAGGTGCCCCACAATGTTCCATAAAAAATACAAGTTATAAAAGGGAAGAGAGCATGTCTTGGGGAGGAATTCAAGGAGCTTCCCAAAAGTTTTCAAAAGTGCCAAAGCCATGAAAGGAAGAAGCCTAAACTTGTGGAGCAAGACTAGGAGGTGTCCAAATGAGCCAAATTATGAAGGAAAAATCCTTGATTCATGGAGAGATAATAGGAGACACCCCCATAACCTACCATTTGGAGCTGATTTTCAAGTTTTCTTGGAGTTTTTGGGCTGCCCACTCATGGAAGGATTCCTGGAAAGAGAATTTGATGCCTAAAGTGTGGGTTAGTCCTATTAGTCCCACATGGAAAATGTATAAAATTTTATTTCTTTGTTATGTCTATATATTCAACTCTATGTAACTCTTGAATTTAAAAATGATGAATGAAATCAATTTCTGTGTGAGCAACTTTATGTTTCTCTCTTCCGCACTTGTATTCAGGTGTTGAGCTTCGTGAGGGAGTAAATCCAGGTTCTCTAGGAACCTTGAGGAGGTGTGAGATCTCCAACCCCAAAACCCTACCAAAATCCTAGGTTAGCCACTTCAATTCCAAACCCTAGCCGCCCATCATCATCTTCATTCCACCAATCATCCAAACCCTAATCTACCTCATCATCTCACGGCCCCTCTCTTCCAAGTAAAGGCCGACCACCAGCATCCAGGTCCAGATCGGCTACTTAGAATACAGAGCAAATCCCAGAGGAAGTCAAATCAGCATCCAGGAGAATCAGGATTTCAGCAACATCAATTTTTCAAGTTCTTCTTATCTGGTAAATCCTTTCTTTGAGTATCTGGTTCCTTAACTTGTTCTTCTTCTTTCCTAGATCTTGAGTTCAGGAGAAGCCAACTCTGCCAAAGGACCAGTATTGGAGTATCCATTGCGAAGATATCCGAATCCGAGGATCCAACAATCTGCTCGAGAGAGTCCTTCCACCAAACTCTGTGGAGGTCACTGCCTGTTACATAACCCTTCCCTTCTCTTTATTTCTATCCTATTGAAAGTTCAAAGCGAAACCCTAGGTCTTGGAGTTTCTCAACCCCCAGCGATCCTTTACTTTTGAAGTACTATGATAATCTAGTTTCTTTGAATTGTGCTTTCAATTATTATATAGTTTCTTTTAATTTAGTTTAACTTTCATTTAAGTCAAAGCCGACTTCCAAAAATATATAAAAAAAATAAAAATAAAAATAAAAATATACATTAATTTTAATTTGCTTCCGCATTCCACATATCCATTCTACATCAATTTTGGTATCAGAGCTTTCGTTCTGCATCATTTTTTGTATCAGAGCCCTGTCTAGGGTTTTTGACTTACTTGCATGTTTTGAGTGTCTCTCTTTTTTACTTTGTCTGCACGAAGTAGACTCCCAAGGACATCCAGTCCTAGGAATGAAGCGAGGTGCAAGCCTCCTCTTCCCATTCCATGGGGTGTTCCTAGGGCGTGTAGGGGATCCGCTGGGTTACAACTTCGTAGCAGGAATTGTAAACGGAGGAAGCATTCTATTTTCAGTCTGTAACTATCCTATTGCTGGAATTGTTTCTCATTGCAGGTAACTCCAAATTACATGATTTTTATTTTGCTGGAACCAGTATAATTGAAACTATTTTATAGAATTATACTGTAATTTATTGGTTTTTGTGAAATTTCTGAGAGTTAAATTACAGCAATTCGGTTTCTGTATTTCTGTAATTCAATTTTTTTTTGAGTGATCATCTCCTAATTCATTTTAAGGGCAATTGAGCATCTAAGATAAGGAGAGGAGTTGATAACCTCTTCTTAGCCCAAAACCACCACCCATTCATTCGATCCTAAGCCTAATTTTAAAATTTATTAGACTTAATTTGCCCTAGTGGGCTAGGAACACCAACTGGTCAGGTCCAGCCTAGGGTTTAGTCAGTTTGTCTGGTTACTCTATGTGTTCTTTGTACTCAGTATCTAGAACGGTGATTCAAGGACTACGTCCCGAAGGGCTTGTGTGCTGGTCTGCCTACCTGGCCAATCACTGATTGGTGTCTAGGATTGGCAATTAGGGACCTAACACTCTCCTTACACCTGCCTCGCTGAGTCCCGAGTTACTACAGGCTAGCTTGCAACTCTGATTGGTCATCTAGTTTGGGCTCTAGGTCTAGTTAGCCCATAGTCGTTTCAGTCGAGTCTCATTTGGTGTGCTTGCTTGCATCATCATGTCCACCCGGAATGGAGTACCCTACCAACCTGGTCAAACCCAACCTGATTTAGAGGCCATGATTAGAACTCTTACCGAAAGTATGACCAAATTGAGTCAGGATATGACTGATACTGTTGCCCAGTTTAGAGATCGAGTTCAGGTACTTGAGGAGCCTAGGCACCGAAATTGGACCCCTGACTCAGAATTTGGTAGACCCCAACCTCACCCACACCCAGAGCCTAGGAGACCATTATACAGGGATCCTGAACCTAATCATTGGAGGTTTGATCTAAGAGCGTATGACCATGATCTTGCCCCTGAGTCTAGCCCTAGGAGCCTATACCCATACTTGGTTGACTCAGAGAAGGGACCCATTAGGAACACCGAACCTTATACACCCACTTTTGATGGAAGACAAGAGACATATATTAAGTGGGAAGAATAAATGGATTGGTATTTTGAGTGCACTAACATATCGGAATTAGGACAAGTTAGGTTGGCCAAAACCAAGTTCACCAAACATGCTAGGTCGCATTGGTATGCTATTGAGCGTGAGTGTTATCAAAGAAAAGAGAAAATATATACTTGGAGAGATATGAGAAGTAAGTTGAGAGATAGGTACCTAGGTAGATCCTATGAGAAAAGACTTTTAGACCAATGGTACCAATTGCGACAAGGTAATAGGCCTGTGTCTAAATATATCGAGGACTTCCAGTGGTATGACATGAAATGCAATACCATTGAGACCGAAGCTCAGATTACATCGAGGTTTAGGATTGGGTTACACCCAGACATTTATAGGAAGCTATGCCTTGAAAAGACCAATAAGTTAGACTGAGCCTACTAAGAAGCCCAAGACTATGAGTGGTCTTTAAGATATAACCAATCAAGTACTTTGGACTTAAATCCAACCTCTACCAACTTGAGTCAAGTTCCGATTGATCCGATATCTGTAGTGAACCAGACTTTTGTTTGTCAATTCCCACTTGTGTCACCTTTTAACCAGAAGGATAACACTGAGGAGTTAGGCATGGCCATCCCAAAATTAGTTGACCCGACCAGAGCCGTACTTAAAGAGGAATCAAAGGAGAATAGATTAGAACCTTTCAGTGAGATTGAGGAAGAAATATATGAGCCTGACATAAGTTTGATAGATGAATATGAAGAAGAAGAATTTGAGAATATCTCTCCTGATAATTCAATTAACCAACTCCTACCTAATGGGGTTATTGAGGGGACCCCTGCCACTGAAGGAATTCAGGAGCTAACCCTAAGAGAAGACCCTTTTGAGGAAGTTCAGGAAGAGGAAATTACACCAAATAAAAGTTTAAGTGAGAATACCCCTAAACTCATTGAGGAATCCAAAGAAGACACCCCTGAGTCAAATCTGGAAGAGAAGTGTGAAGAAGGAAGGGGTTCACAAGAATTGCCCATTGAGAAGGTCCAAGAATAAGAAAAAGACAGTAGCTTAGAGGACTTTCTAGATAAACATTCCAAAGACCTTTCTGATAACCTTCCACCTTCTAGGAGCACCCAGCCTATCCTAGAACTTGCACTTGTAGACCCTCCTAGAGCAAATCATGAGGTTTGGATGAGTGCACCTATAGAACAATGTCCTCATTTTATGGTCGTCCTGAATAACCAAGGTTTGTTTCTTGTTTCCGATATGCCACCTCAAAACTCTGATTTTTATTTCCTACCCTTCCCTGAATCTTCTCATGTTTCTAGAGCTATGGGATTATACTTTACTGAGATCTCTAGGTTGCAAGACTCCTTAGAACCTATTAGGTTTGCCACCTACTTCTGGAAGACCTTATGGCACCTACTAGGCATCCATAATAAGTTTTCATGCTCTGCATGCCCTCCTCCGACCCAAGGTCAAACCTAGAGAGCCTTAGTTTGTTAGGTTTAGACCTAAGGTTCCTATGGAATAAAGTCCATTCTTTAGGAATGCGTCGTCAGTCTAGTTTAGTTTTTCTTGATCCTTTACTAGGATTTGGCTCAGATTTTGGTTTGATTGAGAGCACCAGGAATTGGGATTTGTATTTTGTCTAGGGCTGAAATTGCATTCAATGTTTCAATCAATAGGTCTATAGGCTAGAGTCCCTTTGAAATTGTTCATGGATACAAGCCTCACACACCACTTGATCATATTTCACTATTAGCCCACACACACAAGTCTCTTAATGCACTTGCATAGCATGTAAAGGACTTGCATAAAGAAATTCATGCCAAAATAACTTTAAGTAATGAAACTTATAAGAAGTTGGCTGATTCTCAAAGACGAGTCAAAACTTTTGTTGAGAGAGACTATGTAATGATTAGATTAAGGCCTGAGCGGTTTTTTCCTGGAACCGTTAGAAAGTTACATGCTAAAGGAGCTGGACAATTTAGAGTAGTGAAGAGAGTAGGATCCAATGCTTATGTGCTCGAGTTGCCTCCAGAAATAGGCAATAGCTCTACTTTCAACATTACAGACTTAGTAGAGTATAGGGAGCCAGCTGTGATTCCTAGAAAGCCTTTGAAACCTAATCCTGTTATTGAGACTGATCCCGACCCTGTGTGTCAACCAACAAACTGGCCTGTGAGGAAAGAGCAGATTGAAAAGATCCTGGATGATCAGGTTATCTCTACTCGTATTCGAGGATACCAAAGATACCTGGTCCGCTGGCAAGGAAGGCCAGATTCTGATTACTCTTGGATCTCCCGAGAAGAATTAGAAGAATTGGACCCAAACCTCTTGGAGAGATACCAGAGCCAGCTTGATCCATACTCGACAGGGTCGAGTTCCTCCCACCCCGGGAGAATTATTGCGGGCACCATACTCAAAAGGAGACTTCAGGGCTCCATCTGGATCTCTGATTGACCTTGACCGAAGAATTATGGTTTTCTGGTTTTGTAATAAGGGTTGACTTGGTCAACTCAATTTTAGTCTTGAGTCTGTATTTCCCTGCAATTTAAATTTTGCTGAGTCATGTTGACTTTGTACAAGTCCTAGTAGTGGTCTAGGTTTTCTCCAGGTTGGTGCCACTTTTTTTTCAGTCAAGTCAAGGTCCCGGGTGACACATTTTTTCTCCCAGGCCCAAGCAAGTGGGTGCCACACTCCCAGCCACACGCCAGAGTATAGGAGGTGCCACATCTCCATCCAGTGTCTTTGGTCCCTACACCACAAGAAATAAACCCAAGCCAGGATGGCAAGAATTTTTCTTGAAAAGAGGATCAAGGAGGTGCCCCACAATGTTCCATAAAAAATACAAGTTATAAAAGGGAAGAGAGCATGTCTTGGGGAGGAATTCAAGGAGCTTTCCAAAAGTTTCCAAAAGTGCCAAAGCCATTAAAGGAAGAAGCCTAAACTTGTGGAGCAAGACTAGGAGGTGTCCAAATGAGCCAAACCATGAAAGGAAAATCCTTGATTCATGGAGAGATACTAGGAGACACCCCCATAACCTGCCATTTGGAGCTGATTTTCAAGTTTTCTTTGAGTTTTTAGGCTACCCACTCATGGAAGGATTCTTGGAAAGAGAATTTGATGCCTAAAGTGTGGGTTAGTCCTATTAGTCCCACATGGGAAATGTATAAAATTTTATTTCTTTGTTATGTCTATATATTCAACTCTATGTAACTCTTAAATTTAAAAATGATGAATGAAATCAATTTCTGTGTGAGCAACTTTGTGTTTCTCTCTTCCGCGCTTGTATTCAGGTGTTGAGCTCCGTGAGAGAGTAAATCCGGGTTCCCTATGAACCTTGAGGAGGTGTGAGATCTACAACCCCAAAACCCTACCAAAACCCTAGCTTAGCCACTTCAATTCCAAACCCTAGTCGCCCATCATCTTCTTCATTCCACCAATCATCCAAACCCTAATCTACCTCTTCATCTTACGGCCCAACTCTTCCAAGTAGAGGCCGATGACCAGCATCCAGGTCCAGATCGGCTACTTCGAATACAGCGCAAATCCTAAAGGAAGTCAAATCAGCATCCAGGAGAATCAGGATTTCAGCAACATCAATTTTTCAAGTTCTTCTTATCTGGTAAATCCTTTCTTTGAGTATCTGGTTCATTAACTTGTTCTTCTTCTTTCCCAGATCCTGAGTTCAGGAGAAGCCAACTCTGCCAAAGGACCAGTATTGGAGGATCCATTGCGAAGATATCAGAATCCGAGGATCCAACAATCTGCTCGAGAGAGTCCTTCCACCAAACTCTGTGAAGATCACTGCCTGGTACATAACCCTTCCCTTCTCTTTATTTTTGTCCTGTTGAAAGTTCAGAGCGAAACCCTAGGTCTGGAAGTTTCTCAACCCCCAGCGATCCTTTACTTCTGAACTACTCTGATAATCTAGTTTCTTTGAATTGTGCTTTCAATTATTATATAGTTTCTTTCAATTTAGTTTAACATTCATTTGAGTCAAAGCCGACTTCCAAAAATATATTAAAAAAATAAGAATAAAAATAAAAATATACATTAATTTTAATTTGCTTCCGCATTCCACATATCTGTTCTGCATCACGGATGCTGGAGGCATCTGTCCGCCCTCGTGTGTCTGTGTGACGCTGCCGCCCGCCGCCTAACACCGTCGCCGCCGCTCGCCTACCACCGTCCCGCTGCCCTGCCATCCGCCGGAGGCCTTACCGGTGCCCAAGAGTTCCCATGCTAGGGAAGGCCAAACGGCACGCACAGCGCATGCCGTGCCCCCTGTGCCGCCTCGCCTGCAGCCCGCCACCAGCCGTCCGACGCTTGCCATCCGCTGGCCTCGTCCGTTGCTCACCGTCCGTCAGCCCCGTCCGCCGCCAGCTTCCCGGCCATCCGCTGCTACCCCACCGGAATTGGTTCCCTCCCTGTCCAGGCCATGATTTGGAGTTTGCACAGATTACAGAGCATCCCAATATTCAAAGCAGCATGCTTTCTGGAGCAGATCATCAAGTTGACATGCTTCTCAGAGCAAATCAGCGCCAATATTGATGTATCACATTTTTTGATATAATTTATTTTCTTTTTTTGGATTTCTTTTTGGCTAAGTAATTGATGGTTTTGGTTTTTCAATATAAAGGCCCCCTCTCTCCCTGTAAAGTTCAAGATTTGTTATGAATTTTTGGGTTTTCCATTGGTTCCGGTTCTGGGCTGAGGCCCAACTTTCCTTCACCTGCGAGTGTCGTGGGGTGTGAGACCCCACTTCCTTCGCTCGCATGCGAGCGTCGAGGGGCGCGAGGCCCTAGTTATCCCCCTTTTCCATCGAGTCCCCCTCTAGGTCTTAGGGATTTTTTTTTATGGCCCTAGGTAGCGATTTGGGTGGGATGCCCTAGGCTCCGCATATAGTGAGATGGGTGGGACGCCCTAGACTACATGTAGTGGGGTGGGTGAGATGCCCTAGAGGTGCAACGTCTCTCCGTGACGGTGAGTCCCCAGTCCTAGAGTGTCCATGTTTCCTATCCTCCATCCCATGTTTCTCCACCAAAAAAAATTGAAAACCAAAAGAGTTCGGCTATTTTAGGGTTTAGTGTCAGTTCGCCCTAGTCCCAAGAGGCTTCTTAGCCCTCCCACGATCCTAGTTTGTTTAGGTTTTTCCCTATTTTTCTAATAAATCAGGTTACGTCTCATCTGTCCCACATCAGTTTGGTATTAAAGTGAGTTGTGGATTAGGGTGCGCTCCATTTTTTCAAACTCGATGGAGTCAAGTTCTTCATGGTCGAGGAGAATTATGGGGATCCAGCCATCGTCTGGGTATTTTTTTCTAATTTTTTTTAATTTTCTCATATTTTTTTTATTTTCCTATTCCCACTATTCCATCTATCCCCGCTATTCTGGTTTTATTTTTGGTTTATCCCTGAGTTATCCCAACCTTATTCCATCTCCTCCATCCTTCTCCCATGATTTTTTTTTAAAACTTTCGAATCCTAGTTGCCACCCCCTCCGGCCCCAAATCCGGGCCTCCCGACCACCGGTCGTCCTCGCTGGACTGCCGCCGACGCTCGCCGGCCCCCGCCCTCGCAAGAGAAGCCGTCGCCGCCGCCCATGCCCGTGTGAAGATGAACGGACATGGGAGGCTTCCGTCCATCCCTGTGCATGCATGTGACACCGGTGCCATCACCCGCCTGCCGCCGTCCCGCTGCCCCGCTGTCTGTCGGCCAAGGCTCGGCCGCAGGAGGCCTCACCAGCGCCCAGGAGTTCCCACGCCATAGAAGGCCAAATGTCATGCACAGGGCATGTCGTACCCCCCCTGTGCCGCCTCGCTTGCAGCCTGCCACCAGCCGTCCGCCGCTCACCGTCCACCGGCCCCGTCCATCGCTCGCTTCCCGACCGTCTGCCGGTGCCCTGCCAGAGTTGGTTCCCTCCCTGTCCAGGCCATGATTTGGAGTTTGCATGGATTTCAGAGCATCCCAGTATTCAAAGCAGCACGCTTTTTGGAGCAGATCATCAAGGTGACATGCTTCTCAAAGAAGATCAGCACCAATATTGATGCATCATAGTTTTTGATGTAATTTATTTTCCTTTTTTGGGTTTCTTATTGGCTAAGTAACTAAGGGTTTTGGTTTTTCTATATTAAGGCCCCCTTGTTGGGAATTGTGTCCCAAAGCCAATCACCTGGGTTGTAGGCGGTTGTGCTCAGTATTGTACTCTTTTTATGAATTAATAAAATATTATTTTGGCAGCTCATCACATATTGTATTTCCCTGAAATGAACTGTTTCCATGTGATGAAGTCCTTAGGACTACATTGACTTCGATACAGAGAGGATTATCGAGTGGTCCTTAAACCCTGTTCACAACCAAAGGATATATTGTACTGGACAACAATATATCAAGTATAGGTTGTTGTAGTTCACATCGTTTGGTTGTCCTCTTGACCAAATGAGTGTGGAGACACTGATGTGATCTGCAAGTGGGATATGTGATATCTCATTGAACGTGACTCCATGCAGCCCCTTTCTGCAAAAGGGATACTCACGATTGGATATGGGTATATGTGTCCCTCTGACCTGACGTCATCACGGTATCTTGCAAGCAACTTCCTGTGCTTTGGTGCCGGACTACCCGGATTTCTAATCCGGTGACGGAAGGTTTCTGGGTACAGGCAAGTACTTGTGGAGTAGTGATGGACCAAGATGGAATTGACCTATCCAAACAGTTTGGATTGAATGTCTCACAGTATCTCAATTTAACAAATCCTCGGCCGGGGTAGTCCTAATGAAGAGTCACTGGGCTTGCAAGGTTGAGACACGTAGTCGACTAACTCTGTCTGGGTTGGCAGCCCAATCTTAGTCATCCTGAGCATTAAAGGTCAAAGGGATGAATTATACGGTAACCATATGCCAGAGGTTCGATAGTTTGCTCCCGCATCTTTGACCTATCCGGACGCCGGGACCCATTGCTAGATGGTTTCCTGTGTTGCTACTAGAATTGTTCTAGTGCTACCGTTTAGGTTCGAACCTATGAGGTCACATGCCACAGAGGATTACTCTCTGATCCGGATACCGATTATGATTGGGAATCGTCTCGGTTTTATGATCACAATATTTTTGAGCACTCTTTTCCCCATCTTGCCCTTGTCTATGTCAACTGGAAATTGTTCCGCGCTGACCAGGACTACACCAGGATTTTTCTGAATCAGTTTTGAACTGATTCATAGCTCGTTTCGGCCTCCAATTGGTTGTGAACCAATTGAACCAATTTTTAATTGGGTTGGACCAATTGGTTTAAACCAAATTGGCTTGGACCGATTAATTGAACCGGTGTTTTCTCCCTTGGACCGGTTTCCACATTTTTTCACTGTGTAAATGTTTACACGTTATGCTGGAAAGAGTCCAAGCATCAAAATAAGGCCAAACGATGCTAGGTGAGCGTCCTTTCTTCTCCCTCCACCGGATGGCTTTAACCCTCGTTTATGGTTGGTTAAATGGATGTAACGCAGCCTCTAACTCTTCATCTTCTGGCCTCTCCAACTCCCTCTCCCTGCTATCCTATAAATACCACAGCTAGCCCCTGTTTCAAAGACACACATACCGTGAAACAGCAAATACAAACCTAGGCATTCTTCTTTGAGAGGTTGAAAGATCCCCTGAGAGTTTGCTTCTTTCCACTGGGTATTTGTAGACTGGGTTTTGGAGGGTGTGAGGGAGAGTTACAAGGCCCTTTTCCTTGTCCCTTAGAGTGCTCAAACCCAGGACTACAGCAAAGCCAGGTTGTTGCCGTCCATTGTGGCTTTTTGTTCTTCCAGTGGCTAGCACCGCGTGTGGAGAGGGATCGTAGGGCCCCCGGTGTGTCTCCCCTCTAGAGGGAGTACTCTTATACTCCTAGGAGCAAGCCACGTGAGCCGGGATCACTTCTACTACTCCAAAACGAAGGAAGAACCAGTTGTCCTGTTTTGCTGCAGAATTTCTGGCAGCAGATTTTTGGACATTTTGTACATCGTGTACACTGTGTTTTGCTTGCAAATATCGGTGACAATCGAACAGCGCTTGTCTAACTTGCTGCTACTCAAATTTGGAAGCAAACGGAGGTCCGGAAGGCAATGTTCCGATGCCATTTTTTAAGCAAAAAATAGAGCAAAATTTCAGCCCAAGGAAGAAGAAGGCTGGAATAGTTTTATTCTAGCTATTCCAGCCTATTCCAGGTTTATTCCAGATTTATTCTAGGCGAAATAAAGGTATGGACAATCATTTTTTTAATCATGCATGAATAGATTTATTTGTTTAATATTTTGCAAATATTTTATATCATCATACATGCTTACATGCAACATGAATAGGTTAAGTTCTGGGCAGAGCAGTTTTCTGCTGCGTGAATTTTTAAAAAAGTTTTAAAATCTATTCTGCTCCTGCAGCTGTTTGCATGCCTAGTGTAGGACCATGTCAAACCACCCGCACCATTTTTCTTTCAGTGGTATCAGAGCAGGTTGCTTGTGTAATCTATTCCTGTATCCATGTTTATAGATTAAAAATTGTTTATTCTAAATATGTATCCTGATTTCTTTTCGGAACCTAGTTGAGACCTTCACCATGACCGTGTGTCTTTGACACGATGTGGATCGTTTGTGTTGGCCTCTTCAGAAGGATCCTTAAAGAATATTAAAATTAAAATTGTTTTAATTTTGTGATACATGTTTTAGGCATGTTTTAATGGATATAAAATATTTGTAAATTTTTGAATCTAGATGCATGATTAGTTATGTAAAATTGTTTTACATAGTGACTTAATTAAAAATTATTTTAATTAAGTGTTTGGCTTATTAAATTATTTTTTTTTTAGGTTTATGAAATCTAATACAATTTGCATAAGCCATTTTGGGTTAAATTGGGTTAGCTGACTAGTTGGGTCCATTAATGGGTTAGACCTAAGTTTAGTTGAACCAGATAACAAGAAGATTAAACAAAAGTTGTTTAAGGCCCTTCTTTAGAACTATATAATAGTTAGATTAGTTGATCCGTTCATCTAAAATGGATCCAATTAGTGGCTCAGTGGATGCCCGAGTCTTTAGGCTAGCCTGATCGAGTCTAGTAAACCGACTGGTGTCGAGGTAGGTTTGGCATTGTGATCATGGTTGTATGAGGCTACCTCTTTCCTGGCCAACTTGGTTGGTGTCTAGGAAAGATGGTTAATGGAGGATACTCACCCATGATCTCACCTACCTGGCTAGTCGATCGACCATAACTGATTGGAAAAGCTCAATGACTCGAGTTAACCCATGTCACCCAGGTTGATCGGTCTGACTGATCTATAGGTGCCCATGGATCAATTTGTTGATTTATTTCAACCCTCCTGGAATCTGATTGATTCAGTGGGAGGATGATCCATGTCCTTATCTTTTTCTTCTGTCATAACTAAAAAAATCCTCTAAAATTATTTGGTCATTAAAAAGACTAAGTCAAAGAGTTGACATTGTCTTAGCCTCCCATTAAGTTGGATAGAAATGTGTCCACTAGCTTGGCGTGCATCGGCAGTTCCACAGAACGGGTGTACATCCGGTGACTGGAATTTCTATCTGATCGATGATGGTTCAGTGCAACCTCCTTAACGGGACCAGGTGGGCCAGCCATAGTCGAGCTTGGTCTTTAGTTAGCTGGAAGTATTGGATTTGTCATTTTAATGGTTGGACCTAACCAGAAACCCGCAATAGGAGGCCCCTAGGCCGATTGGGGTGTTCTCTAGGGCAAAATAAAATACTGAAAATTGTTTAGGGAAACAATTGGTTTACGAACCTACCTTTAGGCTCATATGGGTGAGCTGGCCATAGTCGAGCTCATGCGAGGCCTATTGGATTTCAGTACCCACTTGAAAAAGTTTTTTTTTTTTTTCACGGATTGGAGTTAGAGGCTACCAATATGAAAAATTAGTGGGAGAAACCTTTAGACTAAAGTCCAAGTCTTTTGGTTAAATTATTAATTCATACACTTATTTGGTCTTATTTTCTTTTTAGATGTCTTCTAATTTATCGCTCCGCTCAGTTCTCGATAATGAGAAGTTAAAGAGTCACAACTTCGATAGTTGGTATCAAAGATTGAGAATCGTTCTGGCGCATGAACGGATCCTCTATGTGATAACGGATCTGGCACCTAAAATCCCTCCTACTAATGCACGGAGTGCGGTCAGAGACGCTTATCTGAAGTGGGTCTCTGATCGGATTACTGTCTGATGCATTATGTTAGCGGCGATGAACGATGAGTTCAGTCGCAAATTCGAGGAGGCCCAACCTGATGAAATCCTTCAAAAGTTGAAGGAATCCTTCGGCACCCCGGATGATGTAGAACGGTACAAAGTGTCTTGTGCCATCTACAACTCCAAGATGCTGAATGGTGGTTCAGTCACTGATCATGTATTGTACATGATCGAGCTGATTGAAAAACTGGGCAAACTCAGATGCCCCTTGCACGAGCATCTCGGCAAGGATGCGATCTTGAATTCTCTTACCTCCTCCTATCTTGATTTTCTCGATCATTATAAATGAACAAGCCTGCAGTCAACTACCATGGTCTTTTGGGGTTACTGCAGACTTTCGAGAAAGACCACCAACTGAATAAGGGGGTGGTGAATTTAGTTGGAGGAAGTAGAGGTCGTCGTCCCTTTAAGAAAGGGAAGAAGAAAATAAATAAAAAGGGAAAGAAGGTGTAGAATGCTCCTGGCCCTAGTCAGACCAAGAAGTATAAGGCTGATCAATCTTCTACAGAGTGTTTCCACTGCAAGAAGAAGGGACACTGGAAGAGGAACTGTCCTCTTTATATTAAGTCCCTTGATCCGAACAGGCCGAGGAAGCAGAAGTCTGCTGAACAAGATATTTATATGATAAAACCATGCAATTACTCAATTGTTGATACTGCTAACTGGGTATTGGATACTGGCAGTCCAATTCACGTTTATAATTCGTTACAGGGACTTCAAGTTAGCAGAAGATTTGAAGATGGAGAACAGTTTCTGAGCGTCGAGAATGGAAATCGTGTTCCAGTACTGGCGGTCAGAGTCCTGCATCTTGTCTTTGAGTCTTGTACTGTCGAACTAGTCGACTATCACTATTGTCCTAGTTTCATTATGAGCATAATCTCTGTAGGCCTTTTGGCCAATTGTGGTTTTGAACTATCAATAAAAAGAGATTTTTGCAATGCTATTTTGAATAACTCTATTATAATGAAAGCTAGATTAAATAATGGCATATATGTACTATCAAGGCCTGTTAGTGTAATGTACACATCTAGCAAACGCCCAAAATTAAATAATGTCAACGATTTGTATCTTTGGCACTGTAGGCTAAGTCATATTAACCAAAAAAGGATAAACAAGATACGAGGAGATGGACTCCTCGAGGTCAGTGATTCTGAATCACTGCCCACTTGTGAATCCTGTTTACTTGGTAAAATGACCAAGTCACCTTTTACTGGAAAAGGTGAACGAGCTACAGAACTTCTAAGTCTAATACATACTGATGTATGTGGACCGATGACAGTTAGTGCCAAAGAAGGATACAAATATTTCATTACTTTTACAGACGACTTTTCAAGGTTCAGTTATGTCTTTTTAATGAGAGATAAGTCTAAGTCGTTTGAAATGTTCAAACGATACCGTAATGAAGTAGAAAAGCAAACTGGAATAAGTATTAAAACCCTTCGATCTGACCGAGGTGGTGAATACTTATCTGTAAATTTTTGACATATCTTGAGGAGAATGGAATTCTCCCTTAGTGGACTCCTCCAGGAACACCACAGTTAAATAGTGTGTCCGAAAGGAGGAATCGAACCTTGTTGGACATGGTTCGATCCATGATGGGCTTTGCAACTCTGCCGCTATCCTTTTGGGGATATAAGCTTCAGACAGCCTGTTACTTGTTAAATAATGTTCCAAGTAAGTCTGTTGTCTCCTCTCCGTATGAGATGTGGAATGGGCATAAACCCTCAATCTCACACCTTCGGGTCTGGGGTTGTGCGGCTTATGTAAAGCGTTTAGACTCAGACAAACTTGGTCCAAGGTCTGATCAGTGTTTATTCATTGGTTATCCTAAGGAAACCAAAGGGTATTTCTTCTACTTGCAGAATGAACAAAAGATGTTCGTTGCTCTTAGAGCTATCTTTTTGGAAAAGGAGTTCCTTGGAGAAGGAACTATAGCCTCTAAGATTGAACTTGATGAAGTTCAGCCAATAGAAGAACCTGCACACTCTAAGGATATCGTAGAACCGGTTGTGATTGAATCACACCCAGAACCCATTAGGAGATCCAGTTGAACACCGCGTCAGCCGGACAGATACTACAGTTTCTTGGTCCGGGACGGCGATCCCATTAAGCTTGATGAGAACAATGAGGATCCGATCACCTATATGGATGCACTTCAGAGATCTGACTCTGAGGCATGGCTTGGAGCCATGCGATCCGAAATGGAGTCCATGGAAATCAACAATGTATGGACATTGGTTGATCTGCCTGAAGGAATAAAACCCATCGGGTGTAAATAGATATTCAAGAGGAAAAGGGGCACAGATGGAAAGGTAGAGACTTATAAAGCCCGTCTGGTTGCAAAGGGGTATCGTCAGCGATATGGTATCGATTATGATGAGACTTTCTCCCGTGTGACAATGCTCAAGTCCATTCGGATCATGCTTGCTTTGGCAGCATATTTTGATTACGAGATCTGGCAGATGGATATTTGAACCGCTTTCCTAAATGGGGAGCTAGAAGAGGAGGTGTATATGATACAGCCTGAAGGGTTCACATCCATAGATGAATCAAAAGTATGCAAGTTGCAGAGGTCCATCTATGGACTCAAGCAAGCGTCTTGAAGTTGGAACTTATGGTTTGATAGATGTATCAAATCATATGGCTTCGTTAGGAATGGAGAAGAACCGTGCATCTATAAATGGGTTAATGGTTCTATGATTGTATTCCTAGTACTGTATGTTGATGACATTCTCTTAATCGGGAATGATGTTGCAGCATTACAAGGAATAAAGGTCTAGTTATCATCTCAGTTCTCCATGAAGGACTTGGGTGAAGCTTCTTACGTACTAGGTATGAAGATCTATAGAGATAGATCTAAGAAGCTTTTGGGATTGTCCCAGTCTACGTACATTGACACCATGTTGAAACGGTTCAGCATGGAAAATTCCAAGAAAGGCTATCTCCCGATAGGTTCTGGAATTACTCTTTCCAAGAAGGATTGTGCGATAACTCCAGAAGAAAGAAAGCGCATGAGTATAGTACCTTATGCTTCTACAGTAGGCTTTATCATGTATGCTATGACTTGTACTAGACCAGACGTGGCATACTCACTAGGAGTAGTGAGCAGATACCAGTCTGACCCAGGTGAGGCGCATTGGAAGGTGGTTAAGTCCATCCTTAACTATTTGAGAAATACTAAAGATCAATGCCTCTCCGAGCCCTAGCTGCCCACATCAAACCCCTTCTTCTCCTTGCTATTTTTTCAATTAATCCTTTATCCTTGCTTTATTTTCTAACCATTGATAGGTTGTTTGCAAGTCCCTCGACTTCTACGAATCCAATGACTCTAGCTGGGCAGCAATCAAATCACTAGGTTGAAAGCCAAGAATCCGCGGGTCTCCGGCTTGATCATCCAGGCCACATTCGGGAGCGAGAGCGATCCCTTCACCTACGGTCTTCATCGGGTGCATCAAACATTGTCAGGTCACCCCCTCTGCTTGTCAGTAGCATTATTACAGGGGAACTAGCCTAACCGATACTTCTCTGCCTCAACGGTCCTCTTTCTTATTGCTTTTTAGGTTCTACTTTGCATGTTATAGTTCTTACTTGCATAGAATTCTTTACATAGGTTCTTGGTCTGTTCTTCGAGAATTAAATACATCACTTAATCTATAAAATTTTTTAAAAATAATTATGCATGCATTTTAGTTCTGCATCAGACCTATTAAGAGCATGTTCACCTTCAAGAAATCAAAAAAAGAGAGATGGAAATTAGGTTTAACATACTAGGCAATGATTTCTAGTTGCTGTAGAAGAGATTGCTCCACTCAGATCGGTGCCTCGATGTCCTGGTCACTTTCTTGCGAATCCATCGACTTTTTATCAACTTCATTTGAGGGCAAAGAAGAATTCATCCGAGGAACATAGCACTAGAGGGATCCTACAAACGTCAAAGGTTAGAGGCAAGCAAGAAGGGAAAAATAAGAAACTAGAGTTGAAGGATGATTGGAAGATGGAGTTGCATGGGTTGGTGGCCTTGGAGGAAGCTTTGGGTGTCTGGATCTTGGAGAGTGCTGATGGTGGGCATCTTAGTACTCTTGCTTGGATGGACAATGGCAAGGGTTTAGTAAGAAGAAAAAGGAACAAGTCTCATACACACTTCTAAAGAACACAAATTATCACAAGAAAAATTCACCAGAGTTTTAATTCATTAAAAGAGATTGATTACAAGAGGGGGAGGGGGTGGGTATTTATATATTCATCCAACCCTTTCCCTATCAAACTAAGAGTACACAGTATGAATAGGATTAGGAGAATAAAGTTGAGCAGAATAAGGAATATATAATTTGAATAGAATTGGTAGACTGAAATCCTTGTAGAACTTTGACATCAACTCCTTCTTGGACTTGGAAGCTTTGACTTTTCTCCATGTGCTTGGACCGGTATGAAATTCTTTCTAGGCTTGGACTGGGTCAAAGCCTTGGGCATCTTGGACTGGGTCAAAATATGGGGTGCCAACTTCATGATTGGCTGGGGGGCGTCAACTGCTATGGGCCTTGGACTGGGGTGCCAAGGATAGGGATCTGGGGTGGCACTTGTTCATGAAATCTTGTGGGCTTGAGGTGCCTAAGGCCTGGTATGTTGGAGCACCATCTCCTAGAGGGCTTGGGTAGCATGAAGAAATCTAGATGCTGGGATGGTGATTTAATTATGGTTCCAGATATCCTCCTCTTGAATAAAAATTACATGGACTTAAAAAGGCTTAACTGACAGGACTCAAAATAGGCCTAAATAAATAATGGACTCTTTGAACAGATAAACATGACTCAATTGACTAAACAAGGAACTTCCACAGACTTAGTGAATCCAACTAGCTCACTTTATTACAAGACTCACAAAATTTGGACTTCATTATAGGACTTAATAAAAATTGACCAACATATTACTTAGAGGACAAATTGAAGCTTGAAGTCTATGTTTGATCTAATGTCCCCATCAATTCTCCCGAGGTGGGAGGAACTTGACCCTGTCGAGTTGGAAGGTCGATCTAGCATGGGTACTACTCTGACGGGTCAAGGTTGAGGCATTGTGGATCCTCTCGAGTGAACCACAAATTCTCAGATCTCGGTCGACCTTGCCAATGAACCAAGTGACATAGAAGCCTTTGATCTGGGTACTAATGGCTTGGTCATCCAGGATACGCTCAATCATTTCCTCTCACAGGTTAATTTTTGACGTGGACACTCAGGATTAAGTTCGCTCTCAAAGAAAGGGTTAGGCTCAAACTCACTGGGTATCATTGCTGGCTCTTTATACTCAACTAAGTTTGAGATATTGAAAGTTGAGCTCAATGCCTAATTTGGTAACTCAGGCACTAGGTCCAAATCTCTTTATCACTTTGATGGATCCAGCTTATAGGTATGTAGCCTAATTATTATAAATTTTTTCTAGCAAACTCTTAGACTCTTTTCGAGAATTAACCATATTTTTTTTTATAAAAATATTGCTTACATTAATCTTATGATTAATTCCTCATGCTGATCTCTAATCATGTAGTGCAAATGATGCACAACAACTCCTATTGACATGCAGACAAAACACCTAATGCTGGCAAATAACTCATACCAACACTTATTGATATACAAACTTGACTAACTCTAAACCATGGCTATGGGTTTGACCCTTGGTCAGGTGGGTGACATGCAGATAAGAACTTGACATGCACTCCTAACAGATGCCATAGGGTCCTCCAAAAGTAAGATGCAAACATGACATACGTAATGAATGAATGCAGTATGCAAACTTCTACAAAATACAATATAGTGGTTAGAGAAGTATGAAATGCTTCAAAAAAGTGTAGAAAATAAGAGGTAGGTTCAAGGTTAGCTTGGTAGTCTAGAAAGTAAGAAAAAGGTTTAGGGCTGATTGGATATAATAAGATACAAGAAAGAGTGTCAGGGATTAATCCTAGACTAATGAGGTTGACCTTATGTGATTGAGATTTACCTACAGGGTCTACAGTATGGAAGAATGGGTCATTAATTTCAAGGAAGAGATCTTCAATGGGAACTACAAGAGGGGATTTATCCTGAGGGTACTGATAAGCTAAATTTGTAATAAAGTCTTATGGTTCATGAAATTTAAGACTAGGCTCTATAATTGGACTTTCTTCTAATGTTTCCTTAAGTATAATTTTAATAGTAGTATCTGGGTTCTCATCCTCTAATTGGTCTTCCACTACAAGTTCATTTTGGGTGTGGTTATGGTCAGCTAACTTTGGGTTGGCTTCTATCTGGGTTTGGTTAGGGTCAACTAATTCTAGGTTGGCTTCTATTAGGGTTTGGTCAGGGTCAACTAATTTTAGGTTGGCTTTTGTATGGGTAGGGTCAGGGTCAACTAATTATGGGATGGCTTCTATCTGGATTTGGTTAGGGTCAACTAATTCGGTGTCTTCTATAGGTATCTCTTCTTCTTCTTTGTCATACTCGTCCACTAGGCTCATATCAGCTTCATATATCTCTTCTTCAAGGTCATTCTGGTGAACCAATGGGATGGTAAGAGGGGGTTGGCTCAGGAAAAATTGATTAATGACTAGGGTAGGGGTGGGTTGACTAAGAGGAAGTTGACTAATACTGGGCTCATATCTAAGGGTACTAATCCTATGGGTTGCTTGGTTATTGGATTGGATAAATTGGTCTATCTGGGTAGTCAACTAGGCAAACTGGTTTTGGGATTGGGTATTGGACTGGTTAATCTAGGTGGTTAATTGGGCAGCTGGTTCATCTAGTCAAATCATTCAGTCCTGGCTTTCATGAAGATCTCAAAGTTGGGTTCCATGGCTGAGCTAGATTGGAGCTTAGACTATTGATATTTGGTTCGTAACCTAGTGGTCATTCAATCAATCACTCAAAGTGGTATGGTGCAGTCAAGCATGCAAGGATCAGTACATTCTAGGGTTTGCTAGACCTAGAGCCAAAATTGAGTGGGTCGACTCAACATACACCCAACTCAACAACAAATCCTTCCACTGGCCAGGTAAGGGGTGGGAGTGTGGGAGGCCCCCCCTGCTTTTGCAGGGACCTAATTAAAAGAACCATAACACCACTTAGGTCATTTGACTTTGGACCCCCAGCCTTAGACACTAGTTTCCAGTAATAGTTGGAGAGTTGAGTGCACTAGTTTACCCACACAATTCGAACCCAACTGGTTAGTATCACTTAGCTCTCTAGAGCAGATTAAGTCTAATTAATTTTAATTAAGGCTTGGATTTTGATGATGGTAGTTGTTTTGGGCCCAGGATAGGTAATGACCACCTGCCCTAATCTGAGATAAAGAAATGCCCTTAAGATTAGTTTAAGAAGATGATGAACATTCAATGTTCCTGATGCATTCTAACAACAATCAGGAAAATAATTTTTTTTTATCTTTTTATGAGATGGCAAGTTAGGTTTAAGTTGATTAAGTTAGCAAACAAAATTTGGTTTGGGTTGGGGGAGGGGTTTGGTAGTTGATTAGGTTTAGTCCAGTTAAGTATGCAGAATTAGCAGAATTAAAATAAGGGTTTGTTTTGATACAGAAGTTAGCATAGATTTCAATGCTGAAAATTTCTTGAAGATTTCCAAAACAGAAAATGACCTGTGAGGATCCTTTCTACCAAATTTCATGCAAAAAAAAAAATGGTATGCAAAACCTAGGGTTTCTAACTCGGTGCAGGAAGAAACATAGAATTCTGGTTAGGTTTTCTAGGGTGCCAATTTTTTTGTAATTTTCAGTTCTTTAAAATCTACGAAAAATATCAGTAAGATAGAGGACTCAACATAGATGACATGATAAAAACTTAAGTGATAAATAAAATATCTAAGATGGTGAATCAGACCAAAACTCAGACCCCTAATCCAAATGACAGGATGCAGATTTCGGTTAGGGTTTTAATTTTACAATTTTTTTGAATATTTTTAGACCTAAAAAATTCCATAAAAATAAAAAAAAAATAGAGGAAAAAATAGACAATATTTACCATGAAATTAAAAAAAACAAAAATATTTAATGGGGGAAACAGTCCTATGTTTTGAGGGGTTATACAAAATTCAGGATGTGGAAATCTAAACTAAGATGCAAGAACATTCCCTAAACTTGCTCTGATACCAAAATTGATGAGGGACAAGATTCTAACATGATGCATGATGACATGAAAGAGAGAAATATAAATAAAAAATTAGATTAAAGGAGCAATGATTTCTGATGTTATTTAGGTTTAGTTCCTGAAAATAGCTAAGACTAGATTAGGGCTTCATGCAACAATTAGAATTCCTACCCATATGTTAGAACTATCAACGAAATAAAGTAAGTAAAGGATCCTAGGTATAAGAAGGCCTATTGGTAGCATATTCACCTTCAAGAAATCAGATAAAAGGAGATGGAAATTAGGTTTAACAAACTAGGCAATGATTTCTAGTTGCTGTAGAAGAGATCACTCCACTCAAATCGGTGCCTGGATGTCCTGGTCACTTTCCAGCGAATATGTCAACTTTTTATCAGCTTCATTCGAGGGCAAAGAATAATTCATCTGAGGAACGTAGCACTGGAGGGATCATGCAAACGTCAAAGGTTAGAGGCAAGCAAGACAGAAAAAATAAGAAACTGGGGATTAGGTTGAAGGATGATTAGAAGATGGAGTTACAGGGGTTGGCGGCCTTGGAGCAAGCTTTGGGCGTTTGGATCTTGGAGAGGGATGATGGTGGGTGTCTTAGGGCTCTCGCTTGGTTAGACAATGGCTAGGATTTAGTAAGAAGAAAAAGGAACATGTCTCACACACACTTTCAAAGAACACAAATTTTCACAAGAAAAATTTACCAGAGTTTTAATTCATAAAAAGAGATTGATTACAAGAGGGGGAGAGGGTGGGTATTTATAGATTCGTCCAACCCTTTTTCTGTCAAACTAAGAGTACATAGTATGAATAGGATTAGGAGAATAAAGTTGAGTATAATAAGGAGTACATAATTTGAATAGAATGGGTAGACTGAAATCCTTGTAGAAATTGGACATCACTCTTTCTTGGACTTGAAAGCTTTGACTTTTCTCCATGGGCTTGGACTGGTATGAAGTTCTTGCTGGGCTTGGAATGGGTCAAAGCCTTGAGCATCTTGGACTAGGTCAAAATATGGGATGCCAACTTCATGATGGGCTGGGGTCGTCAACTGCTATGGGCCTTGGACTGGGGCACCAAGGATAGGGATCTAGGGTGGCACTTCTTCATGAAATCTTATGGGCTTAAGGTGCCTAAGGCCTGGTATGCTGTGGCACCATCTCTTGGAGGGCTTGGGTAGCATGAAGAAATCCTAGGTTGGTGACTTAAGTGTGGGTCCAAAGGTCCTCCTCTTGAATAAAAATTACGTGGACTCAAAAAGGCATAACTGACAAGACTCAAAATAGGCCTAAATAAACAATGGACTCACTGAACAGATAAACAGGACTCAATGGACTAAATAAGGAACTTCCACTGACTTAGTAAATCCAACTGGCTTGCTTTATTACAGGACTCATAAAATTTGGACTTCATTATAGGACTTAATAAAAATTGACCAACATATGACTTAGAGGACAAATTGAAGCTTAAAGTCTTTGTCTGATCTAATGTCCCCATCAAACCCCCCTCATTCGTAAGTAGATTAGAAAGTTCTGATTTTTATTTTGTTGGATTCCTTATATTTGATATTATTTATCAGAATTTTTTTATGATTTATTTCGATCTATAGAATTTTTGCATGCCTGATTACTGCCTGAGAACAGTTCTGTCCAAAAATTCCAGCAAGTCTAATTTCAGCATATAGGCTCTTCAAATAATTGTTTTTTCCTGTAAAAACATGATAAAATACTGATTATTGTTTGCTGGAACCATCATAACTGAATTCAATTAATTGTTAATTTTTCATTATTTTTCAGACTATCTCTATTCTGCAACCCTATTTTTGTGCCAAGAAATTTCTGCAGCAAGATTTCAGCATGTTAGGATTTTAGCATGTTTAAGGTTTCTTTTGCATAATTTTGGTATAATTTTTTTTTTTTTGTCAATTTCCTATATGTTAGGTAATTTCTTACATATTATATTTCTGCTAAAAAAATACAAAAAAAAAAAAATACAAAAACATAGAAACCTTAATTTCATCTTCATATGTATGTCATCATGTGCATAAGCTACTCTAAGGGCAATCTCAATATATCAGATAGGGGCAGGATTTGATCACCTCTTCTTAGCCCAAAATAACAACCCTTGCATTCGAGCCCAATCTAATTAAAATTAATTAGACCTAATTTGCTTTGCTCTAGTGAACTAGGGACACCAACAGTTTGGGTTCAACCTTTATGGGAAGACTAGTGCACCAAATACCTCTCCTATTACTAGAAGCTAGTGTCTATGCTAGAGGTCTAGAGGAAACACTCTAAGTGGATCGGTGGTTCCTTAATTGGGTCCTTGTGAAAGCAGGGGGGCCTCCCACCATCCCCCATCTTACTTGGCCAGTGGAAGGACTTGGGGTTGCATTGTGTGTAAGTTGAGTCGACCCATTCTGTTTGGGCTCTAGGTCTTGGAAGCCATAGTCGATTCATCTTTGAGTCTTGCATGTGCACTAGGTTAGGAGTCTCATATCGTCCACCACACCCACAGTTGGCTAAACCCATGGATAATTCTAATCTTGAAGCCCAAATTAGAGCCCTTATTAATCAGAAGGCCCAGATGAATGCCCAGATGAACCATAAGATTGTTTAATTGACCCAAGTCAGTACCCAAACCAACCATAGGTTTGATTGAGTAGGAGGCCAGTTAGGAACCTTAGAGAAAACCTAAAGAATCCAAACTAGATCCAAACCTGAGCCACCTATGCCCACGCCTCCCAATCCTAGGAGAACCGCATACCATGACCCATACTTGGAGCCCAACCCTAGGAGAACCTTGTACCATGACCCATACTTGGAGCCTAACCCTAGAAGAACCCTACACCATGAACCATTCTGGGATAATGGTGCAACGAAACCCAATTATGATTTCATAGACTAGGATGAAAGAGCAGCTAGGTACGTTGTGTTAGAAGCATCAAAATTTGGTGGTGATACTAAGTTTGAGGATTATCTTAATTGGAAAAAAAATTATGGACCTATATTTGAAAAGCTATATGAATTTCTATTCTAAAAGAGGTCAGTTCAAGTTTGCTAAAGCTAAGTTAGTTCACCAGGCTATGATAGACTGGGATAAGTTTGAAAGAATGGCTAGACTAGAAGGAGAAACACCCATAACTACCTAGTGGGCCATGAAAAGCAAACTTAGAGAAAAGTACCTACCCAGGTCCTATCTACCAAGGTCCCTCAGAGTCCACAAATCTAGGATTCCATCCGGCAAGCTTTCGGGTCACCAGATTGAAAGCCACAGATCCGCAAGATCTTTAGCTTGATTTTCCAGGCCGCATCTGGGAGTGTGAGTGACCTCTTCATGGATTTGTCTTCCAATCACTGCTAGGTAAACCCCCTCTTGCTTCATTAGTTATGGTATTGCAGAAGAGCTAGCCTTACCAGGGCTTCTCAGCCTTAGCTATCCTTCTTTTTATTCTTTAGGGTTTATTTCTGCATGCCTCTACTTCTGATTTTCAATAGAATTCCCTGATTAACTTCTTGGCTCCAAATTCGGGATATAAACTCCTAACTTAATACTTAATCACAAAAAATCAGTTTACATGCATAATTAGTCTCACATCATCTTGGATGTCAACATGTTGACCGATCCAAATTATGTGGATTGGTTGATTAACTTGAGGATTATATTTGCTCAAAATAAGATTGCCTATATCCTTAATTCTCCTAACCTAGATCTAGTAGAAAAGGATGCTACTGAGGAGGACAGAGCCATAAATAATGTATGGTAGAATGACAACATAACTATCAAGTGCATCATGTTGGCCTCTATAAGTAATGAATTAAAAAGGCAAATTGAAAAAATGGAAACTCAGTCCATATTGCTCAATCTTAAAGAGCTTTAAGGAGAGCATAGTCAGACTGCCTGAAATGAGACATCGAAGTAGTTGTTCTGAGCACGGATGAGTGAGGGCTCTTTTGTTCAAGCACATGTCCTCATGATGATTGACCTTATCACTCGATTAGGTTAATTGGGATTTGTGATGGATGGAGAGCTTAATCAGGACTTGATCTTACAGTCACCCCTGGATTCCTTCTCATAATTTGTCATAAATTATCACATGAACATTTTGAATATGTCATTGCCTGAGCTATTGAATATGCTCAAGACAGGAAAGTGCCACTTTAAAGGTGATAAGGCTCAGCTTCTTCTGGTTGATGAAAAGAAGAAGCAAGCAATGAAGAAGGGTTCAAAGAGAAAAAGGAATGAGGAAGAAGGCAAGGAAGCACTCTACTGATGGGAGATGCTATCACTATGGGATGCAAGGGCACTGGAAGAAAAATTGCAAGTTGTGTCTTGCAAGTATGAAGCAAGATGTTGGTGGAGCATCAAAAGGTTTATATATGATACAAACAAACTTGTCATTAAGTTCTTCAGCTTCTGACACATGGGTATTGAATATCGCATGTGGGTCTCATATCTACAAGTCATTGCAGGGGTTATAAAGACCTAGAAGCTTAAAGAAGGGTGACTTCGAGCTGTTTGGCACGAGTGATGATCCCATTCAGGCTGAAGCTGTTGGCACCTATCTTCTATTATTGCCATCAGGCAATATTCTTTACTTAAAAGATTGTTATTATGTATCCAACATTATAAAGAATATTATTTCTATACCTTTTGATGTTAAAACAAGGTTATGAAATAAAATTGTCGAGCCATGGGTGCTCGATTTTCTTTTCAAAGATATTCTTTGGTTGTGGTACATTTACTAATGGTCTTTTGATTCTGTCACTCAAAGATAAGGTTATGCTTGTTGAAAACAAGAAAAGAAAGAGAGATGATGTGTATGTCACTTATCTTTGGCATTGGCATTTGGGTCATATCAGTGAGTTCAGGATAAACATGTTGTACAAAAAAAATTTCTTCGAACCTTTTGATCTTGAGTCATTTGGAACTTGTGACTACTGTCTCGTCGGTTAGATGACCAAATCTCCATTAATAGGACATGGAGAGAGGGCAACTAATTTTTTAAGTTTAGTACATAGATATGTGTGGTCCTATGACAACACAAGCCAGAAAAGGATACTCTTATTTCATCAATTTTACTGATGACTTTTCAAGGTTTGAATATGTGTATCTTATGAAACACAAGTCTGAAGCCTTTGATAAATTCAAAGAGTATCAATGTGAGGTTGAGAAACAAAATAAGCATAATATTAAAATCCTTTGGTCTGATAAAGGAGAAGAATACTTATATAGTAAATTTTTCAATCATCTTAGAGACAAAGACATACTCTCTGAATGGACACCTCCATACACACCATAACTAAATGGTATAGCAGAAAGGAGGAACCGTACCTTGTTAGACATGGTACGGTCCATGATGTACTTCATAAATCTTCTGGTATCCTTCTGGGGTTATGCTTTAGAGACTGCTACCTACATATTGAATAGGATGCCATTAAGGGCAGTTAAAAGCACACCATATGAATTATGGAAAGGGAGAAGGCCAAGTCTTAAGTATTTTAAGATTTGGAGTTACCCTACCTACGTCAGGAATGTTTTTGGACATAAGCTAAGTGATGGGGACATCGATCCAAACCTGAAGCCAGCCCAACCTAGAAGCCCAGCCCAGATCCAGATGAGCCCAGATCCTGATGAGCACAGATACTGATGAGCACAGATCCTGATGAGCACAGATCCTGATGAGCACAGATCCAGATGCAGCACTCTTGAATTTAAATTCAAGATATTATCTTATCTTATCAGTTTTTAGAATTTGATTATCTAGTTTAAATATTTGTTTTTGTATTTATCGTTCGGATTTCTCAGTCTGTTGAGAAGTTCCGATTATTTTAGGATTTATTCGGATCTCTTTCAGGTTCCGATAGTTTATTTAAGATGTTTCTTACTGAAATAAAAAAAAAGTAGCGAAGATGAAATTAGGAGGATGAAGATTATTTGAGAAATGAGATTTTTGATGTGTCCCGACTGACTTTCCCCTTCTCTTCCCGTTCTTCCTCTCGGATTCTTCTTTCTGGATTCCCCTGGATCTCGCATCAAAAATCCTTCTCCTTCGAACTTGAGAACCATCAATCTTCTCGGACCTCCTTCCCTGTTCTGCTTTATTCCCGGTTTCTCAACACCACTGGAACCCTGTTTGCTCCAATCCAGCAATTGATGTCATCTCCTCACTGGATTCTGCCGGATCCACTGCTGCCAAGTTTTTGGCCAATCACCGCTGCCCTTCCGAGCCTCTGTGCCACCGTCGTTGGTCTCCGTCGATCGAAAATCTTCCATCGGACAAGCTCCCTCGGTCATCTCCACGTTCACTGCAACCAGATCCATGGCCCGAATTGGATCGCCTATAACTGGACCTCCCTGCGCCACTACCATTCTCAGCCCCAGATCATGCGTGTCTTCTCCCGAACTTCCAACGTGCCCGGTGTCTTCTTCCACGGCACCGTCTACTCAGCCACCGCGGTGCACCATTGACGCCGATCGGATACCCATCTCTTGCCAGATTCTCCTATTGCCAAGATGCCACATGCCCTGTTCCTTCTTTGTTGCGATGCCTCATGAACACTCGCCCGGTTCCCTGCTACCATGATGCCCGCCGCCCAGCGTCGACGCTGTCGAGATCTCCCCGTAAGTCCACCGGGTCACCTCCGCCTTGCTGCCATCTCCGCCCAATCCGTGCGACACCTCCCACTAGACTCTCCCTGCCGCAACGCCCAACCGCCGGTCTCTGCCTGTGCCACCGCCTCACCTCTGGACGTTCCATCGGGATCCTCTCCCTGCTACCCTCCCTCCGGCGAAGGTCCCTTCGAGATCGCTGGCGAGAGCCCCGATTTCCCTCCCCTGTTGGCACGATCATGAATATGCACGATCGTGAAGGCAAAATCGGCCCTCCTCTGCTGACTTTAGTGTAAAACCGTGAGGGAAAAAAAAGAAAAAAAAAATACAGAGAAAAAGAAAAAAAAATATGAGAAAAAAATGGAAAAAAAGGTTTTTTTTATTTGAATAACCTTTGGAAAAAAAAGAAATAATTGGGGCCTATTTGACCTAGCCTAAAGGTCCTTTCCTAGCGACCAACAGTCCAATCTCCTTGGAATAAAATTGATTCGGGTTCGTGTCCCGTGTCAACTTTGTATCAGAGCCAGTTTAGGCTAGGTTAGTCATTTTAATTGCATTATTTCGATAAAATTTTAGTCTGCAGATTACGTGGTGCATTGGAGTCAGAAGTGCATCAATTTGAAGATTGCTGAAGCTTGACTCGACGGAGTCGAGTTCTCCCCACCTCAGGGGAAATGATGGGGACATCGATCCAAACCTGAAGCCAGCCCAACCTAGAAGCCCAGCCCAGATCCTGATGAGCGCAGATCCTGATGAGCGCAGATCTTGATGAGCACAGATCCTGATGAGCACAGACCTGATGAGCACAAATCCTGATGAGCACAGATCCTAATGAGCACAGATCCTGATGCATCACTCTTGAATTTAAATTCAAGATATTATCTTATCTTATCAGTTTTTAGGATTTGATTATCTAGTTTAAATATTTGTTTTAGGATTTATCGTTTGGATTTCTCAGTCTGTTGAGAAGTTTTGATTATTTTAGGATTTATTCAGATCTCTTTCAGGTTTCGATAGTTTATTTAAGATGTTTCTTACTGAAATAAAAAAAAAGTAGCGAAGATGAAATTAGGAGGATGAAGATTATTTGAGAAATGAGATTTTTGATGTATCCCGACAGACTTTCCCCTTCTCTTCTCGTTCTTCCTCTCGGATTCTTCTTTCTGGATTCCCCTGGATCTCGCATCAAAAATCCTTCTCCTTCGAACTTGAGAACCATCAATCTTCTCGGACCTCCTTCCCTGTTCTGCTTTATTCCTGGTTTCTCAACACCAGTAGAACCCTGTTTGCTCCAATCCAGCAATTGACGTCATCTCTTCACTGGATTCCGCGAGATCCACTGCTGCCAAGTTTTTGGCCGACCACCGCTGCCCTTCCGAGCCTCTGTGCCACCGTCGTTGGTCTCCGCCGACCGAAAATCTTCCATCGCACCAGCGCCCTCGGTCGTCTCCATGATCACTGCAACCAGATCCACGGCCCGAATTGGATCGCCTATAACTGGACCTCCCTGCGCCATTGCCGTTCTCAGCCCCAGATCGTGCGTGTCTTCTCCCAAACATCCAACATGCCCGGTGTCTTCTTCCACTACACCATCCGCTCAGCCACCGCGGTGCACCATTGACGCCGATCGGATACCCATCTATTGTCGGATTCTCCTACTGCCAAGATGCCGCACGCCCTGTTCCTTCTTCGTTGCGATGCCTCACGAACACCCGCTCGGTTACCTGCTACCATGATGCCCGCCGCCCAGCATCGACGTCGGCGAGATCTCCATGCAAGTCCACCAGGTCACCTCCGCCCTACTGCCATCTCCGCCCAATCCGTGCGACACCTCCTACTAGACTCTCCCTACCGCAATGCCCAACCGCCGGTCTCCGCCTGTGCCACCACCTCACCTCCGGACGTTCCATCGGGATCCTCTCCCTGCTGCCCTCCCTTCGGCGAAGGTCCCTTTGAGATCGCTGGCGAGAGCCCCGGTTTCCCTCCCCTGTTGGCATGATCGTGAATATGCATGATCGTGAAGGCAAAATCGGCCCTCCTCTGCCGACTTTAGTGTAAAACCGTGAGGGAAAAAAAAGAAAAAAAAAATACAGAGAAAAAGAAAAAAAATATGATAAAAAAATGGGAAAAAAGGTTTTTTTTATTTGAATAACCTTTTGGAAAAAAAGAAATAATTGGGGCCTATTTGACCTAGCCTAAAGGTCGTTTCCTAGCGACCAACAGTCCGATCTCCTTGGAATAAAATTGATTCGGGTTCGTGTCCCGCGTCACTAAGTGCTAGGGCTGACAAGTGCAAATTTGTAGGATATCATAAAAAAGGTATTGGTTACCTTTTTTACCATCCTACTAAGTAAAAGGTCTTTGTCAGTAGGAATGCCACATTATTAGAAAAGGAGTTTATCCAAGAAAGGGGCAGTGAGAGGATATTTGAACTTGAAGAAGTTAAACCTACACCTGAAGTAATTCCTCAACCAAATGTTATTATGGTTCAGGAACAACTACAACGCACACCTCCTCTCCATAGGTCAGAGAGAGTGCGAAGTGCACCTCTCAGATATGGTTTTATTATTAGGAATGATAATGATGCCAGTATCATGTAAGATGATGATCCTGTGACCTATACGAAAATTGAGTGGAGACCCTGATAGATGGCTAGAAGCTATGAAATCTGAGATAGACTCCATGTACTCCAATCAGGTTTGGACATTAATAGATCCACTTAAAATAGTAAACCCAATTGGGTGTAAATGGATCTTCAAGAAGAAGATTAGAGTAGATGGTCAAATAGAGAGCTACAGGGCTATGCTGGTGGCAAAAGGTTTTAGATAAAAACATGGTATTGACTATAATGAATCTTTTTCACCAATAGCCATGCTCAAGTCCATTCGGATATTGCTTGCCATTGCTATATACTATGACTATAAAATCTAGTAGATGGATGTAAAGACTTCTTTCCTTAATGGATATCTTAAGGAAGAAGTTTATATGTCACAACTAGAGGGGTTTGTCTCAAGTGAGAGACCAAACCAAGTATGTAGGCCTAAGAAATCCATTCATGGATTGAAGCAAGCATCGAGGAGTTGGGACATCCACTTTGATAAAATAATCAAAGAGATTGGTTTCATCAAAAATGTGGATGAACTGTGTGTGTATAAGAAGAAAAATGGGAGTGCCCTTGTTTTATTAGTTTTGTATATCAATGACATACTCATCATTGAGAATGATATCACAATGTTGCAGTCGGTTACATCTTGGCTATCAAAGTAGTTTTCCATGAAGGATTTGGGATAGGCATCCTATATACTGGGTATAAAGATCTATAGAGATAGATCTTGGAGGATACTTGGCTTAACCCAATCCAAGTACATTGACTTAGTATTGAAGAGATTCAACATGGAGGGAAGTATGAAAGGTTAATTGCCCATGAGTCAAGGCATACACCTCTCCAAGAAGATGTCTCCTAAGACACCAGAAGAAAGAGGGAGAATGAGTTTGATCCCTTATGCTTCGACTATAGGATCAATTATGTATGCCATGTTATATACCAGGCCTGATGTTGCTTAACCTTGGGCATAATAAACAGGTTCCAAGCTGATCCAGGGGAGATTATTGGAAAGATGTGAAAAACATTCATAAGTACCTGAAAAAAACTAAAGATGTTGATGCGGGACAAAAATAAAATGATGGATGGAATGTTTTAGCAAGCTAACCAGCAAGCAAACTTGACCAATTAATTATCAAATAAATCGGCTAAATTAATCCAAGGAAAGAATTTTCATAAGGAGACTGTTGATCTAAGTTACAACACCCACAATGTAGATCTAGTTCGAAACAATGATTAGGATCTTCATGGCAAGGAAACCATCACTACTAGGGCAAGTTAACTTTCAAATGATCAGATCTAATTATGCTTAGGAAGAGTTTTTCTACCAACAATGATGGCTAAACATTTTTAATGGAAAAGAAGCTCTCAACACTCAAGGAATGAGAACTAGATGGCAAGATTAGCACTATCTACTTTAGGACTTACCTTGGCCTTGATCCATGGCATGGAGAACTTCATCTTGAACTTGGAAAACCAGAGGAAACCTGCAACAAATCAACATTAGGTGTGGAATAAAAATCAAAGGTTGGAATTGAAATAAAAGGGAAGAAGGAAGGAAGGAAGTAGATGATGGTCGACAACTTGGAACCAATGGAGCTTGAGCATTGGAACAATCAAGGGCTTCTCACCCTCCACTCTTCACAAGGGTGTCCCACCCTTCAAACACAAACCCAAGGGCCTCTTGCTCTTTTCTCAAACCAAACTTCAAACTATCAAACTAAGAAGATTTCATTCACTCTACACGAGAACACAAGGGAGCTGGAATAAGAAGAAAACTTTTCTTTCATTAAACCAGGATATAATTGAATACAAAAGAGGGCCGAGGGCCCTATTATAGGCTTCTAATCCAAGGGAGTTCGGCCAAGGGGAGAGAGGAGGGGATAAGGATGAGCTAGCTAATTCTAGTTAGATCTAACAACCTTTGGTTAGGTGGTTCCAACTAGAAACAACATATGGGTATAAAGTTATAACAACTTAACATGTGGCTTCTAGATGGCAATGATGTGGCCTCCAAATGCTGATGTGGATCATGTGATGTGGCTAAAGGAAAAACCAGTGCAACAGATGCCTACCCTAAGCATGCTACACCAGGGAGTAGGTATTGCATAATTAAAATTTTTAAATATGCATACGAAAAAATATACCCATGCACAGGATCTAACATAAACATGATGCATGTAAATAATACACAGGCTTATATAGGCAAGTATAATAATTATAAATAATATGATAAATCTAGATCCATGCATGCATGATAACAAAAAGGCAGCCAGTTGAACTCCTTCAACAGCAAATTAGATCTGCAACTGCAAGAAGAATGGAAGAGATCGATCCAATCTCTCAAGGTGCCAAAATGTCCACCCTCTAGAGTATCCACGCTTGGGCTCTCGCTGATCAAACTTTCAGATGGATGCTAGTCCTCCAGGAATCCATCAACAAGTCATGGCAATATGGAGCAGGGAAAACCAAAAGATCTTCACACACGGTCTTCTCCATGACCACTTAAATTCCACCAAAAGCATACACTGGAAAAAAAAACTTAAAAATAAAAACCAGGGAAGGACCTCACGGTCCCTCAACGAATTTCTGCACTCAAAAATCCATCCCAAAAACTCGCTACACCTCTCAAACTGTATGGCCTATTCCTTTTCCTCGTGCCCTATTCCTTTCTCTCTTCACACACCCTATTTCTTCCCTTCCCTTATCATTCATGGCCTTCAACCAAGAATTAAGGTGCTAAGAAAATCCATGAAGGCTCTCAAGACAACATGAGAGAGTCCAGAGAAAACCACCATGAGAGGAAACTGGATAACTCCAAACTCTTTTGAATAGGCTTTTTTGATCAGATTAAAATGCTGGGAATCGATGCTGGAAGAGAACAACATGGGCAAAATTACTGTCAAAATAGGGACCAAGATATGGGAAATATGCATGGGGAGAGAACTTATCCAGATCGTTGTGCAATGGAAAATATTCAGATCTTCCACGTAGAACAAATTCCATTCAAACGATGAAGCACAGTGAGCAGGGGAAGCCAAAATAAATCGATGTTTTTTCCTTTGAAATGCTGGGAAAAAAATTGTGAAAACAAACCAAGTTATAAACTGGTTCATCAAAGCCAAATAAAAATCGATTCAAAAACAAACCCCGGTCCGACCAAACCCGAACAGTAAGAAAAAAAATGGGTCTAGTCCTGGCCTACCAGGAACAGTTCCTAGTTGACCCAAACCAATCCTGGTCAATCCAAATCAGACTAGGCTGACCAGAAAAATCCAATGTCTGCTCAATTATACCGTTTGACCTTAATACCAAAATAATTCCCAATCATTGATCGGCTCTCGGATCAGGAAGAAATCTTCTATGGCATGTGACCTCATAGGTTCGAACCTAAACGATAGCACTGGAACACTTCCAGTACCAGCATAAGATACCATCTAGTAATGGGTCCTAGTGTCCGGATAGGTCGAAGATGCGAGAGCAATCTATCGAACGTCTAGCATATGGTTACCGTATAATTCATCCCTTTGACCTCCAATGCTCAAGATGACTTACGGTTAGACTGCCAACCCTAACTAAGTCAATCCACAACATGTCTTAACCTTGCAAGTCCAGTGACTCCTCACTAGGACTACCCCGACCGAGGATTTGCTAAATGAGACACTGTGAGACATTCAATCCAAACAATTTGGACAGGTCAATTCCATCTTGGTCTACCACTGTTCCATAAGTACTTGCCTGTACCTAGAAACCTTCCATCACTAGATTAGAAATCCGGGTAGTCCAGCACCAAAACACAGGGAGTTGCTTGCAAGCTATCATGGTGACCTCATATCAGAGGGACACATATACCCATATCTAATCGTGAGCAATCCTTTGGCAAAAAGGAGCACCACGGAGTCACGTTCAATGAGATGTCACACATCCCACTTACAGATCACATCAGTGTCACCACACTCCTTTGGTCAACAGGACAACCAAACGATGTGAACCATAATAACCTACACTTGATACATTTCTGTCCTATACAATGTATCCTTTGGTTGTGAACCTTTTTAAAGGATCACTCGATATATCCTCTCTATATCGAAGTCAGTGGAGTCCTAAGGACTTCATCACATAAATAGAGTTCATTACAGGAAAATGAATAATGTGATGAGCTGCCAAAATAAAGTTTTATTAATTCATATATAAATTACAATGCTGAGCACAACCGCCTACAACCTAGGCGATTAGCTTTGGGACATAATTCTTAACAACTCTCACTTGTACTAAAGCCAATCAAAATAGTATCTAATACCCATTTCCAATTTAAAATAGTCAAACTCTTTGATTCCAAGGGCTTTAGTGAAGGGGTCGGCCAGATTCTCCTTTCCATTGATCTTCATAAGATTGATGTCCCCTCGATCCATGATCTCTCGCACGAGGTGATAGCACCGCAGAATGTGCTTGGTGTGGTGATCAGACTTTGGCTCCTTAGCTTGAGCAACGGCTCTTGTGCTATCACAATACACTGGAACATGACCATCTAGGGAAGGTGCCACCCCCAGCTCTCCAAGGAACTTCTGGAACCACACGGCTTCCTTTGTTTCATCTGATGCTACAATGTACTCTGCTTCACATACCGAGTCTACAATTGTTGCCAGCATGGAAATCTTCCAGCAGATTGCTCCTCCATTCAGGGTAAACACAAACCCTGACACACTCTTGCTATCATCTCTGTCTGACTGGATACTGGAGTCAGTATACCCCATAAGTTTCAAGTCAGGTTCTCCATAAATTAGCCATTGGTCCTTAGTATTTCTCAAATACTTTAGGATGGTTTTAACCACCTTCCAATGCACCTCACCTGGGTCAGACTGGTATCTGCTCGCTACTCCTTGTGAGTATGCCATGTCTGGTCTAGTACATGTCATAACATACATGATAGAGCCCACTGTAGAAGCATAAGGAACTCTACTCATGCGCTCTCTTTCCTCAGGAGTTATCGCACAATCCTTCTTGGAAATAGTAATTCCAAAACTATCGGGAGATAGCCTTTCTTGGAATTCTCCATGCTGAACCATTTCAGCACAGTATCAATGTACGTAAACTGAGATAATCCCAGAAGCCTCTTAGATCTATCTCTATAGATCTTCATACCCAGAATGTAAGAAGCTTCACCCAAGTCCTTCATGGAGAACTGAGATGACAACCAGACCCTTATTCTTTGCAATGTTGCGATATCATTCCCGATTAAGAAAATGTCATTAACATACAGTACCAGGAATACAATCACAGAACCATTAACCCAATTATAGATGCAGGGTTCTTCTCCATTCCTAACGAGGCCATACGATTTGATACACCTATCAAATCGCATGTTCCAACTTCGAGATGCTTGCTTGAGTCCATAAATGGACCTCTGAAATTTGCATACTTTTGACTCATCTGTGGATGTGAGCCCTTCAGGCTATATCATATACACCTCCTCATCCAGCTCCCCATTCAAGAAAGTAGTTCAGACATCCGTCTGCCAGATCTCATAGTCAAAATGTGCTACCAAAGCATGCATGATCCGAATGGACTTGAGCTTTGCCACAGGGGAGAACGTCTCATCATAATCGATACCATATCGCTGACGATATCCCTTGGCAATCAGACGAGCTTTATAGGTTTTCACCTTCCCATCTGTGCCCCTTTTTCTCTTGAAAATCCACTTTCACCCGATTTATTTTATCCCTTTAGGTGGATCAACCAATGTCCATACATTGTTGATCTCCATGGACTCCATCTCGGATCACATGGCTCCAAGCCACACCTCATAGTCAGATCTCTAGAGTGCATCCATATAGGTGATCAGATCCTCATCATTCTCATCGAGTTCAATGGGATCACCATCCCGAACTAAGAAATTGTAGTATCTGTCAGGCTGGCACAGTACTCTATCGGATCTCCTAATAATGGGTTCTGGGTGTGATCTAATCACAGCTAATTTTATGATGTCCTTAGAGTGTGCAGGTTCTTCCACTGGTTGAACTTCACCAAGTTCAATCTTAGAGGCTACAGTTCATTCTCCAAGGAACTCCTTTTCCAAAAAGATAGCCTTAGGAGCAATGAACACTTTCTGTTCATCCTCCAAGTTTAAATAATACCCTTTTGTTTCCTTAGGATACCCAATAAATAGGCACCGATCAGACATAGGACCAAGTTTATCCGAGTCTAAATGCTTTACATAAGCCGAACAACCCCAGACCCGAAGGTGTGAAATTGAGGGCTTACCTCTAGTCCATAACTCATATGTAGTGGAGATAACAGACTTACTTGGAACATTATTCAGCAAGTAACAAGCTATCTCAAGTGCATATCCCTAGAAGGATAGCGACAGAGTTGCAAAGCCCATCATGGATCAAACCATGTCCAATAGGGTTCGATTCCTTCTTTCAGACACACCATTCAACTGGGGTGTTCCTGGAGGAGTCCACTGAGAGAGAATCCCAATCTCCTTAAGATATGTCATGAACTCATCGGATAGGTATTAATCACCTCGATATGATCAAAGGATTATATTACTCTTTCCAGTTTGTTTCTCCACTTCATCATGATATTGTTTGAATATTTCATATGACTCAGATTTATGTCTCATCAAAAAGACATAACCATATATGGAAAGGTCATCTATAAATGTAATGAAATATCTATATCCACCTTTGGCACTATCTATCATGGGTCCGCATACATCAGTATGTATGAGACTCAGAAGATCTACAGCTCATTCACCTTTTCCAGTAAAACGTGACCTAGTCATTTTACCAAGCAAACAGGATTCACAAGTGGGTAGTGAGTCAGAATCACTGACCTGGAGAAGGCCATCTACTCGCAACTTGTTTATCCTATTTTGGTTATCATGACCTAGCCTACAGTGCCATAGATACAAGTCACTGACATTTTCTATCCTTGGACGTATGCTAGACATGTACATTACATTAACAGGCCATGACAAAACATAAATGCCATTATTTAACTTAACTTTCATTATCATAGAGTTATTCATAATAACTTGGCAAAAATCTCCTTTTATTGAAAGTTCATAACCATAATTGGCCAATAGGCCTACAGAGATAATGCTCATAATAAAACTAGGACAATAATGACAGTCGATTGATTCAACAGTACTAGACTCAAAAACAAGTCTCAGAACTCCGACCGCCAGCACTAGAACACGATTTCCATTTTTGATGCTTAGGAACTACTCCCCATCTTCAAATCTCTTGCTAACCTGCAGTCCCTATAATGAATTGCAAACATGAATAGGACTACCAGTATCCAATACCTAGTTAGCAATGTCATAAATAAAAAAATTACAAGGTTTCATCATATAAATACCTTGTCCAGCACCCTACTGCTTTCCCTTCCTTGGCCTGTTCAGGTCTAAGGATGCCTGATAAAGAAGATAGTTTCTCTTCCAGTGTCCTTGCTTCTTATAATAGAAGCACTCTGCACTAGCTTGATCAGCTTTCACTTTCTTGGCTTGACTTGGGCTAGGAGCACTCTGCACCTTCTTTCCCTTACCTTTCCTCTTCCCTTTCTTAAAAGGACGATGACCTCTAAACCTCCCACTAAATTCATCACTCCCTTATTCAGTTGGTGGTCCTTCTTGTAAGTCTGCAGCAACCCCATCAAACCATGGTAATTGACTATCGGCTTATTCATTCTATAATGATTGAGAAAGTCAAGATAGGAGGAGGGTAGAGAATTTAGGATCGCATCCTTGTCGAGTTACTCGTGCAAGGGACATCCGAGCTTGCCCAATGATTCGATCATCTTGATATGTACAATACATGATCAGTGACCGAAGCGCCATTCCGCATTTTGGCATTATAGATGGCACAGAACACTTTGTACCGCTCCATATCGTCTGGCGTGCTAAAAGATTCCTTTAACTTTTAAAGAATATATTCTGGTTGGGCCTCCTCGAATTTGCGACTGAACTCGTCGTTCATCGCTGCCAACATTATGCATCAAATAGTTGTCTGATCAGAAACCCACTTCAAATAAGTGTTCCTGACCAAACTCCTAGCATTGGTAGGAGAGATTTCGGGTGCGGGATCCATTATCACATAAAGGATCCGCTCGTGCTCCAGGACTATCCTCAATTTTTGATTCCAGCTATTGAAATTGGGACCCTTTAACTTCTCGCTATAGAGAAGTGACCGGAGCGAAAGGGGTTTGAAGACATCTGAAAGAAAAATTAAGACCGAATTAGTATATGAATTAATCAATTAAACCAAAAGACTTGGACTTTAGTCTAAAGGTCCCTCCCTCTAATTTTTCAGATTGGGAGCTTCTAACTCCAATCCGTGAAAAAATCATTTCATAGTGTGTAATGAAATCCAATAGACCATGTATGAGCCCGACTATGGCCGACTCACCCATACACGCCTAAAGATAGGTTCTCTAACCAATTGCTTCCCTAAGCAACTTCCACTAAAAAAGTTTTGCCCCATAGAACCCCCAATTGGCCTATGGGCCTCCTATTGTGGGTCTCTAGTTAGGTCCAACCATTAATATGACAAATCCAATGCTTCAAGCTAATGAATGACCAAGCCCGACTATGGTCGGCCCACCTGATCACCGTTTAGAAGATTGCATTGAACCATCATGTATGGGAGAGTAATCCTAGTAACCGGACGCACACCCGTTCTATGGAACTGCCGATGTACACCAAGCTAAAGGACTCATTACTAACCAACTTAATGGGAGGCTAAAACACCATCAACTCATTGACTTAGTCTTTTTACAGGACCTATTAATTTTAGAGGATTTTTAATTAAATTATGACAAAAGAATAGAAAGAAAAACATGGATCAACCTCCCACTGATCAAATCAATTCTCAAGAGGGTTGAATTAAATTCAACAAGTTGGTCCATGGGCACCTAAAGATCTGATAGGCTGATCAACTTGGGTAACATGGGTTAACTTGATTTAATTAGCTCTTCTAATCAGTTATGGTTCACCGGATTGGCGAGGTAGGTGAGATCATGGGTGAGTATCCACCATTAACCTTCATTCCTAGACACCAACCAAGTTGGTCAGGAAAGAGATAGCCTCATGCAGCCATGATCAAAAATGCCAAACCTGCCTAGACACCAATCGATTAACCAGACTTGATTAGACTAGTCTAATAACTCGAGCTTACCACAGAGCCACTAATTAGATCCATTTAAGAAGAATGGACTAATCCATCTAACTATTAGATAGAAACTAAAGAGAGGGTCCTTAATCAACATTTGATTAGTTATCTTAAGTCCAATTCAACTATCCTTAGGTCTAACCCAATAAACAGACCCAATCTGACAGCTAACCCAATTAACCCGGATGGCTTATTCAAATGATATTAGGTTTCATAAATCCTTATCTAGCTTGTTATTTAATTAATCTTTCAATTCATAATTGTTAGATTATAAGCCAAATTTTAATTAAAACATTTTTAATTAAATGCATGTAAAACCCTTTTACATCATTCATGCATCATATCTAGTTATATCCTATCATTTATAATATTGCAAGCCTATGCCAATGTATAAACATGTATCAGGATTAAAACATTTTTAATACCATAGGTCTCCTTTAAGGATCCTTCTGAAAAGGTCAACACAGACGAACTGTCTCGTGCCATAGAAAATTAGGGGTTTTAAACCCTGAATAATCTATATAGACACATGGCCATGGTGAAGGTCTCAACTCGATTCCTAAAAGTAATCCCTAACCTAGATACAAATCCAAAACCAACAATACATGCAATCATGATATGCTACACAGGAACCTGTGGCTCTAATACCACTGAAGGAAAAACCAATGCAACGGACGCCTACCTTAGGCATACTACACTAGGGTGTAGGTATTGCATAATTAAAATTTTTAAATATGCATACGAAAAAACCTACCCACGCACAGAATCTAACATAAACAGGATACATGTAAGTAATACACAAGCATATATAGGCAAGTGCAATAATTATAAACAATATGATAAATCTAGATCTAAGCATGCATGATAATAAAAAGTAAATAACATACCTTATATAGCTTCCTTTAATAGCAAATCAAGGTAGCCGGTTGAACTACTTCAGCAACAAATCAGATCGGCAACTGTAAGAAGAATGGAAGAGATCGATCAAATCTCTCAAGGTGTCCAAATGTCCACCCCTTAGAGTATCTATGCACGGGCTCTTGCTGATCCAACTTCCGGATGGATGCTAGTCCTTCAGGAATCAATCAACAGGTCATGGCAATGTGGAGCAGGGAAAACCAAAAGATCTTCATACATGATCTTCTCCAAGACCTCTTAAATTCCATCAAAAGCACACACTGGAAAAAAATATCTAAAAACAAAAACCAGGGAAGAATCTCACAGTCCCTCAATGAATTTCTGCACTCAGAAATCCATCCCAAAAACTCGCTGCTCCTCTCAAACTGTATGGCCTGTTCCTTTTCCTTGTGCCCTGTTTCTTCCTCCCTTCGAACACCCTGTTTCTTCCCTTCCCATATCATTCACGGCCTTCAGCCAAGAATTAAGGGGCTAAGAAAATCCATGAAGGCTCTCAAGACAACATGAGAGAGTCTAGAGAAACACACCATGAGAGGAAACTGGATAAACCCAAACACTTTTGAATGGGTTTTTTTGATCGGATTAAAATGCTAGGAATCGATGCTGGAAGAGAACAACATGGGCAAAATTACTATCAAAATAGGGACCAATAGATGCAAAATGCGCATGGGGAGATACCATATCCAGATCACTGTGCGATGGAAAATATTCAGATCTTCCATGCAGAACAAATTCCATTCAAATGGTGAAACACAGTGAGCAGGGGAAGCCAAAATAAACCAGTGTTTTTTCCTTTGAAATGCTAGGAGAAAAAAATGTGAAAACAAACAAAGTTATAAATAGGTTCATCAAAGCCAAATAAAAACCTGTTAAAAAACAAACTCCTGTCCGACTAAACTTGAACAGTAAGAATAAAATGGGTCCAGTTCTGGTCTACTAGGAACATTTCCTAGTTGACCCAAACCAATCCTGGTCGATCCAATTTAGACCAGGTTGACAAGAAAAAAATCTAATGTATGCTCAATTAGACCATTTGACCTTAATAATGAAATGATTCCCAATCATTGATCGGCTCTCAAATCAAGAAAAAATCCTCTATGACGTGTGAGCTCATAGGTTCGAACCAAAATGATAGCACTAGAACACTTCCAGTACCAGCACAAGATACCATCTAGCAATGGGTCCCGGCATCCGTATAGGCCGAATATGTGAGAGCAGTCTATCCAACCTCTAGCATATGGTTACCATATAATTCATCCCTTTGACCTCCAATGCTCAAGATGACCTAGGATTAGACTGCCAACCATAAATGAGTCAATCCATAACATGTCTAAACCTCGCAAGTCCAGTGACTCCTCACTAAGACTACCCTGGCCAAGGATTTGCTAAATTAAGACACTGCGAGATATTCAATCCGAACAATTTTGATAGGTCAATTCCATCTTCGTCTACCACTACTCCACAAGTACTTGCCTGTACCCAAAAACTTTCCATCACTAGATTAGAAATCCAGGTAGTATAGCACCAAAAACAGGGAGTTGCTTGCAAGCTACCATGGTGACTTCAGGTCAGAGGGACACATATACCCATATCCAATCATGAGCAATCCTTTGGAAGAAAGGAGCTCCACGGAGTCACGTTCAATGAGATGTCACACATCCCACTTGCAGATCACATCAGTGTCACAACACTCCTTTGGTCAAGAGGACAACCAAACGATGTGAACCACAACAACCTACACTTGATACATTGCCATCATGTACAATGTTTTTCTTGGTTGTGAACCTTTTTAAAGGACCGCTCGATATATCCTCTCTATATCGAAGTTAGTACAGTTCTAAGGACTTCATCACATAAATAGAGTTCATTACAGGAAAATGAATAATGTGATGAGCTACCAAAATAAAGTTTTATTAATTCATATACAAATTACAATACTGAGCACAACCGCCTACAGCCTAGGTGATTGGCTTTGGGACATAATTTCTAATAGTGTCATCCCACATGTCAAGTTGGTTGGAGATTTGTTGGGGTAATGGAAAGTGGTTTTATGCTCCCCCAAGTTGCTTGATGTGGTGTCCTTCCTTTCCCCCAATGATGCTTGATAAGGTGTCCTTCATATGATGGGAAAATGGTCCCCATATGAAGGTTAGAACATGGTGTCTTTGCTTGGATTGGGCTTGACTTGGGTGGCATCTTGGCATGCCTGAATGTGGGATTGACTTGAGTTGAGTTGACTTATGAGGATGGTGGCTTTCTTTCATGAGTCGGCTCATGGATTTGTGCTTCAAGTGGAGTTGGCTTTATAGGCTTGGTGGTGAGGGCTCCAGGATCCGACACAGATTACTGGGCCCAAACTGGTTCACTAATTAGAATTTTTTGAGCCCTTAATAATGTGTCAAGTTTTGTAATAAAATTAGTCCAATTAAGTTAAGTTGAGTCCTGTAATAAGTTGAGACAAAAAGTCCAATTGAGTTGTCTGAACCCCAGTATAGTCCAATTGAGTCCGTAAGTTTATGTTCAGTTCAGTACATGTCCAGTTTTATGCAGAGGAGGAGCACCATCCAAAGCCTTCACCAGGGCCTCCTAGAACCAAGCAAGTCCAAGCCCTTGAAGCTCCATACATGAAGATTCCACGAATATTCTTCCAAGCACCAAGCTGAGGGTTTCCAGCCTACCAAGAGGCCCATGCGCCATACCTTGGAGGCCGCCCAAGGACATGCACCAAAGCCCATGCACCTAAGCTTTAAAGGCCATGCCAAAGCCCATTTTGGAGGATGCCCTTGTTGCCCTAAAGTTCAAGCCCAAGTCCATTTAGGCATCCAAGCCCAAGAGGGAGCTTTTGACCAAGTCAAAGAAAGAGAAAAGACCAATTCTAACAAGGAGATCTTATTTTATTTCTACTCAAATTATGTACTCCTAGTTCTAAACAACCTTGTAATCCTTCTCCCTATCAAATGTTGTATTCCTATCATAACTAGGAGAGGGCATGGGAACATCTATAAATACCCCACCCCTCCCCCTCTTGTAATCATCTCTTATTCATGAATCAAAACTCTGTTGAAACTTTGTTAAGCTTGTGTTCTTGTGTGTTCACTTGTTGAGGTGTGAGTGTTGTATGCCATAATCTCTCCAAGCTTTAGCCATCCAAAGTATCTACTTCCAAATCCTAATCTGCCCCAAAGGGAAGAAGCCCTAGGAGTCCATAAGCAAGGAGTTTTCTTCCACCCCAGGCCACCAGATTCAACCAACCCCGATTCTTCCTTCTTTCAAAACCCTAATTCCATACTTCTGGTTTCTTATTTGCTTTTTAGCTAACCCCTGACATTTGCAGCATCTCTCTGGTGCCATGCCACTTGGATGGCATCTTCCTTGCCTTGAACACAATTGATAAAAAGTTGGCAGATTCACGGGACAATGACCGGATCATCCAGGTGCTGATCTGAGTGGAGAGATCTCTTCTATGTAGGGTTTGATGGCAAGGTGGAAACATAGATTTCAAAATTTTTATTTTTATCTTTTGAAATCTTCACCAAACCTTTAGCCCAAGATCTCCTTAAAAGAATTAAAACATATAAAATGTATATATATAAGATTTAATCTCAAATTAAGATACTAACCTGTATCGCAAAATCCAAACTCTGAATCTCCACCAGGTGCCCAAATGTTCACCCTCCAATAGTGATCCACACAGAAAAAGATGAAGACAACAATTTCTGGTTCTTGGCTCCTCTTCTTGAATTCTTTTTCAAGAATTCAATTCTTGGACTTTTAGGCTGAAATTTTCTTTCATGAAAATTTCTTTTCTTCCTTCTTTCCTCTTCTTGAATTTTCTTCAAGAATTCCCTTTCTTGAATCCCTTTTCTTGAATTGAATTGGAAGAAAAATTAAGACAGGCAAAGTCTTAATTCAAGAAGGAAAAGAAGAAGAACAGATCCTTTCCTTTTTCTTTCCTTTACCATTCAAGACCTTCTTCTTATTCTTGTTTAGGGTCAGAGTTTCGACAGAGGATACCTCTGTAAGGGAAACAATACCCAACAAGAACAAGAGGAAGGAGTATTCTGGAGAGGAGGAAAGGGAATTGGATCTCTGAATTATGTTACATGAAAACCCCCGAGAACCCAACCCTATTTATAGATCTCAGAGGGGTGTCATCTCGAAACAACGCAACCCTCTGAAACCCCAGGGATCACGATCCCTCATTCCTCACGCATCCCCTCAATCAAAAATCATGATTCTCCGATTTAATTTTCGTTTTTCCGATGAGGAGGACTCTCGGAAAAACTTCAGGAAGAATCGCGACTTTTGGAGACGGATTTGCGACCGAAAAGCGACGGATCTTTTCCTTAATTTTTTCTGGCCATCAGATCCAGATCCAAGGGCGCCAGACAAGGATCTGAAAATGCCCCCTTTTCAGATATTTCTCCGACGTTTTCTTTCTCACGCATTTTAAGAGAAGTCCACGCGCGTGGACTCTCTTTCTTGGCGCACGCGGGTGAGAAAAGGGAGGGGGCGGCTTGGAGAGAGGGTCTCAGTGAACTAAGTTCACTTGGGTTCAGCCATGGGTTAGCCCAATGTCCTAAAAATTAAATTGGACCTTAATCTGGTTCAATTAGAACCCAATTAAGCCCAATTCGGAACCAAATTCGAATCTGATTCGAATAGAAATTTGGTCTGCAACACATGCTAGTGTGTTTATCCTGCAAACATGATTTAATTCCAAATTAAATCCTTCATCAATTTTCTTTTGTGTGTGACCCATTGGGTTCCACACCTATCCAGTAGTAGGTCCGAGTTCTATTCGACTTAATTCGGTTAGATCTCAACTAAGCCGATTTAGGTCGACTCAAACTAGCTCGACTCGGTCAATTAGAATCTAATTCAAATTAAATGATTTGAATTACCATGACTCAATCATATACCTACAAGACAAGATTGACGTCTAGCAACGTATCATGTCTACCCAGAAGATGTGGAATTTTGGTGGAATTACCAAAATACCCTTCAGTGGTGAGTTACCGGGCAATTCAGTCCTTTGATCAACTTGCACCCCGAATATGATTATGAATATGGATACTTGTCAAATCCAATTTCATATTCATCCCTAGCTCAATCTTTATAATGATGATTCATTAATTAACCATTAGAAAAAAACTCTAATGTTCATACTTTGATCAAAGGTTTCCTGAATCCATCATTTGAAATTAGCTGGATGCTATTCCCTCTTACTAGGGCTGATCAATTCCTTGTTGACCTACTCACAACCTCCATATACAATCCACCATAACCAGTATCACCTCGTGCATGACTCAGTGTCATGATTGATTGCTAACCAAAGTATGGATTCATATATATAAGGTACTATGGTAGTCTCAGGTCAAAGGACCACATGCACTACTCCCACTATGAGAATTATCTATTGACAAACAGATAAGGTTCCATTAGATATTCTCAATCTGGATCAATTCAGTGAACTCATTCTCTAATGAACACTCACATCCTAGTATTAGTGTCAAACACAAGTGACTGTGAGATCAGTCACCCTCATTACAAAACATATATAGGATATGCTGGTCTTGCCGGAAACATTGATCCCCAACTCAATGTCCCATCGACCAGGAATATTTTAGATTAGGGTTTTAAGGCTTTAGGTCTCACTGGTATGATCTCATCATAACCCTAGAACCATATCCCTAATCTATGGGGTTCATCATAAAATTGAAAAGACACAGCAAATGATGAAAATAATGCCTTTATAAAATGTCAATTCATTGATTTTGGGATCAAAATTACAATATTTCAATTGGCTTTCAGGGCACAATCTTTCAATCTCCAACTTGCACTAAAGCCAATCGCCTTTAAATCTTAACCCCATACAATCAAGGTGGCGATCAAACTCTCGCTGTGATAGAGCCTTAGTGAACGGGTCTGCTACGTTGTTCTTCGTTTCTACCCTTTTAATGCAGACTTCTTGTCTTTCGACAATCTCTCGAATGAGATGGAAGCGTCTCAGAATGTGCTTTGATTTGTGATGAGCTCTTGGTTCCTTTGCTTGAGCAACAGCCCCCGTATTATCACAGAAAAGTGATACTGGACCTTGAATCTCAGGAACTACGCCCAACTCTGATATGAACTTCTTCATCCAGACAGCTTCCTTGGCAGCTTCACTAACAGCAATGTACTCTACCTCAGTTGTTGAGTCAGCTACAGTTTACTATTTAGAACTTTTCCAGCTTACAGCTCCTCCATTAAGGGTAAAAATATACCAAGATTTAGATTTGCTGTCATCTGGATCTGATTGAAAACTAGAATCTGAATAAGCTTCTAGTTTAAGATCAGATCCTCCGTATATTAGAAAAATATCCTTAGTTCTTCTTAAGTACTTAAGAATATTTTTCACAGCCTTCCAATGATCCTCTCCTGGATCAGCTTGAAACCTGCTGGCTATACCTAAGGCATATGCCACATCAGGTCTAGTACATAACATAGCATACATAATAGACCATACTGCCGAAGCATAAGGTACCGAATTCATTCTATTTCTTTCTTCAGGTGTCTTAGGAGACATCTTCTTAGAAAGATGTATGCCATGACCAATTGGTAAGTAACCTCTTTTACTTTCCTCCATGCTAAATCTTTTTAGCACTTGGTCAATGTACCTAGACTGGGATAAACCTAGCATCCTCCTAGATCTGTCTCTATAGATCTTGATGCCTAGTATATAAGATGCTTCTCCGAAGTCTTTCATGGAAAACTGTTTAGATAACCATACCTTGACCGATTGTAACATTGGGATATCATTCCCAATGAGGAGTATGTCATCTACATACAGAACCAAGAAAACTATGGCACTCCCACTAGTCTTCTTGTACACACAAGGTTCATCCTCATTTTTGATAAAGTCAAATTCTTTGACTGTCTTATCAAATCGGATGTTCCAACTCCTAGATGCTTGCTTTAATCCATAAATAGATTTCTTTAGCCTACATACCTGATTAGGTTTAGTCTCCAAGACAAAACCTTCTGGCTGTGACATATAAACCTCTTCCTCAAGGAAACCATTGAGGAATGCAGTTTTCACATCCATCTGCCAGATTTCATAATCATGATATGCTGCTATAGCAAGCATGATCCGAATAGATTTGAGCATGGCAACAGGAGAAAATGTTTCATCATAATCTATTCCATGTTTTTGTCTGAAACCCTTAGCCACTAATCTGGCTTTATAAGTTTCAACTTGGCCATCTACCCCAATCTTTTTCTTATAGACCCATTTGCATCCAATAGGGTTAACACTCTCTGGTGCATCAACCAAAGTCCAGACTTGGTTGACATACATGGAGTCCATTTCGGATCTCATGGCTTCCAGCCATTTGTCTGAGTCACTACTTATGATAGCATCCATATATGTTAGAGGCTCATCATTATCAATGATTCTGGCTTCATTATTTTCAATAATGAACCCATACCTTTCAGGTGCATGTCGCACTCTATCAAACTTACGGATAGGAGTGGTGTGTTCAGGTTCTATACTAACTGTGTTATGACTTTGTTGAGATGTATCTACTTGTTGAACTTCTTCAAGATCAATATTTCTCTCACTGCCATTTTGTAGGATGAATTCTTTTTCCATAAAAATGGCATGCCTACTGACTAAAACCTTTTGTTCAGTAGGGTGGTAGAATAGATATCCTATACTATCTTTGGGATATCCATCAAATATATATTTTTCTGCTCTAACATCAAGCTTTTGTCCAAAATTTCTTTTGACATAAGCTGGACATCCCCATATCTTAAGGTGCTTAAGATTGGGTTTCTTTCCCCTTCATAACTCATATGGAATGCTAGATACAGATTTGGATGGTACTCTATTCAAAATATTAGCCGCTGTTTCCAAGGCATATCCCCAGAAAGAAACAGGTAAGTCTGTGAAGCACATCATGGACCGTACCATATCTAATAAAGTACGATTTCTCCTTTCAGCAACACCATTTAATTGTGGTGTGTAAGGAGGAGTCCATTCAGAGATGATTCCCTTTTGTTTAAGGTGATCAAGAAACTCGGTGGATAAGTATTCACCTCCTCTATCTGATCGAAGGATCTTAATACTTTTCCCTGTTTGTTTCTCTACCATACTTTGATACTCTAAAAATTTTTCAAAAGCTTCGGACTTATGTTTCATTAGATACACAAATCTGTACCTTGAAAAATCATCAGTGAATGTGATGAAATATGAGTATCCACCCTTGGCCTGAGTTGTCATAGGTCCACATACATCAGTGTGTATGAGTCCTAATAACTCTGTTGTCCTTTCATTATGTCCACTAAATGGAGTCTTGGTCATTTTACCCATGAGACATGATTCACAAGTTCCTAATGATTCATAGTCATAAGGATTAAGGAATTTTTCCTTGTATAACTTGTTAATCCTCTGCTCACTAATATGTCCAAGATGACAGTGCCAAAGTAAAGTATTGTTTACTACATCTCTTTTTCATTTATTACTAACATGTAGTATATTGTCATCAGAAGATAAAGTTAAGAGACCATTGCAAAATATGCCATTAAATATTATTTCATTAGAAAAACTGATTGAGCAGCCACTGCTCATTACATTCAAAATATATCCTTGTTTAAGTAACAAGGGTACAGATATGATGTTTCTAATGATTCTAGGCATAAAATAATAATTTTTTAACTCTAAAATATTCCCAGAAGGTAGCTTCAACATATAAGTCCCTACAGCTTCTGCTTGGATGGAATCTCCTCCAGCACCGTAAAGCTCGAAGTCGCCTTCCTCCAAAACTCTGATGTTATGTAGTCCCTGCAATGATTTGCAGATATGATGACCACAAGCAGTATCCAATACCCAAGAGTTTGAATTAGAAGAGTCTAATGACAAAATTGCATGTATCTCATACATACCTTTTAGTGCATCACTAGCACCAGGCTTCATACTTGCAAGGTAAACCTTGCAGTTTCTTTTCCAGTGACCCGGCTTGCCACAATGAAAGCAGGTCATTTGTCCGGAGGCCTTCTTTCCTTTCTTTTTCTTGATGCCCCCTTTTGGGTTTAACCTCCTCTTGGAACCCTTTTTGCCTATTTTCTTCTTGTTTACACCATCCACAAGAAGAAGTGGAGCCTTATTTTTCTTTAAATGGCTCTCTGCTGTTTTTAACATATTCAACAGCTTAGGCAAGGAAGTGTTAAGTTTGTTCATATGATAATTAAGAACAAACTGTGAAAATGACTCTGGGAGTGACTGCAAGATTAAATCCTGATTCAACTCCCCATCCATAACATAACCTAATTGACCCAATCGGGTGATTAGGTCAATAACCTTTAATACATGGTCTTGTACGGATGTACCTTCTGTCATCCTTGCACGGAATAACATCTTAGATATTTCATATCTTGCAGTTCGACTATGTTCTCCATAAAGTTCTTTTAAATTGAGTAATATGGAGTTTGTGTCCATGCTTTCATGTTGCCTCTATAACTCATTGGTCATAGAGGCAAGCATTATACACTTGACAGTAAGTGAGTCATTTTGCCATGTGTTATATGTAGTCTTATCCTCTTGCGAGGCATCTTCCCCTAATGGTTCCAAGGTTGGGGTATCAAGAATATAAGAAATTCTTTCTTGGCTGAGTACTATCTTCAGGTTTCTCAACCAATCAACATAGTTTGGTCCAGTCAATTTATTTGCATCAAGAAAGCTACGGAGTGAGAGTGAAGATGCCATTGAATCTACATTAACAAACAACATTACATAAGCAAACAATCAATGTTGACAAAACATAATTAAATTAGGACTTTAACTTAATTATGTCTCCCACTATTTTATCAAGCATTATAACCATCAATGTGATGATCGAGAAAACCCTAATTGGTTCTCTTAGTGGGGTTGAGATCCTAATTCCTCATAAAAGACCTTGTGTGTACACAACAAATCTTATATAAGTTCAAAGGTAGGAAAACTCTTTCCAATTGTAATTCATACAATTCTCAACTTATCTTGGCCTCTAAAATATTAATAGCTTTGTGTGTACACAACAAACTATAATATTTTAGTTAAGTTAGACCCTTCATTACTATATAGTCATGATATTAATTATAATACCCTTGTGTTTACACAACAAAGTATTATATTAAATCATTCCATAAGCATCAAATGTACCAAGCAAAAATTATGTTAGTCACCATAAAGAAAAAAGGCCTTGTGTGTACACAACAAACCTAATATGGATCATAACATAATAATGACTTGGCATGAAGGAAGGCCATATGTAGTGAATATTACACTAAGCATATCAATCAATAATTAAGTTAATCATACCGGCCAGGTAAGTGGGAGAGTGGTGGGAGTCCCCCCGTTGCTTTCCTTAGACACCAATAAGAATTGGCCAGGTCAGTCAACGGAACCAATTAAAAACCACGTCCTCTTTACCGATCATGAACCACTTTTCCTAGACACTGAATGATAAACTAATCATATTGATTATTTTTGCTTTTGGTATATGACACTACAACTTAATATGTTTTAAAGAGGGCTTTATTAAAACAAAGCACATTTCAGCAAATATGTGCCATAGTGTGCCATCATACTAGGACAACCATTTACCACATAATGGATCCACCATTATGCCAGGGCAACCTTATTTCAGTATGATGACTAGAAGGCTAAACATATCTCTATGCAAATTAAGGTTTAAGTGAAAACCTTAATTAGTGGCATACATCAAACATATATGCATAATTAACACAAATATGTGATTAGTGTGTCATCATACTAGGACAACCATTTACCACATAATGGATCCACCATTATGCCAGGGCAACCTTATTTCAGTATGATGACTAGATCTCTATGCATATCTCTACAACAATTAGGGTTTGAGTGAAAACCCTAATTGGTGACATTACAACAAACATATATTACATCTCATGTTACTTATATAAATATGCATCTAAAATTCAGCATATATATTTTAATCTTAATAAGGAAGCTCTGATACCACTGTAGGGTTTGATGGCAAGGCGGAAACATAGATTTCAAAATTTTTATTTTTATCTTTTGAAATCTTCACCAAACCTTTAGCCCAAGATCTCCTTAAAAGAATTAAAACATATAAAATGTATATATATAAGATTTAATCTAAAATTAAGATACTAACCTGTATCGCAAAATCCAAACTCTGAATCTCCACCAGGTGCCCAAATGTTCACCCTCCAATGGTGATCCACACAGAAAAAGATGAAGACAACAATTTCTGGTTCTTGGCTCCTCTTCTTGAATTCTTTTTCAAGAATTCAATTCTAGGACTTTTAGGCTGAAATTTTCATTCTTGAAAATTTCTTTTATTCATTCTTTCCTCTTCTTGAATTTTCTTCAAGAATTCCCTTTCTTGAATGGCTTTTCTTGAATTGAATTGGAAGAAAAATTAAGACAGGCAAAGTCTTAATTCAAGAAGGAAAAGAAGAAGAACAGATCCTTTCCTTTTTCTTTCCTTTACCATTCAAGACCTTCTTCTTATTCTTGTTTAAGGTCAGAGTTTCGACAGAGGATACCTCTGTAAGGGAAACAATACCCAACAAGAACAAGAGGAAGGAGTATTCTGGAGAGGAGGAAAGGGAATTGGATCTCTGAATTATGTTACATGAAAACCCCCGAGAACCCAACCCTATTTATAGATCTCAGAGGGGTGTCATCTCGAAATAATGCAACCCTCTGAAACCCCAGGGATCACGATCCCTCATTCCTCACGCATCCCCTCAACCAAAAATCATGATTCTCCAATTTAATTTTCGTTTTTCCAACGAGGAGGACTCTCGGAAAAACTTCAGGAAGAATCGCGACTTTTGGAGACGGATTTGCGACCGAAAAGCGACGGATCTTTTCCTTAATTTTTTCTGGCCATCAGATCCAGATCCAAGGGCGCCAGACAAGGATCTGAAAATGCCCCCTTTTCAGATATTTCTCCGACATTTTCTTTGTCATGCATTTTAAGAGAAGTCCACGCGCGTGGACTCTCTTTCATGGCGCGCGCGGGTGAGAAAAGGGAGGGGGCGGCTTGGAGAGAGGGTCTCAGTGAACTAAGTTCACTTGGGTTCAGCCATGGGTTAGCCCAATGTCCTAAAAATTAAATTGGATCTCAATCTGGTTCAATTAGAACCCAATTAAGCCCAATTCGGAACCAAATTCGAATCTGATTCGAATAGAAATTTGGTCTGCAACACATGCTAGTGTATTTATCCTGCAAACATGATTTAATTCCAAATTAAATCCTTCATCAATTTTCTTTTGTGTGTGACCCATTGGATTCCACACCTAGCCAGCAGTAGGTCCGAGTTCTATTCGACTTAATTCGGTTAGATCTCAACTAAGCCAATTTAGGTCGACTCAAACTAGCTCGACTCGGTCAATTAGAATCTAATTCAAATTAACTGATTTGAATTACCATGACTCAATCATATACCTACAAGACAAGATTGACGTCTAGCAACGTATCATGTCTACCCGGAAGATGTGGAATTTTGGTGGAATTACCAAAATACCCTTCAGTGGTGAGTTACCGGGCAATTCAGTCCTTTGATCAACTTGCACCCCGAATATGATTATGAATATGGATACTTGTCAAATCCAATTTCATATTCATCCCTAGCTCAATCTTTATAATGATGATTCATTAATTAACCATTAGAAAATAACTCTAATGTTCATACTTTGATCAAAGGTTTCCTGAATCTATCATTTGAAATTAGCTGGATGCTATTCCCTCTTACTAGGGCTGATCAATTCCTTGTTGACCTACTCACAACCTCCATATACAATCCACCATAACCAGTATCACCTCGTGCATGACTCAGTGTCATGATTGATTGCGAACCAAAGTATGGATTCATATATATAAGGTACTATGATAGTCTCAGGTCAAAGGACCACATGCACTACTCCCACTATGAGAATTATCTATTGACAAACAGATAAGGTTCCATTAGATATTCTCAATCTGGATCAATTCAGTGAACTCATTCTCTAATGAATACTCACATCCTAGTATTAGTGTCAAACACAAGTGGCTGTGAGATCAGTCACTCTCATTACAAAACATATATAGGATGTGCTGGTCTTGCCGGAAACATTGATCCCCAACTCAATGTCCCATCGACCAGGAATATTTTAGATTAGGGTTTTAAGGCTTTAGGTCTCACTAGTATGATCTCATCATAACCCTAGAACCATAGCCCTATTCTATGGGATTCATCATAAAATCGAAAAGACACAGCAAATGATGAAAATAATGCCTTTATAAAATGTCAATTCATTGATTTTGGGATCAAAATTACAATATTTCAATTGGCTTTCAGGGCACAATCTTTCAATCTCCCACTTGCACTAAAGCCAATCGCCTTTAAATCTTAACCCCATACAATCAAGGTGGCGATCAAACTCTCGCTGTGATAGAGCCTTAGTGAACGGGTCTGCTACGTTGTTCTTCGTTTCTATCCTTTTAATGCAGACTTCTTGTCTTTCGACAATCTCTCGAACGAGATGGAAGTGTCTCAGAATGTGCTTTGATTTGTGATGAGCTTTTGGTTCCTTTGCTTGAGCAACAGCCCTCGTATTATCACAGTAAAGTGATACTGGACCTTCAATCTCAAGAACTACGCCCAACTCTGAAATGAACTTCTTCATCCAGACAGCTTCCTTGGCAGCTTCACTAACAGCAATGTACTCTGCCTCAGCTGTTGAGTCAGCTACAGTTTGCTGTTTAGAACTTTTCCAGCTTACAGCTCCTCCATTAAGGGTAAAAATATACCCAGATATAGATTTGCTGTCATCTGGATCTGATTGAAAACTAGAATCTGAATAAGCTTCTAGTTTAAGATCAGATCCTCCGTATATTAGAAAAATATCCTTAGTTCTTCTTAAGTACTTAAGAATATTTTTCACAGCCTTCCAATGATCCTCTCCTGGATCAGCCTGAAACCTGCTGGCTATACCTAAGGCATATGCCACATCAGGTCTAGTACATAACATAGCATACATAATAGACCCTATTGCCGAAGCATAAGGTACCGAATTCATTCTATTTCTTTCTTCAGGTGTCTTAGGAGACATCTTCTTAGAAAGATGTATGCCATGACCAATAGGTAAGTAACCTCTTTTACTTTCCTCCATGCTAAATCTTTTTAGCACTTGGTCAATGTACATAGACTGGGATAAACCTAGCATCCTTCTAGATCTGTCTCTATAGATCTTGATGCCTAGTATATAAGATACTTCTCCCAAGTCTTTCATGGAAAACTGTTTAGATAACCATACCTTGACCGATTGTAACATTGGGATATCATTCCCAATGAGGAGTATGTCATCTACATACAGAACCAAGAAAACTATGGCACTCCCACTAGTCTTCTTGTACACACAAGGTTCATCCTCATTTTTGATAAAGTCAAATTCTTTGACTGTCTTATCAAATCGGATGTTGCAACTCCTAGATGCTTGCTTTAATCCATAAATAGATTTCTATAGCCTACATACCTAATTAGGTTTAGTCTCCAAGACAAAACCTTCTAGCTGTGACATATAAACCTCTTCCTCAAGGAAACCATTGAGGAATGCAGTTTTCACATCCATCTGCCGGATTTTCATAATCATGATATGCTGCTATAGCAAGCATGATCCGAATAGATTTGAGCATGGCAACAGGAGAAAATGTTTCATCATAATCTATTCCCTATTTTTGTCTGAAACCCTTAGCCACTAATCTGGCTTTATAAGTTTCAACTTGGCCATCTACCCCAATCTTTTTCTTATAGACCCATTTGCATCCAATAGGGTTAACACTCTCTGGTGCATCAACCAAAGTCCAGACTTGGTTGACATACATGGAGTCCATTTCGGATCTCATGGCTTCTAGCCATTTGTCTGAGTCACTACTTATGACAGCTTCCGTATATGTTAGAGGCTCATCATTATCAATGATTCGGGCTTCATTATTTTCAATAATGAACTCATACCTTTCAGGTTCATGTCGCACTCTATCAGACTTACGGATAGGAGTGGTGTGTTCAGGTTCTATACTAACTGTGTTATGACTTTGTTGAGATGTATCTACTTGTTGAACTTCTTCAAGTTCAATATTTCTCCCACTGCCATTTTGTAGGATGAATTCTTTTTCCATAAAAATGGCATGCCTACTGACTAAAACCTTTTGTTCAGTAGGGTGGTAGAATAGATATCCTATACTATCTTTGGGATATCCAACAAATAGATATTTTTCTGCTCTAACATCAAGCTTTTGTCCAAAATTTCTTTTGACATAAGCTGGACATCCCCATATCTTAAGGTGCTTAAGATTGGGTTTCTTTCCCCTCCATAACTCATATGGAATGCTAGATACAGATTTGGATGGTACTCTATTCAAAATATTAGCCGTTCTTTCCAAGGCATATCCCCAGAAAGAAACAGGTAAGTCTGTGAAGCACATCATGGACCGTACCATATCTAATAAAGTACGATTTCTCCTTTCAGCAACACCATTTAATTGTGGTGTGTAAGGAGGAGTCCATTCAGAGATGATTCCCTTTCGTTTAAGGTGATCAAGAAACTCGGTGGATAAGTATTCACCTCCTCTATCTGATCGAAGGATCTTAATACTTTTCCCTGTTTGTTTCTCTACCATACTTTGATACTCTAAAAATTTTTCAAAAGCTTCGGACTTATGTTTCATTAGATACACAAATCCGTACCTTGAAAAATCATCAGTGAATGTGATGAAATATGAGTATCCACCCTTGGCCTGAGTTGTCATAGGTCCACATACATCAGTGTGTATGAGTCCTAATAACTCTGTTGTCCTTTCATTATGTCCACTAAATGGAGTCTTGGTCATTTTACCCATGAGACATGATTCACAAGTTCCTAATGATTCATAGTCATAAGGATTAAGGAATTTTTTCTTGTATAACTTGTTAATCCTCTGCTCACTAATATGTCCAAGACGACAGTGCCAAAGTAAAGTATTGTTTACTTCATCTCTTTTTCGTTTATTACTAACATGTAGTATATTGTCATCAGAAGATAAAGTTAAGAGACCATTGCAAAATATGCCATTAAATATTATTTCATTAGAAAAACTGATTGAGCAGCCACTGCTCATTACATTCATAATATATCCTTGTTTAAGTAACAAGGGTACAGATATGATGTTTCTAATGATTCTAGGCATAAAATAAAAATTTTTTAACTCTAAAATATTCCCAGAAGGCAGCTTCAACATATAAGTCCCTACAGCTTCTGCTTGGATGGAATCTCCTCCAGCACCGTAGAGCTCGAAGTCGCCTTCCTTCAAAACTCTGATGTTATGTAGTCCCTGCAATGATTTGCAGATATGATGACCACAAGCAGTATCCAATACCCAAGAGTTTGAATTAGAAGAGTCTAATGACAAAATTGCATGTATCTCATACATACCTTTTGGTGCATCACTAGCACCAGGCTTCATACTTGCAAGGTAAACCTTGCAGTTTCTTTTCCAGTGACCCGGCTTGCCACAATGAAAGCAGGTCATTTGTCCGGAGGCCTTCTTTCCTTTCTTTTTCTTGATGCCCCCTTTTGGGTTTAACCTCCTCTTGGAACCCTTTTTGCCTATTTTCTTCTTATTTACACCATCCACAAGAAGAAGTGGAGCTTTATTTTTCCTTAAATGGCTCTCTGCTGTTTTTAACATATTCAACAGCTCAGGCAAGGAAGTGTTAAGTTTGTTCATATGATAATTAAGAACAAACTGTGAAAATGACTCTGGGAGTGACTGCAAGATTAAATCCTGATTCAACTCCCCATCCATAACAAAACCTAATTGACCCAATCGGGTGATTAGGTCAATAACCTTTAATACATGGTCTTGTACGGATGTACCTTCTGTCATCCTTGCACGGAATAACTGCTTAGATATTTCATATCTTGCAGTTCGACTATGTTCTCCATAAAGTTCTTTTAAATTGAGTAATATGGAGTTTGTGTCCATGCTTTCATGTTGCCTCTGTAACTCATTGGTCATAGAGGCAAGCATTATACACTTGACAGTAAGTGAGTCATTTTGCCATGTGTTATAAGTGGTCTTATCCTCTTGCGAGGCATCTTCCCCTAATGGTTCCAAGGTTGGGGTATCAAGAATATAAGAAATTCTTTCTTGGCTGAGTACTATCTTCAGGTTTCTCAACCAATCAACATAGTTTGGTCCAGTCAATTTATTTGCATCAAGAAAGCTACGGAGTGAGAGTGAAGATGCCATTGAATCTACATTAACAAACAACATTACATAAGCAAACAATCAATGTTGACAAAACATAATTAAATTAGGACTTTAACTTAATTATGTCTCCCACTATTTTATCAAGCATTATAACCCTCAATGTGATGATCGAGAAAACCCTAATTGGTTCTCTTAGTGGGGTTGAGATCCTAATTCCTCATAAAAGACCTTGTGTGTACACAACAAATCTTATATAAGTTCAAAGGTAGGAAAACTCTTTCCAATTGTAATTCATACAATTCTCAACTTATCTTGGCCTCTAAAATATTAATAGCTTTGTGTGTACACAACAAACTATAATATTTTAGTTAAGTTAGACCCTTCATTACTATATAGTCATGATATTAATTATAATATCCTTGTGTTTACACAACAAAGTATTATATTAAATCATTCCATAAGCATCAAATGTACCAAGCAAAAATTATGTTAGTCACCATAAAGAAAAAAGGCCTTGTGTGTACACAACAAACCTAATATGGATCATAACATAATAATGACTTGGCATGAAGGAAGGCCATATGTAGTGAATATTACACTAAGCATATCAATCAATAATTAAGTTAATCATACCGGCCAGGTAAGTGGGAGAGTGGTGGGAGTCCCCCCGTTGCTTTCCTTAGACACCAATAAGAATTGGCCAGGTCAGTCAACGGAACCAATTAAAAACCACGTCCTCTTTACCGATCATGAACCACTTTTCCTAGACACTGAATGATAAACTAATCATATTGATTATTTTTGCTTTTGGTATATGACACTACAACTTAATATGTTTTAAAGAGGGCTTTATTAAAACAAAGCACATTTCAGCAAATATGTGCCATAGTGTGCCATCATACTAGGACAACCATTTACCACATAATGGATCCACCATTATGCCAGGGCAACCTTATTTCAGTATGATGACTAGAAGGCTAAACATATCTCTATGCAAATTAAGGTTTAAGTGAAAACCTTAATTAGTGGCATACATCAAACATATATGCATAATTAACACAAATATGTGATTAGTGTGTCATCATACTAGGACAACCATTTACCACATAATGGATCCACCATTATGCCAGGGCAACCTTATTTCAGTATGATGAATAGATCTCTATGCATATCTCTACAACAATTAGGGTTTGAGTGAAAACCCTAATTGGTGACATTACAACAAACATATATTACATCTCATGTTACTTATATAAATATGCATCTAAAATTTAGCATATATATTTTAATCTTAATAAGGAGGCTCTGATACCACTGTAGGGTTTGATGGCAAGGCGGAAACATAGATTTCAAAATTTTTATTTTTATCTTTTGAAATCTTCACCAAACCTTTAGCCCAAGATCTCCTTAAAAGAATTAAAATATATAAAATGTATATATATAAGATTTAATCTAAAATTAAGATACTAACCTGTATCGCAAAATCCAAACTCTGAATCTCCACCAGGTGCCCAAATGTTCACCCTCCAATGGTGATCCACACAGAAAAAGATGAAGACAACAATTTCTGGTTCTTGGCTCCTCTTCTTGAATTCTTTTTCAAGAATTCAATTCTTGGACTTTTAGGCTGAAATTTTCTTTCTTGAAAATTTTTTTCTTCATTCTTTCCTCTTCTTGAATTTTCTTCAAGAATTCCCTTTCTTGAATGGCTTTTCTTGAATTGAATTGGAAGAAAAATTAAGACAGGCAAAGTCTTAATTCAAGAAGGAAAAGAAGAAGAACAGATCCTTTCCTTTTTCTTTCCTTTACCATTCAAGACCTTCTTCTTATTCTTGTTTAGGGTCAGAGTTTCGACAGAGGATACCTCTGTAAGGGAAACAATACCCAACAAGAACAAGAGGAAGGAGTATTCTGGAGAGGAGGAAAGGGAATTGGATCTCTGAATTATGTTACATGAAAACCCCCGAGAACCCAACCCTATTTATAGATCTCAGAGGGGTGTCATCTCGAAACAACGCAACCCTCTAAAACCCTAGGGATCACGATCCCTCATTCCTCACGCATCCCCTCAACCAAAAATCATGATTCTCCGATTTAATTTTCGTTTTTCCGACGAGGAGGACTCTCGGAAAAACTTCAGGAAGAATCGCGACTTTTGGAGACGGATTTGCGACCGAAAAGCGACGGATCTTTTCCTTAATTTTTTCTGGCCATCAGATCCAGATCCAAGGGCGCCAGACAAGGATCTGAAAATGCCCCCTTTTCAGATATTTCTCCGACATTTTCTTTGTCATGCATTTTAAGAGAAGTCCACGCGCGTGGACTCTCTTTCATGGCGCGCGCGGGTGAGAAAAGGGAGGGGGCGGCTTGGAGAGAGGGTCTCAGTGAACTAAGTTCACTTGGGTTCAGCCATGGGTTAGCCCAATGTCCTAAAAATTAAATTGGATCTCAATCTGGTTCAATTAGAACCCAATTAAGCCCAATTCGGAACCAAATTCGAATCTGATTCGAATAGAAATTTGGTCTGCAACACATGCTAGTGTATTTATCCTGCAAACATGATTTAATTCCAAATTAAATCCTTCATCAATTTTCTTTTGTGTGTGACCCATTGGATTCCACACCTAGCCAGCAGTAGGTCCGAGTTCTATTCGACTTAATTCGGTTAGATCTCAACTAAGCCGATTTAGGTCGACTCAAACTAGCTCGACTCGGTCAATTAGAATCTAATTCAAATTAACTGATTTGAATTACCATGACTCAATCATATACCTACAAGACAAGATTGACGTCTAGCAACGTATCATGTCTACCCGGAAGATGTGGAATTTTGGTGGAATTACCAAAATACCCTTCAGTGGTGAGTTACCGGGCAATTCAGTCCTTTGATCAACTTGCACCCCGAATATGATTATGAATATGGATACTTGTCAAATCCAATTTCATATTCATCCCTAGCTCAATCTTTATAATGATGATTCATTAATTAACCATTAGAAAATAACTCTAATGTTCATACTTTGATCAAAGGTTTCCTGAATCCATCATTTGAAATTAGCTAGATGCTATTCCCTCTTACTAGGGCTGATCAATTCCTTGTTGACCTACTCACAACCTCCATATACAATCCACCATAACCAGTATCACCTCGTGCATGACTCAGTATCATGATTGATTACGAACCAAAGTATGGATTCATATATATAAGGTACTATGGTAGTCTCAGGTCAAAGGACCACATGCACTACTCCCACTATGAGAATTATCTATTGAGAAATAGATAAGGTTCCATTAGATATTCTCAATCTGGATCAATTCAGTGAACTCATTCTCTAATGATCACTCACATCCTAGTATTAGTGTCAAACACAAGTGACTATGAGATCAGTCACCCTCATTACAAAACATATATAGGATGTGCTGGTCTTGCCGGAAACATTGATCCCCAACTCAATGTCCCATCGACCAGGAATATTTTAGATTAGGGTTTTAAGGCTTTAGGTCTCACTGGTATGATCTCATCATAACCCTAGAACCATAGCCCTAATCTATGGGGTTCATCATAAAATCGAAAAGACACAGCAAATGATGAAAATAATGCCTTTATAAAATGTCAATTCATTGATTTTGGGATCAAAATTACAATATTTCAATAGGCTTTCAGGGCACAATCTTTCATTCTACGACATCAAGGCAATCATTGCTAGGATGTAGATCCGATCCCAACTCACATTTTCTATTTTGTTAGAGACTGAACATACACCTAGTAGGCCTTCTTAGACCTAGATCCTGATTTTTATGTCTTTGATAGTTCTAGCATTTGGGTAGGAATTCTAACTGTTGCATGAGACCCTAACCTAGTCTTAGCTGTTTTCGGGAACAAAACCTAAATAACATCAGAAATAATTGCTTCATTAATTTGATTTTTCTATATGTTCCTCTCTTTTATGTCGTCATTCATCAGATAAGAATCCCGTCCCTCATCATTTTTGGCATCAGAGCTTAGGATATGGCATGTTCTTGCATCCTAGTTTAGATTTCTGCATCTTGAATTTTGCATAACCCATCAAAACATAGGATTGTTTCACCAATCAAACATTTTTTTTTCTCTAATTTTCATGGTAATTAACATCTATTTTGTCCTCTATTTTTTTGATATTTCTGTGGATTTTTTCATATCCAAAAATCAACAAAAAAATAGCAAAAAATAAAACCCTAACAAGAATCTGCATCCTGTCATCTGTATTAGGGGTCTGAGTTTAGACCTGTTTCATGAATCTTGCGATTTTATTTTTATTTGAAATTTGCATCACATCATCTCTATTGAGTCCTATATTCTACTAATATTTTTCTCAGATTTTATAGAACCAAAAATTACAAAAACATAGGCACCCTAGAAACCCTAACCAGAATTCTATGTTTTTTTGCACCCAGTTAGAAATCCTAGGTTTTGCATCATCATACCATTTTTGTTTTGCATGAAATTTGGTAGGAAATACTCTCACACGTCATTATTAGTTTTGTAAAATCTTTAGAAATTTTCTACATTGAAATCCATGCTAACTTCTACGTCAAAACAAATCCTAATTTTAGTTTAGGTGATTTCTGCATACTTGACTTAACCTAAACTAATCAACTTCCAAACCCCACCTCACCCAAGCCCAAATTTTGTTTTATAACTTAACAAACTTAAACATAATTTTCCACCTCATAAAAGTAATTTTTTTTTTTTTTTTTGATTGTTATTAGATTGCATTAGGCTCATGGAGTGTCATCATCTCAATCAATCAATTTTAAGGGCAATTTCCTATCTCAGATCAGGACATGATTTCATCACCTGTCCTGGACCCAAAACAACCACCCAGCATCAAAACCCAAGCCTTGACAAAAATCAATTAGCAACCTAATTGCTTAACAAGCTTAGGGACACAAACAGGTCTGGTCCGAATTATGTGGATAAACTAGTGCTCTTAATTTTCCAGCTATTACTGAAAATTGGTGTCAAGGCTAGAGGTGCAGAGGCAAACTGTAGGGTTCGTGAACCAGTGCGGAAGCGTGGATTTCAAAAAATTTATGAAACCAGGTCCGAACCCTAATCCCAAATCTCCTTATTAGCAATTAAAAACTATGACTACATGCATGTCCAAATTTAAACATTGTTTAAATACTAACCTCAGATCGCTATTACCAGTCTGATGCAGAAATGAACTCCAAATTGAGTAGCCTCTTGAACACACCAGGCGTCCACTTGTCCGCCCTCCGATGGTGATCCACACGGGCAGATGATCAAGACACTGACTCCTTAATTGGGTTCCTTCCAATCAAGTTCTACCCCAAGAACTTGATACATGGGCTATTGGCTAGGACTCCTCTAGCCAAACTGGGACTAAACCTTCTCTCTTACCCTTCTCCTTGTCTTCTAGCAACTTTGGCCCCTTAAGACACTCTTGTCTTAAGAATAAGCCCTTGTCCTAAAATGAGACAAGGCTTGTCTTGGAGGGAGAAGAAAATTAAGACAAGATTGTCTTAATGTAAGAAAGAAAGGAGAGGCGCCTTCTTCCTTTACCGTCGGAGAGTTTCTCTCTGACTCTCCTTCTGTTTTGAGATTCAACAGAGCCAAGGCTCTGTAAAGGAATCAAAGAGGAAAGAGAGGAGGGGGAAACAATCTTCTGGAGAGGGAGAGGAAAAAAAAAAAAAAAAAGCAAGGCTTCGCTGTAGAAAAACTAGAATCATTTTTTACGGTGAAGTCTTCTCCTTAAATAGGCGACAGAGAGACGCCTACCCATCTGTAATCACCCTCTCACGCCCCTCTCTCCCTTCTCATGTCCTTTCCCTTCATCTCATGGCCCTTGAATTAATCTCACGGCCCTTGAATTAATCTCACGGCCTTTGGGATGGGAAGATGCAAGAAAGAGTCGCGAAAAACACAGAAGGGCACGCGCAGAAGAGAAGAGTCGCGCCCCTTCGGTGTTTTTTTTCTTTTCTTTCACGGTAATCCCATTTTTGAAGAGTCCATGCCTAGGTGGACTCTCTTCCATGCCCCTTCAGCCAAAACGCCGACCCTTTTTCTTTTTCTCATGCAAAAACGCCGCTTGGAGAGAGTCCACGCGCGCGTGGACTCTTCTCCTTGCGCGCGCGCATGGGAAGAGAGGGGAAGGGGCTTAGGCGATGTGGGAAAGGGGTTTAGCCTCTTAGGTTAGCCCAATTGCTAGCCTACTATTAGCCCAATGTCTTGAATCTTCAATTAGATTCAAACCGGAATGAATTTGGATCTAAAAAAGACCAAATCGGAACCCTAACTCGAATCCGATTCAAGTAGAAGCCATGGTTTGCAACACATGCTAGTGTGTTCATCTGCAAACGAGATTTAATTCTAAATTAAATCCTTGATTATCTATCCTAAGTGTGTGACCCATTGGGTTCCATACCTAGCCAGCAATGGGTCCGAGTCCAAGTTGACCTAATTTGATCAGAACTCATTCTAATCGATTTAGGTCAAATCGAGCTAACTCGAGTTAGACAATTAGGACTCCTCCTAATTAGTGATCCAATTAAACCATTTAATTTGATCAACCCACAAGACAAGATTGACGTCTAGCAACGTGTCATGTCTGCCTGGAAGATATCGAAATTCTGGTGAAATTCCAAAACTACCCTTCAGTGGAAAGTTCCCGTACAATTCGATCCTTCAATCATCTTGCATCCCGAATATAACTATGGATATGGAAACATGTCAAAACCAACTTATACTCATTCCCAGCTTAGTCATACACTAATGATTCAATTAATTCGATATTAGAAATCATTTCTAATATCTGTACTTTGATCAAAGATTTCCTGAATCATCATCTGACCTAATTTGGCTGGATGCAATCTCCTCCTACTAGGAGTGATCAATTCCTTGTTGACCTACTCATTACCTTCATATACAATTCACCATACCCAGCATCAACCTCGTGTATGACCCAGTGTCATGATTGTGATTGAACCAAAGCATGGGTTCATGTACATAAGGTATTATGGCAGTCTCAGGTCATAGGACTACTTGTACAACTCCCACTATGAGAAAAATCTATTGACATGCAGCTAAGGCTCCATTAGATGTTCTCAAACTGGATCTATTCAGTGAACTCATTCGCTAATGAGCACCCACATCCTTGTATTAGTGTCCCACACAAGTGACTGTGAGAGCAGTCACCCTTTTCAGCATACATAGGATGTGCCAGTCTAACCGGAAACCCTGATCCCCAACTCAGGGTTCCTATGACTAGGAATATTCTAGATTAGGGTTTTAAGGCCTTAGATCTCACTGGTATGATCTCATCATAGCCCTAGGACCATAGCCCTAATCTATGGGGTTCATCATATAATGACACAGTGAATGATGGAAAAATATTGCCTTTATTAACTTGTCAATTTACAATGGTCTGGGAGATACAAATATTGGCTTATAGGGCATAAACCTTTCAATCTCCCACTTGCACTAAAGCCAATCGCTCTTATTCTTTAACCCCATACAATCGAGGTGGCGATCAAACTCCCGTTGTGGTAGAGCCTTAGTGAACGGGTCTGCTATGTTGTTCTTTGTATCCACTCTATTGATGCTGACTTCTTGTCTCTCGATTATCTCTCGGACAAGATGGAAGCGTCTCAGAATGTGCTTGGACTTGTGATGGGCTCTCGGTTCCTTAGCTTGAGCAACTGCTCCAGTGTTATCACAATAGAGTGGCACCGGGCTCTCAATCTCAGGAACTACTCCCAACTCTGTGATGAATTTCTTCATCCAGACAGCTTCCTTGGCGGTTTCACTGACAGCTATGTACTCTGCCTCGGTAGTTGAGTCAGCTACAGTCTGCTATTTAGTGCTCTTCCAACTTAATGCTCCACCATTCAAGGTAAAGACATACCCTGAAATGGATTTACTATCATCTGGGTCTGATTGAAAACTAGAGTCTGAATAGGCTTCTAGTTTAAGATCAGACCCTCCGTATATAAGAAAAATATCCTTAGTCCTTCTCAGGTACTTAAGAATATTTTTCACAGCCTTCCAGTGATCCTCTCCTGGATCAGCCTGAAATCTAGTGGCTACACCCAAGGCATATGCCACATCAGGCCTGGTACATAACATAGCATACATAATCAACCCTATAGCCGAAGCATAAGGTATAGAACTCATTATATTTCTTTCTTCAGGTGTCTTAGGAGACATCCTCTTAGAAAGACGTATGCCATGACCAATAGGTATGTAACCTCTTTTACTTTCCTCTATGCTAAATCTCTTTAGCACCTGGTCAATGTACCTAGACTGGGATAAGCCTAGCATCCTTCTTGATCTTTCTCTATAGATCTTTATACCCAGTATATAGGATGCTTCTCCCAAGTCTTTCATGGAAAACTGTTTCGATAACCACACTTTGACTGATTGTAACATTGGGATATCATTCCCAATAAGAAGTATATCATCAACCTATAGAACAAAGAAAACTATGGCACTCCCACTAGTCTTCTTGTACACACAAGGTTCATCCTCATTTTTGAAAAAATCAAATTCTTTGACTGTTTTATCAAATCGGATGTTCCAACTCCTGGATGCTTGCTTTAATCCATAAATGGATTTCTTTAGCCTACATACCTGATTAGGTTTAGTCTCCAAGACAAAACCTTCTGGCTGTGACATATAAACCTCTTCCTCAAGGAAACCATTGAGGAATGCAGTTTTTACATCCATTTGCCAGATCTCATAATCATGATATGCTGCTATAGCAAGCATAATCCGAATAGATTTGAGCATGGCAACAGGGGAAAATGTTTCATCATAATCTATTCCATGTTTTTGTCTGAAACCCTTAGCCACCAATCTGGCTTTATAAGTTTCAACTTGGCCATCTGCCCCAATCTTCTTTTTATAGACCCATTTACACCCAATAGGGTTAATACCCTCTGGTGCATCAACCAAAGACCATACTTGGTTGACATACATGGAGTCCATCTCGGATCTCATGGCTTCCAGCCATCTGTTTGAGTCTCTACTCATGACTGCTTCCGTATAGGTTAGAGGCTCATCATTTTGAATGATTTGGGCTTCATTATTTTCAATTATGAACCCATACCTCTCAGGTGCCTGTCGCACCCTATCAGACCTACGGATAGGAGTGTGTTCAGGTTCTATGTTAACTATGTTGTTACTTGACTGAGAAGTGTCTATTTGTTGAATTTCATTAAGTTCGATATTTCTACCAGTGCCCTTTTGTAGAATGAATTCTTTTTCCATAAAAGTGGCATGCCTACTGACCAAAACCTTTTGTTCAGTAGGGTGGTAGAACAGATATCCTATACTATCTCTAGGATATCCCATAAATAGACATTTGTCTGCTCTAGCATCTAGTTTATGTCCAAAATTTCTTTTTACATAGGCTGGACATCCCCATATCTTAATATACTTAAGATTGGGCTTCTTACCTCTCCATAATTCATATGGAGTGCTAGAGACAGTTTTAGATGGTACTCTATTCAAGATATAAGTTGCTGTTTCCAAAGCATATCCCCAGAAAGAAAAAGGTAACTCCGTGAAGCACATCATGGACCGTACCATATCCAATAAAGTATGATTCCTCCTTTCAGCAACACCATTTAATTGTGGTGTGTAAGGAGGAGTCCATTCAGAGATGATCCCCTTATCTTTAAGGTGATCAAGAAACTCAGTGGATAAGTACTCACCTCCTCTATCTGATCGGAGGATCTTTATACTTTTTCCTGTCTGTTTCTCTACCATACTTTGATACTCTAAAAATTTTTCAAAAGCCTCGGACTTATGTTTCATTAGATACACAAATCCATACCTTGAAAAATCATCAGTAAATGTGATGAAGTATGAGTATCCACCATAGGCTTGAGTTGTCATAGGCCCACATACATCTGTGTGTATGAGTCCCAATAACTCTTTTGTCCTTTCTCCATGTCCACTAAATGGAGTCTTGGTCATCTTACCCATGAGACATGATTCACAAGTTCCTAATGACTCATAGTCATAAGGATCAAAGAAATTTTCTTTGTATAACTTGTTAATCCTAGTCTCACTAATATGTCCAAGTCGACAATGCCAAAGTAAGGTATTGTTTACATCATCTCTTTTCCGTTTGTTAGAAACATGAAAAATATTGTCATTAGTGGAAAGAGTTAATAGACCATTGCAGAATATGCCATAACATATAATTTCATTAGATAAAGAAATTGAGCAGCCACTGCTCATTACATTCATAGTATATCCTTGTTTAAGTAACAAGGGTACAGATATGATATTTCTAATGATTTTTGGCATATAGTAACAATTCCTTAGCTCCAAGATCTTCCCTGAAGGTAACTTCAAAATATAAGTCCCTACAGCTTCTGCTTGGATGGGGTCCACTCCAGCACCGTAGAGCTCAAAGTTACCTTCCTTCAATACTTTAAGCCCCTGAAGTCCCTGCAATGATTTGCAGATGTTATGACCACAGGCGGTATCCAACACCCAAGTATTTGAAATGGAAGAATCCAATGATAAAATAGTATGAACTTCTTTCATACCTTTTGGTGCCTCTGATGCACCAGGCTTCACACTTGCAAGGTAAACCTTGCAGTTCCTTTTCCAATGACCCGGCTTGCCACAATGAAAGCAGGTCATCTGTCCGGTGGCCTTCTTTCCTTTCTTCTTCTTAATGCCCCCTTTGGGATTCATCCTCTTACTGGAACCCTTTTTGCCTGTCTTCTTCTTATCCACAAGAAGAACTGGAGCCTTATTTTTCTTTACATGGCTCTCTGCTGTCTTCAACATATTCAACAGCTCAGGCAAGGAAGAATTAAGTTTGTTCATATGGTAATTAAGAACAAACTGTGAAAATGACTCTGGGAGTGATTTCAAGATCAAGTATTGATTCAACTCCCCATCCATTACAAAACCTAATTGACCTAATCGAGTGATTAGATCAATTATCTTTAATACATGGTCTTGTACTGATGTACCTTCTGTCATCCTTGCACGGAACAACTGCTTAGATATTTCATATCTAGCAGTTCTACTGTGTTCTCCATAAAGCTCTTTTAAATTGAGCAGTATGGAGTTAGTATCCATGCTATCATGCTGCCTCTGCAACTCATTAGTCATAGAGGCAAGCATAACACACTTGACAGTAAGTGAGTCATTTTGCCACATATTATATGTGGTCTTCTCCTCTTGCGAGGCATCTTCCCTTGGTGGTTCCAAAATTGGGGTATCAAGAATATAGGAAATTCTTTCTTGACTGAGTACTATTTTTAAATTTCTCAGCCAATCAACATAATTAGGCCCAGTCAATTTGTTGGCATCTAAAATACTACGGAGTGAGAGTGAAGAGGCCATTTATCTACATTTAAACAAAGAACAATACATAAGCAAACAACCATGAAATGACAATACATAATTAAATTAGGACTTTAATTTAATTATGTCTCCCATTATTTTATCGAGCATCATAACCCTCTATACGATGATCGAGAAAACCCTAATTAGTTTTTCTTAGTGGGGTTGAGATCCCAATCACTTATAAAAGACCTTGTGTGTACACAACAAATCTTATATAAGTTCATAGGTAGAAAAACTCTCTCCAATTGTAACCCGTACAATTCTCAACTTATCCCGGCCTCTAAAATATTAATAGCCTTGTGTATACACAACAAACTATAATATTTCAGTTAAGTAAGACCCTCTATAGCCATATAGTCATGACTTTAATAGTAATACCCTTGTGTGTACATAACAAAATATTACATTAAATCATGCCATAAACAAATAATTGTATTAGGCCAAAAATTGTGTTAGTCACCATATTAGGTCTTGTGTGTACACAACAAACCTAGTATAGATCGTAACACAATAATGACCTATCATGAAGGAAGGCCAATAATAGTATTTTAACACCAAGCATGTTAGTCAAGAATTAAATCAATCAGATCGGCCAGGCTAGTGGAAGAGATGTGGGGGTCCCCCCGTTGCTTTCCTAGACACCAATTTAAAATGGCCAGGTCAGACAACGGAACCAATTAAAAACCACGATTCCCTTTACCTTCCCAGAACCACCTTTCTAGACACCGAAATGACTAATTATCCATCATGACTAATAATGCTTATCGGTTAACTTATACTACCACTTAATATAATTTTAAGAGGGATTTATGCAATGCCAGCACATTCAATTAAAAGCTATCACATATATTAATACATGCTTTAAACTAAGCAAATATGTGAAATGTGTGCCATCATACTAGGACAACCATTGACCACATAATGGATACACCATTATGCCAGGGCAACCTTATTTCAGTATGATGGCTCCAGGGCAAATCATATCTCTAAGACAATTAGGGTTTCAGTGGAAAACCCTAACTGGTGGCAATCATAAAACTCATGTTCAATCAAAGACATGCATTGTGCATCAATAAAAAAACTTTAACATGATACTACATCATTTAATAAAACATGAATTGAACTGCATAAGTTTTAATCCTAATAAGGTGGCTCTGATACCACTGTAGGGTTCGTGAACCAGTGCGGAAGCGTGGATTTCAAAAAATTTATGAAACCAGGTCCGAACCCTAATCCCAAATCTCCTTATTAGCAATTAAAAACTATGACTACATGCATGTCCAAATTTAAACATTGTTTCAATACTAACCTCAGATCGCTATTACCAGTCTGATGCAGAAATGAACTCCAAATTGAGTAGCCTCTTGAACACACCAGGCGTCCACTTGTCCGCCCTCCGATGGTGATCCACACGGGCAGATGATCAAGACACTGACTCCTTAATTGGGTTCCTTCCAATCAAGTTCTACCCCAAGAACTTGATACATGGGCTATTGGCTAGGACTCCTCTAGCCAAACTGGGACTAAACCTTCTCTCTTACCCTTCTCCTTGTCTTCTAGCAACTTTGGCCCCTTAAGACAATCTTGTCTTAAGAATAAGCCCTTGTCCTAAAATGAGACAAGGCTTGTCTTGGAGGGAGAAGAAAATTAAGACAAGATTGTCTTAATGTAAGAAAGAAAGGAGAGGCGCCTTCTTCCTTTACCGTCGGAGAGTTTCTCTCTGACTCTCCTTCTGTTCTGAGATTCGACAGTGCCAAGGCTCTGTAAAGGAATCAAAGAGGAAAGAGAGGAGGGGGAAAACAATCTTCTGGAGAGGGAGAGGAAAAAAAAAAAAAAAAAGCAAGGCTTCGCTGTAGAAAAACTAGAATCATTTTTTACGGTGAAGTCTTCTCCTTAAATAGGCGACAGAGAGGCGCCTACCCATCTGTAATCACCCTCTCACACCCCTCTCTCCCTTCTCACATCCTTTCCCTTCATCTCATGGCCCTTGAATTAATCTCACGGCCTTTGCGATGGGAAGATGCAAGAAAGAGTCGCGAAAAACACAGAAGGGCGCGCGCAGAAGAGAAGAGTCGCGCCCCTTCGGTGTTTTTTTGCTTTTCTTTCATGGTAATCCCATTTTTGAAGAGTCCACGCCTAGGTGGACTCTCTTCCACACCCCTTTAGCCAAAACGCCGACCCTTTTTCTTTTTCTCATGCAAAAACGCCGCTTGGAGAGAGTCCACGCGCGCGTGGACTCTTCTCCTTGCGCGCGCGCATGGGAAGAGAGGGGAAGGGGCTTAGGCGATGTGGGAAAGGGGTTTAGCCTCTTAGGTTAGCCCAATTGCTAGCCTACTATTAGCCCAATGTCTTGAATCTTCAATTAGATTCAAACCGGAATGAATTTGGATCTAAAAAAGACCAAATCGGAACCCTAACTCGAATCCGATTCAAGTAGAAGCCATGGTTTGCAACACATGCTAGTGTGTTCATCTGCAAACGAGATTTAATTCTAAATTAAATCCTTGATTATCTATCCTAAGTGTGTGACCCATTGGGTTCCATACCTAGCCAGCAATGGGTCCGAGTCCAAGTTGACCTAATTTGATCAGAACTCATTCTAATCGATTTAGGTCAAATCGAGCTAACTCGAGTTAGACAATTAGGACTCCTCCTAATTAGTGATCCAATTAAACCATTTAATTTGATCAACCCACAAGACAAGATTGACGTCTAGCAACGTGTCATGTCTGCCTGGAAGATATCGAAATTCTGGTGAAATTCCAAAACTACCCTTCAGTGGAAAGTTCCCGTACAATTTGATCCTTCAATCATCTTGCATCCCGAATATAACTATGGATATGGAAACATGTCAAAACCAACTTATACTCATTCCCAGCTTAGTCATACACTAATGATTCAATTAATTCGATATTAGAAATCATTTCTAATATCTGTACTTTGATCAAAGATTTCCTGAATCATCATCTGACCTAATTTGGCTGGATGCAATCTCCTCCTACTAGGAGTGATCAATTCCTTGTTGACCTACTCATTACCTTCATATACAATTCACCATACCCAGCATCAACCTCGTGTATGACCCAGTGTCATGATTGTGATTGAACCAAAGCATGGGTTCATGTACATAAGGTATTATGGCAGTCTCAGGTCATAGGACTACTTGTACAACTCCCACTATGAGAAAAATCTATTGACATGCAGCTAAGGCTCCATTAGATGTTCTCAAACTGGATCTATTCAGTGAACTCATTCGCTAATGAGCACCCACATCCTTGTATTAGTGTCCCATACAAGTGACTGTGAGAGCAGTCACCCTTTTCAGCATACATAGGATGTGCCAGTCTAACCGGAAACCCTGATCCCCAACTCAGGGTTCCTATGACTAGGAATATTCTAGATTAGGGTTTTAAGGCCTTAGATCTCACTGGTATGATCTCATCATAGCCCTAGGACCATAGCCCTAATCTATGGGGTTCATCATATAATGACACAGCGAATGATGGAAAAATATTGCCTTTATTAACTTGTCAATTTACAATGGTCTGGGAGATACAAATATTGGCTTATAGGGCATAAACCTTTCACAAACACCCTAAGTGGACTTGTGGTTTTTAATTAGGACCCTTTCACAAGTAGGGGAAGCTTCCCACCACTCAACCTCTTACCTGGCTAGTGAAAGGATTAGTTGATGAGTTAAGTGTAAGTTGAGTAGACCCATTCAATTTTGGCTCTAGGTCTAGCAAACTGTAGTTCATAGTAACCATTGTGTGCTTAACTGCATCATACCACCTTGTTTGATTGATTGCATGACCACCAGGTCAAGAGTCCAGTACAAACAGTCTAAACCCCAACCTAGTTCAACCATGGAATCCAATTTTGAAACCTTCATGAAATCCCTAACTGACAAGTTTGCCTAGATGAACCACAAGTTCGAAGAAACCAATACCCAATTGACCACCCAAAGAACCAAATTAATACCCAATCCCAAAATCAGTTTCCCTAATTGAACACCCAGGTGACCCAAATGAATCATAGATTTGACCAATTGACCCAATCAAATAACCAAGCAATTAATAGGCTTGACCAATTAACCAATAGGCTTGACCAAGTAGAGAACTGATTAGGTACCATAGAAAGAATCCAAGAGTCCAATACTGAACCTGATCCTGATTCACCCTATTCCACCTCTCATAACCCTAGGGGAGCCCTAAAACAAGACCAATTTATGGAGCCCAATCCTAGGAGAACCCATAACCAGGGCCAATTTATGGAACCCATAACCAGGGCCAATTTATGGAACCCCATCCTAGGAGAGTCCAATGCCAGTAACCACATCAGGAGCCTAACCCTAGGAGAGGCCAAGACCTTAACCCTATCCAGGAACCCAATCGTAGAAGGCCCCATCATGAAGTTTGTGATCAAGATGAGAGGGCCATGAAAAACATTAGGGTAGAGGCATCCACCTTTGATAGTAGTCTTGAACTAAAGGTCTTTGTAGATTTGGTTGGAGACATGGATTATTATTTTGAATGGTATGATATGAGTGAAGAGATGAAGTATAAATTTGCAAAGATTAGGTTAATTCATTGGGCTAGGTTACATTGGGATAACCTTGAGCATACTAGGAGACAACAAGAGCTTCCTCCCATAACCACCTGGCAAGACATGAAATTGAAACTTAAGAAAAAGTACCTTCCCGAATCCTACAATTAGAAACTCCTAGACCAATGTAATATGATATGTCAAGGGAATAGGTCTGTATCAGATTACATCACCCAATTTGATGACTTCGTCGTTAGGTGTAATGAATCAGAATCTCTAGCATAGACCTTGTCTAGGTTTAGAACCGAATTACGTGAAGATATCCAGAGAGAGCTGTATATGAGGGAGGCCATTGATTTAGAACAAGCATACCAAATAGCTAGACATTATGAACAATTCCAATGGGGACCTATATACCAGCGATCTGAACCTCTTAAGAACAATGCCCCTTTCCCAAAACCAAATCCAAGCCAAGTATACCAAGGTCGACCAAATCCCAACCCAGCCCGAGTCAAGCCCAACCCACTTAGGTCTAACACCAACCTAGTCCAATCCAACCCTAACTCAATTTGACCCAATCCCAACCCAACCCATCCCAACCCAAACCCACTTCAATCCAACCCGAGTCTGAGTCTGTCCAGTTCTAGCAATTCTACAACTTTTAGGAATGACAAGGGTAAGGCACCTACATTTCAGAAAAATCCAAGTCCCAACCCCAATTCATGCTTTAGATGCAACAAGGTAGGTCATTGAGCTATCCAATGTCGCACCAGATCTTTACATGTAGGGGAGTTTGAGGAGGAGGAGCTTGAACCCAATAATGAAGAGGAAGAAGAGGTTTATGAAGCTAAGGCAAACTTGATAGAGGAGTATGAAAGAGATGAGTAGGATTTTGATCAGTCTGACCTAGTAGGGGTAGTTAGATGCATCCCATCCCAAACCAAGACATAGGAAGATTGGCATAGGACTAGCATCCTACAAACTTTTGTGAAAATTGGGGATACGTTATGCAAGATTATAAAAGATAATGGAAGTTGTGTCAATGCCATCTCTACCAGTACAGTTAAACCTTTAGGATTGACACTAGTTCCCCATCCTGGACCTTATAAGGTCTCATGGATAGATTCCGCCTCCATCCCAATCAAGTCTCGATGCCAAATCTTGATTAAACTGTAATCATATAAGGAGAAGATTTGGTGTGATATCCTTTCCATGGGAGTCAGTAGTATCATCTTAGGTCGACCATGGCTTTACGATCATGATGCAGCCCTATTTGGTCGAACCAACATCTGTATCTTTAGTGATGCAGGACTATTAAGAGAGATGATATGCATGCAAGTAATTTTCTTTTAATATTTTTATATTTGAGAAGATTGACCGACTCTTGAATTCAAAGTAAGAATAGATTTAGGGATTTGCATAATGATAAGAGACTCTAGCATGCAGACATAGCCCCTAAGTAGTGATAAGAAAAGGACCCCGGGATTGAGAAACCTTGATAGGACTTAGCTCTAAGACAATACCAACATAGAAGACTAGGGAGTGCAAACCTTGAAGATTCAGATGTGCCCGATGCTGAGTTCACTCATACTAATGGATGCGGCCTAGAAGATCAAGCCTTCGACCCTGCAGATTCGTCAGCTTTTCATCCGATAGTCCTAAGGCAAGGAAGACCGACTCCTTTGTCCATGGCACCAGGGGAACCTGCGAGCAACCATGTGAAGGGGTAAGAAAATCACAAGAAGAGGGTATAAAAAAGTAAGAAGTGATGGGAAAAAGAGTTGAGGATCATGGTCAAGAAGGGCTCTTCTCGTTGGGCATCCAGGTTGATCTTCAAGGGGCATCCAAGCTTGAAGATGGATTGGTGGCTTGCGAAGGAAGAAGGTAACTCAAGGCCTCTCACCCCTCGATGTCTCGAAGGACAAAGGCACTCTCTCATAGAGTTCCTAGTCTAAGAAGACAAGGGCTAAAGGAAGAAGAAACCTCTCAAATTTTCATTTCATCCTAACTACTTTTACATGAAGAGTAGAGCCCTTTATATAAGCTCCTAAGTCCCATTCAAAATTCAAATGAAAAATGGTTAAAAGTCTTCATCAAGGGTCGCCCAAAAATCTGAATTTGATCTCTTCAAATTTGAAAATAACCTTTGACGGACCTTGATTTGGTGGAATGGCTTGATTTTGGGGAGTGAAGAGGGGAGGTTGTCTTCAAAAATCAAGGGATGTTAAATGATTTTAAGATCCTTCCTTGGCCAGCCATGATTCTTTGGAAAAAGGCTTGATATGGGGAGTGGAGAAGGGATGTTGTTGGCTTGGATCAAGGGGAGGTGTGATGGGGCATCCAACATGGCATTGACCTTGAAAACATCCAATCTTGTCTTGGCCGCCCAAGTGACTTGGTGATGTGGCGCTTCCTCATGCCATATGGCACAGATGAAGTGGCGCTCCATGAGCTGAAGTGGCGCAACTACTTGGCATGGAGAGATGGCTTGATCCATCAACAATTGGGCTTGACTTGAATGCCCACATATGGACCCATCTTCAAACAAGCTTGAGCCCATCTTCAAGTTGACTTGGGCTTGGAAACCAATTCAACTAATTACAGGACTCACTGACCCTAACTTGGCCAAATTGGCCAAGATACATGACTAAAACAAAAAAAATTGAAACCAATTACATGACTCAAAAGTAACTTACTCAAGCTTGAAGCCTTATTACAGGACCCAATAGATTAAAACCCTAATTAGAGGTCCATAGAGGGTTGAGGAGCCTCTGTCTAATCTTGGTGCCTGCACCAATTCTCCCGGGGTGGAAGGAACTCGACCCTATCGGATAAGGGTTGACTTGGCTTTGGTATTTCTCTAGAAGGTCATGGTCAAGGCACTGCAAGTTCTCTCGGTTAATCCACGAATCATCGAACTCTGGTCGGCCTTGCCAATGAACCAAGTAATGCTGATATCCTTTGCCCTGTGTTGTGATAGCTTGATCATCCACGGCATGCTCGATCCGTTCTCCTCTCTCAAGTATAATTGGATGTGGACACTCATGGTCAGGTTCACTCTCAAAGGATAGATCATGCCTAAATAGCTCGCTAGGTATGGCTGTCGGTTCTCTATACTCGACTAAGCCTGAGATATTGAAAGTCGAGTAAATGCCATAATTCGGGGGTAGCTCAAACACATAGGCACTAGGGCCAACTCTTCTTATAACTTTAAAGGGGCCAGCTCCACGAGCATGAAGTTTCTTAATGGTTCCTAGTGAAAACTGTTCAGGCCTAAGCCTAATCATTATAGAATCCCTTATTTCAAATTCTTTGGCTCACTTTCAGGAATCAGCCAATTTCTTGTATGTATTATTACTTAGATTAAATTTTTGGCTAATCTCCTTATTCATGCTGTGCGAATGACTCTTCAGACTCTGAGACTCATATTGACACCTAACAATTGCAGACTCAACTGTGCAATCCGATTGAGAAGAATTTTATTGGACTCTCTGGGCCTAAACTGGTGCGGGCACCAGACTCAGAAGAAGACTTCAGGGCTCCATCTGGATCTCTGATTGACATTGCCCAAAGAGTTAGGGTTTTCTGGTTTTGTAATAAGGGTTGACTTGGTCAACTCAATTTTAGTTTGAGCCTGTATTTCCCTACAATTTAAATTTTGTTGAGTCATGTTGACTCAATACAAGTCCTAGTAGTGGTCTAGGTCTTCTCCAAGGTGCCACATTTTCTCCCAGGACCAAGCAAGTGGGCACCACACTCCCAACCACACGCAAGAGTCCAGGAGGCGCCACATCTCCATCCAGTGTGCCTTGGTCCCCACACCACAAGAAAGCAGGTCCCTTCTTTCATGCGCCACTTGGGGGAGAAATCCATCAAGATACCTCAATCCAAGGAGGAGCCAACTTCTTTCCAGATAAACCCAAGCCAGGATGGCAAGAATTTTTCTTGAAGAGAGGATCAAGGAGGTGCCCCACAATGTTCCATAAAAATCCAAGTTATAAAAGGGAAGAGAGCATGTCTTGGGGAGAAAATCAAGGAGGCACCCAAAAATTTCCTAAAGTGCCAAAGCCATGAAAGGAAGAAGCCTAAACTTGTGGAGCAAGACTAGGAGGTATCCAAAAGAGCTAAACCATGAAGGGAAAATCCTTGATTCCTGGAGAGATAATAGGAGACACCCCCACTACCTGCCAAAAATGTCCAAAACAAAGATGGGAAGGGCCTTGACTTAGGGAGGAAGAAAAGGAGGAGTCCAAAAGAGTTGATCCATGGAAGGAAAGAAGAGTTGATCCATGGAAGGAAAGAAATCCTCTCTTGAAGACCCAAGCAAGGAGGCGCCATCTACCTGCCTTTTATAACCCAAATCAAATTTTTTTGGTACCTTGGCCGACCATATGTGTATGGATTATCCTGATTTGTAGATCCCCTCCTTTAGTCCCACATGGGAAGATGTAAAACCCTACTCCCTTGTAAAGCCCTATAAATTAAACCCCTCTTGTAAGTTTAAAGGAATCAGATGAATGAAATCAATTTCTTTGTGAGCAACTTTGTGTTTCTCTCTTCCGCACTTGTGTTCAGGTGTTGAGTTCCGTGAGGGAGTAAATCCGGGTTCTCTAGGAACCTTGAGGAGGTGTGAGATCTCCAAACCCTACCAAAACCCTAGGTTTGCCACTTCAATTCCAAACCCTAGCCGCCCATCATCTTCTTCATTCCACCAATCATCCAAACCTTAATCTACCTCATCATCTCACGGCCCCTCTCTTCCAAGTAGAGGCCGACCACCAGCATCCAGGTCCAGATCAGCTACTTCGAATACAGAGCAAATCCCAGAGGAAGTCAGATCAGCATCCAGGAGAATTAGGATTTCAGCAACATCAATTTTCAAGTTCTTCTTATCTGGTAAATCCTTTCTTTGAGTATCTGGTTCCTTTACTTGTTCTTCTTCTTTCCCAGATCCTGAGTTCAGGAGAAGCTAACCCTGCCAAAGGACCAGTATTGGAGGATCCATTATGAAGATATCCGAATCTGAGGATCCAACAATCTGCTCGAGAGAGTCCTTCCACCAAACTCTGTGAAGATCACTGCCTGGTACATAACCCTTCCCTTCTCTTTAGTTCTGTCCTGTTGAAAGTTCAGAGCGAAACCCTAGGTCTGGGAGTTTCTCAACCCCCAGCGATCCTTTACTTCTGAACTACTCTGATAATCTGGTTTCTTTGAATTGTGCTTTCAATTATTATATAGTTTCTTTCAATTTAGTTTAACTTTCCTTTGAGTCAAAGCCGACTTCTGAAAATATATATAAAAAAATAAATAAATAAATAAATAAATACATTAATTTTAATTTACTTCCGCATCGCATCATCTTTTTTTGTTCTGCATCATTTTTGGTATCAGAGCTTTCATGCTACATCAATTTTGGTATCAGAGTTCTCGTCCTGCATCATTTTTGGTATCAGAGCCCTGTCTAGTGTTTCTGTTTGATTGCTTGTTTGAGTCTCTCTCTTTTTACTTTGTCTGCTCGAAGTAGACTCCCCAGGACGTCCGGTCCTAGAAATGAAGCGATGTGAAAACCTCCTCTTCCCATTCCACGGGGTGTTCCTAGGGCGTGTAGGGGATCCGTTGGGTTATAACTTCGTAGCAGGAATTGTAAACGGGGAAGTGCTCTATTTTCAGCCCGTAATTGCCCTGTTGCAAGAATTATTTCTTACTGCAAGTAACTCCAAATTCGGTTATTTTTATTTTGTTGAAACCAATATAATTTAAAATAATTTTAATAATTTTTCTATGATTTATTGATTTCTGTGCAATTTCTGAGAATTAAATTACTGCAACTCTATTTTTATGTTCTGCAATCCAATTATTTTTGAGTGTTCATCTCTTAATTCATCTTAAGGGCATTTGAGCATCTAAGATAAGGGAAGGAGTTGATAACCTCTCCTTAGCCCAAAACCACCACCCACTCATTCGAACCTAAGCCTAATTTTAAAATTTATTAGACTTAATTTGCCCTAGTGGGCTAGGGACACCAACAAGTCGGGTCTAGGCTAATGTTGAGTCAGTTTGTCTAGTTACTCTGTGTGTGCTTTGTACTCAGTGTCTAGAATGGTGGTTCAGGGATTCTATCCCGAAGGGCTTGTGTGCTGGTCCACCTACCTGGCCAATCTCTGATTGGTGTCTAGGATTGGCAATTAGGGACCTAACACTCCCCTTACACCTGCCTGGCTGAGTCCCGAGTTACTACAGGCTAGCTTGCCACTCTGATTGGGCATCTAGTTTAGGCTCTAGGTCTAGTTAGCCCATAGTCGTTTCAGTCGAGTCTCATTTGGTGTGCTTGCTTGCATCATCATGTCCACCCGGAACGAAGTACCCTACCAACCTGGTCAAACCCAACCTGATTTAGAGGCCATGATTAGAACTCTTACCAAAAGTATGACCAAATTGAGTCAGGATATGAATGAGGGTTTTGCCCAGTTTAGAGACGGAGCCCAGGGACTTGAGAAATGTAGACATCAAAATTGGACCCCTGATCCAAAATTTAATAGGCCCCAACCTCACCCATGCCAGGAGCCTAGGAGGACCTTATACCGTGATCCCGAGCATAACCCTAGGAGCCTATATCCATACTTGGTTGACTCAGAAAAGGGACCTGTTAGGAACACCGAACCTTATGCACCCACTTTTGATGGAAGACAAGAGGCATATATTAAGTGGGAAGAACAAATGGATCGATATTTTGAGTGCACTAACATATCGGAATTAGGACAAGTTAGGTTGGCCAAAACCAAGTTCACCAAACATGCTAGGTCGCATTGGTATGCTATTGAGCATGAGTGTTATCAAAGAAAAGAGGAAATATATACTTGGAGAGATATGAGAAGTAAGTTGAGAGATAGGTACCTAGGTAGATCCTATGAGAAAAGACTTTTAGACCAATGGTACCAATTGCAACAAGGTAATAGGCCTGTGTCTAAATATATTGAGGACTTCCAGTGGTATGACATGAAATGCAATACCATTGAGACTGAAGCTCAGATCACATCGAGGTTTAGGGTTGGGTTACACCCAGACATTTATAGGAAGCTATGCATTGAAAAGACCAATAAGTTAGACCGAGCCTACCAAGAAGCCCAAGACTATGAGTGGTCTTTAAGATATAACCAATCAAGTACTTTGGACTTAAAGCCAACCTCTACCAACTTGAGTCAAGTTCCGATTGATCCGACACCCGTAGTGAACCAGACTTTTGTTTGTCAATTCCCACTTGTGTCACCTCTTGACCAGAAGGATAACACTGAGAAGGAGTTAGGCATGGCCATCCCAAAATTAGTTGACCTGACCAGAGCCGTACTTAAAGAGGAATCAAAGGAGAATAGATTAGAACATTTCAGTGAGATTGAGGAAGAAATATATGAGCCTGACATAAGTTTGATAGATGAATATGAAGAAGAAGAATTTGAGGATATCTCTCCCGATAATTCAATTAACCAACTCCTACCTAATGGGGTTATTGAGGGGACCCCTGCCACTCAAGGAATTCAGGAGCTAACCCTAAGAGAAGACCCTTTTGATGAAGTTCAGGAAGAAGAAATTACACCCAATGAAAGTTTAAGTGAGAATACCCCTGAACTCATTGAGGAATCCAAAGAAGACACCCCTGAGTCAAATCTGGTAGAGAAGTGTGAAGAAGGAAGGGGTTCACAAGAATTGCCCATTGAGAAGGTCCAAGAACAAGAAAATGACAGTAGCTTAGAGGACTTTTTAGATAAACATTCCAAAGACCTTCCTGATAACCTTCCACCTTCAAGGAGCACCCAGCCTACCATAGAACTTGCACTTGTAGACCCTCCTAGAGCAAATCATGAGGTTTGGATGAGTGCACCTATAGAACAATGTCCTCATTTTAAGGTCATCCTGAATAACCAAGGTTTGTTTCTTGTTTCTGATAAGCCACCTCAAAACTCTGATTCTTATTTCCTACCCTTCCCTGAATCTTCTCATGTTTCTAGAGCTATGGGATTACACTTTACTGAGATCTCTAGGTTGCAAGACTCCTTAGAACCTATTAGGTTTGCCACCTACTTCTGGAAGACCTTATGGCACCTACTAGGCATCCATAATAAGTTTTCATGCTCTGCATGCCATCCTCCGACCCAAGGTCAAACCTAGAGAGCCATAGTTTGTTAGGTTCAGACCTAGGGTTCCTTTGGAATAAAGTCCATTCTTTAGGAATGCGTTGTCAGTCTAGTTTAGTTTTTCTTGACCCTTTACTAGGCTTTGACTCAGATTTTGGTTTGATTGAGAGCACCAGGAATTGGGATTTGTATTTTGTCCAGGACTAAATTTGCATATAATGTTTCGATCAATAGGTCTATAGGCTAGAGTCCCTTTGAAATTGTTCATGGATACAAGCCTCACACACCACTTGATCTGATTTCACTATTAGTCCACATACACAAGTCACTTGATGCACTTGCATAGCATGTAAAGGACTTGCATAAAGAAATTCATGCCAAAATAAATTTAAGTAATGAAACTTATAAGAAGTTGGCTGATTCTCAAAGGCGAGTCAAAACTTTTGTTGAGAGAGACTATGTAATGATTAGGTTAGGGCCTGAACGGTTTCCTCCTGGAACTGTTAGAAAGTTACATGCTAGAGGAGCTGGACCATTTAGAGTGGTGAAGAGAGTAGGGTCCAATGCCTATGTGCTCGAGTTGCCTTCAGAACTAGGCATTAGCTCCACTTTCAACATTACAGACCTAGTAGAGTATAGAAAGCCAGCTGTGATTCCCAGTGAGCCTTTTTGAGTCTAATCTTGCTCTTGAGAGTGAACCCAACCCTGTGTGTCCACCAACAAACTGGCCTGTGAGGAAAGAGCAGATTGAAAAGATCCTAGATGATCAGGTTATCTCTACTCGTAATCGAGGATACCAAAGATACCTGGTCTGCTGGCAAGGAAGGCCAGATTCTGATAACTCTTGGATCTCCCGAGAAGAATTACAAGAATTGGACCCAGACCTCTTGGAGAGATACCAGAGCCAGCTTGATCCATACTCGACAGGGTCGAGTTCCTCCCATCCCGGGAGAATTGGTGCGGGCACCAGACTCAGAAGAAGACTTCAGGGCTCCATCTGGATCTCTGATTGACATTGCCTAAAGAGTTAGGGTTTTCTGGTTTTGTAATAAGGGTTGACTTGGTCAACTCAATTTTAGTTTGAGCCTATATTTCCCTATAATTTAAATTTTGTTGAGTCATGTTGACTCAATATAAGTCCTAGTAGTGGTCTAGGTCTTCTCCAAGGTGCCACATTTTCTCCCAGGACCAAGCAAGTGGGCGCCACACTCCCAACCATACGCTAGAGTCCAGGAGGTGCCACATCTCCATCCAGTGTGCCTTGGTCCCCACACCACAAGAAAGCAGGTCCCTTCATTCATGCGCCACTTGGGGGAGAAATCCATCAAGATACCTCAATCCAAGGAGGAGCCAACTTCTTTCCAGATAAACCCAAGCCAGGATGGCAAGAATTTTTCTTGAAGAGAGGATCAAGGAGGTGCCCCACAATGTTCCATAAAAACCCAAGTTATAAAAGGGAAGAGAGCATGTCTTGGGGAGAAAATCAAGGAGGCACCCAAAAGTTTCCTAAAGTGCCAAAGCCATGAAAGGAAGAAGCCTAAACTTGTGGAGCAAGACTAGGAGGTGTCCAAAAGAGCCAAACCATGAAGGAAAAATCCTTGATTCATGGAGAGATACTAGGAGACACCCCCACTACCTGCCAAAAATATCCAAAACAAAGATGGGAAGGGCCTTGACTTAGGGAGGAAGAAAAGGAGGAGTCCAAAAGAGTTGATCCATGGAAGGAAAGAAATCCTCTCTTGAAGACCCAAGCAAGGAGGCGCCATCTACCTGCCTTTTATAACCCAAATCAAGTTTTTTTGGTACCTTGGCCGACCATATGTGTATGGATTATCCTGATTTGTAGATCCCCTCCTTTAGTCCCACATGGGAAGATGTAAAACCCTACTCCCTTGTAAGGCCCTATAAATTAAACCCCTCTTGTAAGTTTAAAGGAATCAGATGAATGAAATCAATTTCTTTGTGAGCAACTTTCTGTTTCTCTCTTCCGCACTTGTGTTCAGGTGTTGAGCTCCGTGAGGGAGTAAATCCGGGTTCTCTAGGAACCTTGAGAAGGTGTGAGATCTCCAAACCCTACCAAAACCCTAGGTTAGCCACTTCAATTCCAAACCCTAGCCGCTCATCATCTTCTTCATTCCACCAATCATCCAAACCTTAATCTACCTCATCATCTCACGGCCCCTCTCTTCCAAGTAGAGGCCGACCACCAGCATCCGGGTCCAGATCAGCTACTTCGAATACAGAGCAAATCCCAGAGGAAGTCAGATCAGCATCCAGGAGAATCAGGATTTCAGCAACATCAATTTTCAAGTTCTTCTTATCTGGTAAATCCTTTCTTTGAGTATCTGGTTCCTTTACTTGTTCTTCTTCTTTCCCAGATCCTGAGTTCAGGAGAAGCTAACCCTGCCAAAGGACCAGTATTGGAGGATCCATTGCGAAGATATCCGAATCTGAGGATCCAACAATCTGCTCGAGAGTCCTTCCACCAAACTCTGTGAAGATCACTGCCTGGTACATAACCCTTCCCTTCTCTTTAGTTCTGTCATGTTGAAAGTTCAGAGCGAAACCCTAGGTCTGGGAGTTTCTCAACCCCCAGCGATCCTTTACTTCTGAACTACTCTGATAATCTGGTTTCTTTGAATTGTGCTTTCAATTATTATATAGTTTCTTTCAATTTAGTTTAACTTTCCTTTGAGTCAAAGCCGACTTCCAAAAATATATATAAAAAAATAAATAAATAAATAAATAAATACATTAATTTTAATTTACTTCCGCATCGCATCATCTTTTTTTGTTCTGCATCATTTTTGGTATCAGAGCTTTCATGCTACATCAATTTTGGTATCAGAGCTCTCGTCCTGCATCATAAACCTAACAGACTATAGACTCTCTAGGTTTGACCTTGGTCTGGCATGCACATGAAAATTTATAATGGATCCCTAGCAAATACCATAAGGTCTTCCAAAAGTAGGTCACAAATCTATCATACTCAAAGAACTGGTGCAACTGAACGACTTCAACAAAGTATAATTTGAAAGTTTGGGAAACATTAAAAACCTTAGGGTATGACTGGATATAAAAATCGGAGTCCTGGGATAGTCTATTGAAAGCATGAAATAGATCTTGGTTACTCGAGATGATCTTAAGATTTGAGCATCGATCAATGGGTGACATAAGGTTAAATTGAAGGATGGATAATTTGGTCATTGCTAGTGCAGGGTTTTCAGGAAAGGAAGACTTAGTCAGTTCCAGAAAAAAGGTCATCAGCTGAGGTTAGAGGAATGAACTCTATATAAGGAAACTGAATGAGGTCTTGGGTTGAGGCTAAAGGAGTGGGCTCTTCTTGAGGGCATTGACTTATAGGAACTGTTGACCCCATTAGTGATTTTGATGATAACCAAACATTGGAGCATGCACATTTATTATTGACAACTCTTCAAGTGTTTGATAAGTTTTTGTAGGATGTATAATATGTTCAAACTTCAACTCCTACATTTCTATTTTCTTGCTTGAGTTGTGCTGTAAGTGTTTTTGTAAAGAAGAACCCGAATGAAAATGCTATGAAAAATCAAGTAAAAGGGTTACTTCTATAAGTGCATGTGCCTTAGATTTTGCCTTGAGTTGGTTTGTGTGAAATTATAAAAGAGTTGGTGAGAGTTTTCTTTAAGTTCAAATTGAAAAAATCCTGAAGAAAACACTCAAGCCGACCCCAAGAAATGAAGAGCCGACTCTGCTTACTGGCATGCAGCAAGGATTTTTGAACGCAGCAATCCAAGATGACTCGATGGAAAGCGAGCCGACTCAAGTGAATCTGAGTCGACTGGAATCAGTTCGAGCCAACTCCTCCAGAGTCCATTTCCTAAAAGTTCTCTGAGAACAGCTAGGCGAGTCGACCTGACCTAGAAAGAGCCGACTCTGCCAGACCTAATTTCAAATGCCTGAGAAAGCAAGTTGACCCGAACTACATCGAGCCGACTCATCCAGAGTAAGGTTTTCCGAACCTGAGAAGAAGAGCCGACACAAGATAAAAAGAGCCGACTCCTCGAGTTCAAGAATTTTAAGATTCAAGTTCGAGCTGACCCGAGCTGTAAAGAGTCGACTTGTCTAGAGTGACATTCTGCGCCCTAAGACAAAGAGCCAACTGCATTGAAGAAATGGCAACTCGACCTGTTGACTTGAATGATCCGAGCCGACTCGAATGATTCTGAGCTGACTCGAATGTCGCTTCCTGGTATCTAATAGCTAGTTCTAGAATTTATTTTTGAATGCCAAAAAGTGCTCCAACGGTCACAAATCATTCCCCAACGGTCTACAATGGCAAGAACTGTCTTGGGATGATGGAAGACTTTAAATTTGATGGATTTGAACTACCTTAAAGCAATTAATTAAGAAGGGAGTTCAAAAAGGAAAAAGAGAGAGCTTCATTGAATATCCAACTAACCATAAAAGATAGAGCACAAGTGCATTCAAGACTGCATTCAAGCCCTCAACAACTCTAATCTAAAGCTTGAATCAACTTTGGAAGAAGCCACTGAAGTCATTAAAGCTTATTCAAGTGCATTCAAGTGGACTTCCAATGAGCTACACCGGCAACTATCCGACAACCTAAGTTTATCATTTATTATTGTATTTATTTTCAATTCAATCTTTGAATTATTAGGTTATTGGTGAGCCCGGTTGAAAAACGAAATAGGTTTTTGGTGACCCTTATCAAAACCAAGGTTTAGGTTCATGGTAATCTTGTGAAAACCAATTTTAGATTTCTTTGGTTAGCCTGTTAAAACCAAAGGGTATTGGGTTTTCTTTGGTGATCCCGTTAAACCAAAGTGTATAGGTTTCTGATTGTGATCCTGTAAAACAATCCTACTATATTCGGGTGTGAATATAGTGGAAATCCCAAGAGGTATCTTGGGTAGTGGATGTAGGAGCTGGGTTGCTCCAAACCACTATAAATTTGGTGTGTTTGTGTTGTACATTCTCTACTTTGTTTAGCTTCTGCATTCTATAACGTTATCATAGCACCTACCACTTGCAAAGGATTTTGAAATAGTACATTACTTGTTTAAATTTTTAAAAGTCCCAATTCACCCTCCCTCTTGGTTATCCACCTGGGCAACAACTAGTATTAGAGCAGAGTCTCTGAATACACTAGAGTAAAGATCGATGGCTCATCCCTTGAGTACTTCTTTGGCCGAAGGTCAATCAACCAATAGACCTCCACTCTTCACAGGCATAAATTATTCTTATTGGAAAGCATGTATGAAAATCTATATTCAAGCTGTTGATTTTCAATTATGGAAGGTCATTCTTAAAGGGAAACATGTTACCATGGCTAAAATTGATGGCGTGGATGTCCGTAAACCTGAAGAGGAATGGGATGAAAATGGCATGAAATTAGGGAAATTGAATGCCAAAGCCATGAACTTGCTTTACTGTGCTTTGGACTCAAATGAGTTTAACAGAATTTCCATCTGCTCTTCACCAAAGGAAATCTGGGATAAACTTGAGGTTACCCATGAAGGAACTTCACAAGTGAAAAACTCAAAGATAAATCTTTTAGTGCACAATTATGAACTATTTAAGATGGAGCCTAAGGAAAGTATTTCTATCATGTACACTAGATTTATAGATATTATTAATGGTTTGAAAAGTCTTGGCAAGGTATATTCAAATGCTGACTTAGTACAGAAAATCTTGAGATCACTTCCTGACAAATGGGATCCTAAAGTCATAGCCATCTAGGAAGCTAAAGACCTGAATGTTCTAATAATGGACGAATTAATGGGATCTCTCATCACTCATGAATTAGCCATGCAGCATAGAACGGATGATGATCAGAACAAGAAGAAAACGATTGCATTCAAGGCTACATTAGAATCTAAAGATGATGAAGAAACTGAAGATGACTCCTCCGAAGATGATCTTGAAGATGAAGATATCACAATGGTCGTGAGGAGATTCAGAAAGTTTATGAAAAAGAAGAAAGGAATGTATAATAGAAAATTCTATAAGCTAGGAGAACAGTCAAAAGAAAAGGACAAGGACAAAGATAAAGATAAAGAACAAGTCCCTACCTGCTATGAATGTAAGAAACCAGGGCATATTCATCCAGACTATCCTCAATTAAAGAAATCTCCCAGAAAGAAGAAAAAGAAAGCAATTGTTGCCACGTGGAGCAAAAGTGAAGACTCCACTTCAACTGAAGAAGAAAAGACCATTAAAATAGCAAATATATATCTAATAGGTCTCGAGGATGAGATAAATTCTCTCGATACTCAGATTGAATTTACTTTTGAAGAATTAAATTCTGCATTCCATGATTTACTATCTGAATTCAAAAAGTATGGAGTAAAGATTAGATCATTAAAGCATATCAATGATTCTTTACTCAAAGAGAAAAATGAAGTTTCAGAAAGGAACAATTCACTGAAAAAGGAACTTCACATCTTTTTTGAAAAATGCAATGATTTGAAAAATGAGAATAATGAGTTGAATGATAAAAACAAAGCTTTGCTAAAAGAAAACAATAAGCTAAAAAAAGAGGTAGAAAAACTCAAGCTACTTGTTGAAAAATTAACTATCTTCTAATAAGCTTGAGTTAATTCTTAAAGAACAAAGAATTTCTAAAAATAAAGCTGGAATAGGTTTTAATGCTTTAAATTCAAATTATGTTTCAGCTACCACTTTTGTGAAACAAAAAGGCTTTGTTCCCAAGCTTACTTCTTATAAAACTTTTGTTACAAAAGACTCTATTTCCATTTCAAAACTTGCTTCATATGTTCCCAAGAATTTAAATGCAAGAACTGCTATTTCTGTACTTCATGCATCTAGAATTTCAAAAATAGAATTATTTCAAAATTCTAGAATCAAATGTTTTACTTGCAAAAGATTAGGACATAAAGCTTTTAACTGCAATACAATTAGAAATGTTCATAATGTAAGAAATATTTGGGTTCTCGAAGGAACCAACTCAGCTAACCTGAAAGGACCCAAGTTAGCTTGGGTACCTAAAAGCACTCCTTAATTTTGTCGCAGGAATGTCTTGCAGCCTAAAATCAAAGAAAAAATGGTATCTCAATAATGGCTGCTCAAGACATATGATGGGTGAATAGGATCAATTCATCACCCTAGAAATGAAAGGAGGAGGTATGGTTACATTTGGAGACAATGGCAAGGAGAAAATAATTGGAATTCGTAAGATCAAAATAACCCCCTATACTTTCATTGAAAATGTATTGCTAGTAGATAAGTTGAAGCACAATCTATTGAGTATTAGTCAATTGTGTGATAAAGGCTTCAAAGTTATCTTCGAATCATGTATGTGTATAGTAACAAACCTTCTTGATCCTAGTAGCAAATTCATTGGACACAAACTAGAAAATATTTATGTGGTAGATTAAAATGATCTTGCCATGACAAGTAGTTCCAGTCTAGTTGTAATGAATGCTAAGACCAAGGAGTCTTTCTTATTATGGCATAGAAGATTGGGTCATGCTAGCATGCATACTATTGCCAAGTTAATTTTCAAAAATCTTGTAAGAGGCATGCCCAAGTTTAAAGTAGATTTTGATCATGTTTGTGAAGCATGCCAAATGGGTAAACAAACAAGGGGCAGTTTTAAATCCAAAAATTTGATTTCAACATCTAGACCTTTAGAACTACTTCACATGGACTTATTTGGACCAACTAGGACCACAAGCCTAGGAGGTATGAAATATGCCCTTGTGATTGTAGATGATTTTTCTCGATTTACATGGATTTTGTTTATTGCGTACCAAGATGAAACTTTTAATGTATTTAGAAAATTTCAAAAAAAGGTTTCAAATCAGAAAAATCTTTCTATAATTTCAATAAGGAGTGATCACGGCACAGAACTTGAAAATCAAATTTTCGATGATTTCTGTTCTGAAAATGGTATTGATCATAACTTCTCCACTCCTAGAACACCACAACAAAATAGTATTGTAGAGAGAAAAAATAGGACGTTGGAAGAAATGGCCCGAATAATGTTGTGTGATGGTAATCTTCCAATGTACTTTTGGGCAGAAGCGGTGAACACTGCTTATTATATTTTAAATCGTGTTTTAATCCGTCCTATCTTGAAGAAAATCCCCTATGAGCTTTGGAATGAAAAAAATCCAATATAAATTATTTTCTTGTATTTGGATGCAAATGCTTTGTGCTTAATAATGGTAAGGATAATATAGGAAAATTTGATGCTAAGTCTGATGATGCCATTTTCCTTGGTTATTCACTACATAGCAAGGCATATAGGGTTTTTAATAAAAGGACTATCACTGTTGAAGAGTCAATGCATGTTATATTTGATGAAACAAACCCATCACCATCTATAAAAGATGAGTGTATTGACAATGATGCAGGTACCACTCAAAAAGAGATGGAAAAAATAAGTATTCATGAAAAACCAATTAAAGAAGGAGAAGAAATGGTAAGTAAGGATCATACTGATCTTCCGACTGAATGGAGGTATGCTACTTCCCATCCTAAAGAATTAATTATTGGTGATCCTTCTCAAGGTATAAGGACTAGGTCTGCACATAGGTTTGCACATGATTACCTAGCCTTTGTATCTCAAATAGAGCCTCATACCTTAGAAGAAGCAGAAAATGACCCAAACTGGATGATGGCCATGCATGAAGATTTGAACCAGTTTGAAAGAAATAAGGTTTGGACATTAGTTGATAGACCTAAAGACCATCCAATTATAGGAACCAAATGGGTCTATAGGAACAAATTAGATGAACAAGAAAATGTTATTAGAAGCAAAGCTAGATTAGTGGCTAAAGGATATAGTCAAGAAGAAGGTATAGATTTTGATAAAACTTATGGAAGATTAGAAGCTATTAGATTACATCTTGTATTTGCTTACTACATAAATTTTAATCTTTTTCAAATGGATGTGAAAAGTGCATTTTTAAATGGTTTTATTGCCAAACAAGATTTTGTAGAACAACCACCAGGTTTTGAAAATCATGCTTTTCCAAACAATGTATTTAAACTCAATAAAGCTTTGTATGGTTTGAAACAAGCCCCTAGAGCCTGGTATGATAGGCTTAGCACCTTCTTAATTGAAAATAGTTTTCAAGAGAAAATGTTGATAAAACTCTCTTTATTAAAAAGAAAAATAATGATATATTTGTTGTACAAATCTATGTTGATGATATCATCTTTGGTGCAACTAATAAAAATCTTTGTGAAGAATTTGCTAAGTTAATGCAGGGAGAATTTGAAATGAGCCTAATGGGTGAACTAAACTACTTCCTCAAACTTCAAGTAAAACAAACAAAGGAAGGGATCTTCATCAACCAATCCAAATACACCAAAGAAATCATCAAAATGTTTGGTATGGAGACAAGCAAACAAATTAACACACCCATGAGCCCATCCTGCAGATTGGATAAGGATGAAAGTGGATCCAACGTTGACCAAAAGCTATTTCGAGGTATGATTGGATCCTTATTATATTTAACTGCAAGTATACCAGATATCTTATATAGTGTATGTGTATACGCTAGATTTCAATGTAATCCCAAAGAAACACATATGCTTGCTATTAAAAGGATATTAAAATACTTGAAAGGTACAAGTAATCTTGGTCTTTGGTTTTCAAAAGAATCTTCTTTAAATTTAATCGGATTCTCTGATGCTGATTATACTGGTTGTAGAATAGATAAAAAGAGCACTAGCGGTACTTGTCATTTTTAGGGTTGAATTTAATATCATGGCACTCCAAGAAACAAAACTCGATAGCACTATCTATTGCTGAAGCAGAGTATGTTGCTGCATGGAGTTGTTGTGCACAAGTGTTATAGATTAAACAACAACTAGAGAATTTGGTTGTTTCAAAATGCAAAACTCATATCAAATGTAATAACACAAGTGCTATAAATTTATCTAAAAATCCTATTCAGCATTCTAGGACTAAACAGATAGAGATTAGACATCATTTTATTAGAGACCATGTTTTGAATGGTGATATAGAACTAGAGTTTATACCTACAAAAAAATAACTAGCTGATATCTTTACCAAACAACTTAATCAGGATAGATTTGAGTTGCTTAGAGGAGAATTAGGGCTATGTTATCCATTCTAAATTTAGTAAACCTAAGGAAAAATTATCTAGAAAGCCTCCTATATTTATTCATGATTTTTGAACAACTTTCCTTGAATTTCTCAGTATAATTGAATTAAACTTCTGAACCATTTGATCTCTTTTGGAAAGTCTCTGTTTGAGTAGACTCGAGCAGTCTTGCTCTGGTTGAGCTGACTTGAATATCTGTGTATCTTGCTCCTACTTTGATCGAGCCGATTAAGTCTATGCTTAGCCGACTCAGTGTTCTGTTTGTTCTGAGTTCGCTGTGGTCTTGCCGACTCGGATATTTTTAGGATAGAGCGAGCCGACTCAAAAGATGGGAAATCGCTATTTAGGAAAGTCTGATATGTCTTTTCTCAGTACTTCACTCCCTTACCTTACTTTGAACACACTCTACATCTCTCGAAAGCTCTACCATTCTCGCAGAAATCATTCCCTAAAGTTTAAAATCCTTGATTCCTCTGCAATGGCTCCTCGAAAATCTATGAAGAATGTTCTTCAACTCGGTGAATCAAGTAATCAAAGTACAGATGCAGGAGAAAGAAGGGAAAAGAGAAAAAGGTTCGCTCCAGTCCAACAAAATAAGGAAACTCCTTCTCCTCCCAGACAGCATGTCTCAATGATCAATCGAACTGTCACTTACAGTAGAAGGATCGACTTTACATTCCTAGAGGAAATTGGAATGAAAATCAGACATTGGATAGTAAACCAAGGTTAGAAGCATTTCTGTTCTTTAAACATACTGACCTACCGTTCACTGGTATGGACATTTTATGAGAACATTATTATTAAAGAATTTCATTTGGAATTAGTTGTCAAGGGAAAAATAGTTATAATTAATGAAGAAAGATTGAGCAAGCTACTACAAATGCCAACGACTGGTGCTACTGAACTTCTTCTACCGAACAAGGAGCACATTCTGAAACTCATTTTGGAAAAAGAGGAAGTGACCACGGTCCGACATGTACAAGCCAATCTACTGTCAAGAGAAATGAGGCTGCTGCATAGTATGATCAATAGAACTTTTCTTCCCAGAACTGGCCATTTCGACTGGGTCAGTGAGAAGGACATGATCATCATGGGACATCTGATCAAAGAAGAGCCTCTCAACCTTCCCTACATAATGATGATCCAAATGACTGAAGCAGCAAGGAAGATCAAAGCCTGTCTACCTTATGGTATGGTTTTAACTCTACTATTTGAAGAGGTAGGAATTGATTTGTCAAATGAAATAGGCAAGCCACTACATCACTTTGATATCTACTCCTTCAACTCACTTAAAAGAATGGGTTACAAGTTACAAGAAGGAAAATGGATTAAAAAGATGCTTAGTCAGGTTGCTGCCACTGTTTCTGAAGAAGATGAAGTTGTTGCTGCTGAAAGGAAGGAAGACACTATGATTATTCCATCTGAACTCAAAAACCTGATATTTCAAAAGATGGAAACTATCTCCAACTCTTAAACAGATCATGTGAACTCTGCAGTTGAAGAAATTAGAAAATCAGTTGACATTACAATGCAAGAATTGAAATCTGAACAAGAGCTTCACTAGCAAAAAGTGGAAAAAGAAATGAAGGATTTCAAGGAACAAATCAGAAGCATTCTTCTGCAATCCTAGAAGGAAACTGCTCCCACTAAAGATGTTTCTAAACAGATCATCAAAGATTCACTTGACATTCCTATTCCTTCATCTGATCTACCTAAATCTACCAAAACCAAGAAGACCAAAGTTTTTAGAGCCCCTGTTAGAACTAGATCCAGGGATTTAAGGTTTAAACCCCTAAAAACTAAGACCTCTAATAGAGTTATAGAGGTAGGCTCCTCTTCTTTGTTTGAGGAAGAAGAAGAATAAGTTGTGTAGTTAGTATTCTGGTTATATTTCTGAAATGAATGTTTGTTCCACTTGTTATCTTTTACAATTGCAATGTACTTTCTATCCTGCAAACTTTTTAAAGAAATGAATGTTTTCTATTTAGAAATTGCATTTATTATGATGAAATTTTAATTAGAATTTCAAGTGTGACAATGTAAAATTATCTCAAACAAATATTAAAGATTTTTTCAATCTATTTTAAAATCTGAGCTTTATTTAAAATCACCTTTTTGATTAATTGACAAAAAGGGGGAGAATTATGAAAACATAAAAAGAATGGGAAATTAGCTCCTTTTCAGCTATTCTTAAAGTGTAATGAAAAAGGGGGAGCACAAAAAGAATAGCACTACTTAAATTACTTTAAAATCTAGAGAAAGGGGGAGTTTTTCTTAAATGATTTTGCTCAGACTTATATTCAAATTAATCCCATTGCTCTGATCATAATTGCATATTTTAACTCTCTGATACTCCATGTTTTGTGCAACACTTTAACGATATATAGTAATATCATCTGTTGAGCTCTGATTTTCTCTTAAATCCAATCAGCTCTATTACATGTGAATAATTATGCTTCAAATACTATTATACATGTAAAGTGTCTTACTGATTCTTCATGCCCAGTACTTTGTCATCATCAAAGAGGGGGAGATTGTTGACCCTATAAGTGATTTAGATGATAACCAAACATTGGAGCATGTACATTTATTACTGACAACTCTTCAAGTATTTGGCAAGTTTTTGTAGGATGTATAACATGTTCAAACTTCAACTCCTACATTTCTATTTTCTTGCTTGAGTTGTGCTGTAAGTGTTTTTGTAAAGAAGAACCCTAATGAAAATGCTAAGAAAAATCAAGTAAAAGGGTTACTTCTATAAGTGCATGTGCCTTAGATTTTGCCTTGAGTTGGTTTGTTTGAAATTGTAAAAGAGTTGGTGAGAGTTTTCTTTAAGTTCAAATTGAAAAAATCCTGAAGAAGACACTCAAGCCGACCCCAAGAAATGAAAAGCCGACTCTGCTTACTGGAATGCAGCAAGGATTTTGGAACGCAGCAATCTGAGCTGACTCGATGGAAAGCGAGCTGACTCAAGTGAATCCAAGTCGACTGGAATCAGTCCGAGCCGACTCCTCCAGAGTCCATTCCCTAAAAATTTTTTAAGAATAGCTAGGCGAGCCGACCTGACCTAGAAAGAGCCGACTCTGCCAGACCTAATTTTAAAAGCCTGAGAAAGCGAGTTGACCCGAACTATATCGAGCCGACTCTTCCAGAGTAAGATTTTTCGAACCTTAAAAGAAGAGCCGACCCAAGCTGAAAAGAGCCGACTCCTCGAGTTCAAGAATTTTAAGATTCAAGTTCAAGCCGACCCGAGCTGTAAAGAGCCGACTCGTCTAGAGTGACATTCTGCACCCTGAGACAAAGAGCCGACCGCATTGAAGAAATGGCAACTCGACCAATTGACTCGAAGGATCCGAGCCGACTCGAATGAATCCAAGCCGACTCAGATGTCGCTTCCTGGTATCTAACTACTAGTTCCAGAATTTATTTTTGAATGTCAAAATGTGCTTCAACGGTCACAAATCATTCCCCAACGGTCTACAATGCTAGAACTGCCTTGGGATGTTGGAAGACTTTAAATTTTAAGGATTTGAATTACCTTAAAGCAATTAATTAAGAAGGGAGTTCAAAAAGAAAAAAGAGAGAGCTTCATTGAATATCCAAACAACCACAAGAGATAGAGCACAAGTGCATTCAAGTCTGCATTTAAGCCATCAACAACTCTGATCTAAAGCTTGAATCAACTTTGGAAGAAGCCACTGAAGTCATTAAAGCTTATTCAAGTGCATTCAAGTGGACTTCCAACGAGCTGCACCGGCAACTATCTGATAACTTGAGTTTGTCATTTATTATTGCATTTATTTTCAATTCAATCTTTGAATTGTTGGGTTATTGGTGAGCCCGGTTGAAAAACCAAATAGATTTTTGGTGACCCTTATCAAAACCAAGGTTTAGGTTCTTGGTGATCTTGTGAAAACCAAGTTTAGGTTTCTTTGGTGAGACTATTAAAACCAAAGGGTGTTGGGTTTTCTTTGGTGATCCCTTAAAACCAAAATGTAGATGTTTTGGATTATGATCCTGTAAACAATCCTACTATATTTGGGTATGAATATAGTGGAAATCCCAAGTGGTATCTTGGGTAGTGGACGTAAGAGCTGGGTTGCTCCAAACCACTATAAATTTGGCATGTTTGTGTTGTGCTTTCTCTACTTTGTTTAGCTTTTGCATTCTATAACCTTGTCACAGCACCTACCACATGCAAAGGATTTTGAAATAGCACATTACTTGTTTAAATTTTTAAAAGTCCCAATTCACCCCCCCTCTTGGGTAGCCACCTGGGCAACAGGAACTAAGTCCTCACTAATTTCTTATTGTTGTGATAGTTCAGGACTAGTCTCTACAATCTTATCATTTCCAAGGTTTTCCTCAGCTAAGGTATTAGAGTTATCCTCCTCAAAGTATTCTCCTTCGTATTCATATACCAAACTCATGTCAGCCTCATATACTTCTACAATGGGTTCTAATTTTTCCTCCTTTAGCTGTTCTTTCAGCATGGCTTCATTATAGTCAACTAATCCTAGGTCGGCCATACCTAATTCCTTCTTAATGTCATCCTTCTAGGTTGGAGGTGATACAAGTGAGGGTTGACCAACAAAAGTCTAGTTCGCACTAGGTGTCGGGCTAATAGGGATTTGACTCAAGCTGGTAGAGGTCGGATTTAGGTCCAAAGTATTTGATCTGGCATGCCTCAAGTACCTCTCATAGTTTTCTGCTATTCAATATGCTTTCCAAACTATAAATATCTTGTATAAACAATTCTCTTCGGTTATCTTTCCTCAAACCTTCTCCAAACTAGATTAGGATATCATATGGATCCTTATTCACAATATAGTGCATTAGGTGCTTAAATCAATCAATATAATTAATGACTGATCCATAACCTTACCTCTCTAAGTGGTCTAGGAAATTTTGTTGGTAGGACGTAGGGATATACCTTTCACGAAGCATGCTCTTCATTTCTTCCCAGGTCCTAATGGGTTCGTGTCTCCCATATGCTATCTTTCCCTGAACATTGTGCCAATAAGACTTGGCTTGACCCCATAGATGCATTTGGGGAAACCTAACCTTTCCATCCTCAAACATTTCATCCTACTTAAAATAGTCATCCATATCTTCCTCCCGGGCAATGTAAACATAAGGATCAAGACTGCCTTGAAATGAAGGAGCTTCTATCCTAATGTTCCTAATGACCCTCTTATCTTGGTACACAAAATCATGATTTAGGTTTAGGGTGGGTTGGTGGACTCTAGGACTGAAGGATGTTGATCTAGGTATGGCATGAGTCCTATGGGTCTTTTCAATACTTAATTCCATTTGATCAAATCTTTTGTTCATGTGGGCACAATGTTCTATACATGTCCTAAGTAAGATCTCAACATTAGACTCCAAGGTTTGACTGGATTGGGTTGACACCATTGATATTGAACCCTTAATATAGTGGCAAAAGTAATCAAGCACACAAAATGTTTTATGGTTTGCCAGACCTAGCTACCCTAGTAAAGTGAGTCGACTGAATCACAAACGAGACAACAATTAGGGATCCACTGGCATGTAGGAGGTGGGAGTGTAAGAGAACCCCCTGCTTTCGTAGGGACCCAATTAAGGAACCACAACACCACTTAGGTTATTTGACTCATGACCCCTAGCCTAGACACCAACTTCAAGACACAAATGCTGAACTGAGTGCAATTAGTTTTCTCAAAATACCATGAACGAAACTCGTGGGTGTCCCTAGTGCTATTAGGTTGCTAATTGGTTTTAGTTAGGTTTAGGTTTGAAATGCAAGGGTGGTTGTTTTTGGGCCAAGGAAAGGTAATGACCTCCTTCCCTTATCTTATGATATTGTTGCCCTTAAGTCAATTATACATATGATGGCATACACATGATGTCTAATGGAGTGAACTAAAGGTTTTTTGTGTTTTGATATGTATAGGCAGAAATATGAGTTGCTGAAAACTAAATGAGATGAACCTAAGTGCAAAAATTAAACTATGAAAGTATGCTGAAATTGGACTTGCTGGAATTTTAGGATATATTTGCTCTCAAGTTAATCAGGCATGTAGAGAACCTACAAACTGAAATAAATTTTGAGAAAATTTAGAAAAATACTATCAACTATGTGGAATCCAGCAAAATAAGAATCAGTAGATTTTGAGACTCCTACAAGGAAAAACAATCAAAACAACAAACCATATACTTGTTGGACAAGATGCAGAAATTTAATGATGCTGAAATTACTTATCTCCTTTTTTTTTCTTCAAGGGTCAATCACATCGGCACCCCTACATACCATAGAAAATTTTCTTTGAATGGGATGTGAGGGTCTTGCAGCCCTAATTTTTTCTATGACCGGAAGGCCTTGGTGAAGCACCCGATCCGAGTACTTAAAGAAAAACTAAGTCCTAATCATGCTCTGATACCAAACATGATGTGGGACTACTAAGAGAGATGATATGCATGCAAGTAATTTTCTTTTGTTGTTTTTATATTTGAGGGGACTGACCAATTCTCAAATTTGAAGTAAGAATAGATTTAGGGATTTGCATAATGATAAGAGACTCTAGCATGCAGACATGGCCCCTAAGTAGTGATAAGAAAAGGAACCCGGGATTGAGAAACCACGATAGGACTTAGCTCTAAGACAATACCAACTTAGGAGAGTAGGAAGTGCAAACCTTGAAGATTCAGATGTGCCCGATGCCGAGTTTGCTCACACTCATGGATGCAACCTGGAAGATCAAGCCTTCGACCTTGCGGATTTGCCTGCTTTTCGTCCGATGGTCCCGAAGGCAAGGAAGACCGACTCCTCTATCCGTGGCACCAGGAGGTCTGATGAGCAACCAAGAGAAGGGGTTAGAAAATAGAAAGAAGAGGGTATAAGAAAATAAGAAGTGATGGGGAATAGTGTTGAGGATGATGGTCAAGAGGGGTTCTTCTCGTTGGACGTCCAGGTGGATCTTCCACAGGCGTCCAAGCTTGAAGATGGATTCGTAGCTTGCGATGGAATAAGGTAACTCAAGGTCTCTTACCCCTCGATGTCTCGAGGGACAAAGGTACTCTCTCATAGAGTTCCTAGTCTAAGAAGACAAGGGCTAAAGAAGAAGAAACTTCTCAATTTTTCATTTCATCCATACTATTTTTACAAGAGTAGGGCCTTTTATATAAGCTCTTGATGGGGACATCAAAACCCATACAGATTTTTTTTTCTTTTCCTCCTAAATTTTTTATTTTATTTTGTAGTTTTAGTCTAGCTATTCTACTTATCCCAACTATTCCTATTATATTCCTGCCTATCCTCGACTTATCCCTAGCTATTCTTGTCATCTTCTTCCTCCCAGCCCCAAACTGTCATCTTCCTGGATCCACCACTCGCACCATCCCCCAACCGTCGACCATGCCATCGCCTTCCCAGCACTAACGCCAACGAAGACTCCTCATAATCCCTTCTTCCCTCCACCGCCTCCCTGTGTTCCACGGTCAAAGGAGAAGGATCTTGCACATATCTCAAAGCAAAAATGGCTTTGCACGGATCTCAAAGCTGCATGCTTCTCGGAGCAGAAATCCTTCTGCACAGTTATCAAGTCTACACATATTTTAGAACTGCTCAGCTTGGATCCTGATACGAACCTTTTTTGGCACAGATCTTGATGCATTCAGATTATATTTTATTTATTTTAATTTTTTTAAATTTAGATGTATTGATTAGTTTGAAGCAATTTTATTTTCAAGTTTGTTTTAGATTAGGATTATTAGTTTAATGTTTGTTAGGATTGGGATAGGTTTCATTTTTATCTTGTAAGAGTGTTGGAAAGTCTATAAATACCACCCTCAGTCCTTTGTAAAAAAATGGTGAATGAAGTGAGTGTTTAGGAAAGAGTGATTCTTTTTGTTCGCCCTACATGGTGAAGGTGTGAGGCCCATTTTTTCTTCACCTTTGGGCATCGAGGGGTGTGAGACCCTATTCCTTCAGTTTCGATCATCGGAGGTGTGAGATCCTATTCCTTCGCTTTCAAACATCGAGGGATGTGAGGCCGTAATTTTTCTTTGTTCTTCGTAACATCACGAGGTGTGAGGCCCTTTTCTTTTGTTCTTCGGAACATCGCGGGGTGTGAGACCTTAGTTATTCTTACTTGACCCTAATTCCAAGAGACTTCTCAGCTCTCCAACGATCCCCCTAGCCTTGTCCCCCATTAATTTGGTATCAAAGCAGGAGAGAATTTGTGTTTGAAAAAAAAAAAAAAAGTTACAACATCGAGCCTAACTCGATGGAATCTAGTTTTCCCCACTCCAGGGGAATGATGGGGACATCAAAACCCATCCGATTTTTTTTTCTTTTCCTCCCAGATTTTTTATTTTATTTTATAGTTTTATTCTAGCTATTCCACTTATCCCCACTATTCCCATTATTTTCTTGCTTATCCCTGACTTCTCCCTAACTATTCTTATCATCTTCTTCCTCCCAGCCCCAAACCGTCATCTTAACGGATCCACCGCTTGCGACCTCCCATGACCGCCGCACGCTCACAATCGCTGCCCGTGTTGTAGGACTTTGCCACTCCTTCTCCGGCGAAGGATCCTTCGAGGACACCAGAGAGAACCCACCAGATCGCCTCCCTTTCCCCGATGGCTGCTCGTGCCACCCACCGAAGCCCTTCCCTACAAATCGATGCCCCGACACCATAAGAGCCCCCTTGTGCAGCAGAACCACCGTCCACCATGCTAGCTAAGCCCGTCGATGCCCATCCCATCCCCTGCTGCCACGGTGACCGCCTTCCCTATGCTGGATCATCGCCCTTGCTGTTCCATCGATCATCTTCACCCTTGGCGCCAGCCACCTCCCGCCATGATGACCTCCGCCTCCATCTCCACAACCATCGGAGACCCAGCCTTCCATCGATTCAAGCAACATCACCTTCTCTTCCTGCCATTCCACCTAACCGACGAAGCCCTTTCCAAGCCTCTATGCCACCGACTGTGCTACATTCTTCCCCCAGCCGCCGACCATTCCGTCACCTTCCCCAACATAGATGCCAGTGAAGACTCCCCGCAAGCCCTTCTTCCTGTCTGCTGCCTCCCTCTATTCCACTATCAAAGGAAAAGGATCTGCATAGATCTTAGAGCAGAAACAACTTTGCATGGGTCCCAAAGTTGCATGCTTCTCAAAGCAAGAATTCTTTTGCACAGTTATCAGTCCTGAATAGATTTCAGAGCAGCTCAGCTCGGATCCTGATACGAACCTTTTTTAGCATAGATCTTGATGCATTTAGATTATACTTTATTTTAATTATTTAAAAATCTGGATGTGTTGATTAGTTTGAAGCAAATTTAATTTCAAGTTTGTTTTAGATTAGGATTATTAGTTTGAAGGTTGTTAGGATTGGGATTGGTTTCATCATTATCTTGTAAGAGGGTTGGAAAGTCTATAAATACCACTCTTAGTCCTTTGTAAAAAAATGGTGAATGAAGATGAGTGTTTAGAAAAGAGTGATTCTTTTCGTTCGCCCCGATTGGGAAGGGCATGAGGCCCAATTTTCCTTCTCCTTTGGGCGTTGAGGGGTGTGAGCCCCTCTTCCTTCATTTTCGAGCATCGAGGGGTGTGAGACCTTATTCCTTCGCTTTCGAACATTGAGGGGCATGAGACCCTAATTTTTCTTTGTTCTTCGGAACATCATGCGGTGTGAGGCCCTTTTCCATTGTTCTTTGAGGCATTGCATGGTATAAGGCCCTAGTTATTCCTTTTTGACCATAATCCCAAGAGACTTCTCAACTCTCCAATGATCCTCCTAGCCTTGTCCCCCATCAGTTCCTAAGTCCCATTCAAAATTCAAATGAGAAATGGTTACAAGTCTTCATCAAGGGGCGCCCAAAAATCTAAATTTGATCTCTTCAAATTTGAAAATCCCTTTTAACCGACCTTGATTTGTGGCAATGGCTTGATTTGGGGGAGTGAAGAAGGGAGGCTGTCTTCAAGAATCAAGGGATGTTCATTTGATTTTAAGATCCTTCCTTGGCCGGCCATGATTCTTTGGAAAAAGGCTTAATATGGGGAGTGGAGAAGGGATGTTGTTGGCTTGGATCAAGGGGAGGTGTGATGCGGCATCCAACATGGCATTGACCTTGAAAACTTCCATCTTGTCTTGGTCACCCATGTGCCTTGGAGATGTGGCACTTCCTCATGCCATGTGGCATAGATGAAGTGGCGCTCCTACATGGCATGGAGAGATGGCTTGATCCATCAACAATTGGGCTTGACTTGAATGCCCACATATGGACCCATCTTCAAACAAGCTTGAGCCCATCTTCATGTTGACTTGGGCTTGGGAACCAATTTAGCTAATTACAGGACCCACTGACCCTAACTTGACCAAATTGGCCAAGATACATGACTAAAACAAAAAAAAATGAAACCAATTACATGACTCAAAAGTAACTTACTCAGGCTTGAAGCCTTATTACAGGACCCAATAGATTAAAACCCTAATCAGAGATCCACAAAGGGTTGAGGATCCTCTGTCTAATTCTGGTGCTTACACCATTTAGTCACCATGGGAAGAAATTTGTAATTCATCTGACTCAACCCAGAGATCTAGTTAGGAGAGATTCTAGTAGTCTTAAAGAAAAAAAACAAGGAGTTAATCTAATAAGGCCAAGGAATTAGGGAAGGAAACTCCTGAACCCATTAAGTAATCAAAGGAAAATGATCCTAAACCCACTACAGAATTTGAAGAATAAGTGATTGATCCAGAATCAAACATTATAGATGAAAGTGAGGGTTCATAAGAGTTGTTCATAAAGGAGGTCCAGGAACAAATTCATAAGGAACATGATGCGGGATGATCCTAGGACTGATGCAGATGTAGGAAAAATAGAAAATCTAATTATTTTATAATTTTATGGATTTAAGTTTGTAGGCTAATAACCCGAAAGCAAGTAAAGAATTGCAGGAAAACATGTAATGAAAGAAACTATCGTACTCGTAAAAAAAAACATGCAGAATAATAAAAGATTGGATCCCGAGAATTGAGAAACCCCCGGTTTAGGATAGCGTATCTTCAACAAGTCAAAAGTCACGAGGGGGAAGGTTTGTACCAGGAAGAGATTGAAGATCCATGTGATGAAGGGTTCTCTCATCACTCTGGATGGTGCCTAGAAGACTAGCCTATGGTTCCCAAATCTGAAGGCAATCTAGGATGGTCTTGAAGGCAAAGAGGGCCTCCTCCTTGGAGGTGAATACCACGGGGATCTTGCAAGCATCAGAGGTTAATCAAAGAGACAAGTAAATAAAGGAAAGGAAACTAGGTCTTAGAAGAAAGAAGGATTAGGGTTTAGAATTGCTGGCAGCCTGGGGAAGAAGGATGCTTCTTAGCTGGGGATGGCCAAGCTTCTTCTCCTTAGGGCATGGAAGATGAAGGTTAGGGCAGCACTTGGGCATGGAAGATAGCTAGGGGCAGGGTTCATCTAGGGCATAAAAACAATCACCAAAATAACTTAAAAACTAGAGGCTAAACAAAATACCAGAGTTTTATTTCATCAAAAGTTGAATGCTTACAAGAGGAAGAGGGGTGGGGTATTTATAGAGTTCCCATGCCCTCTCCTAATTATGATAGGATCATGTAATTTGACTAGGAAAAGGGTTACAAACTTTGAATCCAGTTACAATTCCCAAAGAACTTAGGAATAGAAATCCTTAATAGGTTAGGAAGGCATATTCCATGTTGACCTAGTCTTCTTCCTCCCGCTTTGGATCGGTCAAACCACTTTGGATGCAATTGAATTTGGCTTAGAATCATTGGGCAGCAGCAAATGGGCATCCTCTTGGGCTTGGACGAATTTTAGATGGGCCCTTGTTGGCTTCCAAGGGCTGGGGTGCATGGACCTGGTATATTCCTAGCATCTTGGATCTGGGGTGCATGGGCTTGACTCTTGGGCTGGGAATTTCTTGGCCTGGGGTGCTAGTTATCTCTAAAATCATGGGGCACCCTGGTCTGGGAATATAATCTGGCATTTGGAGGGTATCAAGGCATCTGGTGCATCTAGAAGGAATCCTAGACCGTAGGGTGGCAAACAAGGGCTAACAAGCTAAAGTGAAGGCCTCTGGCTCCTGGATGAGGCCTGGTGGAACTCCAAAATAGGGTATCCTTTTCTCTTGTACAAAAATTGAATTGATACTGGATTGATACTCAAGTACAGGACTTAATGACTAGACTAGGGTTGAGACAAACCAACTAGCCTCAACTTATTTTAGGACTCAATCTTACTTGATTACAAAACTTTGACACATGGCTATGTAAACCAGATAGGGCCCAGTAATTTATCTGATCCTGGTGCCTCCACAAATTCTCTCGAGATTGGAGGAACTTGACCCTGTCGAGTAAGGGTCAACTTGGCTCTCATATTGCTCAAGAAGGTCTGGGTTGAGGCACTACAGATCCTCACAAGTGATCCATGAGTCCTCAAATTCCTGCCGACCTTTACATCTGACCAAATACCTCTGATAGCCTTTGTTTTAGGTACTGATGGCTTGATCATCCAGGATTCGCTCAATTCTTTCCTCACTTATAGGCCAATTTGTTTGTGGACTCTCTGGGGTAGGTTCACTCTCAAGGGGAGGGATAGGCTCAAAGTGCTCTCTAGATATCACTACTGGCCCCCGATATTCCAAAAGGTCTGAAATATTGAAAGTGGAGCTAATACCTAAATCTTGTGGCAACTCAAGCACATAGGCATTGGATCCAACTCTCTTCATTATTCTGAATGGTCTAGCTTTGCGAGCATGAAATTTCTTTGCGGTCCTTGGAGGGAACTGCTTAGGCATAAGCTTGATCATCATAAAATTTCCTGCAGAAAACTCTTTAGCTTGTTTTCGAGAAATAGCCAATTTTTGGTACGGTGCATTACTTATGTTCATCTTTTGGCTAATTTCCTAATGCAAATGCTTGCAGAGGTTAGTGCAAGTGTAGACAGATGGATTAGGTTTATGGACTGATTGGGCTCTTGGGACCTAAACCTAATAGACTTTAGGCTCTCTAGGTTTGACTCTGGTTTGGCACGCACTTAAAAATTTAACAAGAACCCTTAATAGATGCCAAAGGGTTTTCCAAAAGTAGATGCATACATGACAGGCTCGATGAATGCATGCAATATGCAAACCTCTACATGATGCAGGTGAATGGTTAAAGAAATATAAGAAGATTCAAGAAAAGGCAAAAAATACGAGGTGGATTCAAGGTTAGTCTGGTGGGGTAGAAAGTAAGAAAAGGGTTCAGGGCTGACTGGAAGAAGTAGGATGTAAGAAAAGGTTTCAGGGATTAGTCCTAGACTAATGAGGTTAGCCTTATGGGGTTAAGGTGTGTCTACAAGGTTTGCATATTGGAAAAATAGGTCACTAATTTCAAGAAAGAGGTTCTCAATGGAAACTAAATAAGGGAATTCATCCTGAGGGTACTGGGTTATGGAGATCAAGTCCTTAATAAACTCTTTTGGCTTATGAAATTTAGGACTGAGCTCTATAATTTGGCTTTCTTCTAGTAGCTCCTCAGGTAAGATTCAAATAGTAGCATATGGTTTCTCTTCCTCTAACTGGTCATCCACTACTGATCTAGTTTGGGTGTGGTCAAGGTCAACTAATTTTCGGTTGACTTCCATCGGGGTATGGTTAGGGCTAACTAACTCTGGGTTGGTCTCAGTCTGGGTACCTACTAGGTCAACTAATCTAGGTCTTCTATGTATTACTCCTCTTCATCTTCTTCATATTAATCCACTAAGCTCATATAAGCTTCATACACTTCCTCTTCAAGGTCATCCTTGTGAACTAGTGGGGTGGTAAGAGAGGTTTGGCTAAGGAAAAATTGAATAGTCACTGGGGTAGCAAAGGGGGTCGACTAAGTGGTTGGGGCACCAGGATCAGACATAGATTACTAGGCCCTATCTGGCTTACTTAGCCATGTGTCAAAGTTTTGTAATCATGAAAATTGAGTCCTATAATAAGTTGAGGCTAGTTGATTTGTCTAAACCCTGGTCCAGTCATTTAGTCCTGTACTTGAGTATCACTCTAGTATCTATTCAATTTTTGTACAAGAGAAGAGGATACCATGTTTTAGAGTTGCACCAAGCCTCATCCAGGAGCCAGAGTCCTTCACATCAACTTATTGGGCCTTGTTTGCCACCAAAGGATCCAAGATTCCTTCTAGATGCCCTCCAGATGCTTTGATACCCTCCAAATGCAATAGAATATTTCCAGATCAAGATGCCTCATGATTCTAGGAATATGGCAGCACCCAGGCCAAGAGATTCCGAGTCCAGGAGTCAAGCCCATGAGCCCCAGAACCAAGATTCCAAGGAATATGCTGATACCATGGCACCCTAGTTTCCAGGGCCCAAAGCCTATGCGCCAACCCAAAGAAGGTCGGGCACCCTTGCTGCCCTTGAAGCCTACTTGCCCAAGCCCAAAGCCCTTGGCATCCTAGCCCAAATGGAAGACTCTTGTCCAAGTCAAAAGAGGAGAAGGAATCCAAGTAGAATAAGGAGAACTAGTTTCATTCAAAGTGTATTCTCTTAATCTTAATCAAACTTGTAATCCCTTTTCCTCTCAACTTTGTAATACTATCCTATCTAGGAGAGGACTTGGGGAACATCTACAAATACCCCACCCCTCCCCCTCTTGTATGTAATCTTTTTTATGAAATAAAACCTTGCCAAAATTTTGAGTGAACTTGTGTTCTTGTGTTGGGTTGTGTGATAGTTGTTTGAGAGCCCTAGCATTCCAAGCCTTGGCCAACCAAGTACCATCATCTAAGCCCTAAGATGCCAAGAAGTAGCCATTAGCCATCCAAAGCAAAGAGCCTACTTTCCCTCTCCAGCAACCATCAACCGAAACCCTAATCCCTTCTTTCTCTTCATACCCTTTTTTTTTTTTTTTGATTGTTATTTCTTGCCTAACCTCTGATGCTTGTAGGATCCCTGAGCTGTTTTCCCCTCCAAAGAGGAGGCCCTCTTTGCCTTCAGGACCATCCAAGATTGCTTTCAGATTTGGGAACTACAGGCTTGTCTTCCAAGCGCCATCCAGAGTGCTGAGAGAACTCTTCTTCAAGTGGATCTTCGATCTCTACCTGGTACCAACCTTCCCCCTCTTGATTTCTGACTGGTTGAAGGTATGCTATCCTAAACCAGGGATTTCTCAATTCTTGAGATCCTATCTTTTATTATTCTGCATGTGTCTTTTTGCGGGTATGATAGTTTCTTTCATTACATGTTTGCCTGCAATTCTTTACTTGCTTTCGGGTTATTAGCCTACAAACTTAAATCCATAAAATTACAAAAAAATTATATTTTTTATTTTTCTTTTAGCTACATCAGTCCTAGGATCATCTTACATCAGTTTGGTATTAGAGCTATTTTAGGATAGCTTGCATCTTCATCAAAATCACAAAAACACTAATTGATATTTTTTCTGCATCCTGTCATCTGCTGTAGGTATCTTATTTTTGATATAGTTCATCATCTTAGAATTTTTTTTTTTTTTGAAATTCTTATGACATTTTTTCTATTTAGTTTTGATAATTATCAAAATTTTTAATTATTTTTACCAAAATAAAAATAAATAAAAATTATTGCATCTTAGGAACCTTAACTAAAATCCTGAGATTTCTTTACCAGTCTGAAAACCCATTGAGTTGCATCATCATCTGATTTTTGTTTTGCATAAAATTTAGTAAAAATAATCAACACCATCTATCCTCTATTCTATAATTTTCTTAATTTTTTATGCATCGAAAACTGTGTCAAATTTTACATCAAACTGAACCATAATTTTTTGATCTGTGATTTCTGCACACCTGACTAAACGTAAACTAACCAACTTCCAAACCCCTCAATCCCAAGCCCAATTTGATTGCTAACCTAATCAAATTAAACCTAACTTGCCATCTCATGAAACAACCAAAAAATATTTTATTTTTCTGATTGTTATTAGTTTGCATTAGGGCTCATTGAATGTGCATCATATGATTAAACTATTCTTGAGTGCAATTCACTATATCAGATCAGGGCGATATTTCATCACTTATCTTGGGCCCAAAACAACCACCATCATCCTATCCTAAGCTTTAATTAAAATTAATTAGACTTAACTTGCACTAGTGGCCTAGGTGACACCAACAGGTCGGGTCCGAATTGTATGGGCCAACTAATGCATTCAATTCTCCAACTATTACTAGAATATGGTGTCTAAGGCTGGGGGTCCAGAGTCAAATGACCTAAGTGGTGTTGTGGTTTTTAATTGGGTCCCTACAAAAGTAGGGTGTGATGCAGAAAAAAGGATGAGGGGATGATGAAGATGCTAGAACGGATGATGCAAAGGTGGTTATATCTTGTTTTCTTTTTTAGGGTTTTATCTTTGGTTCTCGATTGCAAGCAAAGAGAACCTAGGAAAACTGAAAGAAAAAACGTCTATGCTAGCAGATCAATCCCTAAGAAATGATAGATCAGGACCCCGCGATTAAGGAACCCCGGGATTACGACTAGCTCGATACACCCAATACCTACCTAGGAGATGGGGATGCAAACATTTCAAATTTTGAAGCGCCTGGTGCAAAGATCGCTCCACTCGATGGATGCTGCCTGGATGTCCGAGCAAACGCGCCCGTGGATGCACCGATTCCTGATCATGTGGCCGTGATGGCAAGACGACCCATCTCCGATGTCCGTAGCACCGAGGAAGACCTGTAGGCAGCAAGAGAAAGAACAGTTAGCGAAGAGATGAGAAGTTTTGAAGTTGAAATAGGGTTAGGGTGGAGAAATAGGGCTTCGAGTCCGGTATCTGACTGGAGTCCGAAATCGAAGTTGATAACTTGGGGCCTCGCACCCCGCGACGTCACGGAGGACGAAGGAATTGTGGCTTCCCACCACTCGACACTCTCAGGCGAAGGAACGTGGCCTCACACCACTCGATGCCCTCAGGCGAAGGAATGTGGCCTCAAACCACTCGACATCCCTGGGGATGAAGGAAGAGTTTCACTCACTCACAACCTAGTCTAGGGAGATAAAGGATTAGAGAAGAAAACACTCAAAATTTTTTTTTTGTATTCATTCACTAACTGTTACAAAGAGGGGTTTGGGTCCTTTAAATAGGTACCCAAAGATACATTCAAAATTCAAAAGAAAACCCATTCAAAATTTGAACCTAAAATACAACTCAATTTGAAAGTGGCGCCCAAGCTTTGGAGAGCTTTCTTCTTGGCCGACCAGCTTGGTATGGCATGATGCTTGGCTTGGAGTGAAGGAGTTGCTCCTTGGACTTCTTTCATTGCTTGCTTGGTTTTGGTAGAAAACATGAAGTGAGGCTAGCTTGGAGGGATTTGTCCCACATTGACTTTTCTTGGCTTGATTCAAGGCCGACCAAATGGAAATAATCCTAGGCGTGGCATGATTAAAGGCTTGGAGAGGGGGATTGGTCTTTGACCTTCCTTCCTTGCATGGCTTATTTTGGTAGAAGGCTTGGATTGAGGATTGATGTCTTCACCATGCCTTTCTTGCTTAACTTCATCAAGGGATCATGCCTTTCTTGCTTAACTTCTTTATGGAAGAAGGCATGAGTGGAGGCATGCATCAAGGGATTTGAAACTTCTTTCCACTTGGAGAATGGAGGATGCCTTTTTGCTTGACTTCTTTATGGAAGGAGTCTTGAGTGGAGGCATGCATCAAGGGATTTGAAACTTCTTTCCACGACCGCCCATCCTAGATTGGAAGAGAGCTTGAAGAGGGGAGGGGAAGGGGGCATGGATCATGTGAGTTGTCCCCTTTCTTGGGTGCCCAAAACAAACCACATTTCATCACCTCAGTGTGCCACATAAACAGATAAGGTGGGCCATGAGCTGACATGTCTCCTTGCCTTTGTTAGGCTTAAAAGAGACTTAACTTTTGAACCACTAAAGACTTCATGGGCTTAGACTCGGCCCGACTTATTACAAGACTCAGCTCGACCCGATGGGTCAAGGTACAGACTCCATTTAAACAAATAAACTAGAGGCTGACAGCCTTATTACAGGACTCGATAAACACAGAAACATAATCAGAGATCCCCCGAAGTTTGAAGGGCTCAAGTCAAACCCTGATGCCCACATCAATTATCCCGGGGTGGGAGAAACTCGACCCTGTCGAGTAGAAGTTGATTTGGCTTTGGTACTTCTCCAGCAGTCGGTGAATGGCAGGTCCTCCTGGGTGATCCACGAGTCATCATATTTGGGGTCGGCCTTGCCAACGGACCATGTAACCTGAAAGCCTTTGCCCTGGGCTGCGGTAGCTCGACCATCCAAGATATGCTTGATCTGCACTCCTTACTCAGGTCAATTTGGAAGTGGACACTCTGGTCAGGTTTACTCTCCAAAAAAGATTAGGCTCAAATCACTCGCTAGGTGGTTTGCTGGTTCCCTATACTCAACTAAGTGCAAGATATTGAGAGTCGAGCTAATGTCCCAAATCAAGGTATTAGGGTCACTCTCCTATCACTCTAAGGGACCAATTCAGTGAGCATATAAACTTCTTTATTATTTCAGAATCCCCAATTCTCTACTTAGCTAGCTTTCAGGAACAACCAAATTTTAATTATTAATTTTCGTGTCCCTAGTATGCAATGCAAGAGATCATGCAGATTCTGAGACTCAAGTAACACTCAACAAAAGCAAACTAAACTAGGTATTCCCAGTAAGAGGAATTTATTAGGGTCCTAGGACCTAAACCTACTAGACCATTGGTTCTCTAGGCTTGACCCTAGCCTGGTATTCACAAGAAAAATTTTTAGGATCCCTAACATATGCCATAAAGTATACCAGAAGTAGAGGGCGAATGGGATGGGCTCTAAGGAGTCACACATTCTGGTAGTCTCAATAAAAAGTAACCTCCTGGCTCTAGGGATATGAGATGGCTTAAGAAAAGGCAGGGAATAAAAAGGAGACTCAGGGACTGGTTCGAAGTTTAGGCAGCTGACCTTAATGTATGAATGAAGGTCTAAAGGTGTGCTCATCTTAACCTCATGGTCAGTACTAGGAGGATCAATAGGTGCAAGTCCTCGGGTAGGCAGGATGCTCCTAGATAGTGGAGGGTTTTCGGGAAGGTCTTTGGAACATTCATCTTGAGAATCTATACCTTCATCTATTTCGTTTGATCCTGGCTTGGTCAGTTCTACTACAAGGTCTATAGTGGACTCAGGATCATTATCATTTGGGTCCTTGTTAAGTTCTGGGGTATCATTAATGATTCCATCAGGTGGGAGCTGATCAATTAAATTATCAGGTGATATCTCCTCACATTCTTCTTCTTCTTCATATTCATTAATCAAGCTTATGTCAGGCTCATATATGACCTCTTCAAACTCACTGAAGGGTTCTAATCCTTTCTCCTTTGGTTCCTCTATAGGCACGACTATGGTTGGGTCAACAACTTTTGGGATGGCCATACCTAACTCCTTCTCAGTGTTTTCTTTCTGGTCAAGAGGTGACACGGGTGGGGATTGATAAACAAAAGTCTGGTTCACTACAAATGTCGGATCAATCGGGATTTGATTCAAGTTGGTAGAGGTCGGCTTTAAGTCCAAAGTATTAGATCGAGTATATCTTAAAGACCACTCACAGTCTTGGGCTTCTTGGTAGGCTTGCTCTAACTTATTGGTCTTTTCAAATCCTAATTTTCTATAGATGTCTGGGTGTAGCCAAGCCCTAAACGTCAATGTGATATGAACCTCGGTCTCAATGGTATTACATTTCATGACATACCACTGGAAGTCCTCGATATACTCGGACACTGGCCTATTACCTTGTCTCAATTGGTACCACCGTCCTAGAAGTCTTTGCTCATAGGATTCACCTAGGTACCCTGCTCTCAACTTACTTCTCATGTCTTTCCAAGTTACCTTAGACTCTTGTCTCTCATACTTCATTCTTCCTCTAACATCAAACCAATAACATTCAGCTGAACCCCGATGATGCATTTGGGCAAACCTGACCTTACTATCCTCACATAGATCGCTCCACTTAAAATATTCATCCATATCGTCCTCCCAATCAATATAAACCTGATGATCATGACTTCCTCGAAAAGGATGAAACTGAGGATAGACTCTAGGGTTAGATGCCATGAAAATACTGACTAGCTAAAGGGCAGTTAGGCTAAAGGACTCCTAATTCTAGACTAGTCATGCAACACACAACGAATGTCTAAGATCTAATAGACCTAGAATCTCAACCAGTTGCCTAGGTCAGAGTGGCAAACCAGTCTATAGTAGCCTTGTCCTTGGCCATGTAGGTGGAGGGGAGTGGAGGTTCTTCTCTTCTTGCCTTAGACACCAATTTTGCAATTGGCCAGGTATGCGAACCAACCCACAAGCCCTGATTCACCAAGCCTAGACACCAAGAACTCAGTGCAAACAGATTGGGCTGTCACCAAGATTAGACACTTGGTCTCAACTCGACCAAATGGGTGTCCCTAAGCTCTCTAAAGCAATTAGGTGTCTAACTGATTTTAGTTAGGGTTTGGGTTCGGGATGGAGGTTAGTGGTTTGTTGGCTAGGGACAGGTGATGAACTCCTGACCCTATGTCAAATTGCCACCCTTAAGTGTTTTATGAACAATGTAGGCACAGAAATGTCCAAGAAAAAGATTTAATATATATATATATATTTGGATATATGAATGATAAGCAAAGTGCAAAAGAAGTCTAAATATGAACTAATTGCATGAACTAACTAAATGATTCAAGAAAGAGATGCTTGCTGAAACTGCAGGCCTGAGATTTTCTCAGGTGGTATTTTGGCTTGTAGAATTTCTACAGGCTGAAATAAAATCTGAGAAAATAACAAAAGAATCCAGTAAATGCAGTAGATCCATCAAAAGAAAAATCAAATAAAACGGAGATTCCTACAAAGAGAAAAAATTAAAATAGCAGACTATATATGGGCTGGACAAAATACAGAGACCTAAATGCAAGAGCACTAGTCCTAGCCTAGGCTCTGATAACAAGAATGATGCGGGTAAAAAGGATAAGGGGATGATGATGATGCTAGCACGGATGATGCAAAGGTGGTTATATCTTGTTTTCTTTTTTAGGGTTTTATCTTTGGTTCCCGATTGCAAGCAAAGAGAACCTAGGAAAACTGAAAGAAAAGAGGTCTATGCTAGCAGATAAATCCCTAAGAAATGATAGACCAGGACCCTGAGATTAAGGAACCCCGGGATTAGGACTAGCTCGATACACCCAATACCTATTTAGGAGATGGGGATGCAAACCTTTCAAATTCTGATGCGCCTGGTGTAGAGATCGCTCCACTCGACGGATGTGGCCTGGATGTCCGAGCAATCGCGCCCGAGGATGCACCGGTTCCCGATCATGTGGCCGTGATGGCAAGACGACCCATCTTCGATGTCCGTAGCACCGAGGAAGACCTTTAGGCAGCAAGAGATTGAACGGTTAGCGAAGAGATGTGAGGTGTTGAAGTTGAAATAGGATTAGGGTAGAGAAACAGGGCTTTGAGCCCGGTATCCGACTGGAGTCCAAAATCGAAGTTGATAACTTGGGGCCTCGCATCCCGCGACATCCCGGAGGACGAAGGAATTGTGACCTCCCACCACTCGACTCTATCAGGCGAAGGAACGTGGCCTCACACCACTCGACGCCCTCAGGCGAAGGAACGTGGCCTCACACCACTCGACATCCCTGGGGATGAAGGAAGAGTTTCACTCACTCACAACCTAGTCTAGGGAGACAGAGGATTGGAGAAGAAAACACTCAAAATTTTGTTTTTGTATTCATTCACTAACTGTTGCAAAGAAGGGTTTGGGTCCTTTAAATAGGTACCCAAAGATATATTCAAAATTCAATAGAAAACCCATTCAAAATTTGAACCTAAAATACAACTCAATTTGAAAGTGGCGCCCAAGCTTTGGAGAGCTTTCTTCTTGGCCGACCAGCTTGGTATGGCATGATGCTTGGCTTGGAGTGGAGGAGTTGCTCCTTGGACTTTCTTCTTTGCTTGCTTGGATTTGGTAGAAAACATGAAGTGAGGCTAGCTTGGAGGGATTTGTCCCACTTTGACTTTTCTTGGCTTGATTCAAGGCTGACCAAATGGGAATAATCCTAGGCATGGCATGATTGGAGGCTTGGAGAGGGGGATTGGTCTTTGACCTTCCTTCCTTGCATGGCTTATTTTGGTATAAGGCTTGGATTGAGGCTTGATGTCTTCACCATGCCTTTCTTGCTTAACTTCATCAAGGGATCATGCCTTTCTTACTTAACTTCTTTATGGAAGACGGCTTGAGTGGAGGCATGCATCAAGGGATTTGAAACTTCTTTCCACTTGGAGAATGGAGGATGCCTTTCTTGCTTGACTTCTTTATGGAAGGAGTCTTGAGTGGAGGCATGCATCAAGGGATTTGAAACTTCTTTCCATGACCGCCCATCCTAGATTGGAAGAGAGCTTGAAGAGGGGAGGGGAAGGGGGCATGGATCATGTGAGTTGTCCCCTTTCTTGGGTGCCCAAAACAAACCACATGTCATCACCTTAGTGCGCCACATAAACAGATAAGGTGGGTCCTGAGCTGACATGTCTCCTTGCCTTTGTTAGGCTTAAAAGATGCTTAACTTTTGAACCACTAAAGACTTCATGGGCTTAGACTCGGCCCGACTTATTACAAGACTCAGCTTGACCCGATGGGTCGAGGTACAGACTCCATTTAAGCAAATAAACTAGAGGCTGACAGCCTTATTACAGGACTCGATAAACACAGAACCCTAATCAGAGATCTCCCAAAGTTTGAAGGGCTCAAGTCAAACCCTGATGCCCACATCAGGGAGGCCTCCCACTCTCCCACCCCCTACCTGGCCAGAGGAAGGATTACTTGTTGAGTTGGGTGTAAGTTGAGTCGACTCACTCAATTTTGGCTCTATGTCTAGGAAACCCCAGCTTATATTAACCCTTGCATGCTTGGCTGCATCATTTAACCTTGATTGTTAGCTTGTTTGCATGACCACCAGGTCAGGAGTTCAGTATAGTCAGTCCAAACCCCAGCCCAGTTCAACCATGGAGTCCAATCTAGAAACATTTATTAAGGCCATGAATAAACAATTTGAAAGGATTATGCCCTAAAATGCCAATCGAAATGTTGTATTTCGATGGAATTTTCTTTTGAATCCGAAACCAGTGTATTAACATTATCAATTAATAAAGGCATTTTATTTTCATCATATGCTGTGTCTTATTAATTTTATTAAGATAAGATGAACCCCATAGATTAGGGCTATGGTTCTAGGGTTATGATGAGATCATACCAGTGAGACCTAAAGCCTTAAAACCCTAATCTAGAATATTCCTGGTTGATGGGATATTGAGTAGGGGATCAATATTTCCGGTAAGACCAGCACATCCTATGTATGCTTGGTGAAGAGGGTAACTGATCTCCCAATCACTTATTTTTGACACTAATACTAGGATGCGGGTGCTCATTAGAGAATGAGTTCACTGAATGGATCCAGCTTGAGAACATCTAATGGAACCTTATCTGTTTGTTAATAGATAGTTCTCATAGTGGGAGTAGTGCATGTGGTCCTTTGACCTAAGACTGCCATGGTACCTTGTATGCACGAATCCATACTTTGGTTCACAATCAATCATGACACTGAGTCATGTATGGGGTGATATTGGGTATGGTGGATTTCATATGGAGGTTGTGAGTAGGTCAAAAAGGAATCGATCAATCCTAATAAGAGGGAAGCGCATCCAGATGATTTCAATCAAATGAAGATTTGAAAAATCTTTGATCAAAGTATGAACATTAGAAATAGTTTCTAATGGTTCATTAATGAATCATCATTATCAGATTGAGTAAGGAATGAATATGAAATTGGATTTGACAAGTATCCATATCCATAGTTATATTCAAGGTGCAAGTAGATCGAATGACTGAATTGCCCGGTAACTCACCACTGAAGGGTATTTTGTTAAATCCATCAAAATTCCTTATCTTCCGGGTAGGCATGACACGTTGCTAGATATAAATCTTGTCTTATAGGTCTTCATGAACCAATTAATTTGGTTTCATGAGTCAATTCGATGTGTGATTCGAATTGGACAATTAGGTGAGCCAATTTGACCTTATTAGGTCAATCGGGTTTGATTGGATCAAATCGGCTCAAACCTAAACTTACTGCTGGCTAGATGTGGAACCCAATTGGTCACACACAATAGAGACTTGGCCAATGAAGTCATTCATGATTTAATTAGTGTCATAGGATCCTAATTGGTTAGCCGGATTACATACTAGCATATGTAGGCTAACCAAATTCTTAACCCAATTTGATTGGGTCTGGTTGCTAGCTAATTGGGCTAACCTAATTATGAATAAACTAAATTAGGTTGAGTTCTAAGTGGGGCTAGCCTAATCAGAGCTAAATCTAATTTTAATTAGATTTAAGGGCATTTTAGGTGCCATACATGAAGAGTCCCAATGGCATGAGACTCTTGGTAACTAAATGATACCTTAACTTCAAAAGGGAACAGAATGAGCTGTAGATCTCTGATTTAAATATAATTTATATGATCAAAAAGAAAATTTTATGCTCTTTCCAATGATACCCATATTGCCTATGTTTTGACTGGTCAACATTTTTTGAAATTTGCATGGAAGAAGGATGGCACGCGCGGTGCATGAAGAGTCGTAACTCTTCATGTGGCGCGCGATTCTGATGGAGAGTCCTTCTGCTATCAGGACACTTCATAATCTTCGATGTTTGGAGATTGAAGAGGCACCTCTTGGCTTCCTAGGGACAGATAATTGACATGTGGAAAGTGAGAATTCGTCCAAATAAAAGACGGGATGTGAATAAGGCCTTCAATGCATGAATGGGCATATTAGATATGATTTTTCAAGCCAGATAACTTCTCTTTGGTCTAAAAAAATCATATCTGATAAGTTGATGGGAGGACATATCACACGCCCCTCTTGTATCTATAAATAGGGGGCTGTGAAATAAGTCTGATAATGAAGAGTTCCATCGAAGCACTATTCTGAGTGTCTCTCTCTACCTCCTTCTTTCTTTAAGACAAGACTTGTCTTGTTAAGACAAGGTCTTTTCTACTAGGACAAGGCTTTGTTTTAGGACATAAGCCTAAGGGATCCTAGAGGAGGGTTCTCCTAAAACCAAGATTGGTTTAGGAGACTGTCTTTAGTGCCCTACAGTAGGACAGGGTGTCCTATAGTGGTCAATAAACCAAAGGCTGCCGAAAGAGTTCCACTTCTCCATGCAACTTGAAGAATGAGTTCTTCCTTGGTCCGAGTTTCGTGTGGATCACTGTTGGAGGGCGAATGTTTGGGCACCTGGTGGAGAAGAAGGCTGAATCATGGTTTTCTTCATCGGATTGGATACTAGCGGTTCAGGTTGGTGCCTAAACTCTAGTTTATATTATATATGCATATTTATATGTTTTAATTCCTAGTAAGGAGGTCTTGGGTTAAGGGTTTGGTTATGGTTTCATAATAGATTTTTGAAATCCATCCTTCTGCTATGGTCACCAAAACCCTTACAGTGGTATCAGAGCCACCTTATTAGGGCTAAATCATACAAAATTTGAAGTTGTCCATTTTTGTAGGACACTTGAGGTTACCCATTTTGGTAAGACTACAAAATTTAAAGTTGCCCAATTTTAGAGGACTCTTGAGGTTTCCCATTTTGGTAGGACTCTATAAAATTTGAAGTTGCCCAATTTTGTAGGACTCTTGAGGTTGCCCATTTTTGTAGGACTCTACAAAATTTGAAGTTGCCCTATTTTGTTGGACTCTACAAAAGTTTAAAGTTACATATGATTGATATGTTTATGCATATATGTATGTCGCTGGTTAGGGTTTTCTCTTAAACCTTAACCGATATAAAGATATGTTTAGCTTTCTAGTCATCATACTGAAATAAGGTTGCCCTGGCATAATGGTGAATCCATTATGTGGTAGATGGTTGTCCTAGTATGATGACACACTTGGCACATTATAAAATGATATATGATGCATGGTTGATTGAATGGTAATATTAGAATGTGCTTCTATTTGAATTGCCCTCTATTAAAATTATATTAAGTTGTAGTGTCATATACCAAAAGTAAAATAATCATGATGATTAGTTGATCATTCGGTGTCTAGGAAAAGTGGATTATGATCGGTAAAGAGGACATGGTTTTTAATTGGTTCCGTTGACTGACCTGGCCAATTTTTATTGGTGTCTAGGAAAGCAACGGGGGGACTCCCACTACTCTCCCACTTACCTGGCCGATAAGATTAACTTAATTCTTGATTGATATACTTAGTGTAATATTCACTACATTAGGCCTTCCTTCATGCTAGGTCATTATTATGTTATGATCCGTATTAGGTTTGTTGTGTACACACAAGGCCTATTATGGTAACTAACACAATTTTGGCCTGGTGCATTTGATGCTTATGGCATGATTTAATATAATACTTTGTTGTGAACATACAAGGGTATTATTATTACAATCATGACTATAAAGGAATGAAGGGTCTTACTTAACTAAAAATATTATAGTTTGTTGTGCACACACAAGGCTATTAATATTTTAGAGGCTAGGTTTTGTTGAGAATTATATGAGATACAATTAAAAAGAGTTTTCCTACCTTTAAACTTATAAAAGATTTATTGTGTACACACAAGGTCTTTTATAAGGAATTAGGATCTCAACCCCACTAAGAAAACCAATTAGGATTTCTCGATCATCATATAGAGGGTTATGATGCTTGATAAAATTATGGGAGACATAATTAAGTTAAAGTCCGAATTTAATTATTTTTTGTCAACATTGGTTGTTCGCTTATGTTATGTTCCTTGTTAATATAGATTAAATGGCCTCTTCACTCTCACTCCATAGTATACTTGATGGGAATAAATTGACTGGACCGAACTATGTTGACTAGTTGAGAAACCTAAAGATAGTACTCAGCAAGGAAAAACTTTCTTACATTCTTGATACCCGTACCTTGGAACCTTTAGGGGAAGATGCCTCGCAAGAGGAAAAGACCACATACAAGATGTGGCAAAATGACTCACTCACTATCAAATGTATCATGCTTGCCTCTATGACCAATGAGTTGCAGAGGCAACATGATAGCATAGACACAACTCCATACTGCTCAATCTAAAAGTGCTATATAGAGAATATAGTCGAACTGCTAGATATGAGATATCTAAGCAGTTGTTCCGTGCGAGAATGACAGAAGGTACATCCGTACAAGACCATGTACTGATGGTTATTGACCTAATCATTCGATTAGGTCAATTGGGTTTTATTACGGAGGGGGAGTTGAATCAGGATTTGATCCTGCAGTCACTCCCAGAGTTATTTTCATAGTTTGTTCTTAATTATCATATGAACAAACTTAACACTTCCTTGCCTGAGCTGTTAAACATGTTAAAAATAGCAGAGAGCCATTTAAAGAAAAATAAGGCTCCAATTCTTCTTGTGGATGGGATCAACAAGAAGAAATCAGGCAGAAAGGGTTCCAAGAGGAGATTGAACCCAAAAAGGGGCATCAAGAAGAAGAAAGGAAAGAAGGCCTTCGGACAGATGACCTGCTTTCACTGTGGCAAGCCGGGTCATTGGAAGAGGAACTGCAAGGCTTACCTTGCAGGTGTGAAGCCTGGTGCATCGGATGCACCAAAAGGTATGAAAGAAGTTCATACTATTTTGTCATTATATTCTTCCATTTCAAATACTTGGATATTTGATACCGCCTGTGGTCATAATATCTGCAAATCATTGCAGGGGCTGCAGAGGCTTAGAGTATTGAAGGAAGGAGACTTCGAGCTCTACGGTGCTGGAGGAGAGTCCATCCAAGCAGAGGCCGTAGGGACATATATCTTGAAGTTACCTTCGAGAAAGATTTTAGAGCTGAGAGATTGTTACTATATGCCTAAGGTCATTAGAAATATCATATCTGTACCCTTGTTATTTATACAAGGTTATACTATGAATGTGATGAGCAATGGTTGCTCAATCAGCTTTTCTAATGAAATTATATGTTATGGCATATTTTGCAATGGTCTTTTAACTCTATCCACTAATGATAATATACTTAATGTAAGTAACAAACAAAAGAGAGATGATGTAAACAATACTTTACTCTGGCACTGTCTACTTGGACATATTAGTGAGTCTAGGATTAGCAAGTTATACAAGGAAAATTTTCTTAATCCTTATGATTATGAATCATTAGGAACTTGTGAATCATGTCTCATGGGTAAAATGGCCAAGACTCCATTTAGTAGACATAGAGAAAGGACAACTGAGTTATTAGGACTCATACATACAGACGTATGTGGGCCTATGACAACTCAGGCCAAGGGTGGATACTCTTATTTCATCATGTTTACTAATGATTTTTCAAGGTACGGATTTGTGTATCTTATGAAACATAAGTCCAAAGCCTTTGATAAATTTTTAGAGTATCAAAGTATGGTAGAGAAGCAAACCGAGAAAAGTATTAAAATCCTCGATCAAATCGAGGAGGTGAATACTTATCCACCGAGTTTCTCGATCACCTTAAAGAAAAGGGGATTATCTCTGAATGGACCCCTCCTTACACATCAAATTAAATGGTGTTGCTGAAAGGAGAAATCGTATCTTATTAGATATGGTACAGTCCATGATGTGCTTCACAGAGTTACCTGTTTCCTTCTGGGGATATGCCTTAGAAACCGTGGCTAATATCTTAAATAGAGTACCATCTAAATCTATCTCTAGCACTCCATATGAGATATGGAGGGGTAAGAAACCCAATCTTAAGTATCTTAAGATATGGGGATGTCCAGCCTATGTCAAAAGAAATTTTGGGCATAAGCTCGATGCTAGAGCAGATAAGTATCTATTTGTAGGATATCCTAAAGATAGTATAGGATATTTGTTCTACCACCCTACTGAACAAAAAGTTTTTGTCAGTAGGCATGCCACTTTTCTAGAGAAAGAGTTCATCCTACAAAAGGGCAGTGGGAGAAATATTGAACTTAAAGAAGTTCAACAAATAGATACATCTCAACCAAATGATAACATAATTTGTATAGAACTAGAACACACCACTCCTATCCATAGGTCTGATAGGGTACGTCATGCACCTGAGAGATATGGGTTCATTATTGAAAATAATGAAGCCCGGATCATTGAAAATGATGAGCCTCTAACCTATACGGATGCTGTCATGAGTAGGGACTCAGACAGATGGCTAGTAGCCATGAGATCCGAAATGGACTCCATGTATGTCAACCAAGTGTGGACTTTGGTTGATGCACCAGAGGGTGTTAACCCTATTGGATGAAAATGGGTATATAAGAAAAAGATTGGGGCAGATGGCCAAAATGAAACTTATATAGACAGATTAGTGGCTAAGGGTTTCAGACAAAAACAGTGAATAGATTATGATGAAACATTTTCTCTTGTTGCCATGCTCAAATCTATTCGGATCATGCTTGCTATAGCAGCATATCATGATTATGAAATCTGGTAGATGGATGTAAAAACCGCATTCCTTAATGGTTTCCTTGAGGAAGAGGTCTATATGTCACGGCCAGAAGGTTTTATCTTGGAGACTAAACCTAATCAGGTATGTAGGCTGAAGAAATCCATTTATGGATTAAAGCAAGCATCCAGGAGTTGGAACATCCAATTTGATAAGACAGTCAAAGAGTTTGACTTTATCAAAAATGAGGATGAACCTTGTATGTACAAGAAGACTAGTGGGAGTGCCATAGTTTTCTTGGTTCTGTATGTGGATGACATACTCCTCTTTGGGAATGATATCCCAATGTTACAATCAGTCAAGGTATGGTTATCTAAACAGTTTTCTATGCAAGACTTGGGAGAAGCATCCTATATACTGGATATCAAGATCTATAGAGATAAATCTAGGAGGATGCTAGGCTTATCCCAGTCTAGGTACATTGACCAAGTGCTAAAGAGATTTAGCATGGAAGGAAGTAAAAGAGGTTACTTGCCCATTGGTCATGGCATACATCTTTCTAAGAAGATGTCTCCTAAGACACCTGAAGAAAGAAATAGAATGAATTCTGTACCTTATGCTTCGGCTGTAGGATCTATAATGTATGCTATGTTATGTACCAGGCCTGATGTGGCGTATACCTTAGGTATAGCCAGCAGATTTCAGGCTGATCAAGTAGAGGATCACTGGAAGGCTGTGAAAAATATTCTTAAGTACTTGAGAAGGACTAAGGATTTTTTTCTGATATATGGAGGATCTGATCTTAAACTGGAAGCTTATTCAGATTCTAGTTTTCAATCGGATCCAGATGATAGTAAATCTATTTTAGGATATGTTTTTATCCTAAATGGACGAGTTGTAAGCTGGAAGAGTTCTAAACAGCAGACTGTAGCTGACTCAACAACTGAGGCAGAATACATTTTTGTTAGTGAAGCTGCCAAGGAAGCTGTCTGGATGAAGAAGTTCTTCTCAGAGTTGGGCGTTGTTCCGGAGATTGAAGGTCCAGTATCACTTTACTGTGATAATATTGGAGCCGTCACTCAAGCTAAGGAACCTAGAGCTCATCACAAATCAAAGCACATTCTAAGACGCTTCCATCTCGTTCGAGAGATTGTTGAAAGACAAGAAGTCTGCATTAAAAAAGTAGAAATGAAGAACAACATATGATGGGAGACTAATATGTATGCAATTCTTTTTATATCTTTTAAATGTGGAGTTAGGTGATTAATTCCCGAATTTCAGATCAAAATTATTTGTAGGGAATTTTGTATGAATTTTTGAAGATCAGCATGCAGATTAGGACCTAGAAAAGTTGCAAAGAAGGACCTCCAGGACTGAGAAGCCTCGGTTAGGGAAAGTTCTCCTATAATAAAACTACTGGAGGTAGAGGGGTGTACCTGACAACGTCTGTGAAGATCGCAGCGAAGGGGTCTCTCGTTCCTCGATGGATGCGGCCTGGAAAACAGAGCCAATGACCCGCGGATACGCGGCTTTCTGCTCGGTGGTCCGATTGAGACTTGGCTGGAGTCGCTGGATTTGTAGGAACTCGGGGACCTGCAAACAACCTGTCAGGGGTTAGAAAACTCACAAAGGAACAAGAAAACAAAGGGAAAACAGCAAGGGAAGGCTTCTTTTGGAGTGGGCATCCAGGGATCTGAGAGGCTTGTTGGCAACAGGAAGATGATTGCAGCACTGGGAAGAAAAACTCTCACAAACCCCTTTATGCACACAGCAGGGTATCACACAACTCAATATAAGAACTCAAGGTTTTGATTCATATCAAAAATTAGGTTTCATATAAAAGGCTAGGGTCCTTTAAATAGACCCTTAACCTTGGGCTCCAAGTAAGGGCACATAAGTGTTTACATAAGAATCCTTTTCCCTCTTAAACCCTAGCTAGAAAATAAGGAAATATTAGGTAAACAAATGCCTAAAAATTCTCTTGACTTGGCCAACACTCCAAGGATGCCTAGGGGGGCATGTTGGGCTTCTAGGAGCAGCAAGAGGCCGGCCCAAAGGGGCTCGGGCGCATGGGTTTGGGCCTCTAGAAGCTGGGGTGGCCTTGTAGCCAGGTAGCAGGAATATTCTCTGGTATCTTGCTTCTTAGGGGCTTGGGCATGGCACCTGGGCTTGATTTCTTTGGGCTAGGATGCAGATGGACCTCTAAAATCATGGATACCTTGGTATATGAATATATTTTGGCATCTAGAAGGGAATCTGGGCATCTGGAGGGCATCTGCAATGAATCAGGGTTTTCTGAATTTTTCCTCCTGGGGTCTTCAAATCATCAAGCTGGGTTGGACTTGGGCTATACTTCCATGTCTTCAATCTGGTTGGACTTGGTGTTTACTTGTATGATGTGGTCTTGAGTCTTCAATATGGTTGAATAGGACTCAAAAAAATAAAATTAGCTCTACATGAGCTGACTAACACTGGACTGAACTAGCTCAACATGAGCTGACTAGTACAGAACTGAAACTCAAAATACTTAAATAATAATTAAAATGGACTCAGATAGGCTAATCCCTTATTACAGATGGACTCATAAATTTTTGATCAATTCATAGAGGGTTGAAAAGCCTCTATCTTATTCTGGTGCCTTTGGTGTCCGCACCAATTCTCCCAGGGTGGGAGGAACTCGACCCTGTCGAGTGAAGATCAGACTGGCTCACATATCTCTCGAGAAGGTCTGGGTTGAGGCATTGCAAGTCCTCTCGAGAAACCCATGAATCGTCCGATGCTGGCTGGCCTTGCCATCGGACCAGGAAGCATTGATAGTCACGGCCCCGGGTCGTGATGGCTTGATCGTCCAGGATACGCTCGATCCGTTTTCCTCTCTCAGGCCAATTTGTTAGTAGACACTCTGGGTTAGGGTCACTCACAATGAAAAGGAATAGGTTCAAAAGTCTCACGAGGTATCGCTGCCGGTTCCCTGTCTTCAACCAGGTCTATAATATTGAAGGTAGAACTAATGCCCAAATCCGAAGGCATGTCTAACACCTAGGCATTTGATCCAACCTTCTCTATCACTTTAAAAGGTCCGGCTCTGCGAGCATGAAGCTTCTTTTAGGCCTATGCCTAACCAAGATAGAATCCACTACATCAAATTATTTGATCTATCGGGAATTAGCCATTTTGTTTAAAATTAGTATAGGTTGTGAACATGCTGGGCACATGCAGACTCCTAACAAATGATTCAAAGGACTCTTACTAACACCTAACAGACTTGACTATGCATTCCTATAGAAGAAAATTTTTTTGAACTCTTTGGATCTAAACCTAAGAGATTATAGGTTCCCTAGGTTTGATCCTAGCTTGACATGCACATGAAAATTTACAATGAACTCCTAGCAAATTCCAAAGAGTATGCCAGAAGTAAGATGCAAACTTAACATGCATGGTGAATGCATGCAATATGCTAATTTCAGTTAAATGCAATCTAATAATCGTAGAAATGCTAGAGGTGTCAGGAAAGGGCAGAAAATAGGAAGTGGGTTCAGAATTAGTTTGATAGGGTAGGGAAAAAGGTTCAAGGTTAGTTGGATAAAGTTCGATATAAGAAGGCATGTCAGGGACTAATCCTAGACTAATGAGGCTAACCTTACGAGGTTGCAATATATCTCTGGGGTTTGCATAATGGAAGGATGGGTTACTAATCTCAGGGAAGAGGTCCTTAATGGGAACTATAGGAGGAGGCTCATCCTGAGGGTACTGATTCAAAGAGATCAAGTCCTTAACAAAATCTTCCGGTTCTTGTATTTTAGGACTAGACTCTATAATTTGGCTCTCCTCTATGGTTTCCTCAGGTAAGGCTCTAGTAGCAGTACCTAGGTTCTCCTCCTCTATTTGTTCTTCCACTATAGCTGTAGGTTGGATGTGGTCAAGGTCAACTACCTCTAGGTTGGCTTCTACCCGGGTATCTATTGGGTCAGCTAATTCTAGGTCATCTAAAGGTGTCTCCTCTTCTCCCTCATACTCATCCACTAGGCTCGCATCAGCTTCATACACTTTCGCGTTAATGTAAGCCTTGTCAATCTCAGGAATGGTTGGAGAAGGTCGGCTAGGGAAAAATTGGCTAGGTCCTGGTTTCTGATTATGGACACTAATCCTAGTAGGTTCAGGTTGCCTAAGGGGTAGTGGCTCACTACTGGGCTCATATTTAGGGGTACTAATTCTATGGGGTTCAAGTTGACTAGGGGAAGCATGACTAGTACTAGATTGATACGTAGGGGTTATGGGCTCCCTAGGCTCATAGGACAAGGGTGCAGATCTATGGGTCGTGGGATTATAGGATCTGGGGTCATAGGATTTTGGGTCAGCTCTATGGTCAGGTTCTAAGGATGGATTATGGTATGGGGTCCTCCTAAGGTTGGGCTCCTTATATGGGTCAGGATATTGGATTCTCCTAGGGTTGGACTCCCTATATGAGTCAGAATATTGGGTTCTCCTAGGGTTGGGCTCTCTATATGGGTCAGAGTATTGGGTTCTCCTAGGATTGGTCTCCCTATATGGGTCATAGTATTGGGTTCTCCTAGGATTGGACTCCCTATATGGGTCAGGGAATTGGGTTTTCCTGGGTTCAGTATCATAATAAGGGTCATGGTAAGGGGTTCTTCTAGGTTCAGTATTATAGTATGGGTTAGGCTGAGGGGCTCTCCTAGGTTCAACCTCTCTATATGGATCAGGGTTTGGGGTCCTCCTAGGTTGAGGATTGTAGTACGGGTCAGGATAAGAGGCTCTCCTAGGTTCGACCTCATGGTATAGATCAGGGTTTGGGGTTCTTCTAGGTTCAGGATTATAGTATGGGTCAGGATGAGGAGCTCTCCTAAGTTCGACCTCATGCTATAGATCAGGGTTTGGGGTCCTCCTAGGTTGAGGGGACTAATGATCTGGCTCAGACTGTGACCCATGGGTTCTTTGTATGGTCCCTACACGGTCTTCTAACTGGTCAAACCTATTTGCAAAATGGTCAATTCTATTGTTGGTTTGGGTACCAGACTGAGTTAACTGGGTAGTCAGCTGGGCCATGGATTGGGTTAGATGCTCAATGAGTGCTTTTATTTGGGCTTGCAAATTTTCCATGGGTTCAAACATTTGTGAAGGAGGTGGGTGATATGAAACCCCTGATCTAGTGCTCATGCAAGACTTGATCAGACCGACTACAGCTGACTAGACCTAGAGTCTAAACTAGATGCTCAATCAGGGTGGCAAACTAGCCTATAGTAACCCTGTACTCAGACAGGCAAGTGTAAGAGGAGTGTTAGGTCCCTGATTGCCATCCTAGACACCAATCAGAGATTGGCCGGGTAGGCGGACCAGCACACAAGCCCTTCGGGATTTAATCCCTAAACCACCGTTCTAGACACTGAACACAAGGCACACACAGGTTAACTTGACACAGTGATCTAACACTAGCCCGGACCCGACAAGTTGGTGTCCCTAGCCCACTAGGGCAAATTAAGTCTAGTTAATTTTTAGGTTAAGGCTTGGGACCGAATGCAAGGGATGTGGTTTTGGGCTAAGGAGAGGTTATCAACTCCTCCCCTTATCTGATATAGCAAGAGTGCCCTTAAAAGTAAATTATGCAATGATGGCAGGCAGATGAGGATGCAAATTAGGGTTTAGATGTTTTTGGTATTTTTGGAGAATATGTAATTTTCTTTTTTTTGTATTTTCTTAAATAGAAGAAAACTTGCAAATTATGGCTTAATATGCAAGAAATATACTAAAATTAAAAGATATGAAAAAAATACTAAACAAAACCCTAAAACTTCCAAACTTGTCTTGCTGAAAAAAAATAGAGCCAAAAATTTACATGTTGTATTTCGGCTTGCAGAAAATTCACAGGTCAATATATAATCTATAAAAACTTTGAAAATTACTGTAAATAATGATAAATCCGGAAAAATAAATTTCAGAATTTTTAGAGTTTTTATCAGGGAGAAATAATTTAAATAACAGAGTATATATGGACTGAAAAATTACAGAAAACAAGCCCTAATCTAAGCTCTGATACCAAATGATGGGGGACTAAGATGTATGCAATTCTTTTTGTATGTTTTACATGTGGAATTAGGTGATTAATTCCCGAATTTCAGATCAAAATTATTTGTAGGGAATTTTGTATGAATTTTTGAAGATCAGCATGCAGATTAGGACCTAGAAAAGTAGCAAAGAAGGACCTCCAGGACTGAGAAGCCTCGGTTAGGGCAAGTTCTCCTATAATAAAACTACTGGAGGTAGAGGGGTGTACCTGACAATGTCTGTGAAGATCGCAGCGAAGGGGTCTCTCGTTCCTCGACGGATGCGGCCTGGAAAACAGAGCCAATGACCCGCGGATACCCGGCTTTCTGCTCGGTGGTCCGATTGAGACTTGGCTGGAGTCGTTGGATTTGTAGGAACTCGGGGACCAGCAAACAACCTATCAGGGGTTAGAAAACTCACAAAGGAACAAGAAAACAAAGGAAAAACAGCAAGGGAAGGCTTCTTTTGGAGTGGGCATCCAGGGATCTGAGAGGCTTGTTGGCAGCAGGAAGATGATTGCAGCACTGGGAAGAAAAACTCTCACAAACCCCTTTATGCACACAGCAGGGTATCACACAACTCAATATAAGAACTCAAGGTTTTGATTCATATCAAAAATTAGGTTTCATATAAAAGGCTAGGGTCCTTTAAATAGACCCTTAACCTTGGGCTCCAAGTAAGGGCACATAAGTCTTTACATAAGAATCCTTTTCCCTCTTAAACCCTAGCTAGAAAATAAGGAAATATTAGGTAAACAAATCCCTAAAAATTCTCTTGACTTGGCCAACACTCCAAGGATTCCTAGGGGGGTATGTTGGGCTTCTAGGAGCAGCAAGAGGCCGGCCCAAAGGGGCTCGGGCGCATGGGTTTGGGCCTCTGGAAGCTGGGGTTGCCTGGTAGCCCGGTATCAGGAATATTCTCTGGTATCTTTCTTCTTAGGGGCTTGGGCTTGGCACCTGAGCTTGATTTCTTTGGTCTAGGATGCAGATGGACCTCTAAAATCATGGATGCCTTGGTATATGAATATTTTTTGGAATCTGGAAGGGAATCTGGGCATCAGGAGGGCATCTGCAAGGAATCAGGGTTTTCTAAATTTTTCCTCCTGGGGTCTTCAAATCATCAAGCTGGGTTGGACTTGGGCTATACTTCCATGTCTTCAATCTGGTTGGACTTGGTCTTTACTTGTATGATGTGGTCTTGAGTCTTCAATATGGTTGAGTAGGACTCAAAAAAATAAAATTAGCTCGACATCAGCTGACTAACACTTGACTGAACTAGCTCAACATGAGCTGACTAGTACAGAACTGAAACTCAAAATACTCAAATAACAATTAAAATGGACTTAGATAGGCTAAGCCCTTATTACAGATGGACTCATAAATTTTTGATCAATTCATAGAGGGTTGAAAAACCTCTATCTTATTCTGGTGCCTTTGGTGTCCGCACCAACATAGCAGACCCATTCACTAAGGCTCTACCACAGCAGGAGTTTGATCGCCACCTCGATTGTGTGGGGTTAAAATTTAAAGGTGATTTGTTTTAGTGCAAGTGGGAGATTGAAAGGATTATGTCCTAAAACGCCAATCGAAATGTTGTATTTCGATGGGATTTTCTTTTATATCCCAAACCAGTGTATTGACATTATGAATTAATAAAGGCATTTTATTTTCATCATATGCTGTGTTTTATTAATTTTATTAAGATATGATGAACCCCATAGATTAGGGCTATGGTTCTAGGGTTATGATGAGATCATACCAGTGATACCTAAAGCCATAAAACCCTAATCTAAAATATTCCTGGTTGATGGGATATTGTGTAGGGGATCAATATTTTCGGTAAGACCAGCACATCCTATGTATGCTTGGTGAAGAGGGTAACTGATCTCACAATCACTTGTTTTTGACACTAATACTAGGATGTGGGTGCTCATTAGAGAATGAGTTCACTGAATGGATCCAGCTTGAGAACATCTAATGGAACCTTATCTGTTTGTCAATAGATAGTTCTCATAGTGGGAGTAGTGCATGTGGTCCTTTGACCTGAGACTGCCATGGTACCATGTATGCATGAATCCATACTTTGGTTCACACTCAATCATGACACTGAGTCATGCATGGGGTGATACTGGGTATGGTGGATTGCATATGGAGGTTGTGAGTAGGTCAAAAAGGAATCGATCAATCCTAATAAGAGGGAAGCGCATCCAGATGATTTCAATCAAATGAAGATTCGAAAAATCTTTGATCAAAGTATGAACATTAGAAATAGTTTCTAATGGTTCATTAATGAATAATCATTATCAGATTGAGTAAGGAATGAATATGAAATTGGATTTGACAAGTATCCATATCCATAGTCATATTCAGGGTACAAGTAGATCGAAGGATTGAATTGCCCGGTAACTCACTACTGAAGGGTATTTTGTTAAATCCATCAAAATTCCTCATCTTCCGGGTTGGCATGACACGTTACTAGATATCAATCTTGTCTTATAGGTCTTCATGAACCAATTAATTTGGTTTCATGAGTTAATTCGAGGTGTGATTCGAATTGGATAATTAGGTGAGTCAATATGACCTTATTAGGTCAATCGGGTTCGATCGGATCGAATCGGCTCAAACCTAAACCTACTGCTAGCTAGATGTGCAACCCAATGGGTCACAAACAATAGAGACTTGGCCAAGGAAGTCATTCATGATTTAATTAGGGTCATAGGATCCTAATTGGTTAGCCGGATTACATACTAGCATATATAGGCTAACCAAATTCCTAACCCAATTTGATTTGGTCTGGTTGCTTGCTAATTGGGCTAACCTAATTATAATAAAACTAAATTAGGTTGAGTTCTAAGTGGGGCTAGCCTAATCAGAGCTAAATCTAATTTTAATTAGATTTAAGGGAATTTTAGGTGCCATACATGAAGAGTCCCAATGGCATGAGACTCTTGGTAACTAAATGATACCTTAACTTCAAAAGGGCACAGAATGAGCTATAGATCTCTGATTTAAATATAATTTATATGATCAGAAAGAAAATTTTATGCTCTTTACAATGATACCCATATTGCTTATGTTTTGAATGGTCAACATTTTTTGAAATTTTCATGGAAGAAGGATGGCACGCGCGGTGCATGAAGAGTTGTAACTCTTCATGTAGTGCGCGATTCTGATGGAGAGTCCTTCTGCTATCAGGGCACTTCATAATCTTCGATGTTTGGAGATTGAAGAGGCACCTCTTGGCTTCCTAGGGACAGATAATTGACATGTGGCTAGTGAGAATTCGTCCAGATAAAAGAAGGGATGTGAATAAGGCCTTCGGTGTATTAATGGGCATATTAGATATGATTTTTCATGCCAGATAACTTCTCTTCGGTCTTGAAAAGTCATATCTGATAAGTTGATGGGAGGACATATCACACTCCCCTCTTGTATCTATAAATAGGGGGTGGTGAAATGAGTCTGATAATGAAGAATTCCATCGAAGCACTATTCTGAGTGTCTCTCTCTCCCTCCTTCTTTCTTTAAGACAAGACTTGTCTTGTTAAGACAATGTCTTTTCTACTAGGACAAGGCTTTGTTTTAGGACATAAGCCTAAGGGGTCCTAGAGGAGGGTTGCCCTAAAACCAAGAGTGGTTTAAGAGAGTGTCTTTAGTGCCCTACAGTAGGATAGGGTGTCCTACAGTGGTCAATAGACCAAAGCCTGCCGAAAGAGTTCAACATTTCCAATCAACTTGAAGGAGTTCTTCCTTGGTCCGAGTTTCATGTGGATCACCGTTGGAGGGTGAACGTTTGGGCGCCTGGTGGAGAAGAAGGCTGAATTTTGGTTTTCTTCATCGGATTGGATATTAGCGATTCAGGTTGGTGCCTAAATTCTAGTTTATATTATATATGCATGTTTGTATGTTTTAATTCCTAGTAACGAGGTCTTGGGTTAAGGGTTTGGTAGTGGTTTCATAATAAATTTTTGAAATCCACGCTTCCACCCTGGTCACCAAAACCCTTACATAATTGACCCAGATGAACACCTAAAACCAAGCCTAGTTTGACTAGATGAACACCCAATCCCAAACTTAGTTTTCTCAACTAACCACCCAAATCAACCAAGTGACCTAGTCAAATAACGAAGCATGGTGCGGGCACCAGAATCAGAAGAAGACTTCAGGGCTCCATCTGGATCTCTGATTGACCTTGCCCGAAGAATTAGGATTTTCTGGTTTTGTAATAAGGGTTGACTTGGTCAACTCAATTTTAGTCTTGAGTCTGTATTTCCCTACAATTTAAATTTTGTTGAGTCATGTTGACTCAGTACAAGTCCTAGTAGTGGTCTAGGTCTTCTCCAGGTTGGTGCCACTTTTTTTTCAGTCAAGTCAAGGTCCAGGGTGCCACATTTTTTCTCCCAGGCCAAAGCAAGTGGGCGCCACACTCCCAGCCACATGCCAGAGTCCAGGAGGTGCCACATCTCCATCTAGTGTCTTTGGTCCCTACACCATAAGAAGTAAGTTCCTTTTTTTTCTTGCACCACTTGGGAGAGAAATCCATCAAGATATCTCAATCCAAGGAGGAGCCAATTTCTTTCCAGATAAACCCAAGCCAGGATGGCAAGAATTTTTCTTGAAGAGAGGATCAAGGAGGTGCCCCACAATGTTCCATAAAAAATCCAAGTTATAAAAGGGAAGAGAGCATGTCTTGGGGAGGAATTCAAGGAGGTTCCCAAAAGTTTCCAAAAGTGCCAAAGCCATGAAAGGAAGAAGCTTAAACTTGTGGAGCAAGACTAGGAGGTGTCCAAATGAGCCAAACCATGAAGGAAAAATCCTTGATTCATGGAGAGATACTAGGAGACACCCCCATAACCTACCATTTGGAGCTGATTTTCAAGTTTTCTTGGAGTTTTTGGGCTGCACACTCATGGAAGGAGTCTTGGGAAGAGAATTTGATGCCTAAAGTGTGGGTTAGTCCTATTAGTCCCAAATGGGAAATGTATAAAATTTTATTTCTTTGTTATGTCTATATATTCAACTCTATGTAACTCTTGAATAAAATGATGAATGAAATTAATTTATGTGTGAGCAACTTTGTGTTTCTCTCTTCCGCACTTGTATTCAGGTGTTGAGCTCCGTGAGGGAGTAAATCTGGGTTCCCTAAGAACCTTGAGGAGGTGTGAGATCTCCAACCCCAAAACCCTACCAAAACCCTAGGTTAGCAACTTCAATTCCAAACCCTAGCTGCTCATCATCTCTTCATTCCACCAATCATCCAAACCCTAATCTACCTCATCATCTCACGGACCTTCTCTTCCAAGTAGAGGCCGACCACCAGCATCCAGGTCCAGATCAGCTACTTCGAATATAGAACAAATCCTAGAGGAAGTCAGATCTGCATCCAGGAGAATCTGGATTTCAGCAACATCAATTTTCAAGTTCTTCTTATCTGGTAAATCCTTTCTTTGAGTATCTGGTTCCTTAACTTGTTCTTCTTCTTTCCCAGATCCTGAGTTCAGGAGAAGCCAACTCTGCCAAAGGACCAGTATTGGAGGATCCATTACGAAGATATCCGAATCCGAGGATCCAACAATCTGCTCGATAGAGTCCTTCCACCAAACTCTGTGAAGATCACTGCCTGGTACATAACCCTTCCCTTCTCTTTATTTCTGTCCTGTTGAATGTTCAGAGCGAAACCCTAGGTCTGGGAGATTCTCAACCCCCAGCAATCCTTTACTTCTGAACTACTCTGATAATCTAGTTTCTTTGAATTGTGCTTTCAATTATTATATAGTTTCTTTCAATTTAGTTAACTTTCATTTGAGTCTAAGCCGACTTCTGAAAATATATATAAAAAAAAAGAAAAAAGAAAAAAAGAATTAGTCTTAATTTACTTCCACATCGCATCATCTCTTTTGTTCTGCTTCAATTTTGGTATCAGAGCTTTCGTTCTGCATCAATTTTGTTATCAGAGCCCTATCTAGGGTTTCTGACTTGCTTGCATGTTTTGAGTGTCTCTCTTTTTTACTTTGTCTGCTCGAAGTAGACTCCCCAGGATGTCCGGTCCTAGGAACGAAGTGAGGTGCAATCCTCCTCTTCTCATTCCATGGGATGTTCCTAGGGTGTGTAGGGGATCCGCTGGGTTACAACTTCGTAGCAGGAATTGTAATCGGGGGAAGCATTCTATTTTTAGTCTGTAACTGTCCTGTTTCAGGAATTGTTTCTCATTACAGTTAAATCTAAATTGCATGATTTTTATTTTTTTGGAACCAGTATAATTGAAACTATTTTACATAATTTTACTATAATTTATTGGTTTCTATAAAATCTCTGAGAGTTAAATTACAGAAATTCTATTTTTGTGTTTCTGCAATTCATTTTTTTTTTGAGTGATCATCTCCTAATTCATCTTAAGGGCAATTGAGCATCTAAGATAAGGGGAGGAGTTGATAACCTCTCCTTAGCCCAAAACCACCACCCATTCATTCGATCCTAAGCCTAATTTTAAAATTTATTAGACTTAATTTGCCCTAGTGGGCTAGGAACTCCAACTGGTCAGGTCCAACCTAGGGTTTAGTCAGTTTGTCTGGTTACTCTGTGTGTGCTTTGTACTCAGTGTCTAGAACAGTGATTTAGGGACTACGTCTCGAAGGGCTTGTGTCCTGGTCTGCCTACCTGGCCAATCACTGATTGGTGTCTTGGATTGGCAATTAGGGACCTAACACTCCCCTTACACCTGCCTAGCTGAGTCCCGAGTAACTACAGGCTAGCTTGCCACTCTGATTGGGCATCTAGTTTGGGCTCTAGGTCTAGTTAGCCCGTAGTCATTTCAGTCGAGTCTCATTTGGTGTGCTTGCTTGCATCATCATGTCCACCCGGAATGTAGTACCCTACCAACCTGGTCAAACCCAACCTTATTTAGAGGCCATGATTAGAACTCTTACAGAAAGCATGACCAAATTGAGTCAGGATATGACTGATACTGTTGCCCTGTTTAGAGACCGAGCCCAGGTACTTGAGGAGCCTATGCACCGAAATTGGACCCCTGACTCAGAATTTGGTAAACCCCAACCTCACCCACACCCAGAGCCTAGGAGACCTTTATACAGGGATCCTGAACCTAATCATTGGAGGTTTGATCTAAGAGCCTATGACCATGATCTTGCCCCTGAGTCTAGCCCTAAAAGCCTATACCCATACTTGGTTGACTCAGAGAAGGGACCCGTTAGGAACACCGAACCTTATGCACCCACTTTTGATGGAAGACAAGAGACATATATTATGTGGGAAGAACAAATGGATCGGTATTTTGAGTGCACTAACATATCAGAATTAGGACAAGTTAGGTTGGCCAAAACCAAGTTCACCAAACATGCTAGGTCGCATTGGTATGCTATTGAGCATGAGTGTTATCAAAGAAAAGAGGAAATATATACTTGGAGAGATATGAGAAGTAAGTTGAGAGATAGGTACCTAGGTAGATCCTATGAGAAAAGACTTTTAGACCAATGGTACCAATTGTGACAAGGTAATAGGCCTGTGTCTAAATATATCGAGGACTTCCAGTGGTATGACATGAAATGCAATACCATTGAGACCGAAGCTCAGATCACATCGAGGTTTAGGGTTGGGTTACACCCAGACATTTATAGGAAGCTATGCCTTGAAAAGACCAATAAGTTAGACCGAGCCTACCAAGAAGCCCAAGACTATGAGTGGTCTTTAAGATATAACCAATCAAGTACTTTGGACTTAAAGCCAACCTCTACCAACTTGAGTCAAGTTTCGATTGATCCGACATCCGTAATGAACCAGACTTTTGTTTGTCAATTCCCACTTGTGTCACCTCTTGACCAGAAGGATAACACTGAGAAGGAGTTAGGCATGGCCATCCCAAAATTAGTTGACCCGACCAGAGCCGTACTTAAAGAGGAATCAAAGGAGAATAGATTAGAACCTTTCGGTGAGATTGAGGAAGAAATATATGAGCCTGACATAAATTTGATAGATGAATATGAAGAAGAAGAATTTGATGATATCTCTCTCGATAATTCAATTAACCAACTCCTACCTAATGGGGTTATTGAGGGGACCCCTGCCACTCAAGGAATTCAGGAGCTAACCCTAAGAGAAGACCCTTTTGAGGAAGTTCAGGAAGAGAAAAATACACTAAATGAAAGTTTAAGTGAGAATACCCCTGAACTCATTGAGGAATCCAAAGAAGACACCCCTGAGTCAAATATGGTAGAGAAGTGTGAAGAAGGAAGGGGTTCACAAGAATTACCCATTGAGAAGGTCCAAGAACAAGAAAAAGACAGTAGCTTAGAGGACTTTCTAGATAAACATTCCAAAGACCTTCCTGATAACCTTCCATCTTCTAGGAGCACCCAGCCTATCCTAGAACTTGCACTTGTAGACCCTCCTAGAGCAAATCATGAGGTTTGGATGAGTGCACCTATAGAATAATGTCCGCATTTTAAGGTCATCCTAAATAACCAAGGTTTGTTTATTGTTTCCGATAAGCCACCTCAAAACTCTGATTCTTATTTCCTACCCTTCCCTGAATCTTCTCATGTTTCTAGAGCTATGGGATTACACTTTACTAAGATCTCTAGGTTGCAAGACTCCTTAGAACCTATTAAGTTTGCCACCTACTTCTGGAAGACCTTATGGTACCTACTAGGCATCCATAATAAGTTTTCATGCTCTGCATGCCCTCCTCCGACCCAAGGTCAAACCTAGAGAGCCTTAGTTTGTTAGGTTTAGACCTAGGGTTCCTTTGGAATAAAGTCCATTCTTTAGGAGTGCATTGTCAGTCTAGTTTAGTTTTTCTTGACCCTTTTCTAGGACTTGGCTCAGATTTTGGTTTGATTGAGAGCACCAGGAATTGGGATTTGTATTTTGTCCAGGGCTGAAATTGCATTCAATGTTTCGATCAATAGGTCTATAGGCTAGAGTCCCTTTGAAATTGTTCATTGATACAAGCCTCACACACCACTTGATCTGATTTCACTATTAGCCCATACACACAAGTCTCTTGATGCACTTGCATAGCATGTAAAGGACTTGCATAATGAAATTCATGCCAAAATAAATTTAAGTAATGAAACTTATAAGAAGTTGGCTGATTCTCAAAGACGAGTCAAAACTTTTGTTGAGAGAGAGACTATGTAATGATTAGGTTAAGGCCTGAGCAGTTTTTTCCTGGAACCATTAGAAAGTTACATGCTAAAGGAGCTGGACCATTTAGAGTAGTGAAGAGAGTAGGATCCAATGCCTATGTGCTCGTGTTGCCTCCAGAACTAGGCAATAGCTCTACTTTCAACATTACAGACTTAGTAGAGTATAGGAAGCCAGCTGTGATTCCTAGTAAGCCTTTGAAACCTAATCCTGTTATTGAGAGTGATCCCGACCCTGTGTGTCCACCAACAAACTGGCCTGTGAGGAAAGAGCAGATTGAAAAGATCCTGGATGATCAGGTTATCTCTACTCGTAATCGAGGATACCAAAGATACCTGGTTCGCTGGCAAAGAATGCCAGATTCTGATGACTCTTGGATCTCCCGAGAAGAATTACAAGAATTGGACCCAGACCTCTTGGAGAGATACCAGAGCCAGCTTGATCCATACTCGATAGGGTCGAGTTCCTCCCACCCCGGGAGAATTGGTGTGGGCACCAGACTCAGAAGAAGACTTCAGGGCACCATCTGGATCTCTGATTGACCTTGCCCGAAGAATTAGGGTTTTCTGATTTTGTAATAAGGGTTGACTTGGTCAACTCAATTTTAGTCTTGAGTCTGTATTTCCCTGCAATTTAAATTTTGTTGAGTCATGTTGACTCAATACAAGTCCTAGTAGTGGTCTAGGTCTTCTCCAGGTTGGTGCCACTTTTTTTTTCAGTCAAGTCAAGGTCCAGGGTGCCACATTTTCTCTCCCAGGCCCAAGCAAGTGGGTGCCACACTCCCAGCCACACGCCAGAGTCCAGGAGGTACCACATCTCCATCCAGTGTCTTTGGTCCCTAAACCATGAGAAGTAAGTTTCTTTTTTTTCTTACACCACTTGGGAGAGAAATCCATCAAGATACCTCAATCCAAGGAGGAGCCAATTTCTTTCCAGATAAACCCAAGCCAGGATGGCAAGAATTTTTCTTGAAGAGAGGATCAAGGAGGTGCCCCACAATGTTCCATAAAAAATCCAAGTTATAAAAAGGAAGAGAGCATGTCTTGGGGAGGAATTCAAGGATGTTCCAAAAAGTTTCCAAAAGTGCCAAAGCCATGAAAGGAAGAAGCTTAAACTTGTGGAGCAAGATTAGGAGGTGTCCAAATGAGCCAAACCATGAAGGGAAAATCATTGATTCATGGAGAGATACTAGGAGACACCCCCATAACCTACCATTTGGAGCTGATTTTCAAGTTTTCTTGGAGTTTTTGGGCTGCACACTCATGGAAGGAGTCTTGGGAAGAGAATTTGATGCCTAATGTATGGGTTAGTCCTATTAGTCCTACATGGGAAATGTATAAAATTTTATTTCTTTGTTATGTCTATATATTCAACTCTATGTAACTCTTGAATAAAATGATGAATGAAATTAATTTCTGTGTGAGCAACTTTGCGTTTCTCTCTTCTGCACTTGTATTCAGGTGTTGAGCTCTGTGAGGGAGTAAATCCGGGTTCCCTAGGAACCTTGAGGAGGTGTGAGATCTCCAACCCCAAAACCCTAGGTTAGCCACTTCAATTCCAAACCCTAGCCGCCCATTATCTCTTCATTCCACCAATCATCCAAATCCTAATCTACCTCATCATCTCACGGCCCCTCTCTTCCAAGTAGAGGCCGACCACCAGCATCCAGGTCCAGATCAGCTACTTCGAATACAGAGCAAATCCCAGAGGAAGTCAGATCAGCATCCAGGAGAATCAGGATTTCAGCAACACCATTTTTCAAGTTCTTCTTATCTGATAAATCCTTTCTTTGAGTATCTGGTTCCTTAACTTGTTCTTCTTCTTTCCTAGATCCTGAGTTCAGGAGAAGCCAACTCTGCCAAAGGACCAGTATTGGAGGATCCATTGCGAAGATATCCGAATCCGAGGATCCAACAATCTGCTCGATAGAGTCCTTCCACCAAACTCTGTGAAGATCACTGCCTGGTACATAACCCTTCCCTTCTCTTTAGTTCTGTCCTGTTGAAAGTTCAGAGCGAAATCCTAGTTCTGGTTGTTTCTTAACCCTCAGCGATCCTTTACTTCTGAACTACTCTGATAATCTAGTTTCTTTGAATTATGCTTTCAATTATTATATAGTTTCTTTCAATTTAGTTAACTTTCCTTTGAGTCTATGCCGACTTCTAAAAATATATATAAAAAAAAAAAAGAAAAAAGAAATTAGTCTTATTTTACTTCCGCATCGCATCATCTCTTTTGTTCTGCATCAAAGCAACCAATAGGATTCACTAGTTAACCTATTGGTTGGACCAAGTAGAGAACCGATTAGGGACCATAGAAAGAACCCAGGAGTCAAATACTGAACCTGAAACTGTTTCACCCCTTTCCACTTCCCATAACCCTAGGAGAACCGAAACCCATGACCCCTTTGTAGAACCCAACCCTAGGAGAGCCCAAAACCATGACCCATTTGTAGAAACCAATCCTCGAAGAGTCCAGAACCATGAACCATTTGTAGAGCACAACCCTAGGATAGCCCAGAACCATGACCTATTTGTAGAGCCTAATCCTAGGAGAGCCCAACACCAGGAACCATATCAGGATCCAAACCCTAGGAGATCCAATTATGAAGACTAGGACCATGATGATAGAATCCTTAAGAGCATCAGAGTAGATCCACCCCCCTTTGATGGAACCCTAGATCCCAAGGTGTATGTAGATTGGGAAGGATGCATAAAGAGATACTTCCAATGGTATGCCCTGAGTGAAGAGAGGAAGTGTCAGTTTGCCAAGCTTAGGCTATCTGACCAAGCTAGGTTAAACTGGGAGAAAGTAGAGCACCTCTATAGGAAAAGAAACCAACCATCCATTGTCACCTGGGAAGCCATGAAAGTAAAGCTTAGGAAAAAGTATGTTCCTCCCTACTACCAACAGTGCCTTCTAGACCAGGGGCAAAGACTTAGACACGGAACCAAGACTATTAGAGAATACATAACCCAGTTTGATGAGTGTGCCCTTAGGTGTGGCCTAGATGAACCTAAGTCAGTTACCCAATATAGGTTTAGAGTTGGCCTTAGAGAGGATATCTAAAGGGAGTTGTACCTTAGGGGAGTTGAACACATAGACCAAGCCTATCAGGTAGCTAAAAATTTTGAGAGGTTCAAAAGAGTACTTGTAGTAAGAAGACCTGATCCCTATAAGGCCAACACTCCTAGCTTTATGCCAAACCAGAACCAAGCTTACCCAAACCAACCCAGCTTTAACCAAGCCTGTCCTAACCCAAACCTAAGTCGACCCAATCCCAACCTAACCCATCCTGACCCTAACCCACCTCGTCCTAACCGGAGTTCGAGTCAGGCTAGCTCTAGTAACTCAGAATCTTTTAGGAATGATAAGGGTAAGGCACCAACTTTTTAGAAGAACCCAAGCCCTAGCCCCAATGCCTACATTAGGTGCAACAAGGTAGGTCATTTTGCTAGCCAGTGTCCTACCAGATCCTTGCACATTGGGGAGCTTGAAGAAGAAGAGCCTAAACCCAAAAAGACTGAGGAAGAAGAGGTTTATGAAGCTGAGGCAGACTTAATAGAGGAGTATGAAGGAGATGAGGAGGATTTTGATCAGTCTGACCATGTAGGGGTAGTTAGGTGCATCCTATGCTAGACCAAAACTCAGGAAGATTGGAGTATGACTAACTTTCTACAAACCTTTGTGAAGATTGGGGATAAGGTTTGCAACATAATTATAGATAGTGGGAGCTGTGTGAATGCCATCTCACACAAGGCTGTCAAAACCCTAGGTTTAAACCCAGTTCCCCACCCTAACCCGTATAAGGTATCCTGGATAGTGATGGGGATCCAGGGCAGGTACGGGAATTTTTCAATTTTTTCTTATTTTTTTCAGAATTTTTTTATTTTTTCCTATCCCGCTATTCTGGTTTTGTTCTCGGTTAATCCCCGAGTTATCCCAGCTTTATTCTATCTCCTGCAACCTTTCTCCTGTGAATTTTTTAAAAGTTCCGAACCCTAGCCCATCGCCCCTCCGGCCCTAAATCCGGGCCGCCCGCCCTCCTGCCGCCCCCGCCGGAATGCTGCCGAAGCTCGCTGGCCCCTGCCCTCGCTGGAGAAGCCGCCGCCACCGCCGCTGCCGCCCACGCCCGTGGCAAGCCGAAAAGACAGGGAGGCGTCCGCCCGCCACGGCCCACGGCCGACGCTGCCATCGCTGCCACCGCCGACCTGCTGCCAACCGCCGTTCTCGCCGCCCGCCTGCCCTCGCTCGGCCGCCGGTGGGGTCCGCCGCCGCCAATGCCCGTGGGAAGACAAACAGACGCGGGAGGCGTCCGTCCGCCCGCGTGCGACCATGTGGCGCCGCCGCCCACCGCCTAACGCCACTGCCGCCGCCCGCCTGTTCCCCCGGAGACCGTTCTTCCCTTCCACGACCGTGAGTTTGTGTTTGCACGGATTTCAGAGCATCCCATATTTCAGAGCGGCCCATATTTCAGAGCAACACTCTTTCTGGAGTAGATTATCAAGCCAAGATGCTCTTCAGAGCATATCAGCAATATTTTTGATGCAACACGAATTTTGATGTAATTTATTTTACTTTTTTAGTTTTCTTAGAGGCTAAGAAATTGAGGGTTTTGGTTTTTCTATATAAAGGCCCCCTCTCCCCCTGTAATAATCAGAGAGAGTTGATATAGATTTTTGGGTTGGTTCTGGTTCTGGTTCTGGGCTGAGGCTCGTTTTTCTTCGTTCCCTGCTGTGTGCTTTATGGGTTCGATGAGGGATGTGAGACGTTCCCTGCTGTGTGCATTATGGGTTCGATGAGCACCCTAGTTATCCCCTATCTCGTCTTCTTTATCTCCTCGTGTCCTTCGAGAGTCATCCTAGCACATCTATGTGAGAGCCCTGCTGTGTGCATTATGGGTTCGATGGGAGCTCAGGGTAGCTGGTGCTGTGACCCCTTCGGTAGGGTAGCTTTATGCTCAGGGTAGCTGGTGCTGTGATCCCTCGGGAGGGTAGCTTTAGGCTTTGACCCCTGACTTTCTGTGTGCGTTCCCCGCTAGAGTGAGTCTCATGGCCATGAGTTCTACTTCCCAGTCCCCCATCTTCATCCTTCCTTCGCCACATCCACCCAGAAAATTGAAAACAAAAGAGATCAGCTGTCTTAGGATTTTAGTGTCAGTATGCCCTAGTCCCGGGAGGCTTCTTAGCCCTCCCATGGTCCTAGTTTGTTTAGTTGTTTCCCTGTTTTCCAAATAACCATGTTACATCGATACTTCGTCCCGCATCAGATAGACTCCATATCCATACTAATTAAGTCCAGATGCCAAAGCCAGATCCAGCTTCAGTCATACCAAGATAAAGTGTGGTGTGATGTTGTGCCCATGGGGGTAAGCAGTATAATCTTAGGATGGCCATGGCTTTATGATCATGATGCCACCCTTTATGGCCAGTCTAATGCTTGTATGTTTACATTTCATGGAAGGAATATCACCATAAACCCCACCCCACCTCAGAGAGCAATCAAGAGAGGATCTAGCTCACTTAAGGAGAAGAAGTCTGGAGTTAATCTTATTACCATAAAGGAACTAGAAAAAGAGATATCTGAAGAAACTACTGTTTGGATGTTACCTGTGAAAGAAGTATCTGATCAATCTGATAAAGAGTACCCTTAGGAGGTTAAGGGAGTCTTTAATGAATTCAATGATATATTTCCTAATGATTTACCTGACCAATTACCAACATTAAGGGATGTCCAATATGCTATAGATCTAGTCCCAGGAGCTATCATAGCCAACCTACCCCACTATAGAATGAACCCAACTGAACACTTAAAGCTTCAAAGATAGGTAGGTGAACTCCTTAGAAAAGGGTTTATTAGGGAGAGCTTAAGTTCTTGTGCTGTACCAGCCCTATTAACCCCTAAGAAAGATGGCATGTGGAGGATGTGTGTTGATAGTCATGCCATAAATAAAATTACTGTGAAATATAATTTTCCCATCCCCTACTTGGATGACATGTTTGATATGTTTGCCGGTGCCATAATTTTCTCAAAGATAGACCATAAGAGTGGCTATAATCAGATGAGAATTAGACATGGGGATGAATGGAAAATAGCTTCTAAAACCAAAGATGGTCTATTTGAGTGGGTTGTAATGCCTTTTGGATTATCGAATGCCTCTAGCACTTTCATGAGAATTATGACCCAAGTCCTTAGGATGTTCATAGGTAAGTTTGTGGTAGTATATTTTGATGACATCTTGATTTATAGAAAAACTAAAGAAGACCATCTAGAACATCTGAAATAAGTTTGCTTGACCCTTAAGAAAGAGAACCTCTATGCTAATTTGAAAAAGTGTGGTTTCATGACCCATAGAGTTATCCTCCTAGGCTTTATGGTGACCACTAAAGGAGTAGCAGCTGATCCAGAAAAGGTCAAATTGGTGGGGACAACAGGATCAAAATAGATCACTAGATCCCATATGGTTTACTGATTAAGGTTTTAGAACCTTAGTCATGTATCATAATTTTGTAAGCAAGTAAGATTGAGACCTGTAATAAGTTGAGACTACTTGATTGTATCTCAACCCTAGTCCAATATTGAGTCCTGTATTTTAGTATGAGTCCAGTATTAGTCTAGTTCATGTAGAGAGAAAAAAATACCCTATTTTGGAGTCCCACTAGGCCTCATCCAAGAGTCAAAAGCCACTACATCAGCTTATTACATCTTGTTTGACATTCTAGAATCCTAGATACCCTCCATATGCCCTCTAGATGCCCTGATTCCCCATAGATGCCATTCTAGATGCCAGATTCATTCCAGATGCCTTGGAATATTCTCAATCCAGGGTGCCCCTTGATTCCAGGGATATACCGGTATCTTAGTCCAAGAAATTCCAAGCCCAGGAGCAAGGCCCATGCACCCTAGAACCAAGATTCCAAGAATATGCCAAATAAGAGGCAACCCAGGTACCAGGGCCCAAAGCCCAGGCACCAAACCAAAAGAGGCCAACCCCTTGGTACCCTTTGGAACCTACACACCCAAGCTAAGTCCAAGAGGCATCCTAGCCAAATCAAAGTGGCTTTGATCGGTCCATGGAAGGAGGAAGAATCCAAATGGAAGTTGGAAAACAAGTTTTTCTTTCATTCAACTATGTACTACTAGTTCTAGATTAATATTGTAGTCCTTCTCCCACTCAAACCTTGTAAACCTATCCTAACTAGGGGAGGAATGAAGTCTTAATAAGGAGAGGGCATGGGAACTCTATAAATACCCCACCCCTCCTCCTCTAGTATTCAATCAACTCTTATGAAATATTATTCTGCTGAATTAATTTAAGACTGGTGTCTTCTGTTCTTTTGGTTCCTTTGGTTTGTGTTCTTGTGTTGGCCGACCACTATCCTTGCAATTCCTCAATGCCCAAGCCTCCAACCTCACCTCTTGACTTCAGCCTTGGTGTTGGAAAGGAGCCCTGAAGCCATCCATGAAAGAAGGAGCCTCCCTTCTCCAGGCCGCTAGCCCTTCTTGCCCTAACCCCTTTCCTTCTTGTTTCATCTTATTATTTTCTCTTTGTTTCTTTATTTTGTGCCTAACCTTGATGCTTGTAGGATCCCCGAGGTGTTTCCCCTCCCAAGAGGAGGCTTTCTTTGCCTTCAGACCAGATCTAGATTGCCTTCAAATTCAGGAAACTACAGGCGTCATCTTCCAGGTATCAATCTGAGAGCTGTGTGACCCCTTCATCAGCAAGTTCTTCAATCTTTGCTTGGTACAATCCTTCCCACTCTTAATTTTTGTATTGATTGAAGGTTAGCTATCCTAAGCCGAGAATTTCTCAATTCTCTATTCTAGACTTTATTATTTTGCATGAGCATGCCTACAATTATGATGATTCTTTACATTGCTATTCATCCTACTAGTCTTTTCTTGATTTTGGGAATTTTGCTTGCAAATTAAAATTATAAAATTTTTTTAAAGAACTTAGTTTACTATTTTTCTTGCATTTTTATCAATCTTAGAGACATCCTACATTGGTTTGGTATCAGAGTAGGTTTAGGATAGAATTCATCTGTATTAGGATCACAAACCCTAATTTCTACATCCTGCTAGCTGCATTAGGTGTCTGGTTTTCATCTAATTTCGACCACCTAGGGATTTTATTTTTTTATGAAATTTGTATGACATTCTCTCTACCTTGTCCTCTATTTTATCATAATTTTAATTATTTTTATGGATAACTAAAAGTTCTATAATTTGGCATATTAAAAACCCAAACTAAAATCCTAATAATTCTATATCAGTATAAAAACCCTAAGATTTCCACCATCATTTGATTTTTTTTTCAAATAAAATTTGGTAAAAGTCATCAGCACCATCCATCCTCTTTCTCAAATTTTTTATGATTTTTTTCTATATCAGAATCCATGTCAAACACTGCATCAATCTGAACCCTAACTTTCAAAATTCTGTGAACTCTGCATTATTGACTCAACCTAAACTAATCAGCTTCAACACACCCCAATCCCAAGCTGATGCGAGACAACTCTAAGACTACTAAACATGCATGGAAAATAGTAAAAAAAAATTTTTATGATTTTTATAATTCTAATTGCAGGCTAGATTCCCAAAATAATGTAAAAACTAGCAGAAGGACTAGCAGTGCAAAGAATCATCGGGTCACAGGCATACCCATACAAACCAATGAAATACCCCGGATGGTGCGGGCACCAGACTCAGAAGAATACTTCAGGGCTCCATCTGGATCTCTGATTGACCTTGCCCAAAGAATTAGGGTTTTCTGGTTTTGTAATAAGGGTTGACTTGATCAACTCAATTTTGAGTCTGTAATTTTGTCATTTCAATTTTTGTTGGGTCATGTTGACTCAGTCCAAGTCCAAGGCCAAGGTAGGTGTCATTCCCTTTGCCATAGGGCACCACATTTTCCAGCTACAAGTGGGTGCCACACTCCCTGCCACATCTCCATCCAGTGTACCTTGGTCCCCACGCCTCAAGTAAGCAGGTTCTTTTTTCTTGCATCACTTGGGGGAGAAATCCATCAAGATACCTCAATCCAAGGAGGAGCCAACTTCTTTCCAGATAAACCCAAGCCAGGATGGCAAGAATTTTTCTTGAAGAGAGGATCAAGGAGGTGCCCCATAATGTTCCATAAAAATCCAAGTTATAAAAGGAAAGAGAGCATGTCTTGGGGAGAAAATCAAGGAGGCACCCAAAAGTTTCCAAAAGTGCCAAAGCCATGAAAGGAAGAAGCCTAAACTTGTGGAGCAAGACTAGGAGGTGTCCAAAAGAGCCAAACCATGAAGGGAAAATCCTTGATTCATGGAGAGATACTAGGAGACACCCCCATAACCTGCCATTTGGAGCTGATTTTCAAGTTTTCTTGGAGTTTTTGGGCTGCCCACTCATGGAAGGAGTCTTGGGAAGAGAATTTGATGCCTAAAGTGTGGGTTAGTCCAGTTAGTCCCACATGGAAAATGTATAAAATTTTATTTCTTGTTATGTCTATATATTCAACTCTATGTAACTCTTGAATTTAAAAATGATGAATGAAATCAATTTCTGTATGAGCTACTTTGTGTTTCTCTCTTCCGCACTTGTATTCAGGTGTTGAGCTCTGTGAGGGAGTAAATCTGGGTTCCCTAGGAACCTTGAGGAGGTGTGAGATCTCCAACCCCAAAATCCTAGCTTAGTCCACCCATCTCTACTCCACCACCACCAAACCCTAATTTTCCATCTACATCCCACGGCCCCTCTCTTCCACATAGAGGCCGGCCTCCAGCATCCAGGTTCAGATCAACTGTTTCAACTACAGAGCAAGTTCAACGAAGAGTCAGATCAGTATCAAGATCTCCGGAACTTCTACATCCAACAATCTTCATTAAGTCCTTAGGTCAGTGTCTTTCTTTGAGTTTCTGGTTCTTTTTTTTTTGTTCTTCTTCTTCCAGATCCTGAGTTCGAGAAGAAGGCCAACCTTGCCATAGGACTACAATCTGAGGATCCATTGCGAAGATACCCCGTCTCCAAGGATCCTACAATCTGCTCGAGAGTGTCCTTCAATTGAAGCAACGAGAGATATCACAGTCAGGTATAAAACCTTCTCTTCTCTCTTCGTCTGTTTCTTGAAAGAGGAGTAAACCCTAGGTCTGGGGGTTTCTCAATCCCCAGCGATCCTACTTCTGAGTTACTCTGATAATCCACTCCTTTTAATTATGCTTTCTGTCATTTCTTAGTTTCTTTCAACATTAGTTTATCTTTCCTTTGAGTCAAAGCCGACTTCTGAAAATAAATAAATAAAAAAAATACATTAATTTTAATTTTCTTCTGCATTCCACATTTTCGTTCTGCATCAATTTTTGGTATCAGAGCTTTCGTTCTGCATCAATTTTAGTATCAGAGCCCTGTCTAGGGTTTCTATCTTGTGTGCTTGTTTGAGTGTCTCTCCTTTTTACTTTGTCTGCTCGAAGTAGACTCCGCAGGACGTTTGGTCCTAGGAACAAAGCGAGGAGCAAACCTCCTCTTCCCATTCCACAAGGTGTTCCTAGGGCGTGTAGGGGATCCGCTGGGTTACAACTTCATAGCAGGAATTGTAAACGGGGGAAGCACCCCATTTTCAGTCTGTAACTATCCTATTGCAAGAATTGTTTCTCATTGTAGGTAACTCCAAATTGCATAATTTTTATTTTGATGGAACCAAGTAATTGAAGATATTTTACATAATTTTCCTGTGATTTATTGGTTTCCATGAAATTTCTGAGAGTTAAATTACTGCAACTCTGTTTCTATGTTTCTGCAATTCATTTTTTTGAGTGATCATCTCCTAATTCATCTTAAGGGCATTTGAGCATCTAAGATAAGGGGAGGAGTTGATAACCTCTTCTTAGCCCAAAACCACCACCCACTCATTAGATCCTAAGCCTAATTTTAAAATTTATTAGACTTAATTTGCCCTAGTGGGCTAGGGGCGTCAACAAGTCGGGTCAAGGCTAGTGTTGAGTCAGTTTGTCTAGTTACTCTGTGTGTGCTTTGTACTCAGTGTCTAGAATGGTGGTTCAGGGATTCTATCCCGAAGGGCTTGTGTGCTGGTCCGCCTACTTGGCCAATCACTGATTGGTGTCTAGGATTGGCATTTAGGGACCTAACACTCCCCTTACACCTGCCTGGCTGAGTCCCGAGTTACTACAGGCTTGCTTGCCACTCTGATTGGGCATCTAGTTTGGACTCTAGGTCTAGTGAGCCAGTAGTCGCTTTAGTCTAGTCACATTCAGTGTGTTTGCTTGCATCATCATGACTACCCAGAATGGAGTACCCTACCAACCTGGTCAAACCCAACCTGATTTAGAGGCCATGGTTAGAGCTCTTACTGAAAGTATGAACAAATTGAGTCAAGATATGACTGCTACTGTTACCTAGTGTAAAGAACAAGTCCATGAGAATTTTACCCAGCTTAGGGATCGAGTCCAAATACTTGAGAAACGTAGACATCAAAATTGGACCCCTAATCCAAAATTTAATAGGCCCCAACCTCATCCATGCCAGGAGCCTAGGAGGACCTTATACCGTGATCCCGAGCATAACCTTAGGAAGCCTAACCATGATATCTATAGTGTGGATTGTGTCTATGAGAGGTCCTTACAATATTCTAGACCAGTCACTCAACAACCCAAGTCTTCTAGATCAAACCATTTAGATCCACACCCATGCCCAAGTAAGGTCTCTACTAGCTTGAAACCCAGTGTGACCCAGGTTCCTATATCGCAAGAATGTTTGTTTTGTGGAGAAAGAGGCCATAAATCTAGTCAGTGCCCATGCATAGGACTGGCTTATGCACAGCTAAGTGGTAAGAATCCTAAGGATGACATTAATGAGGGAGAACCCAAGCCTACCAATGAGGAAGAAAGGTTAGGTATGACAAGCCTAGAATCAGTTGACCCGATTACCACTGACCCGAAACCCATTGAAGATGGCATCGAGGAAGTATATGATGCTGGCTTGAGTCTTGTTGATGAATATGAGGGGGAAGAACTTGAAGAATGTGACATTGATACTATTGGTTCCTTACCTGAGGAGACCTTGGAGAGCAACCAAGTGGTAGGACCAAGTTAAGAAATTGAAGAGATTTGTGAGAATCAGGTTCCTTTAGTCAAATACCCCCAGGAAGAACTCATAGTGTTAGCCCGAGCTATCAGTTCGCACCCTCTAATGATAGTCATTCCCCAAGTACCAATTGAAGATCTTTGCACTGAACTGTTTAAGTTTGCCCACCCTATGGTAGATCCTCTCTTTAGGATGACTGAATCAAGCCTCTTACAATTGGACCTTGTCCCATGCCCAGCCACTAAGGTCGCTCCCGTAATCTCAGTTGAACATCCTTGTCTTGAGCGGATTGATTCAACCAGTCCTGTAGAAGTCCTCCTTATGGCCCCAGACCCCTTCCTTCGCATGACTGACCTACCCTTCTATAGAGTATACCTTTCCGCACCCATAGGTCAAATTTCAAGTCTTGAGGTCATCATCCGTAGGCCCTCCCATGAATCATTCTCTAATCCAGTTCTTGAGAAAGTTGATCATTATTTGCTTAGAGAACAAACCTTAACTATTGCAATCACATGTCCTAGGCTACTTCCCGAACCATCTCTTGATCCATTCCTGGGAGTAGCAAACTTTTCCTTTTGTAAGGATGACCAGTTGACACTCATAGATCACCATTCAAACCTTCAGGTCACCACCTTTAGTCAACAGGTAATTCGAGACTCCACCTCATATCTCCTCCCTTTCTCTAGGACTTCCAATGCTTCTTACACCATCCGAATATACTTTGTCGAAGCCTTTAGAGTGAATCACGTGTCAGAACCTATTAGGTTTGCCACCTACTTCTGGAAGACCTTATGGCACCTACTAGGCATCCATAATAAGTTTTCATGCTCTGCATGCCTCCTCCGACCCAAGGTCAAACCTAGAGAACCTTAGTTTGTTAGGTTTAGACTTAGGGTTCCTTTGTAATAAAGTCCATTCTTTAGGAATGCGTCGTCAGTCTAGTTCAGTTTTCTTGACCCTTTACTAGGCTTTGGCTCAGATTTTGGTTTGATTGAGAGCACCAGGAATTGGGATTTGTATTTTGTCCAGGGCTGAAATTGCATTCAATGTTTCGATCAATAGGTCTATAGGCTAGAGTCCCTTTGAAATTGTTCATGGATACAAGCCACACACACCACTTGATCTGATTTCACTATTAGCCCACACACACAAGTCTCTTGATGCACTTGCATAGCATGTAAAGGACTTGCATAAAGAAATTCATGCCAAACTAACTTTAAGTAATGAAACTTATAAGAAGTTGGCTGATTCTCAAAGCGAGTCAAAACTTTTGTTGAGGGAGACTATGTAATGATTAGGTTAAGGCCTGAATGGTTTCCTCCTGGAACCGTTAGAAAGTTACATGCTAGAGGAGCTGGACCATTTAGAGTAGTGAAGAGAGTAGGACCCAATGCCTATGTGCTCGAGTTGCCTCCAGAACTAGGCAATAGCTCTACTTTCAATATTACAGACCTAGTAGAGTACAGGGAGCCAGCTGTGATTCCCAGTGAGCCTTTTGAACCTAATCCTGTTATTAAGAGTGATCCCGACCCTGTGTGTCCACCAACAAACTGGCCTGTGAGGAAAGAGTAGATTGAAAAGATCCTGGATGATCAGGTTATCTCTACTCGTAATCGAGGATACCAAAGATACTTGGTCCACTGGCAAGGAAGGCCAGACTCTTATGACTCTTGGATCTCCCGAGAAGAACTACAAGATTTGGATCTAGACCTCTTGGAGAGATACCAGACCCAACTTGAGCCTTACTCGACAAGGTCGAGTTCCACCCACCCCGGGAGAATTGGTGTGGGCACCAGACTCAGAAGAAGGCTTCAGGGCTCCATCTGGATCTCTGATTGACCTTGCCCGAAGAATTAGGGTTTTCTGGTTTTGTAATAAGGGTTGACCTGATCAACTCAATTTTGAGTCTGTAATTTTGTCATTTCAATTTTTGTTGGGTCATGTTGACTCAGTCCAAGTCCAAGGCCAAGGTAGGTGTCATTCCCTTTGCCATAGGGCACCACATTTTCCAGCTACAAGTGGGTGCCACACTCCCTGCCACATCTCCATCCAGTGTCCCATGGTCCCCACGCCTCAAGTAAGCAGGTTCTTTTTTCTTGCACCACTTGGGGGAGAAATCCATCAAGATACCTCAATCCAAGGAGGAGCCAACTTCTTTCCAGATAAACCCAAGCCAGGATGGCAAGAATTTTTCTTGAAGAGAGGATCAAGGAGGTGCCCCACAATGTTCCATAAAAATCCAAGTTATAAAAGGGAAGAGAGCATGTCTTGGGGAGAAAATCAAGGAGGCACCCAAAAGTTTCCAAAAGTGCCAAAGCCATGAAAGGAAGAAGCCTAAACTTGTGGAGCAAGACTAGGAGGTGTCCAAAAGAACCAAACCATGAAGGGAAAATCCTTGATTCATGGAGAGATACTAGGAGACACCCCCATAACCTGCCATTTGGAGCTGATTTTCAAGTTTTCTTGGAGTTTTTGGGCTGCCCACTCATGGAAGGAGTCTTGGGAAGAGAATTTGATGCCTAAAGTGTGGGTTAGTCCTATTAGTCCCACATGGAAAATGTATAAAATTTTATTTCTTTGTTATGTCTATATATTCAACTCTATGTAACTCTTGAATTTAAAAATGATGAATGAAATCAATTTCTGTGTGAGCAACTTTGTGTTTCTCTCTTCTGCACTTATATTCAGGTGTTGAGCTCCATGAGGGAGTAAATCCGGGTTCCCTAGGAACCTTGAGGAGGTGTGAGATCTCCAACCCCAAAACCCTAGCTTAGTCCACCCATCTCTACTCCACCACCACCAAACCCTAATATTCCATCTACATCCCACGGCCCCTCTCTTCCACATAGAGGCCGGCCACCAGCATCCAGGTTCAGATCAACTGTTTCAACTACAGAGCAAGTTCAACGAAGAGTCAGATCAGTATCAAGATCTCCGAAACTTCTACATCCAACAATCTTCATTAAGTCCTCAGGTCAGTCTCTTTCTTTGAGTTTCTGGTTCTTTTTTTTTTTGTTCTTCTTCTTCCAGATCCTGAGTTCGAGAAGAAGGCCAACCTTGCCATAGGACTACAATCCGAGGATCCATTACGAAGATACCCCATCTCCAAGGATCCTACAATCTGCTCGAGAGTGTCCTTCAATTGAAGCAACGAGAGATATCACAGTCAGATATAAAACCTTCTCTTCTCTCTTCATCTGTTTCTTGAAAGAGGAGTAAACCCTAGGTCTGGGGGTTTCTCAATCCCCAGCGATCCTATTTCTGAGTTACTCTGATAATCCACTCCTTTCAATTGTGCTTTCTGTCATTTCTTAGTTTCTTTCAACATTAGTTTATCTTTCCTTTGAGTCAAAGCCGACTTCTGAAAATAAATAAATAAAAAAAATACATTAATTTTAATTTGCTTCTGCATTCCACATTTTCGTTCTGCATCAATTTTTGGTATCAGAGCTTTCGTTCTGCATCACCGGACCTGAGAGTTAAGAAACCTCCAACTTTGGATAGTTTATCTTCATCTAAATTAGATAATAAGATAAGGGAAGGTATCTTACCGGTTAGAGATTTGAATTTTGTGGTAGCAAGGATCACACGCACTCTGATCGGAGCCTGGAAGAAGAAGCCTTGTCTCCCTCGAATCTGATGGCAAATCTAGGCAGTCTGGGCAGCAAAGAAGGCCTCCTCAATGGAGGGGAAGCAACTCGGGGATGCTACAAGCATCAAAGGTTAATCAAAGTAGCAAGTAAAAATTAGAAAAGGAACTAGGTTTGAAAGAAATCAAGATTAGGGCAAAAAGCTGGTAGTCGGGGAAGAAGGAGCTCTTGGGCTTAAATGGTAGCAAGGACTCCTGTTCCTTGGGTGTGGCTGATCTCCAAGGATGCCAAGGGATGCTAGGGCAGTGGGGTTTCAATCCGGGAACACAAGGAGAGCACTCAAAGAGAGAACCAAAACTCAAACTCATGACAATCTCACAAAATTTCAGCAAGGTTTATTCATATCAAAAAGATGCTTACAAGAGGGGGAGGGGTGGGGTATTTATTGAGTTCCCATGCCCTCACAAACCATGGTTACACTTGGGTTACAAGTCCTCTTCCAAATTAGAATACAAGTCCTTTCCTAGCTAGGTTAGAATTACATAGTTTAAAAAGATTAGAAATCCCAAATAGGTTAAGAACAAACTTGGTCTTCTCCTTCTTCTCTTCAAGTTGGACTTGGTCAAACCTCTTTGGACATGGTAAACACTTCAAGGATGCCTAAGGGGGCATGTTGGACCTCTAGGAGCAGCAAGGGGCTGGCCCAAAGGGGCTTTGGTGCATGGGTTTGGGCCTTTGGAAGCTGGGGTGGCCTGTTAGCCTGGTAGCAGGAATATTCACTGGAATCTTGCTTCTTAAGGGCTTGGGCTTGGCACATGGGCTTGATTTCTTTGTGCTTGGATGCTGGTGGACCTCTAGAATCATGAGTGCCCTGTTCTGAGAATATGCTCTGGCATCTGGAAGGGAATCTAGCATCTGTAGAGAATCTGGAAGGAATCAGGGTTTCTGAAAGCATCTTGGATCCTGGGTTGTCACACAAAATCCAATGGGCTGATGTAGTGGCCTTTGACTCATTGATGTGGCATAGTGGAACTCCAAAATAGGGTAACCTCCTCTCTTGTACAAAAATTAGGCTCATACTGAACCCATAACTAATGTACAGGCCTCAAAATACTGACTAGTTTGAGGGTTGAGACAAATCAACTAACCTCAACTTATTACTGGACTAAATTCTAGTTGATTACAAAATTTGACACATGGCTAGGTAAACCAAATAGGGCCCAGTAACATATGTCTGATCCTGGTGCCCCCACCAATTCTCCTGAGGTGGGAGGAACTCGATCCCATCGAGTGTGGGATAACTTGGCTCTCATAGTGCTCGAGTAAGTCTATGTTAAGGTGCTGCAGATCCTCACGGGTGATCCACAAGTCCTCAGATTATGGCCGACCTTGCCACCGAACCAAATACCTCTGATAGCCTCTATTACGAGTACATATGGCTTGATCGTCCAGGATTCTCTCAATCTTTTTCTCACTATTTGGCCAATTATATGTGGACACTCTGGGGTGGGTTCTCTCTCAAAGGGAGGGATAGGCTCAAGGTGCTTGCTAGGTATCACTACTGGCTCCCTAGACTCTATAAGATCTGAGATGATGAAGGTGGAGCTAATACCTAAATCATTGAGTATCTCATGCACATAGGCATTGGGTCCAAGATATTCATTATCTTAGATGGGCCAGCTTCGCGAGCAGAAAATTTTTTACAACTACAAAATCCCCTGCAAAATTCTTTATCTCTCTTTTGGGAATTAGCCAAGTTATCAGTTAGTTCATTAGTTATGTTTGGCATTTGACTAATTTTCATATGCATATGATGTGCAGAGGGTAGTGCAGGTGTAGACAAATGGGTTTGGACTGTGAATTTTATTGGACTCAAGATTGATACCTAAATGACTTGACTAGACATCCTTTTTAAAGAAATATATTGAACTCTACGGGACAAAACCTAAAAGACTATAGATTTATTAGGTTTGACCCTCGCATGACATGCACATGAAAACTTACTATGTGCTTCTAGTAAATGCATAAGGGTATGCAAGAAGTATGATGCAAACCTAACATGTGCAAGGAATGAATTTAACATGCAAACCTCTACATGATGCAGGTGAATGGTTAAAGAAATATAGAAAAACTAAAGAAAAGGCAAAAAATTAGAGGTGGATTAAGGGTTTGTCTGGCAAGAAAAGGGTTCGGGATTGATTAGATAGAATGGAATGCAAGAAGGTGTGTCATGAATTAGTCCTAGACTAATGAGGATTACCTTATGGGGTTGATGGGCACTTACAGGGTTTACAGTAAGGAAGAATGGATCACTAATCTCAGGGAAGAGATCATCAATTGGAACTATAGGATAACATTCTCTCTGAGGGTATTGATTAGCCAAATCCTTAATAAAGTCATTGAGTTCAAGAAATTTAGGACAAGGCTCTATGCTTGGGCTTTCGTCTAGTGGCTCCTCAGGTAAGATGCTAATTATAGGATTGGATTCCTCATGGCCTTCTTCCTTTAAGGGTTCTTCCACTACAGATTGGGTGTGGTTAAGGTCAGCTAACTCTAGGGTGGCTTCTACCTGGGTTTCTATTGGATCAACTAACATTGGATTGGTTTTTATTTGGGTTTGGTCATAATCAACTAATCCTGGGTCTTCTATAGGGTACTCTTCTAGATCTTCAATAGACTCATACTCCTCTACCAGACTTGGGTCAGCCGCATATATTTCTTCTTCCAAGTCATCTTGGTGAGCCAATGGGGTGGTAAGAGGGGTTTGGCTCATGAGAAATTGACTAGGGTCTGGGCTAACAGGGGTGGGTAAACTAAGGGTTATGGGTTCAAAGGTTATGGGTTTAATGGTTATGGGTTCAAAGGTTATGGGTTAAAATCTAGGAGTATCAATCTTATAGGGTTCAGGTTGACTAAGGGATAGTGGGTTACTACTGGGTTCATATCTAGGGACTATGGGTTCCTGGGGTTCAACTCTATGGGTCTTACCAAGGGTTCCTACTTGGTTGAATCTTTGGTTCATTCGGTCAAGCTTAGAATCAGATTGGTCAAACCTACGGTTTATTTGGGCTAGCTAATTTTGGGTTTGGGATAACTTGAAGTTCATTTGGGAGATAATCTAATCACTCATGGCCTTCATCATGGCCTCAAAATTGGAATCCATAGTTGGGTTTGGTTGGGGTTTAGACTTTTGATATTGGGTTCCTAATCTAGTGGTCATGCAACAAATCAAACAATCAAAATGAAATGATGCAACCAAGCATGCAAAAGAGAAAGAAAAGGCTAGTATAACCTAGGGTTTCCTAGACCTAGTGCCAAAAATTGGGTGGGTCTGCTCAACTTACACCTAACCCAATAGCTAATCCTTCCACTGGCTAGGTAGGGGGTGGGAGTGTGGGAGGCCCCCCTGCTTTTGCAGGGACCCAATTAAAAACCACAATACCACTTAGGTCGTTTGACTCTGGACTCCCAGCCTTAGACACTAGCTTTCAGTAATAGCTAAAAGGTTAAATGCACTAGTTGGCCCACTAGGGCAAATTAGGTCTAATTGATTTTAATTAGGCTTGGTTTAGTTTGATGATGGTGGTTTCGGGCCTAGGACAGGTGATGAAATCCTGTCCTGATCTGAGATTTTGAGTTACCCTTAAGATTAGGTTAAAATGATGGCAATCAATGGCCCTAATGCAATCTAAAACAATCAGAAAATAAAATATTTTTATAATGATTTATGATGTGTCAAGTTAGGTTTATGTTAACTGGGGTTATCAAACAAAGTTTGGCTTGGGATTGGGGGTTTGGTAGTTGATTAGGTTAGGTTGAGTCAAGATCCAGGATGTAGCAGAAATCAGTGAATTATGATTTTAGTGGTTGCAGATTTTGACAAAGATTATGATGAATAAAAAATACAAAAAAAAATTTAGAATAGAGGATGGACGGTGTGGATGATACCTACCAAATTTCATGCAGAACAAAAATCATATGATGATTCAAACCTAGGGTTTTCTAGACTGCTACAGAAATTATCAGAATTCTATTAGAGTTCCTATTATGCAAAATTTTGGAGATTTAGAGTTTCATTAAAAATAATTAAAAACTCTGATAATTACTAGGACAGAACATATGATATGCAGTGAAAATATCAAAGAAAAATAAAATATTTATGATGCCAAAATAAGATGAAACTTAGACAACTAATGCAGTGGATAGAATATAGAATTAGGGTTTGTGACTGTGATGCAAATAAAAACTATCTTAAACCTGCTCTGATACCAAACTGATGTGTGATGACTCTAAAACTGCTAAACATGCATGGAAAATAGCAAAATATTTTTTTTATAATTTTTATAATTTTAATTGCAAGCTAGATTCCCAAAATAAAGTAAAAACTAGCAGAAGAACGAGCAGCGCAAAGAATTATCGAGTCGCAGGCATACCCATACAAACCAATGAAATATCCAGGACCCGAGAGTTGAAAAAAGCCCGACTTAGGATAGTTTATCTTCATCTAAATCAGATAATAAGAGAAGAAAAGGTTTCTTACCAGTCAGAGATTTGAATCAATGGTAGCAGTGATCCCACGCACTCTGATCGGAGCCTGGAAGAAGAAGCCTTGTCTCCCTCGAATCTGATGGCGAATCTGGGTGGTCCGAGTAGCAAAGAAGGCCTCCTCAGGGGAGGGTAAGCACCTCGGGGATTCTGTGAGCATCAAAGGTTAATCAAAGCAGCAAATAAAAATTAGAAAAGGAACTAGGTTTGAAAGAAATCAGGATTAGGGCAAAAAGCTGGTAGTCGGGGAAGAAAGCGCTATTGGGCTTGAATGGTAGCAAGGACTCCTGTTCCTTGGGTGTGGCTGATCTCCCAAGATGCCAAGGGATGCTAGGGCAGTAATTTTTCAATCCAGGAACACATGGAGAGCACTCAAAGGGAGAACCAAAACTCAAACTCAAGACAATCTCATAAAATTTAGCAAGGTTTATTCATAAGAAAAAGATGCTTTCAAGAGGGGGAGGGGTGAGGTATTTATAGAGTTCCAAAGCCCTTACTAACCATGGTTACACTTGGGTTACAAGTCCTCTTCTAAAGTAGAATACAAGTCCTTTCCTAGCTAGGTTAGAATTACAAAGTTTAAAAGGATTAGAAATCCTAACTAGGTCAGGAACAAACTTGGTCTTCTCCTTCTTCTCTTCAACCTGGACTTGGTCAAAACTCTTTGGATGTGGTCAACACTTCATGGATGCCTAGGGGGGTGTGTTAGGCCTCTTAGAGCAGCAAGGGGCAAGCCCAAAGGGGTTTGGGTGCATGGGTTTGGGCCTCTGGAAGCTGGGGTGGACTGTTAGCCTGGTAGCAAGAAATTCCCTAGAATCTTGCCTCTTAAGGGCTTGGGCTTGGCACCTAGGATTGATTTCATTGGGCTTGGATGCAGGTCGACCTATGGAATCATGGGTGTCCTATTATGAGAATATGCTCTGGCATCTAGAAGGGAATCTGGGCATATGTAGGGAATTTGGAAGGAATCAGGGTTTCCGGAGGCATCTTGGATCCTGGGTTGTCACACAAAATCCAATGGGCTGATGTAGTGGCCTCTGACTCCTATATGTGGCCTGGTAGAACTCCAAAATAGGGTAACCTCTTCTTTTGTACAAAAATTGGGCTCATACTGAACTCATAACTGATGTACAAGACTCAAAATACTGACTAGGTTGACGGTTGAGATAAATCAACTAACATCAACTTATTACTGGATTCAATTCTAGTTGATTATAAAATTTGACACATGGCTAGGTAAACCAAATAGGGCCTAGTAATCTATGTCTGATCCTGGCGCCCCCACCACAATCTCAATTTGTTTGCTAACCTAATCAACCTAAACCTAATTTGTGGTGCGGGACAAGGGGGTTAGGGCTAGGGATGCTGGGATGGATGCTTATGATGCAAGGAATTTCTTTTTTTTTTTTTATGTTTGATGAGTTTTAGATATTTGTTTAAGGTTTCGATTCTCGATCACAAGCAAAGGTAAGAAATACGAAGAACAGTAATGAAAGCTTACGCTAGCAGTTCAAAGCCCTAAAAGTGAAAACGAGAACAGGACCCCGGGATTAAGAAACCCCGGTAGGACTAGCTCGACCTACAATATCTACTTAGGAGATAAAGGGAAAGCAAACCTCAAACTTCTGGAGCGCCCGGTGCAGAGATTGCTCAACTCGGCGGATGCGGCCTGGATGCCTGAGTAGTCGAACCCGTGGGAGCACTGGCTTGGGGTCGGGAGGTCATGATGGCAAAGTTGATTGTCTCCAATGCCTGAGATGCCAGGGAGGACTAGTAGGCAATAAAAGAAGGGTCAGCGAAATGTGGAGAGGCACGAGAAGGAATTGAGATGGAGTTGGGAAGGGGCTTCGAGCCCGGTGGCCGGCTGGATTCCGAAGTCGAAGTTGGAGATAACTTGGGGCCTCGCACCCCGCGGTGTCCCGGAGGATGAAGGAATGTGGCCTCACACCACACGACATTCTGGAGGACGAAGGATTCGCGATGCCCTGGGGTGACGGACAGGTGGCCTCACACCACTCAACGTCCCTGGGGACGAATGCAATTCCACTCAAACCTTGCCTAAGAGACAATGGTTGGTGGGTGGAAAAAACTCAAACTTTTCATTAATCACTCAATCATTCAATAGTTTTATAAGGGAGGGATTGGGTCCTTTAAATAGGCACCTAAGACCCATTTGAAATTCAAATTACAATATTCATGGTGGCGCCCAAGATTTTCCATCATCTCCTCTCTTTGGCCGACCAAATAACTTGGGGTTGGGCGTGGCATGAGGAAAGGCTTGGAGAGGGGGATTGGTCCCTTAACTTCCATCCTTAGCATGCTTATTTTGGGAAGAAGGAGTGGGGCATGGCTTGCTTGGAGGGATGTGTTCCCTTGGAGTCTTCAACGCCATCTCTAGGATTGATTCAAGGCCGACCAAGGGAGAGCTCCATGGGTGTTGCATGGTTGAGGGCTTGAAGCGGGGAGTGTGTCCTTTGACCTTCCTTTCTTGTATGAACACTTTGGGAAGAAAGCTTGGAAGGGGGCTTGCTTTGAGGCTTGGTTTCTTCAAGGATCTTTAACGCCCCTCTTTTGATGGAACAAGGCGTGATGCGTGGGAGGGAAGAGGGGGATGATGTTTCGTCCTTTCAATGTCGCCCAAGGCGTGTGGAAAGCATGGGGGTGCCACTTTGTTTCCCTTCTTGGATGCCTAAGTGGCAGCTGATGTGGCGCCACGTAAGTAGCTGAGGTGGCACCTGAGTTGGCATTATCCCAAGTTGAAGGGATGGGTTGGCCCACCAGAACTTGATTTGGTGAAGAAAACCAGGGTGACTTCAATTGGGCTTGGGTCCAGTCCAAATCCAGACTCAAACAAATACAGGACTCATGACCTAACTTGATCCAAATTGGTCAAGGTACAGGACTAAACAATCTTTGACAAGAAATTATTAAAATGCTTTGGGCTCAAGGCCTTATTATAGGACTCATAGAAGGGGGAACCCTAATCTGAGATCCACAGAGGGTTGAGGAGCCTCTGTCGGATCCTGGTTCCCACACCAATTTGCCACCTCATAAAATACACATAAAATATTTTTATTTTTTGGATTGTTTTAGATTTCATCAGGACCATCGATTGCCATCATCTCTTTAACCTAATCTTAAGGGCAATTGCTATCTAACATCAGGGCAGGATTTCACCACCTGTCTTGGACCCAAAACAACCACCAAAATTCTGACCCAAGCATAATTAAAATTAATTAGTCTTAATTTGCCCTAGTGGGCTAGGTGACACCCAACAGGTCAAGTCCGACTATATGGGCCAACAAGTGCATTTAATCCTGTGGCTATTATTGAAAACTGGTGTCTAAGGCTTAGGGTCCAGAGTCAAACAACCTAAGTGGACTGATGGTTTATAATTAGGACCTTGTGACAAGCAAGGGGAGCCTCCCACCACCCCACCACCTACCTAGCCAATGGAAGGATTAGCTGTTGGGTTAAGTGTAAGTTGAGCTGACCTATTCAGTTTTAACTCTAGGTCTAGGAAACCCTAGATTATACTAACCCTTTGCATGCTTGGTTGCATTCATTCCACCTTGATTGTTTGTTTGTTTGCATGACCACCAGGTTAGGAGTCCATTACAGTCAGTCTAAGCCCAAACCTAATTCAACCATGGACCCCAATTTTGAAGCTTTCATAAAGACAATAACTGACCAATTTGCCCAATTAAACCACAAGTATGACCAAACCAATGCCCAAACCCAAACGCAATTTGCCCAGATTAATAGTAGATTAGACCTAATGATCCAATCCAATAACCAAACAACCCATAGAATTGATCCATTAGATGACCAAGTAGGAACCCTAGGCAAGACCCATAGAGCTGAACCCCAGGAACCCATAGTCCATAGGAATCAGCCTAGTGCCAATCAGTTTTTCCCTAGTCAACCTAAACCCTATAGGATTAGTACCCCTAGCGATGAAACAAGTATTTGTCAGGAACCCTTTAGTCAACCCACCCATGTTACCCTAGATATTAGTCAATTTTTCCTTAGCCAACCTCCTCTTACCACCTTATTGGTTCACCAGAATGACATTGAAGAGGAGATATATGAGGCTAACCCAAGCTTAATGGAGGAGTATGAGGAAGAAGAAGAGAAGTTCCCTATAGAAGACCTAGAATTGGATGACCCAGTAGATACCCAGTTAGAAGCCAACCTATAATTAGCTGACCTTGACCACACCCAAGCTATAGTGGAAGAACTCTTAAAAGAAGAAGACCATAAGGAACCCAATCCTACTGTTAGATTCTTACTTGAGGGAATTTTAGAAGAGGATCCAATTTTAGAGCTCAGACCTAAATTTCATGAGTCAGAAGAGTTTATTAAGAACTTGATCTCTGTAACCAAGTACCCTCAGGATGAATTCCCTCCTATAGTTTCCATTGAGAACCTCTTTCATGAAATTAGTGACCCATTCTTCTATTATTTGGACCCTTTAGATAGATAGCAACCCCATAAGGTTAACCTCATTAGTCAAGGATTAATCCCTGACACCCCTTCTTATATCCTACTTTATCCAACTAACTCTGAACCATCTTATTTTTTACCCTACCCAACTGACCCTGAACTTTCTACCCTTTTCTGAATCTTCTTATGTTTCTTTAACCATTCACATGCATTTTATAGAGGTTTGCATATTGCACTCATTCATTGAGTCTGTTAAGTTTGCTTCCTACTTCTGGAAGACCCTCTGGAATCTATTAGGAGCTCATGTCACATTTTCATGTGCATACCAAACCAGGGTTAAACCAAGAGAGCCTATAGTCAGTTAAGCTTAGGCCCAAAGACTGTAATAGAAATGCATAGTCGAGTCTGCATGTCATGAGTCCCGTGCATCATCTATTAGGATTCTGCATGTGTCTAGCATATCTGCATCTACATCAGGAACTTAGCCAAAGTTAATCTAAGTAATGAAAACTATAAGAACATGGCTAATTCCTAAAAGAGAGTTAAAGAATTTTCTGTAGGAGATTATGAGATTGCAAAGAAATTTCATGCTCACGAAGCTAGCCCATTCAAAATAATGAGGAGCGTTGGACCCAATGCCTATGCGCTTGAGATACCGTCTGATTTAGGTATTAGCTCCACCTTCAAAATCTCAGTCCTTGTAGAGTATAGGAAGCCAGCAGTGATCCCCAGTGAGCCCTTTGAGCCACTTCCTTTCTTTGAGAGAGAACCCACCCTAGAGTGTCCACATGCAATTTGGCTAATTGGGGAGGAAAAGATTGAGAGAACTCTCGATGATCAAGCCATAGGTACCCGAGATAGAGCCTATCAGAGGTATTTGGTCCGTTGGCAAGGTCAACGAAAATTTGAGGACTTGTGCAGCACTGGTTAGGATTTGCAGTGCCTCAACCCAAACCCTGCTTGAGCGGTATGAGAGCCAAATTTATCCTTACTCGACGGGCTCGAGTTACTCCTACCCTGGGAGAATTGGTGGGTACACCAGGATTGGACGCAGATCACTGGATCACATATGGTTATTGATTAAGGTTTTAGAACCTTAGTCATGTGTCATAATTTTGTAAGCAAGTAAGATTGAGTCCTGTAACAAGTTGAAACTAGTTGATTGTGTCTCAACCTTAGTCCAGTATTGAGTCCTGTATTTCAGTATGTGTCTAGTATTAGTCCAGTTCATATACGAAAGAGAAGGATACCCTATTTTGGAGTCGCACCAAATCTCATCTAGGAGTCAGAGGCCACCACATCAGTTATTGGATCTTGTTTAACACCCCAGAACCCTAGTTACCCTCTAGATGCTCTCCAGATGCCCTGATTCCACCCAAATGCCATTCCAGATACCAGATTCCTTTCAAATGCCTCGGAATATTTTCAACTTAGGGTGCCCCTTGATTCCAAGGATATATCAGCATCTTAGTCCAAGAAATTCCAAGTCCAAGAGCAAGGCCCATGCACCCCAGAACCAAGATTCCAAGAATATGACAAATGAGAGGCACCTTAGCTACCATGACCCAAAGCCTAGGCACCAAACCCAAGGAGGCTGACCCCTTGCTGCCCTTTGGAACCCACATGCCCACGTTGAGTCCAAGAGGCATCCTAGCCAAATCCAAGTGGCTTTGACCGATCCAAGGAAGGAGGAAGAATCCAAGTGGAAGTAGGAAAACAAGTTTTTCTTTCATTCAACAATGTACTCCTATTTCTAGGTTAATATTGTAGTCCTTCTCCCACTCAAAGCTTGTAAACCTATCCTAACTAGGAGAGGGCTGAAGTCCTAATAAAGAGAGGGTATGGAAACTCTATAAATACCCCACCCCTCCTCCTTTTGCATTCAATCAACTCTTATGAAATATTATTCTACTGAATTATTTTAAGACTGGTGTCTTGTGTTCTTTTGGTTCCTTTGGTTTGTGTTCTTTTGTTCGCCGACCACTATCCTTGCAATTCCTCCACGCCCAAGCCTCCAACCTTGCCTCTTGACTTCAGCCTTGGTGTTGGAAAGGAGCCTTGAAGCCATCCCTGAAAGTAGTAGCCTCCCTTCTCCAGGATGCCAGCCCTTCTTGCCCTAACCTTTTTCCTTCTTGATTCATCTTATTATTCTCTTTTTTTCATTATTTCATGCCTAACCTTGATGCTTGCAGGATCCCCGAGGTATTTCTTCTCCCTAGAGGAGGCTTTCTTTGCCTTTAGACCGTATCCAGATTGCCTTCAAATTCAGGAAACTACAGGCTTCATCTTCCAGGCATCAATCTGAGAGCTGTGTGACCCATACATTAGCAATTTCTTCAATCTCTGCCTGGTACAAACCTTCCCACTCCTAATTTCTATTTTGATTGAATGTTAGCTATCATAAGTCAGGAATTTCTCAATTCTCGGGTCCTAACTTTATTATTTTACATGAGCATGCCTGCGATTATGATGATTCTTTGCATTGCTATAAATCCTGCTAGTCTTTACTTGATTTTGAAAATTTAGCCAGCAAATTAAAATTATAGAAAAATTCTAAAAAAATTAGTTTACTATTTTTCTTGCTTGTTTAGCAATCTTAGAGTTGTCCCACATCCCAAATCTATAGTAGAGTGGCCAATACCCACTAGTGTCCATGAAGTTAGAAGTTTCCATGGTCTATCCACTTTCTATAGGAGGTTTATTAGGAGATTTAGTACCATCATAGCACCAATTACTGATTGTATTAGGAAGGGTAATTTTGAATGGACCAAAGCAGCAGATAGAGCCTTCCTAGAGATCAAGACCAAGATGACACAAGCACCTATCTTGAAGTTACCTGATTTCACCAAAGTCTTTGAGATAGCTTGTGATGCTTCGGGAGTAGGCATAGGAGGAGTTTTGAGCCAAGAAAATCACCCAGTAGTCTTCTTCAGCGAGAAACTTAATGAGGCTAAACTAAGTGCCCAACCTATGACAAAAAGTTTTATGCGATAGTACAAGCTCTTAGATACTGGAGACATTATTTACTACCCCAGGAGTTTGTCCTTTACTCTGATTTCTGAACTCCCAGAAGAAATTAAACCCTAAGCATGCTAAGTGGGTAGAATTCATACAAGCCTATACCTTTGTTCTGAAACACCAAGCTGGAAATGAAAATAAGGTAGCAGATGCCCTTAGCAGATGAGCCTTATTGTTGAATACTATAAGCACTGAAGTCATTGGATTTGATAGGTTAAAAAAATATATATCAAACATGTCCAGACTTTAGTGAGGTTTTCTAAGCCCTTGCCCAAGGTCCATCTAGTATCCATAGCGAATACACCCTTCAAGATGGTTATTTGTTCAAGAATAATAGATTATGTATTCCCAGGACATCCCTTAGAGAATTCTTAGTCTGGGAAACCCATGTAGGAGGCCTTGCTTGTCAGTTTGGTAGAAACAAAACTATCTTAGCTATAGAGGACCAGTTCTTTTGGCCTAGTTTGAAGAAGTATGTTGCCAACATTGTGTCCCGGTGTCGAACTTGTGCTGTTGCAAAGCTGCAGAAGCAAAACACTAGATTATATAACCCTTTGCCAGCACCAGATCGTCCATGGCAAGATCTGAGCATGGACTTTGTGTTAGGCCTACCTAAGACCCTAAGAAAACATGATTCCTTATGTGTAGTGATCGATAGGTTTTCTAAAATGGCCCATTTCATACCTTGCTCTCAAACTTTTGATGCATCCAAAGTAGCCCGACTTTTCCTTGATCATGTGGTAAGGTTACTGGTGTGGGCACTAGACCTTTGATTAGGGTTTCAATTTTTTGGTCCTGTAACAAGGTTTTAAGCCTAAGCATTGTAATTTTAGTCATGAATTGAGTCTTAAGTGTTTGTGTTTAGTCCTATACTTTAACCAATTTGGTCAAGTTGTGTCCTGTATTGAGTCCAGTCCTGTAATGAGTCCTGTCCGAGTCCGGGTCCAAGCTGGAGTGGTCTTCGAGTCCAGCTTAACTACTATTGGGCCAAGCCTTGAAGGTCAACATGTCAACCCTAGGGCACCACTTCACGATCCCATGTGGCGCTACTTCACCATCCCATGTGGCGCCACCTCATCTTGCCAAGTGGGCGACACAAGTAGGACTTTCTTGGGTGCCAAATGGAGACACATCAAATATCCTTTCCTCCTTTACCTCCCTCCATCAAGCCACTTACCAAAGAAGGGAGGGCAACCAAGGAAAGGTTGAAGACAAAGGCCTTGCTCCAATCCTCAATTCAAGCTTCTCTCCAAAGAAGGGTGAGTAACCAAGGAAAGAAGGAAGACACAGGCCATGAATCTTGCCTTCTTCCCAAATTGAAGGTCAACTTTCCAAGTCCAAGGGAGCCAAATTCTTTCTTCCAAGCCCAATATCATGCCACACCCAAATCAAATTCAAGCCTTGGTCAGCCAAGAAGGAGGATTTCAAATTTCTTTTGAATTTCAGAATTTTTTTCGGTGCCTCATCAAGAGAAGGAATGTATTTTTTCATTCAAATTTTGAAAGGGTCTTAAAGTGCCTATATAAAGGACCTTACCCCCTCCTTTGTAATGTTAATGATGATGAATGAAAAGAAAATATTTGAGAGCGATTCTCTTTGTTAGTTTCCTTCATTTTTTAAGATCGTCGATCTCCGTGAGGGAGCACCTTCGCCTTCAGGCGTCGAGAGGTGTGAGGCCTTGAGTTACTTTATCTTTCACCAATTCATCTTCCATCTTCGAGTTCGGAGGCCACCGGATGATCCATCTTGGTGCCCAGCAAGAAGAACCCCCAATCAACATCATCTCCACCTTCTCTCCCTTATTTCTTCCTGATACTTATTGATTCTTAATCCTTCTATTGATTGTTCGCAGGTCCTCCAGGTACCACAAATACAGAGTCGATTTCCCTTGCCTTCGAGACCTTGGACAGAAAGCCGGCACATCCACAGGGGTTGAAGGCTCGATCATCCAAGCAGCATCCACGAGAGCGAGCGAACTTGATGTCGGACACTTCAGAACTTTAAGGTTTGCAACCCTAGACTCCTAAGGGGTTATTGATCCGAGAGCTATGTCCTACGGGGTTTCTCAATCCCGAGGTCCTCTTCCTATCCTGTTTAGGGACTTCCTTACTTGCTTGGATTTCTTTCATTATAAAACCCTAGATCTTCTTTTTGTTTGTCTTCAGGAATCCAAAATCCATATAAGAAAACTAAAAATTACAAAGAAAAAAAATCACCTGCATCATCTCATCCTGGCATCTAGTTAGTCCTGCACCATGTTTGGTTTCAGAGCATGGTTGGGACTTAGTACTTCTTAAGTACTTGGATTAGGTGCTTCACCAGGTCGTCCGGTCTTAGGAGAAAAGTAGGGTTTCAAGACCCTCTCCTCCCATTCCACGATGATATCCTAAGGCATGTAGGGGTGCCACTATGATAGACCTTTGAAGAGGAACACAAGAAGAAAAGTTTTTTTTAAAAAAAAAAATCAAAAGAAAATTTTTGCATCATTAGATCTCATCTTCTTTTAATTTCTACATTTTTTTTCTTTCCGTACATGGTCTGTTGTTTTAAGTGTTACTCTTTGCAGGAACCTCCAAACACTTTGGTTTTTTATTGTTAGATCACACATAAGTAAAAATATTTTTAATAATTTTCTCAGATTTTATTGCAACCTGTAGAATTTCTACAATCCAGAATACTACCTAAGAGAAAAATCTGTTCTGTTATTTTTCAGCAAGTGCATCTTTTCATGTTTTCATTTTTCAAGTAGTTTAATTTTGCATTTAGTGTCATCTCTTGTCATTTCCATCATTTTATTTCTGCTATCATACATCAAAAATCCAAAAACATAAATTAGATCCATCTCATTAGATCATTTGTATGCCATCATTTTTCATAAATCATCTTAAGGGCATCAATTTGACATAGGGTTAGGATTTCATTACTTGTCCCTAGCCCAAAAATCATCAACCTACATAACAAACCTAACCCCTAAGTGAAACAGAGTAGACACTTAACCTGCTCTAATGAGCTAAGGACACCCATGAAGTCGGGTCGAACCAAGTGTCAAGCAAATTTGGACAACTTGTTTGTGTGTGCTTGAGTATCTGGTGTCCAGGCAACTGGTTCAGGGACAAGAGCCCAAAGGAAGGTTGGTTGGTTCGCTTACCTGGCCAATTTCAAATTGATGTCTAAGGTAAGCAAAGAGGAACCTCCTCCAACCTTACACATACATGGCCAGGTGCCAAGTTACTACCACCAAGATTGTGATGCCGAACGGGATGGTGACGAGCGACGTGCCATGCTTATCTTAATTTTTATATATATATATTTTGTATTTTGATAGCAATAATTGATATCCTAATAGCAAAAGTAAACAAGAAGACCTAAAGAAAATAAAGTGACAACTAGTTATCGAAATTACCTACCCGTATGTGGATCTTATCAAACAATTGTAAGAAAGGATCGCGGTGATAGAGAAACCACCCTAGACTAGGTTACCTACTTTCAAGTTTTAGATCTAGAAGAAAGGAAGGGGTTTAGATTTACCAATATGCTTTGAAATTCTCTCGATTGAAGATATAGATCACAACATCCTAGAGTTGACGAACTCGACTTCAAAACGACTGATCCGGCATCTGGACTCCAATCACAACGGTTCCAAATCAAGGACTCCGATCTTTAGAGTTGGATCTCGAAAAGGGGGTTGATTATGCTTCCGGGATCTTCTTCTTCAACTTGCTTCAGGAATCTCTTCAAAGGATTAGATGCAGACCTTAAGAAACCTTCAAATGGCAATCTTGATAAAAGAACCGGAACCGATAACTGTAGAGCGTCGCACCCTACGAAACTTGAATGTCGCACCCAATTTGTTCTATGCATCTCACCTAGCACCTTCAAGCAAGCTAGCTATGGAGGAATTGGAAACTTGGATGTCGCACCCATGTTGTTCTAGGGGTCTCACCTAGCACCTTCATGCAAACTAGCTATGGAGGAATTGGAGAAAATGCAACAGCACTTTATATTACTCATAATATCATTGCTTACAAAAAAGGACTTTGGGCTCTATTTATAGCCTCATTAAAAGTAGAAAGATGGGTTGAAATTTAAATTCAAAATAAAAGAAGAGGAAATTACAATTAAGGTTTTGGAATAGGTGCCAATGCTTCATAAAGATGATTATCTTGACTTGATCTTCTATCTTCCAATTTGATCTTCTCCATTTTTTCTTTCCTTGGCCGATTGAAGTTAAATTACTGTATTTTAATGAGAGTGGAGCCCACTTAAAACACCTCCAAGAGAAAATTCATGTAGAAGGGAAGAGAATTTATGAAAAGTAGTAAAGCTTTAACCAACTCTCTTGAACGCCTTTAAAACTTGTGCCATTTAATGCCTTCAAATCTTGTGCCATTTAATGTCTTCAAAACTTGTGCCATTTAATGCCTTCAATGCTTGTGCCATTTAATTCTTCATTTAAGACTCCTTGATTGCTACCTTCAAAAGCTTTCTTCAAGAAACTCCCTCCACCTTTAAAGCTCCTTAATTGCTGCCTTTATAAAACTCCTTCAAGAAACTTCCTCCACCTTTAAAGCTCTTTAATTGCTGCCTTCATAAAGCTCCTTCAAGAAACTCCCTCCACCTTTAAAGCTCTTTGTTTGGTGAGAGAATACATGAAAAGTTTTCTTGGAAGAAAGAATAGGTGTGGAGCTTCCTTTCTTCAAGTAGCCAAATAAATATGGATGTGGTCCCCTCTTAACTCTCTTCATATTATGTAGACTTAGTCAACTCCATACAAAAATAGCTTAGGTCCTATTAAAATCCAAAATGGATCCAAAGACTAATTAAATCAGATTGGTTCAACTGATAGAGATAAGATGGCATGGATGCTTCTTTCTAGCTTTATTGTCCCCACCAATTCTTCCAAGGTGGGAGAAACTCGACTATGTCGAGTAAGGGTTAGCTCTGCTCAGGTACCTTTCTAGCAAATCTGGATCAATCTTCTACAAATCCTCTCGAGTTATCCAAGAATCATCAGAGTCGGGATGTCCTTGCCAATGAACCAAGTATCGCTGGTAGTCCTTGTTCCGAGTAACAATCATTTTGTCATCCAATATTCGTTCAACCCTGTCTCTCCAATTTGTGGTTTTTGCCAGTGGACAATCAGGGATGGGTTCACTCTCAAGAATGGGGTCAGGCCCAAACGGCTCACTAGGTAGCAGTATCAGCTCCCTATACCCTGCAAGATCTGATACGTTGAAAGTTGGACTTATGCCTAAATCTGGTGGTAACTCAATCTCATAAGCATTAGATCCAAACATACGAAGTATTTTGAAAGGTCCTGCACTTCAGGCATGTAATTTCTTGATCGTTCCAGAAGGAAATCATTCAGGTCTGAGCCTGATCATAACTTGGTCCCCTACTTTAAATTCTTTAAATCTTTTGTTTGAATCAGCCATTGGTTTATATAAGTCATTGCTCTCTTTAATTTTTTTAATGATTTCATTATGCAAGTTCTTTATGTGTTGTGCAAATGACTCAGCAGACTCAGATATGCGTGCATTAATAGGTAAAGGAACCAGATCTAATGGCTTCCTAGGTTTGTATCCATGAATAATTTCAATCAGACTTTTTCTAGTAGATATATTGACTGAATTGTTATAAGCAAACTCAGCTCTAGGCAATAATAGATCCCAATTAGCAATATTCCCTCCCAATAAACTCCTCAATAAGTTCCCTAAAATTTGATTTACTACCTCCGTTTGACAATCAGTCTGCGGGTGGTAGGTAGTAGAATATGTCAATTTGGTTCCTAACATATACCATAAGGTTTTTCAAAAGTAGCTAATGAACTTAACATCACGGTATGATACGATGGTTTTAGGCAAACCATGTAACCTAACCACTTCATTCATGAATACTTTGGCCACTCTAGATGCGTCATAAGTTTGGGAACACGGGATAAAATAAGACATCTTAGAAAACCTATCTACTACCACAAAGATAGAATCATGTCTCCTAGGAGTTTTAGGTAATCCTAAGACAAAGTCCATACTTAAATCTTGCCATGGGCAGTCTGAAACAGTGAGTGTGGTATATAATCCAGTATTCTGCTTTTGTTGCTTAGCCACAACACATGTCCTACATTGGTGGTGCGGGCACCAGGCTCAGGAAGAGGCTTCAGCTAATGCCAAGTTCTTTATGGATAGAAGACTAGGAATTTAAGTCCTGTAATAAGTTTATGAATCCTGTATTTATTTTTATTTGAATAATTGAGTCCTGTTTTATTTTAATTTGGATCCAATTAGAGTTAAATTGGCTTTGTATTGAGTCAGGTTCAAGATCTATTTGCATTGGGCTTCAATTAAGCAAGAATGTGTGCAACCAACTTCACCAACTACTTGGAGCACCAAATCATCAAAGCACCATGCCACCTTGGAAGACAAGTCATGCCAACTTGGAGGATAAATCATGCCACATCACCAAGACACATCAACCATGAATTTTAAAATTTGAATGAATCTCCACTCTTTATGGGTGCCCACCTTGTAATTAGGAGATTTAAATTTGAATGGGCCACTACTATCTTCATGGGACAACCCTTGATTTTCTCCATGAAAAGTGTTGCATTTTGAATTTGAAAAGGAGTTTAAGGTTTATAAAAGCTCCTAGAATTCTCTTGTAATGGTAATGATGAATGAAGAAGAAGTTTTTTTTGAAAGCTTTTCCCATTGCTAGTCAAAGTCTCTTGAGAGAAGGAAAGGTGTGAGACCTAAGTTACCTAGCCAATCCAATTTCTAACCCATACTCCATTTCTATTTGATCAACCTAGAAGACTCTCCTACAATCCACTCCAAAATTCGTCCATCTCCTCTTCCAAAGGTGTCTTCTACAAAGAAGTTCAACATGCCAACAAGTGAAGGAGGTTTAAGTTGTGGACACCAAGGAAGATCTACTTCAAGCCAAGCTTAATCCTTATTACTCCATTCCAAATTCTCTTTATCCATTCCTACAACCTCCCATCTAAACCTGTTAATCTTTTCATCTCCTTGTGCAGGATCCCCGGGTCTCATGGTTTCCAAGATGAAGGTTTACTATGCCAAAGAATCTGAAGCAGGAGGCCTTGAAACCTAGAGTAATTTCTTTGTCATTTAGGTACCTCATCTTGAGTGTCCTTTATCCCATTTTCAAAACAATAATAGCTGGGTAACCATTCTTATACTTTCTTTCAGATCTAAAATAGCAAGGTAAGCTAGCCCTAACCTGTGTGGTTTCCTAACCACAAAGGTCCTTTCTTAATTACTTTGAGAGAGTTTCTTTCTAGTCATGTTTTTCTCTATGTTCCTTTCCTGAATTTCTATTTCTTTTATAGAATAGCTGCATGCCTATTTGCCTCATCAACATTTAATCTCTTTAATCCTTAGAGATGCATCATACGAATCTTGTTCTCCATCAATTGGGCTACCACCTAGGCAACATTTCTCTTAAGACTAAGCCAAAAAAACTGTTCCTCTATAGCAAGGATAGTCTTATTGCATCCAAAATGTCCTGCTAATCCTCCAGCATGTATTTTCCAGATAAGAAAATCCCTAAGTGAAGTTCTCAGAACACACAATCTATTTTCCTTAAACAGGTAACCATCCCTTAAGGTGTATTGGCTAAATTCACTGGATGTTCCTAACTTAACCGCTTCATAAATTTTCTCGAAGTCTGGACAGAACTCATATTCTTCCTTCAATTACTCAAATCCAACCACTTCAGCACTTACACAGTTCAACAACATGGTTCTCCTACTAAGTGCGTCAGCAACCTTATTCTCACTTCCAGCAAGGTGTTTTAGGACAAAAGTATAGGCTTGTATAAACTCTATCCATTTTCCATGCCTTGGACATAATTTCTTCTAGGAATTCAGGAAACAAAGTGCTTCATGATCAGAATGGAGAACAAACTATTGTGGCAGCAAGTAATGTCTCCAATACCTAAGGGCTTGGATTACCACATACAACTCTTTATCATACGTGGAATATTTCAGTTTGGCATCATTTAGTTTTTCACTAAAAAAGGCAATAGGATGATTTTCCTGACTTAACACTCCTATTCCTACACCTGATGCATCACAGGCAACTTCAATGACCTTGGTGAAATCAGGTAATCTAAAAATTGGGGCCTTAGTCATCTTGTCTTTTATTTCTAGGAAAGCTTTGTTAGCATTTCTAGTCCATTCAAATTCTCCCTTCCTAATACATTCAGTAATCGAAGAAACGATCGTGCTAAACCCTCTAATGAACATTCTGTAGAAAGTAGCTAACCTATGAAAACTACGGACATCGTGAACATTCTTAGGTATGGGCCACTCAACTATAGACTTTACTTTTTCAGGGTCAGCGGTCACTCCTTCTGGTGTTACTACAAAACCTAAGAAGATAATCCTAGTTGACATGAAGCAACACTTCTTTAGGTTAGCACACAAAACTTCTTTCTTGAGGATCTGACAAACCTGACAGAGATGGTCTAAATCATTTTCCCTAGTCTTACTGTATATGAGGATATCATCAAAATAAATAACCATGAATTTTCCAATAAAAGGCCTTAGCACCTGAGTCATAATCCTCATAAATATACTTGGGGCATTTGAAATCCGAAGGGCATCACTAACCATTCATACAAGCTATCTTTAGTTTTCAAAGATGTCTTCCACTCGTCCCCATGTGTAATTCTCACCTGATGATAACCACTTTTTAGTTCTATCTTTGAAAAAATGGTAGATCCAGCCATCATATCTAGCATGTCATCGAGTCGGGGTATAAAAAATTGATATTTTATAGTAATCTTGTTGATGGCTTGACTATCCATGCACATTCTCCAATAGACATCCTTCTTAGGAGTCAAAAGTACTGGGACAGCACAAGGACTCAAACTTTCCCTGATGAATCCCTTTTTAATCAAATCCCCTACCTGTCTTTGTAGCTCTTGGTGTTCTATAGGGTTCATCCTATAGTAGGGAAGGTTTGGTAAGGTGGCTCCCGGTACCAAATCAATTGCATGCTGAATATCTCTTAATGGAGGTAACTGATATGGTAAATCTTCAGGAAAAACATCCTTGAATTCTTCTAATAAGTCTATGACGTCCTTAGGATGTTCTAATTTGGGTTGATCCTGAGCTTCCTTGGTAACCAAAACCCAAACTGGTGACCCTTCAACTATTTCTCGTTCTATCTCCTTTGCAGAAATCAGGTTCAGTTCAGACTCTTTTTCTTTTAAATGACTTGACCCTCTCTTAACATGGTCCTTTGGTGGAGCCGCATTAATTACTATCTTCTTTCCTAGATGGTGAAAGGCACATGAGTTCGATCGTCCAAACAAGGTAGCATCGTGATCAAACAACCAAGGTCTACCTAGGATGATACTACTGACTCCCATTGAAAGGACATCACACCAAACTTCTTCTTGATAGGATTGTATTTGGATTGTAACCTGACATCGAAACCTGATGGGAATGCTAGTTGCATCAATCCAAGATACCTTATAGGGGTTCAGATGTGAGACAGTTGATAAGTTTAAACTTTTAACAGCATTTGAAGAAATTGCGTTGACACAACTCCCACTATCAATAATGACTTTACATACCTTATCCCCTATTCTAATTAAAGTCTGTAGGATGTTGGTCCTACACCAATCCTCATTCTTTTTAACTTGAGTCAAGATACATCTAACCACTCCTAGTTGATCCATACCAATGATTTCTTCCTCCTCCACATACTAATTTATTAGTTCAGTTCCAGCCTCATAAACCTCTTCATCACAAGACTCCTTAGTTTCAGGTTCCTCCAATTTAGGTCCCCTTATGTGTAGAGCTCGTGATGGACATTGAGCAGCAAAATGACCAGTCTGGTTACACCTAAAACATAGTGTGGTTTGGTTCCTATCCTTCTGAACCATAGGTGCTTTCCCTTTATCATCCATATGAATAGGCTGGGGATTGGGTCTAGATCGATTGATAGGAATTTGATTCTGATTTGGCCTATTTCCAAAAGTATTAAATCTAGTTGAGTCAGGTCGATGGGTAACAGGTCTCCTCTGAAACCTTTTAGAATCTAGAGCAATTTGGTAGACGTGTTCTAAATCATGTACCTCTCTTAAAAATAATTCCCTACTTATAGCATCGTTTAGACCTGCTCTGAACCTAGATAAAGTAACCGATTCAGACTCAGACATACCACACCGCATAACATATTCATGAGAAAGAGTGATGTATTCAGACACAGTTTGATTTCCTTGGGTCAGCCTTTGCCATTGATCTAATAATCTCTGTTTATAATACAGAGGTAGATATTTGGCCCTTAATCTTTATTTCATCTCCTGCCACGTATCTATAGGTTGGTTTTCCCTCAGTCGCTCTAGTCTCTCCACAATATCCCAATATAGTCGTGCCTGTCGGATTAACCTAAACTTAGCAAATTTGACCTTACGTGCTTCCGATATAGGATACCATTCGAAATATTGATCCATGTCACTTTCCCAATCAGAGTAGATTTTAGGATCTAAAGTGCCGTCAAATGTTGGTGCATCGAATCTTATACTCCTGAGGGCTCGCTCTTCCTGATCATCTATATCATAATGTGGCCTCCTAGGAATAGGATCAGGGGTAACTTCTCTGTGCTGGACTCGATGCCTAGGAATTTGGTCAGGTCTGACCTCTCTATGTTGGGCTCAGTACCTAGGGATTGGATTAGGAGTCAATTCTGGTAGCTGGGATCCTAGGTCATGCTGAGGGGTAGCTCCAGTGGGTGCAGGATCAAGTTGAGACACATGGGATTCCTCCAATGAACTTATTCTTTCATTCATCTGATCAAACCTCTAATCGACTCTAGTGCTAAGCTGTCTAAGTTGCTCAGTCATAGATTTCATAAGATTTTCAAGGTTTCAATCCATAGATGTACTAGGTTGGTCCTGGAGAACTTGATATGGTGTTCCAGCCTTAGTAGTCATGCAAACAACTCGATGTACTCAAACAAACCTAACCAGCTATAGCTAGCTAGACCTAGAGCTCAAACCAAATGTTAGGTCAAATTGACAATCTTGGTTGTAGTAACTTGGCACCTGGCCAGGTAAGTGTAAGGTTGGTGGAGTCCCTCTTTTCTTGCCTTAGACACCAATTTGAAATTGGCCAGGTAAGCGGACCAACCCACCTTCCTTCGGGCTTTTGTCCCTGAACCACTTGCCTAGACACCAAACACACAAGTACACACAAACAAGTTATCTAAATTAGCTTAACACATGGATCAACTCGACCTTGTGGGTGTCCCTAGCTCTCTAGAGCAATAGCAATTAAGTTTCTACTCGATTTTAATTCAAAGCATGGGTTCGAATGCAATGTTGGTTGTTTTGGGCTAGGAAAAGGTTATCAGCTCTTCCCCCCATCTGACATGTTCGAATTGCCCTTAAAACTACTTAATGTATGAGTGCAGTAGACAAACATGCAAACTAATGAAAACCCAAACCATAATGAATCAAAATCATGCTTGCTGAAATTTTGACAGAATCTGTTATTAGACCGAAAACAGAAGAGGGAAAATTTCACAAAACTTAGTAAATCATGGAAAAATGCAGTAAAATACTTTCAAATGTGATGCATTCAACAAAATAAGTTTCATGACAGAACAATTAAAATATCAGACCATATATGATATTTTAATTAAAATATCATAGACAGAATAATTAAAATATCATACCATAAATGAGTAGATGCAAAACAGAAACTAGATGCAATGATGATAACCTAATCTAAACATGCTCTGATACAAGATTTGATGTGGAATGGGATGGTGACCAGTGATGTGCCATGCTTATATTAATTTATATATATATATATATATATATATTTGTATTTTGAGAGCAATAACTGATATCCTAATAGCAAAAACAAACAAGAAGACCTAAAGAAAATAAAGTGACAAATAGTTATCGAAATTACCTACCCGCATGCGGATCTTATCAAACAACTGTAAGGAAGGATGCGGTGATTGAGAAACCATCCTAGACTAGGTTACCTACTTTCAAGTTTCAGATCTAGAGGAAGTGAAGGGGTTTAGATTTACCAATATGCTTTGAAATTCTCTCGATAGAAGATCTAGATCACAACATTCTAGAGTTGACGAACCCAACTTCAAAACGACCGATCCGGCATATGGACTCCAATCACACTAGTTCCAATGCAAGGACTCCGATCTTCAGAGTTGGATCTCGAAAAGGTGGTTGATTATGCTTCCAGGATCTTCTTCTTCAACTTGCTTCAGGAATCTCTTCAAAGGATTAGATGCAGACCTTAAGAAACCTTCAAATGGCAAACTTAATAAAAGAACCGAAATCGATAACTGTAGAGCGTCACACCGTATGAAACATGGACATCGCACCCAAGTTGTTCTAAGCATCTCACCTAGCACCTTCAAGCAAGCTAGCGATGGAGGAATTGGAAACTTGGACGTTGCATCCAAGTTGTTCTGGGCGTCTCACCTAGCACCTTCAAGCAAACTAGCTATGGAGGAATTGGAGAAAATGCAACAGCACTTTATATTACTCAGAATATCATTGCTTACAAAGAAAGGCTTTGGGCTCTATTTATAGCCTCATTACAAGTAGAAAGATGGGTTGAAATTTAAATTCAAAATAAAAGAAGAGGTAATTACAATTAAGGTTTTGGAATAGGTGCCAACGCTTCATAAAGATGATTATCTTGACTTGATCTTCCACCTTCCAATTTGATCTTCTCCCTTTTTTCTTTCCTTGGTCGATTGAAGTTAAATTGTTGTATTTTAATGAGAGTGGAGCCCACTTAAAACACCTCCAAGAGAAAATTCGTGGGGAAGGGAAGAGAATTTGTGAAAAGTAGTAAAGCTTTAACCAACTCTCTTGAATGCCTTCAAAACATGTGCCATTTAATGCCTTCAAAGCTTGTGCCATTTAATTCTTCATTTATGACTCCTTGATTGCTACCTTCAAAAGCTTTCTTCAAGAAACTCCCTCCACCTTTAAAGATCCTTAATTGCCGCCTTTATAAAACTCCTTCAAGAAACTTCCTCCATTTTTAAAGCTCTTTAATTGCTTCCTTCATAAAGCTCCTTCAGGAAACTCCCTCCACCTTTAAAGCTCTTTGTTTTATGAGAGAATACATGAAAAGTTTTCTTGGAAAGAAAGAATAGGCGTGGAGCTTCCTTTCTTCAAGTAGCCAAATAAATATGGATGTGGTCGCCTCTTAACTCTCTTCATATTATGTAGACTTAGTCAACTCCATACAAAAATAACTTAGGACCCATTAAAACCCAAAATGGACCCAAAGACTAATTAAACTAGATTGGGTCAACTGATAGAGATAAGATGGCATGGATGCTTCTTTCTGGCTATGGTGTCCCCACCAGATTGTCTACTTGACCTAACATTTGTTTTGATCTCTTTGGTCTAGCAAACTCATAACATCTTTCGTTATGTGTTACATGTCGACTAGATCAGTAGTCCCCTATCACCCCCATCATTCACAGTCAAGTAAACCTATGGAAAACACCCAAGAGAATCACTTAAGGGTCATCACTGAACAGTTAGCTAGGATAAACAGAAGGCTTGATGAGTTTGAAGATAGATTTGGAGCCTTAGAAAAGAACATTAGACCATCCATCGAGCTTGAGTCATAGTCACCTCTTCACCCTAGGGAATACCCTCAGCGTGATCCTTCCTTAGAGTCTGAAGACCTTTTAGGAATAGTCAGGTGCATCCTTACCCAAAACATAGTGCAAGAAGATTGGCGTAGGACTAACATCTTCCAAACCTTTGTCAAGTTAGGGGATAAGGTATGTAAGAACATAGTTGATAGTGGGAGCTATGTCAATGCCATTTCTTTAAGTACTGTCAAAGCCCTAGGATTGACCCCAATTCCTCACCCCAACCCTTATAAGGTATCATGGATAGATTCAACTTCTATACCTATGAAGTCTAGATGCCAAGTTTTGATCAAATTGCAATAATATGAGGAAGAGATTTGGTGTGATGTCCTTCCCATGAGAGTCAGTAGCATTATCCTAGGACAACACCCTGGCTTTACGATCATGATGCCATCCTTTATGGTCGGACCAATACTTGTGCCTTTAGTCACCATGGGAAAAAATATGTAATCAAACCAATTTAGCCTAAGGACTAGGTTAAAAGAGAATCAAGTGGCCTTAAGGAAGAGAATCTTGGAGTCACCCTGATCAAGTCTAAGGAGTTAGAGAAAGAGGATACTGAGGAAGAACCTTTTAACAAATTTCAGGAAGAAAAGGTTGAATATTCTAAGAATTTAAGTGAGAAAACCCCTGATCCCATTGAAGTCTTTAAGTATGAAAAGGTTGAACCCATTGAAAATCTAGAGAAAGAAACTCCGGAGCCCATCAAAGAATCCAAAGAAAAAAAGTATGAGCCAAGTTTAGTAGAGGAGTATGGTGAAGATGGGCCCAAGGTTAAAATCATTAAGGAATCAAAGGAAAAAGATCCTGAACCCACTAAAGAATTTGAAGAATAAATGATCGAGCCAGGATCAAATTTAGTAAAGGAACATGTGGGTTTGCCAGTCTTGTCCACAGAAGGAGTTCAGGAACAAACCCTTAATGAACTGACCCAAAGTGAACATCCTCAAGAGATAGTTGAAGCTCTGAAGGGATTTGAGGATTTACTTCCCGATGAGTTACCTGATCAACTTTCACACTTGAGAGACATCCAACATACTATAGACATGGTCCTAGGATCCTCCTTAATAGACCTTCCTCACTATGGGATTGACCCTAGCGAGCCCCGAGATCTACCGGAACAAGTGGACCACATGACACTTATAGAACAATGTCCAAATTTTAAGGTCATCCTGAATAACTAAGGTTTGTTTCATGTTTCTCATAAGCCACCCCAAGACTCCGATTCTTATTTCCTACCCTTCCCTGAGCCTTCTCACATTTCTAGAGCCATGGGGTTATATTTTGCTGAGATTTCTAGGTTGCATGAATCCTTATAGCCAATCCCATTTGCTACATACTTTTGGTATACCTTATGGCATTTGCTAGGGATCCATGGTAATTTTTCTTGTGCATACCAGACCAGGGTCAAACCTAGAGAGTTAGTAGTGTATTAGGTTTAGACCCTAGGAGCCCAATAAAATTTCACTCAATAGGAATGCATGGTTGAGTCTGCATTTTGCATCATGTTAGAATTTTGCATTAAGTATAAATTTTAAAATAATTTGGCTGATTCCCGAAAGAAAACCAAAGATTTTGAACAAGGGATTCTATAACGGTTAGGCTTAGGCCTGAATGGTTAAGAAACTTCATGCACGTGGAGCTGGCCCCTTTAGAGTGATAAGGAGAGTTAGCCCTAATGCTTATGTGCTTGAGCTACCCCCGAATTATGGCATTAGCTTGATTTTCAATATCTTGGACTTAGTCGAGTATAGGGAACCAGCAAACATACCCAGTGAGCCATTTGGGCCTAACCTTTCATATGAGAGTGAACCTAACCCAGAGTGTCCACCAACAATTTTACCTAAGAGAGGAGAGTGAATCGAGCATGTCCTAGATGATCAAATGATGACCACCCGGGGGAAAGGCTTTCAGCGTTACTTGGTTCGATTGCAAGATCGACCGTAGTTCGATGATTTGTAGGATACCCGAGATGACTTGCAGCACCTCGACCCTGACCTTCTGGACAAATATCAAAGCCAAATCAACCCTTACTCGACAGGGTCAAGTTCCTCCCACCTCGGGAGAATTGTTGTGGGCACCAGGACTCTGATTAGGGTTTCAATTTTTGGGTCCTGTAATAAGGCTTCAAGCCTAAGCATTATAATTTTAGTAATGAATTGAGTCTCAAGTATTTGTGTTTAGTCCTGTACTTTGACCAATTTGGTCAAGTTGGTCAAGTCGTATCCTGTACTGAGTCCAGTCCTGTATTGAGTCCAGTCCAATTCTGGGTCCAAGTTGGAGCGATCTTTGAGTCTAGCTCAACTACTATTGGGCCAAGCCTTGAAGGTCAACATATCAACCCTAGGGAGCCACTTCACCACCCCATGTGGCGCCACTTCACCATCTCATGTGGCCCCACCTCATCTTGCCAAGTGGGTGGCACAAGTAGAGTTTCTTGGGCGCCAAATGGAGACACATCAAATATCCTTTTCTCCTTTTACTCCCTCCATCAAGCCACTTACCAAAGAAGGGAGGGTAACCAAGGAAAGGTTGAAGACAAAGGCCTTGCTCCAAACCTCATTTCAAGCTTCTCTCCAAAGAAGAGTGAGTAACCAAGGAAAGAAGCAAGACACAAGCCATGAATCTTGCCCTCTTCCCAGACTGATGGTCAACTTTCCAAGTCCAAGGGAGCCAAATTCCTTCTTCCAAGCCCAATATCATGCCATGCCCAAATCAAATTCAAGCCTTGGTCAGCCAAGGAAGAGGATTTCAAATTTTTTTTGAATTTTAGAATTTTTCTTAATGCCTCATCAAGAGAAGGAATGTATTTTTTCATTCAAGTTTTGGAAGGGTCTTAAGGTGCCTATATAAAGGAACTTACCCCTTCCTTTGTAATGTTAATGATGATGAATGAAAAGAAAATATTTGAGAACCATTCTCTTTGTTAGTTGCCTTCGTTCCTTAAGAACGTCGATCTCCATAAGGGAGCGCCTTCGACTTTGAACATCGAGATGTGTGAGGCCTTGAGTGATGCAGAACGAAAGCTCTGATACCAAAAATGATGCAGAACGGATATGTGGAATGCGGAAGAAAATTTAAATTAATGTACTTTTATTTTTTATATATTTTTAAAAGTCGGCTTTGACTCAAAGGAAAGATAAACTAATGTTGAAAGAAACTAAGAAATGACAGAAAGCACAATTAAAAGGAGTGGATTATCAGAGTAACTCAGAAGTAGGATCGCTGGGGATTGAGAAATCCCTAGATCTAGGGTTTGCTCTGAGTTTCAATGAAACAGACAAAGTGAGAAGGGAAGGTTCTTGTTACTTAGCAGTGATATCTCTCCATTTGGTGGAAAAAGACTCTCTCGAGCAGATTATTGGATCCCGGGAGTCGAGGTATCTTCGCAATGGATCCTCTGATAATGGTCCTTGGCAAAGTTGGCCTCTTCTTGAACCCTGGATCCTGGAGAGAAGAAGAATAAGGTTAGGAACAAGAGACTCAGGGAAGAGAGTTACCAGAGTAGAAGAAAGGATGGAATCTAAAGGTCTTCAGCTGATCTGGAACTCCTCGGCTGCGGATTTGGGACTTCTTCTCCTGGATCTGCTAGATGGACTCTGAAGCAGTGGTAGCTGACTTGAAGATGGTTGGACTGGGGTCCTAGTGGTCGGCCACCCTTTGGAAGAAGAACCTTGGAGATGGTGTAGAGGCTAGGGTTTGGTGGTGGTGGATTAGAGATGGGTGGACTAAGCTAGGGTTTTGGGATTGGAGATCTCACACCTCCTCAAGGTTCCTAGGGAACCCGGATTTACTCCCTCACGGAGCTCAACACTCAGATTAAGTGCGGAAGAACAAGACTTTGCTCAAAAATAAGGGATTTCATTCATAAGATTTCATAAGATAAGTTCAAGTTACAAAAGGGGTCTAATATATAGACCTATAAGAAAAATCAAAACCATACAAGTTCCCATGTGGGACTAATAGGACTAATCTACACTTTAGGCATCAAATTCTTTTCCCTTGGCCAACTAAGACTCCTTCTATGAGTGAGCGGCCCGAAAACTCCAAGAAAACTTGAAAATCAGCTCCAAATGGAAGGTTATGGGGGTGTCTCCTAGTATCTCTCCATGAATCAAGGATTTTCCCTTCATGATTTGGCTCTTTTGGACACCTCCTGGTCTTGCTCCCCAAGTTTAGGCTTCTTCTTTTCATGGCTTTGTTACTTTAGGAAACTTTTGGGTGCCTCCTTGATTTTCTCCCCAAGACATGCTCTCTTCCCTTTTATAACTTAGATTTTTATGGAACATTGTGGGGCACCTCCTTGATCCTCTCTTCAAGAAAAATTCATGCCATCCTGGCTTGGGTTTATCTGGAAAGAAGTTGGCTCCTCCTTGGATTGAGGTATCTTGATAGATTTCTCCCTCAAGTGGTGCAAGAAAAAGGGGAACTTACTTCTTATGGTGTGGGGACCAAAGACACTGGATGGAGATGTGGCAGGGAGTGTGGCACCCACTTGTAGCTGGACCATGGAAGAAAAAATGTGGCACCTTATGGCAAAGGAAATGGCACTAACCTGGACCTGGACTTGGACTGAGTCAACATGACTCGACAAAAATTGAAATGACAAAATTACAGACTCAAAATTGGGTTAATCAGGTCAATCCTTATTACAAATCCTAATTTTCTCGAGCAAGGTCAATCAGAGATCCAGATGGAACCCTGAAGTCTTCTTCTGATTCTGGTGCCCGCACCAATTCTCCCGTGGTGGGAGGAACTCGACCCTGTCGAGTATGGATCAAGCTGGCTCTGGTATCTCTCCAAGAGGTTTGGGTCCAATTCTTGTAATTCTTCTCGGGAGATCCAAGAGTCAACAGAATCTGGCCTTCCTTGCCAGCGGACCAGGTATCTTTGGTATCCTCGATTATGAGTAGAAATAACCTGATCATCCAGGATCTTTTCAATCAGCTCTTTCCTCACAAGCCAGTTTGTTGGTGGACACACAGGGTCGGGATCACTCTCAATAATAGGATTAGGTTCAAAAGGCTCACTGGGAATCACAGCTAGCTCCCTGTACTCTACTAGGTCTGTAATGTTGAAAGTGGAGCTAATTTCTAGCTCTGGAGGCAACTCAAGCACATAGGCATTTGGTCCCACTCTCTTCATCACTCTAAATGGTCCAACTCCTCTAGCATGTAGCTTTCTAATGGTTCCAGAAGGAAACCGCTCAGGCCTTAACCTAATCATTACATAGTCTCCCTCAACAAAAGTTTTGACTCGCCTTTGAGAATCATCCAACTTCTTATAAGTTCCATTACTTAAAGTTATTTTGGCATGAATTTCTTTATGCAAGTTCTTTACATGCTGTGCAAAGTCTTCAGCAGACTCGGAGACTCGTGTGTGGACTGGCAAAGGAACTAGGTCAAGTGGTGTGTGAGGCTTGTACCCATGAACAATCTCGAAAGGGCTTTTACCTATAGACCTATTGACCGAGTCATTATATGCAAATTCAGCCATGGGTAAATACAAATCCCAATTCCTAGTATTCTCACTCAACCAAAATCTGAGTCAAAGTCCTAAACTCGACTGTCGACGCATTCCTAAAGAATGGACTTTATTCAAAGGAACCCTAGGTCTAAACCTATCAAACTAAGGCTCTCTAGGTTTGACCTTAGGTCGGAGGATGGCATGCAGAGCATGAAAACTTATCATGGGTGCCTAGTAGGTGCCATAAGGTCTTCCAGAAGTAGGTGGCAAACCTAATAAGTTCTAAGGAGTCTTGCAACCTAGAAATCTCAGTAAAGAGTAATCCCATAGCTCTAGAAACATGAGAAGATTCAGGGAAGGGTAGGAAATAAGAATCAGAGTTTTGAGGTGGCTTATAGGAAATAAGAAACATACCTTGGTTATTCAGGACGACCTTAAAATGAGGACATTGTTCTATAGGTGCACTCATCCAAACCTCATGATTTTCTCTAGGAGGGTCTACAAGTGCAAGTTCTAGGGTAGGCTGGGTGCTCCTAGAAGATGGAAGGTTATCAGGAAGGTCTTTGGAATGTTTATCTAGAAAGTCTTCTAAGCTACTGTCTTTTTCTTGTTCTTGGACCTTCTCAATGGGCAATTCTTGTGAACCCCTTCCTTCTTCACACTTCTCTACCAGATTTGACTCAAGGTTGTCTTCTTTGGATTCCTCAATGAGTTCAGGGGTATTCTCACTTAAACTCTCATTGGGTGCAATTTCCTCTTCCTGAACTTCCCCAAAAGGGTCTTCTCTTAGGATTAGCTCCTGAATTCCTTGAGTGGCAGGGGTCCCCTCAATAACCCCATCCGGTAGGAGTTGGTTAATTGAATTATCGAGAGAGATATCCTCAAATTCTTCTTCTTCATATTCATCTATCAAACTTATGTCAGGTTCATATATTTCTTCTTCAATCTCACTGAAAGGTTCTAATCTATTATCCTTTGATTCCTCTTTAAGTACGGCTCTGGTCAGGTCAACTAATTTTGGCATGGCCATGCCTAACTCCTTCTCAGTGTTATCCTTCTGGTCAAGAGGTGACACAAGTGGGAATTGACAAACAAAAGTCTGGTTCACTACAGGTGTCGGATCAATCGGAACTTGACTCAAGTTGGTAGAGGTTGGCTTTAAGTCCAAAGTACTTGATTGGTTATATCTTAAAGACCACTCATATTCTTGGGCTTCTTGGTAGGCTCGGTCTAACTTATTGGTCTTTTCAAGTCATAGCTTCCTATAAATGTTTGGGTGTAACCCAACCCTAAACCTTGATGTGATCTGAGCTTCAGTCTCAATGGTATTGCATTTCATGTCATACCACTGGAAGTCCTCGATATATTTAGACACAGGCCTATTACCTTGTCGCAATTGGTACCATTGGTCTAAAAGTCTTTTCTCATAGGATCTACCTAGGTACCTATCTCTCAACTTACTTCTCATATCTCTCCAAGTATATATTTCCTCTTCTCTTTGATAACACTCACGCTCAATAGCATACCAATGCGACCTAGCATGTTTGGTGAACTTGGTTTTGGCCAACCTAACTTGTCCTAATTCTGATATGTTAGTGCACTCAAAATATTGATCCATTTGTTCTTCCCACTTAATATATGTCTCTTGTCTTCCATCAAAAGTGGGTGCATAAGGTTCGGTGTTCCTAACGGGTCCCTTCTCTGAGTCAACCAAGTATGGATATAGGCTCTTAGGGCTAAACTCAGGGGCAAGATCATGGTCATAGGCTCTTAGATCAAACCTCCAATGATTAGGTTCAGGATCCTTGTATAAAGGTCTCCTAGGCTCTGGGTGTGGGTGAGGTTGGGGTCTACCAAATTTTGGATCAGGGGTCCAATTTTGATGTCTACGTTTCTCAAGTCCCTAGGCTCGATCTCTAAACTGGGCAAAACCCTCATTCATATCCTGACTCAATTTGGTCATACTTTCGGTAAGAGTTCTAATCATGGCCTCTAAATCAGTTTGGGTTTGACCAGGTTGGTAGGGTACTCCATTATGGGTGGACATGATGATGCAAGCAAGCACACCAAATGAGACTCGACTGAAATGACTATGGGCTAACTAGACCTAGAGCCCAAACTAGATGCCCAATCAGAGTGGCAAGCTAGCCTATAGTAATTCGGGACTCAGCCAGGCAGGTGTAAGGGGAGTGTTAGGTCCCTAATTGCCAATCCTAGACACCAATCAGTGATTGGCCAGGTAGGCGGACAAGCACACAAGCCCTTCGGGATAGAATCCCTGAACCACTATTCCAGACACTGAGTACAAAGCACACACAGAGTAACTAGACAAACTGACTCAACACTAGCCTAGACCCGACCAGTTGGTGTCCCTAGCCCACTAGGGCAAATTAGGTCTAATTAATTTTAAGATTAAAGGCTTAGGTTCGAATGCACGGGAGGTGGTTTTGGGCTAAGGAGTGGGTCTCAATCCTTCCCTTATGTTGCAACTTCGGTGCCCTTAAGATAGATTCAATTTATGCACACTTAAATAAAAAAAACAGCTTGCAGAAAATAAAAAAAGTGGAATAGCAGTAAAATTGATCTCAGAAAATCTACAGAAATTAATAAATCATGAAAATTTTATGTAAATTACTCTAAATTATACTGGTTCTAGAAAATCAAGAATTACTTAATTTACAATTTTTTGCAGGGAGAAACAATTCAAATAACAAGGTAGTTAATGGTAGAAAATAGAACGTGTGTCCTGTTTATAATACCTGCCTAGAAGTTATAACCCAGCGGCACCCCTACATGCCATGGGAACCCCCGTGGAATGGGAGGAGGAGGCTTGCATCTCGCTTGTTCCTAGGACCGGACAGCCAGGGGAGTCTACTCCAGGCAGCAAAGTAAAAAGGAACGAAAAAATAATCAAACAAGCAAGAACCCTAGACAGGGCTCTGATACCAAAATGATGCAGAACGAAAGCTCTGATACCAAAAATGATGCAGAATGGATATGTGGAATGCGGAAGCAAATTAAAATTAATGTATTTTTTTTTTTTTATATTTTCAGAAGTCGGCTTTGACTCAAAGGAAAGATAAACTAATGTTGAAAGAAACCAAGAAATGACAGAAAGCACAATTAAAATGAGGGGATTATCAGAGTAACTCAGAAGTAGGATCGCTAGGGATTGAGAAACCCCTAGATCTAGGGTTTGCTCTGAGTTTCAATGAAACAGACAAAGTGAGAAGGGAAGGTTCTTGTTACTTAGCAGTGATATCTCTCCATTTGGTGGAAAAAGACTCTCTCGAGCAGGTTATTGGATCCCGGGAGTCAATGTATCTTCGCAATGGATCCTCTGATAATGGTCCTTGGCAAAGTTGGCCTCTTCTTGAACCCTGGATCCTGGAGAGAAGAAGAACAAGGTTAGGAACAAGAGACTCAGGGAAGAGAGTTACCAGAGTAGAAGAAAGGATGGGATCTGAAGGTCTTCAGCTGATCTGGAACTCCTAGGCTGCGGATTTGGGATTTCTTCTCCTGGATCTGCTGGATGGACTCTGAAGCAGTGGTAGCTGACTTGAAGATGGTTAGACTGGGGTCCTAGTGGTCGGCCACCCTTTGGAAGAAGAACCTTGGAGATTGTGTAGAGGCTAGGGTTTGGTGTTGGAGGAGTAGAGATGGGTGGACTAAGCTAGGGTTTTGGGATTGGAGATCTCACACCTCCTCAAGATTTCTAGGGAACCCGGATTTACTCCCTCACGGAGCTCAACACTCAGAATAAGTACGGAAGAACAAGACTTTGCTCAAAAACAAGGGATTTCATTCATAAGATTTCATAAGATAAGTTCAAGTTACAAAAGGGGTATAATATATAGACCTTTAAGAAAAATCGAAACCATACAAGTTTCCTTGTGGGACTAATAGGACTAATCTACACTTTAGGCATCAAATTCTTTTTCCATGGCCAACTAAGACTCCTTCCACGAGTGAGCGGCCCAAAAACTCCAAGAAAACTTGAAAATCAGCTCCAAATGGCAGGTTATGGGGGTGTCTCCTAGTATCTCTCCATGAATCAAGGATTTTTCCTTCATGGTTTGGCTCTTTTGGACAACTCCTAGTCTTGCTCCACAAGTTTAGGCTTCTTCTTTTCATGGCTTTGGCACTTTAGGAAACTTTTGGGTGCCTCCTTGATTTTCTCCCCAAGACATGCTCTCTTCCCTTTTATAACTTGGATTTTTATGGAACATTGTGGGGCACCTCCTTGATCCTCTCTTCAAGAAAAATTCTTGCCAACCTGGCTTGGGTTTATCTGGAAAGAAGTTGGCTCCTCCTTGGATTGAGGTATCTTGATGGATTTCTCCCCCAAGTGGTGCAAGAAAAAGGGGAACTTACTTCTTATGGTGTGGGGACCAAAGACACTGGATGGAGATGTGGCAGGGAGTGTGGCACCCACTTGTAGCTGGACCATTGAAGAAAAAATGTGGCACCCTATGGCAAAGGAAATGGCGCCAACCTGGACCTGGACTTGTACTGAGTCAACATGACTCAACAAAAATTGAAATGACAAAATTACAGACTCAAAATTGGGTTGATCAGGTCAATCCTTATTACAAACCCTAATTTTCTCGGGCAAGGTCAATCAGAGATCCAGATGGAACCCTGAAGTCTTCTTCTGATTCTAGTGCCCGCACCATTGAGTTACTTTCTCTTCCACAAATCTGTCTTCCATCTTCGAGTTTGGAGGCCACTGGATGATCCATCTAGGCGCCCAGCAAGAAGACCCCCCCAATCAGCATCATCTCCACCCTCTCTCCCTTATTTCTTCCTGATACTTATTGATTCCTAATCCTTCTATTGATTATTCGCAGGTCCTCCAGGTATCACAAACATGGAGTCGGTTTCCCTTACCTTCAAGACCTTGGATAGAATGCCTGTCCATCCATGGGGGTTGAAGGCTCGATCATCCAGGTCGTATCCGCGAGAGCAAGTGAACTAGGCATCGAGTGCTTCAAAACATTAAGGTTTGCAACCCAAGACTCCTAAGGGGTTATTGATCCGAGAGCTATGTCCTACAAGGTTTCTCAATCCCGGGGTCCTCTTCCTATCCTGTTTAGGGACTTACTTGCTTGCTTAGATTTCTTTCATTATAGAACCTTAGATCTTCTTTTTGTCTTTCTTCGGGAATCCAAAATCCATATAAAAAAACTAAAAATCACAAAGAACAAAAATCACCAGCATCATCTCATCCTAGCTTCTAGTTAGTCCCGCATCAGTTAAATGGCCTTCCTAATACCATAGTGTAAAATAGGGATGTTCATTTCACCAGTTATTTTTGGAAAATCCTTTGGCACATATTAAGAATGAAGCTTAAGTTTTCCATAGCTTACCACCCACAGACCGATGGGCAAACTGAGGTAGTGAACCACAGTTTAGGAAATCTGCTTTGATGCCTCATAGGTGAACACATTGGAAATTAGGGCCTTCTTTTACCCCGAGCTGAATTTGCTTATAACAGTTCTGTTAATAGGTCCATAAGGAAATGTCCATTTGAGGTTGTGCATGGTTACAAACCCAATAAACCTCTTGATTTGATCCCCTTACCCTCACATGCATGAGTTTCTGAGTCAGCTGAGTCTTTTGCACAGCATGTTAAGAATTTGCATAAAAAAATTAGCCAAAAGATAAACCTAAGTAATGAACTTTATAAGAACATGGCTAGTGCCCGAAAAAGAGCTAAAAAATTTTTTGCAAGAAATTTTGTAATGATAAGGCTTAGACCAAAGCAGTTTCCTCCAGGGACCATCAAGAAATTGCATGCTCGCAGAGCTGGATCATTTAGAATAATAAAAAGAGTTGGATCCAATGCCAATGTGCTTAAATTTTCACCCGATCTAGGTATTAGTTCCACCTTCAATATTTCAGACCTTGTGGAATACCGGGAGCCAGCAGCGATACCAAGCGAGCCATTTGGACCTATTCCTTCCCTTGAAAGAGAACCCACCCTAGTGTGTCCACCAACAAATTGGCCTACAAGTGAGGATAGGATTCAGCAAATCCTGGAAGATCAAGTCATCTGTACCTAAAACAAAGGTTACCAAAGGTATTTAGTCAGATGGCAAGGTTGGCTGGTGAAAGTAAAAGATGTGGTTGCAGGTGCCTACGCTAAGCATGCAACAGCACAGGGAATAGGTAAGTATTATAAAACATTTTTAATAAATGCAGAAAATACCTACTTCGCATATGATCTAGCATATGCAAGATGCATGTATTGGCATGATACAGGACATATAATATTTATAAATATTTTAATAAATCTAGATCTACACATGCACCGAAAATAAAACCCAAAAACATACCTTATTCCCAGCTGGAATAAGTCTGGGATAAACCTGGAATAGACTGGAATAACTGGAATAAAGTTATTCCAGTGTTCTTCTACCTTGGGCAGAAAACTGGGCTTTCGAAAAGTCCCCAGAACCCAACCTTCCGGACTTCCGATCGCTCCCAAATTTGAGCTGTAGATTCTTAAGGAAGTCCTCTTCGATTTGACATTGGTCTCTACAAGAAAAACTAAGCCAATAAATCATAAAAATTTGTCGAAGTCTGCTATGCGAAAATGGCAGCAGAACAGAGTAGCTGTCTTCGTCGTTGGATTTCGGGCAATTGGAGCGATCCCGGCTCGCGTGGTTTGCTCTGAGGAGTAGAAGAATACTCCCTCTAGAGGGGAGACATGCCCGGGGCTCTCCGATCCCTCTCCATGCGCGGTGCTAGCCGCCGGAAGATGGTTCACGGTCACAAGTTGCTGCAGCAAAACAGAATTGCTGCAGTAGGGATTTTGAGCACTCAAATGGTGGGAAGAATCTTGGTTTCTCTCCCTCACAACACTCCCAAAACCAGCCCTCAAGGAGTACTTGGACAGCACAAAAAATTTCCCTCTCAAATGGTGAAACCCTTCTTCTCACGGTGAGAAGACAACCCACGGCTGAAACTTTCAAGCTAAAAAAAAAAACAGGGAACACTGCTTTGGGTTGCATTTGGTTTATATAAGCTGTAAGAGAGAGAGCGAGGGAGAGGGAGAGACGGGAGGTGAAAAGAGCCATCAGTTAATCACTAATTAACAAGCCTTTAAACCCATTTACCAGCCATTAGAAGAGAATAATGGAACGGGTGGAGGGAGGAGAAAACGCCATTGTTTGTTTCTTTTGGCCTTCCAACGATAGGAATTCCAGCAAATAACCGTGTAAACAGTTGAAGGGGTAAATACTGGTTCAATAAACCAGTTCAAACCAAATATTTAATCCTTGGTTCAATCCTATTAAACCAATTTGGTTCAAACCCATTGGTTCAATTAACCAACGGTGGTTCAATCCAATTGAACCTGGTCCAACCCTAATCAAAATTGGGTTAATTGGTTCACAACCAATTGGAGGCCGAAACGAACTCCGAATCAGTTCAAAACTGATTCAGAAAAATCCTGGCGCAGTCCTGATCAACCCGGAACAATTTTCGGTTGACTCAGACCAGGGCAATACGGGAAAAATGAGTGCTCAAAAATACTATGACCATGAAACCGAGATGATTCCCAATCGTAATCGGTATTCGGATCAGAGAGTTATCCTCTGTGGCATGTGACCTCATAGGTTCGAACCTAAATGGTAGCACTAGAACAGTTCTAGTACCAGCACAGGAAACCATCTAGCAATGGGTCCCGGCGTCCGGATAGGTCGAAGATGCGGGAGCAAACAATCGAATCTCTGGCATATGGTTACCGTATAATTCATCCCTTTGACCTCTAATGCTCAGGACAACTGAGATTGGGCTGCCAACCCAGACTGAGTCAGTCGACTACGTGTCTCAACCTCGCAAGCCCAGTGACTCTTCACTAGGGCTACCCCGGTTGAGGATTTGCTAAATTGAGATACTACGAGATATTCAATCCAAACTGTTTGGACAGGTCAATTCCATCTTGGTCCATCACTGCTCCACAAGTACTTGCCTATACCTAGAAACCTTCCATCACCGGATTAAAAATCCGGGTAGTCCGGCACCAAAGCACAGGGAGTTGCTTGCAAGCTACCGTGATGACCTCAGGTCAGAGGGACACTTATACCCATATCCAATCATGAGTATCCCTTTGGTAGAAAGGGACTGCACGGAGTCACGTTCAATGAGATATCACATATATCCCACTTGTAGATCACATCAGTGTCACCACACTCATTTGGTCAAGAGGACAACCAAACGATGTAAATTACAACAACCTATACTTGATATATTGCCGTCCAAAACAATATATCCTTTGGTTGTGAACAGGGTTTAATGACCACTCGATACATCCTCTCTGTATCGAAATTAGTGTAGTCCTAAGGACTTCATCACTTGGAAAGAGTTCTCTTAGGAAAATACAATATGTGATGAGCTGCCAAAAATAATATTTTATTAATTCATTGAAAAAGTACAATACTTAGCACAACTGCCTCAACCCAGGCGATTGGCTTTGGGACACAATTCCCAACAACTCCCACTTGTACTAAAGCCAATCAGAAGAGTATCTAATACCCATTTCCCTTTTACAATAGTCGAACTCTTTTATTCCGAAGGCTTTAGTGAAGGGGTCGGCTAGATTTTCTTTTCCATCGATCTTCGGTAGATTGATGTCGCCTCGTTCAACGATCTCTCGTACGAGGTGGTAGCGTCGCAGTATGTGCTTGGTGCAGTGATGAGCTTTAGGCTCCTTAGCTTGAGCAATGGCTCCAGTGCTGTCACAGTACACCGGAACAGGACCATTTAGGGAAGGTGCCACCCCTAGCTCTCCAAGGAACTTCCACAACCACACAGCTTCCTTTGCTGCAATATATTCTGCTTCGCATACCGAGTCTGCAACAGTTGCCTGCTTGGAACTTTTCCAGCAGATCGTTTCTCCGTTCAGGGTAAATACAAACCCTGACACACTCTTGCTATCATCTCTATCCGACTGGAAACTGGAGTCAGAGTACCCCCCAAGTTTCAAGTTAGGTTCTCCATAAATCAGCCATTGGCCTTTAGTATTTCTCAAATACTTAAGGATGGACTTAACCACCTTCCAATACGCCTCATCTGGTGGTATCTGCTCACTACTCCTAGTGAGTATGCCACATCTGGTCTAGTACAAGTCATAGCATACATGATAGAGCCTACTGCTGAAGCATAAGGTACTCTACTCATGCGCTCTCTTTCCTCAGGAGTTGTCGCACAATCCTTCTTGGAAAGAGTAATTCCAGAACCTATCGGGAGATAGCCTTTCTTGGAATTTTCCGTGCTGAACCGTTTCAGCACGGTGTCAATGTACGTAGACTGGGATAGTCCCAAAAGCTTCTTAAATCTATCTCTAAAGATTTTCATACCTAGTATGTAAGAAGCTTCACCCAAGTACTTCATGGAGAACTGAGATGATAACCAGACCTTTATTCCTTGCAATGCTGTGACATCATTCCCGATTAAGAGAATATCGTCAACATACAGTACTAGGAATACAATCATAGAACCATTAACCCATTTATAGATGCACGGTTCTTCTCCGTTCCTAACGAAGCCGTACGATTTGATACACCTATCAAACCTTAAGTTCCAACTTCGAGATGCTTGCTTGAGTCCATAAATGGACCTCTGCAACTTGCATACTTTTGATTCATCTGTGGATGTGAACCCTTCAGGCTGTATCATATACACCTCCTCTTCCAGCTCCCCATTTAGAAAAGCGGTTCGGACATCCATCTGCTAGATCTCGTAATCAAAATATGCTGCCAAAGCAACCATGATCCGAATGGACTTGAGCATTGCCACAGGGGAGAAAGTCTCGTCATAATCGATACCATATCATTGACGATACCCCTTGGCAACCAGACGGGCTTCATAGGTCTCTACCTTCCCATCTGCGCCCCTTTTTCTCTTGAAGATCCATTTACACCCGATGGGTTTTATTCCTTCAGGCGGATCAACCAATGTCCAAACATTGTTGATTTCCATGGACTCCATTTCGGATCGCATGGCTCCAAGCCATGCCTCAGAGTCAGATCTCTGAAGTGCATCCATATAGGTGATCGGATCCTCATTGTTCTCATCGAGCTCAATGGGATCGCTGTCCCGGACCAAGAAACCGTAGTATCTGTCCGGCTGATGCGGTATTCTACCAGATCTCCTAATGGGTTCTGGGTGTGATTCAATCACAGCCGGTTCTACGATGTCCTTAGAGTGTGTAGGTTCTTCTATTGGCTGAACTTCATCAAGTTCAATCTTAGAGGCTGTAGTTCCTTCTCCAAGGAACTCATTTTCCAAAAAGATAGCTCTAAGAGCAACGAACACCTTTTGTTCATTCTCCAAGGAACTCATTTTCCAAAAAGATAGCTCTAAGAGCAACGAACACCTTTTGTTCATTCTCCAAGTAGAAGAAATACCCTTTGGTTTCCTTAGGATAACCAACAAATAAACACCGATCAGACCGAGGACCAAGTTTGTTTGAGTCTAAATGCTTTACGTAAGCCAGACAACCCCAGACCCGAAGGTGTGAGATTGATGGTTTACGTCCATTCCACATCTCATACGGAGTGGAGACAACAGATTTACTTGGAACATTATTTAATAAGTAACAGGCGGTCTGAAGCGCATATCCCCAAAAGGATAGCGGCAGAGTTGCAAAGTCCATCATGGATCGAACCATGTCCAACAAGGTTCGATTCCTCCTTTCGGACACACCATTCAACTGTGGTGTTCCTAGAGGAGTCCACCGAGAGAGAATTCCATTCTCCTCAAGATATGTCAAAAAAGCACCAGATAAGTATTCTCCACCTCGATCAGATCGAAGGGTTTTAATACTTTTTCCAGTTTTCTTTTCTACTTCATTACGGTATCGTTTGAACATTTCAAACGACTCGGACTTATATCTCATTAAAAATACATAACCGAACCTTGAAAAGTCGTCTGTAAAAGTAATGAAATATTTGTATCCTCCTCTAGCACTAACTGTCATCAGTCCACATACATCAGTATGTATTAGACTTAGAAGTTCTGTAGCTCGTTCACCTTTTCCAGTAAAAGGTGACTTGGTCATTTTACCAAGTAAACAGGATTCACAAGTGGGCAGTGATTCAGAATCACTAACCTCGAAGAGTCCATCTCCTCGCATCTTGTTTATCCTATTTTGGTTAATATGACCTAGCCTACAGTGCCAAAGATACAAATCGTTGACATTATCTAACCTTGGGCATTTGCAAGAAGTGTACATTACACTAACAGGCCTTGATAGTACACATATGCCATTATTTAATCTAGCTTTCATTATAACAGAGTTATTCAAAATAACATTGCAAAAATCTCCTTTTATTGATAGTTCAAAACCATAACTGGCCAAAAGGCCTACAGAGATTATGCTCATAATGAAACTAGGACAATAGTGACAGTCGACTAGTTCGACATTACAAGACTCAAAGACAAGATGCAGGACTCCGACCGCCAGTACTAGAACACGATTTCCATTCCCGACGCTTAGAAACTGTTCTTCATCTTCAAATCTTCTGCTAACTTGAAGTCCCTGTAACAAATTACAAACATGAATTGGACTACCAGTATCCAATACCCAGTTAGCAGTATCAACAATTGAGTAATTACAAGGTTTTATCATATAAATACCTTGTTCAGCAGACTTCTGCTTTCTCGGCCTGTTCGGATCAAGGGACGCAATATAAAGAGGACAGTTCCTCTTCCAGTGTCCCTTCTTCTTGCAGTAGAAGCACTCTGCAGAAGACTGATCAGCCTTATTCTTCCTGGTCTGACTAGGGCCAGGAGCATTCTGCACTTTCTTTCCCTTCTTATTTATTTTCTTCTTCCCTTTCTTAAAGGGATGACGACCTCTACTACCTCCCACTAAATTCACCACCCCCTTATTCAGTTGGTGGTCTTTCTCGAAAGTCTGCAGCAACCCCAAAAGACCATGGTAGTTGACTGCAGGCTTATTCATTCTATAATGATCAAGAAAATCAAGATAGGAGGAGGGAAGAGAATTCAGGATCGCATCCTTGCCGAGCTGCTCGTGCAAGGGGCATCCGAGTTTGCCCAGTTTTTCAATCAGCTCGATCATGTACAATACATGATCAGTGACTGAACCGCCATTCGACATCTTGGAGTTGTAGATGGTACAAGACACTTTGTACCGTTCTACATCATCCGGGGTGCCGAAGGATTCCTTCAACTTTTGAAGGATTTCATCTGGTTGGGCCTCCTCGAATTTGCGAGTGAACTCGTCGTTCATCGCCGCTAACATAATACAACGGACAGTAGTGCGATCAGAGACCCACTTCAGATAAGTGTCTCTGACTGTAGTCCGTGCATTAGCGGGAGGGATTTTAGGTGCCGGATCCGTTATCACATATAGGATCCATTCGTGCTCCAGAACTATTCTCAACTTTCGATACCAACTATCGAAGTTGTGACCCTTTAACTTCTCGTTATCGAGAAGTGACCGGAGCGATAAATTGGAAGACATCTGAAAAGAAAATAAGACCTATTAGTGTATGAATTAATAAATTAACCAAAAGACTTGGACTTTAGTCTAAAGGTTTCTCCCACTAATTTTTCAGATTGATAGCCTCTAACTCCAATCCGTGAAAACACTTTTTCAAGTGGGTACTGAAATCCAATAGGCCATGCATGAGCCCGACTATGGCCGGCTCACCCATACGAGCCTAAAGGTAGGTTCGTAAGCCAATTGTTTCCCTAAACAATTTTCAGTATTTTATTTTGCACCAGAGAACACCCCAATCTGCCTAGGGGCCTCCTATTGCGGGTCTCTGGTTAGGTCCAACCATTAAAATGACTAATCCAATGCTTCCAGCTAACTAAAGACCAAGCCCGACTATGGCCGGCCCACCTGGTCCCGTTAAAGAGGTTGCAATGAACCATCATCGATCAGATAGAAATTCTAGTCACCGGATGTACACCCGTTCTATGGAACTGCCGATGCACACCAAGCTAGTGGACACATTTCTATCCAACTTAATGGGAGGCTAAGACACTGTCAACTCCTTGATTTAGTCTTTTTAAGGACCTAATAATTTTAGAGGACTTTTTTTTTTTTTTTATAGTTGTGACAGAAGAAAAAGGTAAGGACATGGATCATCCTCCCACTGAATCAATCAGATTCCAAGAGGGTTGAATTAGATCAACAATTTATCCATGGGCACCTATTGATTAGTCAGACCGATCAACCTGGGTGACATGGGTTAACTCGACTCATTGAGCTTTTCCAATCAGTTCTGGTCGACTCGACTAGCCAGGTAGGTGAGATCATGGGTGAGTATCCGCCATTAACCATCTTTCCTAGACACCAACCAAGTTGGCCAGAAAAGAGGTAGCCTCATACAACCATGATCACAATTGCCAAACCTACCTCGACACCAGTCGGTTTACCAGACTCGATCAGACTAGCCTAAAGACTCGGGCATCCACTGAGCCACTAATTGGATCCATTTTAGATGAATGGATCAACTAATCTAACTATTAGATAGTTCTAAAGAAAGACCTTAAACAACTTTTGTTTAATCTTCTTTTAATCCGGTTCAACTAAACTTAGTTCTAACCCAGTGATGGACCCAACTAATCAGCTAACCCAATTAACCCAATTTGGCTTATGCAAATTTTATTAGATTTCATAAACCTAAAAATTTTTATTAAGCCAAATACTTAATTAAAATATTTTTTAATTAAGTCTCTATGTAAAACAATTTTACATCTTAAATTATGCATCATATCTAGATTTATACTTTTATAAATATTATATGACCCAAATAACAAAATTATAAATCATGCCAAAATTATAAAATAATTTTAATTTCTTTTTGATTTCCTTAAAGGATCCTTCTGAAGAGGCCAACACAGACAAACCGCATCGTGTCAAAGACACACGGCCATGGTGAAGGCCTCAACTAGGTTCCTAAAAGTACTCTCTAATCCCAAGATTAAACAATTTAATCTACTATACATGCATCAAGATATGTTATACTAGAATCTGGCTCTGATACCACTGAGAGAGAAAGATGTGGTTGCATGTGCCTACGCTAAGCATGCAACAGCACAGGGAATAGGTAAGTATTATAAAATATTTTTAATAAATGCGAAAAATACCTACTCCGCATAGGATCTAGCATATGCAAAATGCATGTATTGGCATGATACAGGACATATAATATTTATAAATATTTTAATAAATCTAGATCTACACATGCACCGAAAATAAAACCCAAAAACATACCTTATTCCCAGCTAGAATAAGTCTGGGATAAACCTGGAATAGACTGGAATAACTGGAATAAAGTTATTCCAGTCATCTTCCACCTTGGGCTGAAAACTGGGCTTTCGAAAAGTCCCCAGAACGCCGCCTTCCGGACTTCCGATCGCTCCCAAATTTGAGCTGTAGATTCTTAAGGAAGTCCTCTTCGATTTGGCACTGGTTTTTGCTAGAAAAACTAAGCCAATAAATCATAAAAATTCGTCGAAGTCTGCTATGCGAAAATGGCAGCAGAACAGAGTAGCTGTCTTCATCGTTGGATTTCGGGCAATTGGAGCTATCCCGGCTCGCGTGGTTTTCTCCAAGGAGTAGAAGAATACTCCCTCTAGAGGGGAGACATGCCCGGGGCTCTCCGATCCCTCTCCACGCGCGGTGCTAGCCGCCGGAAGATGGTTCACGGTCACAGGTTGCTGCAGCAAAACAGAATTGCTGCAGCAGGGATTTTGAGCACTCAAATGGTGGGAAGAATCTTGGTTTCTCTCCCTCACAACACTCCCAAAACCAGCCCTCAAGGAGTACTTGGACAGCACAAAAAATTTCCCTCTCAAATGGTGAAACCCTTCTTCTCATGGTGAGAAGACAACCCACTACTGAAACTTTCAAGCTAAAAAAAAAAAACAGGGAACACTGCTTTGGGTTGCATTTGGTTTATATAAGCTGTAAGAGAGAGAGCGAGGGAGAGGGAGAGACGGGAGGTGAAAAGAGCCATTGGTTAATCACTCATTAACAAGCCTTTAAACCCATTTACCAGCCATTAGAAGAGAATAATGGAACGGGTGGAGGGAGGAGAAAACGCCATTGTTTGTTTCTTTTGGCCTTCCAGCGATAGGAATTCCAGCAAATAACCGTGTAAACAGTTGAAGGGGTAAATACTGGTTCAATAAACTGGTTCAAACCAAATATTTAATCCTTGGTTCAATCCTATTAAACCAATTTGGTTCAAACCCATTGGTTCAATTAACCAACGGTGGTTCAATCCAATTGAACCTGGTCCAACTCTAATCAAAATTGGGTTAATTGGTTCACAACCAATTGGAGGCCGAAACGAACTCCGAATCAGTTCAAAACTGATTCAGAAAAATCCTGGCGCAGTCCTGATCAACCCGGAACAATTTTTGGTTGACTCAGACAAGGGCAATACGGGAAAAATGAGTGCTCAAAAATACTGTGACCATGAAACCGAGATGATTCCCAATCGTAATCGGTATCCGCATCAGAGAGTTATCCTCTGTGGCGTGTGACATCATAGGTTCGAACCTAAACAGTAGCACTAGAACAGTTCTAGTACCAGTACAGGAAACCATCTAGCAAAGGGTCCCGGCGTCCGGATAGGTCGAAGATGCGGGAGCAAACAATCGAACCTCTGGCATATGGTTACCGTATAATTCATCCCTTTGACCTCTAATGCTCAGGACGACTAAGATTGGGCTGCCAACCCAGACTGAGTCAGTCGACTACGTGTCTCAACCTCGCAAGCCCAGTGACTCTTCAATAGGGCTACCCCGGCCGAAGATTTGCTAATTTGAGATACTGCGAGACATTCAATCCAAACTATTTGGACAGGTCAATTCTATCTTGGTCCATCACTGCTCCACAAGTACTTTCCTGTACCTAGAAACCTTCCATCACCGAATTAAAAATCTGGGTAATCCGGCACCAAAGCACAGGGAGTTGCTTGCAAGCTACTGTGATGACCTCAGGTCAGAGGGACACTTATACCCATATCCAATCGTGAGTATCCCTTTGGCAGAAAGGGACTGCACGGAGTCACGTTTAATGAGATATCACATATATCCCACTTGTAGATCATATCAGTGTCACCACACTCATTTGGTCAAGAGGACAACCAAACGATGTAAACTACAACAACCTATACTCGATATATTGCCGTCCAATATAATATATCCTTTGGTTGTGAACAGGGTTTAAGGACCACTTGATACATCCTCTCTGTATCGAAATTAGTGTAGTCCTAAGGACTTCATCACATGGAAAGAGTTCTCTTAGAGAAATACAATATGTGATGAGCTGCCAAAAATAATATTTTATTAATTCATTGAAAAAGTACAATAGTTAGCACAACCATCTACAACCCAGGCGATTGGCTTTGGGACACAATTCCCAACAGCTGGAATCTCAAGACTCGTGGATCACCTGTGGGGATTTGTAGTGCCTCAACCTAGACCTTCTTAAGCAATATGAGAGCCAAGTTGACCCTTACTCGACATGGTCATGTTCCTCCCACCCCAGGAGAATTGGTGGGGGCACCAGAATTAAACACAGATTACTGGGCCCTATCTGGTTAACTCAGCCATGTGTCAAAGTTTTGTAATCAAGTAAGATTGAGTCTTGTAATATGTTGAGGCTAGTTGATTTGTCTTAACCCTAGTCCAGTCATTGAGTCTTGTACAAGAGAAGAGGATACCCTATTTTAGAGTTTCACCAAGCCTCATCCAGGAGCCAGAGGCCTTCACATTAGCTTATTGTGCATTGTTTGCCACCCTTGGGTCCAAGATTCCTTCCAAATGCCTAGATGCCCTCCAAATGCCTTCCAGATGCCTTGATACCCTCCAGATGCCAGAGAATATTCCTAGATCAGGGTGCCTCATGATTCTAGGAATATGCCAGCACCTAAGCCAAGAGATTCCAAACCAAAAAGTCAAGCCGATGAGCCCTAAAGCAAAGATTCCAAGAAATATGCTGATACCAAGGCACCCCAGATTCTAGGGCCCAAAGTGCATGCACCAACCCAAAGGAGGCCACCCACCCTTGCTGCCCTTGAAGCCCACACACTCAAGCCCAAAGCACATGGGATCCTAGCCCAAATGGAAGACTCTTGTCCAAGTCAAAAGAGGAGAAGGAATCCAAGTAGAATAAGGAGAACTAGTTTCATTCAAAATGTATTCTCCTAATCTTAATCAAACTTGTAATCCCTTTCCATTTTAACTTTATAATCCTATCCCATCTAGGTGAGGACTTGGGGAACATCTATAAATGCCCTAGCCCCCCTCTTGTAAGTAATCCTTTTTATGAAATAAAACCTTGCTGAAATTTTGAGTGAACTTGTGTTCCTGTGTTGGGTTGTGTGATAGTTGTTTGAGAGCCCTAGCCTTCCAAGCCTTGGCCGACCAAGCACCATCATCCAAGACCTAGGATGCCTAAGGAGAAGCAGCCATCAGCCATCCAAAGCAAAGAGCCTACTTTCTTTCTCCATCCGCCATCAACCGAAACCTTAATCCTTTCTTTCTCTTCATACCTTGTTTTTTTTCTTTGAATGTAATTTCTTGCCTAACCTCTGATGCTTGCAGGATCACCAAGATGTTTACCCCTCCAAAGAGGAGGCCCTCTTTTCCTTTAGGACCATCCCAGATTGCCTTCAGATTTGGGAACTACAGGCTTGTTTTCCAAGCACCATCCAGAGTGCTGAGAGAACTCTTCTTCAAGTGGATTTTCAATCTCTGCCTGGTACAAACCTTCCCCCTCCTGATTTTTGACTGGTTGAAGGTACGCTATCCCAAACAAGGGGTTTCTCAATTCTGGGGATCATATCTTTTATTATTTTGCATGTGTTGTTTTGCGGGTATGATAGTTTCCTTCATTTCATGTTTCCCTGCAATTTTTTACTTGCTTTCATGTTATTAGCCTACAAACTTAAATCCATAAAATTATAAAAAAATTAGATTTTATATTTTTCCTTCATCTACATCAGTCCTAGGATTAGTCATGGCTTCCATGATGGCCTCAAAATTGGAATCCATTGTTGAACTAGGGTTGGGCTTAGAATGACTGTACTAGACTGCTGACCTGGTGATCATGCAATCAATCAATCAGTCAAGGTGATGTGGTGCAGCTATGCATGTAAGGATCAGTAGTTCTAGGGTTTGCTAGAACTAGAGCGAAAACTGAGTGGGTCGACTCAACTTACACCCAACTCAACAACTAATCCTTCCTCTAGCCAGGTAGGGGGTGGGATTGTGAGAGGCCCCCCTACTTTCATAGGGATCCAATTAAAAGCCACAGCACCACTTAGGTCATTTGACTATGGACCCCTAGCCTTAAACACCAGATTCTAGTAATAGTTGGATAATTGAATGCACTTGTTGGCCCATACAATTTGGACCTGACCTGTTGGTGTTGCCTAGCCCACTAGGGAAAATTATGTCTAATTAATTTTAATTAAGGCATAAGTTAGGATGATGGTGGTTGTTTTAGGCCCAGGACAAGTGATGAAATCCTGCCCTGATCTGAGATAGTGAATTGCCCTTAACCAGATAATGCACATTCAATGACCCTAATGCAAACTAATAACAATTAGAAAAATAAAAATATTTTTGGATATTTTATGAGATCACAAGTTAGGTTTAATTTGATTAGGTTAGCAAACAAAATTGGGCGGGATTGAGGGGTTTGGAAGTTGGTTAGGTTAGGTTTAGTCAGGTGTGCAGAAATCATAGAATTAAAAAATTAGGGTTCAGTTTGATGCAGAATTTGATACAATTTTAAATGAAAAAAAAAACTAAAAAAATTAAAAATAGAGGCTGGACAGTAATGATGATCTTTACCAAATTATATGCAAAAGAAAAACCATATGATGATGCAACTCTTAGGGTTTTCAGACTGGTGCAGAAATCTTTGGATTTTAGTTAGGGTTCCTAAAATGTAGTAATTTTATTTATTTATTTTTCAGTAAAAATAATTAAAAATTATGATAATTATCATAAATAAACATTGAACAAGTCTTGCAAATTTCATAGTAAAATAAAATTCCTAGATTAACAAAATTAACTGAAATCTAGACATCTAATGTAGACGATAGGATGCAGAAAATCATAGATGCAATTTTTTTTTGTGTTTTTGATGAAGATGCAACTATCCTAAACTAGCTATAATACCAAACTAATGTGGGATGATCCTAGGACTGATGCAGATGAAGGAAAAATATAAAATCTATTTTTTTTATAATTTTATGGATTTAAGTTTGTAGGCTAATAACTCGAAAGCAAGTAAAGAATTGTAGGCAAACATGTAATAAAAGAAACTATCATACCCGCAAAAGGACACATGCAAAATAATAAAAGATAGGATCTCAAGAATTGAGAAACTCTCAGTTTAGGATAGCATACCTTCAACAAGTTAGAAGTCAGGAGGCGAAAGGTTTGTACCATGCAGAGATTGAAGATCCATGTGATGAAGAGTTCTCTCAACACTCTGGATGGAGCTTGGAAGACAAGCCTGTAGTTCCTGAATCTGAATACAATTTGGGATAGTCCTAAAGGCAATGAGGGCATGCTCCTTGGAGGCAAATACCATGGGGATTTTACAAGTGTCAGAGGTTAATCAAAGAAACAAGTAAACAAAGGAAAGGAAACTAGGTCTTAGAAGAAAGAAGGATTAGGGTTTATAATTGCTGGCGACCTGGGGAAGAAGGATGCTTCTTAGCTGCGGACGGCCAAGCTTCTTCTCCTTGGAGCATGGAAGATGAAGGTTAGGGCAGCACTTGGGCATGGAAGATAGCAAGGGGCAAGGTTAGGCTAGTGCACAAAAACAATCACCAAAAAAACATAAACACTAGAGGCTAAACAAAATACCAGAGTTTTATTTCATCAAAAGTTGAATGCTTACAAGAGGAAGAGGGTGGGGTATTTATAGAGTTCCCATGCCCTCTCCTAATTAGGATAGGATCACATAATTTGAGTAGGAAAATGGTTACAAATTTTGAATCCAATTATAATTCCCAAAGAACATAGGATTAGAAATCCTTAATAGGTTAGGAACGCATAGTCCATGTTGACCTAGTCTTCTTCCTCCCTCTTTAGACCAGTCAAACCACTTTGGATCCACTTGAATTCATCTTGTACTCATGGGGCAGCAGCAAATGGGCATCCTCTTGGGCTTGGATGAATTTCAGATGGGCCCTGGTTGGCTTCCAAGGGCTGGGGCGCATGGACTTGGTATATTCCTGGCATCTTGGTTCTAGGGTGCATGGGCTTGACTCCTGGGCTTGGAATTTCTTGGCCTAGGGTGCTAATATATCTCTGGAATCATGGGACACCCTAGTCTGGGGAAATATTCTAGCATCTAGAGGGTATCAAGGCATCTGGAGCATCTAGAAGGAATCTTGGAACTTGGGATGGCAAACAGGGGCCAACAAGCTAAAGTGAAGGACTATGGCTTCTATATGAGGCCTGGTGGAACTCTAAAATAGGGTATCCTCTTCTCTTGTACAAAAATTGAACTTATACTAGACTGATACTTAAGTACAGGACTCAATAACTGGACTAGGGTTGAGACAAACCAACTAGCCTCAACTTATTACAAGACTCAATCTTACTTCGTTACCAAACTTTGATACATGGCTAAGTAAACCAGATAAGGCCCAGTAATCTATGTCTGATCCTGGTGCCCCCATGAGAAAAACCCCAGGACGTAGTATCTAGTTTTGAGTCCAATCAGTCCATAGACCTAATTCATCTGTCCATACCTGCATTGACCTCTACACAGTATTTGCATCAGGACATTAGTCAAAAGATAAACATAAGTAATAAACTCTATAAAAACATGATCCAAAAAAGAGCTAAAGTGTTTTCTACAGGGGATTATGTGATGAACAGGCTCAGGGCTGAGCCGTTCCCTCTAAGGACCATAAAGAAACTACAAGCTCATGGAGCTGGACCATTCAAAATAATAAAGAGAGTTGGTTCCAAAGCTTATGTGCTCGAGTTCCCACCCGAATTAGGTATTAGTTCCACCTTCAATATTTTAGACCTTATGGAGTATTGAGAGCCAGCAGCGATAGCTAGCGTGCCCTTTGAACCAATCCTTTCCCTTAAGAGTGAACCCACCCCAGAGTGTCCACCTACAAACTAGCCCATTAGTGAGGAAAAAATTAAGTGCATCCTGGATGATAAAGCCATCAGTACTCAAAACAAAGGCTATCAACGGTATTTGGTCTATTGGCAAGGTTGGGCAGCATTTGAGGATTTGTGGATTGCTCGAGAGGATCTGTAGTGCCTCAACCTATACCTTCTTGAGCAATATGAGAGCTGCATTGATCCTTACTCGACGGGGTCGAGTTCCGCCTATCCCATGAGAATTGGTGGGGGCACCAGGATCTGACCCAGATTATTGGGTCCTATCTTGTTCATTGATTAAGGTTTTTTGAGCCCTTAATAATGTGTCACGTTTTGTAATAAAATTAATCCATTTAAGTTAAGTTGAGTCCTGTAATAAGTTGAGACAAAAAGTCCAATTGAGTTGTCTCAACCCCAGTCTAGTCCAATTTAGTCTAGTAACTTTATGTTCAATCCAGTACAAGTCTACTTTTATACAAGAGGAGGAGCACCAGCCAAACCCTTCACCAGGCCCTCCTAGAACCAAGCAAGTCTAAGCCCATGAAGCTCCACACATGAGGATTCCAGGAATATTCTTCCAAGCACCCAGCCCAGGGTTTCCATTCCACAAGGAGGCCCATGCGCCACACCTTGGAGGCCGCCCAAGGACATGCACCCAAGCTTTAAAGGCCATGCCCAATTCCATTTTGGAGGATTCTTTTGCTGCCCTAAAGTTCAAGCCCAAGTGTATTTAGGTGTCCAAGCCCAAGAGGGAGCTTTTGACCGTGTCAAAGAAGGAAGGAAGACCAATTCTAACAAGGACATCTTATTTTATTTCTACTTAAATTGTGTGCTCTTAGTTCTAAACAACCTTGTAATCCTTCTCCCTATAAAATGTTGTATTCCTATCATAACTAGGAGAGGGCATGGGAACATCTATAAATACGCCACCCCACCCTCTCTTGTAATCTTCTATTATTCATGAATCAAAATTCTGTTGAAATTTTGTTATGCTTTTGTTCTTGTATGTTCTCTTGTTGAGGTGTGAGTGTTACTTGTGTGCCTTAATCTCTCAAAGCCCTAGACACCCAAAGCATCTTCTTCCAAATCCTAATCCATCCCAAAGAGAAGAAGCCCTAAAAGCAATTGGCTTTAGTGCAAGTGGAAGATTGAAAGAATTATGCCCTAAAAGCCAATCTTTGTATGGATATTTTTATGATCTTCCAGCTCATGTATGATATTATTTATTAATAAAAGATATTTGATTCAATATATTGTTGCATCTTATCAAGATTATGATGAGCCCCATATGTTAGGACAATGGAATTTGGATTATGACGGAGATCATTATGGTGAGATCTAAGTTCTTGTAAGCCCTAATCTAAAAGGTTCCTAGTCATTAGATCATCGATTCGAGGATTGATATTTCCTGAAAGACTAGCACATCCTATGTATGCTCGATGGAGATGGTTGGTCTCATAGCCACTTGTGTAAGGACACTAATACAAGGTGTGGGTGCTCATTAGGATATGAGTTTACTGAACTGATCCGATAAGAGAATATCAAATGGAAGTCTTACTTGTCAAAAAAATGTTCTCTTAGTGGAAATTATGCATGTGATCCTTAGACCAGAGACTACTATGGTATCTTGTGCACATGAACCTATGTTATGGTGCATACTCATTCATGGCAATTAAGTCATGTATAGGTTGCTTTTGGATATGGTGGATTGTGTATAAAGATAATGAGTAAGTGAACAAGGAATCGATCACTCATAGTAAGGGGAGAAGTTATCCCATGTGATCTCTTCGAATAATGACTTAGGAAGTCTTTGATCAAAGCATGATGAGATTAGATAGGGTTTATAGTTTTTCATCGATTAAGTCTTCATTATCAAATTGAGATTTGAAAGGATTAAGTGCTAGGGTTTGACATTTATCCATGCCCATCATTTATTCAAGAAAAAGGGAGATTGAAGGATTAAATTGCACAATAACTTTCCACTGAAGGCTATTTTGATAATTTCTACTAAATTTCTCATCTTCCAGGTAGGCATGACATGTTGCTAGATGTGAATCAAGTCTTGTAGGTTTTCATAAATTTAATTGCTTGGATTCATAAGTCAATTCAAAAGTTGGTTCGAATTGGCAACTTAAGTCTGCTCATTTTGACCTAATTAGGTCAATCAGGTTCGATTAGATCGAATTGGCTTGGACCTAGACCTACTACTACCTAAATGTGTAACCCAAAGGATCACACACATTAGAAAATTGGCCAAAGAAGTCAATTATGTTTTTATTAGGATCATTGGATTCTAATTGGCTAGCTAATTAACATACTAGCATATGTTAGCTAGCCCAACTCTTAACCCAATTGGATTGGGTCTGTTAGCTTGCTATTTGGGCTAACCAATTTAAGTAGAACTTAGATTAGGTTAAGTCCTAAGTGGGGCAGCCTTAATTAATATTTATCTAGATTTTATTAGGCTTTACCTTATATTTATGGTAGAGTCCAAAGTGGAAGGGATGCTTGGAGCCTAGTTTGATGTGTGCTAAGAATGAAGGGGCACAGAAGGACCAAGATGTTGAGTCTCGGATGGTGCGTTCAAGGCTTGTTGGGTTAATGTCCATATATTGGTTCAGTTTATCATGGTTTTCCATGATGTATCTATGGCTAAGAGCGAGTCGGGGGTGAGTCCTAGATGTTTAGGTTGAGTTTGGTCAGTCTGGGACTTATAGTCAGCTCTTCTAGTGTAAGAGTCATCTCTGCTAGTTGGCATGGCTTAGAATAGGGGAATGTGTTTTGGTCGAGTTGGCTAGATGGATTTGAGTCGGCTCAGTTTCACAGTTTGGAAATCTTTTGGTCAGGACGAGTCGACTCTGATGCTTAGGGTCGACTCGGTTCCAAGGTCTAGTCGACTCTAGTGTCTAGAGCAAGCTCGAATGACAGGTGAGCAATTTTTTAAATGGTTCTAGCTGGAGGGTGTTTTGGGGTACTCGGCCATGTGTGACCAAGTGATGGGGGATAAGGCTTGGAGGATCATTGGAGAACTGAGAAGTCTTTTGGGATTAGGGTCAAGAAGAGAAAAACTAGGGCCTCACACCTCGTGATGTTCCGAAGAATAAAGAAAAACTAGGGACTCATGCCCCTCGACACTCAAAAGTGAAAGAATAGGGTCTCACACCCCTCGATGCTCGAAAGCGAAGGCATAGGGTCTCATACCCCTCGACGCTCAAATGTGAAGGCATAAGGTCTCACACCCCTCGACGCCCAAAGGCGAAGGCATAGGGTCTCACACCCCTCGACGCTCGAAGGCGAAGGCATAGGGTCTCACATCCCTCGATGCCCAAAGGCGAAGGAAAAATGAGCCTCATACACACTCTTCTAAAAATTCATCTTTATTCACCAATTCTCAAATACAAGAGGGTATGCCTTTATATAGGCTTACAAGACTTAGGAACGAAGTAAGGATATAAATGGAATTTTTTTGGAATCCTAAACCCTCTAAACTAATACTTATAACAAACTTCAAACTAATAATCCTAATCTAAAATAAACTTGAAACTAAAACATATTCAAACTAATCAATACATCCGGATTAAAAAAATTAAAATAAATAAAATATAACCTGAATGCATCAAGATTTGTGCCAAAAGAGGTTCATATCAGGTCTGTGCTGAACTGCTCTAAAATTTATGTAGGCCTGATAACTTTACAGAAGAATTGCTACTCTAAAAAGCATGCACCTTTAAGAACCATGCAAAGTTGTTTCTGCCTTGAGATCCATGCAAGTTCCATTTCTCTTACCCTGGAACAAAGGGAGGTGGCATTTAGGGAAGAGGGGCTGGGGCTGATCCAGCAAGAGAACAGTAGCACAGTAGGAGAGAAAGCAAGCACAGCTGGTTATGGTGGCTCGGATTGCACGGCTCCTCCTAGATTTTGCCATCGATTCTTCCCCCACGGCAGCGATGGAGAGCTGGTGTAGGGGAGAAGAAGGCAACGGTATCGATGATGGACGTGGAAAGGACCGGAGGTGGCTATCATGGCAGCAGGGTGGTGGGATGGAGGCTCGCGATGGCAGCAGGAGATGGAGCGACTCGGCCAATGGCTGGGCTGAAGATAGTCTCGAATGGCATTGGTGCTGCAAGGAGAGCAGAGGAGTTGGGTGTTGGCTAGGAGCGGAGGTCAACGGTGTGTGACAGCAGGAGGATCCATCAAAATCCGGTGGGAAATCAAGGGATCAGAGGAGCTGGAGCGGTCGGGTGGCATGGTCGACTCGACCGTTGGTCTTCTAGATGGGAGGGAGCGACTGTAGGACTCCAGACATGATCTGGGAGGGCTGAGGATGATGGACGACTGCAGGGACCAAGAGTAGATCAGGTTGGAGGGGCATGGGTGGCCAATGGTTGGTGCGGCTTAGATCTGGGCAGTTGGTCATGATGGTGGAAGGAAGAAGATAATAGGAATAACAAAGGGATAAGTCAGGGATAAGCAGGGAATATAGTGCGAATAGTGGGGATAAGTGAAATAGCTAGAGTAAAATTATAAAAAAAAATCTGGAAGAAAAGAAAAAAAAATCCGGATGGGTTTTGATATCACAAGCAACGTCGAAGACTTTTGAAAAATCGGGTAGCCTTAGAATTGGGGCTTGGGTCATTCTATTCTTAATCTCTTCAAAAGCCCTATTGGCTTCCTTTGAATAATCAAATGCTCCATTCTTCATACAGTCTATAAGTGGTGCGACTATCGTACTAAACCCTCGAATAAATCTCCTATAAAAAGTAGCTAATCTATTAAAACTTTGAACATCACGAATATTCTTAGGGATAGGCCACTCAACTATGGATTTGATCTTCTCAGGGTCTGCTGATACTCCTTCAGCAGTTACTACAAAACTTAGGAAAATAATCCTTGGAGTCATAAAACTACATTTCTTCAAATTTGTATAAAGATTATCTCCTCTAAGTACTTGATAAACCTGTTGAAGATGGTCTAAGTGATCCTTCTTATTCTTACTATATATGAGGATATCATCAAAATATACTACCATAAATTTTTCAATAAATGATTTCAATACTTGAGTCAAAATCCTCATAAAAGTACTAGGTGCGTTCGATAAACCAAAAGGCATCACTAACCATTCGTACAAGCCATCCTTCGTCTTAAATGCAGTTTTCCATTCTTCTCCGAGCCTAATTCTAACCTGATGATAGCTACTCTTCTAGTCTATCTTTGAAAATATGGTAGCACCAGCCATCATGTCTAACATTCCATCAAGTTGGGGTATGGGAAACCTATACTTCACTACAATCTTATTGATGGCTCTACTATCAACACACATGCACCAAGTGCCATCTTTTTTGGGTGTTAAGAGTGCTAGAATGGCACAAGGACTTACACTTTCTCTTATGAATCCTTTTTTAAGAAGATCCTCAACTTGCCTATGTAACTTCTTATGCTCAGTAGGATTCATCCTATAATGAGGTAAACTTGGCAAGGTCGCTCCTGGGACTAAGTCTATGGCATGTTGAATGTCCTTTAATGGAGGCAAACAATCAGGAAGGTCTTCTAAGAACACATCCTTAATTTCTTCCAAAAACTCTATAATTTCCTTAGGATGTTCTTCCAGGGGTTCATCAGGAACTTCATTAGCAGTCAGCATCCAGACTATTGAACCTTCAGTGATTTCATGTTCCAACTCCTTAGCAATAATTAGGTTCAATCTAGGTTCTTTCTCCATCAAATGACTAGACCCTCTTTTAGTATTGTCTTTAGGTTGGGTCGAGTTGATCACAATTCTCTTTTCATGGTGTTTGAATGCACATGAGTTAGATTGGCCAAAGTGAGTTGCATCATGATCATATAACCACAGTCTACCTAGTGTGATACTACTAACCCCCACTAGAATCATGTCACATGATACCTTCTCTTGGTAGGATTGAATTTGGACTGGGACCTGGCATTGTAACTTAATAGGAATTGATGTAGCGTCAATCCAGGATACGTTATATGGGCTAGGAAGTGGCACTATGGGTAAGCCTAAACTCTTAACAGCATTAGTAGATATTGCATTCACACAACTCCCACTGTCTATAATGATTTTGCACACTCTATCTCCTAGCTAAATAAAGGTTTGAAGGATATTTGTCCTACGCCAGTCCTTATTCTTCTTAGTTTGAGCTAGAATACACCTAACTACACCTAGTAGGTTAGATGACTCTATGGGCTCTTCATCACCTTCATACTCTTCTACCAAGTCTTCCTCAGCTTCGTAAACTTCTTCTTCAAATTATTCTACATCCTCGACATTTTCTTCCTCACATTCACCTATTTGCAATGCTCGTACAGGACAGTAGGTAGCAGCAAAATGACCCATTTTATGGCACTTAAAACATAATGCATTTTTATTTCGATCTCTATGGACCATAGGTACCTTTCCTTTATCTTCCTTACAAACTGGTTGAGAATAGCTCCCTCTAGATATCCTCATATAAACTAGCTCTAAACCTTGACAAGGTGACAGCATCGAACTTGACTACACTACACCTCATAACGAACTCATCAAATTTGGCAATATAATCAGCTATTGATTTATTTCATTGACTCAATTTTTGCCATTGATCTAATAATTTTTTTTCATATGAGAATGGTAGGTATTTCTCCCTAAGCTTTACCTTCATGGCTCACCATGTACCAATAGATAAGTCACCTCTCTGTCGGTTCAGTCATTTTACATTTTTCCAGTGCAATCTAGCCTGTCGAAATAGCCTAAGCTTGGCAAATTTGAATTTTTTTTCCTTTGATATTTCGTACCATTCAAAGTACAGGTCCATGTCACTCTCTTAATCTGCATAGACCTTAGGATCTAAACTACCCTCAAATATGGGTGTGTCTAATTGAATGCTCCTAAGAATCCTTTCTTCTTGGTCATTTACATCAGGGGTATGGTTCCTAGGAATTGGGTCAAGGATAATATCCTTTTGTTAGGCTCTTGGACCTGGATAGGTAGGTTCTCTGTATTGACCTCTTAGATCTGGGGGAGTGAGTTGGGCTCGAGGAATTTGGGGAATATGCCTAGGTGTCTTAGAGCTTTGATTAAAGGAGTGGGTCTAGGGGTTTCAGAACTTTGACCTGGGTGAATGGGTCTAGGGGTTTCAGAACTTTGACTTGGGTGAATAGGTCTGGGTGTTTCAGGATCTGATCTAGTCGCATGGGATTCTTCAAGATTACCTAGCCTCTTTTCCACTTAACCAAACCTTGTAGTAAACTGAGTAAGTTGATCAGTTATTGTTCTCAATAAATTTTCCATATCAGGGTCCATAGGTGGATTTGGTTGGATTTGAGTGGGCTGATAGGGAGTAACTAACCTAGTAGCCACGTAATGCAATCAGACAAAACTTGACTCGAACTAGGGTTTCCTAAACCTAGAGCTCAAGTAGAATGGGTCAACTCAAATTATAGCCAATTCAATAATTACCCTGTCCACTAGCCAAGTAAGTGGTTGGGTTGTGGGAGGCTCCCCCTGCTCTCGCAGGGTCCTAATTAAAAACCACAATATCGCTTAGGGCATTTGCCTCTAGACCTCTACCCTTGACACCTGGTTCTAGTGATAATCAAAGGATTAGGTGCACTAGCTTTCATATAATACTTAGAACCCTACCTGTTGGTGTCCCTAGCTCACTTGAGGAAATTAAGTCTAATCAATTTTAATTAGGGTTAGGCTCAGATGCAAAGAAGGTTGTTGTGACCCCAGGACAGGTGATGAGCTCCTGCTCTGATCTAAGATATTCAAGTGCCCTTAAGATTAGGTTACTTGATGATGCACACACAAGATGAAACCCTAATAAGCAAATAAGCAAAAATACAAGAAATTAAAAATTAATTAATTAATTAATTTTTTCTTACCAGAGATATAGTTTGTAGAGAAAACACTAAGATGCAAAAAATTAAAATATGCAAGATTTATGCAGGAAGAACCCTAAACTTGCTGAAATTAGCTTTGCTGAAAAATAGAGTAGAACTATACTCAGGTAGTATTTCGGCAAGCAAAAAATCTACAGACTGAAAAAATTCTTAAGAAAATTCTGGAAAAGACTTTCAATTATGACAAATCCAAGAAAATAAAAATTAGATTTTTTTGAGTTTCCTACATAAAAAATAATTAAAAAAATAGACTATATAATAAGATAGCCGGGATGCAAAAATTAAAACCTATCTCTTCATTTTCTTCTTCAGGGGTCAATTCATAGCATCACCCCTACACACCATAGGAAATCCCGTTTGAATGGGTAGTGAGGATCTTGCAGCCCTACTTTTTCCTATGGCCGGATGGCCATGGTGAAGCACCCGATCCGAGTACTTAAAGAGAAACTAGTTGCAAAAAAATTTCAGCACAAGAGAGATTAAATCCTAGTTTAACCTACTCTGATACCAAAACTAATGCAGGACAGATAAATAGAAAACAAAATAGTAATTAATATTTTTTTTATATTTTTAAATTTTAGAAGGAGAGCTCAAAGGAAATAGTAAAGGAAACTAATAAGTTTATTACCCGCACTAGTAAACCTATAAAGCAATTAAAAAGCAGGACCTGGTGGTTGAGAAACCACCATAAACTAGGATTTATTCAATGATTCAGATTTTATGAGAAGTGAAAGGTTCAGTGTTACCAACGTAGATCGCTCTCTTGATGTTGATCCGGTAGGACTCTCAAGATTGTAGAGTTGGGACTTCAAGATCTTGCTTTCGGGCTCCGATTTTTCACACGATGCCAATTCCGAGGAAAGAATACCAGATCTGGATTATTGGTCACCTGCAAAACACTCAGCAAAGGAATTTAAGTTAGAAATCAGCAATGAAAGAAGGGAGGGGAAAGAAAGGATTCGAAGTGATGGTTGGGTTTTCTTCTTCGACTAGATAAGTAGGGCCTCACACCCTGCGATGCTCCAAAGGAACAAAGAAAGGGCCTCACACCCCGCGATGCACACAACAAAGGAAGATTTCGAAAGAATGTCTTTGTATTTCAACAATAATTGCATGAGTTACAGGGGGGCTGGAGGGGTATTTATAGATCCCCAACCAGTGAAGGGACACAAACACTAGTCTTGTGCTCCCTTGGAATACAACTCCTGGAATCCTGCTCTTAGGTGTCTTGGAATCTAGAGTCTGGATCATGTGGTTGTCTACAAGTGAGGGACTCCTCAGTCTGGATTGAAGAAGACTCAAGAGTTTTCGTGAAACTCTTGAGTTTAGGAGAATTAAGCAACTTCTATCCTGATTGCTTGAAACTCCTGAAGTAGAAACCCATTGAACCTTCTTCCCTTCTGTGAGCAAATTCCTTGGGATACTTTCTTGAAGTGGGTGACAAGAAAAAATGATTTTGGCATGGAATATTTGAGTGGGAGGGTGCCGTCTTGGAGAGTCCTTCTGCTTTACTTATCTTAAAATTAAGCGGCACCTAAAATTTCTTCTCATGTTGGCACTAAATTCTTCTCACATGGGTCAGCCAAAGAAGTGTGATTTGGATTGTGTTCTTATTCCAAAATGAAGTGGTATGCCATGTCCAAACATGACATGTGCTGATGTCCCCTGGTGATATGGTAGTGATGTCCAAAAATCTAGCAAAGATGGTGCCAAAAATAAATCGACTTGCCCTAGCACATGGCTTGTCTTGGACTGGCACATAGGTTGTCTTGGGCTAGCACATGGCTTGTTTTGGGCTAGCACATGCATCTTCAATTGGATACACATAGATGCCCAAGGGTTATCAATTTGATTCTCCTTGTAATACAGGACTAAATAACTAATTTTTACAAGACTCAAAACAAATAACTAAACACATGATTTAATCAACTAAATAAACCAACCATACTTAATTAGGCTTTCAAATAAAAACCCAATTAAAGTGGTTAAAAGGGCTAATTAAATTGGACCACTAAGATCCCAATTGGGTAATTAGGGTTTGACTCAATTGGGGTTTCGACTCAATTGGGTAAAAAGGGTTTTACCCCAAAATAAACAAAACCCTAATTTCAGTTGGTAAAAGGGGTTTACTCTAACTAAACAAAATAACAAAATTTAAAATAAATATTTACATGATAAATAGGGTTGGTTTCAAGATTTTATTCACAGGTGATCCACAGGGATGTAGGTTCAACCTGTCGACTTTTATTGGCCCTGGTGCCTGCACCATGTATCGAAGGTCTTATTCCTATCCCCTACTAAAGTGCTTGAAGCCCTCAGAAGCTTCATACGTGCTTCAAAAAATAGGCATCTACGAGAATCATATGAGGCGCAGGGCCCTAGCTTACAAGGTGCTTTGGCAAGGATACTTCTGGAAGACCATGCGAGAGGATGCCGCTAATTTTGTGGGGGAATGTGACCACTATCAATGTCACACCCGCATCCAGTGTCAGCCGACTACCCTGCTCACCTAGTTATCAGCTCTGTGGCTATTCGCCTAGTGGGGAATGGATATCCTAGGTCACTTTCCTCCCATATCTGGCCAACAGAAGTATTTAATTATGGCCATCAACTACATTTCCAAATAGGTCAAAGTCAAACCCCTAGCATGAATCACTAAGACCAAGGTTAGATCCTTCTTCTAGAAGTCAATCATTTGCCATTTTGGACTCCCACACTAGGTAATGACTAACAACATGATGCGGGACTAATATGCATGCAATTCTTTTTGTATGTTTTATATGTCGGGTTAGGTGATTAATTCCCAAATTTTAGATAAAAATTAGTTGTAGAGAATTTTGTATGAATTTTTGAAGTCAAGCATGCAGATTATAACCTAGAAAAGTACTAAAGAAGGATCGCCGGGGCTGAGAAGCCTCGGTTAGGGCAAGTTCTCCTACAATAATAAGACAGGAGGTAGAGGGAGTGTACCTGACAATGTCTGAAGTGCCCGGTGAAGATCGCAGCGAAGGGATCTCTCGTTCCTCGATGGATGCGGCATGGAAAACCGAGCCAAAGACCCGCGGATACCCGGCTTTCTGCTCGGTGGTCCGATTGAGGCTTGGCTGGAGTCGTTGGATTCGTAGGAACTCGAGGACCTGCAAACAACCTGTTAGGGGTTAGAAAACTCAAAGAAAATTAAGAAAACAAAGGAAAATGCAAAGGAAAGAAAGTTTTGGAGGGGGCTGGAAGGATGGTTGGTGACAGGAAGATGGTTGCAAACACCGGGAAGAAGAACTCTCAAACCCCTTTATGCACACAGCAGGGTACTCACACAAAGCAATAGAAGAACTCAAGGTTTATTTCATATCAAAATCTCTCTTCATACAAGAGGCTAGGGTCCCTTAAATAGACCCTTAACCTTGGGCTCCAAGTAAGGGCACATTAGTCTTTACATAAGAATCTTTTTCCCTCTCAAATCCTAGCTAGAAAATAAGGAAACATTAGGTAGAAAAATCCCTAAAAACTCTCTTGACTTGGCCAACACTACAAGGATGCATAGGGGGGCATGTTGGGCTTCTAAGAGAAGCAAGGGGCCGGCCCAAAGGGGGTCGGGCGCATGGGTTTGGGCCTTTGGAAGCTGGGGTGGCCTGGTAGCAGGAATATTCCTTGGTATCTTGCTTCTTAGGGGCTTGGGCTTGGCGCCTGGGTTTGATTTCTTTGGGATAGGATGCAGATGGACCTCTAAAATCATGAATGCCTTGGTATATGAATATATTTTGGCATCTGGAAGGGAATTTGGGCATCTGCAAGGAATCAGGGTTTTCTAAATTTTCCTCCTAGGGTCTTCAAATCTTTAAGCTGGGTTGGACTTGGGCTATACTTCCATGTCTTCAATCTGGTTGGACTTGGTCTTCACTTGTATGATGTGGTCTTGAGTCTTCAATATGGTTGAATAGGACTTAAAAAATAAAATTAGCTCGACATGAGCTGACTAACACTGGACTGAACTAGCTCAACATGAGCTGACTAGTACAGAACTGAAACTCAAAATACTCAAATAACAACTAAAATGGACTCAGATATGCTAAGCCCTTATTACAGATGGGCTCATAAATTATTGATCAATTCATAGAGGGTTGAAAAGCCTCTATCTTATTCTGGTGCCTTTGGTGTCCCCACCAATTCTCCCGGGGTGGGAGGAACTCGACCCTGTCGATTGAAGATCAAGCTGGCTCACATATCTCTCGAAGAGGTCTGGGTTGAGGTGCTGCAAGTCCTCTCGAGAAATCCATGAATCGTCCGACTCTGGCCGACCTTGCCATCAGACCAGGAAGCATTGATAACCGTGGCCCCGGGTCATAATGGCTTGATCATCCAGGATACGGTCGATCCGTTCTCCTCTCTCAGGACAAATTTATTAGTGGACACTCTGGGTTAGGTTCACTCACAATGAAAAGGAATAGGTTCAAAGGCCTCACTAGGTATCGCTGCCGGTTCCCTGTACTCAACCAGGTCTATAATATTGAAGGTAGAACTAATGCCCAAATTTGAAGGCATGTCTAATATCTAGGCATTTGATCCAACCTTCTCTATCACTTTAAAAGGTCCGGCTCTGCGAGCATGAAGCATCTTTTAGGCCTAAGCCTAACTAAGATAGAATCCACTACATCAAATTTTTTGATCCATCTTCGGGAATTAGCCAGTTTGTTTAAAATTAGTGTAGGTGGTGAACATGCTGGGCACTTGCAGACTCCTAACAAATGATTCAAAGGACTCAAACCTACACCTAACAAACTCGACTAAAGAGATTTATTAGGTCTTAACTACCACTTGGGCATGGGGGCATGAGTCGTGGTTGATGGGTGACATGCAGAAGAAAATTTGCTAGTAACTCCTAATAGGTGCCAGAGGGTCTGCCAAAAGTAGATAGCAAATGGGATGGGCTCTATGGATCCTTGCAACCTAGTAACCTCAACAAAATGTAACCTAATAGTTCTAGACACATGAGAAGACTCAAGAAAGGGTAGGAAATAGGAAGTGGGTTCAGAATTAGTCTGGTAGGGTGAAGAAAAAGGTTTAGTTGGATAAAGTAGGATAAAAGAAGGGACGTCAGGGACTAATCCAAGACTAATGAGGCTAATCTTACGAGATTGTGGAATATCTATGGGCAAGAAAAGGTCCAAGCTATGGAAGGATGGGTCAACAATTTCTGGGAAGAGATCTTCAATAGGAATGGCAGGAAGGGATTCATCCTTAGGGAAATGGGTTAAGTAAGCCAAATCCTGAATAAAGTCTTCTTGTTCATGGAATTTAGGAATAGACTCTACAATTAGATCATTTTCTAGTGTTTCCTCAGGTAAAATCCTAGTATCAGAGTTCTCTTCCTCTAATTGTTCTTCCACTATAGCTTTAGGTTGGATGTGGTCAAGGTCAACTAGCTCTGGGTTGGTTTTTACCTGGGTATCTACTGGGTCAACTAATTCTAGGTCTACTAAAGGTGTCTCCTCTTCTCCTTCATACTCATCCACTAGCTCACATTAGCTTCATACACTTTCGCGTTATTGTAAGCCTTGTGAATCTTAGGAATGGTTGGAGAAGGTTGGCTAGCGGGAAATTGGTTAGGTTCTGGTCTCTGGTTATGGGTACTACTCCTAGTAGGTTCAGGTTGCCTAAGGGGTAGTGGCTCACTACTGGGCTCATATTTAGGGATACTAATCCTATAAGGTTCAAGTTGACTAAGGAAAACCTGACTAGTACTAGATTGATACCTAGGGATTGTGGGTTCTCTGGGCTCATAGGACAAGGGTGCAGATCTATGGGTCATGGAATTATAGGATCTGGGGTCATAGGATTTTGGGTCAGCTCTATGGTCAGGTTCTAAGGATGGATCATGGTATGGGGTCCTCCTAAGGTTGGGCTCCCTATATGGGTTAGGATATTGGGTTCTTCTACGGTTGGACACCATATATGGGTCAGAATATTGTGTTCTCCTAGGGTTGGGCTCCCTATATGGGTCAGAGTATTGGGTTCTCCTAGGATTTGACTCCCTATATGAGTCAGAGTATTGGGTTCTCCTAGGATTGGACTCCCTATATGGGTCAGAGTATTGGGTTCTCCTGGGTTCAGTATCATAATAAGGGTCATGGTAAGGGGTTCTTCTAGGTTCAGTATTATTGTATGGGTCAGGCTGAAAGGCTCTCCTAGGTTCAACCTCTCAGTATGGATCAGGGTTTGGGGTCCTCCTAGGTTGAGGATTGTAGTACGGGTCAGGATAAGGGGCTCTCCTAGGTTCGACCTAATGGTATAGATCAGGGTTTGGGGTCCTCCTAGGTTGAGGGGACTCAAGATCTGGCTCAGACTGTGACCCATGGGTTCTTTATATGGTCCCTACATGGCCTTCTAACTGGTCAAACCTATTGGCAAGATGGTCAATTCTATTGTTGGTTTGGGTACCAGACTGAATTTACTGGGTCATCTAGGTAGCCATCTAGGCCATTTGATCTATAAGGGCTTGAATCCTAGCTTCCTGCTTTTCCATGGATCCAGGGAGATGGTGGATGAGATGGGACTCCTGATCTAATGCTCATGCAAGACTCGATAAAACCGACTATAGCTGACTAGACCTAGAGTCCAAAACTAGATGCTCAATCATGGTGGCAAACTAGCCTATAGTAACCCTGTACTCAGCCAGGCAGGTGTAAGGGGAGTGTTAGGTCCCTGATTGCCAATCCTAGACACCAATCAGAGATTGGCCAAGTAGGCGGACCAGCACACAAGCCCTTCGGGATTGAATCCCTAAACCACCATTCTAGACACCAAGCACAAAGCACACACAGGTTAGCTTGACACAATGATCTGACACTTAGCCCGGACCCGACCAGTTGGTGTCCCTAGCCCACTAGGGCAAATTAAATCTAGTTAATTTTAGGTTAAGGCTTGGGACCGAATGCAAGGGATGTGGTTTTGAGCTAAGGAGAGGTGATCAAATCCTCCGCCCATCTGATATAGCAAGAGTGCCCTTAAAAGTAAATTATGCAATGATAGCAGGCAGATGAGTATGCAAATTAGGGTTTAGATGTTTTTGGTATTTTTGGAGAATATGTAATTTTTTTTATTTTTTTGGTAATTTCTTAAATAGAAAAAAACTTGCAAATTATGGTCCAATATGCAGGAAATATACTAAAATTATAAGGTATGCAAAAAATGCTAAACAAAATCCTAAAACTTCCAAACTTGTCTTGCTAAAAAAAATACAGAGTCAAAAATTTACAGGATATATTTCATCTTGCAAAGAATTCACAGGGCATAATAAAATTTAAAAAAATTCTCAAACTTATTGTGAATTATGATGAATCCAAAAAAATTAATTTTAGAATTTTTGAAGTTTTTATCTGGGAGAAATAATTTAAATAATAGAGCATATATGGACTGAAAAATTGCAGAAAACAAGCGCTAATCTAAACTCTGATACCAAATGATGAGGGACTAATATGCATGCAATTCTTTTTGTACGTTTTATATGTAGGGTTAGGTGATTAATTCCTGAATTTCAGATAAAAATTAGTTGTAGAGAATCTTGTATGAATTTTTGAAGCCAAGCATGCAGATTAGAACCTAAAAAAGTACTAAAGAAGGATCGCCGGGGCTGAGAAGCCTCGGTTAGGACAAGTTCTCCTACAATAATAAGATAGGAGGTAGAGGGGGTGCACCTGACAATGTCTGAAGTGCCCGGTGAAGATCGCATCAAAGGGATCTCTCGTTCCTCGACGGATGCGGCCTGAAAAATCGAGCTAAAGACCCACGGATACCCGGCTTTCTGCTCGGTGGTCCGATTGAGGCTTGGCTGGAGTCGTTGGATTCGTAGGAACTCGGGGACCTGCAAACAACCTGTTAGGGATTAGAAAACTCAGAAAAAATTAAGAAAACAAAGGAAAACACCAAAGGGAAGAAAGTTTTGGAGGCGGCTGGAAGGATGGTTGGCGACAGGAAGATGGTTGCAAACACCGGGAAGAAGAACTCTCAAACCCCTTTATGCAGACAGCAGGGTAATCACACAAAGCAATAGAAGAACTCAAGGTTTATTTCATATCAAAATCTCTCTTTATACAATAGGCTAGGGTCCCTTAAATAGACCCTTAACCTTGGGCTCCAAGTAAGGGCACATTAGTCTTTACATAAGAATCCTTTTTCCTCTCAAACCCTAGCTAGAAAATAAGGAAACATTAGGTAGAAAACTCCCTAAAAATTCTCTTGACTTGGCAAACACTCCAATCCAAGGATGCCTAGGGGGGCATGTTGGACTTCTAAGAGCAACAAGAGGCCGGCCCAAAGGGGGTCGGGCGCATGGGTTTGGGCCTCTGGAAGCTTGGGTGGCTTGGTAGCCTGGTAGCAGGAATATTCCCTGGTATCTTGCTTCTTAGGCACTTGGGCTTGGCGCCTGGGCTTGATTTCTTTGGGCTAGGATGCAGATGGACCTCTAAAATCATGGATGCCTTGGTATATGAATATATTTTGGCATCTGGAAGGAAATCTGGGCATCTGCAAGGAATCAGGGTTTTCTAAATTTTCCTCCTGGGGTCTTCAAATCTTCAAGCTGGGTTGGACTTGGGCAATACTTCCATGTCTTTAATCGGTTGGACTTGGTCTTCACTTGTATGATGTGGTCTTGAGTCTTCAATATAGTTGAATAGGACTCAAAAAATAAAATTAGCTTGACATGAGCTGACTAACACTGGACTGAACTCGCTCAACATGAGCTGACTAGTACAGAACTGAAACTCAAAATACTCAAATAACAACTAAAATGGACTCAGATAGGCTAAGCCCTTATTACAGATGGACTCATAAATTATTGATCAATTCATAGAGGGTTGAAAAGCCTCTATCTTATTCTGGTGCCTTTGGTGTCCCCACCACAACAGGTGGTAGTTCGATAACCAAGCTTTCGAAGCATTCTGTGCTGACATCAACATCTACCATAGCTTCACTTCGATGGCTCACTCTCAAACCAACGAAGAGGCTAAGGTGACAAACTAAACCATCCTTCAAGGACTCCACACAAGGCTGGATGAGGCTAAGTGTCGATGGGCCAAAGAGCTCCCCAATGTACTATGGACCAACCACACCACGCCTTGGATGACAATTGGTGAGGCACCCTTCAACCTCATTTTTGAGTCAAAGGCTATGTTCTGGTAAAGGTGGGTCTGTCCACACTGTAGGCAGAGTAGTACGAAGAGGCTGAGAATTCGGCCTACCTTCTTCTCATCCTAGACCTTCTGGATGCGACAAAAGACAAAGCTCGACTCCGGATGGCAGCATATCGGGAATGGGTGGCATGCTACTACAACTCCCATGTCAAGCCCAAGACTTTCCATCCAAGCGACCTAGTTCTCAGGGGAGTAGAAGTGTCCTAACCATAAGAATGCGACAAGCTCTCCTTGAACTGGGAGGCCCCCTATAAAGTGGTAGAGGCTCTGCCAGGCAGAGCCTACTACCTCACTGAACTCGATAGTGATCGATTCCCTCGAACGTGGAATGACAGCAATTTGAGGATTTACTAACAATAATATAAGACGTCTCCTTAATTATTAATGTTCTTTTTTGATGCAACACTATCTTTCACTTGTGCAAGAACTTGCTCGCCCGACTTCAAGTTTGACAAACAAAGGTGGGAAACTTACGAAGCCCCACACTTAAAGTCGAGAAACTTATGAAGCCCTGCACCCAAAGCCGAGAAACTTATGAAGCCCCATAGTCAAAGCAAGAAAACTTATGAAGCCCCATACTCAAAGCTGGGAAACTTATGAAGCCCCGCACCCAAAGCTGGAAATCTTACAAAGCCCTGCACTCCAAAGTCAAGAAACTTATGAAGCCCTACACCCAAAGCTAGGAAACTTATGAAGCCCTGCACTCAAAGCCAGAAAACTTACGAAACTTCACACTCAAAGCTTGGAAACTTATGAAGCCCCGCAACTAAAGTTGGGAAACTTATGAAGCCCTATACTCAAAGTCAAGAAACTTATGAAGCCTCACACTCAAAGCTAGAAATCTTAAGAAGCTCCACACTCAATGTTGGAAAACTTATGAAGCTCCGCACTTTAAAGCTAGGAAACTTACGAAGCCTCACACTCCAAAGTCAGGAAACTTACAAAGCCCTGCACTTAATTGCCTTACTCATAGTCGGAAATGTAAGCCAAGAGACTCCCAAAGCCCCGCTATTTACCACTTGACTCATAATTTGGCAAATCGAGCCAAGAAAATTCTTAGAAGTCCTGTACCCAAGTCTGCATGACCTAAAGACCGATAGAGAGGAGATAGAGTGTTCCTAGAGTCCTCCATGTTGATCCCAAGATTTTGAAATCAACTTATAATGGCCAGGACCTGGGAAGGCTCGTGCTTGGTAGCCGTGGAGCCTATCTTCCTATCATGCAAATGGACAGAGAGGCTAAAGTGAGAAAAGAACAAGAAAAAGATTTATCAACTGAGCAAGACTCATCCCTCATTGTAGGAGCAAGCCCTTCATAACATGGGACATTCCTATTTGTTGAGAAATACTTCAAAGCAAAAAAAAATAAAAAATAAAAAATAAAACAAGAAAAGATGAGAAAGAAAGGGGACACATCAGTCGGAAAAAATTATATCGAAGTTCTCTTTACATCAATCAAGGCTCCTAACATGCCAGGAAGCCATTCAAAAACTTAAACATTAAGAAAGAAAAAAGGAACTCAGTAACTGAAGAAATATCATATTCATAGATTGAAGTCTTTCTTTACACGTATGAAGACTCTTGACAGGTCGAGATGTCCTTCAAAATTTAGTTAAACAAAAGAAAAAAAAAGTCAAGCTTTAATTGCTGGCTCCTTTCATGTGCAACGAGTGACTCCCCTCGATGCTAGCATGGCATTAGACTGGGGGCCATCCTAGGTAGTAGTGACTCTAGCCTTGGCATCTGCTCTGGACTACAGCTCTGGCTCGACCTCGATAGTAGGAGTTCTTGGAACCCTAGTGATGGCTGGCAATTCGGGATAGATATTGTCCAGCCCCTTCAGCCCGAATAGCCAGCTGGCCTTACACCGAAAGTCATTAAACCCCTTATGGTAGGAGTCCAAGACTACCTCGATGACCTTATCCTGAAAGGCCTTAGATGCCTTAAATCATGGGATGGCTTCGGTAGCTTTCTTCTTTGCTGCCTCCATCAATGCGATCACTACCATGGCCTTCTCCAAAGTCACCATAGTCCGGGCCACTTCCTCTTCGAGTTGGGCCTGGAGGGCCTGCGCCCTTCCCTCCAAGCGAGCTACCTTCATTGTAGAGTTGGCCTCTCTCTCAGCTAGGTGAAGGGTCTTCCCCTTCTCCATCTTCAGAGCCACATCAACCTTGGTGGACTTCTTCTCCAGCTCCATTGCATTCGCTTGGGAGCAAGCCAGTTCAACCTGGAGGGCCTTCACTTAACCCTCTAGTTGTTGAGCCCAGGTAGCCTAAGTCTAGGCTTCATCCCTCTCCTTGTAGAGATAGAAGTCAAGCTTCATCAGCCCAAGGTAGGAGTCCTGGAATAGCTTAATGTCGGTGACCACCTACAACAATTGCACAAAGAAAGTTAGTCAACATCTATTGGGAGAAAAGGAAAATGAAGTAGCCAAGAAAGTGGCTTACCAAAAGAAGTTGGGGGAACACCCTGGTAAGAACGTCCACTAGCTGCCGTGGTGCGGGCACTAGGATTACACAGAGGCTCCTCAACCCTCTATGGATCTTTGATTAGGATTTTTAATCTGTTGGGTCCTGTAATAAGGCTTCAAGCCTGAGCAACTTACTTTTGAGTCATGTAATTGGTTTCAATTTTTGTTTGTCATGTATCTTGGCCAATTTGATCAAGTTCGGGTCAATGGGTCCAGTAATTAGCTAAACTGGTTCACAAGCTCAAGTCAACTTGAAGTTGGGCTCAAGCTTGTTTGAAGTTGGGCCCACAAGTAGGCATTCAAATCAAGCCCAATTGTGAATAGGTCAAGCCCTCTCTCCATGCTAATTAAGAGTGCCACCTCAGCTCATGGAGTGCCACCTCGTCAGTACCACTAGGCATGATGAAGTGCCGCATCACCAAGCCACTTAGGCGGCCAAGAAAAGATGGAAGCTTCAAAGTCAAAGCCATGTGGGCACCCCATCAAGCCTCTCCTTGATCCAAGCCAACAACATCCCCACCCCACTCCCCACATCAAGCCCTTTTCCAAAGAAGCATGGTCGAACAAGGAAGGTTCCTCAAGTCAAAAGAGCAGGCCTTGATTCTTGAAGACAACATCCCCATCCCTCTCCCCCTATCAAGCCTTTTTCCAAAGAGCCATGGTCGGCCACGGAAGGTCTAAAGAGCATCCCATGATTCTTGAAGACAACATCCACCCTTCACTCCCCCAAATCAAGCCACTCCACCAAAGCAAAAGCAAGGATCATGATCAACCAAGAGAAGAGCTGAATTTCAGATTTTGGGCACCCCCTTGATGTAGACTTGTAACTTTTTTTCATTTGAATTTGAATGGGACTGAAAGGGATATGCCCTACAAGCCAATCTATGTTGTATCTCCCAAACCATTGTATTTGACAATATTCTAATAAAGGCATTATTTTTCATCATACGCTGTGTTTATAATTATATGATGAACCCCATAGATTAGGGCTATGATTTTAGGGTTATGATGAGATCATACCAGCGAGACCTAAAGTCTTAAAACCTTAATCTAAAATATTTCTAGTCAAAGGAACCCAGAGTAGGGGATCAGGGTTTTTCCGGTAAGACTAGCACATCCCATGTATACTGGAGAGGGTGACTGCTCTCACAGTCACTTGTGTATGACACTAATACTAGGATGTGGGTGCTCATTAAAGAATGAGTTCACTGATATGATCCAACTTGAGAACATCTAATAGAGTCTTAGCTACATGTCAATAGAAGGTTCTCATAGTGGAAGTGGTACAAGTAATCCTTTGACCTGAGACTGCCATAAGTACCTTATGCACATGAACCCATGCTTTGGTTCAATCCTAATCATGACACTGAGACATGCACAGGATTGATACTGGGAATGGTGAATTGGATATGAAAGTAATGAGTAAGTCAACAAGGAATCGATCACTCTTAGTAAGAGGAGATTGCATCTAGCTAGTTATCAATCAGATGATGATTCAGGGAATCTTTGATCAAAGTAAAGATATTAGAGATGGTTTCTAATATCAAGATAATTAAATCATCAATATAAGATTGAGCTAGAAACAAATATAATATTGGATTTGACATATATCCATATCCATAATTATATTTTGGGTGAAGGCTGATCGAAGGATTTAATTGTACGGTAACTTTCTACTGAAGGGTAGTTTTGGTATTTCACCAGAATTTCCATAACTTCCGGGTAGACATGACACGATGCTAGACGTCAATCTTGTCTTGTGGGTTAATTAAATTGAATGATCACTTATTAGGAAGAGTCCTAATTGATCATAATCGGGTAAGCCCGGTTTGACCTAAATCGATTAGAAAGAGTTCTAATCAAATTAGGTTAACTTGTATTCGAACCCACTACTGGCTAGATGTGGAACCCAATGGGTCACACACTTAAGAGAATTGATCAAGGGTTTAAATTTGTAATTAAATCATCTTTGCATGATGACACTCTAGCAGGTGTTGCAAATCCTAGCTTCTATTCAAATTAGATTCGAATTAGGGTTCCGGATTGATTCAATTTGGGTTTTAATTGGATCTAATTAGACCCTAATTGAGGTTATAGGGATTATGGCTAACCCTATTGGCTAACCATGTATCTAGGCTAACCCCCCCACCCACCCCTTAGCATTTTCATGCCAAAAATGCCAAGAGTCCATGCGCTAATGACCTCTTGGCATGCCATTTGGAAGAGTCCATGGCGCATGGACTCTTGGTGCGCTCCTTAAAAAAAAAAAAAAAACTCCGATGTTTTATATGGGGCGGCTTTTCCTTCTCTCTTTTAGCGCCTCAATTGTCCCCCCTTGGATTGGAATCCAAGGGTTGATGTTTTTTTGAGAAGGCAGAAAGCATTCGTTGCTTCCCGATTGCGTGAAATAACATCTCTTCGGAGATTAAAAGTCGCGACTCCTTTTTTTTAAAAACATTACGATTTTTCATTTAAGAAAAGCCGTGAGATTTATCCGGAAGGCCGTGAGAAGGAAGGATGGGGCGTGAGAAAATGAGAAAGGGCGTGAGAAGTTTTTCACGAAGAGATGTGTGGGCGCCTCTCTGAGATCTATTTAAGGGGTCAGGAAAATCAGAACTCGGTAATGTTTTTTAATCCTTCTTCCTCTCCTAAAGTCTCTTTCTCTCTTTTCTTGTTCTTGCACTGTTTCCTTTACAGAGTACACCTCTGTCAAAACTCTGCTACTGAACAAGAACAAGAGCGAAAGTCTCCGACAGTAAAGGAAAGAAAGAGTTATGATTTTGTTGTTTCCTTCTTACATTAAGACATTCTTGTCTTAATTTCTCCTCCAATTTAAGACAAGCCTAAATGCCCTTAGGACAAAGTCTTATCTTCAAGACAAGAGTGTCTTAGAGGGTCAAGGTCTTAGTGGAAGGAGGAGAAGAGATAAAATAAAGGAAGGCAACCTCTTGTGTGGAAGAATTCCAGCCATAATACGAAGAATTGAGTTCTAGGAAGAAGAACTCAATAGGAGGAACCATTGGACAAGAAGATAGTGTTCTTGATCATTGCTCTGTGTGGATCACCATCGGAGGGCGGACACTTGGACTCCTGGTGAATTCAAATAGCCCGTTGATCTTCAAGTCTTCATAAATTGGAATTAGCGATTACAAGTTGGTATTCTAATTTAATTTGCATAGAAATGTTTGTCTTCATACATTCTAGTCTTATTAAGGAGTTCCTGTTTTAGGGTTTTGGTGCATATTAATTTCAATTTTTGAAATTACCCTTCCGCTGCATTGAACCGGAACCCTACAGTGGTATCAGAGCCACCTTAATTAGGACTATAATTTATGATAGCTTGTATGTCACATCATAGGATTTTTAAATCCTAATATGTTAGTACACTTATCATATCTTTAATTGCATATATGTTTTGATGTATGCCACTAGTTAGGGTCTTTCACTCAAACCCTAATTATTATAGAGATATGTTTAGTTTTTAAGTCATCATACTGAAAGAAGGTTGCCCTGGCATAATGGTGGATCCATTATGTGGTAAATGGTTGTCCTAGTATGATGACACACTTAGCACATATTTGTTTATAAGAGTGATATGTTGATTGTGATACATTCTATAAGGATGTGCTGGAAATTTATAAATCCCTCCTCTTAAAAATTATATTAAGTCTTAGTATATTTAACTAATAAGCATCACTAGTCATGATGTACAATTGATCATTCGGTGTCTAGAAAGGTGGTTCTGGGAAGGTAAAGAGAATTGTGGTTTTTAATTGGTTCCGTTGACTGACCTGACCAATTTTTATTGGTGTCTAGGAAAGCAACGGGGGGACTCCCACATCTCTTCCACTTGCCTGGCTGATTTGATTAAATTTAAATCTTGACTAAAATGCTTAGTGTTAAAAATACTATATATTGGCCTTCCTTCATGCTGGATCATTATTGTGATATGAACCACATTAGGTTTGTTGTGTTATCTGCAAGACCTAATATGGTGATTGACATAATACTAGTCTAGTGCATAGATATGCTTACAGTATATTCAGTATAATGCTTTGTTGTGTTATCTACAAGGGCATTATATTTGAGTATTGACTGTATAGAAATGAATGGGTCTTGACTTAACTAGAACATTATGGTTTGTTGTGTTTTCTGCAAGACTAATAATGTTCTAGAGGCCAAGTTACTTTTTGAGAATTATATGAGATATAATTGGAAGAGTTTCCTACCTTTGAGCTTATAAAAGATTTGTTGTGTTTTCTGCAAGATCTTTTATAAGTTATTAGGATCTCAATCTCACTAAGAAAAATCGATCAGGGTTCTTCTCGATTATCATAGTGAGGGCTATGATTTTTGATAAAATAGTGGAAGACATAATTAAATTAAAGACCTAATTTAATTATGTATGTCATTTCATGGTTGTTTGCTTATGTATTGTTCTTTGTTAAATGTAGATAAATGGCATCTTCATTATCACTACGAAGTATCTTAGATACCAACAAACTGACTGGTCCAAACTATGTGGACTGGTTGAGAAATTTAAAGATTGTGCTGAGTTCAGAAAAACTTTCTTATATTCTAGATACCCCTAGTCTTAATCCACTAGGGGATGATGCCACAGAGGAAGATATGGCCACATACAAAATATGGCAGAATGACTCCCTTACTGTCAAGTGTATCATACTAGCCTCTATGACCAATGAGTTACAGAGACAGCATGAAAGCATGGATACTCAATCCATAATGCTCAATTTAAAAGAGCTTTATGGAGAACATAGCAGAACTGCTAGATATGAAGTATCTAAGCAGTTATTCCATGCTAGGATAACAGAGGGTACATCCGTTCAGGATCATGTTTTGAAGGTAATTGACTTGATCACCAGATTGGGTCAATTAGGTTTTATCATGGATGGGGAGTTGAATCAGGATTTAATCCTGCAATCACTCCCGGAGTCATTTTCTCAGTTTGTCTTGAATTATCACATGAACAAACTGAATACTTCCTTGCCTGAGCTGTTAAATATGTTAAAAACAGTGGAGAGCCACATAAAGAAAGAAAAGGCTCCACTTCTTCTTATTAATAAGACCAATAAGAATAAATCAGGCAAAAAGGGTTTTAATAGGAGGCTAAACCCTAAGAGTGGCATCAATAAGAATAAGAAAGGAAAGAAGGCCTCCAAACAGTCGACCTGTTTCTTTTGCGGCAAAGCGGGACATTGGAAAAGGAATTGCAAGGCTTACCTTGCAATTGTGAAGCCTGGTGCATCAGATACGCCAAAAGGTATGTATGAGATACATGCTATATTGACATTAAATTTATCTATATCAAATACTTGGGTATTGGATACCACTTGTGGTTACCATATATGCAAATCTTTGCAGGACCTCCACAAGCTTAAAGTATTGAAGGAAGGTGACTTCAATCTCTACGGTGCTAGTGGTGATATCATCCAAGCAGAAGCTGTAGGGACCTATATTCTGAAGTTGCCTTCAGGGAAGATCTTGGAGTTAGAAAATTGTTATTATATGCCTAAGATTATTAGGAACATTGTATCTGTTCCCTTGTTATTAAAACAAGGATATATAATGGATGTAACGAGCACTGGTTGCTCGATAATGTTGTCTAATAAAATTGTTTGTTCTGGCATATTTAGCAATGGGCTCTTAACTCTTTCTTCCAATGATAGTGTTTTTCATGTCAATAATAAAAGAAAAAAAGAAGACTTTAATGATACTTTACTTTGGCATCATCGACTTGGTCATGTTAATGAGTCTAGGATAAGTAAGTTATACAAGGAAAAATTCCTTGATCCTTATGAGTATGAATCATTAGGAACTTGCGAATCATGTTTCATGGGTAAGATGACCAAGACTCCATTTATTGGACATGGAGAAAGGTCAACTGAGTTATTAGGACTTATACATACTTATATATGTGGTCCAATGACAACTCAGGCTAGAGGTGGATACTCATATTTTATCACTTTTACAGATGATTTATCTAGGTTCGGATATGTGTATCTTATGAAACATAAATCTGAAGCCTTTGATAAATTTAAGGAGTATCAAAGTATGGTCGAAAAACAAACCGGGAAAAGTATTAAAGTTCTTCGGTCTGATCGAGGAGGAGAATACTTATCCACGGAGTTTTTAGACTATCTTAAAGTTAATGGAATTCTTTCTGAATGGACCCCTCCTTATACACCACAGCTAAATGGTATAGCTGAAAGGAGGAATCGTACCTTATTAGATATGGTACGATCCATGATGTGCTTCACAAATTTACCCATTTCCTTCTGGGGTCATGCCCTAGAAACTGCCGTTTACATTCTGAACAAAGTACCTTCTAAATCCATTATTAGTACTCCATATGAAATTTGGAGTGGAAAGAAACCATATCTTAAATATTTTAAGGTATGGGGATGTCCAGCTTATGTGAAAAGAAATTTTGGACATAAGTTGGAACCTAGAGCGGATAAATGTCTATTTGTAGGATATCCTAGAGAGGGTAGAGGATATCTATTTTACCATCCAACTGAACAAAAGATTTTTGTCAGCAGACATGCCACTTTTCTAGAAAAAGAGTTTATTTTAGAAAAGGGCATTGGTAGAACTATTGAACTTGGAGAAGTATAAGAAACACATATAGACAATTCTCAATCAATAGAACGTATAGTTAGATCATAACCAGAACACAAAACTCCTCCCCATAGATCTGATAGAGTGTCACGGGCACCTAAGAGGTATGGGTTTATTATTGAAAATAATGAAGCCCAAGTCATTCAAAATGATGAACCTCTGACCTATAGGAAGCTATCTTGAGTACTGATTCAGATAGATGGCAAGAAGCCATGGAATCCGAGATAGACTCTATGTATGTCAACCAAGTATGGTCTTTGGTCGATGCACCAGAGGGTGTTAATCCTATTGGGTGCAAATGGGTCTATAAGAAAAAGATTGGGGCTGATGGCCAAGTTGAAACCTATAAAGCTAGATTAGTGGCAAAAGGTTTTAGACAAAAACAGGGAATTGATTATGATGAAACATTCTCACCTGTTGCCATGCTCAAATCAATTCGGATTTTACTTGCTATAGCCGCATACCATGATTATGAGATCTGGCAGATGGATGTGAAGACTGCATTCCTCAATGGTTTCCTCGAGGAAGAAGTCTACATGTCATAGCTAGAAGGTTTTATTTCAAAGAATAAACCTAATCAAGTATGCTAGCTAAAGAAATCCATTTATGGATTAAAGCAAGCTTCAAGGAGTTGGAACATCCGCTTTGATGAAACTATTAAAAGGTTTGGTTTTATCAAAAATATGGATGAACCCTGTGTTTATAAGAAGACTAGTGGGAGTGCCATAGTCTTCTTGGTTATGTATGTAGATGACATACTCCTCATTGGGAATGATATCCCAATATTACAATCAGTCAAGGTTTGGCTATCAAACCAGTTTTCCATGAAAGATTTGGGAGAAGCATCCTATATACTAGGTATTAAGATCTATAGAGATAGGTCTAAGAGGATGCTAGGTTTATCCCAGTCTAGGTACATTAACTTAGTGCTGAAAAGATTCATCATGGATGGAAATAAAAGAGGTTATCTTCCTATGAGTCAAGGCATACATCTTTCCAAAAGGATGTCTCCTAAGACACCTGAAGAAAGAAATAGAATGAATTCTATACCTTATGCTTCGGCAATAGGGTCCATAATGTTTGCCATGTTATGTACCAGGCCTGATGTGGCATATGCTTTAGGCATTGTCAGTAGGTTTCAGGCTGATCCAGAAGAGGATCATTGGAAAGCAGTTAAAAGTATTCTTAAGTACCTGAGAAGGACTAAGGATATTTTCTTAGTTTATGGTGGTTCTGATCTTAAACTAGAAGCTTATTCTGATTCAGGTTTTCAATCAGACCCTGATGATAGCAAATCCATTTCGGGATATGTTTTTACCCTAAATGATGGAGCAGTGAGTTGGAAGAGTACCAAGCAGCAGACTGTAGCTGACTCAACCACAGAGGCAGAATACATAGCTGTCAGTGAAGCCGCCAAGGAAGCAGTCTGGATGAAGAAGTTCATCACAGAGTTGGGTGTTGTTCCTGAGATTGAAAACCCAGTGCCACTTTACTGTGACAACACTGGAGTTGTTGCTCGAGCTAAGGAACCAAGAGCTCATCATAAGTCCAAGCACATTCTGAGACGCTTCCATCTCGTATGAGAAATAGTACAAAGACAAGATGTCTACATAAATAGAGTTGATACAAAGAACAACGTAGCAGACCCGTTCACTAAGGCTCTACCACAGCGAGAGTTTGATCGCCACCTCAAGAGTATGGGATTAAGATTTAAAAGCGATTGGCTTTAGTGTAAGTGGGAGATTGAAAGGGATATGCCCTACAAGCCAATCTATGTTGTATCTCCCAAACAATTGTATTTGATAATATTCTAATAAAGGCATTATTTTTCATCATACGCCGTGTTTATTATTATATGATGAGCCCCATAGATTAGGGCTATGATTTTAGGGTTATGATGAGATCATACCAGTGAGACCTAAAGTCTTGAAACCTTAATCTAAAATATTCCTAGTCAAAGGAACCCTGAGTAGGGGATCAGGGTTTTTTCGGTAAGACTAGCACATCCCATGTATACTGGAGAGGGTGACTGCTCTCACAGTCACTTGTGTATGATACTAATACTAGGATGTGGGTGCTCATTAGAGAATGAGTTCATTGATATGATCCAACTTGAGAACATCTAATGGAGTCTTGGCTACATGTCAATAGAAGGTTCTCATAGTGGGAGTGGTACAAGTAATCCTTTGACCTGAGATTGCCATAAGTACCTTATGCACATGAACCCATGCTTTGGTTCAATCCTAATAATGACATTGAGACATGCACAGGATTGATACTGGGAATGGTGAATTGGATATGAAGGTAATGAGTAGGTCAACAAGGAATCGATCACTCTTCGTAAGAGGAGATTGCATCTAGCTAGTTATCAATCGGATGATGATTTAGGGAATCTTTTATTAAAGTAAAGATATTAGAGATGGTTTCTAATATCAAGATAATTGAATCATCAATATAAGATTGAGCTTGAAACAAATATAATATTGGATTTGACATATATCCACATCCATAATTATATTTTGGGTGAAGGCTGATCGAAGGATTTAATTTTACGGTAACTTTCTACTGAAGGGTAGTTTTGGTATTTCACCAGAATTTCCATATCTTCCGGGTACACATGACACGTTGCTAGACGTCAATCTTGTCTTGTGGGTTGATTAAATTGAATGATCACTTATTAGGAAGAGTCTTAATTGATCATAATCGGGTAAGCCCGGTTTGACCTAAATCGATTAGAAAGAGTTCTAATCAAATTAGGTCAACTTGTATTCGAACCCACTGCTAGCTAGATTTGGAACCCAATGGGTCACACACTTAAGAGAATTGATCAAGGATTTAAATTTGTAATTAAATCATCTTTGCATGATGACACTCTAGCAGGTGTTGCAAATCCTAGCTTCTATTCAAATTAGATTCGAATTAAGGTTCCGGATTGGTTCAATTTGGGTTCTAATTGGATCTAATTAGACCCTAATTGAGGTTATAGGGATTATGGCTAACCCTATTGGCTAACCATGTATCTAGGCTAACCCCCCCACCCGCCCCTTAGCATTTTCATGCCAAAAATGCCAAGAGTCCATGCGCTAATGGACTCTTGGCACGCCATTTGGAATAGTCCATGGCACATGGACTCTTGGTGCCCTTCGTAAAAAAAAAAAAAAAAAACTCCGGTGTTTTATATGGGGCGGCTTTTCCTTCTCTCTTTTAGCGCCTCAATTGTCCCCCCTTGGATTGGAATCCAAGGGTTGATGTTTTTTTGAGAAAGGCAGAAAGCATTCGTTGCTTCCCGGTTGTGCGAAATAACATCTCTTCGAAGATTAAAAGTGGTGACTCCTTTTTTTTTAAAACATCATGATTTTTCATTTAAGAAAAGCCATGGGATTTATCCGGAAGGCCGTGAGAAGGAAGGATAGGGTATTAGAAAATGAGAAAGGGCATGAGAAGTTTTTCACGAAGAGATGTGTGGGCGCCTCTCTGAGATCTATTTAAGGGGTCAGGAAAATCAGAACTTGGTAATGTTTTTTAATCCTTCTTCCTCTCCTAAAGACTCTTTCTCTCTTTTCTTGTTCTTGCACTCTTTCCTTTACAGAGTACACCTCTGTCGAAACTCTGCTACTGAACAATAATAAGAGCGAAAGTCTCCGACGGTAAAGGAAAGAAGGAGTTCTGATTTTGTTCTTTCCTTCTTACATTAAGACATTCTTGTCTTAATTTCTCCTCCAATTTAAGACAACCATAAATCCCCTTAGGACAAAGTCTTATCTTCAAGACAAGAGTGTCTTAGAGGGTCAAGGTCTTAGTGGAAGTAGGAGAAGAGATAAAAGAAAGGAAGGCAACCCCTTGAGTGGAAGAATTCCAGCCATAATCCGATGAATTGAGTTCTAGGAAGAAGAACTCAATAGGAGGAACCATTGGACAAGAAGATAGTGTTCTTGATCATTGCTCTGTGTGGATCACCATCGGAGGGAGGACACTTGGATGCCTGGTGAACTCAAATAGCCCGTTGATCTTCAAGTCTTCATAAATTGGAATTAGCGATTACAGGTTAGTATTCTAATTCAATTTGCATAGAAATGTTTGTCTTCATACATTCTAGTCTTATTAAGGAGTTCCTATTTTAGGGTTTTGGTGCATATTAATTTCAATTTTTGAAATTATCCTTCCGCTGCATTGCACCGGAACCCTATAGGGACTTAGGAGCCTATATAACGGGCCCTTCCACTCTTGTAAAGTTAGTTTTGATAAAATAAAGATTTGAGAAGTTTCTTCTTCCTTTAGCCCTTATCTTCATAGACTAAGAAATCTTTGAAAGAGTGCCTTTGTCCTTCAGGATATCGAGGGATGAGAGTCCTTGAGTTACCCTCTTCCTTCGCAAGCCACCAATCCATCTTCAAGCTTAGATGCCCTTGGAAGATCCACCTGGACACCCAACGAGAAGAGCCCTTCTTGACCACCATCCTCAACTCTTTTTCCCATCACTTCTTACTTTCTTATACCATCTTCTTGCTATTTTCTAACCCCTTCACTTGGTTGCTCGCAGCTCCTCCTAGTGCCATAGATAGAGGAGCCAGTCTTCCTTGCCTTCAGGATAATCAGATGAAAAGCCAGTGAATTCGTAAGGTCGAAGGCTTGATCTTCCAGTTGGGATTTGAGTGGTGCTCCCAAGCTTTGAAGAGACTTGGGAGACCATGGCAGGGATGCTGGAGGCGATCACTGGGTGTTTGGAGGCATGCCATCATTTCTTGGAGGTGTTCCAGGGGGCTCGAGATCTGGGTTTGGAGATCTTGAGGTTGGAGTCGGCTTGGGATATTGAAGAGTCAATTCCTGCATGTCGATAGCAGGTTTGAGTTATGGTTGAGTTGGCTCAAGGTCTGTTTGAGTCGACTCGTGGTCTGGTCGAGTCGGCTCGAGGTCTGTTTGAGTCGACTCTTATGACGGGTTTAGATCTCATGTGCTGGCCTGTGGGGAGAGAGAGAGTTTTGTTGGGCTGAGTCATGTTGACTCAGGGCTATATATATATCATGTATGAGTAGGGTTCAGAGAGCCACAGTTGAGAGACGTGAGGTCCAAGAGGAATACATAAGCTCTTTCTCCCCATTCTTGATTTCTTCTCTCTCCCTCTCTCTGGTTATCTCTATCGTTGGCAACCCCATAGGAGCACACCTCCATGACGAGAGTGGATGGTATGCCCCAATCCTTCCTTGGTGAGGTTCCTTTCATGGACATGGAAGCATCAATGAGATCGCGGGTATTCTGCATGGTGGAGCGAGGTGTCTCATTCCTTAACATTTGGTATCAGAGCTGATCTTGCTCTGACATTTGGTATCAGGGCTTCTTGATGCGGTGGCATGAAGAAAGAAGGGAAGAAGAAGCAGATCTCTAATTGTGAGATCTGGAGGAGGCTGTAGTGGTGCAGATCGGAAGCATCATGGATCTGCCGGAGATCTCATGGAGGTGAGATCGGCGGTGAGCAGATCGGAAGCATGGTGGATCTGCCGAAGATCTCATCGGGGGATGAGATCGGAGGTGAGGGACTGCTACCCTCACTGGGAGAGAATTCTTGATCATGCTAGAGATGGAGATCTGATGGATGGCCCGGTGGCAACGGACATGATCAAGATCGCGATGGCATGGTTGGAGTTCAGATTCTTGGATCTGAAAATCATGAAAGATCCTCGACCTGAGGGGGATCATGGGTCTGGATCTATGGATCTTCGATGGAGATGGAGATGTTTTTTGCAGATTTGGATGGCTCGGCGGTGATGGATGAAAATCTGGATCGTGTTGGCATGGATTGGAGGGAGTTTCGATCTTTCCTTGTGCCAAAATGCGATGGTCGACATGATGGAGAAAATGCCCAAACAGGGGCATTGCTACCAGGGAGAAAACATGGCTGCCAGGAAGGAAATGAAGTGCACACTGTCACAGGGAGCCAGCTCGTTCTTCACAAAGCCGACTCGGTCAGAAGTTGCTAGAGCCGTGTAGGTTGAAGAGCCGGCTCGGGCATCGCAAAGCCGGCTCGGCTGTCGCGGAGTCGGCTCCTCTAGAGAGGTCTCCGGATGCAGAGTAGCAGAGCCAACTCGGGCACATCATTGGCATGGTGTTGGCGCAGCCTCACCAGTGGCTGGGCGCGGTGCAGATGCAGCGTGGAGACATTGCAGCAAGCTTACCAATGCAAGCATGGTGCAGGGCGGCATCGGGCATGGGATAGCGAGGAGACTGTGGCATGGCTCACCGATTGCGGTCGGAGGTGCAAATGTGGCGCACACCGTTGTGGCAAGGCTGTAGCATAGTGGCACGGGAGCGGCGTAGGGCGGCGCGGGTCATCGCGGGAGCGGCGCGATGCCGGTCATGGGCGAGGTAGCATGGGCTCATTGGTCGCGGGTGCAGGCGCTATGCAGGGTGACGGCTTTCTCGATTGTGCGGATGGTGTGAGGCAGCACGGGCGGTTGCCGAACGCATCGCACGATGGCAGGACAGTTGCTGGAGGCGTAGCATGGGGCCGGTGGCGACGGCGATGGCCAAGGAGGTCTGTGGTCCAAGGGTTCAGCCGTGGACCAGCAGTAATGGAAGCTAAAGACTGGGATTTTTAGCGTGAGCCATTGGGTCGGTTCACAGGTGGACTGGCAGGTTTAAGTCACTACTTTGTACTTCATGTTGACTTATTTTTTTGACGATTCTGGGTTCAATCGAACTCTGATTTGAGCCCCGTCTATGCCGTTGGATTCTATATTTTGAGCTCTTCGTGTTGAGCTAGGTTGGATCCAGTGATGGAGTCAAATCATAGGTGATGTGGAGATCATGGTGCAGCGGCCGTTTGTGCGGGCAGCTTGAGCAGGAGCTCGCGATGGTGGTGTGGAGCTGTAGATCTTGTGCTGGGGAGCATTGACAGGTCGAGTGATCTGTTGTTCAGCACAGGTCAAGTGACACAAACCGGAGATCTTCAGAGCATGAGTGGTAGCTCCATCGATAGTGTACAAGGCTGTTGGTCACTATGGAGGAGAGCGATCAATAGTTCTCTAGCTATCTTGATCGTGGTGGAACTATACGTGGGTGTGGTATCTCACATTACTGGAGGTGGGTCTAGGGAGACCGAGTACATTAGTAGAGGTTGTTGGAGGCCAGTAGCTCAGGGAGACCGGGGATAGGTCTCAAGGAGCACCAAAGAGGTACATTAGTAGAGGTTGATAGAGGTTGGTAGCTCAGGGAGACCGGGGACAGGTCTCGGGGAGTACCAGGGAGGTATGTCAGTAGAGGTTGATGGAGGTTGGTAGCTCATGGAGTACCAGGGAGGTCTCAGGAGACCCGGGGACATCAGCAGAGACTGGGACATGTCATGCAACCTATGGACAGGCTGGAACATGATGGATTAGACATCATGCAGCCTATGGATAGGCTAGGACGTGATGGAGTAGACATCATGTAGCCTAGAGACAGGCTGAGACATGACGGACATCATGTAGCCTATGGATAGGCTGGGACGTGATGGAGCAGCCACTTGCGATGGTTGCTATGTTCAGTTGTTGTATTTGAGGAGTTGGGATGAGCTCCTGTGTTTCGGAAATTCATGCGGGGTTATAGAGTATCCGAAATGGTCTCGGAGAGGTTCGTAGTGATGCTGAGGGTCTGAGGAGACAGCGACTGGGTATGAGGTTCAAGTCATGCTCAGCAGTGCAGCGTTGAGATGCTGGCCTCGGGGTTTCTTTCAGTGGCATCAGTGGGACTTCAGTTTCATGTGGAGCATCGGTGATAGGTGGCTTCACGGGTGGAGCGAGTTTTGATACATGTTCAAAGCGGGAGGTGCATGGAGGACCATATCCTTGGATTGATGCCAGGGGTGCACTTAGCCAGGTGGAGCGGAGAGTGTAGAGTATGGTGTGGCTCTATGGAGATTGTGTCAGGTAAAGCTCCAGCTACAGCGAGTGCCGGTTCAGGTTCGCTAGGTTTTCTCCAGGGAAGTCCATGAACATACTGATGCAGCTGCCAGACAGAAGGAAAGCAACAATCTGTGGTGCCAGGATACGAGTTAGGATCTTCAGATCAGAGGTAAGTGATATCAGTGGAGGATATTGGCAGAGGCATGGATATCCATACAGTACTGTCAGGACATGCATTTACAGCAGGGTGTGCATTGAGGACATTGCCGGGTTTGTCAATTCTTGGGGGTACCAAGGTGGAGATTGTTGGGAGTTGAGTGGTGCTCCCAAGCATTGGAGAGACTTGGGAGACCATTACAGGGATGCTGGAGGCGATCCATGGGTGCTTGGAGGCATGCCAAGCATTTCCTAGAGGTGTTCCAGGGGGCTCGAGATCTAGGTTTGGAGATCTTAAGGTTGGAGTCAGCTTGGGCTATTGTGTCGATTCCTACAGGTCGACAGCAGGTTTGAGCTCTGAATGAGTCGGCTCGAGGTATGTTTGAGTTGGCTCGTGGTCTGGTCGAGTCGGCTCGAGGTCTGTTCGAGTCGACTCTTCTGACGGGTTTAGATTGCATATGTTGGCCTGGGAGGAGGGAGAGAGTTTTGTTGGGTTGAGTCATGTTGACTCAGGGCTATATATATATCTTGTATGAGTAGGGTTCAGAGAACCGCAATTGAGAGACGTGAGGTCCATGAGGAATACAAGAGCTCTTTCTCCCCATTCTTGATTTCATCTCTCTCCCTCTCTGTAGTTATCCCTATTGTTTGCAGCCCCATTGGGGCACACCTCCATGACGGGAGTGGATGGTGTGCCCCAATCCTTCAATGGTGAGGTTCCTTTCATGGCCATGGCAGCATCAATGAGATCCCGGGCATTCCACATGGTGGAGCTAGGTGTCTCGTTCCTCAACATTTGGTATCATAGCAGATCTTGCTCTGACACTTCCAGGCCGCATCCACAAGTGTGAGCGAAGTCATCATCGGGCGCATCTGAATCTTCAAGGTTTGCACTCCCTAGTCTCCTATGTTGGTATTGTCTTAGAGCTAAGTCCTACCAGAGTTTCTCAATCCCAGGATCCTTTCTTTATCACTATTTGGGGGCTATATTTGTGGGCTAAAGTCTCTTGATATTACTCAAATCCTTAGGTCTACTCTTAGCTTCATTTCGGGAATCAATCAATCCCCTCAAATATAAAAACAACTAAAGAAAATTACTTGCATGCATATCGTCTCTCTTAGTCATCCCGCATCATGTTTGGTATCAGAGCTTCATCCTGCATCATGTTTGGTGGCTAAGGAATATAGTCAAGAAGAAGGCATTGATTTTGATGAAATATATGCACCGGTAGCAAGATTAAAAGCTATTAGATTACTTCTTACATTTGATTGCTATATGAATTTTAATCTTTTTCAAATGGATGTAAAAAGTGTATTTTTAAATGATTTTATCTCTGAACAAGTTTTTGTAGAACAACTACCAGGTTTTGAAGATCATGTTTTTCCGAACCATGTATTTAAACTGAACAAAGCTTTATATGGTTTGAAACAAGCTCTTAGAGCCTGGTATGATAGACTTAGCACCTTCTTGATTGAATATAATTTTTCAAGAGGAAATATTAATAAAACCCTTTTCATCAAAAAAAAATGATATATTAGTTGTACAAATTTATGTTGACAATATTATATTTGGTGCGACTAATGAAAGTTTCTGTGAATAATTTGCTAAGTTAATGCAGGGAGAATTTGAAATGAGCTAAATGGGTGAACTTAACTACTTCCTCGAACATCAAGTAAAGCAAACAAAGGAAGGGATCTTCATCAACCAAGCCAAATATACCAAGGAAATAATTAAAAAGTTTGGTATGGAGATGAGCAAACAAATGAGCACACCCATGAGCCTATCTTGCATATTGGACAAAGATGAAAATGGATCCAATATTGACCAAAAGCTATATAAAGATATGATTGGATCCTTATTATACTTAACAGCAAGTAGATCGGATATCTTGTATGGTGTATGTGTATGTGCTATATTTCAATGTAATCCCAAAGAAACACATATACTTGCTGTTAAAAGAATATTGAGATATTTGAAATGTACAAGTAATCTAGGTCTTTGGTTTTCAAATTAATTATCTTTGAATTTAATTGGATTTTCTGATGCTGATTATACTGGTTGTAGAATTGATAGAAAGAGCACTAGCAGTATATGCCAATTTCTAGGGTTGAATTTAATCTCATGGCACTATAAGAAACAAAACTCGGAAGCACTATCTACAACTGAGACAGAGTATGTTGCTGCAGGGAGTTGTTTTGCACAAGTGCTATAGATTAAACAACAACTAAAAGACTTTGGTGTTACCAATGCAAAATTCCTATCAAGTGTGATAATACAAGTGCTATAAATTTGACCAAAAATCCTATTCAGTATTCTAGGACTAAGCATATAAAGATTAGACATCATTTTATTAGAGATCATATTTTGAATGGTGATATTGAACTAGAATTTATCCCAACTGAGAAATAGATAGTTGACATTTTTACTAAGCCACTAAACCAGGATAGATTTGAATTGCTTAGAGAAGAATTAGGGCTTTGTTATCCTTTCTAGATTATCCTAACCTAATTTCTTTCAAAATTAAGGATGAACTATCTAGAAAACCTCCTATAACTATTCATGATTGATGAATAACTTTCCTTGAGATTCTATTAAATCAAACTCAATCTTTGAATCATTTCATTTTCTATGGAAAGTTTCTGTTCGGGTCGACTCGAGCAATTTTTGCTCTGGTCGAGCATGCTCTAATATCTGATTTTTATGCTCTTACTTTGGTCGAGCCGACTAGGTCAACTTGAAGTCTTGCCTAGCCGACTCGGAGTTCTGCTTGTTCTGAGTTCGCTCTGGTCAAGCCGACTCGGATGATCTTAAGGTTGGGCTAGCCAACTCGAATGTCCAGAAATCACTGTTTAAATATATTCGAGTAATATTTTCTTGCACTTCACTCTTTCTATTTTACTCCTAACTCTCTCTACTCCACTCAGAACCTTTACCAATCTCTCAAAAACCATTCCTCAGAACTCTAATTTCTTAAATCCCATTGCTATGTCTCTAAGGAGATCAGCACGGAAGATTCCTCAAGCAGTAGAATCAAGCAAATGCAGTGAAGATCAAAAAGGAAAGGGAGAAAAGAGAAAGAGGACCACTCATGAACAACAAGAAGAAGAAACATCCTCTCCGACTAGGAAATCCACTTCTATGGCCAACAGGCTTGTTACTTATGGAAGAAGGACGATTTCTCCTTCCTAGAAAAAATGGAAATGAAGATCGGAAGTTGGATAGACAACCAGGGTTGGAAGTATTTCTGCTCTTTGGATATTCTAACCTACCCTTCTCTGGTACGAACTTTCTATGAAAACCTAACTCTTGAAGAGTATCATTTAGAATCAACTGTTAAGGGAGTTAAAGTCATTGTGGTTGAAGAAAAGTTGGGCAACTTGCTTCAAATGCCAACGGATGGTGCAACCGAGCTTATCCTAACTGACAGAGAACAAACTTTGAAGCTTATTTTGGAAAGAGAAGATGTAAGCTCCATCCAGCATGTTCAAGCCAACTTGCTATCAAAGGAAATGAGACTTCTTCACAACATGGTTAGTAGGATTTTCCTTCCCAGAACCAATCATTTCGTCTGGGTGAGCGAAAAGGACATGACTTTTATGGCACATCTGATTGGAGAAGAACCTCTCAACCTTTCCTTCATCATGATGATTCAAATGAGAGAAGCAGCTAGAAAAGTTAAAGAATGCTTGCCATACGGTATGGTTTTTACCTTACTATTTGAAGAAGCTAGAATTGATCTAACTGATGAGATAGGCACGCCTCTACATCACTCAGACACTTATTCCTTCAATTCTCTTAAAAGAATGGGATACAAACTATAAGGAGTATGGATAAAGAAAATGTCTGGTCAAATTGCTGCTACTTCCTCAGATGATGATGAACCTGTTGATGTTGAAGCCAACAAGTCTGGAAACAAGGATGAAGACAAGTCTGAAGATGCAATGATAACTCCATCTGAACTTAAAGAGTTAATATTTCAAAGAATGGAAACAATTTCTGATTCACTGACAGGTCACATAAATTCTATACTTGATGATTTAAGAAATTCAGTTAATATCAGTCTGCAGAAAATATGATTAGAACAGATGCTTCATAAAAAGAAAATGAAAAAGGAAATGGATAATTTTAAAGAAGAAACCAAAAGTATCCTCCATCAATCTTCAAAGGAAAATTTCACTGCTGAGGACACTCCTGTATAGATCAACAAAGAGTCGGTTGAGACTCCTGCTCATCCATCTCTTGTTCCTTCATCTGATCCATCTTCAATCAAACCTAAACCTATTGAGACCAAAAAGAAGTCAAAGATCAAGAAGACTAAGACACCTAGAGCCCCAGTTAGAACTAGATTCAGGGATTTAAGGTTTAAACCCCTGAAAACCAAAACCTTTGATAAGGTTATAGATGTTAGCTCCTCTTCATCTAGTGAAGAAGAAGAATAGGTTGATTAGCTAGTCTTTTGATTGTATTGATCACATCTTTGTACCCTTGACCTTTTACAATATGAATGCTTTACCTTTTATCTTACAAATGAATGTACTTTCTTTCATACATTGTATGGAATATTTCCCAATGAAATGAAAAATCCTTTAGTAATTTATATTGTTGTCATGAATTATCCTTCAAATTATACAATGTTTTTTATTCAACTGTAATAAATTTTTTAATTAAAATTTTCAATTGAATTTGAAAATGTGAAATTATCTCAAACAAATATTAAATACTTTCTCAATCTATTTTAAAATCTAAACTTTATTGAACATACCTTTTTGATTGTTTGACAAAAAAGGGGAGAATGGTATCAATATCATTATTGATAATTTAGATGTCATGAAAATTCTGGTATCTATGTTGAGTTTATTTAATTATTCTTAAAGTTCATAAAAAGAATGATAAACGAGGAGCACAAAAGTGATTATATTCAAATGGACCTAACTACTTAATTACTTTAAAAACTAGAGAAAGGGGGAGATTCTCTTGAGAATGGCTTTATCTCTAAATCCTTCTCTTGCTCTGATTGCTTGAAATTAGTCTTAATTTTGTCAAATTGTTTTTTAAACTCTGATACTCTATGTTTGTACTAATTTTGATTTTATGAAGTTTGCAAAGTCTAACACTTTGATATACATAAAAGCACTAACATAAATGCTATACAATTTCTTCTCTAGAGCCCTGATACTTATTTACAAATATAGTTAGCTCCAGTACATGTGAATACTTTCTTTCAAATACTTTTATACATATAAGTGTAAAGAACTTTTCATACCTAGTATTTTGTCATCATCAAAAAGGGGGAGATTGTTGACCCCATAAGTGATTTTGATGATAACCAAACATTGGAGCATGCACATTTATTTCTAACAACTCTTCAAGTGATTTACAAGGTTTTGTAAGAAGATTTATTTGTTCAAACTTCAACTCATACATCTTTACTTCATGTTTTGAGTTGTGTTGTAATCTGATTTTGTAAAGAAGAATCCAATGAACAAGTTAAGAAAAATCATGAAAAAGGGTTACTTCTATGTGTGCTATGCCTTAAATTTATTATGAGTTGGTTTATATCAAATATGTAAGAGTGTTGGTGAGAGTCTTCGTGAAGTTTAATTGTAAAAATCCTGAAGAAGTCACTCGAGCCAACTCGACCTCAAAAGAGCCGACTCTACCTCATGGCATGCAACAAGGATTCTGGCATGTAGCAATCCGAGCCGACTCAAAGAAAACCGACCCGACTCTCGTGAATTCGAGTCGACTGGAATAAGTCCGAGTTGACTCTTCTAGAGTCCAATTTTGAAGTGTTCTGAGAACAAGCCAGGCAAGCCGACCTGAATCACAACAAGCCGACTCTGCCAGACCAAATTTTGAAGACCTGGTGAAGCGAGCCGATCCGATCTGCAATGAGCCGACTCCTCCAGAGTAAAGATTTCTGATTTTGAGAAGAAGAGTTGACCCAAATTCAAGCCAGCCAACCCATCGAGTTTAATGTGATCAACGACGGAAGTTCGAGTCGACCCGACCTATCAAGAGCCGACTCATCTAGAGTGAAGTTTTTGCACCCTGAGACAAAGAGCTAACTGCACTGAATAATTGGCGACTCGACCTATCAACTTGAAGGATCTGAGCTGACTCGAATATCATCTCTAGGTACATAATGGCTAATTCCAAAATTTCTTATTGAATGCCAAAAAGTACTCCAACGGTCATATATGTCACATCCCAATAGTCTACAACATCTCAAACTATCTTGGAGTGATGGAAGACCATATATTTGAGGGATTTGAACTTTATTGAAAATATGGAAAAAGAAAGAAAAGAAAGAAGAAAGGGTTCATTGAATATCTAACCTACCACCAAGCAAGAGAGCACAATAAGCATTCAAGTTAGTCCTCAAGTCTTCACCAACTCTAATATGAAGCTTGAAGCACTTTGGAAAGAAGCCACTAAAGCAATTAAAGTGCATTGAAGCACATTCAAGTAGACTTCTTTCAAGCTGCATTAGCAACTATCCGATAATAGAGTTTGACATTATTATTGCATTTATTTCAATTCATTCATGAATTGTTTGGGTTATTGGTGAGCCCGTTTGAAAAACCAATAGGTTCTTGGTGAGCCTTTGATAAAAAACCAAATGTTGCCCAGGTGGCTACCCAAAGAGGGGGGTGAATTGGGAATTTAAAAGTTTAAGTAGATAATATGCAAATAAAAATCCCTTATAAAGTGTTAAGTGCTGTGGCAAAATAATAACTTGCAGAAGTTAAATAAGATCAGATAATCATAACACAAACATAGAAGTTATAGTGGTTTGGAGCAACCCAGCTCATACATCCAATATCCAAGATACCACTGGGATTTTCACTATATTCACACCCAAATATAGTAGGATTATTTTACAGGATCACAATCCAAAACTTCTACACTTTGGTTTTAACGTGATCACCAAAGAAAATCCAACACCCTTTGGTTTTAAACAGGATCACCAATGAAACCCAACATGGTTTTCACAGGATCACCAAGAACCTAACTTGGTTTTATCAGGATCACCTAGAACCCAACACTTGGTTTTTATCAAAGGCTTACCAAGAACCTATTTAGTTTTTCAAACGAGCTCACCAATAACCCAAACAATTCAGAAATGAATTGAAATAAATAAAATAATAAATGACAAACTCAATTTGTTGGATAGTTGCCAGTGCAGCTTGATAGAAGTCCACTTGAATGTGCCTTAAGGTGCTTTAATTGCTTCAGTGGCTTCTTTCCAAATTGCTTCAAGCTTCAGATCAGAGTTGGTGAAGACTTGAAGACTGACTTGAATGCTCTTGTGCTCTTTTATTGTCGGTGGCTAGGATATTCAATAAAGCCTTTAAAACTTTGAGGAACTCTCTAATTAATTCTTCAACGAAGTTCAAAACCCTCAAATATAAGGTTTTCCATCACTCCAAGATAGTTTGAGATGTTGTAGACCGTTAGGATGTGACGTATGATCATTGGAGTACTTTTTGGTATTCAAAAATTCAAAAAGAAATTCTAGAACTAGTCGTTATGTGCTTGAAAATGATATTCGAGTCGGCTCAGATTCCTTCGAGTCGGCCCGGATCCTTTGAGTCGATAGGTCGAGTCACCAGTTCTTTAGTGCAATTGGCTCATTGTCTCAGGGTGCAAAACTTTACTCTGAACAAGACGACTATTTATAGCTCAGGTCGGCTTGAACTTTCATCTTTGAAAATCTTGAACTCGAGGAGTCAGCTCTCTTGAACTTTGGTCCGCTCTTCTTAGTTTCCAAAATCTTTACTCTAGAAGAGTCGACTCGTTGCAGTTCGAGTCAGCTCACTTTCTCAGGTCTTCAAAATTTGTTTTGGCAGAGTCAGCTCTTTAAGGTTCAGGTCGGCTCGCTTGGCTATTCTCAGAAAATTTCAAAAATTGGACTCTGGAAGAGTCGGCTCGAACTTATTCTAGTCGACTCGAATTTATTGGAGTCCACTCGATTTTCATCGAGTCGGCTCGGATTGCTGCATACCAGAACCCTTGATGCATGCCAAGAGGTGGAGTCGGCTCTTCATTATGCTTGGTCAGCTCAAGTGGCTTCTTCTTGATTTTTACAATTTAACTCAAAAGAAAACTCTCACCAACACTTTTAAACTTTTCATGCACACCAACTCAAAATAAATTTAAAGCACACACACTCATAGTAGTATCCCTTTTTATAGATTTTTCTTTAACTTTTTCATTGGGTTCTTCTTTACAAAATAAGATTACAACACAACACAAAACAAGAAGTAAATATATAGGAGTTGATGATTGAACAAGTATGTCATCCTATAAAAACTTGTAAACCACTTGAAGAGTTGTTAGAAATAAATGTGCATGCTCCAATGTTTGGTTATCGTCAAAATCACTTATGAGGTCAACAATCTCTCCCTTTTTTGATGATGACAAAACACTGTGCATGAAAACATAAGATAAAACTCTACAATTACTTGCATAATTTTTTTTGCAAGAATGTATGAACAAGTAAAAAGAGTTGACTTTACATAGTGTCAAACTATGGAAGGATAATTAAGGTAGAGAGAGGTAATCTCCTCCTCAATAAGATACTCCATGTTTTAACATATTTTTCATGCAAGTTCAAAGTCCAAAAGTTTCTAAGAGAATTTCAAATATCAGAGCTTAAAACATTATATCACGACTTGAAACACTTAAAGCATTGTGTATCAGAGCTTGAAATATTATATATCGGAGCTTATTTATAGGTCAGAGCTTATAATATTTGAAACATTATGTATCAAAGCTTAAAGGAATCAAAGTATATTATGATTCATGTAATGTATCAGAGCATTAGCAAATAGGTTTTGTCCTTTTCAAGCTTTATGTAACAGAGCAAAAATACAAACACATCTTATCCTTTTCATGGAATATCTTCATAAATTTCTCTCCCTTTTTGTCAATCAATCAAAAAGATAAAGTTGCTCAGATTTTAAAATAGAATGAGAAAGTATTTAAAATTTGTTTGAGATAATTTCACTTTCTCACATTCATCTTGATATTCTAATTAAAATGTATCATAGTTGTATCAAAGACATAAGCACAAGAGTAATTGATAGACATAATTCAAACATTCATTTCATTTCAAAGATGTTCAATACAAAGTACAAACTTTCATCTCATTTCAAAGAGAATACATCTAGTCACTTTCTATGTCTACCCTAGGGTTTGGAGGTCGACCGGGAATTTGGATGCTTGGAGGCATAGAATGCAATTGGGTCAGGATCTAACACATCAGATGTGGAGTAATATAAAATCCTTGTGGCCTAAAATGAGGAGCTAGTTGTCTGGGATGAACAGATTGACCATCAAAAGATTGAGGACTAGGTCTAGAAGTAGGATCCAGTGGTGCTGAAGGTGGTACACTCTGAGTAGCTTGAAGGGCTTCAACCTTAGTCATCAGCTTCCATAAAAAAACTGTTAATGGTTTTCAACTCAGCTACAATTTTCTTTGTATTCTTGGAAGCAGTCAGTTTTTCCATTGATACTTTTATTTCTGCAACTTCCTTCTGCATTGAAAGAATTTCAGAGGCCTGTACATTTTCAAATGCTTCTACTGATCCTCTTAGCCTTCCTAGTTCACCTCTGAGAATCCCAAAATCTTCTGTGTAGTTGTCCTCACTTTTCAGTCTTCTCTTTATATCTCCCATACCCATTTTCACAGAATTCAATTCCTCCCTAAACTCATTAATACTTTGATCCACTTTTGCTTTCAGATCATTAATCATGGATCCAAATGAATTTAACAAACCTTCTGCAAATTTATTAATCTACTCTGTGATATCAACATGATGGACAATAGAGGGTTCTGGAGCAGTAGCTGGAGCAGGATCAGGTATTGGAGTATCAAAAGGAGTAGGAGGAGCAATGGAAGTAAAGTCTGGTATGGAATCATCAAAAGCTATCTGAACTGGTGAATCTTGTAGTGGTTGTGGCTCAAGGATTGGAATTGAGGTGCCTTCACCAGTTTCCATCTCATCTTATTCTTGTTCTTCTTCTAGTTCTTCAGTGACTTCTGCTTCAGATTTCTTCTTCCAAGTCCCCTTAGATAGCAAGTAACCCATCCTCTGTAAGGTTTTAGTTGTATAAGTGTCAGTGTGAAGGAGGGTTTTACTGTCTTCTTCTGATAGATCAATATTTATAGCCTGGAAGAAAAGAGTAAGAATCATCCCATAAGGGAAATATGCCTTCACCTTTCTTATTGCCTCTTTCATCTGACTTACCATTATAGCAGGAAGATTGATTTTATCTCCAATTATTAGTAGCTCCATAAAACATAGGTCTCGCTTACTTACCCAGTCAAATCGACCAGTCCTATGTAGGAAAATCCGATAATGAAGCTATGGAGTAATCTCATTTCAATGGATAATGAGCTAGCTTTAAGGATTCCAACTTCATCAACATAAGTCTGCTCTAGTACAGTCTGTAAATCCCTTGTCCTATCCTTTAGGACCAAATATTTTGTACCTTCAAACGGCATTTCCAGGGTATTCCCAAGTTGTTCTTCGGAGATAGTAATCCTTTTCCCTTTAACCAGAGACTCAATGTAGTTCTCTCTAAATCTAATGTTCTCATAAAATATTTTGACTAGATTAGAATAAGTTTTAATGTCCAAAGAACACATATTCCACCAGCCCTAATTTTCGATTAAATCTCTAACTATAAATCCTATTTCCTTAAGGAATTCAAATAAAATTCTTCTACCTATTGTTATAGGCCACATACCCAAGGAAATTTGTTGACTTGGATAGATGGGGCTAGAGTCTTTAGCCAGTTGAGGAGGAACTCGAGAAGAGGTGTCTTCATGGTATTTAGTTCTTCTTTCCAATGGAGCTTCCTCAGTTTCCCGTCGAGATTTCTTCCCCACTGCCCTTTTTGGAGCCATCCCATAACACACTGAGATCAGAAGGAGTTGTGGATGGATGGAGTTTTTAGAAAGGTTCTTCGGAGGGAAAGAATGTAGAGTCAAAGATAGAAACATTAATGAGAAACCCTATGGCTCGAACTAAAAAGAGATGGCTCGACATCCGAGCCAACTCGACTGATAAGTCATCTGCTCGAGTTAGCTCGAGCAGAGGGAGCACAAAAGTGATTTTTAGGCTTCAATCAAAGTCTTTTTAACACAAAAATGTGAGATATGGAGGTCACCTAGATAACTTTTCCTTAAGTTTGTGGGGATGTTTCTAGAGTGGGTCACATAACCCTAGTTCATATCTAATCATTGCAAATCTATCAATATTTAAAGGTATAGCAAAAATATCAGCAAGTTGGTTTTCAGTTGGCACGAAATCTAGTTCAATGTCACCATTCAAAACATGATCTCTTATAAAATGGTGCCTAATTTCAATGTACTTAGTTCTTGAATGTTGAACAAGATTTTTATTCAAATTAATAGCACTTGTGTTATAATATTTGATTAAAATTTTAGATTATGTAACACCAAAGTCTTCTAGCTGTTGTTTAATCTAAAGCACTTGAGCACAAAAACTACTAGTAGTAATGTACTCTGTCTTAGCAGTGGACAATGATACAGAGTTTTGCTTCTTACAGTGCCATGAAATTAAATTCAACCCTAGAAATTGACATGTTCCACTAGTGCTCTTTCTATCAATTTTGCAACAAGCATAGTCAGCATCCGAAAAACCAATTAAAGTTAAAGTTGATTCTTTAGAATACCAAAGACCTAAATTACTTGTACCTTTTAGATACTTGATAATTCTTGTAACAGCAAGCATATGTATTTCTTTAGGATTACATTGAAATCTAGCACAAACACATACACTGTACAAGATATCTGGTCTACTAGTAGTCAAATATAATAGGGATCCGATCATACCTCTATATAGCTTTCGATCAATATTGGATCCGTTTTCATCTTTGTGTAGCTTGCAGGTAGGGCTCATGGGTGTGCTAGCTTCATTGCTTGTTTCCATGCCAAATTTCTTGATTATTTCTTTGATATACTTGGCTTGGCTTATAAAGATGCCTTCCTTCATTTATTTGACTTGTAATCCAATGAAGTAGTTGAATTCACCCATAAGGCTCATTTCAAACTCACCCTGCATCAACTCAGCAAATTCTTCACAATGATTTTCATTTGTTGCACCAAAAATAATATCATCAATATAAATTTGTACAACTAACATGTCATTCCCTTTGTTCTTAATGAAAAGGGTTATGTCAACATTTCCTCTTTTGAAATTATTTTTAAGTAAAAATTTGCTTAGTCTATCATACCAGGCCCTAGGTGTTTATTTCAAACCATATAAAGCTATATTTAGTTTAAACACATGATTTGGAAAAGCATGATTTTCAAAACCTAGTGCTGTTCTACAAAAAATTATTCAGAAATAAATCTATTTATAAAAGTACTTTTTACATCCATTTGAAAGAGTTTAAAATTCTTGTTGCAAGTAAATAAAAGAAGTAATCTAATGGCTTCAAATCTTACTACAGGAGCATATGTTTCATCAAAATCAATACCCTCTTCTTGATTGTACCCTTTTGCTACCAACCATGCTTTATTTCTCATAACTTTACCATTCTCAACTAGTTTGTTCCTATAGACCCATTTGGTTCCTGTGATGGGGTGGCCAGTGCGTCTATTAACTAGAGTCCAAACATTATTTCTTTCAAATTGTTTTAATTCATTATGCATGGCCATCATCCAGTTTGGATCACATTCAGCCTCTTCTAAACTATGTGGTTCAACTTGTGAGACAAAGGCTAGGTAGTCATGTGCATCTCTATGTGCAGACCTAGTCCTAACACCATGAGAAGGATCACCAATAATTAAATCATTAGGATGTGAAGTTACATACCTCCATTCCTTTGGTAAATCAGTATGATCCTTGCTTTCCACTTCATTTCCATCTTGTGTTGGCTTGTCTTGAATGCTTAGATCTTCCATCTCCTTTTGTAGTGTACCTGCATCGTTATCTATGCACTCATCTTTTCTAGATGGTGAGAGGTTAGCTTCATCAAAAATAATATGTATTGACTCTTCAACAGTAAGAGTCCTCTTATTAAACACTCTATATGCTTTGCTATGTAGTGAATAACCAAGGAATATAGATTCATCAGATTTTGGATCAAATTTTCCTAGGTTATCTTTACCATTATTCAACACAAAGTATTTACAACTAAAAACATGAAAGTAATTAATATTTGGTTTTATTCCATTCCAAAGCTCATAGGGGGTTTTCTTTGAAATTGGGCGTATTAAAACATGGTTTAATATGTAATAGGCAGTGTTCACTGCTTCTACCCAAAAGTACCTTGGAAGATTACCTTCACACAATATGGTTTGGGCTATTTCTTCCAAAGTCCAATGTTTCTCTCTAAAGCACCATTTTGTTGTGGTGTTCTAGGAGCAGAGAAGTTGTGATCAATGCCATGCTCAGTGTAATATTCATTAAAAAATTGATTTTGAAATTCAGTTTCATGATCACTTCTTATAGAAATAACAGACAGATTTTTCTCATTTGAAACCTTCTTATGAAATTTTTGAAATATATCAAAGTTCTCATCTTTATGTGCAATAAAATATCCACGTGAATCTAGAAATGTCATCTACAATCACAAGGCCATATTTCATACCTCCTAGGCTCGTGGTCCTAGTTGGTCCAAAAAAGTCCACGTGAAGTAGCTCAAGGGGTCTAGTAGTTGAGATAATATTTTTTGATTTAAAACTCCTAGTATTTTTGCCTAAATGACAAGCATCACATATATAATCAAGATCAACTTTAAAATATGGCAAACCTCTAACAAGATTCTTTGAGATTAATTTAGCAAGGGTATGCATGCTAGCAAGACCTAATCGTCAATGCCATAATAAATAAGACTCCTTGGTCTTAGCATTCATTTCAACTAGGCTGGAACTACTAGCATAGCTAGATCATTTAGATCTACGACATAGATGTTTCCAAGTCTATGACCAATGAATTTGTTGCTAGAGTTAAGAAAGTTAGTTACTATACACATTGATGATTCAAAGATAATCTTGAAGCCTTTATTATAAAGTTGACTAATACTTAGTAAATTATGCTTCAATTTATCTACTAGCAACACATTTTCAATAAAAGTACAAGGGGTTATTTTAACCTTACCGATTCTGATTATTTTTCCCTTGCCATTATCTCCGAAAGTAACCAATCCTCCTTTTATTTGTAGGGTGATGAACTGTTCTTTGTCACCAGTCATATCCATTGAACAGCCAATGTCAAGATACCATCTTTTCTTTAATTTGTGGGCTGCAAGACAGTCCTGCAAAACAATCAAGGAGTGATTTTAGGTACCCAAGCTAACATGGGTCCTTTTGGGTTAGCAAGATTGGTTCCTTTTGGAACCCAAACAGTCATATATTTTAATGTATCAATTTTGAAACTTTTCAACGAATTGCATTGATATGATTTATGCACAAATCTATGACATGCATAACAAACAATTTTATCATTTTTGAACAATGCATGCCTTAAAGCTTTAAAAGATGCAGTAATGGATATGTTTGGTTTGAAAGATTTTTGAATAGAATTCTTAGGAACATACTTCATGCCATTTGAAATAGAATTCGATGGAAAAGCTTTTTGAAATTTTATATTTGAAGCTGAAGCTTTTGAAGAATCAAATTTTGTTGTTGAAATTCCTTTAGCATTTAAAGTATTAAATCCAATTCTAGCTTTGCTTTTTGAATCTATTTGCTCATTCAGAATTAGCTCAAGCTTATTGGAACTCAAGGTAAGTTTTTCTACTAAAGGTTTAAGCTTTTTTACCTCCTTTTTCAATCATCATTTTTGGCAACTAAAACTTTGTTTATCTCATTTAAAGCATTTTTCTAATTTTTTAAAGCAATAACATTATCAGAAAAGATATTCAGTTCCTTTTGCAAAATGTTATTCTTTTCAGATATTTCATTCGTCTTTTAGAAAAAAATTATTTTGTTTCTTTAAGGATTTGATTTTAACCCTAGCTTTCTTGAATTCAATAAGCAAATCATGAAATGCAGAATTCAATTCATCATATGTAAATTCGGTTGGAAGCTTAGGGAATGATACCTCATTTTCAAGACCCATTAGATATAAATTCACAGATTTCATGGTCTCTTCTTTTTCAGTAAAAGAGGATGCTTCGCTGTCGCTCCATGTCGCTACCATAGCTCTCTTTTTCTTTTTCTTGAACTCCTTTTTCATTAATGGACAATCTGGTCGAATGGGCCTTTGTTTTTTACATTCATAGCAGGTGGGCAGTTCTTTTTCTTTTTCTTTTTCCTTGTCCCTTTCTTTGCTATATTCTTTATTCTTGTGGATTTTCCTATAGTTTCTTCCTTTTTGTCTTCCCAAGAACTTCTTAAATCTCCTAACGACCATGGCAACATCTTCATCTTCCATGTCACTTTCAATAGAGGAGCATTCTTCTTTCGATTCATTATCTTTCTTGAATCCATAGCAGCTTTAAAGGCAATAGATTTCTTCTTCTTTTGACCATCTTCAGTTCTGTGCTGCATGGTCAGTTCATGAGTGATGAGAGATCCTAGCAGTTCATACAGCAGTAAGGTATTCAAATCTTTTGCTTCCTGGTTGGTAGTCACTTTTGGATCCCATTTGTTTGGAAGAGATCTTAGAATCTTCTGTACAAGATCTACATTAGAATATACCCTGCCAAGACTTTTTAACCCATTAATAATATCAGTGAAATGTGAAAACATAGAGAGATTATTTCATTAGGTTCCATTTTGAATAATTCATAACTATGCATAAGAAGATTAATTTTTGAAGACTTCACTTGAGAAGTTACTTCATGTGTCACCTCAAGTTTATCCCAAATTTTCTTTGTAGAGGAGCAAATAGAAATTCGATTAAACTCATTACTATCCAAAGCACAATATAACAAGTTTATTGCTTTGGTATTTAACTCATCCATTTTCATGTCATATTTGTCCTAATCCTCTTCAGGTTTTGGAATGTCCACTCCATCAATTTTAATCATGGGGATATAAGGACCCTTTAGAATGACCTTCCACAACTAAAAATCAACTGCTTGAACATAAATTTTCATTCTAGCTTTCCAATATGCATAATTTGTACCAGTGAAGAGTGGAGGTCTATTAGTTGATTGGCCTTCAACCAATGATGTACTCATTAAATGAGTCATCAATCTTTACTCTTATGTATTCAGAGACACTTCTCTGATGCTAGTTGTTGCCCAGGTTGCTACCCAAGAGGGGGGTGAATTGGGAATTTAAAAATTTGAGCAAATAATATGCAAATAAAAATCCCTTATAAAGTGTTAGGTGCTATGGCAAAATAATAACTTGCAGAAGCTAAATAAGATCAGATAATCACAACACAAACATACAGAATTTATAGTGATTCAGAGCAACCCAGCTCCTCCGTCCACTACCCAAGATACCACTTAGGATTTCCACTATATTTACACCCGAATAAAGTATGATTGTTTTACAGGATCACAATTCAAAATCACTACACATTGGTTTTAATGGGATCACCATAGAAAATCCAACACCCTTTGGTTTTAAACAGGATCACCAAAGAAAACCAATACCCTTTTGTTTTAAATAGGATTACCAATGAAACCCAACTTGGTTTTCACAGGATCACCAAGAACCTAACTTGGTTTTACCAAGATCACCAAGAACCCAACACTTCATTTTTATCAAAGGCTCACCAATAACCTATTTAGTTTTTCAAACGGGCTCACCAATAACCCAAATAATTCAGAAATGAATTGAAATAAATGTAACAATAAATGATAAACTCAATTTGTCAGATAGTTGCCAGTGCAGCTTGATAGAAGTCCACTTGAATGTGCTTCAAGGTGCTTTAATTACTTCAGTGGCTTCTTTCCAAATTGCTTCAAGCTTCAGATAAGAGTTGGTGAAGACTTGAAGACCGACTTGAATGCTCTTGTGCTCTTTTCTTTGTTGGTGGGTAGGATATTCAATAAAGCCTTTAAAACTTTGAGGAACTCTCTAATTTCATCTTCAAGGATGTTCAAAACCCTCAAATATAAAGTCTTCCATCACTCCAAGATAGTTTGACATGTTGTAGACCATCGAAATGTGACATATGACCATTGGAGCACTTTTTGTTATTCAAAAAGAAATTCTAGAACTAGCCCTTATGTACCTAAAAGTGATATTCGAGTCGGCTCGGATTCCTTCGAGATGGCTCGGATCCTTTGAGTCAATAGGGTGAGTCGCTAGTTCTTTAGTGCTGTCAGCTCTTTGTCTCAAGGTGTAAAACTTTACTCGGGACGAGTCAGCTCTTTATAGCTCGGGTCGGCTTGAACTTTCATCATTGAAAATCTTGAACTCAAGGAGTCGGCTCTCTTAAACTTTGGTCGGCTCTTCTTCTTAGGTTTTGAAATCTTTACTCTATAAGTGTCGACTTGTTGCAGTTCGGGTCAGCTCACTTTCTTAGGTCTTCAAAATTTATTCTGGTGGAGTCTTCTCTTTGAGGTTTGAGTCAGCTCGCTTGGATATTCTCAGAAAATTTCAAAAATCGAACTCTGGAAGAGTCGCCTCAGACTTATTCCAGTCGACTCAATTTTAATGGAGTCTCTCAGTTATCTTCGAGTCAGCTCGAATTGCTGCATACCAAAATCCTTGATGCATGCCAAGAGGTGGAGTCGGCTCTTCATTGTGCTGGGTCAGCTCGAGTGACTTCTTCAAGATTTTTACAATTCAACTCAAAAGAAAACTCTCACCAACACTTTTAAACTTTTCATGCACACCAACTCAAAATAAATTTAAGGCACACACACTCATAGAAGTAATCCTTTTTACAAATTTGTTTTAAACTTTTCGTTGGGTTCTTCTTTACAATATAAGATTACAACACAACTCAAAATAAGAAGTAAAGATATAGGAGTTGAAGTTTGAACAAGTAAGTCATCCTACAAAAACTTGTAAACCACTTGAAGAGTTGTTAGAAATAAATATGCATGCTCCAATGTTTGGTTATCATCAAAATCACTTATGGGGTCAACACCAAGGGTTAGGTTATCGGTGATCCTGTGAAAACCAAGTTGTGTTTCTTTGGTGATCCTGCTTAAAACCAAAGGGTGTTGGGTTTTCTTTTGTGATCCCGTTAAAACCAAAGTGTTGAGGTTTTGGATTGTGATCCTGTAAAATAATTCTATTGTATTCATGTGTGAATATAGTGAAAATCCCAAGTTGTATCTTGGGTAGTGGACGTAGGAGCTGGGTTGCTTTGAACCACTATAAATTTTTGTGTGTTTGTGTTATGATTCTTTGATCATTTTTATCTTCTACAAGTTATTATTTTGCCACGGCACCAACACTCTAGAAGGGATTTTTAAGTGCATATTATTTGCTTAATTTTTTAAATTCTTAATTCACCCTCCCTCTTCGGTAGCCACCTGGGCAACACCAATTCTGGACCCAACTTCATACAAGCTTGAGCCCAACTTCAAGTTGACTTGATCTTGTGAACCAGTTCTGTTAATTACAAGACCCATTGACCCTAACTTGATTAAATTGGCCAAGATACATGACTAAAACAAAAATTGAAACCAATTACATGATTCAAAAGTAAATTGCTCAAGCTTGAAGCCTTATTATAGGCACCAACAGATTAAAATCCTAATCAAAGATCCATAGATGGTTGAGGAGCCTCTATCTAATCCTAGTGCCCACACCATGCCGGCCCCTCTTCTCTTGGCTATCTTTCGATTGGATGACGGCATTCATGATCTCCTCTGCCATCTTCTTATCCCTCATTAGCCTCACATCCTGTGCAGGTAGAGGGACACCTTCTTAATCCCCATCCTTGGCATCATGGATGGCTCCGAGGGCTCTGGTGTGACCATTAGCAGAGGTGCGGTGGTAGCGGACTGGTCACCGGTGACTCTACTTCCTAGCAGTAGGGCCGATCTCTCCATGGTAGTGTCTTCCACCACCTCTACCACCTTTAGCTAAGGTGGAGCTTCGGTTTGTAGAAGGGCTGCTTGGAATTGTGTCTCAAAGCCAATCATCTAGGCTATAGATGGTTGTGCTATTTGTATATTGGATATAAAGTTCGATATAAATAAAAGTTATTTTTCGGAAGTTCATCACAGGTGTACTTTTCTTAATGTGAACTCTTATGTAATGAAGTCCTTAGAATTTTCTTGTACTCGATATAGAGAGGATATATCGAGTAGTTCTTAAATTGTTCATAATCGAATGATACATTGTTATTGGACGACTATGTATCAAGTATAGATCATTGTATGTCATATAGGTTGGTTATCTTCTTAACCAAGGAATGTGGAGACATTGATATGATAAGCAAGTGTTATGTTTGACACTTCACTGAACGTGACTCTCATTCAAGATTCTCTTTTTGCCAAAGATGAGCCTTGCATTAGAATGTGGACATGAATTATTTCTCTGACTTGAGATCACTATGGCAGCTTGCAAGTAACTCGTTGTGCTTAGGTGCTGGACAACCTGGATTTCTAATCCGGTGATGGAAGGTTGCTGGGTACAGTCAAGTACTTATGTAGCGGTAGTAGGATTGAGATAGGATTGATCTCTCTAAATGGTTTGGATTGAATGCTTAATATACCTCAACTGGGAAAGATCTTAGACAGGGCATTCCTTGTAAGGAGTTGCAGGGATTCTTTGTTTGAGACACATTGAAATGGATTAATTAGGGTTGGGCAGTTTAACCCTATACCATCTAGAGCATTAGGAGGTTAAAAGAATGAGTTCAATACTATTCCATATTCAACAGGTTCATGTTGCTCTGCAACCTTCAACCTATCTGGATACCGGGTGTCATTGCTAGATGGTGACTTTGGTTGGTAGTAAAAATATTCCCGTGCTACTAGTTTAGTGTTTGAACCTATGGGATCACATAACGAGGGTTTTTTCTTACTTTGTTGGCATGCGAACGATTGGAAATCATTTCAGCCTCGTTTGACAAGGTGTAATCAAACTTTTATTCAAGCCAACTCTTTTTGAACGAGCCGACTCGACAAGAGTCGTGCCAACTCATCTGACGGACTGCTAAAATTTGAGAACTCTTCATTAAATGCTGTAATAGTTATGGGATTTAATGCTGGGAGTTTGGAGTTTTAATAATTGCTGTTACTGAATTCCAAGGGACTTCTAACCTCCTTGGAATCTCAATAGACCACAAAATTGCTCATTAATCTCTCATTATGTCGTCTTAATTTCTTTGAGGGCTACTATTATAAAAGCAGGGCTGACGAAGGTCAAGAGTTGGCATTCAATGCTCCTCACATTCTACACCTGGAAATCTGGATCAAGGCTGAGACTCTGCCATATTCCTTGGATAGAGATCTTGTTTGATTCTTGAAAGATTGTGAGATTGGATCTCCGAGATAGAGTGAGTTTTGGGTGGGATCTCAGAGTGCATACCTTTTATTGAAGGTTCGGGATAGAGAGAACTCGGAGAGTTATTATTCTGTTCCAGCATTGTTGCAGCAACCGGCACTTCAAGGAGTCGAAGGTGTCCCACTCATCTTCAAGGAGTTGAAGAAGGAGTCCACCCGACAAAGTTTCCATAGGGGCTAGCACCTCGAAGGAAGGAGAAAAAACTGCACTACATGGTGTGAACCACCCTTAGAGGCGGTACATGAGTGCTGCTTATAGAGCCAAACTTTTTTCACAGGTCAGTGCCATCCCTGGGATCGCAACTGAGAAGTGGGCATTTCTGCAACTTCCTTTTCTTCCTAGTGAACGTCACCAAGGTATGTGCTTATTTTATGTATGACATGATTATCTTTGCTGCATCATTGTGTGATTTCTAGAATTGTTCTGCTTTTATACAATATTTGCATCATTCATATTTACATTACTCTAGATGCATCTAGATCCTGGTAAGGGGGTTGTGTTAATTAGATTAACATCTCGAGATAAAATGGTTTTATCACTTTTCGCTGCTACATGGCTTTAGAAAAGTTTTGAAATGCATGTGTCGCCCCTAGGAATAGTTCCTTTCAATGGTATCAAAGCCAAGTTGTGTATCATCTAGTTTAATATTTTTTATGAAATCGATTTGATTTCCTTCATATAATACTCAGATTAAGGTGGATTTGCCATGGCCTTACGGTCATAGAAGAAAAGGATGGTTTAAAGACCATCTCTTCCCATTCCAAAAGATTCTCCTATGGCGTGTAGGGGTGCCGCTGCGTCATGACCTAATAAAGAAGAAAGAGGAATTTAATGGATTAAAATTGTTTTAAGCTTTGATTTATAGATCATAACTATGTTTAGATAAGATCTAAAAGAAGTTTGATCTAAAATTTTAAAAAGTTCAAGTAAAAATGATTGAACTTTGAAAAAAGTATGTTTTGGAAGAGCTGGCTCCAGCAGAAGAACTGACTCCAGCAGAAGAGCTGACTAGAAGAGCTGGCTCGAGCAAAAGAGTAGACTAGAAGAGCTGGCTTGAGCAGAAGAGCTGACTCGACCAGAAATCAATGTTCTAGAAGAGCCGACTCGAGCAGAGGAGCTGATTCGAAGAGCCAACTCAAGCAGAAGAGTTGACTCAACCAGAAATGCATGTTCTGGAAGAGCTGACTCGACCAGAAAACTATGAAACAGTAATTTTAAGCTTCAAATTTTTATGAAATTGTTTCATTTCATTTTAAAAATATTTCAAATAGTGTGATACACTTAATTGAGAATTAAGATGTATAATTTTAAGATTTAGGATATGATTCTAATCTTATGTCATGATTCATAAATCATGGGTTGATTGGGTTAGCTAGAATATGTAAGGATATTGGTGACCAAAGTGGAAGCGTGGATTTCAAAAATTTATTATGAAACCACTACCGAACCCTTAATCCAAGATCTCCTTACTAGGAATTAAAACATACAAACATGCATATATGATATAAACTAGAGTTTAGGCACCAAGCTGAACCGCTAGTATCCAATCCGATGAAGAAAACCCTGATTCAGCCTTCTTCTCCACCAGGCGCCTAAACGTTCACCCTCCAACGGTGATCCACACGAAACTCGTACAAAGGAAGAACTCCTTCTTCAAGTTTCTTAGAGAAGTGGAACTCTTTTGGCAGCCTTTGGTCTATTGACCATTGTAGGACACCCTGTCCTACTATAGGGCTTTAAAGACACTCTCCTAAACCACTCTTGGTTTTAGGACAACCCTCCTCTAGGACCCCTTAGGCTTATATCCTAAATCAAAGCCTTGTCGTTGTAGAAAAGACCTTGTCTTAACAAGACAAGTCTTGTCTTAAAGAAAGAAGGAGGGAGAGAGAGACACTCAAAATAGTGCTTCGGTGGAATTCTTATTTATCAAAATCATTTCACTGCCCCCTATTTATAGATACAAGAGGGGCATGTGATATGTCCTCCCATCAACTTATCAGATATGATTATTCAAGACCGAAGAGAAGTTATCTGGCTTAAAAAATCATATCTAATAAGCCCATTCATGCACGGAAGGCCTTATTCACATCCCTTCTTTTATCTGGATGAATTCTCACTTGCCACATGTCAATTACCGGTCCCTAGGAAGCCAAGAGGCACCTCTTCAATCTCCAAACATCAGAGATTATGAAGAGTCCTAATAGCAGAAGGACTCTCCATCAGAACCGCGCGCTACATGAAGAGTTGCGACTCTTCATGCACCGCACGCGCCATCCTTCTTCCACACAAATTTCAAAAAATGTTGACCAGTGAAAGCATATGTAATATGGGTCTTATTGGAAAGAGCATAAAATTTTCTTTCTGATCGTATAAATTATATTCAAATTAGAGATCTATAGCTCATTCTGTGTCCTTTTGAAGTTAAGGTATCATTTAGGTACCAAGAGTCCCATGCCATTGGGACTATTCCTGTATGGCACCTAAAATGCCCTTATATCCAAATTAAAATCAAATTTAGCTCTGATTAGGCTAGCCCCACTTAGAACTCAACCTAATTTAGGTTTTTCATAATTAGGTTAGCCCAATTAGCAAGCAAACGGACCCAATCCAATTGGGTTAGGAATTTGGTTAGCCTACATATGCTAGTATGTAATCCGGCTAACCAATTAGGATACTATGACCCTAATTAAATCATGAATGACTTTCTTGGCCAAGTCTTTATTGTGTGTGACCCATTGGATTTCACATCTAGCCAGCAGTAGGTTTAGGTTTGAGCCGATTCGATTCGATCAAACCCGATTGACCTAATTAGGTCAAATTGGCTCACCTAATTGTCCAATTTGAATCATACATCGAATTGACTAATTAAACCAAATTAATTGGTTCATGAAGACCTACAAGACAAGATTTACATCTAGCAACATGTCATGCCTACCCAAAAGATGAGGAATTTTGATGGATTTACCAAAATACCCTTCAGTGGTGAGTTACCGGGCAATTCAGTCCTTCGATCTACTTGCACCCTGAATATGACTATGGATATTGATCTTGTCAAATCCAATTTCATATTCATTCCTTGCTCAATATGATAATGATGATTCATTAATGAACCATTAGAAACTATTTCTAATGTTCATACTTCGATCAAAGATTTCCAGAATCTTTATTTGATTGAAATCATCTGGATGCATTTCCCCTTACTAGGGTTGATCGATTCCTTTTTGACCTACTCACAACCTCCATATGCAATCCACCATACCCAGTATTACCCCATGCATGACTCATTGTCATGATTGAGTGTGAACCAAAGTATAGATTCATGCATACAAGATACCATGGCAGTCTGAGGTCAAAGGGCCATATGCACTACTCCTACAATGAGAACTATCTATTGACAAACTGATAAGGTTCCATTAGATGTTCTCAAGCTGGATCCATTCAGTGAACTCATTCTCTAATGAGCACTCACATCCTAGTATTAGTGTCAAACACATGTGACTGTGAGATCAGTCACCCTCTTCACCAAGCATACATAGGATGTGCTGGTCTTACTGGAAACATTGATCCCCTACTCAATATCCCATCGACCAGGAATATTCTAGATTATGGTTTTAAGGGTTTAGGTCTCACTGGTATGATCTCATCATAACCCTAGAACCATAGCCTTAATCTATGGGGTTCATCATATATTAATAAAATTAATAAGACACAGCGTATGATGAAAGTAAAATGCCTTTGTTAATTGATAATGTCAATACACTGGTTTGGGATACGAAAGAAAATCCTATTGAAATACAACATTTCGATTGGCCTTTAGCGCATAATCCTTTCAATCTCCCACTTGCACTAAAGCTAATAGCCTTTAAATTTTAACCCCATATAATCGAGATGGCGATCAAACTCTCGCTGTGGTAGAGCCTTAGTGAACGGGTCTGCTATATTGTTCTTCGTTTCAACTCTTTTAATGCAGACTTCTTGTCTTTCATCAATCTCTCGAACGAGATGGAAGCGTCTTAGAATGTGCTTTGATTTGTGATGAGCTCTAGGTTCCTTAGCTTGAGCGACGACTCCAGTATTATCATAGTAAAGTGGTACTAGACCTTCAATCTCCGGAACAACGCCCAACTCTGAGATAAACTTCTTCATCCAGATAGCTTCCTTGGCAGCTTTACTAACAGCAGTGTATTCTGCCTCAGTTGTTGAGTCAGCTACAGTCTGCTTTTTAGAACTCTTCCAGCTTACAGCTCCTCCATTTAGGATAAAAACATACCCTGAAATAGATTTGCTATCATCTAGATCCGATTGGAAACTATAATCTGAAAAAGCTTCCAGTTTAAGTTCAGATCCTCCGTATATTAGAAAAATATCTTTAGTCCTTCTCAAGTACTTAAGAATATTTTTCATAGCCTTCCAGTAATCCTCTCCTGGATCAGCCTAAAATTTGCTGGCTATACCTATGGCATATACCACATCAGGCCTGGTACATAACATAGCATACATTATAGATCCTACAGCCGAAGCATAAGGTATAGAACTCATTCTATTTCTTTCTATAGGTGTCTTAGGAGACATCTTCTTAGAAAGATGTATGCCATGACCAATGGGCAAGTGGCCTCTTTTACTTTCCTGCATGATAAATCTCTTTAGCACTTGGTCAATGTACCTAGACTGGGATAAGCCTAGCATCCTCCTAGATCTATTTCTATAGATCTTGATACCCAGTATATAGGATGCTTCTCCCAAGTCTTTCATGGAAAACTGTTTAGATAACTATACCTTGACTGATTGTGACGTTGGGATATCATTCCCAATGAAGAGTATGTCATCCACATACAGAACCAAGAAAACTTTGGCACTCCCACTAGTCTTCTTGTACACACAAGGTTCATTCTCATTTTTGATAAAGTCAAACTCTTTGACTGTCTTATGAAATCGGATGTTCCAATTCCTGGATGCTTGCTTTAATCCATAAATGGATTTCTTCAGCCTACATACCTGATTAGGTTTAGTCTCCAAGACAAAACCTTCTGGCTATGACATATAGACCTCTTCCTCAAGGAAACCATTAAGGAATGTGGTTTTTCACATCCATTTGCCAGATTTTGTAATCATGATATGCTGCTATAGCAAGCATGATCCGAATAGATTTGAGCATGGCAACAGGAGAAAATGTTTCATCATAATCTATTCCGTGTTTTTGTCGAAACCCTTAGCCACTAATCTGGCTTTATAAGTTTCGACTTGGCCATCTGCCGCAATCTTTTTCTCATAAACCCATTTGCATCCAATAGGATTAACACCCTCTGGTGCATCAACCAAAGTCCACACTTGGTTGACATACATGGAGTCCATTTTGGATCTCATGACTTCCAGCCATCTGTCCGAGTCCCTACTCATGGCAGCATTCATATAGGTTAGAGGCTCATCATTTTCAATGATCCGGGCTTCATTATTTTCAATAATGAACCCATATCTCTCAGGTGCATGATGCACCCTATCAGACCTATGGATAGGAGTGGTGTGTTCTGGTTTTAGACTAACTATGTTATCATTTGGTTGAGATGTATCTATTTGTTGAACTTCTTTAAGTTCAATATTTCTCCCACTGCCCTTTTGTAGGATGAACTCTTTCTCCAGATAAGTGGCATGCCTACTGACAAAAACTTTTTGTTCAGTAGGGTGGTAGAACAGATATCCTATACTATCTTTAGGATATCCTACAAATAGACACTTATCTGCTCTAGCATCCAGCTTATGTCCAAAATTTCTTTTGACATAGGCTGGACATCCCGATATCTTAAGATACTTAAGATTGGGTTTCTTACCCCTCCATATCTCATATGGAGTGCTAGAGACAGATTTAGATGGTACTCTATTTAAGATATTAGCCACGGTTTCCAAGGCATATCCCCAGAAGGAAATAGATAACTCTGTGAAGCACATCATGGACCGTACCATATCTAATAAGGTATGGTTCCTCCTTTCAGCAACACCATTTAATTGTGGTGTGTAATGAGGGGTCCATTTAGAGATAATCCCTTTTTCTTTAAGGTGATTGAGAAACTCGGTAGATAAGTATTCACCTCCTCGATCTAATCGAAGGATTTTAATACTTTTCCCCAATTGTTTCTCTACCATACATTGATACTCTAAAAATTTATCAAAGGCTTCGAACTTATGTTTCATAAGATACACAAATCCGTACCTTGAAAAATCATCAGTAAACGTGATGAAATAAGAGTATCCACCCTTGGCCTGAGTTGTCATAGGCCCACATACATCTGTATGTATGAGTTTTAATAACTCAGTTGTCCTTTCTCTATGTCCACGAAATGGAGTCTTGGCCATTTTACCCATGAGACATGATTCACAAGTTCCTAATGATTCATAATCATAAGGATTAAGAAAATTTTCCTTGTAAAACTTGCTAATCCTAGTCTCACTAATAGTCCAAGCCGACAGTGCCAGAGTAAAGTATTGTTTACATCATCTCTCTTTCGTTTGTTACTTACATGAAGTATATTGTCATTAGTTGATAGAGTTAAAGGACCATTGCAAAATATACCACAACATATAATTTCATTGGAAATGCTGATTGAGCAACCATTGCTCATCACATTCATAGTATAACCTTGTCTAAGTAACAAGGATAGATATATGATATTTCTAATGACCTTAGGCATATAGTAACAATATCTCAGGTCTAAAATCTTCCTCGAAGGTAACTTCAAGATATAAGTCCCTACGGCCTCTGCTTGGATGGACTCTCCTCCAGCACCGTAGAGCTCGAAGTCTCCTTCCTTCAATACTCTAAGCCTCTATAGCCCCTGCAATGATTTGTAGATATTATGACCACAGGCGGTATCCAATACCCAGTATTTGAAATGGAAGAATCCAATGACAAAATAGTATGAACTTCTTTCATACCTTTTGGTGCATCCGATGCACCAGGCTTCACACCTGTAAGGTAAGCCTTGCAGTTCCTCTTCCAATGACCTGGCTTGCCACAGTGAAAGTAGGTCATCTGTCTGGAGGCCTTCTTTCCTTTCTTCTTCTTGATGCCCCTTTTTGGGTTCAATCTCCTCTTGGAACCCTTTCTGCCTGACTTCTTCTTGTTGATCCCATCCACAAGAAGAAGTGGAGCCTTACTTTTCTTTAAATGGCTCTCTGCTATTTTTAACATGTTTAACAGCTCAGGCAAGGAAGTGTTAAGTTTGTTCATATGATAATTAAGAACAAACTATGAAAAAGACTCCGGGAGTGACTGCAGGATCAAATACTGATTCAACTCCCCATCCATAACAAAACACAATTGACCTAATCTAGTGATCAGGTCAATAACCATCAGTACGTGGTCTTCTACGGATGTACCTTCTGTCATTCTCGCATGGAACAACTGCTTAGATATCTCATATCTAGTAGTTCGACTATGTTCTCCATATAGCTCTTTTAGATTGAGCAGTATGGAGTTAGTGTCCATGCTATCATGTTGCCTCTACAACTCATTGGTAATAGATTCAAGCATGATACATTTGACAGTGAGTGAGTCATTTTGCCACATCTTGTATGTGGTCTTTTTCTCTTGCGAGGCATCTTCCCTTAATGGTTCCAAGGTAGGGGTATCAAGAATGTAAGAAAGTTTTTCCTGGCTGAGTACTATCTTTAGGTTTCTCAACCAGTCAACATAGTTCGGTCCAGTCAATTTATTGGCATCAAGTATACTATGAAGTGAGAGTGAAGAGGCCATTTAATATACATTAACAAAGAACATAACATAAGCAAACAACCAATGTTGACAAAACATAATTAAATTAGGACTTTAACTTAATTATGTCTCCCACTATTTTATCAAGCATCATAACCCTCTATATGATGATCGAGAAATCCTAATTGGTTTTCTTATTGGGGTTGAGATCCTAATTCCTTATAAAAGACCTTGTGTGTACACAACAAATCTTATATAAGTTCAAAGATAGGAAAACTCTTTCCAAGTGTAACTCATACAATTCTCAACATATCCTGGCCTCTAAAATATTAATAGCCTTGTGTGTGCACAACAAACTACAATATTTTTAGTTAAGTAAGACCCTTCATTCAATTATAGTCATGATTGTAATAATAATACCCTTGTGTGTTCACAACAAAGTATTATATTAAATCATGCCATAACCATCAAATGCACCAGGCCAAAATTGTGTTAGTTACCATAATAGGCCTTGTGTGTACACAACAAACCTAATACAGATCATATCATAAAAATGACCTAGCAAGAAGGAAGGCCTAATGTAGTGAATATTACACTAAGAATTTCAATCAAGAATTAAGTTAATCCTATCGGCCAGGTAAGTGGGAGAGTAATGGGAGTCCCCCCGTTGCTTTCATGGACACCAATAAAAATTGGCCAGGTCAGTCAACGGAACCAATAAAAAACCACGTCCTCTTTACCGATCATGAACCACTTTTTCTAGACACCGAATGATCAACTAATCATTTTGATAATTTTGCTTTTGATATATGACACTACAACTTAATATAATTTAAATAGAGGACTTTATTATTAAAATAAGCACATTCTACATATAACCATTCAATCAACCATGCATCATATATCATTTTATAATATGCCAAGTGTGTCATCATACTAGGATAACTATCTACCACAAAATGGATCCACCATTATGCCAGGGCAACCTTATTTCAGTATGATGACTAGAAAGATAAACATATCTTTATATTGGTTAAGGTTTAAGTGAAAACCCTAACCAGTGACATACATATATGCATAAACATATCAATCATATGTAACTTTAAACTTTTGTAGAGTCCTACAAAATTGGGCAACTTCAAATTTTGTAGAGCCCTACAAAAATGGACAACCTCAAGAGTCCTACAAAATTAGACAACTTTAAATTTTGTAGAGTCCTACCAAAATGGGCAACCTCAAGAGTCCTACAAAATTGGGCAACTTTACATTTTATAGAGTCTTACCAAAATAGGCAAACTCAAGAGTCCTACAAAAATGGGCAACTTCAAATTTTGTATGATTTAGCCCTAATAAGGTGGCTCTGATACCATTGTAATGGTTTTGGTGACTAGGGCAGAAGCGTGGATTTCAAAAATTTATTATGAAACCACTACCAAACCCTTAACCCAAGACCTTCTTACTAGGAATTAAAACATACAAACATGCATATATAATATAAACTAGAGTTTAGGCACCAACCTGAATCGCTAGTATCCAATCTGATGAAGAAAATCCTGATTCAGCCTTCTTCTCCACCAGGCGCCCAAATGCTCGCCCTCCAACGGTGATCCACACAAAACTCAGACCAAGGAAGAACTCCTTCTTCAAGTTGCTTGGAGAAATGGAACTCTTTCGGCAGCCTTTGGTCTATTGACCACTGTAGGGCATCCTGTCCTACTGTAGGGCACTAAAGACACTCTCCTAAATCACTCTTGGTTTTAGGACAACCCTCCTCTAGGACCCCTTAGGCTTATGTCCTATAACAAAGCCTTGTCCTAGTAGAAAAGACCTTGTCTTAACAAGACAAGGCTTGTCTTAAAGAAAGGAGGAGGGAGAGAGGGACACTCAAAATAGTGCTTCGGTGGAATTCTTAATTATCAGACTCATTTCACCGCTCCCTATTTATAGATACAAGAGGGGCGTGTGATATGTCCTCCCATCAACTTATCATATATGATTATTCAAGACCGAAGAGAAGTTATCTGGCTTGAAAAATCATATCTAATAAGCCCATTCATGCACCGAAGGCCTTATTCACATCCCTTCTTTTATCTAGACGAATTCTCACCTGCCACATATCAATTACGGGTCCTTAGGAAGCCAAGTGGCACCTCTTCAATCTCCAAACATCGGAGATTATGAAGAGTCCTAATAGCAGAAGGACACTCCATCAGAATCGTGCACTACATGAAGAGTTGCGACTCTTCGTGCACCGCGCGCGCCATCCTTCTTCCATGCAAATTTCAAAGAATGTTGACCAGTCAAAACATAATCAATATGGGTTTCATTGGAAAGAGCATAAGATTTCCTTTCTGACCATATAAATTATATTCAAATTAGAGATCTATAGCTCATTCTGTATCCTTTTGAATATATGGTATCATTTAGGTACCAAGAGTACCATGCCATTGGGACTCTTCATGTATGGTGCCTAAAATGCCCTTAAATCCAAATTAAAATCATATTTAGCACTGATTATGCTAGCCCCACTTAGAACTCAACCTAATTTAGGTTTCTCATAATTAGGTTAGCCCAATTAGCAAGCAACCAGACCCAATCCAATTGGGTTAGGAATTTGGTTAGCCTACATATGCTAGTATGTAATCTGGCTAACCAATTAGGATCCTATGACCCTAATTAAATCATGAATGACTTCCTTGGCCAAGTCTCTATTATGTGTGACCCATTGGATTCCACATCTAGCCAACAGTAGGTTTAGGTTTGAGCCGATTTGATACGATCGAACCCGATTGACCTAATTAGGTCAAATTGGCTCACCTAATTGTCCAATTCGAATCATACATCGAATTGACTCATGAAACCAAATCAATTGATTCATGAAGACCTACAAGATAAGATTGATGTCTAGCAACGTGTCATGCCTTCTCGGAAGATAAGGAATTTTGGTGGATTTACCAAAATACCCTTCAATGGTGAGTTACCGGGCAATTCAGTCCTTCGAGCTACTTGCACCCTGAATATGACTATTGATATGGATACTTGTCAAATCCAATTTCATATTTATTCCTTGCTCAATCTGATAATGATGATTCATTAATGAACCATTAGAAACTATTTCTAATGTTCATATTTTGATCAAAGATTTCCCGAATCTTCATTTGATTGAAATCATCTGGATGCGCTTCCCTCTTACTAGGGTTGATCAATTCCTTTTTGACCTACTCACAAACTCCATATGCAATCCACCATACCCAGTATCACCCCATGCATGACTCAGTGTCATGATTGAGTGTGAACCAAAGTATGGATTCATGCATATAAGATACCATGGTAGTCTCAGGTCAAAGGACCACATGCACTACTCCCACTACGAGAACTATCTATTGACAAACAGATAAGGTTCCATTAGATGTTCTCAAGATGGATCCATTCAGTGAACTCTTTCTCTAATGAGCATCCACATCCTAGTATTAGTGTCAAACACAAGTGATTGTGAGATCAGTCACCCTCTTCACCAAGCATACATAGGATGTGCTGGTCTTACCGAAAACATTGATCCCCTACTCAATATCCCATCGACCAGGAATATTCTAGATTAGGGTTTTAAGACTTTAGGTCTCACTGGTATGATCTCATCATAACCATAGAACCATAGCCCTAATCTATGGGGTTCATCATATCTTAATAAAATTAATAAGACACAGTGTATGATGAAAATAAAATATCTTTATTAATTGATAATGTCAATACACTAGTATGGGATACAAAAGAAAATTCCATCGAAATACAACATTTTGTTTGGCCTTTAGGGCATAATCCTTTCAGAATTGGGTCCTTAAATGTGTTAGACCTAGGTTTAGATGCATAGATTAAATGGAGAAAAGTCTAATCAAAAGTAAAATTAGGTCTCTCCTCTATAGATCTCTTTGATAGTTAGTTAGATCAGTCCATACATCTAAATGGACCAGATTCATGGCTTTATAGTGAGGCTGGATCTTTAGGTTAGTCTGATTGATTCTAGTAAACCACTTGGTGTCTAAGGTAAGTTTGATAATTATGATCAAGGTTCATTGGGGCTAACTCTTACCTAGCGAATTCATGGTTGGTGTCTAAGACAAGAGGCTTACTTGGCATAACCCATCCCTTGATCTTACTTATTTGGCTAATGTGGTGAATCAGATCAAATTAGATTATCTATTGATTCGAGTTGACCCATGTCAACTAAGGTTAATCAGTATGACTGGTTTATAGGTGCCCATTGACCAAATTGATCTAGAAACCTTCTAAGTGTTTGGTGGGAGTTTTCTTGATCAAGGTCCATGTCTTCATCCCAAATGTCACAAAATTTAAATCCTCTAAATTATTAGCTCCATAAAAAGACTAAGTTATGTGATAGCCTAAGTCTTAGCCTCCCATTAAGTTGGATTAGCTATGTGTTCTTTAGTTGGGTGATCATCGGCAGTACCAAAGTATAGGTGGTCATCTGGTTATTGGAATTGCCATTCATAATATGATGGCTTGATGCAACACTCTTAATGGTGGTCAGGCGAGCAAGCCAAATTCGGGCTTGATCATTCATTAATTAGAAGCACTGAATTTAGTCATGTTAATGGTTGGACCTAACCATAACCATCTTTAGCAAGAAGCCCAAAGGCCGATTGAAGTGCTCCTGGGGCAAAATTTGAAATACTAGAAATTGGTTTGAAGAAGCAATTGGTTAATTGAACCTACCTTTAGGTTCACGTAGGGGAGCCGGCCAAAGTCTTGCTCATGTGGTACCTTTAAAATTCTAGTACCCACTAATAAATTAAGTTTAATTCCTCGGATTGGTGGTAGAGGCTACTAATCTGAATAAAATATGTGGGAGGACCTTTAGACTAAAGCCCATGACTTTAGGAATAAAATTGAAATTCATATACTAATTGGTCTTATTGTTTTCCTTTCAGGAAAATGTCTACCAACTTGTCCCTCCGCTCATTGCTTGACAATGAAAAACTTTCTGGCCCAAACTTTGATAATTGGTATCAAAAGCTTAAGATTGTCTTAGAGCATGAAAGGATCCTGTATGTTATATCAAATCTAGCACTTGAGGTCCTCGTAGCCAATGCTCATACATCTGTTAGGGATTCTTATCAGAAGTGTCTTTTTGATAGAACTGCTATACATTGCATTATGCTAGTGGCTATGAATGACGAGTTCAATCACAAATTCAAGGAGGCCTAATTAGAGAAAGTCTTGCAAAAGTTACGAGAACCCTTTGGCATGCATGACGATATAGAGCAGTACAAGACTTCCTGTGCCATCTATAACACCCATATGTGAGATGGCACATCAGTAACTGATCATGTATTGCACATGATTGAGTTATTTGAATGGTTGGCCAAACTCGGATGATCCTTGCATGAATAGCTGGGGAAAGATGCTATTGAATTCTCTGTCCCTTTCTTACCTTGGTTTCCTTGATCACTTCCGGATGCATAGGCCTATAGTGAACTACCACGATCTGTTGGGGTTACTACAGAACTATAAGAAGGATCACAACCTCAATAAGGAGTTGGTGTACTTGGTGGGAGGAAATAGGCAGTGCATCATCTCCTTGGGAAGGGGAAGAAAAATAAGAAGAAAAAAACCAAAAAGGTGAAGAGTGTTGGCGGGGCTAGTCAGGATAAGAAGAAAATGGTAGACCAAAGTCTAGCTGAGTGCTTCTACTGTAAGAAGTAGGGTCACTGGAAGAGAAATTCTCCTTTGTATATTGCATCCCTTGACACAAACAAGCAGAAGAAGAGGAAGCATCAAGATGTTGCTACTCAAGGTATTTATATGATAAATTCCTGTACCTATTCCTTTTGTGATACTATTAATTAGGTACTTGATACTGGGTGTCCTTACCATATTTACAACAAATTGCAGGGACTTCAAATTAGTAGGAGATTCGAGGATGGCAAAAGGTTTCTGAATGTTGGAGATGGAAGTTGAGTTCCAATCCTGGCATTAGGAGACTTCTCTCTTGTTTTTGAATCTTGTAAAATCATTTCACATGACTGCCATTATTGTCTTGCATTTCTTATAAACACTGTCTTTATAGGCTTTTTGGCCAAAGAATTTTTTGAACTTTCAATAAAGAAAAATGTTTGCAATATTACTTTGAATGGTTCAGCTGTAATGAATGAAAATTTGGTAAATGGCATTTATTTGCTATCACAGCCTGTGAGTGTAATATACTCGACAAGCAAACACCCTATAATGGATAATGTCAGCGATGCTTATCTATGGCACTGTAGGCTAGGTCATATAACCAAGAACAGGATAAACAGGTTAAGACAAGAAGGTCTCTTAGAGGTAAATGATTTTGAATCATTGCCTACCTGTGAATCTTGTTTACTTGGAAAAATGACCAAGTCATCTTTTTCTATAAAAGGTAAAAAAGCAAAAGAAATTCTAAGTCTAGTACATACAGATGTATATGGACCTATGAATGTCCATGCTAGAGGTGGGTATAATTATTTCATTACTTTTACAAATGACCTATCTAGGTTCAGTTATGTCTATCTTATGAGACATAAGTCTGAGTTATTTGAAATGTTCAAACGATATCGTTATGAAGTTGAAAAGCAAACTGGAAAGAGTATAATGACTATTCGATCTGATCGAGAAGGCGAATATCTTTCTAGTGAGTTTCAAACTTATCTTTAAGAGAATGGGATTCTCTCTTAATGAACACCTCCAGGGACACCCCAACTGAATGGTATGTCTGAAAGGAGGAATAGGATTTTGTTGGACATGGTCCGGTCCATGATGGGCTTTGCCCCTCTGCCTATCTCTTTCTGGGGTTATGCCCTGGAGACTGCTTGTTATCTGCTTAATAGGTCTCCTAGCAAGTCTATGGACAAGACTCCATATGAGATTTGGTCTGAATAGAAACTGGTGCTCTCACACCTTAGGGTCTGGGGGTGTCCTACCTATGTTAAGCAATTGCAGACTGATAAACTAGGACCTAGGTCTGATCGGTGCCTATTCGTTGGATATCTGAAAGAGTCTAAAGGGTATTTCTTTTACCTGCCTGATGAACAAATGTTTTTTGTTGGTCTTAGGGCTATCCTTTTGGAAAAGAAGTTCTTTAGTGAAGGAACTATAGCCACTAAGATTGAACTTAGTGAAGTTCAACAGGTTGAAGAACCAGCACATTTAGGAGACACCTCAAAATTGGATTTGACAAATTTAAATCTAGAGCCCATTGAGCATCCATTAAGGATATCCGGTAGAGTACCGTATCAACCAAACAGATACTATGATTTCTTGGTCCAAGACAGAGATCCCATTGAACCTGATAAAAATAATTAGGATTCGATCACCTATATAGATGCTCTATAAAGGTCCGACTCTGATAAGTGACTAGAAGCCATGAAATTCGAAATGGAGTCCATGGAGATCAATAATGTGTGGACATTAGTTGATCAACCAGAAGGGATAAAACCTATTGGGTGTAGATGGATTTTGAAAAGGAAACCAGGTGCAAACGGAAGGATGGAGACCTACAAAGCCTGTCTTGTTGCCAAGGGGTATCGTAAATGTTATGGTATTGACTATGATGAGACATTTTATCCTATGGCAATGCTCAAATCCATTCGGATTATGCTTTCTTTAGTTGTTTACTTTGACTATGAAATCTGGTAAATGGATGTCCGAACAGCCTTCCTAAATGGTAAGCTGGAAGAGGAGGTGCATATGATGCAACCTAAAGGGTTCATATTCATAGACGAGTCAAAGATTTGCAAGCTCCAAAGGTCTATTTATGGACTGAAGCAGGCATCTCGAAGTTGGAATATGCTATTTGATAAGTGTATCAAGTCATATGGCTTCATTAAGAATGGAGAAGAACCTTGCATTTATAAGTGGGCTAATGGTTATGCGGTTGTATTTCTTGTATTGTATGTAGATGACATTCTCTTAATCAGGAATGACATCCCTGCATTTCAGGGAATAAAAGTCTGGTTGTCATCGTAGTTCTCTATTATGGACTTGGGTGAAGCCTCCTACATCCTGGGGATGAAGATCTATAGAGATAGATCTTCAAGACTTCTGGGACTGTCCCAGTCAACGTACATTGATACCATATTGAAATGGTTCATCATGCAAAATTCCAAGAAAGGCTATCTTCCGATAGGCCATGGAATTATGGTGGGGACACCTGAGGCACCAGAATAAGACAGAGGCTTTTTCAACCCTCTGTAAATTGATCAATAATTTATGAATCTATCTGTAATAAGGGCTTAGATCATCTGAGTCCATTTTAGTTGTTATTTCAGTTCTGTACTAGTCAGCTCATGTTGAGCTAGTTCAGTCCAATGCTAGTTAGCTCATGTTGAGCTAATTTTATTTTTTTTGAGTCCTGTCCAAGCATACTGAAGACTCAAGACTATATTATACAAGTGAAGACCAAGTCCAACCAGATTGAAGACATGGAAGTTTAGCCCAAGTCCAACCCAGCTTGAAGATTTGAAGACCCCAGGAGAAAAATCAGAAACCCTGATTCCTTGCAGATGCCCTCCAGATGCCCAGATTCCCTTCCAGATGCCAAAGTATATTCATAAATAAGGGCATCCATGATTCCAGAGGTCCATCTGCATCCTAGCCCAATGAAATCAAGCCCAGGTGCCAAGCCCAAGCCCCTAAGAAGCAAGATACCAGGGAATATTCCTGCTACCTGGCTACCAGGCCACCCCAGCTTCCAGAGGCCCAAACCCATGCACCCGGGCCCCTTTGGGCCAGCCTTTTGCTGCTCCTAGAAGCCCAACACGCCCCCCTAGGCGTCCTTGGTGTCTTGACCAAGTCAAGAAAAATTTTAGGGATTTTTTCTACCTAATATTTTCTTATTTTCTAGCTAGGGTTTGAGAGGGAAAAGGATTCTTATGTAAAGACTTATGTACCCTTACTTGGAGCCCAAGGTTAAGGGTCTATTTAAGGGACCCTAGCCTCTTGTATGTGGAGAATTTTTGATGAATGAAAACCTTGAGTTCTTCTATTGAGTTGTGTGATACCCTGCTGTGTGCATAAAGGGGTTTGCGAGAGTTCTTCTTCCCAGTGCTGCAATCATCTTCCTGCTACCAACAAGCATCTCAGATCCCTGGACGCCCACTCCAAAAGGAGCCTTCCCTTGCTGTTTTTCCTTTGTTTTCTTGTTCCTTTGTGAGTTTTCTAACCCCTGACAGGTCGTTTGCAGGTCCCCGAGTTCCTACGAATCCAACGACTCCAGCCAAGCCTCAATCGGATCACCGAGCAGAAAGCCGGGTATCCGCGGGTCTTTGGCTCGATTTTCCAGGCCGCATCCATCGAGGAACGAGAGACCCTTTTGCTGCGATCTTCACAGACGTTGTCAGGTACACCCCTCTACCTCCAGTAGTTTTATTGTAGGAGAACTTGCCCTAACCAAGGCTTCTCAGCCCCGGCGATCCTTCTTTTCTACTTTTCTAGGTCCTAATCTGCATGCTGATCTTCTAAAATTCATATAAAATTCCCTATAACTTATTTTAATCTGAAATTTGGGAATTAATCACCCAACCCCACATATAAAACATATAAAAAAAAATGCATGCATATTAGTTCCGCATCATTTGGTATCAGAGCTTAGATTAGGGCTTGTTTTCTGCAATTTTTCAGTCCGTATATACTCTATCATTTTAATTATTTCTCCCTGTTAAAAACTCCAAAAATTCTGAAATTTATTTTCCTGGATTTACCATAATTCACAGTAATTTTAAAATTTTTTTCATATTTTATTATGGCCTGTGAATTTTCTGCGAGCCGAAATAGGGCCTGCAAATTTTCGGCTCTGTTTTTTTTAGCAAGACAAGTTTGGAAGTTTTAGGGTTTTGTTTAGGAGTTTTTGCATATTTCTTAATTTTAGTATATTTCCAGTATATTAGGCCATGATTTGCAAGTTTTCTTCTATTTAAAAAAATACCAAAAAAAAAAATATATACATATTTTCCAAAAATACCAAAAAAAAAAAAATACCTAAACCCTAATTTGCATCCTCATCTGCCTGCCATCATTGCATAATTTACTTTTAAGGGCACTCTTGCTATATCAGATGGGGGGAGGATTTGATCACCTCTCCTTAGCCCAAAACCACATCCCTTGCATTCAGTCCCAAGCCTTAACCTAAAATTAATTAGACTTAATTTGCCTTAGTGGGCTAGGGACACCAACTGGTCGGGTCCGGGCTAGTGTTAGATCACTGTGTCAAGTTAACCTATGTGTGCCTTGTGCTTAGTGTCTAGAACGGTGGTTTAGGGATTCAATCCCGAAGGGCTTGTGTGCTGGTCCGCCTACCTGGCCAATCTCTGATTGGTGTCTAGGATTGGCAATCAGGGACCTAACACTCCCCTTACACCTGCCTGGCTGAGTACAGGGTTACTATAGGCTAGTTTGCCACCCTGATTGAGCATCTAGTTTGGACTTTAGGTCTAGTCAGCTATAGTCGGTCTGATCGAGTCTTGCATGAGCACTAGATCAGGAGTTTCATATCACCCACCTCCTTCATAAATGTCTGAACCCATGGAAAATTTACAAGCCCAAATAAAAGCCCTAGCTGATCAAATTGCCCAGACAACTATCCAGATGACCCAATTAACTCAGTCTCGTATTCAAACCAATGATAGAATTGACCATCGTGCCAATAGGTTTGATCAGTTAAAAGTCCGGGTAGGGACCCCAAGAAAAACCCATGGGTCACAGTCTGAGCCAGATCCTGACTCCACTCAACCTAGGAGGACCCCAAACCCTGATCTATACCATGAGGTCGAACCTAGGAGAGCCCCTTATCCTGACCCGTACTACAATCCTCAACCTAGGAGGACCCCAAACCCTGATCCATACCTTGAGGCTGAACCTAGGAGAACCTATCGTCATGACCCAATCCCTAAGGTTAGTCCTAGAAGACTCAATCAGGATTTTATAGACCAGGAAGATAGATCCTATTTACCCTCTCCCTACAAGCCTAGTATACCTACAACCTATAGATCTTATGACTCCAGATCCTATGACTCTAGATCCCATGATCATAGATCCTATGCACCCACACCCTATGAGCCTAGTAGACCCAACACCCAATATTCTGACCCATATAGGGAGTCCAACCCTAGGAGGACCCAATATTCTGACCTATATAGGGAGTCCAACCCTAGGAGAACCCAGTATTCTGACCCATATAGGGAGTCCAATCCTAGGAGGACCCAATATCCTGACCCATATAGAGAGCCCAACCTTAGGAGGACCCCATACCTTGATCCATCCTTAGAACCTGATCATAAAGCTGACCCAAAATCATATGACCCCAGATCCTATAATCCCATGACCCATAGATCTGCACCCTTGTCCTATGAGCCTAGAGAACCCATAACCCCTAAGTATCAACCTAGTACTAGTCATGCTTCCCCTAGTCAACTTGAACCCCATAGGATTAGTATCCCTAAATATGAACCCAGTAGTGAGCCACTACCCCTTATACAACCTGAACCTACTAGGAGTAGTACCCATAATCAGAGACCAGAACCTAACCAATTTCTTGCTAGCCGACCTTCTCCAACCATTCCTGAGATTCACAAGGCTTACATTAACGCGAAAGTGTATGAAGCTGATGTGAGCCTAGTGGATGAGTATGAGGGAGAAGAGGAGACACCTTTAGTAGACCTAGAATTAGCTGACCCAGTAGATGCCAAGGTAGAAACCAACCCAGAGCTAGTTGACCTTGACCATATCCAACCTAAAGCTATAATGGAAGAACAAATAGAGGAAGAGAACCTAGGTACTGCTACTAGAGCCTTACCTGAGAAAACCATAGAGGAGAGCCAAATTATAGAGTCTAGTCCTAAAATACAAGAACCAGAAGAATTTATTAAGGACCTGATCTCTTTGAATCAATACCTTCAAGATGAGTCCCCTCCTATAGTTCCCATTAAGGACCTCTTCCCCGAAATTAGTGACCCATCCTTCCATTATGCAAATCCTGTAGATATAGCTCAACCTCATAAGGTTAACCTCATTAGTATAGGATTAGTTCCTGACACCCCGTCTTTTATCCTACTTTATCCAACTAACCATGAACCTTTTTCTCTACCTTACCAAACTAATTCTGAACCCACTTCCTATTTTCTGCCCTTTCCTGACACCTCCAGCATTTCTAGGATCATTAGATTGCATTTAGCTGAGATTAGCATACTGCATGCATTCATCACGCATGTTAGGTTTGCATCTTACTTCTGGCATACTCTTTGGAATTTGCTAGGAGTTCACTGTAAATTTTCATGTGCATGTCAAGCTAGGATCAAACCTAGAGAACCTATAATCTATTAGGTTTAGATCCAAAGAGTTCAATAAAATTTCCTTCGATAGGAATGCATAGTCGAGTCTGTTAGGTATCAGTATGAGTCCTTTGCATCATTTGTCTGCATGTGCCTAGCATGTTCACCACCTGCACTAATCTTAAAACAACTGGCTAATTCCCGAAGAAGGGTCAAAGAATTTGATGTAGTGGATTTTATCTTGGTTAGGCTTAGGCCTAAAAGAAGCTTCATGCTCGCAGAGCCGGACCTTTTAAAGTGATAGAGAAGGTTGGATCAAATGCCTAGGTGTTAGACTTGCCTTCGGATTTGGGCATTAGTTCTACCTTCAATATTACAGACCTGGTTGAGTATAGGGAACCGGCAGCGCTACCTAGTGAGGCCTTTGGACCTATTCCTTTTCATTGTGAGTGACCCTAACCTAGAGTGTCCACAAACAAATTTGGCCTGAGAGAGGAGAACGGATCGAGCGTATCCTGGACAATCAAGCCATCACGACCCAGGGCCATGACTATCAATGCTTCCTGGTCCGATGGCAAGGCTGGCCAGAGTCGGACGATTCATGGATTTCTCGAGAGGACTTGCAACTCCTCAACCCAGACCTTCTCGAGAGATATGTGAGCCAGTCTAACCTTCACTCGACAGGGTCGAGTTCCTCCCACCCCGAGAGAATTGGTGGGGACACCTGAGGCACCAGAATAAGACAGAGGCTTTTTCAACCCTCTGTAAATTGATCAATAATTTATGAATCTATCTGTAATAAGGGCTTAGATCATCTGAGTCCATTTTAGTTGTTATTTCAGTTCTGTACTAGTCAGCTCATGTTGAGCTAGTTCAGTCCAATGCTAGTTAGCTCATGTTGAGCTAATTTTATTTTTTTGAGTCCTGTCCAAGCATACTGAAGACTCAAGACTATATTATACAAGTGAAGACCAAGTCCAACCAGATTGAAGACATGGAAGTTTAGCCCAAGTCCAACCCAGCTTGAAGATTTGAAGACCCCAGGAGAAAAATCAGAAACCCTGATTCCTTGCAGATGCCCTCCAGATGCCCAGATTCCCTTCCAGATGCCAAAGTATATTCATAAATAAGGGCATCCATGATTCCAGAGGTCCATCTGCATCCTAGCCCAATGAAATCAAGCCCAGGTGCCAAGCCCAAGCCCCTAAGAAGCAAGATACCAGGGAATATTCCTGCTACCTGGCTACCAGGCCACCCCAGCTTCCAGAGGCCCAAACCCATGCACCCGGGCCCCTTTGGGCCGGCCTTTTGCTGCTCCTAGAAGCCCAACACGCCCCCCTAGGCATCCTTGGAGTCTTGACCAAGTCAAGAAAAATTTTAGGGATTTTTTCTACCTAATATTTCCTTATTTTCTAGCTAGGGTTTGAGAGGGAAAAGGATTCTTATGTAAAGACTTATGTACCCTTACTTGGAGCCCAAGGTTAAGGGTCTATTTAAGGGACCCTAGCCTCTTGTATGTGGAGAATTTTTGATGAATGAAAACCTTGAGTTCTTCTATTGAGTTGTGTGATACCCTGCTGTGTGCATAAAGGGGTTTGCGAGAGTTCTTCTTCCCAGTGCTGCAATCATCTTCCTGCTACCAACAAGCATCTCAGATCCCTGGACGCCCACTCCAAAAGAAGCCTTCCCTTGCTGTTTTTCCTTTGTTTTCTTGTTCCTTTGTGAGTTTTCTAACCCCTGACAGGTCGTTTGCAGGTCCCCGAGTTCCTACGAATCCAACGACTCCAGCCAAGCCTCAATCGGATCACCGAGCAGAAAGCCGGGTATCCGCGGGTCTTTGGCTCGATTTTCCAGGCCGCATCCGTCGAGGAACGAGAGACCCTTTTGCTGCGATCTTCACAGACGTTGTCAGGTACACCCCTCTACCTCCAGTAGTTTTATTGTAGGAGAACTTGCCCTAACCGAGGCTTCTCAGCCCCGGCGATCCTTCTTTTCTACTTTTCTAGGTCCTAATCTGCATGCTGATCTTCTAAAATTCATATAAAATTCCCTATAACTTATTTTAATCTGAAATTCGAGAATTAATCACCCAACCCCACATATAAAACATATAAAAAAATTGCATGCATATTAGTTCCGCATCAAATTACTCTCTGCAAAAAGGATTATGCATCAACTCTTAAGGAGAGAGTGCATATGAGTAAAGTCCCTTATGCTTCGACAGTGAGATCTATAATGTATGCAATGACATATACAAGACCAGACGTGGCATACTCATTACGAGTAGTGAGTAGATACTAGTCTGACCCAGGTGAAGCGCATTGAAAGGTGGTAAAAACCATCCTAAAGTATTTGAAAAATACTATAGACCATTGGCTTATCTATGGAGAGCCTGAATTAAAACTTATCGGTTATATCGATTCAAGTTTTTAGTCATATAGAGATGATAGCAAAAGTATGTCAAGATTTGTATTTACCCTAAATAGAAGAGCCATCTACTGGAAAAGTTCCAAGCAATACATAGTGGCGGACTCGATTTGCGAAGCAGAATACATTGTAGCATTAGACGTAGCGAAGGAAGCTATGTGGCTATAAAAGTTCCTAGGTGAGCTGGGAGTGGCATCTTTCCTGGATAGCCCTGTTCCAATATTTTATGATAGCACTGGAGCCAAAGCTTAAGCTAAAGAGCCAAAGTCCCATCAGTGCACCAAGCACATTCTACATCGTTACCACCTCGTGTGAGAGATTATGGCACGAGGGGACATCAACGTTCAAAAGATCGATGGAAAGGAAAATCTGGCCAACCGACTGATACTACACATGGGCTTAGGCTCCCCCTAATGAATCCCTTTCGGAGAAGTTCTCCAACTTGATGTTGTAACTCTGAGTGTTCTGTAGGGTTCATTCTATAATGGGGGAGGTTTGGTAAAGTCGATCCTGGGATCAAATCTATTGCATGTTGAATGTGTGTAGATAGCAGGGCCATAAATAAAATCACCATTAAGTACCATTTTCTTATTCTCCATTTAGATGACATGTTGAATATGATAGCTGGAGCAAAGATTTTCTCCAAAATTGATCTTAGGAGTGGCTATCATCAAGTAAGAATTAGGCCCGGGGATGAATGGAAGACTGCTTTGAAAACCAAAGATGGCCTATATGAGTGGGTAGTAATGCCTTTAGGTCTGTCCAATGCACCTAGTACCTTCATGAGAATCATGACCCAGGTTTTAAGGATATTCATAGGGAAATTTATAATGGTCTACTTTGATGAAATTCTCATCTACAATAGAATAAAGGAAGACCACTTGGACCATCTTAGGCAAGTTTGACAAGCCCTTAGACAAGATAGTCTCTATGCCAACCACAAGAAATGTGAATTCATGACTCATAGAGTTATCTTTCTAGGATTCGTTGTCACCACTGAAGGGGTGTCTGCCGACCCCGAAAAGGTCAAGTCCATAGTCGAGTGGCCCGTACGCAAGAGCATCCATGATGTTCATAGTTTTCATGGTTACAAACCTCGGAAACCCTTAGATCTTATCCCTTTACCCATACATGCACGAGTCTCTGAGTCTGCTGAGTCATATGCACAGCATGTTAAGGACTTGCATGAAGAAATCAATAAAAAAATCAATATGAGCAATGAATCCTACAGGCGTATGGCTAATTCACATAGGAAAATCAAAGAGTTCTCTAAAGGAGACTATGTAATGGTTAGACTCAAACCCGAACGGTTCCCACCTGGAACTATAAAAAAATTACATGCCCGCGGTGCAGGGCCATTCAAAATTCTAAAGAAGATTGGACCTAATGCGTATTTATTGGAACTACTATCTGACCTAGGTATCAGCTCGACCTTTAACGTTTCAGACTTAGTAGAATACAAGGAGCCAATATTGATACCTAGTGAGCCTTTTGGGCCTGAACCTACTGTTGAGAGTGACCCTACCCCTGAGTGTCCACTAGCCTCTATACTAGAGCGGCGAGACCGAATTGAGAGAATTCTGGTTGACAAAACTATCACTACCAAAAATAATGACTATCAACGCTATTTGGTGCAATGACAAGGTCGACCAGAATTTGATAACTCGTGGATCACTCGGGAGGACTTACAATGAATTAACCCAGACTTACTAGAATATTATCAGGGTCAGAGAGACCCTTACTCGATAGGGTCGAGTAATTCCCACCCCGGGAGAATTGGTGTGAGCACCACAGTTCGAAAGAAGCTTCAATCCAATTTTATCAACCCAAATTCATTTTGGATTTCAATTGATTGAGTTAATGGCACTTTTGATTTCAATTTTATTTCCTTTATTGAAATGTGTCTTGTAAATAGGAAAATTTATTTTTCTGGTCAAGTTTGAGTCCTGTAATTAGGGTTGGGCTTATGTCAATTTGGTCTTTTGAGTCCAATTAAGGTTAATTTGGTCTTGTAATTAGTGAATTTACAAGTTTGGTTTGGTTTGGGTTCAAATGAAGCATTAAGACAAAGATTAGGTGAGGCAAACTACTTCAAAAAACCATGCCAAGTTGGAGTGCCACATCATCAAACTTATATGGAAGACACCTCATCTCCCAAGCCCACATGGAAGCCACCTCATGAGGCCACCTCACTCCATCTTATCAAGGCATGAATCAAGGATGATTTCAACCTCCCCACTTATCAAGGCATGAATCAAGGATGGTTTCAAATTCCCCACTTATCAAGGCATGAATCAAGGATGGTTTCAACTTCCCCACTTATCTCTCCATGATTTATGTAACCTCCTTTTGAATTCAAAATTTCAAATGACTTTGGAGAGGCTATAAATACCACTCCAAACCCCTTGTAAAGGAGATTATTGATGAATGAAATCAAAAGAGCCTTTTTCTTTTACTTGTTATATGCAATGTGTCCTCCAAGAGGGAGTGGGTGAGAGACCCAAAACATTATCCTTTAGCCATCCTAGTATTCTCCTAAATCCACAAAAATTCTAGCTAGAAGACACCCCACCACCATCCTAAGTAGATCTTCCAAATTCCAACCAAGTCTTCTTCCACATTGCCACTCTACAAGGACGCTTATTCCAATCTTCAAGCAAGCTTCTACAGTAGATTTTGACATCATCTCTTGCCTTCATGGGACACCAACTCCAGTTGCAATTCAAGGATTCCAAGGCGATTGCAGTCCAAACAATGAATGAAGCCAATTGATCTCCTCAAACTCCATCCAGTCCAATCATATTATTGAAGCTTTATTAATTTTCAATCTTCTTATCATCTCAAGTCACTAATCCCTTTTCTTCCTAAGGTTCTCCAAGATCATGAGTCGACAGGAAGTTGGTCTTGTCGTTGGGACCTTTCAAGCCATAAGTCTTCATCTCTGGAGGTGATAGTTTTCGAGTACCAATCTCCATTCGGGAGTGCTGAAATTGAATCCCTTCTAATGGCCTAAGACATCAATATTGGTAAAAAAACCCTCCTTATTTCTTAAGTTTGAATAGTTGAATGGTCTATGCCATAGATAGGATGATTTCTTAATGCCTTAGTTCCAATATTCATGGATGGATATGCAGCCCTAGTTTGAGTTATTCACTTATTTAGTATTTTCTTCATATGACTCTTGATGATTTTGTGTTTGAATTAAGTTTATGCTCATAGGGATCATTGCTCAACAAATTAAATCACCCACTAAATTATAATTCATTCATCTCATTCTCGCCTCATTCAACTTTTCGCTAAAGAATGCCATTGGATGACCTTCTTGACTCAAAACACCTCCAATTCCTACCCTAGAGGCATCACTAGAAACCTCAAATACCTTTGAAAAATTGGGTAACCTCAAAATAGGTGCTTGTGTCATTTTCTTCTTTATTTCTAGGAAGGCTCTATCGGCGAGTTTTGTCCATTCAAAGGTTCCCTTCCTAATGCAGTCAGTAATGGGTGCCACTATTGTGCTGAATCCTCTAATGAATCTCCTATAGAAGGTGGCTAAACCATGTGGGCTTGGGAGATGAGGTGTCTTCCATATAAGTTTGATGATGTGGTGCTCCGACTTGGGAAGGTTTGTTAAAGTGGTTTGCCTCACCTAATCTTTATGTCTTCATGCTTCATTTGAACCCAAACCAAACCAAACTTGAACCCAACCTGTAAATTCACTAATTACAAGACCAAATCAACCTTAATTGGACTCAAAAGACCAAATTGACATAAGCCCAACCCTAATTAAAGGACTCAAACTTGATCAGAGAAACAAATTTCCTTATTTACAGGACACATGTTCAATAAAAGAAATAAAATTGAAATCAAAAGTGCCATTTACTCAGTCAATTGAAACCCATAATGAATTTGGCTTGATAAAATTGATTGAAGCTTCTTTTGAACTGTGGTGTCTGCACCACCTTCACTAAAGCAATCATAATTCAAGAGTTTAAAGATTGTAATTGAAATATGGGAATGCGATTCCGTACTGATTGGCTTTAGTCCAAGTGGGAGTTGTTGGGAATTGTGTCCCAAAGCTAATCATCTATGTTGTAGACAGTTGTGCTATTTGTATATTGGATATGAATTTTGATATAAATAAAAGTTATCTTTTGGAAGTTCATCACAGGTGCATTTTACTTATTGTGAACTCTTGTGTGATGAAGTCCTTGAAACTTCCTTGTACTCGATATAGAGAGGATATATCGAGTAGTTCTTAAATTATTCATGATCGAATGATACATTGTTATAGGATGACTATGTATCAAGTATAGATCGTTGTATGACATATAGGTTGGTTATCCTCTAAACCAAGGAATGTGGAGACATTGTTATGATATGCAAGTATTGTGTTTGACACTTCACTGAACATGACTCTCATGCGAGATTCTCTTTCTACTGAAAAGGAGTCTTGCATTAGAATGTGGACATTAATTATTCCTCTGACTTGATATCACTATAGCAGCTTGCAAGCAACTCACTATGCTTTGGTGCCAGACAATCTAGATTTTTAATCCGATGATGGAAGGTTGCTGGGTACAGTCAAGTACTTATGTAGCGATAGTAGGATCGAGATAGGATTGACCTCTCTAAATGATTTGGATTGAATGCTTAATATGCCTCAATTGAGAAAGACCTTGGCCAGGGCATTCCTTGTAAGGAGTTACAAAGATTCTTTATTTGAGACATATTAAAATAGACTGATTAGGGTTGGGCAGTTTAACCTTAAGCCATCCGAAGCATTAGGAGGTTTAAAGAATGAGTTCAATATTATTCCATATTCAGAGGTTCATATTGCTCTACAACCTTCAACCTATCCATATGTCAGTTGTCATGGCTAGATGGTGACTTTGGCTAGTACTGGAAATGTTCCAGTGCTACCGGTTCAGTATTTGAACCTATGGGGTCACACACCAAGGGTTTTTTCTTGCTTTATTGAAATGCGAATGATTGGAAATCATTCCGCACTCGTTTGACAAGGTGTTGTCAAACTTTTGTTTGAGTCGACTCTTTTTGAACGAGCTGACATGAGCCGAGTCAACTCAAATGGTCGAGTCGACTCATCTGATGGACTGCTAAAAATTGAGAATGCTTCATTAAATGCTGTAATGGTTATGGAATTTAATGCTCGAAGTTTTGAGTTTTAATAATTGTTGTTGTTGAATTCCAAGGGACTTTAACCTCCCTGGAATCTCAAAAGATCCCAAAGCTGCTCATTAATCTCTCATTATGTTCTATTAATTGTTTTGAGGGGTGCTATTATAAAAGCAGGGCTGAAGAAGGTCAAGAGTTGACATTTAATGCTCCTCACATTCCACACCTGGAAATCTAGATCAAGGCTAAGACTCTGCCATATTCCTTCATTAGAGATCTTATTTGATTCTTGAGAAATTGTGAGATTGGATCTTCGGGATAGAGTGAGTTTTGGATGGGATCTCTGAGTACAGACCTTCTATTGAAGGTTTGGGATAGAGAGAACTGGGAGAGTCCTTGTTCTGTTCCAGCACTATTGCAGCAATCGGCACTTCAAGGAGTCCAAGGTGTCCCACTCGTCTTTAAGGAGTTGAAGAAGAAGGAGTCCACCTGACAATGTTTCTCGTAGGAGTTGAAGAAGAAGGAGTCCACCCGTAGAGGCGGTACACGAGTGATGCTTGCAGATCCTTACTTTTTCCATAGGTCAGTGCCATCCCGGGGATTGTGATTGAGAGGCGGGCATTTCTACAACTTCCGGTTCTTCCTAGTGAATGTCACTAAGGTACGTGCTTATTTTATGTATGACATAATTTTCTTTGCTACATCATTGTATGATTTCTAGAATTATTCTATTTTTTTATAATATTTACATGATTTCATATTTACATTACTCTAGATACATCTAGATCGTAGTAAGGGGGTTGTGTTAGTTAGATTAACATCTTGAGATAAAATGGTTTTATTGCTTTTCGCTGCTCCATACCTTTAGAAAAGTTTTTAAATGCATGTGCCACCCCTAGAAATAGTTCCTTCAAGGGCCACCGGGGTTGCTGGCGCGACCCCCTCCATAGTTCTGGCCTCACTCCTGGGCCTGCAGGCTAGGTGCTAGACCACTGGCCCAGGTGCGATCGATGCAGCAGGGGGCCCCCTTCTGGTTGGCCCAACGGTGGGCTTCGAGCCAAGCCTCCACCCTGGCTCCTCCTGAGCCTTCTTCGTAGGCTCTTCTTCAGTCCCCATGGAGGCAACCCTCTTCTTTGACATAGTCAGGAGCTGTGCCATGGTAAACTTCATCCCTATGACAGAAAAAGAAATTAATCAGTCACCTATTGAAGTGAGACATACATGGAAGAAAAAGATGCTCGTCATCAAGCCTTACCTTGAGGTTGGGACGGGCTGACCCTAGCATCGACGACATTCCCCTTGGTCAGCAGGTTTCGAAGAGTCGGGACCATAGAAGTGATAAGCTAGTCATACACCTTTCTATCGACTGGCTCGACTATAAATTATCGGTTGGGGGAGCGATTTGGGTCACTCCAAACCCAGTCCACCCCATAAATCGAGGCGAACATGAACCTACTCTTCCACCCCTTGATGGAAGAAGGCAAGTCAAGCTTGATGGCCCCTGGGCAGAGGGCCACAAACCACCATCCATTATTGGTGGGGACACCAGGATCAGACACAGATCACTGGATCCCATATGGTTTACTGATTAGGATTTTAGAACCTTGCCATATGTCATAATTTTGTAAGCAAGTAAGATTGAGTCCTATAATAAGTTGAGACTAGTTGATTGTGTCTCAACCCTAGTCCAGTATTGAGTCCTGTATTTCAGTATAAGTATAGTATTAGTCCAGTTCATGTATAAGAGAAGAGGATACCATATTTTGGAGTCCTACCAGGCCTCATCCAGGAGTCAGAGACCACTACAATAGCTTTTTGGACCTTGTTGGACACCCCAAGGTCCAAGATTCCTTCCCGATGCCCTCTATATGCTCTTCAGATGCCCAGATTCCTTTCCTGATGCCAGAGCATATTCCCAGACCAGGGAACAAATGATTCCAGAGGTCCATCTGTGCCCCAACCTAAAAGAAATCTGAAAGGATTATGCCCTATAAGCCAATCTCCCAGACCATTGTAAATTGACAAATTAATAAAGGCAATAATTTTTCATCATTCGCTGTGTCATTATATGATGAACCCCATAGATTAGGGCTATGGTTGTAGGGCTATGATGAGATCATACCAGTGAGATCTAAAGGCCTTAAAACCCTAATCTAGAATATTCCTAGTCATAGGAACCCTGAGTTGGGGATCAGGGTTTCCGGTAAGACTGGCACATCCTATGTATGCTGAAAAGGGTGACTGCTCTCACAGTCACTTGTGTAGGACACTAATACAAGGATGTGGGTGCTCATTAGCGAATGAGTTCACTGAATAGATCCAGTTTGAGAACATCTAATGGAGCCTTAGCTACTTGTCAATAGATATTTCTCATAGTGGGAGTTGTACAAGTAGTCCTATGACCTGAGACTGCCATAATACCTTATGTACATGAACCCATGCTTTGGTTCAATCTCATTCATGACACTGGGTCATGCATAAGGTTGACGCTGGGTGTGGTGAACTGTATATGAAGAAAATGAGTAGGTCAACAAGGAATTGATCACTCCTAGTAGGAGGAGATTGCATCCAGCCAAATTAGGTCAGATGATGATTCAGGAAATCTTTGATCAAAGTACAGATATTAGAAATGATTTCTAATATCGAATTAATTGAATCATTAGTGTATGACTGAGCTGGGAATGAGTATAAACTGGATTTGACATGATTCCATATCCATAGTTATATTCGGGATGCAAGATGATTGAAGGATCGAATTGTACGGGAACTTTCCACTGAAGGGTAGTTTTGGAATTACACCAGAATTTCCATATCTTCTGGGTAGACATGACACGTTGCTAGATGTCAATCTTGTCTTGTGGGTTGATCAAATTAAATGGTTTAATTGGATCACTAATTAGGAGGAGTCCTAATTGACTGACTCGAGTTAGCTCGATTTGACCTAAATCGATTAGAATGAGTTCTGATCAGATTAGGTCAACTTGCACTCGGATCCACTGCTGGCTAAGTATGGAACCCAATGGGTCACACACTTAGGACAGATAATCAAGGTTTTAATTTGGAATTAAATCTCGTTTGCAGATGAACACACTAGCATGTGTTGCAAACCATGGCTTCTACTTGAATCGGATTCGAGTTAGGGTTCCGATTTGGTCTTTTTTAGATCCAAATTCATTCCGGTTTGAATCTAATTGAAGATTCAACACATTGGGCTAATAATAGGCTAGCAATTGGGCTAACCTAAGAGGCTAAACCCCTTTCCCACATCGCCTAAGTCCCTCCCTTTTTTTTTCCCACGCGCGCGCGCAAGGAGAAGAGTCCACGCGCGCGTGGACTCTTTCCAAGTCGCGTCTTTGCATGAAAAGAAAGAAAAAAAGGGCCGGTTTTTTTTGAAGAGGCGTGGAAGAGAGTCCACCTAGGCGTGGACTCTCCAAAAAAGGGGAAAATACCGTGAAAAGAAAAGGAAAAACACCGAAGGGGTGCGACTCTTCTTTCTGCGCGCGCCCTTCTGTGTTTTTCGCGATCCTTCTTCGCGTCTTCCCATCCCAAAGGCCGTGAGATTAATCCCAAGGGCCGTGAGATAAAGAGAGAAGACGTGAGAAGGGAGAGAGGGACGTGAGAGGATGATTAAAAGGTGAGAAGGCGCCTCTCTGTCGCCTATTTAAGGAGAAGACTTCACCGTGAAAAATGATTCCAGATTTTCTACGGCGAAGCCTTACTTCTTTTTCTTTCTCCCTCTCCAGAAGACTGTTTCCCCCTCCTCTCTTTCCTCTTTGATTCCTTTACAGAGCCTAGGCTCTGTCGAATCTTAGAACGGAAGGAGAGTCAGAGAGAGAAACTCTCCGACGGTAAAGGAAGAAGGCGCCCCTCCTTCCTTTCTTTCTTACATTAAGACAATCTTGTCTTAATTCTCTTCTCCCTCCAAGACAAGCCTTGTCTCATTTTAGGACAAGGGCTTATTCTTAAGACCAGAGTGTCTTAAGGGGCCAAAGTTGCTAAAAGACTAGGAGAAGGGTAAGAAAGAAGGTTTAGTCCCAGTTTGGCCAGAGGAGTCATTGCCAATAGCCCATATATCAAGTTCTTGGGGTAGAACTTGATTGGAAGGAACTCAATTAAGGAGTCACTGTCTTGATTATCTGCCCGTGTGGATCACCATCGGAGGGCGGACAAGTGGACGCCTGGTGTGTTCAACAGGCTACTCAATTTGGAGTTTATTTCTGCATCAGACTGGAAATAGCGATCTGAGGTTAGTATTTAAAGTATGTTAAATTTGGACATACATGTAGTCACAGTTTTAATTGCTAATAAGGAGATTTTGGGATTAGGGTTCGGACCTGATTTCATAAAACTTTGAAATCCACACTTCCGCACTGGTTCCCGAACCCAACAGTGGTATCAGAGCCTCCTTATTAGGATTAAAACTTATGCAGTTCAATTCATGATGTAGTATCATGTTAAAGTTTTTATATTGATGCACAAAGCATGTCTTTGGTTGAACATGAGTTTGATGATTGCCACCAGTTAGGGTTTTCCACTGAAACCCTAATTGTCTTAGAGATATGATTAGCCCTGGAGCCATCATACTGAAATAAGGTTGCCCTGGCATAATGGTGTATCCATTATGTGGTAAATGGTTGTCCTAGTATGATGGCACACATTTCACATATTTGCTTAGTTTAAAGCATGTATTAATATATGTGATAGCTTTTAATCGAATGTGCTGGCATTGCATAAATCCCTCTTAAAATTATATTAAGTGGTAGTATAGTTAACCGATAAGCATTATTAGTCATGATGAATAATTAGTCATTTCGGTGTCTAGAAAGGTGGTTCTGGGAAGGTAAAGGGATTCGTGGTTTTTAATTGGTTCCGTTGACTGACCTGGCCAATTTTAAATTAGTGTCTAGGAAAGCAACGGGGGGACCCCCACATCTCTTCCACTAGCCTGGCCGATCTGATTGATTTAATTCTTGACTAACATGCTTGGTGTTAAAATACTATTATTGGCCTTCCTTCATGATAGGTCATTATTGTGTTACGATCTATACTAGGTTTGTTGTGTACACACAAGACCTAATATGGTGACTAACAAAATTTTTGGCCTAATACAATTATTTGTTTATGGCATGATTTAAAGTAATATTTTGTTGTATACACACAAGGGTATTACTATTAAAGTCATGACTATATGGCTATGAAGGGTCTTACTTAACTAAAATATTATAGTTTGTTGTGTATACACAAGGCTATTAATATTTTAGAGGCCGAGATAAGTTGAGAATTGTACAGGTTACAATTGGAAAGAGTTTTCCTACCTATGAACTTATATAAGATTTGTTGTGTACACACAAGGTCTTTTATAAGGGATTGGGATCTCAACCCCACTAAGAAAGATCAATTAAGGTTTTCTCGATCATCGTATAGAGGGTTATGATGCTCGATAAAATAGTGGGAGACATAATTAAATTAAAGTCCTAATTTAATTATGTGTTGTCATTTCATGGTTGTTTGCTTATGTTTTCGTTCTTTGTTTAAATGTAGATAAATGGCCTCTTCACTCTCACTCCGTAGTATTTTAGATGCCAACAAATTGACTGGGCCTAATTATGTTGATTGGCTGAGAAATTTGAAAATAGTACTCAGTCAAGAAAGAATTTCCCATATTCTTGATATCCCAATTTTGGAACCACCAAGGGAAGATGCCTCGCAAGAGGAGAAGACCACATATAATATGTGGCAAAATGACTCACTTACTGTCAAATGTGTTATGCTTGCCTCTATGACTAACGAGTTGCAGAGGCAGCATGACAGCATGGATACTAACTCCATACTGCTCAATTTAAAAGAGCTTTATGGAGAACACAGTAGAACTGCTAGATATGAAATATCTAAGCAGTTGTTCCGTGCAAGGATGACAGAAGGTACATCAGTACAAGACCATGTATTAAAGGTAATTGATCTAATCACTCGATTAGGTCAATTAGGTTTTGTAATGGATGGGGAGTTGAATCAAGACTTGATCTTGCAATCACTCCCAGAGTCATTTTCACAGTTTGTTCTTAATTTCCATATGAACAAACTTAATTCTTCCTTGCCTGAGCTGTTGAATATGTTGAAGACAGCAGAGAGCCATGTAAAGAAAAATAAGGCTCCAGTTCTTCTTGTGGATAAGAAGAAGACAGGCAAAAGGGGTTCCAATAAGAGGATGAATCCCAAAGGGGGCATTAAGAAGAAGAAAGGAAAGAAGGCCTCCGGACAGATGACCTGCTTTCATTGTGGCAAGCCGGGTCATTGGAAAAGGAACTGCAAGGTTTACCTTGCAAGTGTGAAGCCTGGTGCATCAGAGGCACCAAAAGGTATGAAAGAAGTTCATACTATTTTGTCATTGGATTCTTCCATTTCAAATACTTGGGTGTTGGATACCGCCTGTGGTCATAACATCTGTAAATCATTGCAGGGACTTCAGGGGCTTAAAGTATTGAAGGAAGGTAACTTTGAGCTCTACGGTGCTGGAGGGGACCCCATCCAAGCAGAAGCTATAGGGACTTATGTTTTGAAGTTACCTTCAGGGAAGATCTTGGAGCTAAGGAATTGTTACTATATGCCAAAAATCATTAGAAATATCATATCTGTACCCTTGTTACTTAAACAAGGATATACTATGAATGTAATAAGCAGTGGCTGCTCAATTTCTTTATCTAATGAAATTATATGTTATGGCATATTCTGCAATGGTCTATTAACTCTTTCCACTAATGACAATATTTTTCATGTTTCTAACAAACGGAAAAGAGATGATGTTAACAATACCTTACTTTGGCATTGTCGACTTGGACATATTAGTGAGACTAGGATTAACAAGTTGTACAAAGAAAATTTCTTTGATCCTTATGACTATGAGTCATTAGGAACTTGTGAATCATGTCTCATGGGTAAGATGACCAAGACTCCATTTAGTGGACATGGAGAAAGGACAAAAGAGTTATTAGGACTCATACACACAGATGTATGTGGGCCTATGACAACTCAAGCCTATGGTGGATACTCATACTTCATCACATTTACTGATGATTTTTCAAGGTATGGATTTGTGTATCTAATGAAACATAAGTCCGATGCTTTTGAAAAATTTTTAGAGTATCAAAGTATGGTAGAGAAACAGACAGGAAAAAGTATAAAGATCCTCCGATCAGATAGAGGAGGTGAGTACTTATCCACTGAGTTTCTTGATCACCTTAAAGATAAGGGGATCATCTCTGAATGGACTCCTCCTTACACACCACAATTAAATGGTGTTGCTGAAAGGAGGAATCGTACTTTATTGGATATGGTACGGTCCATGATGTGCTTCACGGAGTTACCTTTTTCTTTCTGGGGATATGCTTTGGAAACAGCAACTTATATCTTGAATAGAGTACCATCTAAAACTGTTTCTAGCACTCCATATGAATTATGGAGAGGTAAGAAGCCCAATCTTAAGTATATTAAGATATGGGGATGTCCAGCCTATGTAAAAAGAAATTTTGGACATAAACTAGATGCTAGAGCAGACAAATGTCTATTTATGGGATATCCTAGAGATAGTATAGGATATCTGTTCTACCACCCTACTGAACAAAAGGTTTTGGTCAGTAGGCATGCCACTTTTATGGAAAAGGAATTCATCCTACAAAAGGGCACTGGTAGAAATATCGAACTTAATGAGATTCAACAAATAGACACTTCTCAATCAAGTAACAACATAGTTAATATAGAACCTGAACACACTCCTATCCGTAGGTCTGATAGGGTGCGATAGGCACCTGAGAGGTATGGGTTCATAATTAAAAATAATGAAGCCCAAATCATTCAAAATGATGAGCCTCTAACCTATACGGAAGCAGTCATGAGTAGAGACTCAGACAGATGGCTTGAAGCCATGAGATCCGAGATGGACTCCATGTATGTCAACCAAGTATGGTCTTTGGTTGATGCACCAGAGGGTATTAACCCTATTTGGTGTAAATAGGTCTATAAAAGGAAGATTGGGGCAGATGGCCAAGTTGAAACTTATAAAGCCAGATTGGTGGCTAAGGGTTTCAGACAAAAGCAGGGAATAGATTATGATGAAACATTTTCCCCTGTTGCCATGCTCAAATCTATTCGGATTATGCTTGCTATAGCAGCATATCATGATTATGAGATCTGGCAAATGGATGTAAAAACTACATTCCTCAATGGTTTCCATGAGGAAGAGGTTTATATGTCACAGCCAGAAGGTTTTGTCTTGGAGACTAAACCTAATCAGGTATGTAGGCTAAAGAAATCCATTTATGGATTAAAGCAAGCATCCAGGAGTTGGAACATCCGATTTGATAAAACAGTCAAAGAATTTGATTTTTTCAAAAATGAGGATGAACCTTGTGTGTACAAGAAAACTAGTGGGAGTGCCATAGTTTTCTTAGTTCTATATGTTGATGATATACTTCTTATTGGGAATGATATCCCAATGCTACAATCAGTCAAAGTGTGGTTATCGAAACAGTTTTCCATGAAAGACTTGGGAGAAGCATCCTATATACTGGGTATAAAGATCTATAGAGAAAGATCAAGAAGGATGATAGGCTTGTCCCAGTCTAGGTACATTGACCAGGTGCTAAAGAGATTTAGCATGGAGGAAAGTAAAAGAGGTTACTTACCTATTGGTCATGGCATACGTCTTTCTAAGAGGATGTCTCCTAAGACACCTGAAGAAAGAAATAGAATGAATTCTATACCTTATGCTTCGGCTATAGGGTCGATTATGTATGCTATGTTATGTACCAGGCCTGATGTGGCATATGCCTTGGGTGTAACCAGTAGATTTCAGGCTGATCCAGGAGAGGATCACTGGAAGGCTGTGAAAAATATTCTTAAGTACCTGAGAAGGACTAAGGATATTTTTCTTATATACGGAGGATCTGATCTTAAACTAGAAGCCTATTCAGACTCTAGTTTTCAATCAGACCCAGATGATAGTAAATCCATTTCAGGGTATGTCTTTACCTTGAATGGTGGAGCAGTAAGTTGGAAGAGCACTAAACAGCAGACTGTAGCTGACTCAACTACCGAGGCAGAGTACATAGCTGTCAGTGAAGCCGCCAAGGAAGCTGTATGGATGAAGAAATTCATCACAGAGTTGGGAGTAGTTCCTGAGATTGAGAACCCGGTGCCACTCTATTGTGATAACACTGGAGCAGTTGCTCAAGCTAAGGAACCGAGAGCCCATCACAAGTCCAAGCACATTCTGAGACACTTCCATCTTGTCCGAGAGATAATCGAAAGACAAGAAGTCTGCATCAATAGAGTGGATACAAAGAACAACATAGCAGACCCGTTCACTAAGGCTCTACCACAGCGGGATTTTGATCGCCACCTCGATTGTATGGGGTTAAAGAATAAGAGCGATTGGCTTTAGTGCAAGTGGGAGATTGAAAGGATTATGCCCTATAAGCCAATCTCCCAGACCATTGTAAATTGACAAATTAATAAAGGCAATAATTTTTCATCATTCACTGTGTCATTATATGATGAACCCCATAGATTAAGGCTATGGTTGTAGGGCTATGATGAGATCATACCAGTGAGATCTAAAGGCCTTAAAACCCTAATCTAGAATATTCCTAGTCATAGGAACCCTGAGTTGGGGATCAGGGTTTCCGGTAAGACTGGCACATCCTATGTATGCTGAAAAGGGTGACTGCTCTCACAGTCACTTGTGTAGGACACTAATACAAGGATGTGGGTGCTCATTAGCGAATGAGTTCACTGAATAGATCCAGTTTGAGAACATCTAATGGAGCCTTAGCTACTTGTCAATAGATATTTCTCATAGTGGGAGTTGTACAAGTAGTCCTATGACCTGAGACTGCCATAATACCTTATGTACATGAACCCATGCTTTGGTTCAATCTCATTCATGACACTGGGTCATGCACAAGGTTGACGCTGGGTGTGGTGAACTGTATATGAAGAAAATGAGTAGGTCAACAAGGAATTGATCACTCCTAGTAGGAGGAGATTGCATCCAGCCAAATTAGGTCAGATGATGATTCAGGAAATCTTTGATCAAAGTACAGATATTAGAAATGATTTCTAATATCGAATTAATTGAATCATTAGTGTATGACTGAGCTGGGAATGAGTATAAACTGGATTTGACATGATTCCATATCCATAGTTATATTCGGGATGCAAGATGATTGAAGGATCGAATTGTACGGGAACTTTCCACTGAAGGGTAGTTTTGGAATTACACCAGAATTTCCATATCTTCCGGGTAGACATGACACGTTGCTAGACGTCAATCTTGTCTTGTGGGTTGATCAAATTAAATGGTTTAATTGGATCACTAATTAGGAGGAGTCCTAATTGACTGACTCGAGTTAGCTCGATTTGACCTAAATCGATTAGAATGAGTTCTGATCAGATTAGGTCAACTTGCACTCGGACCCACTGCTGGCTAAGTATGGAACCCAATGGGTCACACACTTAGGACAGATAATCAAGGTTTTAATTTGGAATTAAATCTCGTTTGCAGATGAACACACTAGCATGTGTTGCAAACCATGGCTTCTACTTGAATCGGATTCGAGTTAGGGTTCCGATTTGGTCTTTTTTAGATCCAAATTCATTCCGGTTTGAATCTAATTGAAGATTCAACACATTGGGCTAATAATAGGCTAGAAATTGGGCTAACCTAAGAGGCTAAACCCCTTTCCCACATCGCCTAAGTCCCTCCCTTTTTTTTTCCCACGCGCGCGCGCAAGGAGAAGAGTCCACGCGCGCGTGGACTCTTTCCAAGTCGCGTCTTTGCGTGAAAAGAAAGAAAAAAAGGGCCGGTGTTTTTTGAAGAGGCGTGGAAGAGAGTCCACCTAGGCGTGGACTCTCCAAAAAAGGGGAAAATACCGTGAAAAGAAAAGGAAAAACACCGAAGGGGCGCGACTCTTCTTTCTGCGCGCGCCCTTCTGTGTTTTTCGCGATCCTTCTTCGCGTCTTCCCATCCCAAAGGCCGTGAGATTAATCTCAAGGGCCGTGAGATAAAGAGAGAAGACGTGAGAAGGGAGAGAGGGATGTGAGAGGATGATTAAAAGGTGAGAAGGCGCCTCTCTGTCGCCTATTTAAGGAGAAGACTTCACCGTGAAAAATGATTCCAGATTTTCTACGGCGAAGCCTTACTTCTTTTTCTTTCTCCCTCTCCAGAAGACTGTTTCCCCCTCCTCTCTTTCCTCTTTGATTCCTTTACAAAGCCTAGGCTCTGTCGAATCTCAGAACGGAAGGAGAGTCAGAGAGAGAAACTCTCCGACGGTAAAGGAAGAAGGCGCCCCTCCTTCCTTTCTTTCTTACATTAAGACAATCTTGTCTTAATTCTCTTCTCCCTCCAAGACAAGCCTTGTCTCATTTTAGGACAAGGGCTTATTCTTAAGACCAGAGTGTCTTAAGGGGCCAAAGTTGCTAAAAGACTAGGAGAAGGGTAAGAAAGAAGGTTTAGTCCCAGTTTGGCCAGAGGAGTCCTAGCCAATAGCCCATATATCAAGTTCTTGGGGTAGAACTTGATTGGAAGGAACTCAATTAAGGAGTCACTGTCTTGATTATCTGCCCGTGTGGATCACCATCGGAGGGCGGACAAGTGGACGCCTGGTGTGTTCAACAGGCTACTCAATTTGGAGTTTATTTCTGCATCAGACTGGAAATAGCGATCTGAGGTTAGTATTTAAAGTATGTTAAATTTGGACATACATGTAGTCACAGTTTTAATTGCTAATAAGGAGATTTTGGGATTAGGGTTCGGACCTGATTTCATAAAACTTTGAAATCCACACTTCCGCACTGGTTCCCGAACCCAACAAAATCAACCCAGGCACCAGGCCCAAGCTCATAAGAACCAAGATTCCAGGTATATTCTAGCCCAGAACCAAGATTCTAGGTATATACTAGCCCAAGCATCCCAGGCTTCCATGGGGCCCAAAGCCCATGCACCCTAGCCTCATGGCAGCCCACTCTTGCTGCCCACGAAGCCCACACACCAAGGAGAGGTGTCCTTAATGGTTGACTTGGTCCAAGGAAGGAGGAAGAATCCAAGTGGAAGTAGGAAAACAAGTTCTTCTTTCATTCAACTATGTACTCCTAGTTCTAAGTTAATATTGTTGTCCTTCTCCCTCTCAAAGCTTGTAAACCTATCCTAACTTGGAGAGAGCTAAAATCCTAATAAGGAGAGGGCATGAGAACTCTATAAATATGCCACTCCTCCTCCTCTTGTATTCAATAAACTCTTATGAAATATTATTCTGCTGAATTGTTTTAAGACTGGTGTCTTGTGCTCTTTTGGTTCTTTGTTTTGGTTCTTTGTTCTCTTGCTTGGCCGACCACCCTTCCTTGGAATTCTCCATGCCCTAGCAGCAATTCAAGCTCCAAGTAATAGCCACATCCAAGAAGAGAAGCCTTGAAGATGCCCCAGATCAAGAGCTCCTTCTTCTTCGCTGCTGCCAGCCCTAACCCCGATTCCCCTTATTCTTTCCTCCATATTTTGTTTCTTCTCATTGATCACCTAGTTCGTAACTAACCTTGATGCTTGCAGTATCCCCGAAGCATTTCCCCTCCCCAAAGGAGGCTTTCCTTGCCTTCAGACCGGGTCCAGATCACCTTCAGATTCGGGAACCAAGGGCTTCATCTTCCAGGAATCAATCTGAGAGTTGTGTGACCCCTTTATCAACAAATTCTTCAATCTCTGACTGGTACAAAACTTCCCACTCTTAATTTCTATTTTGAATGAAGGTTAGCTATCCTAAGCATAGAGTTTCTTAATTCTCGAGTTCTGAATTTTATTATTTTGCATGAGCATGCTTGCGATTATGATGATTCTTTGCATTGCTATTCATCCTTCTAGTCTTTACTTGATTTTGAGAATTTAGCCTGCAAATTAAAATTATAAAAGAATTCTAAAAAAATTAGTTTATTATTTTTCTTACATGTTTAGTAATTTTAGAGTCATCCTGCATCAATTATCAAGTGGATGGAGCTTTAGGGTGAACATGGCCCTGAAAAGGGAGAAACGGGCTACAATCCCATCGAAGTGGCAGAGGATAATGAAACAAAAAATGGTTCTGACAGCATTGGGGGTGAGTTGGGCTGGGACTAAATGGTAGTTATTGAGGAAGGAAAAAATGAAAGTGTGGAGGGGAAGATGGAGGCCCCCGAAGAAAAAATCTTTGTATAGGGCTATCCGGCCCGAGCCATTGGAAGTGACTCGTTCCTCCAATCCTAGGATTGAGAGCCGGATGGAATCAAGAATCCCATATGCACTCTAGACATGGAGGAGGTCCTCATCAGTCATCACCAAAGCAATGCCAGAGGGACCAGCCGACTCATTGACAGGAGGAGAGGAGGAGGAGCTACAGTGGGTCCTATGACTATCCCCATCTGGCAGGAACCCCTGTGGACTACTACAGGTACTTCCTCCTCGTTATCTAAGGAAGGAGGCCACGATCGAGATGGCCCCGCCTCACTATAGTTGTCTGGGTGGCGGTGGCCTCTACCAGAAGAACTCATGGAGATAGGAAAAGATGGAAACAAATAGAGGATAGAAACCTAGAGACTCTACGGAAGCTCTTCTTCCGCACAGGTTGAAGTAGAGGAATGAAGGAGAAGAAAGAAGAAAAGACGAATGAGAGGGCTGACCTGCTAAGACTCCAAACCCCTGATCAAAGGAATGGAAGTGAAATGGAAGAAAGAAGGAGCACTACAAAAAAGCCTTGTCTCCTTCGCTCAAAAAATCCCTTAAGAGGCGAAAGGACAAGTCCCTTACAATAGCATGCAGGCCCCTGTCGTCTCATATCGGTCAAAGACATGCACCCTTTCTCCTCCTTAGCCAACCAGAGCCTGCCACGTATTAAGATCCACTGGAGGCGACACTTCGGTTAGGAGGTAATCACTTCAGGCTAGGCACAACAATTATGGCCCCCTTTGAAAGGGCTAATGTGGTGTCGCCTCGTTGGTGCAAGAGCATGATCTCTGGGACACCGATGCTCGAGGCATCCTTACTCCATTCAGGAGCATCCCTCCATATTAGCATGATCATTACTCCATTCACCCCGAGCACCGCATCGTGCTCTGGGCTCGAGAGTGGGGGGCACCTGATGTGGCATTATCGCTAACATGGAAGCTATGGCGGCCCTAGATGGCGGTCACACAGGTGGAAAGTGCCACTTGGATGCAGTGACCAATTGAAGATCCGAGGTCTAGCCCCGACTGAGGTTAGCTCCCATCCAGAGTTGAGCTCTAGATCGAGGTCATGCTCCTACCATCCAAGGTTGAACCATCGGTCGAGGTCAGCTCCCATCCAGGGTCAAGCTCATAGTCGAGGTCTTTCTCCCACCATCCGAGGTCATGCTCCCACCATCTAGGGTCAAGCTCTTGAGAAAGAGCTCCCCCCTCCTGCCAAGCAAGGTTCCCGCCAATAGCAAAAAGGGGAGAATCGACAGAGGTTAATACCATGGCATGGAAAGCTCCTAGTTACTTGCAACTTCCAGGAGGTGGTGCATACCCTACCGAATATTAAAGCTCTACAAATGCACCACCTACACATTTTGCTTTTTACATGCTCCACCAGGCTCCAGGCCCTGTAGCATGCCATCATGTCTATGGCCATGCAACTAGGGGGCTCCAGTCCTCACGATACGTAATATATACCTTCTCCAAGAGAAGTATCCCATTAAGGCCTCAGGCCCTGCAAAACTCTAGCGATCCCTTTTGGAATAGAAATACCCTACCGTGGCTCGGGGCTCAGCGGCACGGTGCCCACACCTCTCACGACAAACTGCACCACCAGAGGGACAAGATCTATACTACACCGGTGAACACCCCTCAATAGAAGGATCTCTTTTTGAGGATCGGTCCAACATGGTGGAGGCCATAGATAAAAAAAAACACCTTCCGAAAGGGGCACCAGGAAAGTAACATCTCGGTGAAGCCCTAGATTTGGTATGGGCCATTCCTCTCATATAAAATGAAAGAAGACACCTCCGGCAGAAAAGATGCAACTGGTAAAACATAGAGAACAAACGGGCAAGGAACTAGCCAAAAGAACCTCCCTGCTCTCTAATCTCCACTTCACCTTGTCTTTTCAATTCTTAATTCTTATCTTTAATTTTTTATGTGGAGAGGTCTTAAGCTCTCCATCATAGAGGTTCTGTTTCCCTTGATCATCCAAACTTTCTTGGTTATTAGACTATCCCTGCCAGAATCCCTGGCTTGGGTCTTTTCTTTTTTGTATGTCATACTGACCCTAGAGCTGACTGGAAAGAGGACAAAGCACCTAGAGAGAGCCCGACACACCCACGACACGTCAGAGCTATGGGCCATGGCGATCTAAGTGGCAACAAAGACTAAATTAATTACATTATTTTTTATAATTTATGGTTAAGTCTTTAATATCATAATAGTTTATGAGATGTCAATATTTTTAAATCTTTTTTTAAAAAAATATGTCAATTCAACCTTTTTGTATCCTAGGATAACCATTCAATATAACTTAAAGTTAAGCTAGGAAAATCTTATGTTAAGGCAATCAAGATTAAAAGGGAATAATAAATAATTTTTATTTTCTTCTAAATTTTTTTCAAAATAATCATGCCAACAAATCCTGTATGCCAAGCTCTATTTGGGTTGTTTCCTATCTATTCCATAATTATCGCAGTCAAACTTCCCATCTTATAGATCGACCTCCTTCACCCCCAAATCTAGTTAACAACTACTGGATTGAAGCTTTAGTCATTAGATTGCATGGACGCATCATGTCCAATCGGTAGACAACGATCCTATTCCTCTCGAAGCTCCAACCGACTTTGCCTGAATTCTAACTACCTTCTGCATGCTGAGTCATGCTCCATAACTGCCTTCACGCACATTAAGCTGCATCCACCTACATCCGACCTTCTACACTTACTGTGGACCATAGTTATTGGTGTGAAAAATGCAGGAAAATTTTTATTGATCTCATGGATCATTGATGGATAGAAGATTAGAACACAAATGTTTAGATCTGATTTTATGATTTTGATCATATAATCAATACCAAAAAAAGGGTTTACGATACATACCTATATTCATATAATCTCAAACTTGGAAGTGATGCTCACGTGAACATCGAAGGCAAAGTCCTTCTCTCCAACATCCTCATGTTAGGTGGCTCATAGATGGGGAAAGCCGTGAGAACAAATCTCACGTAGAATATCCTATTATATCGAGGAGTGGAGAGCAGACCTATCCTATTATTTATAAACAAACCCTAACAGGCCCTCCCATCATGGGCTAGTTGGGCCAAGGCCTACATTATTGCCTCAACCAAACCAACCTACATGAGGTGGTCCTTGCCCAAAAAATGATTATATAACATTGGGCTCATCATACATCTATCAACATGGACCATAAAATCAACCTAATTTTAACAAAATAAAATTTCAATTAATGTTAGCCCAAATTAAAGAAAAAACTCTTACATTCTCCAACTTGGGCTATATTAATTATAATTTTAAAAATATTTTATTTTAAAATAACACTCGGGTTGAAAATAAAATATGGCTACCATATGATCATTGACAGTACCTATAAATGACTTGGTCCAACAGTATCCATGATGCCATATCATGGAGTCATTGTACTACTTTATCGATACAAGACTTATCCATGGTTACAAGCATCATAAACACTATCAACATGACTCTTGGTATGGTAGTGTAGCAAGAAAATAGCATCAAGATGATCAAAATAAAATGTACTATTTTTTATTATCAGTCCTTCAATTTCTCTTCACCATGCTTAGAAATATAATAAGCAAGATAAATTTTAATGGCATCAAACAACAAGATATTCTATCTCATATACTTAATAATGGTGTCAATGATGAGATAGCATAACAAATCTAAAACTCCACACCTGGTCTCAGTCAAGTATATAACCAAAAGAGATATCTCGTAATCAAAATAAATTAAATATATATACCCTCAATCATAATTTTTCTTTAACCACATACTTTATAACAAGCTAGAGAAATCTCACAACTTTAAAAGAAGTCTGTATGTCTCCAAATATAATGAGATCTCATAATTATCAAATGAGATACCCATACAGCTATCATTCTCAAGACAAAATATGATACTATGTTGTATTTTGTTACGTATATGCACATAAACCATACAAAAATACAATCCATCAACTATTATGTCAATAATGTATATAAATACACATGATAGAAAAATCAAATGAAACAAAGCTTTATAATAATAAAGCACAAACATAAAGTCACTCCAACTAACCATGCACAACAAAAGAATTCAAAATGTCCATATTTTCAACATACTTTGTAAAGTAACGGACTTCAAAGTCTTGGTTAAAGGATCAGCCAATATGGACTTTATTCACATACACTCGACACTTATGTGTCCTTGGATTATAATTCAACAATCAATGACAATTAAAATTTATCAATCAAGTAAATGTATAAATATTGAAAATTGTGTCCCAAAGCCAATCATCTAGGCTACAGATGGTTGTGCAACTCATGTATATGTGTATGAATTATTGAATTGAATAAAAGGTTTATTCTGGTTGTTCATCACATGTCATCTTCCTAATGAGCTCTTGTATGATGATGTCCTTTGAACTACCTTGTATGCCATGTAGAGAGGATGGGTCGTGTAGTTCATAAATTGGTTCGCAATCAAGGATACACTATTTTAAGATGATGGTGTATCGAGAGTTGGTCATTATTGATGTCTTATCTATTGATTATCCTCTTAACCATGTAGCATGGAGATGCTGGTATGATATCAGGTATTATGTTTGACACTTCACTGAACATGATTCTCATGCAAGATTCTCTTTCTGCCAAAGAGAAGTCTTGTATTAGAATGTGGACATGAATTATTCCTTTGACTTGAGATCACTATGGTAGCTTGCGAGCAACTCACTATGCTTAGGTACCGGACTATCCAAATTTTTAATACGGTGATGAAAGGTTGCTGGGTACAGTCAAGCACTTATGTAGCGATAGTAGGATCGAGATAGGATTGATCTATCCAAATGGTTTGGATTGAATGTTTAATATGCCTCAATTGAAAAAGATCTTGGCTAGGGCATTCCTTGTAAGGAGTTACAAGGATTCTTTGTTTGAGACATATTGAGATGGATTGATTAAGGTTGGGCAGTTTAACCCTAAGCCATCTGGAGCATTAAGAGATTAAAGGAATAAGTCAATTGCTATTCCATATTCGACAGGTTCATGTTGCTCTGCAACCTTCAACCTATCCAGACACCGGGTGTCATTGCTAGATGGAGACTTTGGCTAGTACTGGAAATGTTCCCATGCTACTGGTTTAGTATTTGAACCTATGGGGTCACACACTGAGGGTTTCATCTTGCTTTGTTGGAATTCGAACAATTAGGAATCATTCCAGACTCATTTGATAAGAAGTTATCAAAAAAAATTGCTACTAGAGCCGACTCATTTTGATAAGTCAACTCAAGTCATTCGAGTCGACTCGAGCAGTCGAGTTGACTCGCTTGACGGACTGTGTTAAAATCCGAAAACCCTCCATTAAATGCTGTAACGATTATGGAAATTAATGGTTGGCATTTCTGGGTTATTATTACTTACAATTGCTGAAGTCCAAAGGATTTGATAACTCCCTAGAATCCCAAGAGACTCCAAACTGCTCATTAATCTCTCCTTATCTCCTCATTATGGTTTCATTATGGGACTATTTTTTGAGGGCTGATAAAATGCAGCAGGAAGATGAATGGTTCACATGGTTTTCCACTTTGGATTAAGCATGAGTCTTTGCCCAAAAAGTTTCTAGAATAGAGACCTTGCTTGATCCTTGAGAGATTATGAGATTTGATCTCCGGGATAGAGTGAGGTTTGGTTTTGGGATTCTTCTGCGCTACCTTTTATTGAAGGTTTAGGATAGAGTGATATGGGGAGGGTCCTTAGGTTTCTTGTCCTAGTGCATCAGCAACTGGTCTTCAAAGAGTTAAAGAGGGAGTCTGCTACTCGCCACAGTGTTTCCAGAGAGGCCAGCACCACGAAGAGAGGAGAAGGAATCCTGTATGCCGGTGTGAACAACCCGTAGAGGTAGTACGCTTGTGCTGCTGGTAGAGCTCTGTGCTCCTCATTACAGTACTATGCTTGGCGATAATTGTCACCTGGCAGAGGCCCCCATTCACCCAGTAGTGGTACCATCTAGAGCTGCTATCATCCATCTTTAGAGTGCTGTGATTTTGGTGGTGATCGTCACCTCCCAGGTATGGTGTGCATTTCCTAACTGCTTGTCTTTGATTTCATCCAAACATTATTCTACACATGCATCAAGATCTGCATAGGGAACCTGTGTTAATTAGATTAACATGCTTAGATAAATTGTTTATCTGTTTTCGCTTAATCATGTATTCTAGAAAATGTTTTTAAATTGCATGTCTCGGGCCTTGCCACACGGTTCCCCAATAGTCGTATCAGAGAATCCAGGTTGGATGCACATGTAGTTTAATGTACTTGTTTGAAATCGGATTATTTCCTTCACAAAGTACTTGGATTAAGGTGGATTCACCATGGTTGTCCAGCCATGGGAGATAAGTACGGGTTAAAGACCATCTCTTCCTATTCCAAGGGGTTCTCCTATGATGTATAGGGGTGTCACTGCATCATGACCTTATGAAGAAGAAAGTGAGGAATTTGAAGGATTAAAATGGTTTTAATCTATGGTTAATAGATCATAACTATGTTTTGATGGGGATCCAGGGTAGGTCTGGGTATTTTTTCCATTTTTCTCTCATTTTCTTGCATTTTTTAATTTTTCATATTCCCACTATTCCACTTATTCTTGCTATTCCACCTTTATCCCGATCATATTCCCAATTTATTCCTACACTATTCCATCTTCTCCCGTGAATTTTTTTTTAAACTTTTGAACCTTAGCCACCGCCCCCCTCCGGCCCCAGATCCAGGCCGCCCGACCCCCGGCCACTGCAGCGGACTGCCGCCGACACTCGCTGGCCCCCGCCCTTGCCGGAGAATCCACCGCCCACACCTGTGGGAAGATGAACGGACGTGGAGGCATCCGCTCACCATGGCCCACAGCCGTCGCAGCCACAGGCCTGCTGCCCGCCACCGTTCCCACTGCTCGCCGGCCCTCACCCGGTCGCCGGTGAAGACGAACAAATGCGGGAGGCATTCGTCCACCCACATGCGCCCCTGCACCGCCACCCATGCCCGTGGGAAGATGAACAGACACGGGAGGCGTTCATCCACCTACGCCGCCGCCCAACCTTCCAGAGCCCTGGCAGCCCTCCTCCAAAACTTTCTTCTCCTTGCTGTTTTCTCTTGTTTCCTTGTTCCCTTGTGAGTTTTCTAACCCTTGATAGGTCATTTGCAGGTCGCCGAGTTCCTACGAATCCAACAACTCTAGCCAAGCCTCAATCAGACCACCGAGCAGAAAGCCGGGTATCCACGGGTCTTTGGCTCGATTTTCCAGGCCGCATCCATCGAGGAACAAGAGATCCCTTCACTGCGATGTTCATCGAGCGTTTCAGATATTTTCAGGTACACCCCCTCTACCACTAGTAATTTTATTGTAGGAGAACTTGCCCTAACCGAGGCTTCTCAGCCCCGGCGATCCTTCTTTATTGCTTTTCTAGGTCCTGATCTGCATGCTTGACTTCTAAAATTCATATAGAATTCCCTACAACTTATTTTGATACAATTTTCGGGATTTAATCACTTAACTCCACAAATAAAGCACACAAAAATAATCTCATGCATATTAGTTCCGCATCATAATTCAATGTATTTTACAAAATTTTTTCAGATTTTATTTCGGTCTATGCAGTTTCTGCAAGCCGAAATATAGCCTGCAAGTTTTTGGCTCTGGTTTTTCAGCAAGACAACTTTGGAAGTTTTAGGGTTTTCTTTAGCATCTCTTTGCATATCTTTTAATTTTAGTATATTTTTTGCATATTAGGCCATAATTTGCAAGATTCCTTCTGTTTAAGAAAATACCAAAATATATATAAAAAAAATTACATATTCTCCAAAAATATCAAAAACATCTAAATCCTAATTTGCATCCTCATCTGCTTGCCATCATTGCATAATTTACTTTTAAGGGCACTCTTGCTATACCAGATAAGGGGAGGAGTTGATAACCTCTCCTTAGCCCAAAACCACATCCCCTGCATTCGGTCACAAGCCTAACTTAAATTTTATTAGACTTAATTTGCCCTAGTAGGCTAGGGACACCAACTAGTCAGGTTTGGGCTAGTGTTAGATCACTGTGTCAAGTTATCCTGTGTGTGCCTTGTGCTTAGTGTCTAGAACGGTGGTTCAGGGATTCAATCTTGAAGGGCTTGTGTGCTGGTCCACCTACCTGGACAATCTCTAATTGGTGTCTAGGATTGGCAATCAAGGACCTAACTCTTCCCTTACACCTGCCTGGCTGAGTACAGGGTTACTATAGGTTAGTTTGCCACTCTGATTGAGCACCAAGTTTTGGACTCTAGGTTTAGGGAGCTGTAGTTGGTTTGATCGAGTCTTGCATGTGCAATAGCTTAGGAGACAATGTGTGTGTTTGATTGCATGACCATTAGGTTAGGAACCTAATGCCAGTAGACTTATTCCCATTCACCTAGTGTGACCATGGAGTCCAATCCTAGGAGAACCCCTCACCATGACCCTTATTATGATACTGAACCTAGAAGAACCCCTTACCATGACCCTTATTATGATACTGAACCTAGAAGAACCCCTTACCATGACCCTTATTATGATACTGAACCCAGGAGAACCCAATACACTGACCCATATAGGGAGTCTAATCCTAGGAGAACCCAATACTCTGACCCATATAGGGATTCTAATCCAAGGAGAACCCAATACTCTGACCCATATAGGGAGTCCAATCTTGGGAGAACCCAGTACTCTAACCCATATAGGGAGCCCAACCCTAGGAGAATCCCATACCATGATCCACCCTTAGAACATAACCATAGGAGACCCAATTATGATTACCTAGGCCAAAATGAATGACCCATTAAGAGCACCCAACCTTATGCACCCCTGTTTGATGGAAGACCAGATCCTAAGGTGTATACTGAATGGGAGGATATGATGGAACGGCACTTTGAGTATACTGGGAAGTCAGAGTTAGATAAGATTAGTTTGGCTGCACATTGGTTAATTTGATATGCCAAGCAACATTGGAACAAACTTTTATGAATACAAACTTTTAGACCAATGGTACAAATTGAAACAAGGGAACATGACTTTGTCTGAGTACATTGACCAATTTAATGAGTTTAGTAGGAAATGTAACACAATCGAACCTAAGTCTAAGATCATGGCTAGATTTCAGGATGGCCTGTGTAGGGATATCCAATGGGAGCTGTATCATTATCAAATTAAAGACCTAGAGAAAGCCTATCACCTAGCTAGGGAATTCGAGTTATATCAGAGCGAATTTAGGATCAATCAATCTAAGTCCAATAAGGATAATTCCCTTGAGCCTAAGTCCAAACCTAGCCGACTTCTTTTAGACTAGCCTACTACTCCTGTCCCATTAGGTTGCAAGGAAAAGACCCTAGAACCCATTAATGAGCCTAAGGTAGAAGTGTATGAGGCTGATCCTAGTTTAGTAGATGAATATGAAGGAGAAGGCTTTGAAGAGGATGAACCCCGTGAAAATTTAGAGAAAAAAACTCCTGAGCTCACGAAGACATCTAAAGAGGCCACCTACGAGTTTAGTCTAGTAGAGGAACCTGTAGTGGAAGAACAATTAGAGGAAGAGAACCTAGATACTGCTGCTAGAGCCTTACCCAAGGAAACCATAGAGGAGAGCCAAATTATAGAGTCTAGTCCTAAAATACAAGAACCAGAAGAATTTATTAAGAATCTGATCTCTTTGAATCAGCATCCCCAGGATGAGCCCCCTCCTATAGTTTCCATTAAGGACCTCTTCCCTGTGATTAATAACCCAACCTTCCATTACGCAAACCCTGTAGAGATACCTCACCTCGTAAGGTTAGCCTAATTAGTTTAGGATTAGTTCCTGACACCCCATCTTTTATCCTACTGTATCCAACTAATCCTGAACCTTTTTCCTTACCCTACTAGACTAAGTCTAAACCCACTTCCTATTTTCTATCCTTTCCAAACACCTCCAGCATTTCTAGGATCATTAGATTGCATTTAGTTGAGATTAGCGCACTGCATGCATTCATTACGCATGTTAGGTTTGCATTATACTTTTGGCATACCCTTTGGAATTTGTTAGGAGCCCATTATAAGTTTTCATGTGCATGTCAAGCTAGGATCAAACCTAGAGAACCTATAATCTCTTAGGTTTAGGTCTAAAAAGTTCAATAAATTTCCTTCCATAGGAATGCAGAGTCGAGTCTGTTAGGTGTAGGTTTGAGTCCTTTGCATCATCTTGTTAGGAGTCTGCATGTGCCCAGCATGTTCACCACCTGCACTAATCTTAAAATAACTGGCTAATTCCCGGAGATGGACCAAAGAATTTGATGTAGTGGATTCTATCTTGGTTAGGCTTAGGCCTAAAAGAAGCTTCATGCTCGCAGAGCCGAACATTTTAATGTGATAGAGATGGTTGGATCAAATGCCTAGGTGTTAGACTTGCCTTCGGATTTGGGCATTAGTTCTACCTTCAATATTATAGACCTGGTTGAGTACAAGGACCCGGCAGCGATACCTAGTGAGGCCTTTGGACCTATCCCCTCCTTTTGTGAGTGACCCTAACCTAGAGTGTCCACTAACAAATTTGGCCTGAGAGAAGAGAATGGATCGAGCGTATCTTGGATGATCAAGCCATCACGACCCAGGGCCGCGACTATCAATGCTTCCTGGTCCGATGGTAAGGCCGGCCAGAGTCGAACGATTCATGGATTTCTCGAGAGGACTTGCAGCGCCTCAAACCAGACCTCCTCGAGAGATATATGAGCCAGCCTGATCTTCACTTGATAGGGTCGAGTTTCCTCCCACCCCGAAAAAATTGGTGGGGACACCAGAGGCACCAGAATAAGACAGAGGTTTCACAGCCCTCTGTGGATTACTTATCCCATTTGATTCCATTTTTAGTTTATCATTTGAGTCTTTGAGTTGTTATTTCAGTTCAGTATTAGTCAGCTCATGTTAAGCTAGTTCAGTCCAATGCTAGTCAGCTCATGTTGAGCTAATTTTATTTTTTTGAGTCCCGTCCAAGTACACTAAAGACTTAAGACTACATCATATAAGTGAAGACCAAGTCCAACCAGATTGAAGACATGGAAGTATAGCCCAAGTCCAACCCAGCTTGAAGATTTGAAGACCCTAGGAGAAAAATCAGAAATCCTGATTCCTTGCAGATGCCCTCTAGATGCCCAGATTCCCTTCCAGATACCAAAGTATATTCATAGACCAGGGCATCCATGATTCCAGAGGTCCATCTGCATCCTAGTCCAAAAAAATCAAGCCCAAGCACCAAGCTCAAGCCTTTAAGAAGCAAGATACCAGGGAATATTCCTGCTACCCGGCTACCAGGCCACCCCAGCTTCCAGAGGCCAAAGCCTTTGTGCCCGAGCCCCTTTGGGCCAGTCCCTTGCTGCTCCTAGAAGCCCAACACGTCCCCCTAGGCATCCTTGGAGTGTTGACCAAGTCAAGAGAATTTTTAGGGATTTTTTCTATCTAATGTTTCCTTATTTTCTAGCTAGGGTTTGAGAGGGAATAGGATTCTTATTTAATGTCTAATGTACCCTTACTTGGAGCCCAAGACTAAGGGCCTATTTAAAGGACCCAAGTCTCTTGTATGAGATTAGATTTTGATATATGAATTAAAACTTGAGTTCTCTTCGATTGCTTTGTGCTATCCTGCTTTGTGCTTAAGAGGTTTTATTGGTGCTTTCTTCTTTCCGGTGTTGCAACAGATTCCTGCCGCCAACCAACCTTCCAGAGCCCTGGGCGCCCTCCTCTAAAACTTTCTTCTCCTTGCTGTTTTCTCTTGTTTCATTGTTCCCTTATGAGTTTTCTAACCCTTGATAGGTCGTTTGCAGGTCCCCGAGTTCCTACGAATCCAACTCCAGCCAAGCCTCAATCGGACTACCAAGCAGAAAGCCAGGTATTCGCGGATCTTTGGCTCGATTTTCTAGGCCAGATCCATCGAGAAATAAGAGATCCCTTCACTACAATCTTCATCGGGCACTTCAGACGTTGTCAGGTACTCCCCCTCTACCACCAATAATTTTATTATAGGAGAACTTGCCCTAACCGAGGCTTCTCAACCCCGGCGATCTTTCTTTATTGCTTTTCTAGGTCCTAATCTGCATGCTTGACTTCTAAAATTCATATAGAATTCCCTATAACTTATTTTGATCCAATTTTCGGGATTTAATCATATAACTCCATATATAAAGAACACAAAAATAATCGCATGCATATTAGTTTCGCATCATGTTTAGATGAGATATAAAAGATGTTTGATCTAAAACTTTGAAAAGTTCAAATGGAAATGACTGAAATTTGAAGTTAATGTGTTCTAGAAGAGCTGACTCAAGTAAAAGAGCTGACTCGACTAGAAAACTATGAAACGGTGTGTTCTAGAAGAGCTAACTCGACCAGAAGAGCTAACTCGACCAGAAGAGTTGACTCGACCAGAAAACTGTGAAATAGTATCCGAAAAAGCTGATTCGAGCAGAAGTGCTGACTCGACCAGAAAACTATGAAACCCTAATTTATGCTTTAGATTTTTATGAAATTATTTCATTTGATTTTGAAAATGTTTCAATTTGTGTGATACACTTAATTGAAAATTAAGTTGTATATTTTTAAGATTTAGGATATGATTCTAATCTTAAGTCATGATTGATAAACCATGAGTTGATTGGGTTAGCTAGAATTGGGTCCTTAAATGGGTTAGACCTAGGTTTAGATGAATGGATTAAATAGAGAAAAGACTAATCAGAAGTTGAATTAGGTCTTTCCTCTATAGATCTCTCTAATAGTTAGTTAGATCAGTCCATATATCTAAATAGACTTGATTCATAGCTTCGTGGTGAGCCCGAGTCTTTAGGATAGTTTGATTGAGTTTGATAAACCACTTAGTGTCTAAGGTAAGTTTGACAGTTGTGATCAAGGTTCTTTTGGGCTAACTCTTACCTGGCTAACTCATGGTTGTTTCTAAGGCAAGAGGCTTACTTGGCTTAAACCATCCCTTGATCTTACTTACCTTGCTAATGTGCTGAATCAAATCTGATTAGATTATCTATTGATTCGAGTTGATCCATGTCTACTAAGATTAATCAGTCTGACTGGTTTATAGGTGCCAATGGACCAAATTGATCCAGAAACCCTCTAAGTGTTTGGTAGGAGATTTCTTGATCAAGGTCAATGTCTTCCTCTCAAATGTCACAAAATTAAAATCCTTTAAATTATTAGGTCCATAAAAAGGCTAAGTTATGTGATAGCTTAAGTCTTAGCCTTCCATTAAGTTGCATTGGCAATGAGTCCATAAGTTGGGTGATCATCGGCAGTTCAAAAGAATGGGTGGTCATCAGGCAAGATGGATTGCCATTCAACATATGATGGCTCAGTGCGATTATCTTAACACGTAGTCAGGTGGGCTGGCCAAAGTTGGGCTTGATCATGGGTTAGTTAAAAGCATTGAATTTGATCATGTTAATAGTTGGATCTAACCAGGACCTTCAATAGGAGGCCCAAAGGCTAATTGTGAGGACTCCTAGGGCAAAATGATTACTAGGAGTTGCTTGGACAAGCAATTGGTATTGTACCTACCTTTAGATGATTTGGGTTTGCCGGCCAAAGTTGGGCACATGTATAGTCTATTAGATCCTAGTACCCGCTAAAGGATAAATGTTATTCTTTGGATTGAAGTGTGGAGGCTACCAGTCTAAATAATAGTGGAAGAAACTTTTAGACTAAAATCCATGTCTTTAGGGTTTTTTAAATAATTCATATACTGAAAGGTCTTGTTGTCCTTTTTTTAGATAATGTCGACCACTTTGTTGCTCTGGTTATTATTAGATAATGACAAACTTTCTGGACCCAATTTTGATAGCTGGTATCAAAAACTCAGGATTGTCCAGGAGCATGAGTGGATCCTCTATGTGATAATGAATCCAACACCTGAAATCCTAGTCCCCAATGCTCGTGGAACTGTCAGGGACACTTACCAGAAGTGGATCTCTGACCGCACCATGGTGCATTGCATAATGTTGGCTGCAATGACTGACAAGTTCAGTTGTAAGTTTGAGTAGGCCCAGCCCGAGGAGATTCTTCAAAAGTTGAAAGAATCTTTTGGCACACCAAATAATATGGAGAGATATCAGATCTCTTCCACCATCTATAACACGTGTATGCATGATGGAGCTTCGGTAACTGATCATGTAATGTACATGATTGAGTTATTCGAGCATTTGGGCAAACTCGGACATCCTTTGCACGAGCAGCTCGACAAGGATGCAATTTTGAATTCTCTGTGTTGGTTTTCTCCCAGGAATAGTATATTGCAATCGATTAGGCATCAAAAGCCTGACGCAGCGGAAGTATATATAAAAACTATTTTATATCTAGTGATGCAATTTATAAATAAATCTTATTTATTCATCATAAAATTCTTACATAATGTAATATATGAGAAAAATATCATATCTGAAAATAAAATTATTTGGAACATAAAAAACTTACCTAGATCATTATTTTGGCCTGCTCTGAAAAATATTCTGATTCGCTTTTAAAATCGGGATTCTACTGGAGCCACGCAATCGCCTGGCCTCTGCTAGTATCCACACTGATGCGAGATGATCCTAAGGCTACCATGATGGCAAGAAAAATATAAACTAATTTTTTTGTATTTTTTTATAATTCAATTTGTAGGCTAATAACCCGAAAATCAAGTAAAGCATAGTAGGAAACTAGTAATGCCAAGAATCATTATACCCACATAAGGACTCATGAAAAATAATAAAAGATAGGATCCCGGAGATTGAGAAACCCCCAATTTAGGATAGCATACCTTAAATAAATTAGAAGTTATGAGGGGGAAGGATTGTACCAGGCAGGGATTTAAAGATCCGATCAGTGAAGAGATCGCATAGCACTCTGAATCGGCGCCTCGAAGAAAAGCCTTTAGACCTCAAATCAGTCAGTTATCTGGGATCGGTCCTAAAGGCAAAGAGGGCCTCCTCCTAGGAGGTGAAAACCATGGGGATCCTGCAAGCATCAGAGGATTAGTTAAAGAACAAATAAAAAGAGGAATTTTCGAACTAGGGTTAGAAAGGAAGAGATTAGGGTTTTGGATGTGGGTGGCTTGAAGTTGGAAGAAAGATGCTAAGCTTGGGTGGCCTAAAGCTTCCTTTTCCTTGGCATCTTAGGGCTTGAAGGCAGCAAGCTTGGTTGGCTAGGGCTTGGAAGACTAGGGCACTCAAGGACCCTCACACCTCAACACAAGAATAAAGTAACACAAGAACACAAGAACAATCTCAAATAAAATTCACCAAAGTTTTGATATCATGAATAAAGAATACATAAAAGTGTTGGATTTCGGTGCAATGCAGCGGAAGTGTAATTAAAAAATTTAAACTAAATTCACACCAAAAAACCCTAAACCAGGAACTCCTTAAATAAGACTAGAACATATGACAAGCATATCTATGCAAATTAGGATTAGGGTACCAACCTGTAATCGCTTATTCCAACAAACTTGAAGTTGAAGGGGCTAACTGAATTCACCAGGCATCCAGTTGTCCACCCTCCGATGGTGATCCACACAGAGCAATGATCAAGAAACACTATCTTTTTTTCAATGGTTCCTCCTATTGAGTTCTTCTACCTAGAACTCAATTGCTTGGATTATGGCTTGAATTCTTCCACACAAGAGGTAGCCTCCCTTTCCTTGATCTCTTCTCCTCCTTCCACTAAGACCTTGGCCCTTTATACACCCTTGTCTTGAAGAAAAGACCTTGTCATAAGAGGATATAGGCTTGTCTTAAGTTGGAGGAGAAATTAAGACAATATTGTCTTAATGTAAGAAAGAAGGAATAAATCAGAACTCCTTTATTTCCTTTACCGTCGGAGACTTTCACCCTTATTCTTGTTCAGTGGCATAGTTTCGACAGAGGTGTACTCTGTAAAGGAAACAGTGCAAGAGCAAGAAAAGAGTGAAAGAGTCTTTAGGAGAGGAAGAAGGAATAAAAGAAAACATTACAGAGTTCTGATTTTCCCGACCCTTTAAATAGATCTCAGATAGACGCCCACACATCTCTCCATGAAAGACTTCTCACGCCCTTTCTCATTTTCTCACGCCCCTTCCCTCCTTCTCACGACCTTCCAAATTAAAACTCATGGCGTTTCCTAAAAGAAAAGTCATGAAATTTCAGAAGAAGGGAGTCGCGATGTTTCGGTCTCCGAAGAGACGTTATTTCGCGCAACCGGGAAGAGTCTGCGCCTTTTGTCTTTCTCAAAAATTTCCTAACCGTTGGATTCCCATACAAGGGCACACATGTGAGGCGCTAATAATGAGAAAGGAAGCCACCCAATATAAAAACATCAGAGTTTTTTATGGAGCGCGCCAAGAGTCCATGCGCCATGGACTCTTCCAAATGGCGCGCCAAGAGTCCATTAGCGCATGGACTCTTGGCATTTTGGCATGAAAAATGCTAAGGGGCGGGCGGGGGGCTAGCCTAGGTGCATGGTTAGCCAATAGGGTTAGCCATAATCCCTATAACCTCAATTAGGATCTAATTAGATCCAGTTAGAACCCAAATTGATCCAATCCAGAACCCTAATTCGAATCCAATTCGAATAGAAGCTAGGGTTTGCAACACCTGCTAGAGTGTTATCCTGCAAAGATGATTTAACTACAAATTAAACTCTTGATCAATCCTCTTAAGTGTGTGACCCATTGGGTTCCACATCTAGCCAGCAGTGGATTCGAATACAAGTTGACCTAATTTGATTAGAACTCTTTCTAATCGATTTAGGTCAAACCGGGCTTACCCGACTTGATCAATTAGGACTCTTCCTAATAAGTGATCTTTTAATTTTCTCAACCCACAAGACAAGATTGACATCTAGCAACGTGTCATGTCTACCCGGAAGATATGAAAATTCTGGTGAAACACCAAAATTACCCTTCTGTAGAGAGTTACCGTACAATTAAATCTTTCGATCAGCGTGCATCCAAAATATAACTATGGATATGGATATATGTCAAATCCAACATTATATTTATTTCTAGCTCAATCTTATATTGATGATTCAATTATCTTGATATTAGAAACCATCTCTAATATCTTTACTTTGATCAAAGATTCCCTGAATCATCATCCAATTGTTAACTAGCTGGATGCTATCTCCTCTTACTAAGAGTGATCGATTCCTTGTTGACCTACTCATTACCTTCATATCCAATTCACCATTCCAAGTATCAATCCTGTGCATGACTCAGTGTCATGATTAGAATTGAACCAAATCAAGGGTTCATGTACATAAGGTACTTATGGTAGTCTAAGGTCAAAGGATTACTTGTACCACTCCTACTATGAGAACCTTCTATTGACATGCAGCTAAGACTCCATTAGATGTTCTCAAGTTGGATCAGATCAGTGAACTCATTCTCCAATGAGCACCCACATCCCAGTATCAGTGTCATACACAAGTGACTGTGAGAGCAGTCACCCTTCTCCAGTATAAATGGGATGTGCTAGTCCTACCGGAAAACCCTGATCCCTTACTCAGGGTTCCTTTGAGTAGTAATTTATTTAGATTAAGGTTTTGAGACTTTAGGTCTCACTGGTATGATCTCATCATAACCCTAAAATCATAGCCCTAATCTATGGGGTTCATCATATAATATAAACACAGCGTATGATAAAAAATAATGCCTTTATTAGAATATTGTCAATTACAATGGTTTGGGAGATACAACATAGATTGGCTTGTAGTGCATATCCCTGTCAATCTCCCACTTGTACTAAAGCCAATCACCTTTAAATCTTAATCCCATACACTTGAGGTGGCGATCAAACTCTCGCTGTGGTAGAGCCTTAGTGAACGGGTCTGCTATATTGTTCTTTGTATCAACTCTATTTATGTAGACATCTTGTCTTTCTACTATTTCTCGGACGAGATGGAAGCGTCTCAGAATGTGCTTGGACTTATGATGAGCTCTTGGTTCCTTAGCTTGAGCAACAGCTCCAGTGTTGTCACAGTAAAGTGGCACTGGGTTTTCAATCTCAGGAACAACACCCAACTCTGTGATGAACTTCTTCATCCAGACTGCTTCCTTGGCGGCTTCACTGACAGCTATGTATTCTGCCTCTATGGTTGAGTCAGCTACAGTCTGCTGCTTGGTACTCTTCCAACTCACTGCTCCACCATTTAGGATAAAAACATATCCCGAAATGGATTTGCTATCATCAGGGTCTGATTGAAAACTAGAATCAGAATAAGCTTCTAGTTTAAGATCAGAACCACCATAAACCAGAAAAATATCCTTAGTCCTTCTCAGGTACATAAAAATATTTTTAACTGCTTTCCAATGATCCTCTCCTGGATAAGCCTGAAACCTACTGACAATGCCTAAAGCATATGCCACATCAGACCTGGTACATATCATGGCATACATTATGGACCCTATTGCCGAAGCATAAGGTATAGAATTCATTCTATTTTTTTCTTCAGGCGTCTTAGGAGACATTCTTTTAGAAAGATGTATGCCTTGACTCATAGGAAGATAGCCTCTTTTACTTCCATCCATGCTGAATCTTTTTAGCACTAAGTCAATGTACCTAGATTGGGAAAAACCTAGCATCCTATTAGATCTATCTCTAAAGATCTTAATACCTAGTATATAGGATGCTTCTCCCAAATCTTTCATGGAAAACTGGTTTGATAGCCAAACCTTGACTGATTATAACATTGGGACATCATTCCCAATGAGGAGTATGTCATCTACATACAGAACCAAGAAGACTATGGCACTCCCACTAGTCTTCTTATAAACACAGGGTTCATCCACATTTTTGATAAAACCAAACCTTTTAATAGTTTCATCAAAGCGGATGTTCCAACTCCTGGAAGCTTGCTTTAATCCATAAATGGATTTCTTTAGCTTGCATACTTGATTAGGTTTATTCTTTGAAACAAAACCTTCTGGCTGTGACATGTAGACTTCTTCTTCAAGGAAACCATTGAGGAATGCAGTCTTAACATCCATCTGCCAGATCTCATAATCGTGGTACGCTGCTATAGCAAGTAAAATCCGAATTGATTTGAGCATGGCAACAGGTGAGAATGTTTCATCATAATCAATTCCCTGTTTTTGTCTAAAACCTTTTGCCACTAATCTGGCTTTATAGGTTTCAACTTGGCCATCGTCCCAATCTTTTTCTTATAGACCCATTTGCACCCAATAGGATTAACACTCTCTGGTGCATCGACCAAAGACCATACTTGGTTTACATACATAGAGTCTATCTCGGATTCCATGGCTTCTTTCCATCTATCTGAATCAGTACTCAAGATAGCTTCCGTATAGGTCAGAGGTTCATCATTTTGAATGACTTGGGCTTCATTATTTTCAATAATAAACCCATACCTCTCAGGTGCCCGTGGCACTCTATCAGACCTACGGGGAGGTGTTTTGTGTTCTGGCTCTGTCCTAACTATATGTTCTAATGGTTGAGAACTGTCTATCTGTATTTCTTGTACTTCTCCAAGTTCAACAGTTCTACCATTTCCCTTTTCTAAAATGAACTCTTTTTCTAGAAAAGTGGCATGCCTGTTGACAAAAATCTTTTATTCAGTATGATGGTAGAACATATATCCTCTACCCTCTCTAGGATATCCTATAAATAGATATTTATCTGCTCTAGGTTCCAACTTATGTCCAAAATTTCTTTTAACATAAGCTGGACATCCCTATACCTTAAAATATTTAAGATACGGTTTCTTTCCACTCCAAATTTCATATGGAGTACTAACAACGGATTTAGAATGTACCTTGTTCAGAATGTAAACAGCAGTTTCTAGGGCATGACCCCAGAAGGAAATGGGTAAATTTGTGAAGCACATCATGGATCGTACCATATCTAATAAGGTACGATTCCTCCTTTTAGCTATACCATTTAGCTGTGGAGTATAAGGAGGGGTCCATTCAGAAAGAATTCCATTAACTTTAAGATAGTCTAAAAACTTCATGGATAAGTATTCTCCTCCTCGATCAGAATGAAGATCTTTATTACTTTTCTCGGTTTGTTTTTCGACCATACTTTGATACTCCTTAAATTTATCAAAGGCTTCAGATTTATGTTTCATAAGATACACATATCCAAACCTAGATAAATCATCTGTAAAAGTGATAAAATATGAGTATCCACCTCTGGCATGAGTTGTCATTGGACCACATACATCAGTATGTATAAGTCCTAATAACTCAGTTGACCTTTCTCCATGTCCGGTAAATGGAGTCTTGGTCATCTTATCCATGAGACATGATTCGCAAGTTCCTAATGATTCATACTCATAAGGATCAAGGAATTTTTCCTTGTATAACTTGCTTATCCTAGACTCATTAACATGACCAAGTCGATGATGCCAAAGTAAAGTATCATTAAAGTCTTTTCTTTTTCTTTTATTATTGACATGAAAATCACTATCATTGGAAGAAAGAGTTAAGAGGCCATTACTAAATATGCCAGAACAAATAACTTTATTAGACAACATTATCGAGCAACCAGTGCTCGTTACATCCATTACATATCCTTGTTTTAATAACAAAGGAATAGATATAATGTTCATAATAATCTTAGGCATATAGTAACAATTTTCTAACTCCAAGATCTTTCCTGAAGGCAACTTCAGAATATAGGTCCCTACAGCTTCTGCTAGGATGATATCACCACTAGCACCGTAGAGATTGAAGTCACCTTCCTTCAATACTTTAAGCTTGTAGAGGTCCTGCAAAGATTTGCATATATGGTAACCAAAAGCGGTATCCAATACCCAAGTATTTGATATAGATTTATTTAATGTCAATATAGCATGTATCTCATACATACCTTTTGGTGCATCTGTCGCACCAGGCTTCACAGTTGCAAGGTAAGTCTTGCAATTCCTTTTCCAATGTCCCACTTTGTCGCAAAAGAAACAGGTTGACTGTTTTGAGGCCTTCTTTCCTTTCTTATTCTTATTGATGCCACCCTTAGGGTTTAGCCTCCTATTAAAACCCTTTTTGCCTGATTTCTTCTTATTGGTTTTATCAACAAGAAGAAGTGGAGCCTTCTCTTTCTTAACGTGGCTCTCCACTGTTTTTAACATATTTAACAGCTCAGGCAAGGAAGTGTTCAGTTTGTTCATGTGATAATTCAAGACAAACTGTGAAAATGACTCCGGGAGTGATTGCAGGATTAAATCCTGATTCAACTCCCCATCCATGATAAAACCTAATTGACCCAATCTGGTGATTAAGTCAATTACCTTCAGAACATGATCCTGAACGGATGTTCCCTCTGTCATCCTAGCACGGAATAACTGCTTAGATATTTCGTATCTAGCAGTTCTACTTTGTTCTCCATAAAGCTCTTTTAAATTGAGCATTATGGATTGAGTATCCATGCTTTCATGCTGTCTCTATAACTCATTGGTCATAGAGGCCAGTATGATACACTTGACAGTGAGGGAGTCATTCTGCCACATTTTGTATGTGGCCATATCTTCCTGTGTGGCATCGTCCCCTAGTGGATTAAGACTAGGGGTATCAAGAATATAAAAAAGTTTTTCTGAACTCAGCACAATCATTAAATTTCTCAACCAGTCCACATAGTTTGGACCAGTCATTTTGTTGGTATCTAAGATACTTCGCAGTGATAATGAAGATGCCATTTATCTACATTTAATAAAGAACAATACATAAGAAAACAACCATGAAATGACTTACATAATTAAATTAGGTCTTTAATTTAATTATGTCTCCCACTATTTTATCAAAAATCATAGCCCTCACTATGATAATCGAGAAGAACCCTGATCGGTTTTTCTTAGTGAGATTGAGATCCTAATAACTTATAAAAGATCTTGCAGAAAACATAACAAATCTTTTATAAGCTCCAAGGTAGGAAACTCTTCCAATTATATCTCATATAATTCTCAAAAATAACTTGGCCTCTAGAATATTATTAGTCTTGCAGAAAAACACAACAAACCATAATGCTCTAGTTAAGTCAAGACCCTTTCATTTCTATACAATCAGTACTCAAATATAATGCCCTTGCAGATAGCACAACAAAGCATTATACTGAATATACTGTAAGCATATCTATGCACTAGACTAGTATTATGTCAATCACCATATTAGTTCTTGCAGATAATACAACAAACCTAATGTGGTTCATAACACAATAATGATACAGCATGAAGGAAGGCCAATATATAGTATTTTTAACACTAAGCATTTTAGTCAAGATTTAAATATAATCAAATCGGCCAGGCAAGTGGAAGAGATGTGGGAGTCCCCCCGTTGCTTTCCTAGACACCAATAAAAATTGGCCAGGTCAGTCAACGGAACCAATTAAAAAACCACAATTCTCTTTACCTTCCCAGAACCACCTTTATAGACACCGAATGATCAATTGTTCATCATGACTAGTGATGCTTATTAGTTAAATATACTATGACTTAATATAATTTTTTAAGAGGAGGGTTTTATAAAATTGCCAGCACATTCTTATAGAACATATCACAATCATATCATTCTGATAAACAAATATGTGCTAAGTGTGTCATCATACTAGGACAACCATTTACCACATAATGGATCCACCATTATGCCAGGGCAACCTTATTTCAGTATGATGACTTCAAAACTAATCATATCTCTATAATAATTAGGGTTTGAGTGAAAAACCCTAACTAGTGGCATACATCAAAACATATATGAAATCAAAAATATGCTAAGTGTAATACCATATTAGGATTTAAAAAACCCTAATATGTAACATACAAACTATCATAGATTGTAGTCCTAATTAAGGTGGCTCTGATACCACTATTGGGTTCCGGTGCAACGCAGCGAAAGTGTAATTAAAAAATTGAAACTAAATTCACACCAAAAACCCTAAACTAGGAACTCCTTAAATAAGACTAGAACATATGACAAGCATATCTATGCAAATTAGGATTAGGGTACCAACCTGTAATCGCTTATTCCAACAAACTTGAAGTTGAAGGGGCTAACTGAATTCACCAGGCATCCAGGTGTCCACCCTCCGATGGTGATCCACACAGAGCAATGATCAAGGAACATTATCTTCTTTTCAATGGTTCCTCCTATTGAGTTCTTCTTCCTAGAACTCAATTACTTGGATTAAGGCTTGAATTCTTCCACACAAGAGGTAGCCCCCCTTTCCTTGATCTCTTCTCCTCCTTCCACTAAGACCTTGGCCCTTTAGACACCCTTGTCTTGAAGAAAAGACTTTGTCCTAAGAGGATATAGGCTTGTCTTAAGTTGGAGAAGAAATTAAGACAATAATGTCTTAATGTAAGAAAGAAGGAATAAATCAGAACTCCTTTCTTTTCTTTACCGTCGGAGACTTTCACTCTTATTCTTGTTCAGTGGCAGAGTTTCGTCAGAGGTGTACTCTATAAAGGAAACAGTGCAAGAGCAAGAAAAGAGTGAAAGAGTCTTTAGGAGAGGAAGAAGGAATAAAAGAAAACATTACAGAGTTCTGAATTTCCCGACCCTATAAATAGATCTCAGATAGGCACCCACACATCTCTCCATGAAAGACTTCTCACACCCTTTCTCATTTTCTCACACCCCTTCCCTCCATCTCACGACCTTCCAGATTAAAACTCACGACTTTTCCTAAAAGAAAAGTCATGAAATTTCAGAAGAAGGGAGTCGCGATGTTTCGATCTCCGAAGAGACGTTATTTCGCGCAACAGAGAGGAGTCTACGCCTTTTATCTTTCTCAAAAATTTTCTAACCGTTGGATTCCCATCCAAGGGCACACATGTAAGGCGCTAATAATGAGAAAGGAAGCTACCCCATATAAAAACATCGAAGTTTTTTATGGAGCGTGCCAAGAGTCTATGCGCAATGGACTCTTCCAAATGGCGCGCCAAGAGTCCATTAGTGCATGGACTCTTGGCATTTTGGCATGAAAAATGCTAAGGGGCAGGTGGGGGGCTAGCCTACGTGCATGGTTAGCCAATAGGGTTAGCCATAATCCCTATAACCTCAATTAGGGTCTAATTAGATCCAATTAGAACCCAAATTGAACCAATCCAGAACCCTAATTCGAATCCAATTCAACTAGAAGCTAGGGTTTGCAACACCTGCTAGAGTGTTATCCTGCAAAGATAATTTAATTACAAATTAAACTCTTGATCAATCCTCTTAAGTCTGTGACCCATTGGGTTCCACATCTAGCCAGCAGTGGGTTCGAACGCAAGTTGACCTAATTTGATTAGAACTCTTTCTAATCGATTTAGGTCAAACCGGGCTTACCCGACTTGATCAATTAGGACTCTTCCTAATAAGTGATCTTTTAATTTTCTCAACCCACAAGACAAGATTGACATCTAGCAACGTGTCATGTCTACCCGGAAGATATGAAAATTCTGGTGAAACACCAAAATTACCCTTCTGTAGAGAGTTACCGTACAATTAAATCTTTCGATCAGCGTGCATCAAAAATATAACTATGGATATGGATATATGTCAAATCCAACATTATATTTATTTGTAGCTCAATCTTATATTGATGATTCAATTATCTTGATATTAGAAACCATCTCTAATATCTTTACTTTGATCAAAGATTCCCTGAATCATCATCCGATTGTTAACTTGCTGGATGCTATCTCCTCTTACTAAGAGTGATCGATTCCTTGTTGACCTACTCATTACCTTCATATCCAATTCACCATTCCCAGTATCAATCCTGTGCATGACTCAGTGTCATGATTAGAATTGAACCAAAGCATGGGTTCATGTACATAAGGTACTTATGGTAGTCTCAGGTCAAAGGATTACTTGTACCACTCCCACTATGAGAACCTTCTATTGACATGTAGCTAAGACTCCATTAGATGTTCTCAAGTTGGATCAGATCAGTGAACTCATTCTCCAATGAGAACCCACATCCCAGTATCAGTGTCATACACAAGTGACTGTGAGAGCAGTCACCCTTTCCAGTATACATGGGATGTGTTAGTCTTACCAGAAAACCCTGATCCCCTACTCAGGGTTCCTTTGAGTAGGAATTTTTTTAGATTAAGGTTTTGAGACTTTAGGTCTCACTGGTATGATCTCATCATAACCCTAAAATCATAGCCCTAATCTATGGGGTTCATCATATAATATAAACACAGCGTATGATGAAAAATAATGCCTTTATTAGAATATTGTCAATTACAATGGTTTGGGAGATACAACATAGATTGGCTTGTAGTGCATATCCCTGTCAATCTCCCACTTGTACTAAAGCCAATCACCTTTAAATCTTAATCCCATACACTTGAGGTGGCGATCAAACTCTCGCTGTGGTAGAGCCTTAGTGAACGGGTCTGCTATATTGTTCTTTGTATCAACTCTATTTATGTAGACATCTTGTCTTTCTACTATTTCTCGGACGAGATGGAAGCGTCTCAGAATGTGCTTGGACTTATGATGAGCTCTTGGTTCCTTAGCTTGAGCAACAGCTCCAGTGTTGTCACAGTAAAGTGGCACTGGGTTTTCAATCTCAGGAACAACACCCAACTCTGTGATGAACTTCTTCATCCAGACTGCTTCCTTGGCGGCTTCACTGACAGCTATGTATTCTGCCTCTATGGTTGAGTCAGCTACAGTCTGCTGCTTGGTACTCTTCCAACTCACTGCTCCACCATTTAGGATAAAAACATATCCCGAAATGGATTTGCTATCATCAGGGTCTGATTGAAAACTAGAATCAGAATAAGCTTCTAGTTTAAGATCAGAACCACCATAAACCAGAAAAATATCCTTAGTCCTTCTCAGGTACATAAAAATATTTTTAACTGCTTTCCAATGATCCTCTCCTGGATCAGCCTGAAACCTACTGACAATGCCTAAAGCATATGCCACATCAGACCTGGTACATATCATGGCATACATTATGGACCCTATTGCCGAAGCATAAGGTATAGAATTCATTCTATTTTTTTCTTCAGGTGTCTTAGGAGACATTCTTTTAGAAAGATGTATGCCTTGACTCATAGGAAGATAGCCTCTTTTACTTCCATCCATGCTGAATCTTTTCAGCACTAAGTCAATGTACCTAGATTGGGAAAAACCTAGCATCCTATTAGATCTATCTCTAAAGATCTTAATACCTAGTATATAGGATGCTTCTCCCAAATCTTTCATGGAAAACTGGTTTGATAGCCAAACCTTGACTGATTATAACATTGGGACATCATTCCCAATGAGGAGTATGTCATCTACATACAGAACCAAGAATACTATGGCACTCCCACTAGTCTTCTTATAAACACAGGGTTCATCCACATTTTTGATAAAACCAAACCTTTTAATAGTTTCATCAAAGCGGATGTTCCAACTCCTGGAAGCTTGCTTTAATCCATAAATGGATTTCTTTAGCTTGCATACTTGATTAGGTTTATTCTTTGAAACAAAACCTTCTGGCTGTGACATGTAGACTTCTTCTTCAAGGAAACCATTGAGGAATGCAGTCTTAACATCCATCTGCCAGATCTCATAATCGTGGTACGCTGCTATAGCAAGTAAAATCCGAATTGATTTGAGCATGGCAACAGGTGAGAATGTTTCATCATAATCAATTCCCTGTTTTTGTCTAAAACCTTTTGCCACTAATCTGGCTTTATAGGTTTCAACTTGGCCATCGTCCCAATCTTTTTCTTATAGACCCATTTGCACCCAATAGGATTAACACTCTCTGGTGCATCGACCAAAGACCATACTTGGTTTACATACATAGAGTCTATCTCGGATTCCATGGCTTCTTTCCATCTATCTGAATCAGTACTCAAGATAGCTTCCGTATAGGTCAGAGGTTCATCATTTTGAATGACTTGGGCTTCATTATTTTCAATAATAAACCCATACCTCTCAGGTGCCCGTGGCACTCTATCAGACCTACGGGGAGGTGTTTTGTGTTCTGGCTCTGTCCTAACTATATGTTCTAATGGTTGAGAACTGTCTATCTGTATTTCTTGTACTTCTCCAAGTTCAACAGTTCTACCATTTCCCTTTTCTAAAATGAACTCTTTTTCTAGAAAAGTGGCATGCCTGTTGACAAAAATCTTTTATTCAGTATGATGGTAGAACATATATCCTCTACCCTCTCTAGGATATCCTATAAATAGATATTTATCTGCTCTAGGTTCCAACTTATGTCCAAAATTTCTTTTAACATAAGCTGGACATCCCTATACCTTAAAATATTTAAGATACGGTTTCTTTCCACTCCAAATTTCATATGGAGTACTAACAACGGATTTAGAATGTACCTTGTTCAGAATGTAAACAGCAGTTTCTAGGGCATGACCCCAGAAGGAAATGGGTAAATTTGTGAAGCACATCATGGATCGTACCATATCTAATAAGGTACGATTCCTCCTTTTAGCTATACCATTTAGCTGTGGAGTATAAGGAGGGGTCCATTCAGAAAGAATTCCATTAACTTTAAGATAGTCTAAAAACTCCATGGATAAGTATTCTCCTCCTCGATCAGAACGAAGATCTTTATTACTTTTCTCGGTTTGTTTTTCGACCATACTTTGATACTCCTTAAATTTATCAAAGGCTTCAGATTTATGTTTCATAAGATACACATATCCAAACCTAGATAAATCATCTGTAAAAGTGATAAAATATGAGTATCCACCTCTGGCATGAGTTGTCATTGGACCACATACATCAGTATGTATAAGTCCTAATAACTCAGTTGACCTTTCTCCATGTCCGGTAAATGGAGTCTTGGTCATCTTATCCATGAGACATGATTCGCAAGTTCCTAATGATTCATACTCATAAGGATCAAGGAATTTTTCCTTGTATAACTTGCTTATCCTAGACTCATTAACATGACCAAGTCGATGATGCCAAAGTAAAGTATCATTAAAGTCTTTTCTTTTTCTTTTATTATTGACATGAAAATCACTATCATTGGAAGAAAGAGTTAAGAGGCCATTACTAAATATGCCAGAACAAATAACTTTATTAGACAACATTATCGAGCAACCAGTGCTCGTTACATCCATTACATATCCTTGTTTTAATAACAAAGGAATAGATATAATGTTCATAATAATCTTAGGCATATAGTAACAATTTTCTAACTCCAAGATCTTTCCTGAAGGCAACTTCAGAATATAGGTCCCTACAGCTTCTGCTAGGATGATATCACCACTAGCACCGTAGAGATTGAAGTCACCTTCCTTCAATACTTTAAGCTTGTAGAGGTCCTGCAAAGATTTGCATATATGGTAACCAAAAGCGGTATCCAATACCCAAGTATTTGATATAGATTTATTTAATGTCAATATAGCATGTATCTCATACATACCTTTTGGTGCATCTGTCGCACCAGGCTTCACAGTTGCAAGGTAAGTCTTGCAATTCCTTTTCCAATGTCCCACTTTGTCGCAAAAGAAACAGGTTGACTGTTTTGAGGCCTTCTTTCCTTTCTTATTCTTATTGATGCCACCCTTAGGGTTTAGCCTCCTATTAAAACCCTTTTTGCCTGATTTCTTCTTATTGGTTTTATCAACAAGAAGAAGTGGAGCCTTCTCTTTCTTAACGTGGCTCTCCACTGTTTTTAACATATTTAACAGCTCAGGCAAGGAAGTGTTCAGTTTGTTCATGTGATAATTCAAGACAAACTGTGACAATGACTCCGGGAGTGATTGCAGGATTAAATCCTGATTCAACTCCCCATCCATGATAAAACCTAATTGACCCAATCTGGTGATTAAGTCAATTACCTTCAGAACATGATCCTGAACGGATGTTCCCTCTGTCATCCTAGCACGGAATAACTGCTTAGATATTTCGTATCTAGAAGTTCTACTTTGTTCTCCATAAAGCTCTTTTAAATTGGGCATTATGGATTGAGTATCCATGCTTTCATGCTGTCTCTATAACTCATTGGTCATAGAGGCCAGCATGATACACTTGACAGTGAGGGAGTCATTCTGCCACATTTTGTATGTGGCCATATCTTCCTGTGTGGCATCGTCCCCTAGTGGATTAAGACTAGGGGTATCAAGAATATAAAAAAGTTTTTCTGAACTCAGCACAATCATTAAATTTCTCAACCAGTCCACATAGTTTGGACCAGTCATTTTGTTGGTATCTAAGATACTTCGCAGTGATAATGAAGATGCCATTTATCTACATTTAATAAAGAACAATACATAAGAAAACAACCATGAAATGACTTACATAATTAAATTAGGTCTTTAATTTAATTATGTCTCCCACTATTTTATCAAAAATCATAGCCCTCACTATGATAATCGAGAAGAACCCTGATCGATTTTTCTTAGTGAGATTGAGATCCTAATAACTTATAAAAGATCTTGCAGAAAACATAACAAATCTTTTATAAGCTCGAAGGTAGGAAACTCTTCCAATTATATCTCATATAATTCTCAAAAATAACTTGGCCTCTAGAATATTATTAGTCTTGCAGAAAAACACAACAAACCATAATGCTCTAGTTAAGTCAAGACCCTTTCATTTCTATACAATCAGTACTCAAATATAATGCCCTTGCAGATAGCACAACAAAGCATTATACTGAATATACTGTAAGCATATCTATGCACTAGACTAGTATTATGTCAATCACCATATTAGTTCTTGCAGATAATACAACAAACCTAATGTGGTTCATAACACAATAATGATACAGCATGAAGGAAGGCCAATATATAGTATTTTTAACACTAAGCATTTTAGTCAAGATTTAAATATAATCAAATCGGCCAGGCAAGTGGAAGAGATGTGGGAGTCCCCCCGTTGCTTTCCTAGACACCAATAAAAATTGGCCAGGTCAGTCAACGGAACCAATTAAAAAACCATAATTCTCTTTACCTTCCCAGAACCACCTTTATAGACACCGAATGATCAATTGTTCATCATGACTAGTGATGCTTATTAGTTAAATATACTATGACTTAATATAATTTTTTAAGAGGAGGGTTTTATAAAATTGCCAGCACATTCTTATAGAACATATCACAATCATATCATTCTGATAAACAAATATGTGCTAAGTGTGTCATCATACTAGGACAACCATTTACCACATAATGGATCCACCATTATGCCAGGGCAACCTTATTTCAGTATGATGACTTCAAAACTAATCATATCTTTATAATAATTAGGGTTTGAGTGAAAAACCCTAACTAGTGGTATACATCAAAACATATATGCAATCAAAAATATGCTAAGTGTAATACCATATTAGGATTTAAAAAACCCTAATATGTAACATACAAACTATCATAGATTGTAGTCCTAATTAAGGTGGCTCTGATACCACTGTTGGGTTCCGGTGCAACGCAGCGAAAGTGTAATTAAAAAACTGAAACTAAATTCACACCAAAAAACCCTAAACTAGGAACTCCTTAAATAAGACTAGAACATATAACAAGCATATCTATGCAAATTAGGATTAGGGTACCAACCTGTAATCGCTTATTCCAACAAACTTGAAGTTGAAGGGGCTAACTGAATTCACCAGGCATCCAGGTGTCCACCCTTCGATGGTGATCCACACAGAGCAATGATCAAGAAACATTATCTTCTTTTCAATGGTTCCTCCTATTGAGTTCTTCTTCCTAGAACTCAATTACTTTGATTATGGCTTGAATTCTTCCTCACAAGAGGTAGCCCCCCTTTCCTTGATCTCTTCTCCTCCTTCCACTAAGACCTTGGCTTTTTAGACACCCTTGTCTTGAAGAAAAGACTTTGTCCTAAGAGGATATAGGCTTGTCTTAAGTTGGAGAAGAAATTAAGACAATAATGTCTTAATGTAAGAAAGAAGGAATAAATCAGAACTCCTTTCTTTTCTTTACCGTCGGAGACTTTCACTCTTATTCTTGTTCAGTGGCAGAGTTTCGACAGAGATGTACTCTATAAAGGAAATAGTGCAAGAGCAAGAAAAGAGTGAAAGAGTCTTTAGGAGAGGAAGAAGGAATAAAAGAAAACATTACAGAGTTCTGAATTTCCCGACCCTATAAATAGATCTCAGATAGGCACCCACACATCTCTCCATGAAAGACTTCTCACACCCTTTCTCATTTTCTCACACCCCTTCCCTCCATCTCACGACCTTCCAGATTAAAACTCACGACTTTTCCTAAAAGAAAAGTCATGAAATTTCAGAAGAAGGGAGTCGCGATGTTTCGATCTCCGAAGAGACGTTATTTCGCGCAACAGAGAGGAGTCTACGCCTTTTATCTTTCTCAAAAATTTTCTAACCGTTGGATTCCCATCCAAGGGCACACATGTAAGGCGCTAATAATGAGAAAGGAAGCTACCCCATATAAAAACATCGAAGTTTTTTATGGAGCGTGCCAAGAGTCTATGCGCAATGGACTCTTCCAAATGGCACGCCAAGAGTCCATTAGCGCATGGACTCTTGGCATTTTGGCATGAAAAATGCTAAGGGGCAGGTGGGGGGCTAGCCTAGGTGCATGGTTAGCCAATAGGGTTAGCCATAATCCCTATAACCTCAATTAGGGTCTAATTAGATCCAATTAGAACCCAAATTGAACCAATCCAGAATCCTAATTCGAATCCAATTCGACTAGAAGCTAGGGTTTGCAACACCTGCTAGAGTGTTATCCTGCAAAGATAATTTAATTACAAATTAAACTCTTGATCAATCCTCTTAAGTCTGTGACCCATTGGGTTCCACATCTAGCCAGCAGTGGGTTCGAATGCAAGTTGACCTAATTTGATTAGAACCCTTTCTAATCGATTTAGGTCAAACCGGGCTTACCCGACTTGATCAATTAGGACTCTTCCTAATAAGTGATCTTTAAATTTGATCAACCCACAAGACAAGATTGACATCTAGCAACGTGTCATGTCTACCCGGAAGATATGAAAATTCTGGTGAAATACCAAAATTACCCTTCAGTAGAGAGTTACCGTACAATTAAATCTTTCGATCAGCCTGCATCCAAAATATAACTATGGATATGGATATATGTCAAATCCAATATTATAATTATTTCTAGCTCAATCTTATATTGATGATTCAATTATCTTGATATTAGAAACCATCTCTAATATCTTTACTTTGATCAAAGATTCCCTGAATCATCATCCGATTGTTAACTTGCTGGATGCTATCTCCTCTTACTAAAAGTGATCGATTCCTTGTTGACCTACTCATTACCTTCATATCCAATTCACCATTCCCAGTATCAATCCTGTGCATGACTCAGTGTCATGATTAGAATTGAACCAAAGCATGGGTTCATGTACATAAGGTACTTATGGTAGTCTCAGGTCAAAGGATTACTTGTACCACTCCCACTATGAGAACCTTCTATTGACATGTAGCTAAGACTCCATTAGATGTTCTCAAGTTGGATCAGATCAGTGAACTCATTCTCCAATGAGCACCCACATCCCAGTATCAGTGTCATACACAAGTGACTGTGAGAGCAGTCACCCTTTCCAGTATACATGGGATGTGTTAGTCTTACCAGAAAACCCTGATCCCCTACTCAGGGTTCCTTTGAGTAGAAATTTTTTTAGATTAAGGTTTTGAGACTTTAGGTCTCACTGGTATGATCTCATCATAACCCTAAAATCATAGCCCTAATCTTTGGGGTTCATCATATAATATAAACACAGCGTATGATGAAAAATAATGCCTTTATTAGAATATCGTCAATTACAATGGTTTGGGAGATACAACATAGATTGGCTTGTAGGGCATATCCCTTTCAAAAAGTGGGGGAGGGGTGGGGTATTTATAGATGCTCCCCAAGTCCTCTCCAAGTTAGGATATGAATACAAAGTAGAGAGGGAGAGGGAATACATGATTTCTTAGAAGAATACACTTTGAAATAAAATAAAACTAGCTCTCCTTAAGTGAATGGAACTCCTTCTTCCTTCTTAGACCTAGTCAAACTCTTGGACACCTCCTCTTATTGGCATGTGGGCTTCAAGGGGCATCAAGGGGCCGGCCACATTAGGATTGGTGCATGGGCTTTGGGCCACGAAAATTGGGATGCTTTGGTATTGGCATATTCCTTGGAATCTTGGTTCTAGGACTCATGGGCTTGACTCCTGGACTTGAAATCTCTAGTCCTGGGGTGCTAGCATATTCCTGGAATTAAGGGGTACCTGGCATCTGGAATATACTCTGGCATCTGGAGGGTATCAAGTCATCTGGAAGGCATCTAGAGGGCATCTTAAAGGAATCTTAGACCCTAGGGTGGCAAACAGGCCCAATTGGCTGATGTGAAGGCCTCTGGCTCCTGGATGAGGCATGGTGGAACTCCAAAATTGTGTAATCTCTTCTCTTGTACAAAATTAGACTGGTACTAGACTAATAAACAAGTACAAGACTCAATGACTGGACTAGGGTTGACAAAAATCAGATAGTCTCAACTTATTACAAGACTCAATCTTACTTGATTACAAAATTATGATACATGACTAAGTAAACCAAATAGGGCCTAGCAATCTATGTCTGATCCTGGTGCCCCCACCAATTCTCCTAGGGCAAGAGGAACTCGACCTCGTCTAGTAAGGGTCGATGTGGCTCTCATATAGCTCAAGAAGGTCTAGGTTGAAGCATTGCAGATCCTCATGGGTGTCCAAGAGTTCTCAGATTTTTGCTAACCTTGTCAATGGACCAAATACTAGTAATAACCTATGTTTTGGTTTCTGATGGCTTGGTCATCCAGGATGCGCTCAATCCTTTCCTCACTATCAGGCCAATTTGGAAGTGGGCTCTCTGGGGTGTGTTCACTATCAAGGGAAGGGATTGGTTCAAAATGCTCACAAGGTATCGCTGCTGGCTCCCGATACTCCATAATATCTAAAATGCTGAAAGTGGAGCCAATCCCTAATTCGGGTGGCAACTCGAGCACATAGGCATCAGATATAGCTTTCTTCATTATTTTAAACGGCCAACTTTGTGAGCATGAAAATTCATTATGGTCCCTGGAGGGAACCGCTCAGGTCTAATGCTAAACATCACATAATCTCTTACATAAAACTCTTTAACTTGATTTTGGGATTTAGCCAAGTTTTTATATAGTTCATTACTTATGTTTAACTTTTGACTAATATCCTGATGCAAATGCTGTGCAGAGGTTAGTGCATGTGTGGACAGGTGATTCATGGCTATGGATTTATTGGACTCAGGATTAGAACCCTCACTTTCAATGTTTGATCCTGGTTTAGTCTCTTCGTCAAACTTTATAGTGGGTTCAAGATCATTTTGCTCTAATTCTTCAATGGGTTCACTCTCTAATTCTTTAGCCTTAATTAGATTAACTCTTGGTTTCTTTTCTTTAAGACTACTAGAATCTATGGGTTGTGTCAGATGAATTACAAATTTCTTTCCATAGTGACTGAAAGTACAGGTGTTTGTCTGACCAAATAGGGTTGTATCGTGATCATAAAGCCATGGTCAACCTAAAATGATACTACTCGCTCCCATGGGAAGGACATCACACAAAATCTTCTCCTTATATGAGTGCAATTTGACCAAGATTTGGCACCCAGACTTGATTGGAAGGGATGTGGAACTATACATGAAACTCTATAGAGGCTAGGATGGGGAACTGGGGTCAATCCTAATGATTTAACTATATCGACAGAGATGGCATTGACATATCTCCCACCATCTATTACAATCTTGCATACCTTTTCCCCAATTTTCATTAAAGTTTGTAGGATGTTAATCCTACGCCATTCTTCCTGGTTTCTGGTCTAGGAAGGGATGCACCTAACTACCCCTACTAGGTCAGACTGATCAAAATCCTCCTCATCTCCTTCATATGCTTTTATTAAGTATGGCTCAGCTTCATAAACCTCTCCTTCTACAACCTCATTATTGGGTTCAGGCTCTTGTTCTTCAAGCTTTCCTATGTGTAATGATCTGGTGGGACATTGACTAGCATAATGACCTACCTTGTTACACCTAAAGGAGGCATCGGTGCAGGGGCTTGGGGCTTTCTAAAACATGGGTGCCTTATCCTTATCAGTTCTAAGAGGTGTGGAATTGCTAGAACTAGAGAGACCCAAACTCGGGTTAGGTTGAAGTGTGGGTTAGGGTTGGGACGAGTCAGGTTGGGATTGGATTGAAGTGAGTTAGGGTTGGGTCGAACTGGATTGGGGTTCGGTCTGACTAAGTTAGAATTGAATCGGACTAGGTTAGGGTTGGGTCAACCTTGGTATACTGGACTTGGGTTTGACTTTAAGAAAGGGGCATTGTTTCTAATAGGTGCAGATTGCTAGTATGGAGGTCCCCTTTGGAATTGTTCAAAATGTCTAGCTATCTAGTTTGCTTGCTCCAAATCATTGACCTCTCTCATGTACAGCACTCTTTGGATGTCTTCACGTAATCCGATTCTAAATCTAGATAGGGTTTGTGCTAGAGACTCTGATTCATTACACCTAATGGCAAATTCATCAAATTGGGCGATGTACTCAGATACAGACCTATTCCCTTGACATATCTTATTCCATTGGTCTAGGAGTTTCTGAACATAGGATGCTGGAAGGTATTTCTCCTTAAGCTTTTGTTTCATCTCTTTCCAGGTGGTTATAGGAGGTAGCTCTCGTTGTCTCTTATTACACTCAAGGTTAGCCTAATATAGCCTAGCTTGACAAATCAATCTCATCTTTGCAAATTTATACTTCATTTCTTCAATCATATCATGCCAGTCAAAATAATATTCCTTGCCTCCTAGCTAATCTACATTGACTTTTGGTTCAAGACTACCATCAAAGGTGGGTGCTTCTACCTTAATGTTTCTCATGGCATTTTCATCGTGAGCACAAACTTCTTGGTTGGGCCTTCTACGGTTGGGTTCCTGGATAGGGTCAAGATGTTGGACTCTCCTAGGATTGGATTTCTGATGGGGTTCCTGGATAGGGTCAGGGTTTTGGACTCTCCTAGGGTTGGGTTCCATAAATTGAACCTGGTTTTGGGTTCTCCTAGGGTTGGGTTCCATAAATTGGTCTTGATTTAAGGTTCCCCTAGGGTTATAAGAGGTGGAATAGGGTGACTCAGGATCAGGTTCGGTATTGGACTCTTGGGTTCTTTCTATGGTACCTAATTGATTCTCTACTTGGTCTAACCTATTGGCTAATTGGTCAACCTATGGGTTGCTTGATGATTGGATTGGGTCAACTGGTCAAATCTTTGGTCTACTTGGTCGAACCTATGGTTCATTTGGTTTTGGGATTGGGTCAATTGGTTCATCTGGGTACTTATGATTCAATTATTCATTCATGGTTCTTTTGAGAGTTTCAAGACTAGACTCCATGGTTGAACTGGGTTGTGGTTTTGGCTTTTGGTATTGGGTTCCTAGTATAGTGGTCATGCACTCAACAAATAGACAATCAAGGTGAAATGATGCAACCAAGCATGCAGGGGTTAATATAAGTTAGGGTTTCCTAGACCTTGAGCCAAAACTGAGTGGGTCGACTCAACTTACACCCAACTCAACAACTAATCCTTCCTTTGGCCAGGTAGGGGATGGGAGTATGAGAGGCCCCCCTGCTTTCACAGGGACCTAATCAAAAACCACAACACCACTTAGGTCGTTTGACTTTGGACCCCCAGCCTTAGACACTAGATTCCAGTAATAGTTGGTGAATTTAATGCACTAGTTGGCCCACACAATTCGAACCTAACCTGTTGGTGTCACCTAGCCCACTAGGGTAAATTAAGTGTAATTAATTCTAATTAAAACTTGGGAGAGAATGCAAGGAGATTATTTTGGGCCCAAGACATGTTATGACCTATTGCCCTGATCTGAGAAAGTGAAAGTGCCATTAAGATTAGTTTAATGCAGATGATGACATTCGATGGTCCTGATGCAATCTACTAACAATCGGAAAAATAAAATATTTTTTTCTTTTTTTATGAGGTGGCAAATTAGGTTTAAGTTTATTAAGTTAGCAAACAAAATAAGGGCTTGGGTGAGGTATGGTTTGGAAGTTGATTAGTTTTGGTTTGATCAAGTATGCAAAACAGAATTTAGGGTTTGTTTGGAAGCACACTTTGATTCAGTTTTTGGTGCATAAAAAATTCAAAAAAATTCCAGGACATAGGAATAACAATTTAGATGATCCCTACCAAATTTCATGCAATGAAAATTTGGATGATGATGCAAAACCTAGGGTTATTAGACTTTATGCAGAAAGTTCAGGATTCTGGTTAGGGTTTCTAGGATGCCAAATTTTATAATATTTTTGTTTCTATAAAAATAATTAGAAATTATAATAATTATCAAGACTAAATAGAGAACATGTCATGCAAAGTTTAATAAAAAATAAGGCTCCTAAGGTGATGAACAAGACTGAATCTCAGACACCTACTGTAGTTGATAGGATGCAGAAAAAATAGAAATGCATATTTTTATGTTTTTTTTTGATGAAGATGCAAGCTATCATAAACTAGCTCTGATACCAAACTAATGTAGGATGATCCTAAGGCTACCATGATGGTAGGAAAAATAGAAACAATTTTTTTTTGTATTTTTATAGAATTTAATTTGTAGGATAATAACCCGAAAATCAAATAAAGCATAGCAGGAAACTAGTAATGTCAAGAATCATTATACCCGTATAAGGACTCATACAAAATAATAAAAGATAGGATCCCAGAGATTGAGAAACCCTCGATTTAGGATCGCATACCTTTAACAAATCAGAAGTTAGGAGGGGGAAGAATTGTATGAGGCAGGGATTCGAAGATCCGATCGATGAAGAGATCGCACAACACTCTGAATCGAGGCATGGAAGACATGCCTTTAGACCTTGAATCAGTCAGCTATCATGGATTGGTCCTAGAGGCAAAAAGGGCCTCCTCCTTGGAGGTGAATACTATAGGAATCTTGCAAGTGTCAGAGGATTAGTTAATGAACGAATAAAAATAAGAATTATGGAACTAGGGTTAGAAAGGAAGAGATTAGGGTTTTGGTTGTGGGCGGCTTGAAGGTGGAAGTAAGATGCTTAGCTTGGGCGGCCTAGGGCTTCTTTTTCCTTGGCATCTTAGGACTTGAATGTAGCAAGCTTGGTCGGCTATGGCTTGGAAGACTAAAGCACTTAAGGACACTCACACCTCAACATAAGAATAAAGTAACACAAGAACACAAGAACAATCTCAAATAAAATTCACCAGAGTTTTGATATCATGAATAAAGATTACTTACAAGAGGGAGAGGGGTGGGGTATTTATAGATGTTCCCCAAGTCCTCTCCTAGTTAGGATAGGAATACAAAGTATAGAGGGATAGGGAATACATGTTAGCTTAGGAGTATACAATTTGAAATAAAATAAAACTAGTTCTCCTTAAGTGAATGGAACTCCTTCTTCCTCCTTGGACCTGGTCAAACTCTTAGATGCCTCCTCTTATTGGCATGTGGGCTTCAAGGGACAGTAAGGGGCTAGCCACATTGGGATTGGTGCATTGGCTTTGGGCCCTAGAAACTGGGATGCCCTGGTATCGATATATTCCTTGGAATCTTTGTTCTAGGGCTCATGAGCTTGACTCCTGGGCTTGGAATCTCTTGGCTTGGGGTGCTGGCATATTCCTGGAATCAAGTGGTGCTTGGCATCTGAAATATACTCTAGCATATGAAGGGTTTCAGGGCATCAAGAAGGCATCTGGAGGGTATCTAGGCATCTGGAAGGAATCTTAGACCCTTGGGTGGCAAACAGGCCCAATTGGCTGATGTTAAGGCCTTTGGCTCCTGGATGAGGCCTGGTGGAACTTCAAAACCGTGTAACCTCTTCTCTTGTACAAAATTATACTAGTACTGAACTAATATACAAGTACAGGACTCGATGACTAGACTAGGGTTGAGACAAATCAACTAGCCTCAACTTATTACAAGACTCAATCTTACTTGATTCAAAATTGTGAAACATTACTATGTAAACCAGATAGGGCCTAATAATCTGTGTCTGATACTGATGCCCGTACCACACACAAAGCCGTGTAACCAAGTCAAAGAGAGTACCAGACTATTAGATCCTTGCAACCCTCTTTTCTTTCAGCAAATCAGTTGCTTTAAAAGCTGTGCCGATCCGAATCTGGATCGGCTTTTCTAGAACTGGCTGTATCTTGCAAACTAAGATTTGCAAGATGTAGGACTTCTTTCTTTCTACTTTATCTTTTAGAATATCTCTCTTGATCTCACACAAGGAAGGAGAAAACAAATAAAAGGGAGAGGAAAACATGGCACCCCAGGAGAGAGATTATCTGTAGAGGACACCCAAGAGGAAAAGCTCATGCCCAAGAGAAATATTCATGCTAAAAGTAGAAGTCAAAACACTCTTATGGTCGGCCACCCTCTCTCCTTTTTAAAAATAAGTTCTCCCAACCCTCCAAGCCAAAACACCAGTGTTTAATTTCAACTGGTTGAAAATTAAGAGTAGAAGAGGAGTCTTCCCTCTCTCATAATTCTTCATGCCAAACTCTTTGCTCCCTCTTGGTTTTCTCGCCCCACACTTCTTTGTCGCACAAACACTTGGGGCCAACTTGTTGGCATGTAGAGGCATGGGGAGACAAGGAAAGAGAGTTCCAATCAAATTGAACTCTAAGTCATATTACAAATAAAATGATTTGATAGTCAAATCAAAGCCAATTTTAAATTTGATCGAACCATTTCGTAAAGCCTATTAACCCAACTCAATTAGGATCAATTAACTGAGTCTAACTAAATTAAATTAAATCTAATTTAATTCAATTATTAATTAATCCATAATTCATTAATTGTAACATTTATAATTAGGTCCAAATGTCCTAAAATTACCAAATTTAGTAATATTTTGATTTGCTGATTGGTTACTTGAGCTCTTAATATGTATGATCCCTCAGATCTTATCCTGTCTGGTAATGAGATATGCTATAATCTCCATTATACATTATCAAAACTCTTTTCGATGGACAAAAATAATTTATGCTCAACCCTAATTAGGATAATCGATCCAAGAATGATCCTGATGGGCTCTCACAATCCACTAGTGACACCTAGCAGTATGTAGTGGCGACCCAGTAGATTAAGATTAGAACCCTAAGTGTAGTTATCATGTGATTCAATTCCTCTATCAAAAATCCCAACATGATGTTGATTATGGATACTCGTCAAACCCATCAATCATATGCTTAACTTAATCGACTCAAGTCCAATTGTGATACTAATGAAAACATCATTTTCATTATTACCCAAATATGGCCATAGACTTCTGGACTTAGTCACATTAAGCTACATAGGATTATACCTTACTACTAAGACTGATAGATCCCTACAAGTGAACACCCTACTCCTATAATAAACTTACTACAGCCAACGAACACCGCAAGGTCCCGAATGGATAGGAATCAAGTGTTTGTGCTGTCAAACTATAGCAACCTTATTGTGAGTAGCTAAGACACTCTAGTCAAAGAACTATTCACATAACTACAGCATCAAGAAGTTATTGATGAGTGGTAGTCATCCATATAACTTTTTGTACTTAGTCATGCTCAGTATTGTTAATCTCTATCAACTACCTGCACTCTCACTCTAGTGTCACTACATTGCAGGTCAGAGACTCATCTACCCTTAAAGGGAAGTGATTTATTGATATGGGACTAACTAGATGCTAGGATGATGCAAGTTACTTTTCTTTTGTGATTTTAGGTTTTTTTTAATGGAGTGAAAGATTTCCAAAGACAAGCAAGAGTAGATCTAGGGTTCTACAATAATTAGAACTTCAAACTAGCATGAAGCCCCTAAATAGGATAAGAAGAGGATCCCGGGATTGAGAAATCCCGTAGGACTTAGCTCTTGGATCAATAACAACTTAGGAGTTAGGGTGGCAAACCTGATAAATTTTTGATGTGCTCAATGCCGAGTTCACTCGCTCTCATGGATGTGGCCTAGATGATCAAGCTATTACCACTTGGGGCAAAGGCTATCAGCGTTACTTGGTCTGATTGCAAGGTCGATCGTAGTCCGATGATTCGTAGGATACCCGAGAGGACTTGTAGCACCTCGACCCCGACCTTCTGGAAAAATATCAAAGCCAAATCAACCCTTACTCGACAGGGTCGAGTTCCTCCCACCCCGGGAGAATTGGTGTGGGCACCAGGATCTGACAAAGGCTCCTCAACCCTCTAAGAATCTTGGATTAGGGTTTCATCTTTTGGGTTCTACAATAAGGCTTCAAGCCTAAGCATTATATTTTGTCTCAATTGCTTTTGTTTTAGTCATGTACTTGACCAATTGGTCAAGTTGTGTCTATGGGTCTTGTAATGATTCCAGTCCGAGTCTGTTTGAAGATTGGGCCCAAGCCTGAGTGGTTTTTGATTTTGGTCTAATTTGTAATGGGTTAAGCAATCTCCCAAGAAATGAAAAATGCCACTTGGTGCTACCTTATCCATCCCATGTGGCACCACATCACCTTGACATGTGGGCAGCTAAGGCAAGAAAAGAATGCTAGAAATTTTGGGCACCATTTCTTGATTCTTTCCTCCTTTTCCTCCCCCTATCAAGCCTCTTTCCAAAGGAGCTATGGGCAGCCAAGGAAGGTCAATGGGCAATGAAGGCATGATCCTTGTTTCAAGCCCCATATCAAGATTTCTTTCCAAAGTGCTTGGTAGGCTATGGAAGAAAAGCATCGACCCTCAAATCAAAAAGGCAACTCCTTTAATTGAATCCCCAAATCAAGACTTCTTTCCAAAGTGCTTGGTCAACTATGGAAGAAAAGCATTGACCCTCAAATCAAGAAGACAACTCCCTTATTTCATGCCCCATGTCAAGCCATCTTCCCAAAGTGCTTGGTTGGCTATGGAAGAAAAGCATTGACCTTCAAATCAAGAAGATAACTCCCTTCTTTCAAGCCCCAAATCGAGCCAAAAGACCTTGGTCGGCCAAAGGAAGAAGAAATCTGAATTTGGGCACCCTCTTCATAAAGCTTTGTATTTTTTTTGAAATTTGAATGGGTTTTAAGGTGCCTATATAAAGGGCCTTACCCCTCCCTTGTAAATATTAGTTTTGATGAATGAAAGAAATGATTTTGAGTGCTAATGTTCTTGTTTGTTGCCTTCGTTCTTCAAGAACGTCGATCTCCTTGAGGGAGCGCCTTCATCTTCGGGCATCGAAGGGTGTGAGGCCTCAAGTTACCTTCTCTTTCATGCAAGCCATCCTCCATCTTCGAGTTCAGAGTCCATCGGGATGATCCATCTTGGCGCCTAGCAAGAAGATCCCCCATTCACCACCATCTTCAACTTTTCTTCCCTTATTGTTTCTTGTCTCTTGCAAACTCTCAACATTTCTCTTGATTGCTCGTAGGTCCTCCAGGTGCCATGAATACGGAGTCGGTCTCCCTTGCCTTCGAGACCTTCAGACAGAAAGATGGCGCATCTGTGGGGTTGAAGGCTCGATCATCCAGGCTGCATCCACGAGAGCGAGTGAACTCGGGATCGGGCACTTCAGAACTTTTAAGGTTTTCCCCCCTAACTCCTAAGTTGGTATTGATCTGAGAACTAAGTTCTACTAGATTTGTCAATCCCAGGATCCTCTTCTTATCCTATTTAGGGGCTTACTTGCTAGTTTGAAGTTCTTATTATTATAATAACCTAGATCTACTTTTGCTTGTCTTCGGGAATTCTTAACCTTATTTACAAAATCTAAAATTCACAAAGAAAAACCACTTGCATCATCCTAGCATCTAGTTAGTCCCACATCATCTGGTATCAGAGCCAGGTTAGGACATAGCATATTCTTAAGTACTTGGATTAGGTGCTTCACCATTGCCATCAAGTCAGAGAAAAAAGAAGCGCTACAAGACCCTCACTTCCCATTCCATGGGGATTTTCTATGGTGTGTAGGGGTACTGATGTGATTGACCTTTGAAGGGGAATACAAGGAGATAAGTTTTGAATCTTAAAGAATAGTTTTGCATTATTAGAATCTAGCATCTTTAAATTTCAGCATTTTTTTCATCTCAGTACATAGTATAATTTTTTAATTATTTCTGCCTGTAGGAATGTCAGATTCTTATTATTTTTATTTTGTTAGATTCTACATAATTATAAGTATTTTCTAGAAATTTTTCATATTTTATTTCTGTATATAAAATTTCTACATGGCTGATAACCATCTGAGAGAAATTCTATTTTGAAAATCCTAGCAAGTGCATCTCATCCCATTTTCATTTTCCATATAGTTTAATTTTTGCATTTAGGTTTGTATTTTTTAATTTCTAGCATCTTATTTCTTCTATCATACATCAAAAATCAAAAAACAAAGCTTAGTTACATTTTATTAGATCATGTGTATGCCATCATTCCCATTAATAACTTATGGGCATCAATATCATGAGATAAGGGAAGGAAGTCATTACCTTTCCTTAGCCCAAAAACAACTACCCTTGCATTTTGATCCCAGACCTAATCTAAAATCTAGTAGCAACCTAATAGATTAGGGACATCAATGAGTTGGGTTTGACCATTTTGGGGTAGCCGGTTGCATACAATGCTTCAATTGGTACTGGGAAGCCGGTGTCTAAGGCAATAGGTCTAGCGTCAAACGATCTAAGCAGTGTTGTGGTTTCTTAATTGGCTCCTTGCGTGATGCAGGACGACTCTATAAATACTAAATATGAAGGAAAAATAGTAAACTAATTTTTTTATGACTTTTATAATTTAGGTTGGTAGGCTAATTTCTCAAATAAATGTATGAACTAGCATAAGAAATAGCAATGCAAAGAATCATCATGATCGCAAAAAACTCATGCAAAATAATAAGTAGCCAGGACCAAAGAGTTGAGAAACTTCCAGTTTAGAATAACTTATCTTCATCAAATCAAATAATAAGAGAAGGGTAGGTTCCGTACCAGTCAGAGATTGAAACTTTGCAGTAGAAAGGATCACACACACTCTGATTGGAGCCTGGATGAAGAAGCTTCAGTTCCTTGAATCAAATTGCTATCTGGACCCGGTCTGAAGCTAAGGAAAGCCTTCTCAGGGGAAGAGAAGTACCCCAGAGATCCTGCAAGCATTAGGGGTCAATCAAAATAGCAAATAAAAAAATAAAAAAGGAACTAGGGGTTTGAATTGAAAGAACTAGGTTTAGGTGCGGATGTCCCGGGGAAGAAGCAGTTGCTTGATTGGGGCAGCAGCTAGGGCATCTTTATCTGGGCATGGCTGATCTCTAAAGATGTAGATAGAAGCTAGGGCAGCAGGGTTTCAATCCGGGAACACAAAGAGAGCACACAAGAATAGGAGAACCAACACTAGAACACCAAACACAAGGCAATATCATAAAATTTCAGCAAGTTGTATTCATAAGAAAGATGATTACAAGAGTGGAAGGGGTGGGCTCTCTATAGAGTTCCCATGCCCTCTTCTAAAGGGATTACAAGTCTTCTCCTAGTTAGAATAGGTTTACATAATTTAAGTGGGAGAAAGACTATAAAATAAACCTAGAACTAGGAGTATATAAGTTGAATGAAATAAAAATTTAAACTCTTTCTTGTATTTGAACTCTTCCACCATGTTGGACTTGGTCAACTCATAGAGGACACCTATCCTAGGTGTGTTGGGCTTCAAGGGGCAGCAAGTGGTCATCCTCCTTTGGATTGGTGCATGGGCTTTGGGCCCTGGAAGCTGGGGTGCCCTGGTATCAGCATATTCTTTGGAATCTTGGTTCTTCATGCTTGGGCTTGCTTCCTGGGCTTGGAATTTTAAGGCTTAGAGTGCCGGAATAACCTAAGAAACATGGGCTCCTAGCATATGAAATATTTTGGAAGCATCTAGAGGGAATCTGGCATCTGAAATGGAGTTTGGAGTGAATCAAGATACTTGGATGGCATCTGGAGGGCATTTAAGGCTCCTGGGTGTTAATTGAGCTCCCATAAGCTGATGTAATTGCTTTTGGCTCCTGAATGAGGCCTGGTAGAACTCCAAAATTGGGTAACCTCTTCTCTTGTACAAAATTTGGACTCATACTGGACACATATTGATGTACATGACTAAATATACTGGACTAGGTCGAGACAAATCAACTAGTCTCACCTTATTATAGGACTCAATCTTAATTGATTACAAAATTTTCAAATGACACATGACTAAGTAAACCAAATAGGATATAGTAATCTGTGTTTAATCTTGGTGTCCCCACTAATTCTCCCGGGGCGGGAGGAACTCGACCCCGTCGAGTGTAGAATAACTTGGCTCTCATGGTGCTCGAATAGGTCTAGGTTGAGGCGTTGCAGATCCTCACAGGTGATCCACGAGTCCTCAAATTCTGGCCGACCATACCATCGGACTAAATACCTCTGATAATCTCTATTCCAAGTGCCGATAGCTTGATCGTTCAAAGTTCTCTCAATCTTTACCTCACTAAAAGGCCAAATTGCATGTGGTCGCTTTGGGGTGGGTTCACTCACAAAGAAAGGGAGTGGCTCAAGGGGCTCGCTGCGTATCATTGCTGGCTCCGTAGACTCTATAAGATCTGAGATGATGAAGGTGGAGCTAATACCTAAATCAGGTGATATCTCAAGCACATAGGCATTGGGTCCATTACTCTTCTTATTTTGGATGGGCCAGCTTCGCGAGCAGAAAATTCCTTTGTAATTACAAAATCCTTTGCAAAAAATTTTTTATATTTCATTTGATAATTAGCCAAGTTATTATTTAGTTCATTACTTATGTTCAACTATTGACTAATTTCCAGATGCAGATGCTGTGCAGAGGCTAGTGTAGGTGCGGACAGATGATTCGAGGCTATGGATTTATTGGACTCAACTAACACCTAATAGACTCGACTAGACTTTCCTATCAAAGAAAATTTTATTGGACTCTAAGGGAAAAAACCTAACAGACTATAAACTCTTTAGGTTTGATCCTATCATAACATGAACATGAAAATTTGACATGAACTCTTAGTAGATGCCAGAGGGTCTTCCAGAAGTAGGAAGCAAACATGACAGACTTAATGAATGAATGCAGTATGCAAACCTCTATGAAATGCAATCTAAGGATTAGAAAATCATGAAAAGTTTCATAAAAGGGTAGAAAATAAGAAGTGGATTCAGGATTAGTCTGATTGGGTAAGGAATAAGAAAATGGTTCGGGGTTAATCTGGTAGAATAGGATGCAGGAAGGGGTATCAGGAATTAGTCCTAAACTAATGAGGTTGATCATATGGGGTTGATGTCTATCTAAAGGGTCTGCCTTATAGAAGAATGGGTCACAGATTTCAGGAAAGAGATCAAGTTGAGTCAAAGAGGCGACTTCATCTTGAGGGTACTGATTCAAAGAGGTCAAGTCCTTAATAAACTCTTCTAGCTCATAAATCAAAGGACTGAGCTCTCTAATTGGGCTTTCTTCTAGTGGCTCCTTAGGTAGGATTCTAACAGTAGGATCTGGGTTCTCTTCCTCTACTTGTTCTTCCATTATTGCCTGGGTGTGATATGGGCCATCTAACTCTGGGTTGACTACTATGTGGGTATGGTCAGGGTCAACTGATTCTATGGTGGCTTCTACCTGGGTATCTAATGGATAAATCCTATGGGTCATTTGGTTATTCGATTAGATTAGTTGGTCAAACATTTTATTCCTTTGGTCAAGCTTGTGTTTCAACTGGTCAAACTGTTCAATCATGGCTTTCATGAAAATCTCTAATATCGGATCCATGGTTTAACTGGGTTGGACTTCAGACTCAACTAATTCTGGGTTGGTTTCTATTGGGGTTTTGTTATAGTCAACTACTTCTGGGTCTTCTATAGGTGTTTCTTCATCTTGATCATCAATAGACTCATCTTCTTCATACTTCTCCACCAAACTTGGATCAGCCTCATATACCTCCTCTTCTAGGTCATCCTGGTGAACCAATGGGGTAGTAAGAGGGATTTGGCTAAAGAAAAACTGGTTAATAATTGGGGTAACAGGGATGGGTTGACTAAGGGGTTCCTGATTAATACTAGGGTTCTGACTATGGGCACGATCCTAGTGGGTTCAGGTTGACTAAGGGTTATGGATTCATAGGTTATGGGTTCAGTCCTAAGGGTTGACTCGAATTCCAAAGCTATATGATAGGCATCATCTAGGTCTCGAATTTGCCATCTAAACAATTCACCATGAATATCTCTACATAGGCCAACCCGAAACCTAGATATGATCTGAGACTCATATTCAATTGTGTAACATGTTCCATTAAACTTTCTCAAATTGGTCAATGTATTCAGACATAGTTTTATTACCTTGACTCAGTTGGAACCATTGGTTTAAAAATTCACGATCATTGGATCGGGTATAATAGGATCTAGAGCCATTAGATCTGAATACATAGGATTGGGATTGAGTACATCTTGGTAAATAGGGGCTAGGGTAATAGGGTTTGAGTTCAGGGTATGGGTCATAGGATTCTGGGTATGGGTCATAGGATTCTAGGTCGTAGGATCTAGGGTTAAAGGGTTCAAGGTCATAGTATCTAGAGTTATAGGGTTCAGGGTCATAGGATTCAGGGTCAAAGGATTCAGGGTCATAGGATCTTGGGTCATAGGATTCATGGTCATAGGATTCAGGGTCATAGGATCTACGGTTATAGGATTCAGGGTCATAGGATTCAAGGTCATAGGATCCAGGGTCATATGGTTCAGGGTCATAGTATAGGGTTCCCATAGGGTTGGATTAAGGCTATTGGCCTTGGGTTCCTAATCTAATGGTCATGCAAACAATCAAACAAAGTGTCATGATATAGTCAAGCATGCAAAAGGCTAATACAAACTAGGGTTTCCTAGACCTAGAGTCAAAACTGAATGGGTCAGCTCAATTTGTACTTAACCCAATAGCTAATCCTTTCACTGGCCAGGTAGGGTAAGGGGTGGTGGGTGGCTCCCCCTGCTTGTCACAGGGTCCTAATTATAAACCACCAGTCCACTTAGGTTGTTTGACTCTAGACCCCCAGCCTTAGACACCAGCTTTCAGTAATAGCTAAAAGATTAAATGCACTAGTTGGCCCACATAATTCGGACCCGACTTGTGGGTGTCACCTAGCCCTCTAGGGCAAATTAAGTCTAATCAATTTTAATTATGGCTTGGGTGGAAATGCTGGATGGTTGTTTTGGGCCCAGTACAGGTTATGACCTCCTGCCCTGATATTATATTGATTGCCCTTAAGATTAGATTAAAAGATGATGAACATTCAATGGTCCTGATGCAATCTAAAACAATCAGAAAATAAAATAATTTTTAATTAATCTTTGAGATGTCATGTTAGGTTTAAGTTAACTGGGGTTATCAAACAAAGTTTGGCTTGGGATTGGGGTGTGAGGAAGTTGATTAGGTTGGGTCAAGTAAGTGCAGAAATTCAATAAATTAGGATTTTGGATGATGCAAATTTTGATATAGATCCCGATGCATAAAGATATCAAACAAATTCTAGATCAGAGTATTGATGGTGATTATGATCCCTACCAAATTTAATGTAGAACAAAAATCATATGATGATGCAAATCTTAGGGTTTCTGGACTGCTGCAGAAATTATCAAGATTATGTTAGGGTTTCTAATATGCCAAATTATAATAAGCTAGGTTTTATGTAAAATTAATTAAAAATTTTGATAAAACAAAGGGCATGACTGAAAATAATTCATATAAATTTCATAGAAACATAAAATTTTTAGTTGGTCAAAATCAGATGCAAAACAGATACTTAATACAGTGGATAGGATGCAGAAATTAGGGTTTATGAATGTAAAGTAGATAAAAACTATCCTAAATCCACTCTGATACCAAACTGATGCAGGATGACTCTAAGAATGCTATATATGCTAGAAAATTAGTAAACTAATTTTTTTATGACTTATATAATTTAGGTTGGTAGGCTAATTTCTCAAATAAAAGTACGAACTAGCATAAGAATAAGCAATGCAAAGAATCATCATGATCGCAAAGAACTCATGCAAAAAAAAAAGTAGCCAGGACCCAAGAGTTGAGAATCTTCCAGTTTAGGATAGCTTATCTTCATCAAATCAGATAATAAGAGAAGGGTAGGTTTCGAACTAGTCAGAGATTGAAACTTTGCAATGGAAAGGATCACTCACACTATGATTGGAGCCTGGATGAAGAAGCTTCTGTTTCTTGAATCAGATGGCTGATCTAGACCCGGTCTGAAGGCAAGGAAAGCCTCCTTAGGGAAGGAGAAGTACCTCGAAGATCCTACAAGCATCAGGGGTCAATCAAAATAGCAAATAAAAAAATAGAAAAGGAAGTAGGGGTTTGAATTGAAAGAACTAGGTTTAGGTACGGATGTCCCGGAGAAGTAGTTGCTTGATTGGGGCAGCAGCTAGGGCATCTTTCTCTGGGCATGGCTGATCTCCAAAGATGTAGATGGAAGCTAGGGCAGCAGGGTTTCAATCCAGGAACACTAGGAGAGCACACAAGAACAAGAAAACCAACACTAGAATACCAAACATAAGGCAATATCACAAAATTTCATTAAGTTGTATTCATAAGAAAGAGATGATTACAAGAGGAGGAGAGGTGGGATATTTATAGAGTTCCAATGCCCTCTTTTAAAGGAATTACAAGTCTTCTCCTAGTTAGAATAGGTTTACATAATATAAGTGAGAGAAAGACTATAAAATAAACCTAGAATAGGAGTATACAAGTTGAATGAAATAAAAACTCAAACTCCTTCTTGTATTTGAACTCTTCCACCATGTTGGACTTGGTCAACTCATGGAGGACGCCTATCCTAGGTGGTAGCAAGGGGTCATCTTCCTTTGGATTGGTGCATGGGCTTTGGGCCCTGGAAGCTGGGGTGCCCTGGAATCAGCATTTTCTATGGAATCTTGGTTCTTCATGCTTGGGCTTGCTTCCTGGGCTTGGAATTTTAAGGCCTGGAGTATTGGAATAACCTGGAAAACATGGGCTCCTAGCATATGGAATATTTTGAAAGCATCTAGAGAGAATCTGGCATCTAAAATGGCATTTGGAGGGAATCAGGGCACATGGAGGGCATTTGGAGGGCATATATGGCTCTTGGATGTCAATTGAGCTCCCATAAGCTGATGTAATTGCCTCTGGGTCCTAAATGAGGGCTAATGGAACTCTAAAATAGGGTAACCTTTTTTTTTGTACAAAATTTGGACTCATACTCGACACATACTGATGTATAGGACTCAATATACTGGACTAGGTCGAGAGAAATCAACTAGTCTCACCTTATTACATGACTTAATCTTAATTGATTATAAAATTTTCAAAACTTTGACCCTTGAAAAATAGGATCTAGTGATCTTTGTCTGATCCTAGTGTCCCCACCATTGCGAAAGAAAGGGGGGCCTCCCACACTTTCACCTCTTACCTAGCCGGTGAAAGGGCTATTTCATTGTGCTGTGTGTCTTCTACGTGGACTCATTGTGATTAAACTCTTAGGTCTAGCAAACTCGTAACACCTTTCATTGTGTGTTGCATGTTGACTAGATCAAGAGTCCCCTATCACCCCCATCATTCTCAGTCAAGTGAACCCATGGAAAACACCGATGAAAATCAATTTAGGGTCATCACTGAATAGTTAGCTAGGATAAACAAAAGGCTTGATTTGTTTGAAGAAAGATTTGGAGTTTTAGAAAAGGACATTAGACCATCTATCGAGCCTGAGTCTAAGTCACCTCCCCATCCTAGGGAATACCCTCAGTGTGATCCTTCCTTAGAGGGTGAGCCAGAAGATCAATTGCTAGAAGAGTATAAGGGAGAGGAAGAACGGTTTGAATTTGAAGATCTTTTAGGAGTAGTTAGGTGCATCCTTATCCAAAACATAGTGCAAGAAGATTGGCGTAGACCAACATCCTACAAACCTTTGTCAAACTAAGAAATTAGGTATGCAAGATCATAGTTGATAGTGGGAGCTGTGTCAATGCCATTTCTTTAAGTCTTGTTAAATCCCTAGGATTGACCCCAGTTCCTCACCCCAACCCTTATAAGGTCTCATGGATAGATTCGACCTCAATACCTATCAAATCTAGATGCCAAGTCTTGATCAAGCTATAATCATATGAAGAGTTGATTTGGTGTGATGTCCTTCCCATGGGCGTTAGTAGCATTATCTTAGGTCGACCCTGGCTTTACGATCACGATGCCACCCTTTATGGTCGGACCAATATCTGTACCTTTAACCACCATTGGAAGAAATTTTTAATCAATCCAATTCAACCTAAGAACCAGACTAAAAGAGGATCAAGTAGCCCAAAGGAAAAGAAGCCTGGAGTTAACCCGATTAGTGACAAAGAGTTAGAAAAAGAGATTATTAAGGAAGAACCCTTTAAAGAATTTCATGAAGAAAAGGTTGAACATTCTGAGAATTTAAATGAGAAAATTCCTGAGCCCATTGAAGACTTTAAGTATGAAGAGGTTGAACCCATTGAAAATCTAGAGAAAGAAACTCCTGAGCCCATTAAACAATCCAAAGAAAACATCTGTGAATCAAGTTTAGTAGAGGAGTATGGTGAAGATGGGCCCAAGGTTGAAATCATTGAGGAACCAAAGGAAAAGGATCCTGAACCCACTACAGGATTTGAAGAAGAAATGACCGACCAAGGATCATATTTAGTAAATGAACATGAGGGTTCGCCAATTTTGTCCATGGAAGGAGTTCAGGAACAAACCCTTTATGAACCAATCCCGAGAAAACACCCCCAAGAAGTAGTTGAGGCTCTGAGAGAGTTTGAGGATGTTTTACCCGATGATTTACCTGATCAATTACCACCCCTGAGGGACATCCAGCATGCTATAGACTTGGTCCCAGGATCCTCTTTAACTGACCTTCCTCACTATGGGATTGACCCTATCAAGCCCCAAGAACTACCGAAACAAGTGGACCCAATGACACCTATAGAACAATGTCCCAATTTTAAGATCACCCTAAATAACCAAGGTCTGTTTCATGCTTTGCATAGTTTGCCCCAAGACTCTGATTCCTATTTCCTACCCTTCCCTGAGTCTTCTTATGTTTCTAGAGCCATGGGGCTACATTTTATTGAAACTACCAAATTGCATGACTCCTTAGAACCCATCCCTTTTGCCATCTACTTCTGGTATACCTTATAGCATTTGCTAGGGATCCATGGTAATTTTTCTTGTGCATACCAAACCAGGGTCAAACCTAGAGAGTGAATAATCTATTAGGTTTAGGTCCTAGAGAATCCAATAAAATTCCTCTCAATAAGAATACATAGTTGAGTCTGCATTTTGCATCATGATAGAATTTTGCATTAAGTACAAATTCTAAAATAATTCAACTGATTCCTGAAAGAGAACCAAAGAGTTTGAATAAGGGGATTCTATAATGATTAGGCTTAGGCCTGAATGGTTTCCACCAGGAACCATTAAGAAACTTCATGCTCGTAGAGCTGGCCCCTTTAGAGTAATAATGATAGTTGGCCCTAATGCCTATGTGCTTGAGCTACCCCCAGATTATGGTATTAGCTCGACTTTCAATATCCCGGACTTAGTCGAGTATAGGGGACCAACAAACATATCCATTGAGCTATTTGGGCCTAACCTTTCATTTGAGAACGAAACTGACATAGAGCGTCCGCCTCTAATTTTACTTAAGAGAGGAGAGCGGATCGAGCATGTCTTGGATGATCAAGCAATGACCACCCAGGCCAAAGGCAATCAGCGTTACTTGGTCTGATTGCAAGGCTGACCGTAGTCCGATGATTCGTAGGATACCCAAGAGGACTTGCAGCACCTCGACCCCGACCTTCTAGGAAAATATCAAAGCCAAATCAACCCTTACTCGACAGGGTTGAGTTCCTCCCACCCTGGGAGAATTGGTGTGGGCACTAGGATCTGATAGAGGCTCCTTAACCCTCTGAGGATCTTGGATTAGGATTTCATTTTTTAGGTTTTGTAATAAGGATTCAAGCCTAAGCATTGTATTTAGTCTCAATTGCTTTTGTTTTAGTCATGTACCTTGACCAATTTGGTCAAGTTGTGTGTATGGGTCTTGTAATGATTCTAGTCTAAGTCTGTTTGAAGATTGGGCCCAAGCCTGAGTGGTGTTCGAGTCTAGTCTAATTTGTAATGGGTCAAGCCATCTCCCAAGCCATGAAAAATGCCACTTGGTGCCACCTCATCCATCTCATGTAGTGCCACATCTCCTAGACATGTGGGTGGCCCAGGCAAGAAGGGAATGCTAGAATTTTTAGGCACCATTCCTTGATTCTTTCCTCCCTTCCCTCCCCCTATCAAGCCTCTTTCCAAAGGAGCAATGGGTAGCCAAAAAAGGTCAATGGGCAATGAAGGCATGATCCTTGTTTCAAGCTGCATATCAAGACTTCTTCCAAAAGTGCTTGGTCAGCAATGGAAGAAAAGCATTAACCCTGAAATCAAGAAGACAACTCCCTTGTTTCAAGCCGCATATCAAGACTTCTTTCCAAAGTGATTGGTCAGCTATGTGGTGGGGACACCGGAGGTACCAGAATAAGACAGAGGCTTTTCAACCCTCTGTGAATTGATCAATAATTTATGAGTCCATCTGTAATAAGGGCTTAGCCCATCTGAGTCCATTTTTTAGTTGTTGTTTGAGTCTTTTGAGTTGTTATTTCAGTTCTGTACTAGTCAGCTTATGTTGAGCTAGTTCAGTCCAATGCTAGTCAGCTCATGTTGAGCTAATTTTGTTTTTTTGAGTCCTGTCCAAGCATACTGAAGACTCAAGACTATATCCTACAAGTGAAGACCAAGTCCAACTAGATTGAAGAAATGGAAGTATAGCACAAGTCCAACCCAGCTTGAAGATTTGAAGACCCCAGGAGGAAAATTCAGGAAAACCCTGATTTCTTGCAGATGCCCTCCAGATGCCCAGATTCCCTTCTAGATGCCAAAGTATATTCATAGATAAGGGAATCCATGATTCTAGAGGTTCATCTGCATCCTAGCCTAAAGAAATCAAGCCTAGGTGCCAAGCCCAAGCCCCTAAGAAGCAAGATACCAGGGAATATTCCTGCTACCTGGCTACCAGCCACCCCAGCTTCCAGAGGCCCAAACCCATGAACCCGAGCCCCTTTGGGCCAGCCTCTTGCTGTTCCTAGAAGCCCAACACGCCACCCTAGGTGTCCTTGGAATGTTGGCCAAGTCAAGAAAATTTTTAGAGATTTTTCTACCTAATGTTTCCTTATTTTCTAGCTAGGGTTTGAGAGGGAAGAGAATTCTTATGTAAAGACTTATGTACCCTTACTTGGAGCCCAAGGTTAAGGGTCTATTTAAGGGACCCTAGCCTCTTGTATGAAACCTAATTTTTGATATGAATTAAAACATTGAGTTGTGTGATACCCTGCTGTGTGCATAAAGGGGTTTGTGAGAGTTCTTCTTCCCGGTGTTTGCAATCATCTTCCTGCTGCCAACAAACCCTCCAGATCCCTGGACGCCCACTCCAAAAGAAGCCTTCCCTTGCTATTTTTCCTTTGTTTTCTTGTTCTTTTATGAATTTTCTAACCCCTGACAGGTCGTTTGCCGGTCCCCGAGTTCCTACGAATCCAACGACTCCAGCCAAGCCTCAATCGGATCACCGAGCAGAAAGCCGGGTATCCGCGGGTCTTTGGCCTGGTTTTCCAGGCCGCATCCATCGAGGAATGAGAGACCCATTCACTGTGATCTTCTTTGACAATGTCAGGTACACCCCTCTACCTCCAGTAGTTTTATTGTAGGAGAACTTGTTCTAACCGAGGCTTCTCAGCCCCGACAGTCCTTCTTTGCTACTTTTCTAGGTCCTAATCTGCATGCTGATCTTCAAAAATTCATACAAAGTTCCCTACAAATAATTTTGATCTGAAATTCAGGAATTAATCACCTAACTCAACATCTAAAATATACAAAAAAAAATGCATGCATATTAGTCCCCCATCATTTGTTATCAGAGCTTAGATTAGGGCTTGTTTTCTGCAATTTTTTAGTCCGTATATGCTCTGTTATTTTAATTATTTCTCCATTATAAAAACTCTAAAAATTTTAAAATTTGTTTTTCTGGGTTCATAATGATTCACAGTATGTTTAAGAATTTTTGCAGATTTTATTATGGCCTGTGAACTTTTTGCAAGCCAAAATACAGCCTGCAAATTTTCTGCTCTATTTTTCAGCAAGACAAGTTTGGATGTTTTAGGGTTTTGATTAGCATCTTTTTGCATATCTTTTAATTTTAGTTTATTTCCTACATATTAGGGCATAAATTGCATATTTTCTTATATTTTCTTTTTTAAAAAAATTACATATTCTCCAAAAATACCAAAAACATCTAAACCCTAATTTGCATCCTCATCTGCTTGCCATCATTGCATAATTTACTTTTAAGGGCACTCTTGTTATATCAGATGGGGGGAGGATTTGATCACCTCTCCTTAGCCCAAAACCACATCCCTTGCATTCGATCCCAAGCCTTAACCTAAAATTAACTAGACTTAATTTGCCCTAGTGGGCTATGGACACCAACTGGTCGGGTCCGGGCTAGTGTTAGATCACTGTGTCAAGCTAACCTGTGTGTGCCTTGTGCTTGGTGTCTAGAATGGTGGTTTAGGGATTCAATCCTGAAGGGCTTGTGTGCTGGTCCGCCTACCTGGCCAATCTCTAATTGGTGTCTAGGATTGGCAATCAGGGACCTAACACTCCCCTTACACCTGCCTGGCTGAGTACAGGGTTACTATAGGCTAGTTTGCCACCCTGATTGAGCCATTAGTTTGGACTCTAGGTCTAGTCAGCTATAGTCGGTCTGATCGAGTCTTGCATGAGCACTAGATCAGGAGTTTCATATCACCCACCTCCTTCACAAATGTCTGAACCCATGAAAAATTTGCAAGCCCAAATGAAAGCCCTAGCTGATCAAATGGCCCAGATGACTACCCAAATGACCCAGTTAACTCAGTCTGGTATTCAAACAAATGATAGAATTGACCATCTTGCCAATAGGTTTGATCAGTTAGAAGTCCGGGTAGGGACCCCAGGAAAAATCCATGGGTTACAGTCTAAGCCAGATCCTAATTCCCCTCAACCTAGGAGGACCCCAAATCCTAATCCATACCCTGAGGTCGAACCTAGGAGAGCCCCTCATCCTGACCCATACTATAACCCTCAGCCTAGGAGGACCCCAGACCCTGACCCATACCAAGAGGTCGAACCTAGGAGAGCCCCTCAACCTGACCCATTCTACAATCCTGAGCCCAGGAGGACCCCAAACCCTGATCCATACCTTGAGGCTGAACCTAGGAAAGGCCATCATCCTGACCCAATCTCTAAGGTTAGTCCTAGAAGACTCAATCAGGATTTTATAGACCAGGAAGATAGATCCTATTTACCCTCTCCCTACAAGCCTAGTATACCCACAACCTATAGATCTTATGACTCAAAATCCTATGAACCTAGAACCTATGAATCCATAACCTATGAACCTAGATCCTATGACTCTAGATCCCATGATCATAAATCCTATGCACCCAAACCCTATGAGCCTAGTAGACCCAACACCCAATATTCTGACCCATATAGGGAGTCCAACCCTAGGAGAACCCAATATTCTGACCCATATAGGGAGTCCAACCCTAGGAGAACCCAGTATTCTGACCCATATAGGGAGTCCAACCCTAGGAGAACCTAATATCCTGACCCATATAGGGAGCCCAACCTTAGGAGGACCCCATACCATGATCCATCCTTAGAACCTGATCATAGAGCTGACCCAAAATCCTATGACCCCAGATCCTATAATCCCTTGACCCATAGATCTGCACCCTTGTCCTATGAGCCCAGAAAACCCATAACCCCTAAGTATCAGCCTAGTACTAGTCATGCTTCTCCTAGTCAACTTGAACCCCATAGGATTAGTATCCCTAAATATGAACCCAGTAGTGAGCCACTACCCCTTATACAACCTAAACCTACTAGGAGTAGTACCCATAATCAGAGACCAGAACCTAACCAATTTCATGCTAGCCGACCTTCTCCAACCATTCCTGAGAATCACAAGGCTTACATTAATGCGAAAGTGTATGAAGCTGATGTGAGCCTAGTGGATGAGTATGAGGTAGAAGAGGAGACACCTTTAGATGACCTAGAATTAGCTGACCCAATAGATACCCAGGTAGAAGCCAACCTAGAGGTAGTTGACCTTGACCACATCCGACCTAAAGCTATAGTGGAAGAACAAATAGAGGAAGAAAACCTAGGTACTGCTACTAGAGCCTTACCTGAGGAAACCATAGAGGAGAGCCAAATTATAGAGTCTAGTCCTAAAATACAAGAACCAGAAGAATTTATTAACGACTTGATCTCTTTGAATCAGTACCCTCAAGATGAGCCTCCTCCTATAGTTCCCATTAAGGACCTCTTCCCTGAGATTAGTAACCCATCCTTCCATTATGCAAACCCCATAGATATACCGCAACCTCGTAAGGTTAGCCTCATTAGTCTAGGATTAGTCCCTGACATGCCTTCTTTTATCGAACTTTATCCAACTAACCTTGAACCTTTTTCCCTACCCTACCAAACTAGTTCTGAACTCACTTCCTATTTTCTGCCCTTTCTTGACACCTCCAGCATTTCTAGGATCATTAGATTGCATTTAGCTGAGATTAGCATACTGCATGCATTCATCATGCATGTTAGGTTTGCATCTTACTTCTGGCATACTCTTTGGAATTTGCTAGGAGTTCACTATAAATTTTCATGTGCATGTCAAGCTAGGATCAAACCTAGAGAACCTATAATCTATTATGTTTAGATCCAAAGAGTTCAATAAAATTTCCTTCAATAGGAATGCATAGTCGAGTCTGTTAGGTGTCAGTATGAGTCCTTTGCATCATTTGTTAGGAGTCTGCATGTGCCTAGCATGTTCACCACCCGCACTAATCTTAAAACAACTGGCTAATTCCCGAAGAAGGGTCAAAGAATTTGATGTAGTGGATTCTATCTTGGTTAGGCATAGGCCTAAAAGAAGCTTCATGCTCGTAGAGCCGGACCTTTTAAAGTGATAGAGAAGGATTGGATCAAATGCCTATGTGTTAGACATGCCTTCGAATTTGGGCATTAGTTCTACCTTCAATATTATAGACCTGGTTGAGTATAGGGAACCAGCAGCGATACCTAGTGAGGCCTTTGGACCTGTTCCTTTTCATTGTGAGTGATCCTAACCCAGAGTGTCCACTAACAAAATGGCCTGAGAGAGGAGAATGGATCGAGCGTATCCTGGACGATCAAGCCTTCACGACCCGGGGCCGTGACTATCAACGCTTCCTAGTCCGATGGCAAGGCTGGACAGAGTCAGACGATTCATGGATTTCTCGAGAGGACTTGCAGCACCACAACCTAGACATCCTCGAGAGATATGTGAGCCAGCTTGATCTTCACTCGACAGGATCGAGTTCCTCCCACCCCGAGAGAATTGGTGGGGACACCAGAGGTACCAGAATAAGACAGAGGCTTTTCAACCCTCCATGAATTGATCAATAATTTATGAGTCCATCTGTAATAAGGACTTAGCCCATCTGAGTCTTTTTTTTAGTTGTGGTTTGAGTCTTTTGAGTTGTTATTTCAGTTCTGTACTAGTCAGCTTATGTTGAGCTAGTTCAGTCCAATGCTAGTCAGCTCATGTTGAGCTAATTTTATTTTTTTGAGTCCTGTCCAAGCATACTGAAGACTCAAGACTATATCCTACAAGTGAAGACCAAGTCCAACTAGATTGAAGACATAGAAGTATAGCCCAAGTCCAACCCAGCTTGAAGATTTGAAGACCCCAGAAGGAAAATTCAAGAAAACCCTGATTTCTTGCAGATGCCCTCTAGATGCCCAGATTCCCTTCTAGATGCCAAAGTATATTCATAGATAAGGGCATCCATGATTCCAGAGGTCCATCTGCATCCTAGCCCAAAGAAATCAAGCCCAGGTGCCAAGCTCAAGCCCCTAAGAAGCAAGATACAAGGGAATATTCCTGCTACCTGGCTACCAGGCCATCCCAGCTTCCAGAGGCCCAAACCCATGCACCCGAGCCCCTTTGGGCCAGCCTTTTGCTGCTCCTAGAAGCCCAACACGCCCCCCTAAGCATCCTTAGAGTGTTGGCCAAGTCAAGAGAATTTTTAGGGATTTTTCTACCTAATGTTTCTTTATTTTCTAGCTAGGGTTTGAGAGGGAAGAAAATTCTTATGTAAAGACTTATGTACCCTTACTTGGAGCCCAAGGTTAAGGGTCTATTTAAGGGACCCTAGCCTCTTGTATGAAACATAATTTTTGATATGAATTGAAACCTTGAGTTCTTTTATTGAGTTGTGTGATACCCTGCTGTGTGCATTAAGGGGTTTGTGAGAGTTCTTCTTCCCGGTGTTTGCAATCATCTTCCTGCTGCCAACAAACCCTCCAGATCCCTGGACGCCCACTCCAAAAGAAGCCTTCCCTTGCTGATTTTCCTTTTTTTTCTTGTTCCTTTGTGAATTTTCTAACCCCTGATAGGTCGTTTGCAGGTCCCCGAGTTCCTACGAATCCAACGACTCCAGCCAAGCCTCAATCGGATCACCGAGCAGAAAGCCAGGTATCCACGGGTCTTTGGCTCGGTTTTCCATGCCACATCCATCGAGGAACGAGAGACCACTTCGCTGCGATCTTCTCAGACATTGTCAGGTACACCCCTCTACCTCCAGTAGTTTTATTGTAGGAGAACTTGCCCTAACCGAGGCTTCTCAGCCCCGGCAGTCCTTCTTTGATACTTTTCTAGGTCCTAATCTGCATGTTGATCTTCAAAAATTCATACAAAATTCCCTTCAAATAATTTTGATCTAAAATTCAGGAATTAATCACCTAACTCAATAGGTAAAACATACAAAAAAAATTGCATGCATATTAGTCCCCCATCACTATGGAAGAAAAGCATTAACCCTCAAATCAAGAAGACAACTCCCTTGTTTAAAGCCCCATATCAAGCCATCTTCTCAAAGTGCTTGGTCGGCTATGGAAGAAAAGCATTGACCCTCCAATCAAGAAGACAACTCCCTTCTTTTAAGCCATAAAACAAGCCACAAGATCTTGGTCGACCAAAGGAAGAAGAAATCTAAATTTGGGCACCCTCTTCATGAAGCTTTATATTTTTTTGAAATTTGAATGGTTTTAAGGTGCCTATATAAAGGGCCTTACCCCTCCCTTGTAAAGATTAATTTAATTGAATGAAAAAAAAAATTTGAGTGCTAGTCTTCTTGTTTGTTGCCTTCGTTCTTTAAGAACGTGGAACTTTGTAAGGGAGCGCCTTCACCTTTGGGTGTTGAGGGGTGTGAGGCCTCAAGTTACCTTCTCTTCCTTGCAAGCCATCCTCCATCTTCGAGTTTGGAGTCCATCGGGATGATCCATCTTGGCGCCTAGCAAGAAGAACAACCATTCACCACCATCTTCAACTTTTCTTCCCTTATTGTTTCTTGTCTCTTGCTAACACCTGACATTTCTCTTGATTGCTCGTAGGTCCTCCAGGTGCCACGAATACGGAGTTAGTCTCCCTTGCCTTCGAGACCTTCGAACAGAAAGCCGGTGCATCCGTGAGGTTAAAGGCTCAATCATCCAGGCTGTATCCATGAGAGTCAGTGAACTCGGCATCGGGTGCTTTAGAACTTTTAAGGTTTGCCACCCTAACTCCTAAGTTGGTATTGATCTGAGAGCTAAGTCCTACAGGGTTTCTCAATCCCGGGGTCCTCTTCTTATCCTGTTTAGGAGCTTACTTGCTAGTTTGAAGTTCTTATTATTATAGAACCCTAGATCTACTCTTGCTTGTCTTCGAGAATCATTACCCTCATTTACAAAACCTAAAATTCACAAAGAAAAATCACTTGCATCATTCATAGCATCTATTTAGTCCCGCATCATCTATGCACCAATTTTAATGGATCAATTACCATCCTTATGATATTCCAACAATCAGGAGCTTTTAGGAGTTAATCTATAAAGACACAAGTTTCGGATTCTCAACTCTTGAGAATATGTGTGATGTGGGACTAACTATGCTAATATTAGGTGGATGATGGAAATGATTTTTCTTGTTAGTGTTTTTGATGTTTTAGTGGATTTAAGGATTACCAATGACAAGTAAAGAGCAGATCTAGAGATTCTAAAATGATAAGAACTTCCTAGCTTGCAAGATAGCCCCTAAACAAAGATAAGGAGAGAACCCCTTGATTGAAAAATCCTGTAAGACTTAGCTCTAGATTAATATCTACTTAGGAGATTAGGGATGCAAACCTTGAAAAACATTTTGATGCACCCGATGCCGAGTTCACTCACTCTCGTGGATTCATCCTGGAGGATCAAGCAGTCAACCTTGCGGATTTGCCAGCTTTCCGTCCAATGGTCACAAAGGCAAGCGAGACCAACTTCGTTGTCCGTGGAACCTAGAGTACCTGCGAGCATCCAAGTGAAGGGATAGAAATCATCAAGAAACAAGTAGGAAAGGATGGAACAAAAGTTAAGAATGGTGGTCGAGGAGGTTCTTCTTGCTAGGCATCTAGGTGGATCTTCCAAATGGCCTCCAAACTTGAAGGTGGAAAGGTGGCTTGTGTAGATGGATAGTAACTCTGGGCCTCTCACCCCTCGATGTCTTGAAGGACAAAGGCGCTCCCTCTCGGAGTTCCTAGTCTAGAAGACAAGCGCTAGAAGAATAACTTCTCAAACTTCTTTTTCATTTCATCAACATTGCAATTACAAGAGGTCAGGGCTCCTTTTATAAGCACCTAAGTCTCATTTGAATTCAAATGAAGGGAGTTACAAAATTTAAACAAGGGGCACCCAAAAACTTGCTTTCAATCCCTTTGAATTAGAATTCCAAGATGCTAGGTTGACCATGCTTTGGTGGAGGAGCTTGATTTGGGGAAGGTTGTCTTCATGATTCAAGGTGGCACCCTTTGGACTTTGATTTTCTTCCATGGACGACCAAGACTCTTTGGGAAGAAGGCATGATGTGGGGGATTGAAGCAAGGAGCATGTCTTCACAAATCAAGGGATTCTTCATTGCCTTGAAGACTTTCCTTAGCCGACCAAGACTCTTTGGGAAGAAGGCATGATGTGGGGGGCTTGAAGTAAATAACATGTCTTCTCAAATCAAGGGATGCTTCATTGCCTTGAAGACCTTCCTTGGCTGACCAAGCTTCTTTGGAAAAGAGCTTGATGTGGAGAGTGGGAAGGAGAATTTGTTGGCTTGGAGCATGGGAGTCCAACAAGCATTGACTTCAAATCCCTCTTAACTCTCTTGGTCACCTAAGTGTCATGGTGAGGTGGCGCCCCTCCTGCCACATGGGAATGATGAAGTGGTGCTCCAGTCACTGACATGGTGATCCACTCGACATGGAGAAGATGGCTTGTTCCATCAACTGGGCTTGACTCAAATGTCCACTCCAGCTTGAGCTCAATCATCAAGTAGACATAGGCTTTGGACCAATACAGCTAAACACAGGACCCATTGACCTACCTTGACCAAATTGGCCAAGGTACAAAGCTAAAACAAAAATTGGAACTAAGTACATGACTCAAAATTAAAATATTCAGGCTTGAAGCCTTATTACAGGACCCATCAATTAAAACCTTAATCAAAGATCCATAGAGGATCGAGGAGCCTCTGTCTGATCCGATTGCCCACACCAATGCTCCCAGGATGGGAGGAACTCAACCATATCGAGTAAGGGTTGATTTGGCTTTGATACTTCTCTAGAAGGTCAGGGTCGAGGTGCTGCAAGTCCTCCCAGGTAATCCATGAATCATCGGACTCCAGTCGGCCTTGCCATTGGACCAAGTAATGCTGATAGCCTTTGCCCCTGGTGGTGATAGCTTGATCATCCAAGACATGCTCAATCTGCTCTCCTCTCTTAGGTAACATTGGTGGTGGACACTCTTGGTCGGATTCGCTCTCAAATGAAAGGTCAGGCCCAAATGGCTCACTGGGTATGTTTGATGGTTCTCTATACTCGACCAAGTTCGAGATATTGAAAGTCAAGCTAATGCCATAATCCGGAGGTAGCTCAAGCACATAGCCATTAGGGCCAACTCTCCTTATCACTCTAAAGGGGCTAGCTCCACGAGCATGAAGTTTCTTAACGGTTCCTGGTAGAAACCGTTTAGGCCTAAGCCTAATCATTACAGATCTCCTATGTCAAATTCCTTTGCTTGCTTTCAGGAGTCAGCCAATTTCTTATTTGTACTGTTACCTAGGTTGATTTTCTGCTAATCTCCTTATGCATGCTTCGAATATGCTGTGCAAAAGATTCTGCGGACTCTGGGACTCATACTGATGCTTGACAAAAAGCAGACTCAACTATGAACTCTTATTGAGAGAAATTTTATTAGACTCTTAGGGCCAAAACGTAACAGACAATTGACTCACTAGGTTTGACCCTGGTCTGGTATGCACATCAAAAATTACCATGGATCCCTAGCAAATTCCATAAGGCATACCAAAAGTAGGTAGCAAAAGGGATGGTCTCTAAGGATTCATGCAACCTAGTAATCTCTACAAAATGTAACCCAATGGCTCTAGAAACATGAGAAGACTCAGGGAAGGATAGGAAATAGGAATTAGAGTCTTGGGGCAATCTATGGGAAGCATGAAACAGACCTTGGTTATTCAGGATGATCTTAGAATTTGGACATTGATCTATGAGTACAAGTTCTAGGGCAGGCTGGGTGTTCCTAGATGGGGGAAGGTCATCAGGAGGGTCTTTGGGAAGTTTATTTTGAAAGTCCTTTAAACTTATGTCTATTTCTTGGGGTTGTTCTTTAGGGACTTGTTCCTGGACCTTCTCTATGGGCAATACTTGCGAACCTTCACTTTTATCTACTATGTTTGATCCTGGCTCAGTCACTCCTTCAAATTCTATAGTGGGTTTAGGATCTTTTTCTATGAGTTCCTTGGTAATTTCAACATTGGGTCCATCTTCATCACACTTCTCTACTAGGCTTGATTCATAGATGTCTTCTTTGGATACCTCGATAGGCTTAGGGGTTTCTTCACTTAAATTCTCAGTGGGCTCAGTCTTTTCTCCCTAAAATTCATCAGAAGGTTCTTCGCTTTGGGTTTGTTCATGAATCTCTTTTGTGGCAGGGGTTCCCTCAGTCATCACATTCTCTAACTCTTTGGCCTTGATCAGGTTAACATCTGGCTTCTTTTCCTTTAGGCTACTTGACCCTCTTTTAACCTGGTCCTTAGGTTGAGTTGGACTGATTACAAATTTCTTTCCATGGTGACTAAAGGCACGGGTATTGGTCCGACCATAAAGGGTGGCATCAAGATCGTAAAGCCAGGGTTGACATAGGATAATGCTACTGATGCCTATGGGAAGGACATCACACCAAATCTTTTCCTTATAGGACTGCAATTTTATCATGACTTGACATCTAGACTTGATGGGTATGGAAGTTGAATCTATCCATGAGACCTTATAAGGGTTGGAGTGAGCAACTGGGGTCAATCCTAGGGATTTGACGGTACTTAAGTAGGTGGCATTGACACAGCTCCAACTATCCATGATGATCTTGCATACCTTATCCCCTAGTTTGACAAAGGTTTGTAGAATGTTAGTCTTATGCCAATCTTCTTGCACTATGTTCTGGGTAAGGATGCACCTAACTACTTCTAAAAGGTCTTCAGACTCAAACAGTTCTTCCTCTCCCTCATATTCTTCTAACAATTGATCTTCTGCCTCATAGACTTCTCCTTCTGGTTCAACAATGGGTTCTAGCTCATTTTCAGCTGGCTCTTCTATGAGTAGGGCTTTAGAGGTGCACTGGCTAGCATAATACCATGGTTTATGACATCTAAAGCATGTGTTTTGGGGGTTGGGGTTCCGTTGGACTTCAACCAATTTACCTTTATCCATTTTACTAAAATGGGATCAGCTCAGGTCGGGTCGGCTCGGGTTGGATCGACTTAGACTGGGTTGACTTGGGTAGACTTGACTATACAATTGGTTAGATCCTAGGATTCGTCTAGGGTTTTTAAAGGGTTCAGGTCTAGGATAGGTGGGTGTCCTTTGGAAATGCTCATAATTCCTCGCAATTTGGTAAGTGTGCTCCAAATCATTGATCTCTCTAAAGTAAAGCTCCCTCTGGATATCTGGATGTAGGCCAGCCCTAAACCTAGACAGGGTTATAGATTCTGATTCATCGACATTACGTCGCATGACATACTCATCAAACTTTGTGATGTACTTGGCTACACTCTTGCTCCCTTGAATAAAATTTTGCCATTGGTCCAATAACTTCTGGGTGTAAGATAGTGGTAGGTACTTATCTCTAAGCCTAGCTTTCATGTCCCTCCAGGTTGCTATGGGTTCTTGTTCTCTTTGCCCTACCAGCCTCTCAATACTATTCCAGTATAACCTAGCCTGGCGAACCACCCTAAGTTTGGCAAATTTAAACTTCAACCTTTTCGACATAGTATACCACTCAAAGTATTGTTCCATATCCTCCTCCCAATCTATGTATACTTTGGGATCTAGACTACCATCGAAGGTAGGTGCTTCTAGCTTAATGCTTCTGATGGCCCTCTCTTCATGGTCTTTGATCTCCTGATTAGGTCTCCTAGGGTGAATCTCTTACGTTGGGTTATGATGAGGGACTCTCATGGGTTCAGCCCCTAAAGAGGGATCACGTTGAGGGGGTTCCCAAAGGTGGGGAGGTAACTCAGACTCAAGTTCAGTGGGTGGTCTCTTTCCCTTTTCTAGGGTTCCTAATATGATTTCAAACACATCAAATCTTTTGGTCAACATAGCAAGAGTTTCAGTGATGACCCTCATTGAATCATTGTGGTCATTCTCCATGGGTTCACTTGACTGGGAGTGATGTGGGTGATATAGGACTCCTGACCTAGTCGACATGCAACACACAACGAATGGTGCTACGAGTTTGCTAGACCTAGGAGTTCAATCAGAATGGGTCAATGTAGAAGACACACAGCAAAATAACTAGCCCTTTCACCAACCAGGTTAGAGATGGGAGTGTGGGAGGCCCCCCTTGCTTTCGCAAGGACCCAATTAAAGAACCACAACACTGCTTAGGTCATTTGATGCTAGACCTCTTGCCTTAGACACCAGCTTTCTGGTACTAATTGAAGGGTTGCATGCACTAGCTTCCCCAAAATGGTTAAACTCGACTCGTGGGTGTCCCTAAGCTATTAGGTTGCTACTTGATTTTAGATTAGGCTTAGGTTTGTAATGCAAGGGTGGTTGTTTTTGGGCTAAGGAAAGGTAATGACCTCCTTCCCTTATCTTGTGATATTGACGCCCTTAAGTTAATTATGTAAATGATGGCATACACATGAAACCTAATGAAATGTATCTAAGTTTTGTTTTTTTTTTTGGATTTTGATGTATGTTAGCAAAAATAAGATGCTGGAAATAAAATATGAACCTTAAGTGCAAAATCAAACTATATGGGAATGAATGAGTGATGGAATGCACTTGCTGGAATTTCTAAACAGATTTGTTCTCAGGTAATATTCCAGCACGTAGAAATTCTACAGATTGCAATAAAATTTGAGAAAATTCTAAAAACTACAATCAAATATTTGGAATCTAGCGTAATAAAAATCACCAAAACCAGAGGTACCTATTGGTAGAAACAACTAAAATAACAGACCATGTACTAGGTGGATAGAATGCAGAAATTTAAAGATGATGAAGTCTAATGATTCAAAAAAAATTTTGTTTAGAATCTAAAACCTATCTCCTTGTTTTCCTCTTTAAGAGTCAATCACATCAGCACCCCTACACACCATAGGAAATCTCCTTTGAATGGGATGTGAGGGTCTTGCAGCCCTACTTTTTCCTATGACAGGATGGCCATGGTGAAGCACCCAATCCAAATACTTATAGCGAACTAAGCCCTAACCATACTCTGATACCAGATGATGTGGGACTAACTATGCTAAGATGAGGTAGATGATGCAAATGATTTTTCTTATTAATTTTTTTGAAGTTTTAGTGGATTTGAGGATTCTTGATGACAAGCAAAGAGTAGACCTAGAGATTCTAAAATGATAAGAACTTCCTAGCTTGCAAGATAGCCCATAAACAAAGATAAGGAGAGGACCCTGGGATTGAGAAACCCCGTAAGACTTAGCTCTAAACCAATATCTACTTAGGAGATTAGGGATGCAAACCTTAAAAAAAACTCTGATGCGCCCAATGTCGAGTTCACTCACTCTCACGAAAGCAGCCTAGAGGATCAAGCCTTCAACCCTGTAGATTCGCTGGCTTTTCGTCTGATGGTCACGAAGGCAAGGGAGACTGACTTTGTTGTCCATGGCACCTAGAGGATCGTGAGCACCAAAGTGAAGGGATAGAAATCATCAAGAAACAAGTGGGAAAAGATGGAACAAAAGTTGAGAATGCTGGTCGAGGAGGTTCTTCTTGCTAGGCATCCAAGTGGATCTTCTAGATGGCCTCCACACTTGAAGGTGGGAAGGTGGCTTGTGCAAAATGATAGTAACTCAGGGCCTCTCACCCCTCGATATCCCGAAGGACAAAGGTGCTCCCTCTCGGAGTTCCTAGTCTAGAAGACAAGGGCTAGAAGAATAACTTCTCAAACTTTTTTCTCATTTCATCAACATTGCAATTACAAGAGGTTAGGGCTCCTCTTATAAGCACCTAAGTCTCATTTGAATTCAAATGAGGGGAGTTACAAAATTTAAACAAGGGGCACCCAAAAATCTGCATTAAATCCCTTTGAGTTCGAATTCCAAGATTATAGGCCGACCATGCTTTGGTGGAGGAGCTTGATTTGGGGAAGGTTGTCTTCATGATTCAAGGTGGCACCCTTTGGACTTTGATTTTCTTCCATGGCCGACCAAGACTCTTTGAGAAGAAGGCATGATGTGGGGGCTTGAAGCAAGGAGCATGTCTTCATAAATCAAGGGATGCTTCATTGCCTTGAAGACTTTCCTTGGCCAACCAAGACTCTTTGGGAAGAAGGCGTGATGTGGGGTGCTTGAAGTAAGGAACATGTCTTCTCAAATCAAGGGATGCTTCATTGCCTTGAAGACATTCCTTGGCCGACCAAGCTTCTTTGCAAAAGAGCTTAATGTGGGCAGTGGGAAGGGGAATTTGATAGCTTGGAGCATGGGCATCAAATAAGCATTGACTTCAAATCCCTCCATTCTCTCTTGGCCGCCCAAGTGTCATGGCGAGGTGGCGTCCCCTCCTGCCACATGGCACTGATGAAGTGGTGCTCCAGTCACTGACAAGGTGATCCACTTGGCATGGGGAAGATGGCTTGATCCATTAACTGGGCTTGACTCAAATGTCCACTCTAGCTTGAGCTCAATCATCAAGTAGACTTAGGCTTGGACCAATATAGCTAAACATAGGACCCATTTACCTAGCTTGACCAAATAAGCCAAGGTACAAGGCTAAAACAAAAATTGGAACTAAGTACATGACTCGAAATTAAAGTATTCAGGCTTGAAGCCTTATTACAGGACCCAATCAATTGAAACCCTATTAAAGATCCACAGCGGATTAAGGAGCCTCTATCTGATCCTAGTGCCCATACCAATGTGTCATTGCCCATTAACTCCGTAGATGATTCATAGACACATTGGTATGAATGAAACTAATGCCCCTTTATTAATAAGAAAGATTAAGTACAAAATGCATGCCCTAAAATTAGAATGTGTCAAGCCAACTTGACTTTCAAGGCATACATCTAACACTCTACCCCTTCCTACCTGGTCTTTCTTGATAATTTCAAAATGAATTGGCCTGCAGTGAACTATCATGAGATGTTAGGGTTATTGCAAACTTATAAAAGAGACCACAACCTCAATAAGTGGTTAGTAAATCTGGTGGGAGGTTTTGGAGCAGGATGTCATCCCTTCGGGAAAGGGAAGAAGAAGAAAAAGAACAAGAAGGTGCAAAGTGCTCAACCTAGTCAGACTTAGAGGGTAAAGGCTAACAAGAGTATAAGGCAGAGTGCTTCTTCTACAAGAAGTCGGGTTACTGGAAGTGGAATTGTTCTTCTTACCTTGCCACTCTAGACCCAAACACGCCAAGGAAGGGAAAGCAGCAAGGTGTTGCTGGTCATGGTATTTATATGATAAATCTTTGTAGTTTCTCTATTTATGATACTACTAGCTGGGTATTGGATACCGGAAGTCCTTACCAAATTTACAATTCTTTGAAGGGACTTCAAGTTAGTAGGCGATTTGGACGTGGTGAGAGATTTCTGAATGTTAGGAATGGAAGTCAAGCTCCAGTTCTAGCATTGGGAACTGTTTCTTTGTATTTCAAACCTTATACTGCCATTCTTAATGAATGTCATTTTTGTCCTTTCTTTTTGGTAAATATTATTTTTGTAGGCCTGTTGGCCAATGATGGTTATGTATTATCAATAAAGAAAGATATTTGCTACATCACTTTGAATGGTTCTAATGTGATGAATGGACATTTGAAGAATGGCATATATGTACTGTCGTAGCTTGTTACTATATTGTACACTGCTAATAAATGCCCTAGGTTAGATAAGGTCAGTGATATTTATCTTTGGCACTGTAAGCTAGGTCATATAAATAAGAACAGGATAAATAAGTTAGTGGGAGAAGGTCTTCTAGATATCACTAAGAGTGAATCTTTACCAACATGTGAAACTTGTCTTCTTGGAAAAATGATGAAGTCACCTTTTACTAGAAAGGGTGAAAGAGCTAGTGATATTCTAAGTTCGGTACATATTGATGTATATGGACCTATGAATATCAATGCAAGAGCTGGATATAGCTATTTCTTTACGTTTACAGACGATCTTTCGAGATACGGTTATGTCTACCTCATGAGACATAAACCTGATGTATTTGAATTGTTCAAATATTATCATAATGAAGTTGAAAAACAAACTAGAAAGTTTATTAAAATCCTTCGATTAATCGAGGTGGTGAATATCTTTCCAATGAGTTTCTGACTTATCTTGAAGAATGAGATTCTCTTTTAATGGACCCCTCCAAGGACACCTCAGTTATAAAATCCTTCGATCTATGATCTTAGAGTGTAAGGTATGATAGCATATCTTTCCAATGATTGGACTGGATGCAAGGGTTTGTGTTTGGCTTATATATTTGGATAAACTAGGACCTAAGTTTGATAGGTATCTTTTTGCCTGAGGAACAAAAGTTGTTCGTTAGTCTTAGGGCAACCTTTTTAGAATGGGAGTACCTTGGTGAAGGCACTCAAGCTGCAAAGGTTAAACTTGGAAAAGTTCAATAGATAGAAAAACCTTCTCACTCTAAGGCTACTATAGAATCAGATTTGATTAGATCAGATCCAGAGCCCATGTTGCAACCATTAGGGAGATCTGGTAGAGTACCACGTCAACTGGATAAATACTATGGTTTCCTTGTCCAGGACGGTGATCTTATTGAGCTCAATGAGAACAACGAGAATCCGATCATCTATATGGATGCAATTTCAAGATCTGATTATGAGTCATGGCTGAGTGCTAGCAATCCGAAATGGAATCCAAAGAAATCAACAATATATGGATATTATTGATACACCTGAAGGGATAAAACCCATTGGGTGCAAGTGGATCTTCAAGCGAAAGTGGGGCACAGATGGGCAAGTGGAGACCTATAAAGCCCATCTGGTTGCCAAAGGGTATCATTAGCATTATGGTATTGACTATGATGAGATGTTTTTCCCTGTGGCAATGCTCAAGTCCATTCAAATTATGCTTGTTTTAGCAGCATATTTAGATTATGAAATCTGGCAAATGGATGTCCGAATAGCTTTCTGTTGCACGGTAAGCAATCTAAGAGGGAGGGTGAATTGGGTCTCTAAAAAAATTTAAATGAAATGCAAGTGTAAATTGCTCTTAGTGAGTATGTAGCTGAAATATAAAAGCAATAAGAAAAAGAGCAAATAAAAGAGACAAGCAATCACAAACACAAAGCAAGTATAATGGTTCGATGCTTTCCAATGCACCTACATCCACTCCCCAAGGCCCACTTGAAAATTCACTATAATCTCAACCGATTACAGCCGATTAGTTTTTCAGGCTCACTAATCAAACCCGACTTGTTTTCACAAGGCTCACAAGTCAAAACCTCACATGATTTTCTGGGCTTACCAAGAACCTAATTGTTTTTAAGGCTCACCAACAACCTCCCTTGGTTTTCCTGGCTAACCAAGAACCTAATTGATTTTCAAGGCTAACCAACAACCTCTTTGGTTTTCCAATAGGCTAACCAAAAATCTTTACAACTAGAATAAGTTTGAAGAAAAGAAACAATGAAAGCTTTCTAGTAAAAGCGAATATCTCTTTGAAGCTTTGTTGTAGTCCTACCTTCAACTTGATGAAGCTTCAATAAATGCTCAAGAAGGTTGAACTTGATTGCTCTTGAAGGCTCTTGAATACTTGAAGACTTTTTTTTGCTTGAAGGTAGTTGCTCTTAATAAATATGAGTGAATGCACTTATTATTTTTTTCTCTTGGTGTTCCTCTCATAATCCTCTTGATTCCACTTATGTTTAGATTTGATTTGAATCATTTAAAGACCTTCCCAAGACTTCAAAGTCGGTTTATAGCCTTTAGACATAAAAAACTAGCCATTAGGAGCTAAGAGGGGTGAGTTTTGCATTTGAAAAATTAGCCGTTACTATTTCCAGAACTCCAAGTGTCGACACTTCAAGCTGTGAGTCGATACTTAGGGTCAATGCTTGCATTCCATGAGTCGACACCTAGTTTAAATATCTTCAATGAAGCTCTATGCAATTCTCAGATGAGTCAACACTTCCACTGGTAAGTCGACACTTTGAGTCGACACTTGACATTCATGTGTCGACACTTCAGGCAAGTCTTAAACTTCATCAAGTTCTGTAACAAAAAAGTCTCAGACGATCAGCCGATCCTTGAGTCGACACTTGACTGGCATGAGTCGACACTTCAGCCGTGCCATCTAAAACTCTTTCTATGTACTAGCTTGAGTCGACACTTTCACTGTCATGAGTCAACACTTGGGTTCGAGTCAACACTTTGAGTGACACTTGATTGAGATTTCTTCAAAAACAACTGAACTTCTATTGAAACCAAATTGTGTTGAACTCTTGTATACTTTCAAGTATTCTTCAACTATCAAAGTCCACTTTAAACTGATCTTTCATTGGTGCGGGCACCAGACTCAGAAGAAGACTTCAGGGCTCCATCTGGATCTCTGATTGACATTGCCCGAAGAATTAGGGTTTTCTGGTTTTGTAATAAGGGTTGACTTGGTCAACTCAATTTTAGTTTGAGTCTGTATTTCCTTGCAATTTAAATTTTGTTGAGTCATGTTGACTCAATACAAGTCCTTGTAGTGGTCTAGGTCTTCTCCAAGGTGCCACATTTTCTCCGAGGACCAAGCAAGTGGACGCCACACTCCCAGCCACACGCCAGAGTCCAGGAGGCGCCACATCTCCATCCAGTGTGCCTTGGTCCCCACACCACAAGAAAGCAGGTCCCTTCTTTCATGCGCCACTTGGGAGAGAAATCCATCAAGATACTTCAATCCAAGGAGGAGCCAACTTCTTTCCAGATAAACCCAAGCCAGGATGGCAAGAATTTTTCTTGAAGAGAGGATCAAGGAGGTGCCCCACAATGTTCCATAAAAACCCAAGTTATAAAAGGGAAGAGAGCATGTCTTGGGGAGAAAATCAAGGAGGCACCCAAAAGTTTCCTAAAGTGCCAAAGCCATGAAAGGAAGAAGCCTAAACTTGTGGAGCAAGACTACGAGGTGTCCAAAAGAGCCAAACCATGAAGGGAAAATCCTTGATTCATGGAGAGATACTAGGAGACACCCCCATAACCTGCCATTTGGAGCTGATTTTCAAGTTTTCTTGGAGTTTTTGGGCTGCCCACTCATGGAAGGAGTCTTGGGAAGAGAATTTGATGCCTAAAGTGTGGGTTAGTCCTATTAGTCCCACATGGGAAGTGTATGAAATTTTATTTCTTTGTTATGTCTATATATTCAACTCTATGTAACTCTTGAAAAAAGGATGAATGAAATCAATTTCTTTGTGAGCAACTTTGTGTTTCTCTCTTCCGCACTTGTATTCAAGTGTTGAGCTCCGTGAGGAAGTAAATCCGGGTTCCCTAGGAACCTTGAGGAGGTGTGAGATCTCCAACCCCAAAACCCTAGCTTAGTCCACCCATCTCTACTCCACCACCACCAAACCCTAATTTTCCATCTACATCCCACGGCCCCTCTCTTCCACATAGAGGCCGACCACCAGCATCCAGGTTCATATCAACTGTTTCAACTACAGAGCAAGTTCAAAGAAGAGTCAGATCAGTATCAAGATCTCTGAAACTTCTACATCCAACAATCTTCATTAAGTGCTCAGGTCAGTGTCTTTCTTTGAGTTTCTGGTTCATTTTTTTTGTTCTTCTTCTTCCAGATCCTGAGTTCGAGAAGAAGGCTAACCTTGCCATAGGACTACAATCTGAAGATCCATTGCGAAGATACCTCGTCTCCAAGGATCCTACAATCTGCTCGAGAGTGTCCTTCAATTGAAGCAACGAGAGATATCACAGTCAGGTATAAAATGTTCTCTTCTCTCTTCGTCTGTTTCTTGAAAGAGGAGTAAACCCTAGGTTTAGGGGTTTCTCAATCCCCAATGATCCTACTTCTGAGTTACTCTGATAATCCACTCCTTTTAATTGTGCTTTCTGTCATTTCTTAGTTTCTTTCAACATTAGTTTATCTTTCCTTTGAGTCAAAGCCGACTTCTGAAAATAATAAATAAAAAAAAATACATTAATTTTAATTTACTTCCGCATCGCATCATCTCTTTTGTTCTTCATCATTTTTGGTATCAGAGCTTTCGTTCTGCATCAATTTTGGTATCAGAGCCCTGTCTAGGGTTTCTGTTTGATTGCTTGTTTGAGTCTCTCTCTTTTTACTTTGTCTGCTCGAAGTAGACTCCCCAGGACGTCCGGTCCTAGGAATGAAGCGAGGTGCAAACCTCCTCTTCCCATTCCACGGGGTGTTCCTAGGGCGTGTAGGGGATCCGTTTGGTTACAACTTCGTAGCAGGAATTGTAAACGGGGAAGTACTCTATTTTCAGCCCATAATTGCCCTGTTGTAGGAATTATTTATCATTGCAAGTAACTCCAAATTTAGTGATTTTTGTTTTGTTAGAACCAGTATAATATAAGCTATTTTACATAATTTTCCTGTGATTTATTAGTTTCCATGAAATTTTTGAGAGTTAAATTACTGCAACTCTATTTTTATGTTTCTGCACTTCAATTATTTTTGAGTGATCATCTCCTAATTCATCTTAAGGGCAATTGAGCATCTAAGATAAGGGGAGGAGTTGATAACTTCTCCTTAGCCCAAAACCACCACCCACTCATTCGATCCTAAGCCTAACTTTAAAATTTATTAGACTTAATTTGCCCTAGTGGGCTAGGGACATCAACAAGTCAGGTCAAGGCTAGTGTTGAGTCAGTTTGTCTAGTTACTCTGTGTGTGCTTTGTACTCAGTGTCTAGAATGGTGGTTCAGGGATTCTATCCTGAAGGGCTTGTGTGCTGGTCCGCCTACCTGGCCAATCACTGATTGGTGTCTAGGATTGGCATCTAGGGACCTAACACTCCCGTTACACCTGCCTGGCTGAGTCCCGAGTTACTACAGGCTAGCTTGCCACTCTGATTGGGCATCTAGTTTGGACTCTAGGTCTTGTTAGCCCGTAGTCATTCAGTTGAGTCTCATTTGGTGTGTTTGCTTGCATCATCATGTCTACCCGGAATGGAGTACCCTACCAACCTGGTCAAACCCAACCTGATTTAGAGGCCATGGTTAGAGCTCTTACTGAGAGTATGAACAAATTGAGTCAGGATGTGACTGCTTCTGTTACCCAGTGTAAAGAACAAGTCCATGAGAATTTTACCCAGCTTAGGGATCGAGTCCAAGTACTTGAGAAACGTAGACATCAAAATTGGACCCCTGATCCAAAATTTAATAGGCCCCAACCTCATCCATGCCAGGAGCCTAGGAGGACCTTATACTGTGATCCCGAGCATAACCTTAGAAAGCCTAACCATGATATCTATAGTGTGGATCGTGACTATGAGAGGTCCTTACAATATTCTAGACCAGTCACTCAATAACCCATGTCTTCTAGATCAAACCATTTAGATCCACACCCATGCCCAAGTAAGGTCTCTACTAGCTTGAAACCCTGTGTGACCCAGGTTCCTATATCGCAAGAATGTTTGTTTTATGAAGAAAGAGGCCATAAATCTAGTCAGTGCCCATGCATAGGACTGGCTTGTACACAGCTAAGTGGTAAGAATCCTAAGGATGACATTAATGAGGGAGAACCCAAGCCTACCAATGAGGAAGAACGGTTAGGTATGACAAGCCTAGAATCAGTTGGCCCGATTACCACTGACCCGAAACCCATTGATGATGGCATCGAGGAAGTATATGATGCTGGCTTGAGTCTAGTTGATGAATATGAGGGGGAAGAACTTGAAGAATGTGACATCGATACTATTGGTTCCTTACCTGAGGAGACCTTGGAGAGCAACCAAGTGGTAGGACCTAGTTCAGAAATTCAAGAGATTTGTGAGAATCAGGTTCCTTTAGTCAAATACCCCCAGAAAGAACTCATAGTGTTAGCCCAAGCTATCAGTTCGTACCCTCTAATGACAGTCATTCCCCAAGTACCAATTGAAGATCTTTGCACTGAACTATTTAAGTTTGCCCACCCTATGGTAGATCCTCTCCTTAGGATGACTGAATCAAGCCTCTTACAATTGGACCTTGTCCCATGCGCAGCCACTAAGGTCTCTCCGGTAATCTCAGTTGAACATCCTTGTCTTGAGTGGATTGATTCACCCAGTCCTGTAGAAGTCCTCCTTATGGCCCCAGACCCCTTTCTTCGCATGACTAAGCTACCCTTCTATAGAGTATACCTTTCCTCACCCATAGGTCAAATTTCAAGTCTTGAGGTCATCATCCATAGACCCTTCCATGAATCATTCTTTAATCCATCTCTTGAGAAAGTGGATCATTATTTGCTTAGAGAACAAACCTTAACTATTGCAATCACATGTCCTAGGCTACTTCCCGAACCATCTCTTGATCCATTCATGGGAGTAGCAAACTTTTCCTTTCGTAAGGATGACCAGTTGACACTCATAGATCACCATTCAAACCTTCAGGTCACCACCTTTAGTCAACAGGTAATTCGAGACTCCACCTCATATCTCCTCCCATTCTCTAGGACTTCTAATGCTTCTTACACCATCCAAGTATACTTTGTCAAAGTCTTTAGAGTGAACCACGTGTCAGAACCTATTAGGTTTGCCACCTACTTCTGGAAGACCTTATGGCACCTACTAGGCACCCATGATAAGTTTTCATGCTCTGCATGCCATCCTCTGACCCAAGGTCAAACCTAGAGAGCCGTAGTTTGTTAGGTTTAGACCTAGGTTCCTTTGAATAAAGTCCATTCTTTAGGAATGCATCGCCAATCGAGTTTAGGACATTGTCTCAGATTTTCAGAGCACCAGGAATTGGGATTTGTATTTTGTCCAGGGCTGAAATTACATTCAATGTTTCGATCAATAGGTCTATATAGGCTAGAGTCCCTTTGAAATTGTTCATGGATACAAGCCTCACACACCACTTGATCTGATTTCACTATTAGCCCACACACACAAGTCTCTTGATGCACTTGCATAGCATGTAAAGGACTTGCATAAAGAAATTCATGCCAAAATAACTTTAAGTAATGAAACTTATAAGAAGTTGGCTGATTCTCAAAGGCGAGTCAAAACTTTTGACGAAGGAGACTATGTAATGATTAGGTTAAGGACTGAACGGTTTCCTCCTGGAACCGTTAGAAAGTTACATGCTAGAGGAGCTGGACCATTTAGAGTGGTGAAGAGAGTAGGGTCCAATGCCTATGTGCTCGAGTTGCCTTCAGAACTAGGCATTAGCTCCACTTTCAACATTACAGACCTAGTAGAGTATAGAGAGCCAGCTATGATTCCCAGTGAGCCTTTTTGAGCCTAATCCTGCTCTTGAGAGTGAACCCAACCCTGTGTGTCCACCAACAAACTGGCCTGTAGGGAAAGAGCAGATTGAAAAGACCCTGGATGATCAGGTTATCTCTACTCGTAATCGAGGATACCAAAGATACCTGGTCTGCTAGCAAGGAAGGCTAGATTCTGATAACTCTTGGATCTCCCGAGAAGAATTACAAGAATTGGACCCAGACCTCTTGGAGAGATACCAGAGCCAGCTTGATCCATACTCGACAGGGTCGAGTTCCTCCCACCCCGGGAGAATTGGTGCGGGCACCAGACTCAGAAGAAGACTTCAGGGCTCCATCTGGATCTCTGATTGACATTGCCCGAAGAATTAGGGTTTTCTGGTTTTGTAATAAGGGTTGACTTGGTCAACTCAATTTTAGTTTGAGTCTGTATTTCCTTGCAATTTAAATTTTGTTGAGTCATGTTGACTCAATACAAGTCCTAGTAGTGGTCTAGGTCTTCTCCAAGGTGCCACATTTTCTCCCAGGACCAAGCAAGTGGGCACCACACTCCCAGCCACACGCCAGAGTCCAAGAGGTGCAACATCTCCATCCAGTGTGCCTTGGTCCCCACACCACAAGAAAGCAGGTCCCTTCTTTCATGCGCCACTTGGTAGAGAAATCCATCAAGATACTTCAATCCAAGGAGGAGCCAACTTCTTTCCAGATAAACCCAAGCCAGGATGGCAAGAATTTTTCTTGAAGAGAGGATCAAGGAGGTGCCCCACAATGTTCCATAAAAACCCAAGTTATAAAAGGGAAGAGAGCATGACTTGGGGAGAAAATCAAGGAGGCACCCAAAAGTTTCCTAAAGTGCCAAAGCCATGAAAGGAAGAAGCCTAAACTTGTGGAGCAAGACTAGGAGGTGTCCAAAAGAGCCAAACCATGAAGGGAAAATCCTTGATTCATGGAGAGATACTAGGAGACACCCCCATAACCTGCCATTTGGAGCTGATTTTCAAGATTTCTTGGAGTTTTTGGGCTGCCCACTCATGGAAGGAGTCTTGGGAAGAGAATTTGATGCCTAAAGTGTGGGTTAGTCCTATTAGTCCCACATGGGAAGTGTATGAAATTTTATTTCTTTGTTATGTCTATATATTCAACTCTATGTAACTCTTGAAAAAAGGATGAATAAAATCAATTTCTTTGTGAGCAACTTTGTGTTTCTCTCTTCCGCACTTGTATTCAAGTGTTGAGCTCCGTGAGGGAGTAAATCCGGGTTCCCTAGGAACCTTGAGGAGGTGTGAGATCTCCAACCCCAAAACCCTAGCTTAGTCCACCCATCTCTACTCCACCACCACCAAACCCTAATTTTCCATCTACATCCCACGGCCCCTCTCTTCCACATAGAGGCCGACCACCAGCAACCAGGTTCATATCAACTGTTTCAACTACAGAGCAAGTTCAAAGAAGAGTCAGATCAGTATCAAGATCTCCAAAACTTCTACATCCAACAATCTTCATTAAGTCCTCAGGTCAGTGTCTTTCTTTGAGTTTCTGGTTCATTTTTTTGTTCTTCTTCTTCCAGATCCTGAGTTCGAGAAGAAGGCTAACCTTGCCATAGGACTACAATCCGAGGATCCATTGCGAAGATACCTCGTCTCCAAGGATCCTACAATCTGCTCGAGAGTGTCCTTCAATTGAAGCAACGAGAGATATCACAGTCAGGTATAAAACCTTCTCTTCTCTCTTCGTCTGTTTCTTGAAAGAGGAGTAAACCCTAGGTTTGGGGGTTTCTCAATCCCCAACGATCCTACTTCTGAGTTACTCTGATAATCCACTCCTTTTAATTGTGCTTTCTGTCATTTCTTAGTTTCTTTCAACATTAGTTTATCTTTCCTTTGAGTCAAAGCCGACTTCTGAAAATAAATAAATAAAAAAAATACATTAATTTTAATTTACTTCCGCATCGCATCATCTTTTTTGTTCTTCATCATTTTTGGTATCAGAGCTTTCGTTCTGCATCATTCATCCATTGTTGGGACTTTTTCATTATTTGACAATCAATCAAATATTGTTGAATTGATGAGCACATTTTTCTATAAAAATAAACTTCAAAGAAATTATTAGCACTCAACTTATACTTAAGCATTTTGTTTATCATCAAAATCAATAACGGAGTCAACAAACTCTCCCTTTTTGATGATAACAAAACCTTTAAGTATAAATTTCATAATAAGCTTTTTAAAGAAAAATTTTCAATGTGCATAGAGCTTATTGTAATAGATATAGAAATAGGAAAAGAGATGTTGACTATAGATTTTAAAATTCTCTTTTGAAATTGATTTGAGCTAAGAGTATCAGAGCTTGAACATATATATAAGAAATAAATTTATGTATCATGATACTCTAAAGAAAACATGCTCGAGAGTAATAAATTCAGCAATAGAATACTGTGAAGAGTATAAATACTCCCGCTGAAGAGATGATCTATAAAATTGATTTCTAAAGATCTTTTAATGATAATAGACTGAAATTTAAGCATATAAAAGTAAGAATTGGATATGAAAATTCTAGTAAAATAGATTTTCCAATTTAAAGGAGGGATTACTCCCCCTTACATAATGAACAAGAATTTTTCTAATTTAAAGCATTTTTCAAAGCATTTTGCTAAATTTTTGATTTTAAGCTTTTTTCAAAAAAACCTTATCTCTCATTTTACTTACTTATTAATACTTATTTCTCATTCACTTCACATTTATACTTATTTCTCCCCCTTTTTGTTATCATTAAAAAGGAAGGAAGAACATTAAATAAACATTGAATTAAATAAAGCATTTCATTCATTTAAATTCATAACATGAAGTAAAAGAAAATGTTTCATTCATTTGATACAAGATTGAGACAAAAGAGTAAATAAACATCAAAAGAAACATACAACAAGTACAAAAATGTACTTGTTGTAAATATAAAAACTATCCTAAGCATCATCCTCATCATCTGAGGATCCAATTTCGATCGGTCCAATATCAGTAAAAGCACGAGATCATGGCCACATAGATCAAAGATCACGAAGATGAGTCCTGGTCGGTCTGGATGGAACATGATAACCTCGTCCTCTACATCTAACATAAGTCCTCCCTCTAGCTGGAGCAGAAGAGGTAGAAGCAATGTCAGCAGTAGGAGAAGAACTGATCGGAGTGACAGTCTCAAAAACTATAGGATGTGGTGTATGATCAAATAAAGGACTAGAATCAAGATGATGGAAACCAGGAGTATAAAATCCTAGTTCCTGGATAAGGGAAGATGTATGTAATGATGGAGAAATAACATGTGTATTAATAATAGGTGTATCAACTGAAGAAATGATAGGTGTGAGTATAGGAATGGTAGAATGATCAGCTGGTCTAGAAAGAGTTGTGGGTAGGATAGGAGTCTGGAAGGATGAACTCAATGGATCATGAATGGGACTCCTAGGAGGGTCGGCTACTGTTTCTAGCACTGGCTCTGTCATCAGATCTGGAAGGTCAAACTCATCAGAGTTACTCACATTATCATCATCATCCATGATTGGTCCCGGAGCAGGTGGAACTACAACAAAATTAGCTGGAGCTGAAGAATCGGGAACACTCCTAGAAGAGGGTCAACTTAAAGCGGACAGAATGGCAAAGATACCATCTCTCAAACCTCGATGGCTCTCTCTAGTCTCTATAATAAAACTATCGACTCGCTGATGAATGATCATAATCTCTATCTAAATGTGAGCGACTCTATCCTTAAGAATCTCGAAGCTCCTAGAATATCTAATCATGCAGGATCGGGCTGAGGAGCAGGCTCTGGCTGTGCTGAAGGCTCAGGCTAAATCTCAGGCATGTCAAAGTGTGTCTCTGAAGGTCTTGCCTCATCCAAAAGTATGTGCTCCTCCTCCGCTATATCCTCATCTCTGTCAGCAGCCTGACCTGATACTCATTGTCTCCATTGGACTTTGACTAGCTGAAACCCCATATGGTGAAGAGATCTAATGCCATAGACATCAGTGTGCAGTAACATCTGATAGGGCTCATCATCCATAACAACACCGTAAACCTTGAAGAGCAAAGTCAAGCCCATATCGTAGGGTAAACACAGTCTCTGACTCATAGATGTCTCCATCATCTAATATACCATAAGTACTGGTAGGCAAATAGGAGTATGCTGAACCAGAGACACCATCACTAGCTGCTCTCTTACTGTGATGAAGTTGAAATGATCGATCTTCAGTAGAAGGATTCGTGCAACAATGTGATGCAGCAACCTCATCTCAGCTGAAAGTCTGGATGCAACAATAGTGGCTCCCTTAGGCAAGACATGTGACTCAAAAATACATTGGAGACCATTGAACCTATCTACTAAGCTGTCAACCAAAGATCCTCTCATGGATATGTCCCATACTCTACTCAGAATCTTTGCTATCACTAGGACATCTTTGCCATGGACCTCTGCGACCCATCCATCACTGCCACAGGCAAAAGATCAATAGAACTCTTGTATCAAGCCAAGGTAAGATCTCTCTGTCAAAGAGCAGAATGGAACCAAACCAGCATCCCTGAGCCACTAGCCTATCCAAAAATGCTGCTGGTCAATGAATGCGAAGTCCACACGGCATCCTCCAACGATGGTCTTCGTACCCATCCAACTATCTGCAGGAAAAAGAGATCGAGCAGGGACATCCGATGCACTAGCTTCATGTTTGGCCTTTGTTCTTCTTTCTTCTTCTTGATTGGATAGCCGTGGATGATGGACAACTTGCTTCCTAGCCCCCATTCCACAAAATCAAGGATTGAAGTACTAGAGGAGAGGAAATCTAGGATTTTAATGATCCAAAAATGAAATGGAAGAGGGAGAATGCCGAAGACCGAATCAAAAACCATCCCAAATATGAATTTGAGAGGGTTATAGTTGAAAACTGGAGGGAAGCAGCGGATAGAATGGAGTTAGGGCAGGTGTCGGCTTGACTTGGCAAAGAAAAGATCATAAAAATACCTCATTTTGGGTTTTTATCTCAATCTGTTGCTATTCAAGTGTCGATTCACAATACAGGGCCAAGTGTCGACACTCCGACTTAAAACCAAAGAAAAATAAAAAATGAAGCAATGATCAAAATCAATAGACTTGTAATGGAATTCAAAGAAATTAAATATGATTGTTATCAAAATTGATCTTTCATGGGTCAAAGATTAGAATTTTTCAATCAAAAGCATTGATGACCCCAAGCTCTCTTCTAATCATACTGAACCGATCTTCTTGAAGAGGCTTAGTCAATATATCAACTAATTGCAATTTAGTAGAAATAAATTCAAGCACAACATCATTATTTTCGACATGATTTCTAATAAAATGATGCCTAATTTCAATATGCTTGCTTCTAGAATACTGAACAGGATTTTTAGTTAAGCAAATTGCACTAGTATTGTTATATTTTATAGGTGTCTTAGTTAATTTGATTCCAAAATCTTCAAGTTATTGCTTAATCCATAATATTTGAGCACAATAACTTTTTGCAACAATATACTCAGCCTTAGTTATGGATAGTGCAATTGAAGTTTGTTTCTTGCTAAACCAGAAGATTAAGTTAACTCCAAGAAATTGGCAAGTTCTACTAGTATTTCATCAAAATCAATTCATTCCTTTTGATTGTAGCCTTTAGCAACTAGCCTAGCTTTATTTCTGGTTACAATTCTATTTTCATCTAATTTTTTCCAAAACACCCATTTTGTGCTAATAATAGAAACATTTGATGGTCTTTCTATTAATGTCCAAACATTATTTCTATCAAACTGAATTAGTTCATCATGCATAACATTTATCCAGTTACGGTCTTTTTCAGCATCTTCAAAATATTTAGGCTCTACTTGAAAAACAAAAGCAATATAATCATATTCATTTCTAATTGATGATCGATTTCATATCCCTTTTGATGGATCACCTAGGATTAGTTCCCTAGGATGTCCATGAGCATACCTCCACTCCTTAGGTAGATCTTGATGCTTGGGTGTGGTTTGTATGGCTTCTTCTCTTTCACATTTATCTTGATCTTCTTCACTTTGTTGCAAGGGTTGATCTTCGAATATTAGCTTCTTTAGCTTTTCAACACTTGCACATGCATCAGATGTATCCTCTTTTCTAGAGGATTTGTTAGTAGACACTTTGAAAACTGCATGTACAAACTCCTCTACAACTAGGCTCTTTTGTTAAAAATTCTGTATACCCTGCTTAATGTAGAATATCCTAGAAAGATACTGTTGGTGTGGAGTCCCTGGATCGGCCGGTCGGAGCTGCTGCATCGCAGGACCGCTCCCTGGTTCACCTGCTAAACAGGTCCCTTGCCGGAGTTGTTCTGGTGGGGGACACTCCGATGCCTAAGTCAGTGGCGGTCCTAGCCACAGAATGGGGAAGGGTGCCAAGAGTGCGAGAGGAAAGCTCTTTGAGAATATATGAGAGTATGTGAGCAAGAGTTTTAGCATACCTCTCGAGCTATCCTTCTTACCATTATTTAAAAGAAGGCCCCCGGCCTGCAGCCTGCTCTTTCTTCGATGATCATGTGGAGCTAATCTCTCAAATGATTGGTGATCATGGGTTGTCATTGAGCAGTTCTGACAAGATCGGAGGCGTGGCAGCAGGAGTTGCGCGCCATGATCATGGCATAATGAGTGTCGATTGTAACCGTTGGTTATAGTTGCCTTTCTAGACCAGATTGTGGTCCAAGCTTTGGGATTACCCTTGGGTGGGTCGAAGACTAGGTATTTGCCTCGGGGTTGAAGATCGGGTCTATAGCGGGGATCGAAGTTTGCGCCTTCGAAAGTCAATGAGAAACTCGATCTTTGGTCAAGGGAAAAGACGTTATCCAAAGGATTGGCCACCAGATGTTGTGGTCCGGTGTGAAGCCTTAGGTCGCCCATAATTGGCATGTCCCTTTCTTGGTCCGAAGTCCGTGGTCTGGAGAGAAAGGACTTCGACCAGTCGAACCGGAGTTTGGGCCATAGCTGAACCAGAATATCCCAATAGTTGCCCCCCTACTCTAAGTTTTCGAAGTGGAGATTTGAGAAGTGAGAGTATTAATGCCTTGTCATTTTCCTCCTGGGAGATGGTGTAGTGGATGATTACGGGATCCTTGATTGGACTATCCATCACGATCTGGGAATCAGATGTTGGACAGCTGTCACTCTCGGGTTGGGGAAGAAAGAAAAAGTGGGTGGCCCTGGGGCCATCTTTCCTTTTCCCATTGCACGATGGTTGAGCCAATCTTTTGGTAAAGATTCTAATGGTTGCGGTGGCTCCTCCCTGTCTATTGGATGATGGGCGTGCCTCATCCTGGCGGTTAGTTACAGGTGGGTTACCTCCCAGGGTAACCTTGGGTCAATTCAACCCTTGTGGGGCTCCAGAGACCCCTGCTTTTCTTTTAGGGAAGGGTGAAGGTCCGGCCAGGGAAGCTTCTCCAACCTCGTCTCATCCTCTACCCAAACTGTTCTAGACTGCCAGTCTATTCCACAAGTAGAATCTTCTTTCTGTTCCCTTGATTCATTCTTTTGTCATGGAAGAGACCGTAGTGAGTCAGGGGGAACAGGTTGGGCCCTCGGGGGCCGGCGACGTAGTAGGTCCAGAGTTGATTTCAAGCTCAGTTTCTCAGGGTAAGGTGGCCCTTCATTGGAAACGCTATCATATTCCTGAGGAGTTTCCCTTCGTTCTCCCTACACTTGAGGAGCGAATGAACGAACCTCCCCCTGGGTGCCTAGCCGTATACGAAGATCATCTGAAAGCTGGTCTTCGATTTTCCCTGCACCCTTTCTTCATCAGGATCTTCCGCTTATACCAAGTGGTACCAGCACAGTTGATCCCAAATAGCATCAGGAACATTTGTGGATTTCTGGTTATGTGCAGCATCGCAAACATAGAACCTAGGACCAATCTGTTCACGGCCCTTTTCAATCTCGAGAGGGATTTCCACAACAACGGATGGTGGGTGATTGGCCCTAGATCAGGTCGCAGGGTCATCAAGGATATGCCCGGCGCCATCCACGGGTGGAAACCCATTTTTGTGTTTGTGTTGTCTCTTGATCCATGGGGCTTCGGTACGGTGTGGAAGAAACCTCTCCTAACCGCCAATGATGGGAAGAAGGTCTTGGCGGCCGATCAATCGGACTACGACCTTTTGGTCAACTCTAAAGTTTCCCCCATCCGAGAACTGTTGGAGGAGAGAAATCTCCAACGGGCAGGAATTAGCAGATTCCCCTTATTAAATATAATGATAGGAATTTCTGCACCTCTTTCTTGGATTTATTATAGCTCACTCAATTGAAGTGAAATCTTTTGCTTGCAGGCGGCGGGATGAAGCCTGGTTTGAGCTGGCTCCATCAAACTTCGGAGAAGAGGGTAGCGCAAGCCCCTCTTACCAGGTTTGCATTTCAGAAGAGGGCTCGAAGGGATGGCCCCGAAGGGGACCAAAGCACTTCATCTTCCCGGGGGACCTTAAGGGAAGACGTAGTAGCCACGGAAGGGGCTCCGTCAAGACCCCATCCAGTCGAAGCTCCACCGGTGACTGTTTCCCCAGTCCGCACAACGGGGAGCCCATTCCGGGAAGTTGATGTGCCACCGTTTTGCCCCCCTGCCACTGATAGGGGCAAAGTGTGGCAAGTCAAAGGAGAGTTCGCCCGCGGGGCTTCCTTAGTTGGAGGCCATTCGACAAACTCTTTGGAGCTTTCACCTACAGGGTGACTGCTGGTCCCGGTCGTAGCTAGGCAGGCATTGAAGGGTATGCTTTTACCTCACAACTTGGTTGTTCTTCGGAACCGGAGCCTTCCCAGGGTGTCCAATTCTACCTTCTCTGCCCTGCAACAGGTATGATCCTCGCCATCCTTTTTGTGTTGAGAGTTGTTCGATTCATGACCCCTCTCTTTTGATGCAGTTGGTCTACGACCTTACCTTCATGGAGGAGGGCCTGGGGAATTTAGACAACCTCATCCATAGCCTTAAGGAGGAGCTTTAGACTACCAGGGCTGCCAAGAAAGTAGCTGAGGAGCTGAAGCAGTCCATGGAGGACCGTCTTGCCTGGGTGAATGATGAAGTTCGCGAACTGAAGGGAGAGCTGAAAAGTGCCTATCTGATATGGCGGGGCAAGAGGCAGGGTAGCGGAGGTGCAAGAAACAAGTTGACTCCCTAGAACAGGCTACCAGGGAGGATCGGGAAAAAATAGGAAGCCTAGCCAAGGTGGTGGAGGAGGCTTCCAGGAAGGTCAAAGAGGCGGTCTTGGAGTCCGAAGCTGCTAAAGGGGAGTCTGCATCTTTGAAGAAGTGGGTAGACGATGACGTGGCTGATTTCAAGATGTCTCCGCAATTCCAGGTGGACATCAACGAAGCAACTTTGTATGGCTACCAGCACGGCTTCAACGACAGACTCTCTAGGGTGAAGGAGGCCTTCCCCCATCTCGACCTCTCTAGCATTCCTCCCTTCGATATAGCTGGAGAAGAAGAAGATTAAGTGGAGGGGGTCGAAGCCATAGTAGAGGCCGAGGAGGCGCCATGTCCGGAGGAGGAGGCCATTACCTTAGTTGAAAATCTGGAGGTGACCCCAACTCCGATCCCGGTTCAGGAGGAGGCTCAGGCCGGAGGAGTCCAAGCCGAAGGTTCTCCGGTCCCGGCACAGATTGATGTGGTCCTCTCAGAGCAAATTGATAAGTTACTCCAGTCCTATGGTGTGGAGTCTTCTCCTGCTGATGTTGAGTGACTTGAGTCATTCTGGATGTATTTTCCTTCTTTCTTATTTGTATCATCAATGAACTTTGTATGACAACTCTAGATTTTGAAATGAATTCCCCTTTCTTTGCATATGCCATGTTGTGCTTCATGTGTAGCTCAAAACGGTTTTACCGTTCTTTCTTCTGCTTAGTCGAACAATCGTGTTCGAAGGCCGTTCAGTCGATGAAGACGAACTCTGGAACGGACCGGAACTCCGTTGCCGAAGATTGTCACCTTCCTTCGGATGTTAAGTTTGTCCGTTAGGGCGGACAAGAGTCATCTCCCTGCCAATCAGCAATTAGGGAGACTTGATTGTGATCATTGTTGTCCACATGGCACATCGGCATTTGTAGAATCATGATTTCTTGTGCCTTATGAGCCACCGGATCTCCTTTTTCCAAAAAGAAACCATTAATGATGCCGTCGCACGGTGAGGATTTCTCCGGATTCGAAGCGATGGCAGTTGTTGTCTTGGGGATGACTCCCGAGCGACATTCTGGTTCTCGAAGCGTCGCTCGGATATGTGGCACTTTCTAATACGGCTGGGAATGACGTGGGGACGCCTACCCGCAGTCGGTCGTGGGTGCAGGGTCTTTATAAATGGGACCCTGCCTTCTGCTGTCAAGGGCCATCATTTTTGTAGACTTCTTCCCTCCATTAATAATAATGATGTTCAACACTTCTGAGCTCCATCGTGCGACAAAGAGAAGGGCCATCGATCCGAAAAGGAAGTGAAGTTCGGAGTCTCTTGGGCCAGGGGATGATGAAGAGGAGCCTATCATGGACCACCTTAAGACGAAGGTCCGCCTGTTGGAGGCTCGATTGAGGGAATATTAGGCCAAGGTCATGGTGGTGACTACGGCGATGGAGGAAGCAAGGAGGGAGGTGGCGGACGCCATCTCGAACTTCAAGGCTTCTACCGCCTTCAAGGACGAACTCATCAGGGTGGCTCTGGATTCCTTCCACCAGGGGTTCCGGGAATGTTGGAGGAAGGCCTCCAAGTTTTATAACTTGAAGGGCCCGGACAACAACAAGCCCTCCGTTCCCTTTCCCAGACATGAATTTGATTCCGACTCTGATGAGGGGTCGGATTTTGGTTCGGACAGGAACCCTGGGGGCCCTTCGTCTCCCCGCCGGTACGTGAAAAACCCGGTGGTGGGTTATTGAAAATTTTCCATATTTTCCTGCTGCTGCTACTTTGTTTTTTATATGTATATCTCTTCATGAGAGTTTCTTTTTCTTTTCTTGTTCTCTCTTTATGAGAGTTTTTCCTTCCTTTTCTTTTGTGTGTGTAAAAAATTGAAAGAAATGAAATATCCTTTCTGTTACCTCTTCCCATGCTCTTCTAGCAATATGTTGTATGATGATTTGTCTGTAATGTAGACTCCATGGACCATCTTTAGTCTATAGGGAAGAAGTGAGGTTAGTTGGACCATTCTAAGAATGTCTGTTATCGACAGAAAGGACAATAGTGGTCCTTTTAGGCACATGTTCGGATTTACCGTAGGGTAAGGTGTTTACACCATCCCTGTGCACTTTTTGTCGTGATTAAGATTGGCTATTCAAGCCCGCCTCAATGCATCTTCGGATTTACTGTAGGGTAGGTTACGAAAACCATCCCTATGACTTTAATCTTTTTAGTGGCCTGGTTAGACCATCCATTATGCTCGTCGGTTATACCGATAAGGTGAGTGGATCAAACTCTCCTTTGCATAGTTAACCAATTTTTCAGATCAGGTCACTCAGGCTGTTGTCATTCAGTCGATTCAACTAGCCGTTCTGAGTTGAGTAGGGTTGAGTAGCTTTGTACAGGAATTTTAGAAACTCATTCATTGATAGTATTTGTGAAGGTTTTGTACATTCCATGGTCGGGATAGGGTCTTCTCCTCCAGGGTCTTGAGTCGATATGTTCCTGGTCAAATGATTTCCTCAACTTCATATGGTCCTTCCCAGTTGGGGGAGAGTTTACCCTGTTTCGTTGGCCTGGATACTTCTGCTCTTCGCAATACCATGTCTCCCGTGCAGAAAGTTTGCTCTTTCACCCTTGAGTTGTAGTACTTGGTGACCTTCTGCTGGTATGCCACCATCCTTATCTGGGCTTGCAGCCTGGTGCTTGATAACAAGTCCAGATCAATCCTTCTGTGGTCGAAATTCTCAGGCTCTTCATAGTTGTCAATTCTCAAGGACTGCAAGGAGACTTCAATTGGTAGCACGGCTTCGGTACCGTATACCAGGTTGAACGGAGATTCGCCGGTGGCCGTTCTCGGGGTAGTTCGATATGCCCAAAGAATGGAGGTTAGTTCTTCGGCCCAAAGTCCTTTGACGAGGTTCAACCTTGTCTTCAGACCATGGAGGATGGTCTGGTTAGTGACTTCGGCTTCTCCGTTGGACTATGGATGAGCAACGGATGTCAGCCGATGCTGGATATGGTACCGATCATAGAAGTCCTTGATCTTTGGATTGTCGAACCGTCTCCCGTTGTCTGTGATGATGACATATGGGATGCCGAACCTGAATATGATGGAATTTTTTATAAAATTTTCCACCTTTCCCTCTGTGATCTGGACCAGTGGTTCGGCTTCTACCCACTTTGTAAAGTAGTCGATGGCCACTAGGAGAAACTTTCTTTGCCCTGATGCTGGTGGGAATGGGCCAAGAATGTCCATCCCCCACTATGCAAAAAGCCATGGAGCTACCAGTTGAGTCAGGTGACTCGCAGGTTGTCTCTATATATTGGCATATCTCTGGCATTGGTCACACTTTCGCACAAAATCAGTTGAGTCCTTCTGGATAGAGGGCTAGTAATACCCCTGTCGAATGATCTTGTATGCCAGAGATCTACCTCCCAAGTAAACACCTTATATGCCCTCGTGGACCTCTCTCAATACATAATCTGCATCGGTGGGTCCTAAGCATTTTAGTAGTAGCTGGGAGAATGATCTCTTGTAGAGGGTTCCGTCTAAGATGACATACTGAGATGCCATCTAACGGATCTTCTTGGCCTTTGCCTTATATTCTGGTAGTTCTCTCTCATTCAAGAACATGATGATGGGATCCATCTAGCTTGGCTCAGTGTTGATCTGGCATACCTCTGCAGCCTCTTCGACTATGCTTGGAGTTTCAAGATGTTCAACAAAGGTGTGCTTGAGGGACTCCGGTGCTGTAATTGCCAGTCGAGACAATGCATCCACCCGGGAGTTCTCTAATCGTGGAACATGGATGATCTCAAAATGTTCCAGTTGGGAAGATAAAGCCCGTACCTTCTCCAGGTATTGCACCATGGTTGGATCTTTGGCTGCATACTCTCCGTTGACTTGATTCAAAACCAGTTGAGAATCTAAGAATGCTCGAAGTTGCTAGACTCCTAGATCATTGGCGATCCGAAGTCCGACGAGCAGGGCTTCGTATTCGTCCTGATTATTGGAGACATGGAAGGAGAAACGGAGTGCGTACTATATGGTATGGCAGTCAGGCTCGGCCAACATGAGTCCAGCCCCGCACCCAATAGTGTTGGAAGCTCTGTCCATGTGAAGCACCCAAACGGACTTCATCTCCTTCGGGGCTTCTTCTTCTATCGAAGATGCTTCATTTTCGGACTTCCAAGTGCACTCAGCCAAAAATTCGCAGAGCACCTGGGCCTTCATAGTCGCTTGGGGCTGGAAGCTAATATCAAATTTACATAGCTTCACAACCCACATGGCTATCCATCCAGAGGTATCCAGAGATCAGAGAACGGCCTTAAGAGGTTGATTGGTTAGCACCACAACTACGTGGGCCTGAAAATATGGCCATAGTCGCTTTGCCGCAATCACTAAGGTATAGATCAGCTTCTGCATCCTCGCAAATCATGTTTCTGCATCATGCAGGACCTTGCTGATATAGTAGATCAGCTTGTGAGATCCATTTTCTGCTTTCCGGACAAGAACCGAGCTAACTGCTTCATCTAAAGTAGAGAGGTACAGGAAGAGGACCTCGCCTTCTTGTGGTTTGGAAAGCAATGACAGGGTCTCCAGATACTTCTTCAGCTCCTCAAAGGCAACACGACAGTCTTCAGACCATTCAAAGCCCTTTGATTGTAGGAGTACCTTGAAGAAAGGAAGACATTTCTCGGCTGACCAAGAGATAAATTTGCTTAGGGAGGTAATTCTCCTTGTCAACTGCTGGACTTCCTTTTTGCAGGAGGGATGTCTCATATCTTTCAGGTCTTGAATCTTCTCAGGGTTTCCCTCAATCCCATATTTAGTGACAAGGAAGCCCAGGAATTTCCCTGAAGTGACCCCAAAGGCATACTTTGCTGGGTTCAGCTTCATGCAGTAGCACCTTAGAGCACTGAATGACTCCTCCAAGTCGTGAATGTGGTCTCTCCGGAGGAGGCTCTTGAAGATCTTGTCGTCAACATAGGCCTCCATGTTCCTCCCAAGTTGCTTTTCGAACACCTTATTGATTAGCCTTTGAAATGTCGCTCCAACATTCTTGAGGCTGAACGGCATCATCTTGTAACAGTAGAGACCTTTGTCAGTGATGAAAGCCATTTTCTCCTCATCTTGTGGATCCATTCTAATTTGGTTGTAGCTGGAGAAAGCATCCATGACGCTCAGCAACTACTGGCAGGCAGTAGCGTCGACTAGCTGATCAATCTTCGGGAGAGGGAAGCTATCTTTTGCGCAAGCTTTGTTGAGGTCTGTATAGTAAATGCAGGTCCTCCACTTGCCACTAGCTTTCTTTACCATTACCATATTGGCCAACCACTCGGGGTAGCGGGTTTCTCTGATGAACCCTGCTTTAAGGAGCTTGCCAACTTCTTCGTCCACAGCTTGCTATCTTTCAGGAGCAAAGATCCTTTTCTTCTGCTATACTGGCTTTTACCCAGGGATTACTTCTAGCCGATGAGTAATTACTTCGGCAAGAATCCTTGGCATATCCGAAGCTGACAAGGTGAAGACATCAGCGTTGTCCCTGAGGAAACGGATCAACTCCGTTCTGGTTTCCTCATCTAGTGTGCTCTCGATCTACACAACTCTGGAGGGATCTTCCTTTGTCAAAGGTACTGGGACGGTCCTCTCCATGGGCTCACCATGATTTGTAGTCGCATCCTTCGGATCTAGCTGATCCGGAGTTGTTGAATCCTTGAAATATCTGTCTTCAATCATCAGACACTGCCATGCCATCCTCTGGTTTTCTCTAACTTTTCCAACACCATTCCTTGTGGAGAAGCACACTAAGAGGTAGTGAGAGCAGATCATGGTCCGGAACTTGTTCAATGCAGGCCACCCCAGAATAATATTGTATGCTGAGGGGATCCGGACTACCGTGAAGTTGATCGGCAGTGTCTTTTATCGAGGTTCGGTGCCAAGGGTTACAGGCAACACTATTTCTCCCTTGGCATAAACTTGATTACCCTCGAAACCAGAGAGCGGTATGGGGGATCTTGCAGTTGATGTCTAGGCAAACACATTTTAGAGAATGCATCGTAGATCAAGACATCAATCGAACTTCTATTATCTACAAGGATTCGATGTACATTATAATTGGCCACTACGGCTGAGATTACAAGAGGGTCGTCATGTGGGAGCCGAACTCCCGCAAGGTCATCATCGGAGAAGAGGATGGCGTTGTTGTCTTTAAGTCGCTTTGGGGCTTCGTCCTCATCCCTTCTCTAGTTAGTGGGTCGGTGTATCATCCCTACACCTCCATTGGTGGGCCTTTGATTTGGTAATTCGACCTTTTCAAGAGGTGGCTGGGGGATAGTTGCTTCCGACCGAGGTCCTTGGTGACCGATGTACCGCCCCATGTACCCTCTCTTGATAAGATCTTCAATCGCATCCTTCAGTTGGATGCACTCATCTATGTTGTGGCCGTGGTCCCGGTGGAATCAGCAATATTTGTTCCTATTCCTGACGAAAGAGGAGGCCTTCATGGGATGGGAACGTTGGAGATAGTTCTCCTTCTCTATGTCCATGAGGATCTTCTCTCGAGGGAGGTTGACGGGGGTGTAGGAGTCGAATCTTCCTCCCAATGCTCTGGGCCTGGGAGGACCTCTTCGGCGGTCTGTATATTTGCCGTCGTTGTTATTGGAAGTTTGGGAACCTTGTGTTAGCTTTGGCTCCTTAGTTTTGATGATTAACAAAAGGTTGAGTATATGTTTGGACTAATGTTTCATTTCAAGATAAAGTTTCAGGCCTTAGGTTATTCAAAAAGAGTATCAAGAGTACAATGATGAAACCAAGTTTGCTTGATTTGGGAAAGAGCTCTTCTACCTTAAACAAGATCAAATTTCTCATATTGGACCTTCATATTGAGAAGTAATTGACAAAAGAAATAAAGGCCTAGAGAAACTCAAGCATGGAACGCACCTCTCCAGAGTTTCAGAAAATTTCAGACCAGAGGTCGACACCTTGCCAAAGGTCGACCACCAAAGGTCGACTTATGAAGAAAAGAAAAGTTCAGCAAGGCCGGCACGGCAAAATTTCAGTGGCACGCTTCAAAGGTCACCACCTGAGGTCGACACCTATCCAGAGGTCGACACCTTGCCAAAGGTCGACCACCAAAGGTCAACTCAGGAAGAAAAGAAAAGTTCAGCAAGGCCGGCATGGCAAAATTTCAGTGGCATGCTTTAATGGTCACCACCTGAGATCGACACCTGTCCAGAGGTCGACACTAGAGGTCAACTCATCGCCTGAGAATTCAAACTGGGGAGAACTATAGTTTTCTGGATTTTTATGTAAGATAAACTGGAGGTCGACTCATGAGGTCGACACTCGACCCAGAGGTCGACTCATGAGGTCGACTCATGGCATAACGGCTAGTTTTTCTGAACTTTTGATTTGATTTCTAACGGCCATAAATGACCATATTTTTGATTCTAACAGTCTTGTGGAGTTGTTTCAGCTTGAATGAAGTATTTAACCTCCACCTAACTTCAAAAAACAAAAGGAGACAAAGTGAAAAAGAAAAGAGTAAAAGTACAAAGCTTTCAATCAATCCTAAGCCAAAAAGAGAGAAAATCCAAGAGATTCCTTAGCCAAAAGTTTTCCATTTTTGAGGAATCCAGCTTTCAAGTCTTTGGCATTTAGTGAGGTCCAAGATTCCAAGAGGAAGACTTGAAGATTCTCCAACAAGAGCTACATCGAATTATTTTTTGCTCAAAAAGGAGTTTGTCTTGTTTTTATTCATTGTATTCATACTCTATTTGTGCTAGCCTAGTTTCAAGGGAATTTGAAACTAGTGTGAGCTTTGTTGGTGAACCAATTGATAAAACCAACTAGGGTTGCTTGTAAACCCGAAGCCAAAACAAGTGTGTAAGGTTTGTTGGTGAGCCTAGGTAACAAAACCAACTTAGGTTTTGACTTGTGAGCCTTGTAAAACAAGTCGGCTATAATCTAGAGAAGATTATAGTGGAAATTCTCAAGTAGAGCTTGGGGAGTGGATGTAGGTGCTAGGTGCACCGAACCACTATATGTTTTGTGTGTTTGCATTGCTTTACTCTCTATTGCTCTTGAAATGTTGTTATCTTTCATTGCTTCCGTTGCACAATTACTTAAGCACTATCACTCTTCACATTTGAAATTGATAGCACATATATTACTTTATTTTTTTAAAAAAGACCCAATTCACCCCCCCTCTTGGGAACCATATCTGGGCAACAAGTGGTATCATAGCACCAGTACTCTTTTGTAGGTCCAACGATCTTGAGTGAAAGATCATGGCCACCCTAATTGGAATGGGTGTAGTTGAAGGTCAAGCATCAAATCGCCCTCCTTTCTTTAATGGCACAAACTACACATATTGGAAAACTCTTATGAGCATTTATTTACAAGCTGTAGATTATAATATATGGAGAGTAATTACTAAAGGGCCTCATTAGCCCACTCACTTGGTTAATGGCATTATCACCCCAAAATCTGAAGAAGAATGGGATGACAATGACATCAAATAAGATGAGTTAAATGCAAAGGCGATGAATTTGCTATTCTGTGCACTTGACCCAAGTGAATTTAACAGAATATCAAATTGTATTTCCGCCAAAGAAATTTAGGATACACTTGAGGTTACCCATGAGGGTACACACCAAGTGAAGACCACAAAGGTGAACATGCTCATTCATACGTATGAGATGTTCAGGATGGAACCAACTGAAAGTATTAGTGAGATGTATACTAGATTTACCAATATAGTAAATGGTATGAGGAGTTTGGGAAAGATTATATCTAATGGTGAACTTGTTAACAAACTTCTCAGGTCTCTTCTGGCTTCATGGGATGCGAAAGTAACGGCCATAGAAGAAGCCAAGGATGTCAATACTCTACCTCTTGAGCAGCTTCTTAGATCACTGACGACTTATGAGCTTTCACTAAAATAGAAGACAGTGGACAATGACAAGAAAAAGAAAGCCATAGCCTTCAAGTCCACTACAAAGGAAGAGTCAAGTGATGAATCAGAAGAAGAAGCTGATGATGATGAGACAGCCCTCATTACAAGAAAATTCAGAAGATTCATGAGAAAAAAGAAGGGCTTCTACAAGAAAAGGCCACAAAAAGGTGATTACAATAAAGATAAAGAGAAAGAAAAAGAAAGGGATCCACCTATCTGCTTCGAGTGCAAGAAGCCTGGACACTATAAAATGGATTGCCCTTTGCTTAAAAAGAGTCGAAGGATGTTGAGAAAGAAAGCCATGATGGCTACCTGGAGTGAGAGTGAGGACTGCAGCAGTGATGAAGAGCAGCAGGAAGTCGCCAACCTATGTTTCATGGCCAATGAAGATGATGAGGTAAATTCTGAACCTGAAAATGAATTTACTTTTAATGAACTACATGATGCTTTTGATGATTTAGTTATGGAATATGAAAAACTAAAACTGAAAAATAAGAAATTAAGAAAGCTAAATCAAGAGCTTACCAAAAATTCAGATAAGTTTTCAACTGAAATTGAAGATTTAATTCAAGAAAACAAGAAATTAACTGAACATGTAAAGATCATGAAAAATGATAAGGACAATCTTATAAAAGAAAAGGATTCTTTGAAAAATAATAGAAGTTTTGAAATTAATGAGAAAATTGAAAAACAAAACAAAGAACTGTTGCTTCAAAGTAAGAATTACAAAGAAGAGTTAGAAAAAGTGAAACCTTTTGTAGAAAAGTTTACTTATAGTTCAGAAAAATTAAGTATGCTTTTAAACAGTAAACATGCAGATTTTAACAAAGCTGGACTTGAATTTAAGTCATAGAATCAGCAAAAACTTTTCAAAAACTTTTTCAAACCTGCATCTTCTAATATTACCTACTATGCATGTGGTAAGTTAGGACATAAATCATATATTTGTAATAGAAGAAAATCAAGTACCTTTGGAAAGATTTGAATTCCAAAAGGAACCAATTTGTCTAACCCTAAATGGTGTGGGAACCAGAATCAGGAAAAGACTCCAACCTATTCAATTCAAGTATGAGTCCTTATGGTTGGATTAGTCCTGTAACTAGTCCTGTAATTTCTCTTTCAATTTTGAGTCCAAATAATCTTGTAATTAATTTCGAGTCCATATTGGGTCTAGTCCAGTTGAAGTCAAAGTCTTAGTCCAATTAATTTGGAGTCCATGCTGGGTCGGGTCCAATTTGAAGCCTTAGTCCAGTTGAAAGTCAGATTTTGAAGCATCAAGACAAGTCCAAGGCCAAGTGGTGCCACATACTACTTGCCACCTCAGCGCCACATCAGCCACCTCAGCGCCATCTCAGCTAGAAGCCACCTCATCAAGTGGTCCCCACTTTGGCGCCACTTGTCATGGGTTGAAAGAACTCCAAGAGGGTGCCCAAAAAGAAAGTTTGAATTCAAAATGTTGGTTGGCCACCCTCTTCCACAAATCAAGCATCAAGGCCTACAAATCCTCTAACTCTCCTTGTAATCCTCCATATTTTAGGGATTTTCAAATTTTAAAGATTTGTAAGGCTCCTATTAAAGGCTTTGGGACACCCCATTGTAAAAAAAATGGATGAATAAAATTTTTGGCTTGGATTATTCTATCTATGTGATTGTCTTTGTGTCTATGTGGTTTAGTCTTTCTCCTCTTCCATGCCCACTCTAATTCCTCCCTTCTTCCATCTCCAACGCCCAAAGACACCTTTCTTCTTCTCCAATCTCAAGTGAGCCTTCAACATGCAATGGTGAATCAAGAGGATCAACACAAGGAGACCAACCTGTTCCATTTCAAGCACTCCACCATGACGCCAAGAAGGATCCCCATAAATGCTTCATCCACCTCTCTTTCCTTTCTCCATTTCATGTTTTGTTAAGTTCTTTCATCTTAGGGATTTCTTTGTTGCAGGGTTCTCTGCGATTCTGACTTTAAGAGGAAGGATCACTTGCCACCAATCCAGAAAGCAAGAAGAGTCTCCAACCTGTAGCATGGCCTGGTCATCTGGAAGATCCCCTCAAGAGTGATCTTGTTCTTATTGGAAAATCAATGCCAGGTAAGTCAGTATCAATTAGGTCTGAGACATTAATCTGACTAGCATGACTGGTGGTTTTAATTCTATCCTATTTTTTTATTATTTTGAAGTCTCAGTAATTAGGGTTATGCATGATCATTCAAGTTTGCTTCATTAACTTATCTTTGATAAATTATGCTGAACTCTTCATATGCCGATAAAACCTGCCAATTAATCTTCGCTAATCTCCTTTAGAGTTGCATAGTTTCATCTTCACTTTGCATTCCCTACCAATCTTAGTATCAGATAATGGTTGCAATACGGTAGAATAGTTTTCTCTAAGATCCAAACTAGATCAAAAAACTCACGCCTCCTGAGCGGGTGTACTCCAGTACACTGTCATGACCCATGGGAGTAATGAGCCTCCGGGCCGGACGTAAAGTTTTAGATTAGAGTTTGGTAAAGCATCGCAATTTCTTTAATTTCTTTTTTTCTGTGAATCTGAATCTGCTAGCTGCGATAAAAAAAAAAAAAAAAAATTCAAAAGAAAAATAAATAGTACATTTTGCATTGCAATAATTTTTTTTTGATTCCATATAAGGTTAGTTATAATCACACAAAGTTTTAGCATCAGAAGAAATTCATGGAAAATATAAAAATTCCTACTTCAATCTTCTGTCCTGTTGAAATAGTATACAGTACATGGTCTGCTGTTTTTATTGTTTCTCTATATAGACAGATAAAAAGTTTCTGATTTTTGCTTTGCTAGGATCCTCATAATTCATATTATTTCTCAAAAAAAATTCAGATTTTATTTCAATTGTTAGAATTTCTAGCATTCGAAATACTCTCTAAGATACAATCTGAACTGAAATTCCAGCAAGAACCAATCTCAGAAAATTTTTGAATTTGAAGTTCAAATTTTAAATTTTAAAATTCTGAATTCTGACATTATAGAATCTGAAACTTGGAGTTTGAAATTTAAATTTTAAAATTTAATTTTGAATTTGAAATTGTTTGAAAACTAATCAAGTCAAATAATTAAGTCAGCTCATAAAACACAAAAAAAAAAAATTTTTGCATTCATTTGAAAACATCTTAAGGGCATCAATATGACATGGGGGCAAGAGTTCATCACTTGTCCTTAGCCCAAAACCACAACCCATCATCTCGATCCCAATCCTTAATTAAAACCAATTAGACCAAATCACCCTAGTGGGTTAGGGACACCAACGAGTCGGGTTCGGATTAGGGTCAAGTTGATTATGTCCACTAATTGGTGTGTGCTTACAGGCTTGGTGTCTAGGATTAGTGTATTAGGGCTTGTGGGTTGGTCCGCCTACCTTGCCAATCATAGATTGGTGTCTAAGGTTGGCAGAACAGGGACCTCCACTCCCCTTCCCACCTACCTAGCTATGTCACGTAAGTTACTACTAGCTAGTTGGTCCTTTTAATTAGATCTCTAATTCGTACTCTAGGTCTAGAAATCCTTAGCCCGAGTTTGAGTCTAATTGTTTGCATGACAACTAGATCAGGAACTCCTTACCATCCTTCACAAGACCAACCAATTTCATCCATGGACACTAGTATGGAAACCCTTATGAGATCTATGATTGAGCGACTTGAACGTTTTGATTCTAGGTTTGATCAATTCGAGGAAAGGATAGGAAACCTAGAGGAATCTAGGTTGACCCCAACTGAACCACCTTCACCCAGATTACCTTCAATTCGCCCTAGAGCCCAATGACAGGAACATACACCTGATCCAATTCATAGAAGGCCACATCAGGATTCTGCTGATCACACTCCAGAGCCATATCCTAGAAGACCTCGCCATGATACTTTTGATCAGGATGATCGGGCCTTAAGGAATATCCGTCTAGATGCACCAACCTTTGAGGGAAGACTAGATCCTAAGGTGTACATAGACTGGGAGGCTGACATGGACCAATATTTTGACTGATATGATATGTCTGAAGAGAGAAGATTCAAGTTTGCCAAAATCAGACTAGTCCGCCAGGCTAGGTTGTATTGGGGAAATGTCGAACACATAGCTAGGCAGAGGGGAGACTTACCTATAGTGACCTGGAGAGACATGAAGAGAAAGCTTAGAGAGAAATATTTGCCGATGTCTTATCAGCAAACGTTGTTAGATCAGTGGCATCGATTAACACAAAGAAATAAGACCGTTTCTGAATACATTGCTAAATTTGATGAGTTTGTAATGCGATGCAACGTAGTCGAGTCTGAGGTAGCCACTTTATCGAGGTTTAGATCAAGATTGAATGAAGATATAAAAGGGGAATTATTTTTGAGAGAAGTCCATGATTTAGAATAGGCATACCAAGTTGCCATGGACTATAAGAGGTTTCAGAGGAGACCTTCATTTAGGCGACCATAGCCCACTAGGTTTAATCCTCCTGTTGGTCGACCTAGTTCAGTCCCTAATACAGCCAATAGACCAAGACCCAGCTTGAATCCAACCCCTAGACACAACCCTGCCATTCCTCCAATTCCTATAGAAGACAAAGGAAAGAGCCCTGAAGTTCGAGGTGAGAGGGAGCGAGTCTGCTATAAGTGTCATAAACCCGGTCATTTCCTGAGCCAATGTCCCTCTAGAGCTTTACATATAGGGGAGGTAGAAGAAGAAGAAGAATCAGAACCCCTGGAGAATAATGAAGAGGAGGTTTATGAAGCAGGGGATTGCTTAGCTGATGAGTATGAAGGAGATGAAGAAAATGTAGACTCATCAGATGTGTTAGGAGTTGTGAGATGTATCATGACACAGACCAAAGAGCAGGAAGACTGGCGTAGGACTAGCATCATACATACATTTGTCAAAATAGGAGAAAAGGTATGTAAAATCATGATCGATAGTGGAAGCTGTGTCAATGCCATTTCCACTAGTGCAGCCAAGAGTCGAGGATTACCCACTGAACCACATCCCAATCCATATAAGGTATCCTGGATCGATTCCACTTCTATCATAATCAAGCAGAGATGTCAGGTCTGATTCCAACTTCAGTTATCATAAATGAATCTGGTGTGATGTGGTCCCTATGGGAGTAAGTAGCATCATCCTAGGTAGGCCATGGCTGTTTGACCATGATGTAACAATTTTTGGTCGAACAAACTCCTGTGCTTTCAATTTCAATGGCAAGAAAATTGTCATTCATCCAACCCAGCCTAAGGACAACACTAAAAGAGAAGCTAGCAGCCTGAAACAAAAAAGGACTGGATTAAATTTGATAGGTGCAAGAGAATTAGAAAAAGACATTAATGAGGGAGCACCTATTTGGATGGTAGATGCTAAGGAAACTAAGGACCACACCCCTGTAGAACACTCTCAAGAGGTGGTCCAATTATTTAAAGAATTTGAAGACGTGTTTCCCGAGGACCTACCCGATAGTCTTCCACCTTTAAGAGACAAACAGCATGCCAAAGATTTAGTCCCTGGCACGACTTTACCTAATTTTCCTCATTATAGGATGAATCCAACTGAACATCAGGAGTTACAAAGGCAAGTTAGTGAACTTCTTAGAAAGGGGTTTGTTAGAGAAAGTTTAAGCCCATGTGCTGTCCCTGCCTTGTTAACCCCTTAGAAGGATGGCACCTGGAGGATGTGCGTAGACAGCCATGCCATCAACAAGATTACTTTTAAATATAGGTTTCCAATCCCAAGACTGGACGATATGTTAGACATGATAGCCGGATCAACGATTTTCTCCAAGATAGACTTAAAGAGTGGCTATCACCAGGTTAGGGTTATGCTTGGAGATGAATGGAAGACCGCTTTTAAGACTAAAGATGGATTATATGAGTGGTTAGTCATGCCGTTCGGTCTGTCCAATGCACCTTGCACCTTTATGAGAATTATGAATTAGGTGTTGAAAACTTTCATCGAGAAATTTGTGGTGGTCTACTTTGATGACATTCTTATCTATAGCAAGACTAAGGCAGACCATTTAACCCATCTAAGGCAAGTTTGCCAAGTCCTTAGAAAGGATAGCCTCTATGCCAAAATCAAGAAGTGTGATTTCTTAACACATAGAGTTATCTTTCTAGGATTCGTAGTCACATCTGACGGAGTGTTCGCTGACCCTGCGAAAATTAAGTCCATAGTAGAGTGGCATGTACCCAAAAGCATCCATGATATCCGTAGTTTCCACGGTTTAGCCACCTTCTATAGGAGATTCATTTGAGGGTTCAGTACGATAGTGGCTCCAATCACTGATTGTATTAGGAAGGAAACTTTTGAGTGGACTAAAGCAGCAGACAAAGCCTTCCTAACAATTAAGGAAAAAATGACACACGCACCCGTCTTGAGGTTACCCGATTTTACCAAAGTGTTCGAGGTTTCTAGTAATGCTTCTGGGGTAGGAATTGGAGGTGTCTTGAGTCAAGAGAATCACCCAGTAGCATATTTCAGTGAAAAGTTAAATGAAGCGACACTAAGGTATTCCACCTATGATAGGGAGCTGTATGCGGTAGTTCAGGCATTACATTATTGGAGGCACTATCTTCTACCACAAGAGTTTGTCCTATTTTCTAACCACGAAGCTCTTAGGTTCCTTAGTTCTCAGATGAAATTGAACCCTAGGCACGGGAAATGGGTAGAGTTCATACAAGCTTATACGTTCGTACTAAAACATCGTGCCGGTACTGAAAATAGGGTTGCCGATGCGTTGAGTCGTCGTTCCATGTTGTTGACTTCTATGAGCACTGAGGTAGTAGGGTTTGATAGATTGAAAGAGGAGTATCCTACATGCCCTGATTTTGGTAACATCTATCGATCCCTTCAACAAGGACCATCTAGTAAGCATAGTGATTATACCCTTTTAGATGGATACCTTTTCAAAGGAAATCAATTGTGTATTCCCAAGATCTCTGTTAGGGAATTTCTGATCTGGGAAGTTCATGCTGGAGGCTTGTCAGGACATTTTGGTAGGAATAAGACCATCTTAGCAATAGAAGACCAATTCTTTTGGCCTGGTCTCAAAAGAAATGTGGCCCAGATTGTAGCTCAGTGCCGTACCTGTGCTGTTGCAAAACAGCAAAGGCAGAACACCGGTCTATACACACCCTTACCTGTCCCTGATTATCCATGGTAGGATATCAGCATGGATTTTGTAGTAGGCCTCCCTAAGACGTCTAGGAAGCATGATTCTGTCTTTGTGGTTGTCGATCGTTTCTCCAAGATGGCTCACTTCATTCCTTGTTCTCAAACTTTAGATGCTTCGAAGGTGGCCAAGCTTTTTCTCGATCAGGTCGTTAGGCTTCATGGTTTACCCAAAACTATTGTGTCCGATAGAGATGTCAAATTTACTAGCTATTTCTGGAAAACCCTCTGGCACATGTTCGGTACCAAGCTAAAATTCTCTTCTGCCTATCATCCTCAAACCAATGGCCAGACAGAGGTAGTAAACCGATGCTTAGGAAATCTGTTGAGATGTTTAGTTTGTGACAACCTCGAAAACTGGGACCTATTACTTCCTCGTGCTGAATTTGCCTACAACAGCTCAGTTAATAGGTCTATTGGAAAAAGTCCGTTCGAAGTGGTCCATGGATACAAACCTAGGAAACCTTTAGACCTAGCTCCATTATCCACACATGCACGAGTGTCTGAGTCATATGCACAGCATATTAGGGAATTGCATAAGGAGATTAGCCAAAAGATCCAATTGAGCAATGAACTCTATAAGCATATGACTAATTCACATAAACGGTTAAAAGAATTTAATGAAGGGGACTCCGTTATGATCAAATTTAAACCTGAAAGGTTTTCGCCAGGAACTATGAAGAAACTCCATGCCCGGGGAGCTGGACCTTTCAAAATAATAAAGAAAATTGGATCTAATGCTTATGTATTAGAATTACCACCAGGTTATGGCATTAGTTCAACCTTTAATGTTTCAGACTTAAAAGAATACAAAGAACCTGCATTGATACCTAGTGAGCTTTTTGGTCTTAATGTTTCTTTTGAGAGTGAAACACCAAATGAGTGTCCACCACCAAGTGTTCCTGAGAGAAAGGAGAGAATTGAAAGGATCTTGGATGACCAGATCATTACTACTAGAAATAAAGGCTACCAACGTTATCTGGTTAGATGGCAAGGATGTCCTGAATCTGAAGACTCCTGGATTTCCCAAGAGGACCTACAACAAATCATTAGAAGCTTATCAAGCCAACCCTCACTCGATAGGGTCGAGTTCCTCCTACCCCGGGAGAATTGGTGTGGGAACCAGAATCTGGAAAAGACTCCAACCTATTCAATTCAAGTCTAAGTCCTTATGGTTGGATTAGTCCTGTAATTTTTGTTTCAATTTTGAGTCCAAATAATCTTGTAATTAATTTCAAGTCCATATTGGGTCTGGTCCAGTTGAAGTCAAAGTCTTAGTCCAATTAATTTCGAGTCCATGCTGGGTCGGGTCCAATTTGAAGCCTTAGTCCAGTTGAAAGTCAGATTTTGAAGCATCAAGACAAGTCCAAGGCCAAGTGGTGCCACATGCCACTTGCCACCTCAGCGCCACATCAGCTACCACTTGCCACCTCAGCGCCATCTCAGCTAGAAGCCACCTCATCAAGTGGTCCCCACTTTGGCGCCACTTGTCATGGGTTGAAAGAACTCCAAGAGGGCGCCCAAGAAGAAAGTTTGAATTCAAAATGTTGGTTGGCCACCCTCTTCCACAAATCAAGCTTCAAGGCCTACAAATCCTCTAACTCTCCTTGTAATCCTCCACATTTTAGGGATTTTCAAATTTTAAAGATTTGTAAGGCTCCTATTAAAGGCTTTGGGATGCCCCATTGTAAAAAAAATGGATGAATAAAATTTTTGGCTTGGATTATTCTTTCTATGTGATTGTCTTTGTGTCTATGTGGTTTAGTCTTTCTCCTCTTCCACGCCCACTCTATTTCCTCCCTTCTTCCATCTCCAACGCCCAAAGACTCCTTTCTTCTTCTCCAATCTCAAGTGAGCCTTCAACATGCAATGGTGAATATAGAGGATCAACACAAGGAGACCAACCTGTTCCATTTCAAGCACTCCACCATGGTTCCAAGAAGGATCCCCATCTTTGCTTCATCCACCTCTCTTTCCTTTCTCTGTTTCATGTTTTGTTAAGTTCTTTCATCTTAGCGATTTATTTGTTGCAGGGTTCTCTGGGATTCCGACTTTAAGAGGAAGGATCTCTTGCCAACAATCCAGAAAGCAAGAAGAGTCTCCAACCTGTAGCATGGCTTGGTCATCTGGAAGATCCCCTCAAGAGTGATCTTATTCTTATTGGAAAACCAATGCCAGGTAAGTCAGTATCAATTAGGTCTGAGACATTAATCTGACTAGCATGACTAGTGGTTTTAATTATGTCCTATTTCTTTATTATTTCGAAGTCTCTGTAATTAGGGTTATGCATGATCATTCAAGTTTGCTTCATTAACTTATCTTTGATAAATTTGAAAGTTAAAAGGTTCATTTGCAGGTGCATACCCTAAGCATGCAACATCAGGGAGCAGGTAAGTATTTTAAAGCAATTTTAAAATGCACAGCGGAAAACATGCTCCACGCAGGATCTAACACAATCTGGAAGCATGTACAGACCAAAACATGTTATAATATGGGCATGTAATGTTTATAAAATATTTTAAATCCATAGATCTATTCATGCATGAATTTAAAACTAAATCCATACCTTATTCCCGCGTGGAATAAATCTGGTATAGTTCTGGAATCGCTGGGATGACAGGAATAAATTTATTCCTATTGTCTTCCACTTTCAGCACATTGACAGGTTGCTGTTCTTCCCACCAAAAACTGCTACATAATAGAGGAAAAACTGGCAACGTTTGATCTTCCTTCCAACACCAAAATGTAGGGAACAAGATGGTTGATCTTTCTTCAAAGGGGAGTAGATGATTCAAGGTTTTAGTTCCCTTCCTTTCAACCAAAAACAACACCAGAAATTCAGCAGCCTACAAAATCTGCAACCTGAAAACAGAGCATAAGAACAGCAAGAGAAAAAGGTCGATCCGGCTTCCAAGTGCTCGGTTGAACACTCTCAAGAGGGGGAACATGCCAGGGGCTAGCTCTGATCCGTCTCTCGATCAATGCTAGTTGCCGGAAGACATGGAACGGTGGGAGGGAAGAGGGAATGAAACAGAATTTCAGAACCTATTTTTCAGCAAAACAGAGTTCGTCTTCCTCCAAATTTGAGCACCAGAAAACAGAGATTAATTGGTGTTCTCTCCTCCTATCACTCCCAAAACCCAACGCTCAAATTCACCGGTGGAATAGGAAAGAATTTCTGCAAGGAAGAGGGACTCTTAAAAATTTCTAACCTTTTACACGGTGATGAAAACCTGCTACAGAAAAAGTGGGGTGCTGGAAGAGTTAAAAGGCTGCTGGGAGAATTAACAACGGAGAGGGAGGGAGGCCAAAGGACGTCGGTGGTATAATCACCCATTAAACAGCCATAAGGACTAATAAAATGGGTTTAAGGGTAATCGGTGGAGGGAGATAAAAGGACGCCAAATGGCTTCCACGGCATTGAAAACGCCCAGCAGGAAGAAAGACCGTGTAAACCGGTCAAATGGAAAAACCAACGGTCCAAACAATGGGTTTAATCCAATTAAAACCAAAGGTTCAAAAGAACACCGATCCAAGCCAATTAAACCAGATGGTTCAAACAAATTGAACCGGTTCAAGCCCAAATAAAATTTGGTTCAATTGGTTCACAACCAATTGGAGGCCGAATTTAGCTCCGAATCAGTTCAAAATTGATTCAGAAAAATCCTGGCGCAGGCCTGGTCAACCCGGAATAATTTTTGGTTGACCCAAACAAGGGCAAGAACGGGAAAAGAGTGCTCAAAAATACCGTAACCATAAAATTGAGGCGATTCCCAATCATAATCGGTATCCGGATCAGAGAGTTATCCTCTGTGGCGTGTGACCTCATAGGTTCGAACCTAAATGGTAGCACTGGAAAAATTTCAGTACTAGTGCAGGAAACCATCTAGCAATGGGTCTCGGCGTCTAGATAGGTCAAAGATGCGGGAGCATACTATCGAACCTCTGGCATATGGTTACTGTATAATTCATCCCTTTGACCTCTAATGCTCAGGACGACTGATATTAGGCTGCCAACCCAGACTGAGTCAGTCGACAACGTGTCTCAATCTTGCAAGCCCAGTGACTCTTCACTAAGGCTACCCCGGTCGAGGATTTGCTAAATTAAGATACTGCGAGACATTCAATCCAAACTGTTCAGACAGGTCAATTCCATCTTGGTCCATCGCTGTTTCACTAGTACTTGCCTGTACCTAGAAACCTTCCATCACCGGATTAAAAATCCGGGTAGTCCGGTACCAAAGCACAGGGAGTTGCTTGCAAGCTACCGTGATGACCTCAGGTCAGAGAGACACATATACCCATATCCTATCGTGAGTATCCCTTTGGCATAAAGGGGTTTCACGGAGTCACGTTCAATGAGATATCATATATCCCACTTGCAGATCACATCAGTGTCACCACACTCATTTGGTCAAGAGGACAACCAAACGATGTGAACTGCAACAACCTATACTTGATATATTACCGTCCAGTACAATATATCCTTTGGCTGTGACAAGGTTTAAGGACCAGTCGATACATCCTCTCTGTATCAAAGTCAGTGTAGCCCTAAGGACTTCATCACATGGAAAGAGTTCATTATTAGGGAAATACAATATGTGATGAGCTGCCAAAAATAATAATTTTATTAATTCATAAAATGAATACAATACTCAGCACAACAGCCTACAACCCAAGAGATTGGCTTTGGGATACAATTCCCAACAAAATTATGCTGAACTCTTCATATGCCGATAAAACTTGCCAATTAATCTTCGCTAATCTCCTTTAGAGTTGCATAGTTTCATCTTCACTTTGCATTCCCTACCAATCTTGGTATCAAAGCATGGTTGCATTAGGGTAGAATAGTTTTCTCTTAGATCCAAACTAGATCAAAAAACTCACGCCTCTTGAGCGGGTGTACACCAGTACACTGTCACGACCCATGGATGTAATGAGCCTCCGGGCCGGATGTGATGTTTTAGATTAGAGTTTGGTAAAGCATCGCAATTCCTTTAATTTCTTTTTTTCTGTGAATCTGAATCTACCGGCTATGATCAAAAAAAAAAAAAATTCAAAAGAAAAAGAAATAGTACATTTTGCATTGACATAATTTTTTTTTGATTCCATATAATGTTAGTTATAATCACACAAAGTTTAAGCATCAGAAGAAATTCACGGAAAATACAAAAATTCCTACTTCAATCTTCTGTCCTGCTTAAATAGTCTACAGTACATGGTCTGTTATTTTTATTGTTTCTCTATATAGACAGAATAAAATTTTCTGATTTTTGTTTTGCTAGGATCCTCATAATTCATTTTATTTCTAAAAAAATTTTCAGATTTTATTTCGATTGCTAGAATTTCTAGCATTCAAAATACTCACTAAGATTCAATCTGAACTGAAATTCCAGCAAGAACCAATCTCAGAAAATTTTTGAATTTAAAGTTCAAATTTTAAATTTTAAAATTTTGAATTCTGACATTATAGAATCTGAAACTTGGAGTTTTAAATTTATATTTTAAAATTTAAGTTTGAATTTGAAATTGTTTGAAAACTAATCAAGTCAAATAATTAAGTCAGCTCATAAAACACGAAAAAAAAAAATTAGCATTCATTTGAAAACATCTTAAGGGCAACAATATGACATGGGGTCAAGAGTTCATCACTTGTCCATAGACCAAAACCACAACCCATCATCTCGATCCCAATCCTTAATTAAAACTAATTAGACCTAATCACCCTAGTGGGTTAGGGACACCAACGAGTTGGGTTCGGATTAGGGTCAAGTTGATTATGTCCACTAATTTGTGTGTGCTTACGGGCTTGGTGTCTAGGATTGGTGTATTAGGGCTTGTGGGTTGGTCCGCCTACCTTGCCAATCACAGATTGGTATCTAAGGTTGGCAGAACAGGGACCTCCACTCCCCTTCCCACCTACCTGGCTAAGTCACGTAAGTTACTACTAGCTAGTTGGTCCTTTTAATTAGATCTCTAATTCGTACTCTAGGTCTAGAAATCCTTAGCCCGAGTTTGAGTCTAATTGTTTGCATGACAACTAGATCAGAAACTCCTTACCACCCTTCACAAGACCAACCAAGTTCATCCATGGACACTAGTATGGAAACCCTTATGAGATCTATGATTGAGCGACTTGAACATTTGGATTCTACGTTTGATCAATTCGAGGAAAGGATAGGAAACCTAGAGGAATCTAGGTTGACCCTAACTGAACCACCTTCACCCAGATTACCTTCAATTCGCCCTAGATCCCAATGACAGGAACATACACCTGATCCAATTCATAGAAGGCCACATCAGGATTATGCTGATCACACTCCAGAGCCATATCCTAGAAGACCTCGCCATGATACTTTTGATCAGGATGATCGGGCCTTAAGGAATATCCATCTAGATGCACCAACCTTTGAGGGAAGCCTAGATCCCAAGGTGTACATAGACTAGGAGGCTGACATGGACCAATATTTTGACTGATATGATATGTCTGAAGATAGAAGATTCAAGTTTGCCAAAATCAGACTAGTCCGTCAGGCTAGGTTGTATTGGGGAAATGTCGAACACATAGCTAGGCAGAGGGGAGACTTACCTATAGTGACCTGGAGAGACATGAAGAGAAAGCTTAGAGAGAAATATTTGCCTATGTCTTATCAGCAAACGTTGTTAGATCAGTGGCATCGATTAACACAAAGAAATAAGACCGTTTCTGAATACATTGCTAAATTTGATGAGTTTGTAATGCGATGCAACGTAGTCGAGTCTGAGGCAGCCACTTTATCGAGGTTTAGATCAGGATTGAATGAAGATATAAAAGGGGAATTATTTTTGAGAGAAGTCCATGATTTAGAATAGGCATACCAAGTTGCCATGGACTATAAGAGGTTTCAGAGGAGAGCTTCATTTAGGCGACCATAGCCCACTAGGTTTAATCCTCCTGTTGGTCGACCTAGTTCAGTCCCTAATACAGCCAATAGACCAAGACCCAGCTCGAATCCAACCCCTAGACACAACCCTGCCATTCCTCCAATTCCTATAGAAGACAAAGGAAAGAGCCCTGAAGTTCGAGGTGAGAGGGAGCGAGTCTGCTATAAGTGTCATAAACCCGGTCATTTCCTGAGCCAATGTCCCTCTAGAGCTTTACATATAGGGGAGGTAGAAGAAGAAGAAGAATCAGAACCCCTGGAGAATAATGAAGAGGAGGTTTATGAAGTAGGGGATTGCTTAGCTGATGAGTATGAAGGAGATGAAGAAAATGTAGACTCATCAGATGTGTTAGGAGTTGTGAGATGTATCATGACACAGACCAAAGAGCAGGAAGACTGGCGTAGGACTAGCATCATACATACATTTGTCAAAATAGGAGAAAAGGTATGTAAAATCATGATCGATAGTGGAAGCTGTGTCAATGCCATTTCCACTAGTGCAGCCAAGAGTCGAGGATTACCCACTGAACCACATCCCAATCCATATAAGGTATCCTGGATCGATTCCACTTCTATCATAATCAAGCAGAGATGTCAGGTCTGATTCCAACTTCAGTTATCATAAATGAATCTGGTGTGATGTGGTCCCTATGGGAGTAAGTAGCATCATCCTAGGTAGGCCATGGCTGTTTGACCATGATGTAACAATTTTTGGTCGAACAAACTCCTGTGCTTTCAATTTCAATGGCAAGAAAATTGTCATTCATCCAACCCAGCCTAAGGACAACACTAAAGGAGAAGCTAGCAGCCTGAAACAAAAAAGGACTGGATTAAATTTGATAGGTGCAAGAGAATTAGAAAAAGACATTAATGAGGGAGCACCTATTTGGATGGTAGATGCTAAGGAAACTAAGGACCACACCCCTGTAGAACACCCTCAAGAGGTGGTCCAATTATTGAAATAATTTGAAGACGTGTTTCCCGAGGACCTACCCGATAGTCTTCCACCTTTAAGAGACAAACAGCATGCCATAGATTTAGTCCCTGGCATGACTTTACCTAATTTGCCTCATTATAGGATGAATCCAACTGAACATCAGGAGTTACAAAGGCAAGTTAGTGAACTTCTTAGAAAGGGGTTTGTTAGAGAAAGTTTAAGCCCATGTGCTGTCCCTGCCTTGTTAACCCCTAAGAAGGATGGCACCTGGAGGATGTGTGTAGACAGCCATGCCATCAAAAAGATTACTTTTAAATATAGCTTTCCAATCCCAAGACTGGACGATATGTTAGACATGATAGCCGGATCAACGATTTTCTCCAAGATAGACTTAAAGAGTGGCTATCACCAGGTTAGGGTTAGGCTTGGAGAAGAATGGAAGACCACTTTTAAGACTAAAGATGGATTATATTAGTGGTTAGTCATGCCGTTCGGTCTGTCCAATGCACCTAGCACCTTTATGAGAATTATGAATCAGGTGTTGAAAACTTTCATTGAGAAATTTGTGGTGGTCTACTTTGATGACATTCTTATCTATAGCAAGACTAAGGCAGACCATTTAACCCACCTAAGGCAAGTTTGCCAAGTCCTTAGAAAGGATAGCCTCTATGCCAAAATCAAGAAGTGTGATTTCTTAACACATAGAGTTATCTTTCTAGGATTCATAGTCACATCTGAAGGAGTGTCCGCTGACCCTGCGAAAATTAAGTCCATAGTAGAGTGGCATGTACCCAAAAGCATCCATGATATCCATAGTTTCCATGGTTTAGCCACCTTCTATAGGAGATTCATTTGAGGGTTCAGTACGATAGTGGCTCCAATCACTGATTGTATTAGGAAGGGAACTTTTGAGTGGACTAAAGCAGCAGACAAAGCCTTCCTAACAATTAAGGAAAAAATGACACACGCACCCGTCTTGAGGTTACCCGATTTTACCAAAGTATTCGAGGTTGCTAGTAATGCTTCTGGGGTAGGAATTGGAGGTGTCTTGAGTCAAGAGAATCACCCAGTAGCATATTTCAGTGAAAAGTTAAATGAAGAGAGACTAAGGTATTCCACCTATGATAGGGAGCTGTATGCGGTAGTTCAGGCATTACGTTATTGGAGGCACTATCTTCTACCACAAGAGTTTGTCCTATTTTCTAACCACGAAGCACTTAGGTTCCTTAGTTCTCAGAAGAAATTGAACCCTAGGCCCGGGAAATGGGTAGAGTTCATACAAGCTTATACGTTCGTACTGAAACATCGTGCCGGTACTGAAAATACGGTTGCCGATGCGTTGAGACGTCGTTCCATGTTGTTGACTTCTATGAGCATTGAGGTAGTAGGGTTTGATAGATTGAAATAAGAGTATCCTACATGCCCTGATTTTGGTAACATCTATCGATCCCTTCAACAAGGACCATCTAGTAAGCATAGTGATTATACCCTTTTAGATGGATACCTTTTCAAAGGAAATCAATTGTGTATTCCCAAGATCACTGTTAGGGAATTTCTGATCTGTGAAGTTCATGCTGGAGGCTTGTCAGGACATTTTGGTAGGAATAAGACCATCTTAGCAATAGAAGACCAATTCTTTTGGCCTGGTCTCAAAAGAAATGTGGCCCAGATTGTAGCTCAGTGCCGTACCTGTGCTATTGCAAAACAGCAAAGACAGAACACCGGTCTATACACACCCTTACCCGTCTCTGATTGTCCATGGCAGGATATCAGCATGGATTTTGTAGTAGGCCTCCCTAAGACGTCTAGGAAGCATGATTCTGTCATTGTGGTTGTCGATCGTTTCTCCAAGATGGCTCACTTCATTCCTTGTTCTCAAACCTTAGATGCTTCGAAGGTGGCCAAGCTTTTTCTCGATCAGGTCGTTAGGCTTCATGGTTTACCCAAAACCATTGTGTCCGATAGAGATGTCAAATTTACTAGCTATTTCTGGAAAACCCTCTGGCACATGTTCGGTACCAAGCTGAAATTCTCTACTGCCTATCATCCTCAAACCAATGACCAGACAGAGGTAGTAAACCGATGCTTAGGAAATCTGTTGAGATGTTTAGTTGGTGACAACCTCGGAAACTGGGACCTATTACTTCCTCGTGCTGAATTTGCCTACAACAGCTCAGTTAATAGGTCTATTGGAAAAAGTCCGTTCGAAGTGGTCCATGGATACAGACCTAGGAAACCTTTAGACCTAGCTCCATTACCCACACATGCACGAGTGTCTGAGTCTGCTGAGTCATATGCACAGCATATTAGGGAATTGCATAAGGAGATTAGCCAAAAGATCCAATCGAGCAATGAACTCTATAAGCATATGACTAATTCACATAAACGATTAAAAGAATTTAATGAAGGGGACTCCGTTATGATCAAATTTAAACCTGAAAGGTTTTCGCCAGGAACTATGTAGAAACTCCATGCCCGGGGAGCTGGACCTTTCAAAATAATACAGAAAATTGGACCTAATGCTTATGTATTAGAATTACCACCAGGTTATGGCATTAGTTCAACCTTTAATGTTTCAAACTTAAAAGAATACAAAGAACCTGCATTGATACCTAGTGAGCTTTTTGGTCCTAATGTTTCTTTTGAGAGTGAAACACCAAATGAGTGTCCACCACCAAGTGTTCCTGAGAGAAAGGAGAGAATTGAAAGGATCTTGGATGACCAGATCATTACTACTAGAAATAAAGGCTACCAACATTATCTGGTTAGATGGCAAGGATGTCCTGAATCTGAAGACTCCTGGATTTCCCGAGAGGACCTACAACAAATCGACCCGGATGCATTAGAAGCTTATCAAGCCAACCCTCACTCGATAGGGTCGAGTTCCTCCTACCCCGGGAGAATTGGTGTGGGAACCAGAATCAGGAAAAGACTCCAACCTATTCAATTCAAGTCTAAGTCCTTATGGTTGGATTAGTCCTGTAATTTCTCTTTCAATTTTGAGTCCAAATAATCTTGTAATTAATTTCGAGTCCATATTGGGTCTGGTCCAGTTGAAGTCAAAGTCTTAGTCCAATTAATTTCGAGTCCATGCTGGGTCGGGTCCAATTTGAAGCCTTAGTCCAGTTGAAAGTCAGATTTAGAAGCATCAAGACAAGTCCAAGGCCAAGTGGTGCCACATGCCACTTGCCACCTTAGCGCCATCTCAGCTAGAAGCCACCTCATCAAGTGGTCCCCACTTTGGCGCCACTTGTCATGGGTTGAAAGAACTCCAAGAGGGCGCCCAAGAAGAAAGTTTGAATTCAAAATGTTGGTTGGCCACCCTCTTCCACAAATCAAGCATCAAGGCCTACAAATCCTCTAACTCTCCTTGTAATCCTCCACATTTTAGGGATTTTCAAATTTTAAAGATTTGTAAGGCTCCTATTAAAGGCTTTGGGATGCCCCATTGTAAAAAAAATGGATGAATAAAATTTTTGGCTTGTATTATTCTTTCTATGTGATTGTCTTTGTGTCTATGTGGTTTAGTCTTTCTCCTCTTCCATGCCCACTCTATTTCCTCCCTTCTTCCATCTCCAATGCCCAAAGACTCCTTTCTTCTTCTCCAATCTCAAGTGAGCCTTCAACATGCAATGGTGAATCAAGAGGATCAACACAAGGAGACCAACCTATTCCATTTCAAGCACTCCACCATGGCGCCAAGAAGGATCCCCATCAATGCTTCATCCACCTCTCTTTCCTTTCTCCGTTTCATGTTTTGTTAAGTTCTTTCATCTCAGGGATTTCTTTGTTGCAGGGTTCTCTGGGATTCAGACTTTAAGAGGAAGGATCTCTTGCCACCAATCCAGAAAGGAAGAAGAGTCTCCAACCTGTAGCATGGCCTGGTCATCTGGAAGATCCCCTCAAGAGTGATCTTATTCTTATTGGAAAATCAATGCCAGGTAAGTCAGTATCAATTAGGTCTGAGACATTAATCTGACTAGCATGACTGGTGGTTTTAATTTTGTCCTATTTCTTTATTATTTCGAAGTCTCAGTAATTAGGGTTATGCATGATCATTCAAGTTTTCTTCATTAACTTATCTTTGATAAATTATGCTAAACTCTTCATATGCCGATAAAACTTGCCAATTAATCTTCGCTAATCTCCTTTAGAGTTGCATAGTTTCATCTTCACTTTGCATTCCCTACTACTAAAGTACCCAAGATGACTTGGGTACCTAAAGTTTCAACTTGATCAATTTCTACAGGTGTGTCTTGCAACCAAAAATAAAAGAAGAATGTGGTATCTGGACAGTGGTTACTCAAGGCACATGACTGCGGATGTGAAGCAATTCTCATCACTAGTAGCTATAAATGGTGGAAACATTACTTTTGGTGATAATGGAAAAGGTAAAATCATCGGAATTGGTAAAATCCATATCACCCCTAATGCTTATGTAGATAATGTATTATTTGTTGATTGCTTGTAGCATAATCTTTTCAGCATTAGTCAGTTTTGTGATAAGGGTTTTAAAGTAATTTTTGAATCATCTTTGTGCATGGTGTATAGTCTAGATGTCGATGGCATCAAGTTCACTAGTCATAGGCATGGAAACATTTACATGGTTGATCTTGATGATCTAGCCATGGAAAGTGGTCAATGCCTAGTGGCTAGGGAAGCCAATGCAAGTGAAACTAGTTGGCTTTGGCATCGCAGGCTAGGGCATGCTAGTATGCATTTGATTTCAAAATTAAGCAAAAAGAATCTTGTAAAAGAATTGCCAAAACTCATATTTGAAAAAGATAAAATTTGTGCTGCATGTCAATTTGGAAAACAAACTAAATCTACTTTCAAACCTAAAGGAATAGTATCTACTACTAGACCCCTTGAATTATTGCATATGGATCTCTTTGGACGAACCAAAACAACTAGTTTAGGAGGTAAGAAATATGGGCTAGTAATTGTAGATGATTACTCACGATTTACTTGGATAATGTTTTTAGCTCATAAAGATGAAACGGTTTCAACTTTTGTTAAATTTCATAAAAGGGTTTCAAACGAAAAAGATCTCACCATTGTTTCTTTGCGTAGTGATCATGGAACTGAATTTGACAATCATGATTTTGAAGTTTTTTGTAATGATAATGGCATTAGTCATAATTTTTCTGCAACTAGGACACCTCAACAAAATGGGGTGGTAGAAAGAAAAAATAGGACTCTTGAAAAAATGGCACACACAATGCTTTGCGAAAAAGATTTACCTAGATATTTTTGGGTAGAAGCCATTAATACTTCCTATTACATTTTAAATTGTATTTTAATTCGACCTATTTTGAAGAAAACACCATATGAGCTTTGGAAAAATCGAAAACCTAATCTTAAATATTTTCGTGTATTTGGTTGCCGCTGTTTCATATTAAACAATGGCAAAGACAATATCAGTAAATTTGATGCCAAGTCAGATGAGGGTATCTTCTTAGGATACTCTACTTCTAGCAAGGCATACAGGGTCTTCAACAGAAGAACTCTTATAGTTGAAGAATCAATTCATGTAGTGTTTGATGAAACTAACGAAAAATCTTCTAGAAAAGAAGATTCTATTGATGATAAAATAGGTACAAAGAAGCTTGAACAATTGACAATCAATGAAGATATGCCCAAAGGAGATGATGATCAAGAAAATGAAGATCAAATTCAAGAGATCAATGCAACTTCACCAAAACCTTTACCTAAAGAGTGGAGGTATGCACACGGACACCCCAAAGAGCTAATTATTGGTGATCCATCAAAGGGAGTAAGTACACGCTCTTCTATCAGAAATGTTTGTGATTATTTAGCTTTTGTTTCTCAAATAGAGCCTAAGTCAATTGAAGAAGCTGAAAAATATTGTAACTGGATTAATGCCATGCAAGATGAACTAAATCAATTTAAAAGAAATAACGTTTAGACTTTAACTGAAAGACCCCCTAATGTTTCTGTAATTTGCACAAAATGGGTTTTTAGAAATAAACTTGATGAACATGGTATTGTAACTAGAAACAAAGCTAGACTTGTTGCTAAAGGCTACAACCAGGAAGAAGGGATTGACTTAGATGAAACCTTTGCTCCTGTTGCTAGGCTAGAAGCAATTAGACTTTACTTGCTTTTGCTTGTTTTATGGATTTCAAGTTATTTCAAGTAGATGTTAAAAGTGCCTTTTTAAATTGATTTATTGAAGAGGAAGTTTATGTTGAACAACCTCCTGGTTTTGAAAATCATGAATTTCCTAAACATGTTTTTAAATTGCATAAAGCATTGTATGGTTTAAAGCAAGCTCCTAAAGCTTGGTATGATAGATTAAGTTCATTTTTGATGCAGAATGATTTTTCTAGAGGTAATGTAGATAATACATTGTTTTTGAAAAAGAAAAATGATGATCTTTTAGTAGTACAAATCTGTGTAGATGATATTATTTTTGGTGCTACTAACGAATGTCTTTGTCAAGAGTTTGCAAAGTTAATGCAGAGTGAGTTCGAGATGAGCATGATGGGAGAACTCAACTTCTTCCTCGGACTCCAAATTAAGCAAACCAAAGAGGGGATCTTCATCAACCAAGCCAAGTACACAAGGAAAATATTGAAAAAGTTTGGGATGGAGACTACCAAACCAATAGGTACCCCTATGAGCTCTTCATGTAAATTAGACAAAGATGAATGTGGTAAATCAGTTGACCAAAAATTATATAGAGGCATGATTGGTTCATTGCTATATCTAACTGCCAGTAGACCAGTTATAATGTTTAGTGTTTGTATGTGTGCACGTTTTCAGTCTGCTCCTAAAGAATCACATCTCTTAGCTATAAAACGTATATTTAGATATTTATCTGGGTCAATTGAAATTGGTCTTTGGTACTCTAGAGAGTCATCATATGAATTGATTGCTTATTCTGATGCTGATTTTGCTGGGTGTAAACTTGATCGTAAAAGTACTAGTAAAATTTGTCAATTCCTAGGAGTTAATTTGATTTCATGGAGCAGCAAGAAACAGAATTCGGTTGCTCTATCTATAGTGAAAGCCGAATATATAGCAGCCAAAAGCTGTTGTGCTCAGATTCTATGGAACAAACAACAACTCGAGGACTTTGGCATCAAACTAATTAAGACACCCATAAGATGTGATAATACTAGTGCAATCAATTTAACGAAAAATCCTGTACAACATTCAAGAAGCAAACATATTAAAATAAGACATCACTTCATAAGAGATCACGTTCAAAACTCTAATGTGTTGTTAGAATTTATTTGTACTGATTATCAATTGGCTGATATATTCACAAAACCATTGAATGAAGATAGATTTTGCATGATCAGAAGAGAATTGGGAGTCATTGACCCTTTTGCTTGAAACTCTTCAATTTCCTTCAAAATTCCTCAGAAATGATTTATAAATTCTCAAATATATTTAAAGCTTCTCTAAGAATTCATTCTAAATTTTATCAATTTTTTTATTTTACCAAATTTTATTTTGACTAGATTATTTTTGGAGGTCGACACTTAAAATTTCGGAGGTCGACACTTGGGCTCGACCCCTGAAATTTTTGAGAGGTCGACACTTGGTCGGAAAACCTACTTTTAAAACTCGTCCGCGAGCCCTATTTCCTCCATTTCTTTTCTTTTTCTCCTTCGTGTGATCCCCCTCCAACGCTCCTAAGCTCTGAATAGTGGATTTCCAACCCTCTCCCTCCTCTTTTTGGGTAATCTTCTCCTCCCCTCATGGTTTCTCTTGGACCGAACCGGTTTTTACGTGTTCTACGTTTTTGGGCAACTATAGGTTTTTGCCTCTATTAACCCTCAATTATCGGTTGATATTCGATTGAAAACACTCATTTCTTCCCTCCATTTCATGCATTTCCTCTATTTGCTCTTTTTTTTTTTTTTTCAATTTCACAAACCCTCACTTACCTTTTCACGGTTCCTTCATTTGCTCAACCATGAATTCCTTTTCTCCTCTCCAAATTCTTGGTTCTTCTTTTTCTTTGCACTGCATTATCCTACTTCTCCCTAAATTACCCTCTTCCATCCATATGGGTCCAAGGAAGCAGTTGGCTGTAAGGAAAAGGAAAATGGAACAAGGCCAAGGTAGTACTAAGCGACGAAGAAAGGCCAGACATGAGCGTGAGCCGTCCCCACAGGAACCTGCACCAGTGCCAGCCAGCTTAGTATGGAAGAGCATTGCGAGCGGGAGATGTGTGGATATATCCTTCTGGGATCAGCATCACTTTTTTATAGGAGATGTACTGAGAGATGCAGGTCTGGTTCACTTCTGCACGATGACTGAGAGATTCTACCCAGACCTCATCAAGGAGTTCTATGCATCCATGGCCACTGATGGCATTGGATGGTCTGCTACTGTTCGTGGGATCGAGATTCCAGTGACACCGGAGGTCATCAGTCATGTTTGGAGGATTCCACTTCATGGCACAGCTGGCACTACTATCAGCGACCGAGAGCACGCCTTCAGATGTATCTTAGAGCGCGAGGATGTTAGCGGCATTTCCATAGTAGCCGCTAACCAGCTATCACTGGAGATGAGAGTGCTGCATCATATCATCGCCCGCATCATGATTCCAAAGAGCGGGAGGTTTGACTTTATTACTGAGCGTGAGCTAGTGTTGATGGTGTCCCTGAGGCAGTGGACTCCTGGTGGGGACATGCAAGATGAGAATGCAACTATGCAACCCTAAAGGAGATTAGCAAAGATTAACTTAGCAATTTCTTATTTGCATATGATTAGTTCAGCATATAGTATCAAAGGAGGTCTAATAAAGAGAACTCGAACGATCGAACGTAAACCTAATTAATAAGACTATCAAAATAACAAAGAAATAGGAATAAGATTCGAACCACACAAGTTAAGCTAGGCAAATTTAATATTTCAGACCTAATCGATACTAGAACATACCTAGCATTAATCTTTCAAGTAGATCAAGATCACTCATGAAGAGACCTCCCAAATGACAAGACCATACTACAAATTGAGGGCCCTTCTTGTTTTCTGGATTATGGCAAATAATTCCTTCCTCTTGAGTTCGGAATCCCGGAGAACCCTACAACAAAGAAACCTTGAGATTAGGAACTTGGTAAAATACGTTAGTCATGAAATGGAGAAACTAAAGAAGAGTCGAGGAAGCAGTGTTGAAGAATAATCTTGGCGCCATGGTAGATCACTTGAAATGGATTTGGCCGGCCTCCTTGTGATGGTCTTCTTGATCAACCTTAGATATTGAAGAGCTAGCTTGAGATTGGAGAAGAAGAAGAGTGTCTTAGGCGTTGGAGATGGAGGAGGAGAAAGTAGGGTTGGCGTGGGATAGGGAGAGGAATTTAGAACTACCACTTAGGCACATAGAACTCACATAGAAGAAAACTTTTATTTTTTCTTTTCCATCCTTTCTTTACAAGAAGACTAAGAGTCTTTTATAGACTATTAAGCCATTTTGAATTCAAACTACACCAAATATCATGGAGAAAAATTTGTGGAGAAAAATATGGGGCATCCCATGAGTAGTGGAGGAAGTTGTGGAGGAGGTTGTAGCTAATTCAAATTCAAATTCCCCTTTTCTTCTCTTGGGTGGCAACCTTGGATGGTGAGGTGGCATGTGTGATGTGGCAGCAACCTTGGATGGTGAGGTGGTATGTGTGATGTGGCAGCAACCTTGGATGATGAGGTGGCATGTGGTCCCCACTTGAGGTGGCTTTGGTCTTGCTTTGGAGTATAAGTCTTGAGTCTTCTTTAGTCTTCAAATGTGGTTTGGTTTGATTCTTCATGGAGGTTTGGTTTGATTCTTCATGGATTGGACTTGACTCATTTGGACCCAACTCTCAAATACAAGATTAATCAGGCTGGACTAGTTCCAACATAAAATTGAAATGGACTCGAATTACATAATTATTTGGACTCAAAATTAAAGAAAGAAAAAAATTACAGGACTTTCTTTTACTCATCCAACCATAAGGACTCGGATTTGACTTGAATTGGTTAGAGTCTCTTCCTGATTCTGGTGCCCACACCAACTCCCATCAACCTTCCCGGGATCATGCTTCAGCAGATGGGAGAGGCAGCATCTCATAGGAGACTAGTTCAGCCATATGGCATGGGGCTGACACAGTTATTCAGGGAGTATGGAGTATCATTTGATGGTATACCCTTTAGTCAGCTGCAGCATACTGACACATACGGACAGAAATCCCTGCATAGGATGGGATTTCGACTGATTGGTGATCGTTGGGTGCGACGGGAGTCTGGCCAGGAGCCAGATGAGGAGGAGGAGATTCGAGCAGCTGAGGCAGGGCCTTCAGAGCCTACTGATCATGGTACACCTCCTCGTCCAGCACCAGAGTCAGAGACTACGGAGCCTGAGCCATTCACACCACCACCCTCATCAGCTCCAGCACCTTCTGCTACTGCTACACCATAGAGGACTACAGCGAGCACATCGAACTTTGAGCAGAGAGTGACTGATCACATTTTAGAGGTCCGGACAGAGATTGCTGGTGTACGACAAGAGCTACATGGTCTGCGGATCCACATAGACATGCGCATTAGAGCTCTCTCAGCTATTGTCGATGTAGGATTCCGACAGATCCTCAGCTTATTGAGATTGGCATTGCCACCAGGGACTGTAGATCCGACAGTGCCTCCTCCACATTCTGATGATGATGATGATGATGACTCCATTGGCTACATTGACAGTGATGGAGATCAGCGTGGAGCAGGTAGCTCTGATGTTCCACCTGCTGATCCGATTCCAGAGATTCCCCCTTCTGCTGATCCGATTCCAGAGATTCCCCCTTCTACTGATCCTCCTTCTACTGATCTTCCTAGTACTGATCCTCCAGCTATACATGTGCCAGTAGATACTGAGATTACTGAGTCACTCTTGGAGTCTATTACAGGCATTCCAGATGATAGAGATGATCATACAGAGATTGATATTGATGATCCCACTGCTTATGAGCTTGTCAGCAGGCACACTCCAGCTCAGTCTACTCAGCATACTGATCCACCTACTGATGCGGAAAAAAGAAGGATGAGGATGATGATGATGGCACGGATGATGCAAAGGTGGTTATATCTTGTTTTCTTTTTTTTAGGGTTTTATCTTTGGTTCCCGATTGCAAGCAAAAAGAACCTAGGAAAACTGAAAGCAAAGAGGTCTATGCTAGCAGATCAATCCCTAAGAAATGATAGACCAGGACCCCGAGATTAAGGAAATACCTCGGGATTAGGACTAGCTCGATACAATCAATATCTACCTAGGAGATAGGGATGCAAACCTTTCAACACTCTGATGCTCTTGGTGCAGAGATCGCTCAACCTTGACGGATGCGACCTGGATGTCCGAGCTATCGAACCCGCGGATAGGCTGGCATTCGATCGGGTGGTCATAGTGGCAAAGCAAACCTTCTCTGATGGTCGTAGCACCAAGGGGACCTGTAGGCAAACAAAGAGGATTTGTTTATTTTTTTTTTTTCTTTTTCCTTTTAGATGATGGAAAGGTGGAAAGAAAAACAAAGGAAAGGGTTGAGGAGATAGGGTTCGGATGATGGTGTCGGTGGAGATAACTTGGGGCCTCGCACCCCGCGACATCCTGGAAGGATGAAGGAATGTGGCCTCTCACCATGCGACACCCTCAGGCGAAGGAATGTGGCCTCTCACCATGCGACGCCCTCAGGCGAAGGAATGTGGCCTCTCACTATGCGACGTCCTGAAGGACGAAGGAAGCTCTCACTCAACCTAGCCTAAGAGACAAGGATTGAAGAAGAGGATGGAACACACAAGCTTTCTTTCATTAATCATCAATTATCCTTTACAAGAGGGGTTTGGGTCCTTTAAATAGGCACCCAAGAGCACTTTGAAATTTAAACTACCCCATTACACTTGGCGCCCAAAATTTGGAGGAGAACTTCTTTCTTTGCTTGCTTGGTTTTGGTAGAAAACATGAAGTAAGGCTAGCTTGGAGGGATTTGTCCCACTTTAACTTTTCTTGGCTTGATTCAAGGCCGACCAAATGGGAATAATCCTAGGCGTGGCATGATTGGAGGCTTGGAGAGGGGGATTGGTCTTTGACCTTCCATCCTTGCATGGCTTATTTTGGTAGAAGGCTTGGATTGAGGCTTGATGTCTTCACCATGCCTTTCTTGCTTAACTTCTTTATGGAAGAAGGCTTGAGTGGAGGCATGCATCAAGGGATTTGAAACTTCTTTCCACTTGGAGAATGGAGGATGCCTTTCTTGCTTGACTTCTTTATGGAAGGAGTCTTGAGTGGAGGCATGCATCAAGGGATTTGAAACTTCTTTCCATGACCGCCCATCCTAGATTGGAAGAGAGCTTGAAGAGGGGAGGGGAAGGGGGCATGGATCATGTGAGTGGTCCCCTTTCTTGGGCAGCCAAAACAAACCACATGTCATCACCTCAGTGCGCCACATAAACAGATAAGGTGGGCCCTGAGCTGACATGTCTCCTTGCCTTTGTTAGGCTTAAAATAGACTTAACTTTTGAACCACTAAAGACTTCATGGGCTTAGACTCGGCCCGACTTATTACAAGACTCGGCTCGACCCGATGGGTCGAGGTACAGACTCCATTTAAGCAAATAAACTAGAGGCTGACAGCCTTATTATAGGACTCGATAAACACAGAACCCTAATCAGAGATCCCCCGAAGTTTGAATGGCTCAAGTCAAACCCTGATGCCCACATCAATTCTCCCGCGGTGGGAGAAACTTGACCCTGTCGAGCGGAGGTTGATTTAGCTTTGGTACATTTTCAGTGGGTTGATGCATGGCCGGTCCTCCTGGGTGATCCACGAATCATCAGATTTGGGTTGGCCTTGCTAACGGACCAAGAAATCTGAAAGCCATTGTCCTGGACTGTGGTAGCTCGACCATCTAGGACACGCTCGATCTATACTCCTTACTCAGGTCAAATTGGAAGTGGACACTCGGGTCTGGTTTTCTCTCCAAAAAGGATTAGGCTCAAATCACTCGCTAGGTGGTTTGCTAGTTCCCTATACTCAACTAGGTGCAAGATATTGAGAGTCGAGCTAATGTCCCAAATCAGGGTATTAGGGTCTCTCTCCTATCACTCTAAGGGACCAATTCAGCATGCATAAAAACTTCTTTATTATTTCAGAATCCCCAATTCTCTACTTAGCTTGCTTTTAGGAACAACCAAATTTTAATTATTAATTTTCGTGTCCCTAGTATGCAATGCAAGAGATCATGCAGATTCTAAGACTCAAGTAACACTCAACAAAAGCAAACTAAACTAGGTATTCCTAGTAAGAGGAATTTATTGTGGTCCTTATTGGGAATTGTGTCCCAAAGCCAATCTCCTGGGTTGTAGGCGGTTGTACTGAGTATTGTATTTATTTTGTGAATTAATAAAATATTATTTTTGGCAGCTCATCACATATTGTATTTCCATGAAATGAACTCTTTCCATGTGATGAAGTCCTTAGGACTACACTGACTTTGATACAGAGAGGATGTATCGACTGGTCCTTAAACCCTGTTCACAACCAAAGGATATATTATACTGGATGGCAATATATCAAGTATAGGTTGTTACAGTTCACATCATTTGGTTGTCCTCTTGACCAAATGAGTGTGGTGACACTGATGTGATCTGCAAGTGGGATATGTGATATCTCATTGAATGTGACTCCATGCAGCCCCTTTTTCTGCCAAAGGGAAACTCACGATTGGATATGGGTATATGTGTCCCTCTGACCTGAGTTCATCATGGTAGCTTGCGAGCAACTCCCTGTGCTTTGGTGCCGGACTACCCGGATTTTTAATCTGGTGATGGAAGGTTTCTGGGTACGGGCAAGTACTTGTGGAGTAGCGATGGACCAAGATGGAGTTGACCTGTCCAAACAATTTGGATTGAATGTCTCGCAGTGTCTCAATTTAGCAAATCCTCGGTCGCGGTAGTCCTAGTGAGGTGTCACTGGACTTGCGAGGTTGAGACACGTAGTGCACTGACTTAGTCTGTGTTGGCAGTCTAACCTCAGTCGTCCTGAGCATTGGAGGTCAAAGGGATGAATTATACGGTAACCATATGCCAGAGGTTCGATTGCTCTCACATCTTCGACCTATCCAGATGCCGGGACCCATTGCTAGATGGTATTTTGTGCTGGTACTGGAATTGTTCCAGTGCTACCGCCTAGGTTCGAACCTATGAGGTCACATGCCATAGAGGATAACTCCCTGATCCAGGTACCAGTATTTGATTAGGAATCATTTCGGTGACAGTTTGTTTGAGCACTTTGGGTTGACCTGGGTTCGGGTCAATCAGTTTTTGTTCGATTTATCAAGAATTTTTTTCTGGTTAACCAGGACTAAACCAAGCCTTCTGATAATTAGATTTTGATCTAATTATATGGATGAACACTTTTTGAACCATTGGATTTTTTTAAAACCTATTGGACCAATTTTTTTTTTTTTTTTTTTTTTTTGACCCTTTGAATCAGTCTTCATGGTGTGAATAGCAATGGGCGAATAGGGCTTTTGGGCATCCCCTCCTCTCTCCCGTTTCACCACCATTTTGGCTGGATTTAAACTCGTTTAAAGCCCCTTCAATGCTTCGCTACATTCGTTCCATATTCCAGCTTCTATTGCCGTCCTTTTGGCTCCCATTCCATCGGTTGTAAGCCTTGCACGGTGTTATAAATCCTGCTGCTTTTCTCTTCTGCAATGCTAAAAAAAAAGTACAGAGAAACCATCGTTGGGTTCTTATTCCTTTGAGTCTTAGTTTGTCCTTTCACCACAGATCTTTGGGGTGGGTTTAGGCAATTGATTGGGAGAAAAACAATTCCATTTGTCCCTGTTTCTTGTGCTCATTGGAAGAAGTACTAGCTCTGTTTGGAGAAACATTACAGCAAAACAACATCACTTCTTCCCACCGTTCGAAGATGTTTTTCGATGACTAACATCGCCAGAGAACCGGATCTGTGGAGCCCCGCGCATGTTCCCCCTCTAGAGAGTGCTCATTTGAGCACTTAAGAGCCGGATCAACGCTCTAGTTGCTGTTTTGGTGTCCTGTTTTAGTTTTGTAGGTTTGCTGGAATTGCTGAACAAAAGGAGCTGTAAACCGTGGCATTTTTTATCCCTTTTGTTCTCTATTCAAGGAAGAAAACATTCCCTTGCTGTTGGTGAAAGAAGGAGAGCAAGCACTGGTTGTTTGGGTTTGGCCATTGTTACTGTTGAAGCAAAGGAAAAACAGAGCAAATCAAGCACTGGAAGTAGACGACAAGAGGAATAAGTTTATTCCTGCAATTCCAGCACTATTCCAGACTTATTCCATGCTTGAATAAGGTATTGTTTTTGATTTTTTTATTCATGCATGCATAGATCTGAGTATTTAAAATATTTTATAAACATTACATGCCCATATTATAACATGTTTTAGTATGTACATGCTTCCAGATCATGTTAGATCCTGCATGGAGCAGGTTTTTCCGCTGTGCATTTTAAAATTGTTTTAAAATACTTATCTGCTCCCTGCTCTTGCATGCTTAGAGTAGGCACCTGCAAAAGCCCTATTTCACTTTCAGTGGTATCAGAGCCAGGTTGCGGGTGTAACATAATCTTGATGCATGTTTGATTAAAAATTGTTTAATCTTCTTTTTGTATCCTGATAGTACTTTTAGGAACCTAGTTGAGACATTCACCATGACCGTGTGTCTTTGACATGAAACGGATCGTCTGTGTTGGTCTCTTCAGAAGTATCCTTTAAGGAAATCTTGGAATTAAAATTGTTTTATTTCAGATACATTATTGGGCCATGAAATGTTTATAAAATAAAAATCTAGATATGATGAATGATTTTTTTATGTAAAAAATTATTTTACATTGACAATTAATTAAAAGATGTTTTGATTAATTGTATGGCTTATTATAATAAATTATTAGGTTTATGAAATCTAATTTGACATGAATAAGCCATTCTGGGTTAAATTGGGTTAGTTTTCTAATTGGGTCCTTAACTGGGTTGGACCTAGTTTTAGTTGAACCGGATTAAAGAAGATTAATCAAAAGTTGATTAAGGTCCTTCTTTAGTACTATCTAATAGTTAGATTAGTTGATCCGTTCATCTAAAATGGATCCAATTAGTGGCTCAGTGGAAGCCCGAGTCTTTAGGCTAATATGATCGAGTCTGGTAAACCGACTGATGTCGAGGTAGGTTTGGCATTGTGATCATGGTTGTATGAGGCTACCTCTTTCCTGGCAAACTTGGTTGGTGTCTAGAAAAGATGGTTAATGGCGGATACTCACCCATGATCTCACCTACCTGGCTAGTTGAGTTGACCAGAACTGATTCGAAAAGCTCAATGACTCGAGTTAACCCATGTCACCCAGGTTGATCAGTCTAACTGATTTATAGGTGCCCATGGATCAATTGTTGAATTGATTCAACTCTCCTGGAAACTGATTCGTTCAGTGGGAGAAATGATCCATGTCCTAGTCTTTTTCTTCTGTCATAACTAAAAATCCTTTAAAATTATTAGGTCCTTAAAAAGACTAAGTCAAGATGTTGACAGTGTCATAGCCTCCCATTAAGTCAGTTAGAAATGTGTCCACTAGCTTGGTGTGCATCGGCAGTTCCAAAGAACGAGTGTACATCCGGCGACTGGAATTTCTATCTGATCGATGATGGTTCAATGTAACCTCCTTAACGGGACCAGGTGGGCCGGCCAAAGTCGGGCTTGGTCTTTAGTTAGCTGGAGCATTGGATTTGTCATTTTAATGGTTGGACCTAACCAGAGACCCGCAATAGGAGGCCCCAAGGCTGATTGGGGTATTCTTTGGGGCAAAATGAAATACTGAAAATTGTTTAGGGAAGCAATTGGTTTATGAACCTACCTTTAGGCTCGTATGGGTGAGCCGGCCAAAGTCGGGATCATGCGAGGCCTATTGGATTTCAGTACCCACTTGAAAAAGTGTTTTTCATGGATTGGAGTTAGAGGCTACCAATCTTAAAAAATTAGTGGGAGAAACCTTTAAACTAAAGTCCAAGTCTTTTTGGTTAAAATTAATTCATATACTTATGTGGTCCTGTTTTCTTTTCAGATATATGTCTTCAAACTTATCGCTTTGGTCACTTCTCGATAACGAGAAGTTGAAGGGTCATAACTTCGATAGTTGGTATCGAAGGTTAAGAATTGTTCTAGAGCATGAACGAATCCTCTATATGATAACGGATCTGGTGCCTGAAATCCCTCCTGCTAATGCACGGAGTGCAGTCAGAGATGCTTACTTGAAGTGGGATTCTGATCGGACTACTATCCGTTGCATTATGCTTGCGGCTATGAACGATGAGTTCAGTCGCAAATTCGAGGAGGCCCAACCTGAAGAAATCCTTCAAAAGTTGAAGGAATCCTTCGGCACCCCGGATGATGTAGAACAGTACAAAGTGTCTTGTGCCATCTACAACTCCAAGATGCCGAATGGTGGATCAGTCACTGATCATGTATTGTACATGATCGAGCTGATTGAAAAACTGGGCAAACTCGGATGCCCCTTGCACGAGCAGCTCGGCAAGGATGCGATCCTGAATTCTCTTCCCTCCTCCTATCTTGACTTTCTTGATCATTATAGAATGAACAAGCCTGCAGTCAACTACCATGGTCTTTTGGGGTTGCTGTAGACTTTCGAGAAAGACCACCAAGTGAATAAGTTGGTGGTAAATTTAGTGGGAGGAAGTAGAGGTCGTCATCCCTTTAAGAAAAGGAAGAAGAAAATAAATAAGAAGGGAAAGAAGGTGCAGAATGCTCCTGGCCCTAGTCAGACCAGGAAGTATAAGGCTTATCAGTCTTCTGCAGAGTGCTTCTACTGTAAGAAGAAGGGATACTGGAAGAGGAACTGTCCTCTTTATATTGCATCCCTTGATCCGAACAGGCCGAGGAAGCAGAAGTCTACTGAACAAGGTATTTATATGATAAAACCTTGTAATTACTCAATTATTGATACTGTTAACTGGGTATTGGATACTGGTAGTCCAATTCATGTTTGTAATTCATTACAGGTACTTCAAGTTAGCAGAAGATTTGAAGATGGAGAACAGTTTCTGAGCGTCGGGAATGGAAATCGTGTTCCAGTACTGGCGGTCGGAGTCCTGCGTCTTGTCTTTGACTCTTGTACTGTCGAACTAGTCGACTGTCACTATTGTCCTAGTTTCGTTATGTGCATAATCTCTGTAGGCCTTTTGGCCAATTATGGTTTTGAACTATCAATAAAGGGAGATTTTTGCAATGTTATTTTGAATAACTCTGTGACAATGAAAGCTAGATTAAATAATTGCATATATGTACTATCAAGGCCTGTTAGTGTAATGTACACTTCTAGAAAATGCCCAAGGTTAGATAATGTCAACGATTTGTACCTTTGGCACTGTAGGCTAGGTCATATTAACCAAAATAGGATAAACAAGATGCGAGGAGATGGACTCCTCGAGGTCAGTGATTCTGAATCACTGCCCACTTGTGAATCCTGTTTAGTTGGTAAAATGACCAAGTCACCTTTTTCTGAAAAAGGTGAACGAGCTACAGAACTTCTAAGTCTAATACATACTGATGTATATGGACCGATGACAGTTAGTGCCAGAGGAGGATACAAATATTTCATTACCTTCACAGATGACTTTTCAAGGTTCGGTTATGTCTTTTTAATGAGACATAAGTCTGAGTCGTTTGAAATGTTCAAACGATACCGTAATGAAGTAGAAAAGCAAATTGGAAAAAGTATTAAAACTCTTCGATCTGATCGAGGTGGTGAATACTTATCAGGTGCTTTTTTGACATATCTTGAGGAGAATAGAATTCTTTCTCAGTGGACTCCTCCAGGAACACCACAGTTGAATGGTGTGTCCGAAAGGAGGAATCGAACCTTGTTGGACATGGTTCGATCCATGATGGGTTTTGCAACTTTGTCGCTATCCTTTTGGGGATATGCACTTTAGACAGCCTGTTACTTATTAAATGATGTTCCAAGTAAGTCTGTTGTCTCCACTCCATATGAGATGTGGACTAGACGTAAACCCTTAATCTCACACCTTCGGGTCTGGGGTGGTCCGGCTTATGTAAAGCATTTAGACTCAGACAAACTTGGTCCTAGGTCTGATCGATGTTTATTTATTGGTTATCCTAAGGAAACCAAAAGATATTTCTTCTATTTAGAAAATGTACAAAAGGTGTTCGTTGCTCTTAGAGCTATCTTTTTGGAAAAGGAGCTCCTTGGAGAAGGAACTATAGCCTCTAAGATTGAACTTGATGAAGTTCAGCCAATAGAAGAACCTGCACACTCTAAGGACATCGTAGAACCGGCTGTGATTGAATCACACCCAGAACCCATTAGAAGATCCGGTAGAATACCACGTAAGCAAGACAAATACTACGATTTCTTAGTCCGGGACGGTGATCCCATTGAGCTCGATGAGAACAATGAGGATCCGATCACCTATATGGATGCACTTCAAAGATCTGACTCTGAGGCATGGCTTGGAGCCATGCGATCCGAAATGGAGTCCATGAAAATCAACAATGTTTGGACATTGGTTGATCCGCCTGAAGGAATAAAACCCATCGAGTGTAAATGGATCTTCAAGAGGAAAAGGGGCGCAGATGGGAAGGTAGAGACCTATGAAGCCCGTCTGGTTGCCAAGGGGTATCGTCAACGATATGGTATCGACTATGACGAGACTTTCTCCCCTGTGGCAATGCTCAAGTCCATTCGGATCATGCTTGCTTTGGCAGCATATTTTGATTATGAAATCTGGCAGATGGATATCCGAACTGCTTTACCAAATGGGGAGCTGGAAGAGGAGGTGTATATGATATAGCCTGAAGGGTTCACATCCACAGATGAATCAAAAGTATGCAAGTTGTAGAGGTCCATCTATGGACTCAAGCAAGCATCTTGAAGTTGGAACTTATGGTTTGATAGGTGTATCAAATCTATGGCTTCGTTAGGAACGGAGAAGAACCCTGCATCTATAAATGGGTTAATGATTCTGTGATTGTATTCCTAGTACTGTATGTTGATGACATTCTCTTAATCGGGAATGATGTCGCAGCATTATAAGGAATAAAGGTCTGGTTATCATCTCAGTTCTCCATGAAGGACTTGGGTGAAGCTTCTTACATACTAGGTATGAAGATCTATAGAGATAGATCTAAGAAGCTTTTGGGATTGTCCTAGTCTACGTACATTGACACCGTGCTGAAATGGTTCAGCATGGAAAATTTCAAGAAAGGCTATCTCCCGATAGGTACTCTACTCATGCTGAAATGGTTCAGCATGAAAAATTCCAAGAAAGGCTATCTCCCGATAGGTACTCTTTCCAAGAAGGATTGTGCGACAACTCCTGAGAAAAGAGAGAGCATGAGTAGAGTACCTTATGCTTCTGCAGTTGGCTCTATCATGTATGCTATGACTTGTACTAGACCAGACGTGGCATACTCACTAGGAGTAGTGAGCAGATACCAGTCTGACCCAGGTGAGGTGCATTGGAAGGTGGTTAAGTCCATCCTTAAGTATTTAAGAAATACTAAAGATCAATGGCTGATTTATAGTGAACCTGATTTGAAACTTGTGGGGTACTCTGACTCCAGTTTCCAGTCAGATAGAGATGATAGCAAGAGTGTGTCAGGGTTTGTATTTACCCTGAACGAAGGAGCGATCTGCTGGAAAAGTTCCAAGCATGGAAAATTTCAAGAAAGGCTATCTCCCGATAGGTACTCTACTCATGCTGAAATGGTTCAGCATGAAAAATTCCAAGAAAGGCTATCTCCCGATAGGTACTCTTTCCAAGAAGGATTGTGCGACAACTCCTGAGAAAAGAGAGAGCATGAGTAGAGTACCTTATGCTTCTGCAGTTGGCTCTATCATGTATGCTATGACTTGTACTAGACCAGACGTGGCATACTCACTAGGAGTAGTGAGCAGATACCAGTCTGACCCAGGTGAGGTGCATTGGAAGGTGGTTAAGTCCATCCTTAAGTATTTAAGAAATACTAAAGATCAATGGCTGATTTATAGTGAACCTGATTTGAAACTTGTGGGGTACTCTGACTCCAGTTTCCAGTCAGATAGAGATGATAGCAAGAGTGTGTCAGGGTTTGTATTTACCCTGAACGAAGGAGCGATCTGCTGGAAAAGTTCCAAGCAGGCAACTGTTGCAGACTCGATATGCGAAGCAGAATATATTGCAGCATCAGATGCATCAAAGGAAGCTGTATGGTTGCGGAAGTTCCTTAGAGAGCTAGGGGTGGCACCTTCCCTAGATGGTCCTGTTCTAGTGTACTATGACAGCACTGGAGCCATTGTTCAAGCTAAGGAGCCTAAAGCACATCACCGCACCAAGCACATTCTGCGGCGCTACCACCTCGTACGAGAAATCATGGAACGAGGCGACATCAATCTTCTGAAGATCGATGGAAAAGAAAATCTGGCCGACCCCTTCACTAAAGCCCTCGGAATAAAAGAGTTTGACAATTGTAAATGGGAAATGGGTATTAGATACTCTTCTGATTGGCTTTAGTACAAGTGGGAGTTGTTGGGAATTATGTCCCAAAGCTAATCGCCTGGGTTGTAGGCGGTTGTACTGAGTATTGTATTCATTTTATGAATTAATAAAATATTATTTTTGGCAGCTCATCACATATTGTATTTCCCTGAAATGAACTCTTTCCATGTGATGAAGTACTTAGGACTACACTGACTTTGATACAGAGAGGATGTATCGACTGGTCCTTAAACCCTGTTCACAACCAAAGGATATATTGTACTGGATGACAATATATCAAGTATAGGTTGTTACAGTTCACATCGTTTGGTTGTCCTCTTGACCAAATGAGTATGGTGACACTGATGTGATCTGCAAGTGGGATATGTGATATCTCATTGAACGTGACTCCATGCAGCCCCTTTTTTTACCAAAGGCAAACTCACGATTGGATATGGGTATATGTATCCCTCTGACATGAGGTCATCACGGTAGCTTGCAAGCAACTCCCTATGCTTTGGTGCCGGACTACCAGGATTTTTAATCCGGTGATGGAAGGTTTCTGGGTACGTGCAAGTACTTGTGGAGCAACGATGGACCAAGATGGAATTGACATATCCAAACAATTTGGATTGAATGTCTCGTAGTGTCTCAATTTAGGAAATCCTCGACCGGGGTAGTCCCAATGAGGTGTCACTGGACTTGCGAGGTTGAGACACGTAGTGCACTGACTTAGTCTGGGTTGGCAGTCTAACCTCAGTCGTTCTGAGCATTGGAGGTCAAAGGGATGAATTATACGGTAACCATATGCCAGAGGTTCGATTGCTCTCGCAACTTCGACCTATCCGGACACCGGGACCCATTGCTAGATGGTATCTTGTGCTGGTACTGGAATTGTTCTAGTGCTACTGCCTAGGTTCGAACCTATGAGGTCAAATGCCATAGAGGATAACTCCCTGATCCAGGTACCGGTATTTGATTAGGAATCATTTCGGTGACGGTTTGATTAAGCACTTTGGGTTGACCTGGGTTCGGGTCAATCAGTTTTTGTTCGGTTTATCAAGAATTTTTTTCTGGTTAACCAGGACTAAACCAAGCCTTCTGATAATTAGATTTTGATCTAATTATATGGATGAACACTTTTTGAACCATTGGATTTTTTTAAAACCTATTGGATCAGTTTTTTTTTTTTTTTTTTTGACCCTTTGAATCGGTCTTCACGGTGTGAATAGCAATGGGCGAACAGGGCTTTTGGGCGTCCCCTCCTCTCTCCTGTTTCACCACGATTTCGGCTGGATTTAAACTCGTTTAAAAGCCCTTCAATGCTTCACTGCATTCGTTCCATATTCCAGCTGCTATTGCCGTCCTTTTGGCTCCCATTCCATCGGTTGTAAGCCTTGCACGGTGTTATAAATCCTACTGCTTTTCTCTTCTGCAATGCTAAAAAAAAAGTATAGAGAAATCGTCGTTGGGTTCTTATTCCTTTGAGTCTTAGTTTATCCTTTCACCGCAGATCTTTGGGGTGGGTTTAGGCAATTGATTGGGAGAAAAACAATTCCATTTGTCCCTGTTTCTTGTGCTCATTGGAAGAAGAAGTACTAGCTCTGTTTAGAGAAACATTGCAGCAAAACAACATCACTTCTTCCCACCATTCGAAGGTGTTTTTTGGGGACTAGCATCGCCTGAGAATCAGATCTGTGGATCCCCGCGCGTGTTCCCCCTCTAGAGAGTGCTCATTTGAGCACTTAAGAGCCGAATCAACTCTCTAGTTGCTGTTTTGGTGTCCTGTTTTAGTTTTGCAGGTTTGCTGGAATTGCTGAACAAAAGGAGCTATAAACCGTGGCATTTTTTATCCCTTTTGTTCTCTATTCAAGGAAGAAAACATTCCGGATGCTGTTGGTGAAAGAAAAGAGAGCAAGCACTGGTTGTTTGGGTTTGGCCATTGTTACTGTTGAAGCAAAGGAAAAACAGAGCAAATCAAGCACTGGAAGTAGACGACATGGGGAATAAGTTTATTCCTGCAATTCTAGCACTATTCTAGACTTATTCCAGGTAGGAATAAGGTATTGTTTTTGATTTTTTTATTCATGCATGCGTAGATCTGAGTATTTAAAATATTTTATAAACATTTCATTCCCATATTATAACATGTTTTAGTCTGTACATGCTTCCAGATCGTGTTAGATCCTGCACGGAGCAAGTTTTTCCACTGTGCATTTTAAAATTGTTTTAAAATACTTACCTACTCCCTGCTCTTGCATGTTTAGAGTAGGCACCTGCAAAGGCCCTATTTCACTTTCAGTCCTAGGGCCTAAACCTACTAGACCATTGGTTCTCTAGGCTTGACCCTAGCCTGGTATGCACAAGAAATTTTTTTAAGGATCCCTAACAGATGCCATAAAGTATGCCAGAAGTAGAGGGTGAATGGGATGGGCTCTATGGAGTCATGCAAAATGATAATCTCAACAAAAAGTGCACTCATAGCCCTAGAAATGTGCGAAGGTTCGGGGAAGGGTAGGAAATAAGGAGGAGACTCAAGGACTGGTTCAATGTTTAGGCTACTGACCTTAATATGTGAATGTAGGTCTACAGGCATGCTCATCTTAACCTCATGGTCAGTACTAGGAGGATTGATAGGTGCAAGTCCTCGGGTAGGCGAGATGCTCCTAGATAGTGGAGGGTTTTCGGGAAGGTCTTCAGAACATTCATCTTGAGAACCTATACCTTCATCTAATTCGTTTTATCCTGGCTTGGCCAGTTCTGCTTCAAGGTCTATAGTGGATTCAGGATCATTATCATTTGGGTCCTTGCTATGTTCTGGGGTATCCTTAATGATTCCATCAGGTGGGAGCTGATCAATTAAATTATCAGGCGATACCTCCTCACATTCTTCTTCTTCTTCTTCATATTCATTAATCAAGCTTATGTCAGGCTCATATATGACTTCCTCAAACTCACAGAAAGGTTCTAATATTTTCTTCTTTGATTCCTCAATGGGTTTGGGTTTAGTTTCAATCAGTTCATCTATAAGTAGGGCAGGGGCGGTGCACTGACTGGCAAGATGCTCAGGTTTATGACACCTATAGTTGTTACCTTGGCGATCGGGTCTCCTCTGGACTTCAATAGCCTTACCCTTATCCTCTCTACTGTATTGGTGTCGATTTAGACTGGGACGACTAGGACTGGGTTGGGCTAGGCTTGGTCGACTGGGGTCAGATCGGTTCAGGCTTGGTCGACTTGGGTAAGCCTGGCTATAACCTTGGGTGGATCCGAGGATGTGGCTTTTGTTCCTAAAAGGCTCAGGTCTTCTGTAGGTGGGAGCTCTCTGGAAATGCTCACGGAGCCTAGCGGCTTCCTCTATGGGACCTAGTCTGGCCTCTACTTGATCACATCTATCATCTAACCGGGTGCTTAACTGAGTTATGGCTCGAGTCAGGGATTCGTTCATGGCTGCAAGCTCAACACGAAGTTGGTCCATGTCTTCGATAGGGGTTGGAGACGGTGGGTGAAAAAGGGCTCATGATCTAGTGCACATGCAAACACACAAAACGGTACTATGATGTGCTAGACCTAGGAGATCTCACCAAATGAAAAGTCAAGAAGATGAACCTGGTAGTAGTAACTTGGCACCTGGCCAGGTAAGCGTAAGGTTAGTGGAGTTTCCTCTTTGCTTGCCTAGACACCAATCTTGCAATTGGCCAGGTAAGTGAACCAACCCACTTCCCTTTGGGATTTAGTCCCTGAACCGCTTGCCTAGACACCAGCTACACAAGCACACACTTCCAAGCAATCTAGCTTGGCCCAACACTTGGGTTGACCCGACTTTGTGGGTGTCCCTAGCTCACTAGAGAAGATTAACATCTAATTGATTTTAGTTAATGGCTAGGATTTGAAATGCCGGGTGGTGGTTTTTGGGCTAGGGACAGGTTATGAACTCCTGACCCTATGTTAACCTGTCGCCCTTAGGTGTATTATGAACAATGTATGCACACAAATGTCTAAGAAAATGATTAATTTTTTTTTTTTTGTGTCTTTCAAATGTATGGATGCTAAGCAAAATGTAAAAATCTAAACATGAACTAACTAAATGGGACAAGAAAGAGATGCTTGCTAATACTGCAGGCCTGAGATTTTCTCATGTGGTATTTCGGCTTGTAGAATTTCTACATGCTGAAATAAAATCTAAGAAAATAACAAAAAAATCATCTAAATGCAATAGATCCAGCAAAAGAAAAACGAAACAAAACAGAGATTCCTAAAGAAACAAAAAATTAAAATAGCAGACCAATTACAAACTAGACAGAATATAGAAACTAAATGCCAGAGCACTAGTCCTAGCCTAGGCTCTGATACCAAGAATGATGCAGAAAAAAGAAGGATGAGGATGATGATGATGGCACGGATGATGCAAAGGTGGTTATATCTTGTTTTCTTTTTTGTAGGGTTTTATCTTTGGTTCCCGATTGCAAGCAAAGAGAACCTAGGAAAACTGAAAGCAAAGAGGTCTATGCTAGCAGATCAATCCCTAAGAAATGATAGACTAGGACCCCAAGATTAAGGAACCCCGGGATTAGGACTAGCTCGATACAATCAATACCCACCTAGGAGATAGGGATGCAAAACTTTCAACACTCTGATGCTCTTGGTGCAGAGATCGCTCAACCTTGACGGATGCGACCTGGATGTCCAAGCTGTCGAACCCGCGGATAGGCGGGCTTTCGATCGGGTGGTCACAGTGGAAAAGCAAACCTTCTCTGATGGTCGTGGCACCAAGGGGACCTGTAGGCAAACAAAGAGGATTAGTTTTTTTTTTTTTTTTTTGAACACACAAGCTTTCTTTCATTAATCATCAATTATCCTTTACAAGAGGGTTTTGTGTCCTTTAAATAGGCACCCAAGAGGACTTTGAAATTTAAACTACCCCATTACACTTGGCGCCCGAAATTTGGAGGAGAACTTCTTTCTTTGCTTGCTTGGTTTTGGTAGAAAACATGAAGTAAGGCTAGCTTGGAGGGATTTGTCCCACTTTGACTTTTCTTGGCTTGATTCAAGGCCGACCAAATGGGAATAATCCTAGGCGTGGCATGATTGGAGGCTTGGAGAGGGGGATTGGTCTTTGACCTTCTTTCCTTGCATGGCTTATTTTGGTAGAAGGCTTGGATTGAGGCTTGATGTCTTCACCATGCCTTTCTTGCTTAACTTCTTTATGGAAGAAGGCTTGAGTAGAGGCATGCATCAAGGGATTTGAAACATCTTTCCACTTGGAGAATGGAGGATGCCTTTCTTGCTTGACTTATTTATGGAAGGAGTCTTGAGTGGAGGCATGCATCAAGGGATTTGAAACTTCTTTCCATGACCGCCCATCCTAGATTGGAAGAGAGCTTGAAGAGGGGAGGGGAAGGGGGCATGGATCATGTGAGTGGTCCCCTTTCTTGGGCACCTAAAACAAACCACATGTCATCACCTCAGTGCGCCACATAAACAGATAAGGTGGGCCCTAAGCTGACATGTCTCCTTGCCTTTGTTAGGCTTAAAAGAGACTTAACTTTTGAACCACTAAAGACTTCATGGGCTTAGACTCGGCCCGACTTATTACAAGACTCAGCTCGACCCGATGGGTTGAGGTATAGACTCCATTTAAGCAAATAAACTAGAGGCTGATAGCCTTATTACAGGACTCGATAAACACAGAACACTAATCAGAGATCCCCCAAAGTTTGAAGGGCTCAAGTCAAACCCTGATGCCCACATCACCTACTCCTACTGCTACTACTTCTGTTAGGACACCTTCGGAGTCTTTTCCATGGACCTATAGATCTCGTAGGACTACCCCTAGGTCTGGTCCCTCTCTAAGGACTCGGAGTCTCACTCATAGGACTCCAAAATCTTCATCTATGATCTCGGATCCTATCTCTTTTGATGTACCTTCTGATGAGGAGTAGCCTCATAGATTTGCTTGATATATGATGTTTACTGAGGTACTAGTTTGCTTTGTATGTTCTGATGTATCAGTGTTTTGTGCTTACTATGTAAGTAATTTTGTAACTGAATACATTCATATATTTATCTACATTGTGGTATTTTACTGTCTGATGCCAGCTCTTAGCATTTATCTTTTCAAACCCTCAAGTTAGAATGTCTTTGCTATATTGAATGCACAAATTGAGGGGGAGCATGTATTTTATGCAACTAAGTACTTCATTGCAATGGAACATAATTTTCTTTAGTATATCTTTTACTACAATGAATGCACTTTTTGATTCTTGACAAAAAGGGGGAGTATAGTAAAGTATATATGGTTCTTATGACTCTTTCATAGAGTAGAGTAAAGCTTGTATGGTTCTTAACTTTTTGACTCATGAGAATGTTTTCACAAAAAAGGGAGAGTAGATGAAAAGTAGATTTTTATGATATACTCATATATGTGAGGTTTCTTTGAAAATTTTTTAATGCTATATTTTGCTTTTGGACTTAATTGTATATATACTCAAGGTTTTGTCATCATCAAAAAGGGGGAGATTGTTGGCTTTGGCTCCTTAGTTTTGATGATTAACAAAAGGTTGAGTATATGTTTGGGCTAATGTTTCATTTCAAGATAAAGTTTCAGGCCTTAGGTTATTCAAAAAGAGTATCAAGAGTACAATGATGAAACTAAGCTTGCTTGATTTGGGAAAGAGCTCTTCTACCTTAAACAATATCAAATTTCTCATATTGGACCTTCATATTAAGAAGTAATTGATAAAAGAAACAAAGGCCTAGAGAAACTCAAGCATGGCATGCACCTCTCCAGAGTTTCAGAAAATTTTAGACCAGAGGTCGACACCTTGCCAAAGGTCGACCACCAGAGGTCGACTCATGAAGAAAAGAAAAGTTCAGCAAGGCCGGCATGGCAAAATCTCAGTGGCACGCTTCAAAGGTCACCACCTGAGGTCAACACCTGTCCAGAGGTCGACACCAGAGGTCTTCTCATCGCCTTAGAATTCAAACTAGGCAGAACTATAGTTTTTTGGATTTTTGCGTAAGATAAACTGGAGGTCGACTCATGAGGTCGACACTTGACCCAGAGGTTGACTCATGAGGTCGACTCATGGCATAACGGCTAGTTTTTCTGAACTTTTGATTTGATTTCTAACGGCCATAAACGGCCATATTTTTTATTCTAATGGTCTTGTGGAGTTGTTTCAGCTTGAATGAAGTATTTAACCTCCACCTAACTTCAAAAAACATAAGGAGACAAAGTGAAAAAGAAGAGAGTAAAAGTACAAAGCTTTCAATCAATCCTAAGCCAAAAAGAGAGTAAATCCAAGAGATTCTAGTACGGGCACCAGACTCAGAAGAAGACTTCAGAGCTCCATCTAGATCTCTGATTAACCTTGCCCGAAGAATTAGGGTTTTTGGCTTGTAATAAGGGTTGACTTGATCAACTCAATTTTAGCTTGAGTCTGTATTACCTGCATTTTTATTTGGTTGAGTCATGTTGACTCAGTAATGGACTAGGGCTTCAACCTGGGGTGTTACATTTTCTCCCAAGGCCAAGCAAGTGGGCGCCACATGCCTGAGTCCAGGGGGTGCCACATCTTCATCCAGTAGACTTTGGTCCCCACACCACAGATAGCAGCTCCCTTCTTTCATGCGCCAATTGAGGAGAATGCAACCAAGGATCCACAAAACAAGGGGGCGGCCCGAGACTTCCATAAGAGCCAAACTATGAATGGGAAGAAAGTTTCTTGGAGAGAACTTCAAGGAGGCACCCATTACCTACCAAAAATACCCAAAGCAAAGTTAGGAAGAACCATAACTTTGGGAGAAAGAAAAGGAGGTATCAAAAAAGGGTTGAGCCATGGAAGGAAGGAGATTTCTCTTGAAGAGCAAGGTTAGGAGGCGCCCTAGTCATTCCAACTAAAGCCAGATATAAAAGGAAACAAATTTTTTCTTGGAGGGCAAGGTTAAGAGGCGCCCAAACACTTCCAGATAAGGCCAAGCATAGAAGGAAAAAAATAATTTTCTTGGAGGTCAAGACAAGGAGGCGCCACCCACTTTCCTTTTTTGAATCCTCAATCATCTTTGGAATTATTTGGCCGACCATATGAGTAGGGATTGATCCTACAATCCTAATTTGAAGATCCCCTCCTTTAGTCCCACATGGGAAGATGTAAAACCCTACTCTCTTGTAATGTCCTATAAATTAAAACCCCTTTGTAAGTTCTAAGGAATCAGATGAATGAAACCAAATTTTTTTTGTGAGCAAACTCTGTGTTTTCTCTCTTCCGCACTTGCATCCAGGTGTTGAGCTCCGTGAGGGAGTAAATCCGGGTTCCTCAGGAACCTTGAGGAGGTGTGAGATCTCCAAAACCCAAACCCTAGGTTAGCCACTTCTACTCTATAACCCAAGCTGCCCACCATCCACTTCAATCCAACAAACCCTAGCCTATCCCACCTCCCACGGCCTCTCTCTCCAAGTCCAGGCCGACCACCAGCATCCAGCTACAGTCCGGGTACTTCAGATCCAAAGCTCTTTCCAGAGGGAGTCGAATCAGCCTTCAAGACAATCCGGATCTCAGTGACATCAGCCTTCAAGTTCTTCGAACTGGTAAATCCTTCCCCGACTCTCTGAATCCATCACTTGTTTTTCTTCTTCCCAGATCCTGAGTCCAAGAGAAGCCGACCCAGCCACAAGACCAGTATTGGAGGATCCATTGCGAAGATAGCTGAATCCGAGGATCCAACAATCTGCTCGAGAGAGTTCTTCCACCCAAATTCTGTGAGATCACTGTCTGGTTGGTAAACCATCTCTTCTCTTTATTTCTGTCCTGTTGAAAGTTCAGAGCGAAATCCTAGGTCTGGGAGTTTCTCAACCCCCAGCGATCCGTTACTTCTGAACTACTCTAATAACTTAGCTTCTTCTAAATTGTGCTTTCAATCCTTACCTAGTTTCCTTCAACTTAGTTTAACTTTACTTTGAGTCAAAGCCAATTTCTGAAATATATATATATATATAAAAAAAAAGGAATTAATCTTAATTTTACTTCCGCATACGCTTCTTGTTCTTTGTTCTGCATCAGTTTTTGGTATCAGAGCTTTCGTTCTGCATCATTTTAGTATCAGAGCCCTGTCTAGGGTTTCTGTTTGATTGCTTGTTTGAGTCTCTCTCTTTTTACTTTGTCTGCTCGAAGTAGACTCCCCAGGATGTCCGGTCTTGGAGCGAAGCAAGGTGCAAACCTCCTCTTCCCATTCCATGGGGTGTTCCTAGGGCGTGTAGGGGATCCGTTGGGTTACAACTTCGTAGCAGGAATTGTAAACGGGGAAGTACTATGTTTTTAGCCTGTAATTGCCCTATTTTAGGAATTATTTCTCACTGCAGGTAACTCCAAATTCAGTGATTTTTGTTTTTCTGAAACCAATATAATTGAAGCTATTTTTTATAATTTTCCTGCAATTTATTGGTTTCCGTGAGATTTTTGAGAATTAAATTACTGCAACTCTATTTTTGTGTTTCTGCAATTCAATTATTTTTGAATGTTCAACACTTAATTCATCTTAAGGGCATTTGAGCATCTAAGATAAGGGGAGGAGTTGATAACCTCTCCTTAGCCCAAAACCACCACCCACTCATTCGAACCTAAGCCTTTAATCTTAAAATTAATTAGAACTAATTTGCCCTAGTGGGCTAGGGACATCAACAAGTCGGGTCAAGGCTAGTGTTGAGTCAGTTTGTCTAGTTACTCTGTGTGTGCTTTGTACTCAGTGTCTAGAACGGTGGTTCAGGGATTCCATCCCGAAGGGCTTGTGTGCTGGTCCGCCTACCTGGCCAATCTCTGATTGGTGTCTAGGATTGGCATCTAGGGACCTAACACTCCCCTTACACCTGCCTGGCTGAGTCCTGAGTTACTACAGGCTAGCTTGCCACTCTGATTGGGCATCTAGTTTGGGCTCTAGGTCTAGTTAGCCCGTAGTCATTCAGTTGAGTCTCATTTTGTGTGTTTGCTTGCATCATGTCTACCCGGAATGGAGTGCCCTGCCAACCTGGTCAAACCCAACCTGATTTAGAGGCCATGGTTAGAAATCTTACCGAAAGTATGACCAAATTGAGTCAGGACATGAATGAGAGTTTTTTCCAGTTTAGGGATCGAGTCCAAGTACTTGAGAAATGTAGACATCAAAATTGGACCCCTGATCCAAAATTTAATAGGCCCCAACCTCACCCATGCCAGGAACCTAGGAGGACCTTATACCGTGATCCCGAGCATAACCTTAGGAAGCCTAACCATGATATCTATAGTGTGGATCGTGTCTATGAAAGGTCCTTACAATATTCTAGACCAGTCACTCAACAACCCAAGTCTTCTAGATCAAAACATTTAGATCCACACCCATGCCCAAGTAAGGTCTCTACTAGCTTGAAACCCAGTGTGACCCAGGTTCCTATATCTCAAGAATGTTTGTTTTGTGGATAAAGAGGCCATAAATCTAGTCAGTGCCCATGCATAGGACTGGCTTGTGCACAGCTAAGTGGTAAGAATCCTAAGGATGACATTAATGAGGGAGAACCCAAGCCTACCAATGAGGAAGAACGGTTAGGTATGACAAGCCTAGAATCAGTTGACCCGATTACCACTGACTCGAAACCCATTGAAGATGGCATCGAGGAAGTATATGATGCTGGCTTGAGTCTAGTTGATGAATATGAGGGGGAAGAACTTGAAGAATGTGACATTGATACTATTGGTTCCATACCTGAGGAGACCTTGGAAAACAACCAACTGGTAGGACCTAGTTCAGAAATTCAAGAGATTTGTGAGAACCAGGTTCCTTTAGTCAAATACCCCCAGGAAGAACTCATAGTGTTAGCCCGAGCTATTAGTTCGTACCCTCTAATGACAGTCATTCCCCAAGTACCAATTGAAGATCTTTGCACTGAACTGTTTAAGTTTGCCCACCCTATGGTAGATCCTCTCCTTAGGATGACTGAATCAAGCCTCTTACAATCGGACCTTGTCCCATGCTCAGCCACTAAGGTCTCTCCCGTAATCTCAGTTGGACATGCTTTTCTTGAGCGGATTGATTCACCTAGTCCTGTAGAAGTCCTCCTTATGACCCCAGACCCCTTCCTTCGCATGACTGACCTACCCTTCTATAGAGTATACCTTTCCTCATCCATAGGCCAAATTTCAAGTCTTGAGGTCATCATCCATAGGCCCTTCCATGAATCATTCTCTAATCCATTTCTTGAGAAAGTGGATCATTATTTGCTTAGAAAACAAACCTTAACTGTTGCAATCACATGTCCTAGGCTACTCCCCGAACCATCTCTTGATCCATTCCTGGGAGTAGCAAACTTTTCCTTTCGTAAGGATGACCAGTTGACATTCACAGATCACCATTCAAACCTTCAGGTCACCACCTTTAGCCAGCAGGTAATTCGAGACTCCACCTCATATTTCCTCCCTTTCTCTAGGACTTCCAATGCTTCTTACACCATCCAAGTATACTTTGTCAAAGTCTTTAGAGTGAATCACATGTCAGAATCTATTAGGTTTGCCACCTACTTCTGGAAGAGCTTATGGCACCTACTAGGCACCCATGATAAGTTTTCATGCTCTGCATGCCATCCTCCGACCCAAGGTCAAACCTAGAGAGCCGTAGTTTGTTAGGTTTAGACCTAGGGTTCCTTTGAATAAAGTCCATTCTTTAGGAATGCATCGTCAGTCGAGTTTAGGACATTGTCTCAGATTTTGATTGAGTGAGAATACCAGAAATTGGGATTTGTATTTACCCAGGGCTAAATTTGCATATAATGTTTCGATCAATAGGTCTATAGGCTAGAGCCCCTTTGAAATTGTTCATGGATACAAGCCTCACACACCACTTGATCTGATTTCCCTATTAGTCCACACACACAAGTCTCTTGATGCACTTGCATAGCATGTAAAGGACTTGCATAAAGAAATTCATGCCAAAATAAATTTAAGTAATGAAACTTATAAGAAGTTGGCTGATTCTCAAAGGTGAGTCAAAACTTTTGTTGAGGGAGACTATGTAATGATTAGGTTAAGGCCTGAATGGTTTTCTCCTGGAACCGTTAGAAAGTTACATGCTAGAGGAGCTGGACCATTTAGAGTGGTGAAGAGAGTAGGATCCAATGCCTATGTGCTCGAGTTGCCTCCAGAACTAGGCATTAGCTCCACTTTCAACATTACAGACCTAGTAGAGTATAGAGAGCCAGCTGTGATTCCCAGTGAGGCTTTTGAACCTAATCCTGCTCTTGAGAGTGAACCCAACCCTGTGTGTCCACCAACAAACTTGCCTGTGAGGAAAGAGCAGATTGAAAAGATCCTGGATGATTAGGTTATCTCTACTCGTAATCGAGGATACCAAAGATACCTGGTCCACTGGCAAGGAAGGCCAAATTCTGATGACTCTTGGATCTCTCGAGAAGAATTACAAGAATTGGACCCAGACCTCTTGGAGAGATACCAGAGCCAACTTGATCCATACTCGACAGGGTCGAGTTCCTCCCACCCTGGGAGAATTGGTGCGGGCACCAGACTCAGAAGAAGACTTCAGAGCTCCATCTGGATCTCTGATTAACCTTGCCTGAAGAATTAGGGTTTTTGGCTCGTAATAAGGGTTGACTTGATCAACTCAATTTTAGCTTGAGTCTGTATTACCTGCATTTTTATTTGGTTGAGTCATGTTGACTCAGTAATGGACTAGGGCTTCAACCTAGGGTGTTACATTTTCTCCCAAGGCCAAGCAAGTGGGCGCCACACTCCCAGCCACACTCCCAGCCACACGCCTGAGTCCAGGGGGCGCCACATCTTCATCCAGTAGACTTTGGTCCCCACACCACAGATAGCAGCTCCCTTCTTTCATGCGCCAATTGAGGAGAATGCAACCAAGGATCCACAAAACAAGGGGGCGGCCCAAGAATTCCTTAAGAGCCAAACTATGAATGGGAAGAAAGTTTCTTGGAGAGAACTTCAAGGAGGCACCCATTACCTGCCAAAAATACCCAAAGCAAAGTTAGGAAGAACCATAACTTGGGGAGAAAGAAAAGGAGGTATCCAAAAAGGGTTGAGCCATGGAAGGAAGGAGATTTCTCTTGAAGAGAAAGGTTAGGAGGCGCCCTAGTCATTCCAACTAAAGCCAGATATAAAAGGAAACAAATTTTCTCTTGGAGGGCAAGGTTAAGAGGCGCCCAAACACTTCCAGATAAGGCCAAGCATAGAAGGAAAAAAATAATTTTCTTGGAGGTCAAGACAAGGAGGCGCCACCCACTTTCCTTTTTTGAAGCCTCAATCATCTTTGGAATTATTTGGCCGACCATATGAGTAGGGATTGATCCTACAATCCTAATTTGAAGATCCCCTCCTTTAGTCCCACATGGGAAGATGTAAAACCCTACTCTCTTGTAATGTCCTATAAATTAAAACCCCTTTGTAAGTTCTAAGGAATCAGATGAATGAAACCAAATTTTTTTTGTGAGCGAACTCTGTGTTTTCTCTCTTCCGCACTTGCATCCAGGTGTTGAGCTCCATGAGGGAATAAATCCGGGTTCCCCAGGAACCTTGAGGAGGTGTGAGATCTCCAAAACCCAAACCCTAGGTTAGCCACTTCTACTCTATAACCCAAGCCGCCCACCATCCACTTCAATCCACCAAACCCTAGCCTATCCCACCTCCCACGGCCTCTCTCTCCAAGTCCAGGCCGACCACCAGCATCCAGCTACAGTCCGGGTACTTCAGATCCAAAGCTCTTTCCAGAGGGAGTCGAATCAGCCTTCAAGAGAATCCGGATCTCAGTGACATCAGCCTTCAAGTTCTTCGAACTGGTAAATCCTTCTCCGAGTCTCTGAATCCATCACTTGTTTTTCTTCTTCCCAAATCCTGAGTCCAGGAGAAGCCGACCCAGCCACAAGACCAGTATTGGAGGATCCATTACGAAGATAACTGAATCCGAGGATCCAACAATCTGCTCGAGAGAGTTCTTCCACCCAAATTCTGTGAGATCACTGTCTGGTTGGTAAACCATCTCTTCTCTTTATTTCTATCCTGTTGAAAGTTCAGAGCGAAACCCTAGGTCTGGGAGTTTCTCAACCCCCAGCGATCCATTACTTCTGAACTACTCTGATAACTTAGCTTCTTCTAAATTGTGCTTTCAATCCTTACCTAGTTTCCTTCAACTTAGTTTAACTTTACTTTGAGTCAAAGCCAATTTCTGAAATATAAAAAAAAAAAAAAAAAAAAGGAATTAATCTTAATTTTACTTCCGCATACACTTCTTGTTCTTTGTTCTGCATCAATTTTTGGTATCAGAGCTTTCGTTCTGCATCAGATTCCTTAGCCAAAAGCTTTCCATTTTTGAGGAATCCAGCTTTCAAGTCTTTAGCATTTAGTGAGGTCCAAGATTCCAAGAGGAAGACTTGAAGAGTCTCCAACAAGAGCTACATCGAATTATTTTTTGCTCAAAAAGGAGTTTGTCTTGTTTTTATTTATTGTATTCATACTCTATTTGTGCTAGCCTAGTTTCAAGGGAATTTGAAACTAGTGTGAGGTTTGTTGGTGAGCCAATTGATAAAACCAACTAGGGTTGCTTGTAACCCCGAAGCCAAAACAAGTGTGTAAGGTTTGTTGGTGAGCCTAGGTAACAAAACCAACTTAGGTTTTGACTTATGAGCCTTGTAAAACAAGTCGGCTGTAATCTAGAGAAGATTATAGTTGAAATTCCCAAGTAGAGCTTGGGGAGTGGATGTAGGTGCTAGGTGCACCGAACCACTATACGTTTTGTGTGTTTGCATTGCTTTACTCTCTATTGCTCTTTAATTGTTGTTATCTTTCATTTCTTCCGTTGCACAATTACTTGAGCACTATCACTCTTCACATTTGAAATTGATAGCACATATTTCTTTATTTTTTAAAAAAAGACCCAATTCACCCCCTCTCTTGGGCACCATATCTGGGCAACACCTTGTCTCCTATTATTATTCTTTTTGAATGGGGTTTCCCTTCAATCAGTCATCGATTCGCTGCCTGCTCTTCAACATCAGCGTATTTCTGAGCCCTTGACAGGAGCTCAGCGTAGCTTTTAGGGAACTTCTTATCCATAAAAAAAGTAAGCCTGAAGGTACGAAGCCCCTTCTTCAGTGCTGACATGGCCACGTGCTCGTTGAGATCTGGGATCTCAAGCATGGCCGCATTAAACCTGGAAATATAATCTCGCAGGCTTTCTCCATCATTCTGGTGAAGGAGGAACAGTGTGTCCGTATTTCGAGGAATCTTATTGCAGGTCCTGAAATGCAAGACAAATAATTTTTCTAACTCGAAAAGGAAATCGATGGTACCTGGGCACAGGCTCGAGTACCACATCTGAGCGGACTTCTTCAAGGTAGCCGGGAATGCTAAACAGTACATCACGTCCGAAGCTCTTTGAATAATCATATGGGCCTTGAAGCTGCCCAAATGATCGAGGGGGTCGGAGGTGCCATCGTAGGATTCCATCTGGGGAACCCTAAAGTGCCGAGGAATGATCTCGACCATGATGCGGTCGGTGTAGGGTGGGCGCAGGTCACCCACAATCAAGTCATTGGGATCCTTAAGATCCCGCATCCTCTGTTCTCGTACCTTTGCCATCTCTGATTCGATGGCTCTGAATCTTCCATCATAATCGAGAGTCTGCTTCGGCACTCTCTCCACAGAAGTGGAGTCTCCGGAGGAGGGTGAGGGAGTTTGCCTAGGCCTTTTCCCTTTTTACGGGGAATTGGCAAACCTTGGCAATCTCGAAGTTCGGCCTTCAGGAGAGGGCCGAGAATGGGGGGAGGGATGCATAGAATCCTCCTGTGGGGCTCTCTTTCTTCGGGATCGAGAGCTATGTCTAGAGGCGGCTGGTGGGTTTCCCATCGAAAATGCTCTGTCTTTGAATTCCTGAACCATGGCCGTAAGGTTGGTGACCTGGTTCACAAGAGCTTCAAACTACTATAATCCCACTACAACTGTAGGAGGTGGAACATCTTTCTTCTCTGGGGGTGCACCCCCCTGAGACGGAGCTTGACTCCAGCTTGTAGAAGCGATTGGAGCTCTTCCTCTTGCCATCAAAAACTTTTTTTTTCTTCCCCTTGTTTGGGAGGGAGCTTAAAAAGTGCTAACGCCCACTACCTAGCGCACCAATCTATTGGCGTGGAGTCCCTGGATTGGCCGGTCAGAGCCGCTGCATCGTAGGACCGCTCCTTGGTTCACCTGCAAAACAGGTCCATTGCCGGAGTTGTTCCGGTGGGGGGCACTCCGATGCCTAAGTCAGTGGCGGATCCCAACCATAGAATGGGAAAGGGTGCCGAGAGTGTGAGAGGAAAGCTCATTGAGAATGTATGAGAGTATGTGAGCATGAGTGTTAGCGTACCTCTTGAGCTATCCTTCTTACCATTATTTAAAAAAAGGCCCCTGGCCTGCGGCCCACTCTTTTTTCGATGATCATGGGGAGCCAATCTCTCCCATGATTGGCGATCATGGGTTGTCATTGAGCGATTCCGGCCAGATCGAAGGCGTGGCAATAGGAGTTGCGCGCCATGATCATGGCATGATGAGTGTCGATTGTAATCGTTGGTTAATGTTACCTTTCTGGACCAGATTGTGGTCCAAGCTTCGGGTTTCCCCTTGCATGGGTCAAAGACTTGGTATTTGCCCCGGGGCCAGAGATCGGGTTTATGGCGGGGACCGAAGTACGCACCTTCGGAAGTCGATGAGAAATTCGATCTTCAGTCAAGGTCGAAGACGTTATCCGAAGGATTGGCCTCTGGATGTTGGGTCCGGTGTGAAGCCATGGGTCGCCCATAGTTGGCCTGTCCTTTGCTTGGTCTGAAGTCCGTGGTCTGGAGAGAAAGGACTTCGACCAGTCGAATCGGAGTTTGGGCCGTAGCTGAACCGGGATATCCCAACAGATACCTTCATCAGACTTGGCATCAAAATTTCCATGATTGTCTTTACCATTATTCAAAATAAAACATTGACAACCAAAAACTCAAAAATATTTTAAAGTTAGTTTTCTTTGATTCCATAGTTCATAAGAAGTTTTCTTTAAAATAGGATGGATTAAAATGTGATTTAAAATATAACAAACAATGTTAATTGCTTCAACCCAAAAATATCTTAGCAAATCATTTTCGTAAAGCATAGTGCGTGCCATTTCTTCTAAAGTATGATTTTTCCTTTCTACCACGCCATTATGTTGAGGTATCCCAGGTGCAGAAAAATTATGTTCAATACCTTTCTCATTACAAAAATTTTTAAAATCATGATTTTTAAATTCAGAACCATGATCACTACGGATGCAAATAACTGAAGTACCTTTTTCATTAGAAACTTTTCGGTAAAACTTCACAAATACTAAAAAAGATTCATCTTTATGAGTAAGAAAGAATACCCATGTAAACCTTGATAAATCATCAACTGTAATCAATCCATATCTCTTGCCTCCTTGACTGGATGTTCAAGTTGGTCCAAAGAGATCCATATGTAGTAGTTCTAATGGCCTACTAGTAGTAACAAAACCTTTAGGTTTGAAAGATGTTTTAACTTATTTTCCAAATTGGCAAGCTTGACAAACTCTATCTTTTTCAAAACTAAATTTTGATAAATCTCTTACTAAATCCTGTTTGCAAAGTTTTGAAAGTAAGTATATACTAGCATGTCCTAGTCTTCTATGCCAAAGCCAACTAGTCTCATCTTTAGTAGAATTCATTGCAACTAGGCATTCTCCATTAGGCAAGGACAGATTATCTAAATCTACCAAATAAATATTATCATGCCTTTTTCCAATGAATTTTACTCTACTTTTATCAGGATTAGCAATCATGCAATAAGATGATTTAAAAACAACATGAAAACCTTTATCGCAAAATTGAATAATACTTAAAAGATTATGCTTTAAACCTTCAACTAAGAGTACATTTCTAATACAAGTAGAAGGTGAGATGTGAACCTTACCATTACCAATGATTTTTCTTTACCATTATCATCGAAGGTCATACTCCCTCCATTATTGCTTCAAGAGAAGTGAATTGCTTCACATCTCCCGTCATGTACCTTGAACAACCACTATCAAGATACCATAATCTTATGTTTTCCTTGGTTGCAAGACAAACCTATAAAACAAATCAATTTTTACTTTTAGGTACCCAAGCCAACTTGGGTCCTTTAGGGTTAGTACATAAGTTGGTTCCTTTTGGAACCCAAACCTTTCCAAAAGTATTGATTTTTTTTATGTTACATTGAATAGCTTTGTGACCTTGTTTCTTACATGAAAAACATGTAATACTAAATGTACAGGTATAAAAAAGTTTTTTAGATACTTTTACTATTTTTGAGATTTATATCCTAATCCTGCTTTATTAAAAATAGCTCTTTGGTTGTTTAAAAGAAGATTTAGTTTTTCAGAACTATAAGTGAACTTTTCAACAAAGGGTTTCATTTTATCAAGTTCATTTTTATAGTTTTTATTTTCTATTTCTAAATCTTTATTTTTCTTTAAAACATCATCATTTTAAATGATAGTTTTAGATCTTTTTAAAACATCATTTTTTATTGTTAAAGCCTTATTTTTCTTTTCTAAAATATCAAGTTTATTTTTCAATTCACTAACTTCATTTAACAAATAATTCTTTTAATGTGAAAAACTATTTGCATGCTTTTTCAAATTTTTATTTTTAGATAAAATCAGTTTGTAACCTTGTACTAATTCATCGAAAGCATTTTTCAATTCATCAAAGGTAAAATCTACTTCAATATCAAAAATTACCTCTTGTTGTTCTTGATATGCCATGAGACATAGATTTGCAATTTCAACTTGTTCTTCCTCTGAGCTGGAGTCCTCACTATCACTCCAAGTTACCATCATAGCTTTCTTCCTAAGCTTCTTTCTTAATTTTTTAGGAGAGGGCAATCAAATTTGTAGTGTCTAGGCTTCTTGCACTCGAAGCATGTAGGTATCTCCTTCTCCTTTTCTTTATCTTTCTCCTTTTCTTTTACTTTTTCTTTGGTTGTTTGGAACTTTTTCTTATAAGGGAATTTCCTTCTTTTCATGAACCTTCCAAACTTCCTTACCAGAAGTGCTTCCTCACTTTCATCATCTTCTTCTTCTTCCGATTCATCATTTGAGGATTCTTCTTGAATAGTAGACTTGAAGGCTATCCCCTTTTTCTTTTTGTCCATATCCATAGATTTTTGCTTTAAATTCAGCTCATAAGTCATGAGCGATCCCACCAATTACTCCAAGGGTAATTTGTCAACATCCTTTGCTTCTTATATGGTGATCACCTTTGGATCCCATGAAGTTGGAAGTGACCTGAGAATTTTGTTGACATGATCAGCATTAGACATAATTTTTTCTAAGCTTCTCATGCCATTTACTATGTTTGTGAATCTAGTATACATGTCAGTGATAGATTCATTTGGTTCCATTTGGAACATCTCATAAGTATGCACTAACATGTTTACTTTTGTATTCTTCACTTGATCAGTACCCTCATGGGTAACTTCAAGCGTGTCCCATATTTCCTTGATAGATGTGTATGTAAAAATTCTATTAAACTCACTAGGATCTAATGCACAATAGCAGAGATAAATTGCTTTCACATTGATCCTAGATTGTTTAATGTCATTTTCATCCCAATCCTTGAAACTCACTAGGATCTAATGCATAATAGAGGAGATTCATTGCTTTCACATTGATCTCGGATTGTTTAATATCATTTTCATTCCAATCCTCTTCGAGCTTTGGGATGGAAACAATATTGACAACAATCGAAGGAACATAAGGACCCTTAGCAACAACCTTCTACAAATGATAATCAATTGAATGCATGTATATTCTCATTCTAGTTTTTCAATAAGTATAATTTGTTTCATTGAAATATGGAGGTCTATTTGAGGCTTGTCCCTCAACTACAATAGTACCAATAGGGGCTACCATAGATCTTTACTCAAGGTAGTTAGACCTATATACTGAGAACAAGGCTTAAATATCACTTGTTGTCCAGTAAGTAATCCAAGAGGGAGGGTGAATTGGGTCTCTAAAAAAATTTAAATGAAATGCAAGTGTAAAGTGCTCTTTGTGAGTATGTAGCGGAAATATAAAAGTAATAAGAAAAAGAATAAATAAAAGAGAAAAGCAATCATAAATGCAAAGAAAGTATAGTGGTTCGGTGCTTTCCAATGCACCTACATCCACTCTCCAAGGCTCACTTGGGAATTCACTATAATCTCAACCGATTATAGCAGATTAGTTTTCCGGGCTCACTAATCAAACCCGACTTATTTTCACAAGGCTCACAAGTCAAAACCTCACTTGATTTTCTGGGCTTACCAAGAACCTAATTGGTTTTAAGGCTCACCAACAACCTCCCTCGATTTTGCGGGCTAACCAAGAACCTAATTAGTTTTCAAGGCTAACCAACAACCTCCTTAGTTTTCCAATAGGCTAAACAAAAACCTTTACAACTAGAATAAGTTTGAAATAAAGAAAAAATGAAAGCTTTCTAATAAAAGCAGATATCTCTTTGAAGCTTTGTTTTAGTGCTGACTTTAACTTGATGAAGTTTCAATAAATGCTCAAGAAGGTTGAACTTGATTGCTCTTGAAGGCTTTTGAATACCTGGAGACTTCTTTTTGCTTAAAGGTAGTTGCTCTCAATGAAAAGGAGTGAATGCACTTGCTTTTTCTTTCTCTTGGTATTCCTCACATAATCCTTTTGATTCTACTTATGTTTAGATTTGATTTGACTCATTTAAATTCATTCTCAAGGCCTCAAAGTTAGTTTATAGCCATTAGACACGAAAAACTAGCAGTTGGAAGCCAAGAGGGGTGAGTTCTGTATTTGAAAAACTAGCCATTACTATTCCCAAAACTCCAAGTGTCAACACTTTAAGCTATGAGTCGACACTTAGGGTTGATACTTGTATTCCATGAGTCGACACCTAGCTCAAATATCTTCAATGAAGCTCTCTGGAATTCTCAGATGAGTCGACACTTCCATTGGTGAGTCGATACTTTGAGTCGACACTTAACATCCATGTGTCGATACTTTAGGTAAGTCTTCAACTTCAGCAAGTTCTGTAATTAGAAAGTCTTAGGTGATGAGCTGATCCTTGAGTCGACAGCTTGAGTCAACACTTGACTGGCATGAGTCGATACTTTAGCCATGCAATCTGAAACTCTTTCTATATACCATCTTGAGTTGACACTTCCACTATCATGAGTCGACACTTGGGTTGTGAGTCGATACTTTCAGTCAACACTTGATTGAGATTTCTTCAAAAACAACTGAACTTCTGCTGAAACCAGATTGTGTTGAACTCTTGTATCCTTTCAAGCAATCTTTAACTACCAAAATCCACTTTAAATTGATCTTTCATCCATAGTTCGGACATTTTCATCATTTGACAGTCAGTCAAATATTGTTGAATTGATTAGCACCTTTTTCTATAAAAACATACTTCAAAGAAATAGTTAGTACTCAACTTATATTTAAGCACTTTTTTTATCATCAAAATCAAAAATGGAGTCAATACTTTTTTAAATGGTGAGCTGAAAGAGGACGTGTATATGATGCAGCATGAAGGGTTCACATCCATTGATGATCCTAAAGTGTGCAAGCTACAGAGGTCTATCTATTGACTAAAGAAGGCTTGTCAAAGTTGGAACATGTGCTTTGATAAGTATAACAAGACATATGGCTTCGTTAGGAATGGAGAGGAACCTTGTATATATAAATGGGCAAACGGTTCTGTAGTTGTATTTTATATTTTATATGTGGATGACATTTTCCTGATTGGAAATGACATTCCAGCATTACAAGAAATAAAGGTCTGGCTTTCATCTCAATTTTCTATGAAGGACTTGGGTGAATTCTCATACATAATAGGTATGAAGATCTATAGAGATAGATCTGAGAGGCTTCTGGGACTATCCCAATCTATGTACATAGACACTGTGTTGAAGCGGTTCAGCATGAAAAATTTTAAAAGAGGCTATCTTTTGATAAGTCATGGAATTACTCTTTCCAAGAAAGCTTGTGTGACAACTCCTGAGGAAAGAGAGCATATGAGAAAAATTCCATATGCTTCGGTAATGGGTTCTATTATGTATGCTATGCTATGTACTAGACCAGACATGGTATACTCACATGGATAGTAAGAAGATACTAGTCTGACCCAGGTGAAGCTCATTGAAAAATTGTTAAGAACAACCTTAAGTATTTGAGAAATACTAAGGACCAATGGCTTATTTATGAAGATTCTGACTTAAAACTTTTGGGGTATGTTGACACCAGTTTTCAGTTAGACAAAGATGAAAGTAATAGTGTGTCTGGTTTTATGTTTACCCTTTATAATGGAGTTGTCCGTTGGAAAATTTCCAAGCAGCATATAGTTGCCGATTTTGTTTGCAAGGCAGAGTATATTGCAACATCAGATGCAACAAAGGAGGCAGTGTGGTTGCGGAAGTTCCTAGGCGAGTTGGGAGTGGCACTTTCCTTAGATGGTCCTATTCTGGTGTATTGTGATAGCGTTGGAGCCATAGCTCAAGCCAAAGAGTCGAAGTCATATCAGTGAACAAAGCATATTCTGCATTGCTATCACCTTATCCAGGAGATCATTGAACGAGATGACATCGAGCTTCTAAAGATTGATGGTAAGGAGAACCTAGCTGACCCCTTCATTAAAGTCATTGGAATTCAAGACTTCGATGACTGTAAATGAAAGATGGGAATTAGATTCTATTTCAATTGGCTTTAGTCCAAATGGGTGTTGTTGGGAATTATGTCCCAAAGCCAATCATCTAGGTCGTAGATGGTTGTGCGACTCATATATATGTATATGAATTATTTAATTGAATAAAAGGTTTATTTTGGTTGTTCATCACATGTCATCTTCTTAATTGAACTCTTGTGTGATGATATCCTTTAAACTACCTTGAATGCGATATAGAGAGGATGCGTTGTATAGTTCATAAATTGGTTCGCGACCAAAGGATATGCTATTTTAGGATGATGGTGTATCGAGAGTAGGTAGTTGATATCATATCTATTGGTTGTCCTCTTAACCTAGTATCATGGAGATGCAGGTATGACATCAGGTGTTATGTTTGATACTTCATTGAACATGACTCTCATGTGAGATTCTTTTTCTTCCAAAGAGAAGTCTTATATTAGAATGTGGACATGAATTTTTTATGACTTGAGATCACTATGGTAGCTTGCAAGCAACTCACTGTGCTTAGATACCGAACTCCCTAGATTTTTAATCCAGTGATGGAAGGTTGCTGGATACAGTTAAGTACTTATGTAGCGGTAGTAGGATCGAGATAGGATTGATCTCTCCAAATAGTTTGGATTGAATGCTTAATATGCCTTAATTAAGAAAGACCTTGGCTAGGGCATTCCTTGTATGGTATTACAAGGATTCTTTATTTGAGACATATTGAGATTGACTGATTAGGGTTGGGCAGTTTAATGCTAAGCCATCCAGAGCATTAGGAGATTAAAGGAATAAGTTCATTGCTATTCCATATTCGATAGGTTCATGATGCTCTACAACCTTCAACCAATCCAGATGTCGGGTGTCATAGCTAGATGGTGACTTTGGCTAGTACCAAAAATATTCCCGTGCTACCGGTTTAATGTATGAACCTATGGGGTCACAAACTGAGGGTTTCTTCTTACTTTGTTGGCAAGCAAACGATTGGAAATCATTCTATACTCATTTAACAAAAAGTTGTAAAAAAAACTACTGCTAGAGCCAGCTCATTTGGATGAGTCGACTCAAGTCATTCGAGTCGACTCGAGCAGTCGAGTTGACTCGCCTGATGGACTGTGTTAAAATTCAAAAAACCTCCATTAAATGCTGTAACAATTATGAAAATTAATGGTTGGCATTTCTGGGTTATTACTACCTATAGTTGCTGAAGTCCAAAGGATTTGGCAACTCCCTAGAATCCCAAAAGACTCCAAACTACTCATTAATCTCTCCTTATCTCCTCATTATGGTTTCATTATGGGACTATTTTTTGAGGGCTGATAAAATACAGTAGGAAGGTGAATGGTTCACATGGTTTTTCCACTTTAGATTAAGCTCGAGTCTCTGCCCAAAATGTTTTTGGCATAGAGACCTTGTTTGATCCTTGAGAGATTGTGAGATTTGATCTTCGGGATAGAGTGAGGTTTGGTTTTCGGATTCTTGTGCGCTACCTTTTAATGAAGGTTTGGGATAGAGTGATCTGGGGAGGATCCTTAGGTTTCTTGTCCCAGTGCATCAGCAACCGATCTTCAAAGAGTTGAAGAGGGAGTCCGCTACTCGTCATAGTATTTTTGGAGAGGCTAGCACCTCGAAGGAAGCAAAAGGAATCCTATATGCCAGTGTGAACCACCCGTAGAAGCAGCATGCTTGTACTGTTGGTAGAGCTCTATGGTCCTCATTATAGTACTGTACTTGGCGATAATTGTCACCTGGTAGAGGTTCCGGTTCACCTAGGAGTGGTACCATCCGTAGCTACTGCCATCCTTCTTTGGAGTGCTATGATTTTGGTGGTGATCATCACCTTCCAGGTATGGTGTGCATTTCCTAACTGCTTGTCTTTGATTTCATACATACATTATTCTACACATGCATCAAGATCTATATAGGGAACCTGTGTTAATTAGATTAACATGCTTAGATAAATTGTTTATCTACTTCCACTGTATCATGTAATCTAGAAAAAGTTTTTAAATTGCATGTCTTGGGCTGTGCCATACGGTTCCTATTTCCTTGGTTCCCCAACGATAAATACATCAAACTCCCACTAATCCAAAAATAAAAGATTCTTAAAATACCCATATTCTTAACATATTTCCTAAAAACTATGGGTCTTATTCTTGATTAGGGGATCAATAAATTTTGACTTCATATATTGTACAAAATATATCCTTTTCAACTACAACCTCTGACTGTCAAAAATTTTATCTTTACACAGATAGAGATATTGAAAATTTTTATTGTTCCTTTAAAGAACATAGTGGCCTATGATTATAAAAAATTATAAGTGGTTTTAAGATATAATCAATAATTATAGAATCCAGGACAAAGTTTCATAATAAAAATAATATGAATTATGACTTTGCAACATGCCACAAACTTTGCCTGTATATCCAAGAATGACACTAGATTTTATTTTCAAGCATTCTATAAAACAAAACCTCCAATTATTTACATTGTCATAAGAAATGATATGTATCTATTTTCTTATCATATGATTTCTTTACTAGTACTATATCAACTAGTAATGAAGGTGCTATAATTAATTTATATATTTAATATTGCTCTCCTACAATCCTCCAGTAGGATGAAATATAATATTTATATAAATAAGAGCAACAACTTATTTTCCTTCAATGTCATACTTTTAATATATAAAAGCATTTAACATTATTCAAATCAGAATCTACAAATATGGCATGATTTGATTCAATATTCTTTATACCAATATTAAGATAGTTGAATCTATATTCATTAAAAAAATATGGATAACCAAAATAAATAATTCATTATTACAAAAAAAGATTTATTTGCTAATGGATTATCAATGATTATGTTTTACAGGATAGCTCCAACCATAAACTTGAAAGATATTGAGCTTCCTACCAACCTTTAACTCAAAATAGGTATCATTCTTCTAAGAATATAGATGGCAGTTATTTAGAATCTTATGCTAGAGACATCATGATAAATTGTACCCACTCATCATACTTCAAACCATGTCTATCAAAATGTGCTTTGCCTCTTAGTCACATCATTTTACTTAGAAATTTTAGGCATGGTATATTAAATAACTATCCCATACTTATACAAATATTTAATAATACTATTTATTTATTATATATGGGATCTTAGAATATGATCGATACACCTTATCAATACCCTTATCTTTTTTTTCAAAAGTATCAAAAACTTCCAAAGTAAAATAGGATATGATTTATTAATTATTTCACTTATATGATTTTAAGTCATTAAACTGCATAATAGGAAAACTAAATATGATGAGTAGACTATGTATTAGAGATAAAAATCTCATAATACTAATTTTAGTTATAATTCTTTCTAGTTTCAAGATATAAACTCCAACACCATCATACCATCCATCTCACACATTAATTTATCTATCCATTAGCTATCCAGGCTTTTTTTTATTAGATTCTATATATCTATCACAAATGAGGTCATAATTAGATTACCATTCTTAGATACAATAATAAGAATGGAATCAATTATATAAATATATTTCAAAAAAAATAATTCACTCTTTACCGCTTTTAAGGTAGCTTTTTTCTAAAGTATTCTAATAAGACAACCAAGATGGAAGATCATTATATAATGTAATATCTATATACCATCATACTTAGAGCTAGCATAATTTCAGTTTTCATATCTTTATTTCAGTTATAATCATCATAATGGGAGCATTAACTCTATTGAATACAAATATACTAACTGCTAAAATATCTTTATGCAGTTAATCAATAGAGAAATATAATAATTTATTTTAGAAAATCTTTATAAGTATTATTTTAATGAGAGTCCTTGGTCCAATGCAACAAAACTTTCTTTAGAAAGAAAATGATCCTCATAAAGAATCTCTCTTTAACATATAATACTACACAATCCCTTCTAATTAGCTCATAGAAAGATATTGCAAATCACAACGAATAGGCTACTTTGATGGTGACCATCCATCAAAATTCACAAACCTTCCAAAAAAGGAATTATCAAGTCTTGACTTTGTGGTGCCATAAGATATATAAAATATCGATCAAGCTCATGTACGATGCAACATGTTTGAGGTGTAAATAATAAATCAGCAAAGGCTTTGAATATAATAAGCCATTTTCAACAAATGTACCACGTACATTATCATAAAACTCTCCTATAGGAAGAGAATGTGATGTACTTTTAAGCTCCAAAAATGATGTCAATACAAATTTTAAAAATGTCTCCATTTTGGATAAAAAAATTTCTTAGGCTCAAAATACATTTCTTTTTAAAGAAAGCAAAAATTTACATAATGAAAATACAAGGCATTCGAAAATCTATCCCCTTTGGGTAGATACATTTTTTAAGCCCAATATACATCTACCTTTGATATTTTGACCCAGTCAAAAATTGAATAACAATATTATTATTAACATAAATGACTGTATAATCAAAGATGGCAGTAATGCAAAATACTAATCAATAGGCATATATCATAAATGATATACAAGAGTCCAAATACAATGTCACATATTTTTTTTTAAGTAGAAATATGTAATATTCATAAGTACTCCTCATATGAAGCCACAAGAAAATAAAATATCCTAACAGTCATGGACCTATCCCCTTTGGATAGACAAGCCCATGAAAGCTAGAGTACCATTACAACACAATGTCCCATGCAACCTTTCATGATTGAAACATACAACAACCCCATTTGGACAAGCGATTGTATGCAATAATCAGAAACTGATGGGGGACTAATATGCATGCCATTTTTTTTGTATGTTTTACATGTTGAGTTAGGTGATTAATTCCAAATTTCAGATCAAAATTATTTGTAGGGAATTTTGTATGAATTTTTGAAGATCAGCATGCAGATTAGGACCTAGAAAAGTAGCAAAGAAGGACCGCCGGGGCTGAGAAGCCTCGGTTAGGGCAAGTTCTCCTACAATAAAACTACTGGAGGTAGAGGGGTGTACCTGACAACGTCTGTGAAGATCGCAGCGAAGGGGTGTCTCGTTCCTCGACGGATGCGGCTTGGAAAATCGAGCCAAAGACCCGCGGATACCCGACTTTCTGCTCGGTGATCCGATTGAGGCTTGGTTGGAGTCGTTGGATTCGTAGGAACTCAAGGACCTGCAAACGACCTGGCAGGGGTTAGAAAGCTCACAAAGGAACAAGAAAACAAAGTAAAAACAGCAAGGGAAGGCTTCTTTTGGAGTGGGCATCCAGGGATCTGGAGGGTTTGTTGGCAGCAGGAAGATGATTGCAAACACCAGGAAGAAGAACTCTCACAAACCCCTTTATGCACACAGCAGGGTATCACACCACTCAATAGAAGAACTCAAGGTTTTCATTCATCAAAAATTCTTCTCATACAAGAGGCTAGGGTCCCTTAAATAGACCCTTAACCTTGGGCTCCAAGTAAGGGTACATAAGTCTGTACATAAGAATCATTTTCCCTCTCAAACCCTAGCTAGAAAATAAGGAAATATTAGGTAGAAAAATCCCTAAAAATTTTCTTGACTTGGTCAAGACTCCAAGGATGCCTAGGGGGGCGTGTTGGGCTTCTAGGAGCAGCAAAAGGCCGGCCCAAAGGGGCTCGGGTGCATGGGTTTGGGCCTCTGGAAGCTGGGGTGGCCTGGTAGCCAGGTAGCAGGAATATTCCCTGGTATCTTGCTTCTTAGGGGCTTGGGCTTGGCACCTGGGCTTGATTTCTTTGGGCTAGGATGCAGATGGACCTTTGGAATCATGGATGCCCTTATCTATGAGTATACTTTGGCATCTGGAAGGGAATCTGGGCATTTGGAGGGCATCTGCAAGAAATCAGGGTTTTCTGAATTTTCCTCCTGGGGTCTTCAAATCTTCAAGCTAGGTTGGACTTAGGCTATACTTCCATGTCTTCAATCTAGTTGGACTTGGTCTTCACTTGTATGATATAGTCTTGAGTCTTCAGTATGCTTGGACAGGACTCAAAAAAATAAAATTAGCTCAACATGAGCTGACTAGCATTGGACTGAACTAGCTCAACATGAGCTGACAAGTACAGAACTGAAATAACAACTCAAAATACTCAAATAACAACTAAAATAGACTCAGATGAGCTAAGCCCTTATTACAGATGGACTCATAAATTATTGATCAATTCATAGAGGATTGAAAAGCCTCTATCTTATTCTGGTGCCTCCGGTGTCCCCACCAGAAACTCTCTCATAATAAAAAACTCATGGCAACATAAAAAAACCACTTTGGTAATAAATACTTATGCCAATCTATAAATTATTCATATAGAAAAGACAAATGCCCAAATAAATATAAAATGACATACCTTAACAACATGCATGCCACAAAGATTAGTCCAAAAGGAGATACTCTACATGCACCTCACTGATCAAATTATAATATAATAATGCATTCTAACCACCACTTCTATCAATAACACTTACTACACAACTATAAAATATCTTTGGACAAGAATTATAGCATATAATAAGTGTCACAATCAATTACAGTCAATTTTGGATCAACTGTTATAGAGACATCAATATGCAATTTCAAAAATAATATAAAAAATTAATTCTCAATAACTCAACTATTCAAAATTCTTAGAGTGCTCTGAACCCTTTGAGGCTATAAAAAAATATACCAAATTATATAATAGTGAGTAGAATTATATATAAATAATTTTAAGTTATTTAAATATTTTATTATATATGAAGAACTCAACCAAAATGTTCTTCAAATTAGAATGAGTTCAATGATCTAAAAAATACTCAAATCGGATGTAAAATGAGCAAGTTCCAGCAATTTTAATCAAAAAAAAAAGATAGAGGACCAAAACCACAAATTACATAAAATATATAGACTTTTCTATAAATAAATTTTCAAAAAAAATAGGGATCTAAATGTAAAATTTTTAGGACTCAAATTTAATTTATAGGGGCTTAAGTACAAAAAACCTCCTAAATCCCAAAATTAAAACATACCCAATGTAATTGGATCCAACAAACTCATCAATTTGGGCTCAAAACAATTAATGGATTGGGTTTTAAATGGGCTAAAAATTAATAATCCAACCCCAATATCCACTTAAAACTTATCTCCTTCAACCCTTTCTATTTGATGATGGATCAACCATCATCAAGCGATGAAAATGAGGTAAATGTCAGCCTCCATGATCTCTAGAAATATTAACAAACAAGAAGAAGTACCAGAGATACATGATATTTTCACCTCAATGTTATTTTCAACATATTGAATATGCTTTGAGCATTAGTATAGCACTAGGGATGACATAAGGAGCAAACATGACATATTTTAAGTATGGACAAACAACTGCCCTCATTAATTGATTATAGCCATCATTATTGGGTTACAGTGATGCAGTGGAAGCATGGAATTCAAAAATTTTCATTTTGAAACTCCAAACATCTTGAAACCCTAAGCCCAAGATCCCTTATTCATTATAATTAATAAATCATGCAATTAGGATTTCGAAAAATACCTGGAATGCTAATTCTTTCTTCCTTCCACTAGGCATAGAAGTGCATGGCCTCCAGAGGTGATCCACACAAGAATGGAACCTAGGAAGCACTCCTTAGTAGGTTGATTAACCACTAGGACTCTTCTGATGGCTTTTCTTCCTTTGGCAGCCTTTCCTTTCTTGCTCAGACCCTTTCCCTCTAGTAGAGCACTCTAAGCCTTCTCCAAATCCTTTCTTCACTCTCTTTTCCACTTCCTAAATCTTTTCCTGAACCCTTGTCTTAAAATGGTAGACTTGTCTTAAGACAAGACCTAAACTCTAATAAGGGAGGGAGGAGACAAGGATAGTGTGGTAGAGTGTGAGTGTAAGAATGAAGGAAAGAAAGGATTTGTGTGATCTATCAAAATAAATATCGATGGCTATTTAAAGGAGAGGGGAAGGTGCCAGATAAGCCTTCTCATCAGCCTTTGATCTGTTAATCAACAGATCATATAAGACCCTTCATGAAGAAGGAGTCTTATCTTGAAAAGTCAAGACTTTTCCTGCGCCAAGAGACATATTCCCTGTCTCTTCAAGTTTCCAGCCAAATTTTCCACTTGCCACATCACAATGACCAGTTGCAGGAAGGCCAAGGGATGTGGCTTTTGAATGAGAAGCATCGATGATTTAAAGGGACTTAAAGCAGAAGGACTCTACTTACTTGAATTAGTGCCAAAGTGAAAATACGCGACTCTTCACTTTGCACCAACTTCCTTCAATGCCATATTTCCTTTATTTGACCAGTCAAAACCCATGCAATATGGGTGTCATATGAAGGAGGATGAAAAATAGTTTATCACCTTATAAGTGATTAACAAGTAGAAAGACACTTGGTCCATCTGTGCCCCTTTAATTGCCAACCCCTTCATTTGGCGCCAAGAGTCCTTCCAACTTTGAACTCTCCAAATAATCAAGATAAAGGCTGAATAAATCTGGATTAAACTAGATAATTGCTGCCCCACTTTGGACTCAACCCAATCTAGGATTTCCTTAAATTGGTTAGCCCATTAAGCAACCTTTAGACCCAATTCATTTTGGGTTAGGAGTTAGGTTAGCATACATATGCTAGTTTATAATCTAGCTAACCAATTAAGATCTCATGATCCTAATAAAATTTCAGTTGACTTCCTAGGACAATTTCCTAATGTGTGTGATCCTTTGGATTCCACATCTAGCCAGTAGTAGGTCTAGATCTAAGCCAATTCGATCCAATCAAACCTAATTGACCTAATTAGGTCAAATTGAGCTGACCTAAGTTGCTAATTCGAACTAGCTTTCAAATTGACTGATGAATCCAATCGAATTGATTCATGAAAACCTATAAGACATGATTGACATCTAGCAACATGTCATGCCTACCCGAAAGATGAAGAATTTAGTAGAAAGTATGAAAATATCCTTTAGTGGAAAGTTACCGTGCAATTTAATCCTTCGATCTCACTATATACCGATTAAATGATGGGCATGGATAAATGACAAACCCTAGCACTTAATCATTTTAAATCTCAATTTGATAATGAAGACTCGAACAATGAAAGATTAGAAACCCTATCTAATCTCATCCTGCTTTGATCAAAGACTTCCTGAGTCATCATTCGAAGAGATCACACGGGAAAATTTATCCTCTTACTAGAAGTGATTGATTCCTTGTTGACCTACACATTACATTCATACACAATCCACCATATCCAAAAACATCCCGTACATGACTTACTTGGCAAGAGTGAGTATGCACTAAAATATGGGTTCATGTGCACAAGATGCTATGGTAGTCTTAGGTCTAAGGATCACATGCATAACTCCCACTAAGAGAACATTTTTTTTACAAGTAAGTAAGACTTTCATTTGATGTTCTCTTATTTGATCAATTCAGTGGACTCATAACCTAATGAGTACCCACATCCTTATCTTAGTGTCTCTACACAAGTGGTTGTAAGACCAACCACCCTCTCCATCGAGCATATATAGGATGTGCTAGTCTTTCCAAATTCATCAATCCTCGAATAGATTATCCAACGACTAGGAACATTTTAGATTAGGGTTTATATGAACTTAGGTCTCACCATTATGATCTCCATCATAACCCTAATTTCATTGCCCTAACTTATGGGGTTCATCATAATCTTGATAAGATGCAGCAGTATGATGAATCAAAAGATGCCTTTTATTGATAAATAATATCATACATGAGTTGGAAGATCATAGAAATGCCCTTACAATGATTGACTTTTAGGGCACCATTCTTTCAATCTCCCTCTTGAACTAAAGCCAATCTCCTTTGTATTTTACACCCATACAATCTAAGTGGTGATCAAGCTGCTGCTTTGGTAGTACTTTAGTGAATGGGTATGCTATGTTATTCTTTGTATCTACTCGTTCGATGACAACATCTTGTCCTTGAACGAGGTAGAAGCATCTTAGGATGTGCTTGGGCTTATTATGAGACTTTGGATCTTTGACTTGTGCAACAACTCCAGTGTTACAACAATGTGACACCGGTTGTTCTATAGTAGGAACCACGCCCAACTCTTTGATGTATTTATTCATTCACATAGCTTTCCTTATAGCTTCACTTGCAGCTATATACTTTGCCTCGATGATTGAGTCAGTTATAGTTTGCTGCTTTGTACTTCTCCAACTCACTGCGCCACTATATAGGGTGAAAACATACCCTGATATAGATTTGCTATCAACCGGGTCTGATTAAAAACTAGAATCTTTATATTCTTCTAGTTTGAACTCTGATCCATCATATATTAGAAAAACATCTTTAGTCCTTCTCAGGTACTTAAAAATATTTTTCATAGCACTTTAATGATCCTCCCCTGGATTAGCCTGGAACCTGCTTACTATGCCTCAGGCATAAGCAACATCAGGCCTGGTACATAACATGGCATACATAATTGATCCAACAATCGAAGCATAAGGGATCAAACTCATTCTCTCTCTCCTACGGTGACTTAGGAGACATCTTCTTGGAGAAATGTATGCCTTGACTCATGGGCAAGTAACCATCCTTACTTCCCTCCATGTTGAGTCTCTTTAACACTAAGTCAATGTACCTGGATTAGGAAAAGCCCAACATCCTCTTAGATCTATCTCTATAGATCCTTATACCTAGTATATAGGATGCCTCTCCCAAATCCTTCATGGAAAACTGCTTTGATAGCCAAGACTTGATCGATTGCAACATTGGGATATCATTCCCAATGATGAGTATGTCATCGACATACAAAACCAAGAAAACAAGGCCTCTCCCACTAGTCTTCTTGTACATAGATGGTTCATCCAAATTCATGATAAAACCAAACTCTTTGATTGTTTCATCAAAGCGGATGTTCCAACTCCTCGATGCATGCTTTAGTCCATGAATGGACTTCCAAAGCTTGCATACTTGGTTTGGTCTCCCACCTGAGACAATACTCTCTGGCTGTGTCATATAGACTTCTTCCTCAATATTTCCATTAAGGAAAGCAATCTTTACATCCATCTGCAAGATTTCATAATCATGGTATGCTACTATAGCAAGCAATATCCAAATGGACTTGAGCATGACTACTGGTGAAAAAGTTTCATCATAGTTAATGCCATGTTTTTGTTTATAACCTTTTGCCACCAGCCTAGCATTGTAGGTCTCTACTTGACCATCTGCTCCTATCTTCTTCTTGATGATCCATTTACACCCTATTAGGTTAATTCCTTTAAGTGGATCTACCAAAGTCCAAACCTGATTGGAATACATGGAGTCCATTTTAGACTTCATGGCATTTAGCCATTTGTCGGAGTCTTTACTCTCGATAGCTTCTATATAGGTCACAAGATCATCATCCTGTATGATACTGGCTTCATTATCATTCCCAATGATGCCATATCTGAGAGGTGCACTTCACACTCTCTCTGACCTACGGAGAGGAGGCGTGTGTTGTGGTTGTTCCTGAACCTTAGGAACATCTGGTTGAGAAATTACATCAGGTGTAGGTTGAACTTCTTCAAGTTCAAATATCCTCTCATTGTCTTTTTCTTGGATAAACTCCTTTTCCAAGAATGTGGCATGCCTACTGACAAAGACCTTTTGCTCAGTAGGATGGTAGAAAAGGTAACCCATAGCTTCTTTAGGATATCCTACAAACCTACACTTGTCAGCCCTAGCACTTAGCTTATGTCCAAAAATATTCTTGACATAAGCAGGGCATCCCCAAATCTTAAAATATTTAAGACTTTGCCTTTTTCCATTCCATAATTCATATGGAGTGCTCTTAATAGCCTTTGATGGCACTATGTTTAGTTTGTGGGTAGCAGTCTCTAGGACATAACGCCAGAAGGATACTAGAAGATCTATGAAGCATATCATGGACCATACCATGTCCAAAAAGGTTTGGTTCATCCTTTCTGCTACACCATTTAACTATGGCATATATGGAGGGGCCCATTCAAAGAGAATTCTTTTGTCTTTAAGATGATTGAGAAATTCACTAGACAAGTATTCTCCTCCTCTATCAGATCGAAGGATTTTAATACTATGCCCAGTTTGTTTTTCAACCATACTTTGATACTCTTTGAATTTTTCATAGGCTTCGGACTTGTGTTTCATAAGATACACATATTCAAACTATGATAAATCATTAGTAAAATTGATGAAATAAGAGTATCCTCCTCTGGCAAGGGTTGTCATAGGACCATACACATCTGTGTGTACTAGGGCTAACAACTCAGTTGCCCTATCTCCATGTCCAGTGAATGAAGATTTTGCTTTTTTACCCATGAGATAGGACTCATAAGTTCCTAATGATTCATGATTAAAAGGATCAAAGTAATTTTCTTTGTACAACTTGTTTATACTAGACTCACTAATATGACCCAAATGGAAATGCCAGAGATATGTGACATTTATATCATCAAAATTTCTCTTCTTGTTTTCAACAAGCATAACTTCATCATTAAGTGATAGAATCCAAAGACCATTAACAAATGTACTACAACCAAAGAACTTCTTTGAAAAGATGATCGAGCACCCATGGCTCAAAATATTTATTTCATAACCTTGTTTCAACAACAAAGGTACAGAAATAATATTCTTTATAATGTTGGGTACATTGTAACAATCTTTTAATTCAAGAATATTGCCTGATGGAAACAACATCAGATAGGTGCCAATAGCTTCAGCATGAATGGGATCATCACTCGTGCCAAACAGCTCGAAGTCACCCTTCTTCAAGCTTCTGGGTCTCTGTAACCCCTGCAATGACTTGCAAATATAAGACCCACATGCGGTATCCAATACCCATGTATCAAAAGCTGAAGAACTTAATGATAAGTTTGTTTGTATTGTGCACAAACTTTTCAATGCATCACCAGCATCCTGCTTCAGACTTACAAGATATAACTTGTAATTCTTCTTCCTGTGCCCTTGCTTTCCGCAGTGATAGCAGGTTCCATCAATAAAGGACTTTCTTGCCTTTTTCCTTTTCTGGAAGCTACTCTTAGGGTTCTTTTTTCTCTTTGAACCCTTCTTAGTAGCATCCTCTTCTACCATATCTAGGTTAGGAGTATCAAGAATATAAGCAATTTTCTCCTGAGCTAATATAATTTTCAGGTTCCTCAACCAATCCATATAATTCGAATTGGTCAACTTATTAGCATCCAAGATGCCCCGCAGTGAAAGAGTAGAAGCCATAATGTAATAATCTACTGTAAGTAAAGAACAACTAAAAGCAGACCACTCATGATGATATTCATAATTAGACAAGGTTTTTTGCATCTAATTGTGTCTCCCATTATTTTCTATCGAATACCATAACCCTCAACTATGATAAGCGAGAAACTGGTATGGACACCAGAGGCACCAGAATAAGATAGAGGCTTCTCAACCCTCTATGATTATCTAAGTAATGTTTTAAGTAATTGAGTCCAATTTTGTAATAATGGCTTAGCCTACTTGAATATGTATTTTGGCCCTTGAGTCCTGTTTTAGGCATTTCTACATTTGAATCCTATATTCAGAGTCACCCATACCATTTAGGTTTTTGGGATCAGTATTGGGATATGTCTAGTTCATTTGAGTCAAGTCAAGTTGAGTCAAGTCATGAGAATTCTCATGTTGAGCCATTTTTCATTTTGAGTATTATAAGTTTCATTTTGAGTCCAATCCAGAAGAAAACTCAAGACACTGATGGACCATAACCAGAGTTTGACAACTTCAAGGAGTCCCAGTCATATTTGGATGTGCCATCTTGGATTGCATGAGAAGGACCTTGAGATCACCACCATTGAAGAACAGATGACAACAACATTAGCCCATCGAAAAGGACAATATGAGAAACCCTAAAGCCTATTGTTGCCCAGGTGGCTTTCCCAAGAGGGGGGTGAATTGAAAATTTAAAAAATTTTAAGCAATAATGTGCTCTTTGAAATTCCTTATGAGTGTTAAGTGATGTGATAGGATAATTGAATGCAGAAGCATAATCAAACAAGAAAGGCACAACACAAACACAAGCAAATTATAGTCGTTCAGAGCAAACCAGCTCCTATGTCCACTATCCAAGATTACCACTTGGGATTTCCACTATATCCCCCACCGGAATATAGTCGGATTATTTTCACATGCTCATAATCTAAACCCCTACACTTTTTTTTAAAAAAAAAATCAGGCTCACCAAAGAAACCCATCTTGGTTTTACCAGGATCACCAAGAACCCTACACTTGGTTTTAACACAGGCTAACCAAGAACCTATTTTGTTTTTAAACCGGGCTCACCAATAACCCAACAATCCACTAAAAGAATTATAAAGAAAAGTAATAAAATGGCAAACAGATTTTTGTCGAATGGTTGCTGATGCAGCTTGATAGAAGCCCACTTGAATGCACTTCAATACACTTTAATGGCTTCTATACTATCTTCAATAAATGCTTCAAGCTTTAGATGGTAGTTGAAGAAGGCTTGAAGACAATTTTGAATGCTCTTGTAGTGCTCTCTTGCTCACAAGCTTTCAATGTAATATTTTTTTCTTTTTCTTTTCAAAAGCTTCACCTAAGTAGTTCAAATCCCTGAAATATATTGTCATGTACCATTCTCAGGTAGTTTTAGTTGTTGTAGACAATTGGGATGCAACATTTGACCGTTGGAAAACCTTTTGGATTCAAATTTCAAGTTATAGAACTAGCTGTTATAAGTCTAAAATCAACCTTCGAGTCGGCTCGGATACTCAGAGTAGTTCTGGTTGAGTTGACTCTCTTCAAACTAGTTAGCTTGCCTGTATAGTGTTCCGATTCCTCACTATATAAGAGTCGGCATGCCTTGATTCTAGTCGACTCGGATCCTCAAGCCTTCAAAGATGTAGTCTAGAAGAGTCGGCTCTTTATCTTTAGAGTAGGCTCGGTTAGCTGTAGTTCTTAAAGCTCTATTTATTGACTCCGAAGTAGTCGGCTTGAATCTTAGAAGAGTCGGCTCGGATGTCTGACTATATGATAGAGTCAGCTCGAACTCCCTTTGGGTCGGCTCACTTGTCTGATTCATGAAGTGGTACTCTGGACGAGTCGGCTCGGGTCTCTTAGAGTCGGCTCGGATATCTGCATGCCAGAATCCTCATGCATGCCATGTGCCAGAGTCGGCTATCTTCTCTTCCAGTCAGCTCAGATGAGTTCTTCAATGAATTTTCAATTCTTCTCTATAATTTATCCTGCAAGGCTTCAATCTTTCAAGATATCTTCAAACTCTTCTTACAACATACTCAAAGTAATTTAAAGCTTGAAAAAACCTGGAAGTAACCCATTTAATTGGTTTATACTTAAATTTTTCTTTGGGTTCTTCTTTACAAAATTCAATTATAATACAACTCAACACAAAAATAGAAATATAGGAGTTGAAATTGAGCAAAGATTTCATCCTACAAAAACTTGTAAAACACTTGAAGAGTTGTTAGTAAAACAAATGCATGCTTCAATGTTTGGTTATCGTCAAAATCACTTATGGGGTCAACAATCTCTGCCTTTTTAATGATAACAAAACAGTAGGTATGAAAAATTCTTTACAATTACATGTATGATTGTATTTAAGAGTTAGCATTTACATGTATCAAAGCTAACTTTATTTGCAAGTAAGTATCAGAGCTAATTCTTGAGCTAAAATTTTTAAAACAATCAGAGCAAATTATATTTTTGAAGCAATCAGAGCAAATTGCAAGTTTTGAGCTTGAGCCATTCAGTTTCAATAATTTACTCCCCATTTCTGATGATTTGAAGATTTTGAAACAATTTTATGCTTAGTCAAATATATTCTCTCCCTTTTTGTATATTCTTAAATAGTTAGTATTTTTCATGCAGTCTCAATGTTCTCCCCCTTTTTGTCAATAATCAAAAAGGATATTCAAATAAAGCTCAATTGTTATGATAGAATGAGAAAGTTCATAAAATTTGTTTGAGATAATTTAACTTTCTCAAATCAACTTTGATATACTAATTAAAATTCATCAGATTAGCATTGTACAATTGAATATCAATATTGCATACCAACATTGCATAACACAAAAGATATGTCAACCAAAAGTGCTTTCATTTCATTCAAAGTTTTAAATACAAGTTGCAAGAAATTGAAGGGAGTACAATCAAGCACTATCTAGCTATATAGTATTGGATGGCCTAAAGATGAGGAGCTGGCTTCCAAGGATGTGTAGTACATGTAGGTCCACGTGTAGGTACAGGTCTAGGTGTAGGAGTGGCAAATGCTGTAATGACTATTGTTTTCAGTTGATCTAGTTGAAATTGAACTACTTCCATTGCTTCATGAAGCTTTTTCACCTTAGTGTTTAAAGCAACTAATTCAGCAACTTGTGCATTTGCAAAGGCTTCCGCAGACCCTAGCAATCTCCCAAATTCTGACCTTAAGATTCCAATACCCTTTGTGTAGTCTTCCTCCATCATCTTTCCTTCTTCCAATGATCCCATTTTAAATCTTATTTCATTTAATTTTGTTTTGAATTCTTCTAAAGTTTGATTGACAATTTTCATGATTGAATCATAACTAGATGAGATAGTATCCATGATAGGCTGTAGATCAGGCTGAGATACAGATCTAGACGTCTCAAGTGTGTCAATCCTACTGTGCAGATCTCTGATCTCTCCTCCAAACTAATCCAATCTGGCATTCACTAACTAGCGAAACTCACCAAACATACTAGTCAGGAAGCAAGTCAATGTGTCAGTCAAAGTCCTCATCTGCTGAGCCATAAAAACTTGGATCACTAAAGTACTAGTAAAGCGAGTAGATGGATCTTGAACTGATGGTGCCAGTGGAACATAAGTGGAATCTCGCAAAGGTGGTGATGCTGGTAGATCAATGTGCTCAGTCTCCATAGCAGTAAACTCAGGTGCAGCAGGCTCAGAAGTAGGCTTAGTAGAGGTCCCAAACTCAGCAATAGGTACATCAAATATGTGATCTGAAGTGGGAACAATCTCCCCTGGTGCTGTAAGTCTTGCAGTGGAGATCTCCCTAGGAAGGACTTCACTGTCATCCTCAGAACTACTGTTGCTGCTGCTAGAGGCTGTTATTGCCCTTTCTTGAGTGCCCTTCTTCTTCTATACTTCTTCACTACAGATATACCCCATTCTATGTAGAGATTTGGAAGTGTACGTATCTGTGTGATGGAGAGGTTTACCATATTCTCCTTCCAAACTGATCCTGGAGGCTTGAAACAATAAAGTTAGAACCATTCCATATGGTAAACATTGTTGGGAATTGTGTCCCAAAGCCAATCGCCTGGGTTGTAGGCGGTTGAGCTCAGTATTATACTCTCTCTTTGAATTAATAAAATATATTTTTGGCAGCTCATCACATATTGTATTTCCCTGAAATTAACTCTTTTCATGTGATGAAGTCCTTAGGACTACACTGACTTCGATACAGAGAGGATGTATCGAGTGGTCCTTAAACCCTGTTCACAACCAAAGGATATATTGTACTGGACGGCAATATATCAAGTATAGGTTGTTGTAGTTCATATCGTTTGGTTATCCTCTTGACCAAATGAGTGTGGTGACACTGATGTGATCTGCAAGTGGGATATGTGATATCTTATTGAACGTGACTCCGTGCAGCCCCTTTCTGCCAAAGGGATACTCACGATTGGATATGGGTACATGTGTCCCTCTGACCTGAGGTCATCATGGTAGCTTGCAAGCAACTCCCTGTGCTTTGGTGCCGGACTACCCGGATTTTTAATCCGGTGACGGAAGGTTTCTGGGTACAGGCAAGTACTTGTGGAGCAGTGATGGACCAAGATGGAATTGACCTGTCCAAACAGTTTGGATTGAATGTCTCGTAGTATCTCAATTTAGCAAATCCTCGGTTGGGGTAGCTCTAGTGAAGAGTCACTGGGCTTGCGAGGTTGAGACACGTAGTCGACCCTCTCAATCTGGGTTGGCAGCCCAATTTCAGTCATCCTAAGCATTAGAGGTCAAAGGGATGAATTATACGGTAACCATATGTCAGAGGTTCGATAGTTTGCTCCCGCATTTTCGACCTATCCGGATGCCGGGACCCATTGCTAGATGGTTTCTTGTGCTAGTACTAGAATTGTTCTAGAGCTACCATTTAGGTTCGAACCTATAAGGTCACACGCCACAGAGGATTACTCTCTGATCCGGATATCGATTATGATTGGGAATCGTCTCGATTTTTTGGTCACAGTATTTTTGAGCACTCTTTTCCCCTCTTGCCCTTATCTGTGTCAATCGAAAATTGTTCCGAGCTAACCTGGACTGCACCAGATTTTTTCTGAATCAGTTTTAAACTGATTCGGAGTTCGTTTCAGCCTTCAATTGGTTGTGAACCAATTTTATTCCCTTGAACCAATTTTAATTGGGTTTGAACTGGTTCAATTGTATTGAACCAAGAGGTTTAAAAAGGGGTTTACCGGTTTTGGTTGAACTGGTATTTTCTTGGAACCGGTGTTTACTCCCATTGACCGTTTTATACGGTAAAATGCTGGAATAAACTTCATGCATCCGAAGAAGGCCAATCGACCTTTCATCGCTGGCATCTCTTCCTCTCCTCCACCGGCTGGTTTAATCCCTTGTTTACTGCTGGTTTAATGGGTGAAACACAGCCGAGTCCTCTTCCTCTCCGTCTCTCCCTCTTCTTCCCTGCTGTCCTTTAAATACTAGCAGTTCCCCCCTGTTTCAGGTGTGGGTTGTTTCACCGTGAGAAGAGAGAAAACACCTAGGGTGTTCTTCCATTTGAGAGGCTAAGAGCTTGGTCTTTTTTCTTCCATTGGGTACTTGGTAGAGCTGGGATTTGGAGTGTGTGAGGGAGAGAAACAAAGCCTTGTTTCTTGTGCTCAAATTCCCATTTCAGCAAAGCCCTGTTGCTTAAACTTACCATGACCGAGTGTCTTCTTCCAGCGGCTAGCACCGCATGTGGAGAGGGATCTGAGAGCCCCGGGAGCATCTCCCCTCTAGAGGGAGTACCCTACTACTCCTAGGAGCAAACCACGCGAGCCGAACTTGCTGTTGTTGCTCAAAAACGAAGATTGAAGTCTGCTATCCTGTTCTGCAACAACTTCCAGTAGCAGACTTTGGGCATTTTGTACACCGTTTTTGCTATGTTTTGGTTACAGATCTTGGTGCCAAATCGAAGACCACTCGAACCCCTAGCCGCTGCTTCAATTTGAGAGCAAACGGAGGTCCGGAAGGTGGTGTTTGGATGACGTTTTGAAAGCTTAAAACAGGGTATCCCACGTTCCAAGGAGGAAGAAGGCTGGAATAGATTTATTCCAGCTATTCCAACCTATTCCAGGTTTATCCCAGAGTTATTCCAGTCAGAATAAAGGTATGAAAATTTTTTTTTTAATCATGCATAAATAGATTTATTTGTTTAATTTTTTGCAAATATTTTATATCATGATACATGCCTACATGCAACATGAATAGATTAGTTTCTAGGCGGAGCAGATTTCCACTACGCGAATTTTAAAAAAAGTTTTAAAATTCAATCTGCTCTCGTAGCTATTTGCATGCCTAGTGTAGGATCATGTCAAACCACCTACACCATTTTCTTTCAGTGGTATCAGAGCAGGTTGCATGTGTAACCTATTCCTGTATGCATGTTTTTAGATTAAAATTGGTTTAATCTAATAATGTATCCAGATTTCCTTTTGGAACCTAGTCGAGACCTTCACCATGACCGTGTATCTTTGACACGATGCGGATCATCTGTGTTGGCCTCTTCAGAAGGATCCTTAAAGAATTTTTAAAATTAAAAATGTTTTAATTTGATTATACATGTTATAGGGCATGTTTTATATGGATATGAAATATTTGTAAAATTTGAATCTTGATGCATGATTAGTTATGTAAAAATGTTTTACATTGTGACTTAATTAAAAAATATTTAATTAAGTGTTTGGCTTATTAAAAATTTTAGGTTTATGAAATCTAAAACATTGCATAAGCCATTTTAGGTTAAATTGGGTTAGCTGACTAGTTGGGTTCATCACTAGGTTAGACCTAAGTTTAGTTGAACCGGATTACAAGAAGATTAAACAAAAGTTGTTTAAGGCCCTTCTTTAGAACTATCTAATAGTTAGATTAGTTGATCCGTTCATCTAAAATGGATCCAATTAGTGGCTCAGTGGACGTCCGAGTCTTTAGGCTAGTCTGATCGAGTCTGGTAAATCGACTGCTGTCGAGGTAGGTTTGGCATTGTGATCATGGTTGTATGAGGCTACCTCTTTCCTGGCCAACTTGGTTGGTGTCTAGGAAAGATGGTTAATGGCGGTTACTCACTCATGATCTCACCTACCTGGCTAGTTGAGTCGACCAGAACTGATTGGAAAAGCTCAATGACTCGAGTTAACCCATGTCACCCAGGTTGATCGGTCTGACTGATCTATAGATGCCTATGGATCATTTGTTGATTTATTTCAACCCTCCTGCAATCTGATTGATTCAGTGGGAGGATGATCCATGTCCTTGTCTTTTTCTTCTATCACAACTAAAAAAATCCTCTAAAATTATTAGGTCCTTAAAAGGACTAAGTCAAAGAGTTGACAATGTCTTAGCCTCCCATTAAGTTGGATAGAAATGTGTCCACTAGCTTGGTGTGCATCGGTAGTTCCAAAGAATGGGTGTACATCCGGCGACAGGAATTTCTATCTGATCGATGATGGTTCAGTGCAACCTCCTTAACGGGACCAGGTGGGCCGGCCAAAGTTGGGCTTGGTCTTTAGTTAGCTGGAAGCATTGGATTTGTCATTTTAATGGTTGGACCTAACCAGAGACCCGCAATAGGAGGCCCCAAGGCCGATTGGGGTGTTCTCTGGGGCAAAATGAAATACTGAAAATTGTTTAGGGAAGCAATTGGTTTACGAACCTACCTTTAGGATCGTATGGGTGAGCTGGCCAAAGTCGGGCTCATGCGTGGCCTATTGGATTTCAGTACCCACTTGAAAAAGTGTTTTCACAGATTGGAGTTAGAGGCTACCAATCTGAAAAATTAGTGGGAGAAACCTTTAGACTAAAGTCCAAGTCTTTTGGTTAAATTATTAATTCATACACTAATTTGGTCTTATTTTCTTTTCAGATGTCTTCCAATTTATCGCTCCGGTCACTTCTCGACAATGAGAAGTTAAAGGGTCACAACTTCGATAGTTTTTATCGAAGATTGAGAATCGTTCTAGAGCATGAACGGATCCTCTATGTGATAATTGATCCGGCACCTGAAATCCCTCCCGCTAATGCACGGAGTGCGGTTAGAGACGCTTATCTGAAGTGGGTCTCTGATCGGACTATTGTCTGATGCATTATGTTAGCGACGATGAACGACGAGTTCAGTCGCAAATTCGAGGAGGCCCAACATGATGAAATCCTTCAAAAGTTGAAGGAATCCTTCGGCACCCTGGATGATGTAGAACGGTACAAAATGTCTTGTGCCATCTACAATTCCAAGATGCCGAATGGCAGTTCAGTCACTGATCATGTACTGTACACGATTGAGCTAATTGAAAAGTTGGGCAAACTCGGATGCCCCTTGCACGAGCAGCTCGGCAAGGATGCGATCCTAAATTCTCTTCCCTCCTCCTATCTTGATTTTCTCGATCATTATAGAATGAACAAGCCTGCAGTCAACTACCATGGTCTTTTGGGGTTGCTGCAGACTTTCGAGAAAGACCACCAACTGAATAAGGGGGTGGTGAATTTAGTGGGAGGTAGTAGAGGTCATCATCCCTTTAAGAAAGGGAAGAAGAAAATAAATAAAAAGGGAAAGAAGGTGCAGAATGCTCCTGGCCCTAGTCAGACCAGGATGTATAAGGCTGATCAGTCTTCTACAGAGTGTTTCTACTGCAAGAATAAGGGACACTGGAAGAGGAACTATCCTCTTTATATTGCGTCCCTTGATCCGAACAGGCCGAGAAAGCAGAAGTCTGCTGAACAAGGTAATTATATGATAAAACCTTGTAATTACTCTATTGTTGATACTGCTAACTGGTTATTGGATACTAGTAATCCAATTCATGTTTGTAATTCGTTACAGGGACTTCTAGTTAGCAGAAGATTTGAAGATGGAGAACAGTTTCTGAGCGTCAGGAATGGAAATCATGTTCCAGTACTGGCGGTCGGAGTCCTGCATCTTGTCTTTGAGTCTTGTACTGTCGAACTAGTTGACTGTCACTATTGTCCTAGTTTCATTATGAGCATAATCTTTGTAGGCCTTTTGGCCAATTGTGGTTTTGAAATATCAATAAAAGGAGATTTTTGCAATGTTATTTTGAATAACTCTGTGATAATGAAAGCTAGATTAAATAATAGCATATATGTACTATTAAGGCCTGTTAGTGTAATGTACACTTGTAGCAAACACCCAAGATTAGACAATGTCAACGATTTGTATCTTTGGCACTGTAGGCTGGGTCATATAAACCAAAATAGGATAAACAAGATGCGAGGAGATGGACTCCTCGAGGTCAGTGATTCTGAATCACTGCCCACTTGTGAATCCTGTTTACTTGGTAAAATGACCAAGTCACCTTTTACTGGAAAAGGTGAACGAGCTACAGAACTTCTAAGTCTAATACATACTGATGTATGTGGACCGATGACAGTTAGTGCCAGAGGAGGATGCAAATATTTCATTACTTTTATAGACGACTTTTCAAGGAAAGGTTATGTCTTTTTAATGAGATATAAGTCTGAGTCGTTTGAAATGTTCAAACGATACCGTAATGAAGTAGAAAAGCAAACTAGAAAAAGTATTAAAACCCTTCAATCTGATCGAGGTGGTGAATACTTATCTGGTGCATTTTTGATATATCTTGAGGAGAATGGAATTCTCTCTCAGTGGACTCCTACAGGAACACCACAGTTGAATGGTGTGTCTGAAAGGAGGAATCGAACCTTGTTGGGCATGGTTCGATCCATGATAGGCTTTGCAACTCTGTCGCTATCCTTTTGGGGATATGCGCTTCAAATAGCCTGTTACTTATTAAATGATATTCCAAGTAAGTCTATTGTCTCCACTCCGTATGAGATGTGGACTGGACGTAAACCCTCAATCTCATACCTTCGGGTCTGGGGTTATCCGGCTTACGTAAAGCGTTTAGACTCAGACAAACTTGGTCCTAGGTCTGATCGGTGTTTATTCATTGGTTATCCTAAGGAAACCAAAGGGTATTTCTTCTATTTGGAGAATGAAGAAAAGGTGTTCGTTGCTCTTAGAGCTATCTTTTTGGAAAAGGAGTTCCTTGGAGAAGGAATTATAGCTTCTAAGATTGAACTTAATGAAGTTCAGCCAATAGAAGAACCTGCACACTCTAAGGACATCGTAGAACCGGATGTGATTGAATCACACCCAGAACCCATTAGGAGATTTGGTAGAATACCGTGTCAGCCGGACAGATACTACGGTTTCTTGGTCCAGGACAGCGATCCCATTGAGCTCGATGAGAATAATAAGGATCCGATCACCTATATGGATGCTCTTAAGAGATCTGACTCTGAGGCATGCTTGGAGCCATGTTATCCGAAATGGAGTCCATGGAAATCAACAATGTTTGGACATTGGTTGATCTGCTTGAAGGAATAAAACCCATCGGGTGTAAATGGATCTTCAAGAGGAAAAGGGGCGTAGATGGGAAGGTAGAGACCTATAAAGCCCGTCTGGTTGCCAAGGGGTATCGTCAGCGATATGGTATCGATTATTATGAGACTTTCTCCCCTGTAGAAATGCTCAAGTCCATTCGGATCATGCATGCTTTGGCAGCATATTTTGATTACGAGATCTGGCAGATGGATGTCCGAACTGCTTTCCTTAATGGGGAGCTGGAAGAGGAGGTGTATATGATACAGCCTGAAGGGTTTACATCCACAGATGAATCAAAAGTATGCAAGTTGTAGAGATCCATCTATGGACTCAAGCAAGCGTCTCGAAGTTGGAACTTACGGTTTGATAGGTGTATAAAATCGTATGGCTTCATTAGTAACGGAGAAGAACCGTGCATCTATAAATGGGTTAATGGTTCTGTGATTGTATTCCTAGTACTGTATTTTGACGACATTCTCTTAATCAAGAATGATGTCGTAGCATTATAAGGAATAAAGGTCTGGTTATCATCTCAGTTCTCCATGAAAGACTTGGGTGAAGCTTCTTACATACTAGGTATGGAGATCTATAGAGATAGATCTAAGAAGCTTTTGGGATTGTCCCAGTCTATGTACATTGACACCGTACTAAAACGGTTCAGTATGGAAAATTCCAAGAAAGGCTATCTCCCGATAGGTTCTGGAATTACTCTTTCCAAGAAGGATTGTACGATAAATCCTGAGGAAAGAGAGCGCATGAGTAAAGTACCTAATGCTTCTGCAGTAGGCTCTATCATGTATGCTATGACTTGTACTAGACCAGACGTGGCATACTCACTAGGAGTAGTGAGCAGATACCAGTCTGACCCAGGTGAGGCGCATTGGAAGGTGGTTAAGTCCATCCTTAAGTATTTGAGAAATACTAAAGATCAATTTCTGATTTATTAAGAACCTGACTTGAAACTTGTGGGGTACTCTGACTCCAGTTTCCAGTCTGATAGAGATGATAGCAAGAGTGTGTCAGGATTTGTATTTACCCTGAATGGAGTAGTGATCTGCTGGAAAAGTTCCAAGCAGGCAACTGTTGCAGACTCGGTATGCGAAGCAGATTACATTGCAGCATCAGATGCAGCAAAGAAAGCAATGTGGTTATAGAAGTTCCTTGGAGAGCTAGGGGTGGCACCTTCCCTAGATGGTCCTATTCCGGTGTATTGTGACAGCACTGGAGCCATTGCTCAAGCTAAGGAGCCTAAAGCTCATCACCGCACCAAGCACATACTGCGGCGCTACCACCTCGTACGAGAGATCGTGGAACGAGGCGATATCAATCTTCTGAAGATCGATGGAAAAGAAAATCTGGTTGACCCCTTCACTAAAGCCCTCGGAATAAAAGAGTTCGACTTTTGTAAATGGAAAATGGGTATTAGATACTCTTTTGATTGGCTTTAGTACAAGCGGGAGTTGTTGGGAATTGTGTCCCAAAGCCAATCGCCTGGGTTGTAGATGGTTGAGCTCAGTATTGTACTCTCTCTTTGAATTAACAAAATATATTTTTTGGCAGCTCATCACTTATTGTATTTTTCTGAAATGAACTCTTTCCATGTGATGAAGTCCTTAGGACTACATTGACTTCGATACAGAGAGGATGTATCGAGTGGTCCTTAAACCCTGTTCACAACCAAAGGATATATTGTACTGGACGGCAATATATCAAGTATAGGTTGTTGTAGTTCACATCGTTTGATTGTCCTCTTGACCAAATGAGTGTGGTGACACTGATGTGATCTGCAAGTGGGATATGTGATATCTTATTGAACGTGACTCCGTGTAGCCCCTTTCTGCCAAAGGGATACTCACGATTGGATATGGGTATATGTGTCCCTCTAACCTGAGGTCATCATGGTAGCTTGCAAGCAACTCCCTGTGCTTTGGTGCCGGACTACCCAGATTTTTAATCCGGTGATGGAAGGTTTCTGGGTACAGGCAAGTACTTGTGGAGCAGTGATGGACCAAGATGGAATTGACCTGTCCAAACAGTTTGGATTGAATTTCTTGCAGTATCTCAATTTAGCAAATCCTCGGCCGAGGTAACCCTAGTGAAGAGTCACTAGGCTTACGAGGTTAAGGCACGTAGTCGACTGACTCAGTCTGAGTTGGCAGCCCAATCTTAGTCGTACTGAGCATTAGAGGTCAAAGGGATGAATTATATGGTAACCATATGCTAGAGGTTCGATAGTTTGCTCCCGCATCTTCGACCTATCCGGATGCCGGGATCCATTGCTAGATGGTTTCCTATGCTGGTACTAGAATTGTTCTAGTGCTACCGTTTAGGTTCGAACCTATGAGGTCACACGCCACAGAGGATTACTCTCTGATCCGGATACCGATTACGATTGGGAATCATCTCGGTTTTATGGTTACAATATTTTTTAGCACTCTTTTCCCTATCTTGCCCTTGTCCGTGTCAACCGAAAATTGTTCCGGGCTGACCTGGATTGCGCCAGATTTTTTCTGAATCAGTTTTGAACTGATTCGGAGTTCGTTTTGGCCTTCAATTAGTTGTGAACCAATTTTAATCCCTTGAACCAATTTTAATTGGGTTTGATCCGGTTCAATTGGATTGAACCAAGAGGTTTAAAAATGGTGTGGGCACCAGACTCAGAAGAAGACTTCAGGGCTCCATTTGGATCTCTAATTGACATTGCCCGAAGAATTAGGGTTTTCGGTTTTGTAATAAGGGTTGACTTGGTCAACTCAATTTTAGTTTGAGTCTGTATTTCCCTGCAATTTAAATTTTGTTGAGTCATGTTGACTCAATACAAGTCCTAGTAGTGGTCTACAAGGTGCCACATTTTCTCCCAGGACCAAGCAAGTGGGCGCCACACTGCCACATGAGAGGGATCGCCACTTGGGGAGAAATCCATCAAGTGCCTTGGTCCCCACACCACAAGGAGGAGCCCTTCTTTCAGATAAACCCACTTGGCAAGATCCATCAAGATACAATCCAAGGAGGAGCCAACCCAAGTTATAAAAGGGAAGAGAGCATGTCTTGGGGAGAAAATCAACGAGGCACCCAAAAGTTTCCTAAAGTGCCAAAGCCATGAAAGGAAGAAGCCTAAACTTGTGGAGCAAGACTAGGAGGTGTCCAAAAGAGCCAAACCATGAAGGAAAATCCTTGATTCATGGAGAGATACTAGGAGACACCCTCATAACCTGCCATTGGAGCTGATTTTCAAGTTTTCTTGGAGTTTTTGGGCTGCCCACTCATGGAAGGAGTCTTGGGAAGAGAATTTGATGCCTAAAGTGTGGGTTAGTCCTATTAGTCCCACATGGGAAGTGTATGAAATTTTATTCTTTGTTATGTCTATATATTCAACTCTATGTAACTCTTGAAAAAAAGATGAATGAAACCAAATTTTTTTGTGAGCAAACTTTGTGTTTTCTCTCTTCTGCACTTGCATCCAGGTGTTGAGCTCCGTGAGGGAGTAAATCTGGGTTTCCCAGGAACCTTAGGGAGGTGTGAGATCTCCAAAACCCAAACCCTAGGTAGCCACTCCACTCCCAAACCCTAGCCGCCATCACCCTTCTCTTTCCACCAAGTCCTAGTCTATTCCACTTCTCACGGCCACCCTCTCCAAGTCCAGGCGGCCACCAGCATCCAACTCCAGTCCAGATACTTCAGATCTACAGCAATTCTAAGAGGATGTCAGATCGGCCTTCAGGAGAATCCTGATTTCAGCAACTTCAGCTTTCAAGTTCTTCAACCTGGCAAATCTTTTCTTGAGTATCTGAAATCCATCACTTGTTCCTCTTCTTTCCCAGATCTTGAGTCCAGGAGAAGCCGACCAAACCACAAGACCAGTATTGGAGGATCCATTGCGAAGATAGCCAACTCCGAGGATCCCACAATCTGCTCGAGAGAGTTCTTCCACCAAAATCCTAAGAAGATCACTGTCTGGATAGTAAACAATCTCTCGTCTCTATTTCTGTTCTGTTGAAAGTTCAGAGCGAAACCCTAGGTCTGGGAGTTTCTCAACCCCCAGCGATCCGTTACTTCTGAACTACTCTGATAATTTAGTTTCGTCTAAACTGTGCTTTCAATCCTTACCTAGTTTCCTTCAGCTTAGTTTAGCTTTACTTTGAGTCAAAGCCAATTTCTGAAATATAAAAAAAAAAAAAAAAAAAAAGAAATTAATCCTAAATTACTTCCGCATACGCTTCTTTGTTCTTTGTTCTGCATCAATTTTGGTATCAGAGCCCTGTCTAGGGTTTCTGACTTGCTTGCATGTTTTGAGTGTCCCTCTTTTTTACTTTGTCTGCTCGAAGTAGACTCCCAGGACGTCCGGTCCTAGGAACTAAGCAAGGTGCAAGCCTCCTCTTCCTATTCCATGGGTGTTCCTAGGGCATGTAGGGGATCCGCTGGGTTACAACTTCGTAGCAGGAATTGTAAACGGGGAAAGCATTCTATTTTAGTCTGTAACTATCCTGTTGTAGGATTTTTTCTTATTGCAGGTAACTCCAAATTATATGATTTTTATTTTGCTGGAACTAGTGTAATTGAAAATTTTACATAATTTACTGTAATTTATGGTTTCTGTAAAATTTATGAGAGTTAAATTACAGCAATTCTGTTTCTGTATTTCTGCAATTCAATTTTTTTGAGTGATCATCTCCTAATTCATCTTAAGGGCAATTGAGCATCTAAGATAAGGGGAGGAGTTGATAACCTCTCCTTAGCCCAAAACCACCACCCATTCATTCGATCCTAAGCCTAATTTAAAATTTATTAGATTTAATTTGCCCTAGTGGGCTAGGGACACCAACAAGTCGGGTCTAACTAATGTTGAGTCAGTTTGTCTAGTTACTCTGTGTGTACTTTGTACTCAGTGTCTAGATGGTGGTTCAAGGATTCTATCCCGAAGGGCTTGTGTGCTGGTCCACCTACCTGGCCAATCTCTGATTGGTGTGTAGAATTGGCAATTAGGGACCTAACACTCCCCTACATCTGCCTGGCTGAGTCCGAGTTACTTCAGGCTAGCTTGCCACTCTGATTGGGCATCTAGTTTGGGCTCTAGGTCTAGTAGCCCGTAGTCGTTTCAGTCGAGTCTCATTTGGTGTGCTTGCTTGCATCATCATGTCCACCCGGACCGAAGTACCCTACCAACCTGGTCAAACCCAACCTGATTTAGAGGCCATGATTAGAACCCTTACCAAAAGTATGACCAAATTGAGTCAGGATATGAATGAGGATTTTGCCCAGTTTAGAGACGGAGCCCAGGGACTTGAGAAATGTAGACATCAAAATTGGACTCCTGATCCAAATTTAATAGGCCCCAACCTCACCCATGCCAGGAGCCTAGGAGGACCTTATACCGTGATCCCGAGCATAACCTTAGGAGCCTATATCCATACTTGGTTGACTTAGAAAAGGGACCTATTAGGAAACACCGAACCTTATGCACCCACTTTTGATGGAAGACAAGAGACATATATTAAGTGGGAAGAACAAATGGATCGATATTTGAGTGCACTAACATATCGGAATTAGGACAAGTTAGGTTGGCCAAAACCAAGTTCACCAAACATGCTAGGTCGCATGGTATGCTATTGAGCATGAGTGTTATCAAAGAAAGAGGAAATATATACTTGGAGAGATATGAGAAATAAGTTGAGAGATAGGTACCTAGGTAGATCCTATGAGAAAAAACTTTTAGACCAATGGTACCAATTGCAACAAGGTAATAGGCCTGTGTCTAAATATATTGAGGACTTTCAGTGGTATGACATGAAATGCAATACCATTGAGACCGAAGCTCAGATCACATCGAGGTTTAGGATTGGGTTACACCAGACATTTATAGGAAGCTATGCCTTGAAAAGACCAATAAGTTAGACCGAGCCTACCAAGAAGCCCAAGACTATGAGTGGTCTTTAAGATATAACCAATTAAGTACTTTGGACTTAATGCCAACCTCTACCAACTTGAGTCAAGTTCCGACTGATCTGACACCCGTAGTGAACCAGACTCTTGTTTGTCAATTCCCACTTGTGTCACCTCTTGACCAGAAGGATAACACTGAGAAGGAGTTAGGCATGGTCATCCCAAAATTAGTTGACCCGACCAGAGCCGTACTTAAAGAGGAATCAAAGGAGAATAGATTAGAACCTTTCAGTGAGATTGAGGAAGAAATATATGAGCCTGACATAAGTTTGATAGATGAATATGAAGAAGAAGAATTTGAGGATATCTCTCCCGATAATTCAATTAACCAACTCCTACCTAATGGGGTATTGAGGGGACCCCTGCCACTCAAGGAATTCAGGAGCTAACCCTAAGAGAAGACCCTTTGAGGAAGTTCAGGAAGAAGAAATTACATCAATGAAAGTTTATGTGAGAATACCCTGAACTCATTGAGGAATCCAAAGAAGACACCCCTGAGTCAAATCTGGTAGAGAAGTGTGAAGAAGGAAGGGGTTCACAAAAATTGCCCATTGAGAAGGTCCAAGAACAAGAAAAAGACAGTAGCTTAGAGGACTTTTTAGATAAACTGGTGCGGGCACCAGACTCAGAAGAAGACTTCAGAGCTCCATTTGGATCTCTGATTGACATTGCTCGAGAAATTAGGGTTTGTAATAAAGGTTGACCTGGTCAACCAGTTTATTTATTTTATTATTTCTTGAGTCACCATTTAAATTTTGTTGAGTCATGTTGACTCGGTGCAAGTCCCAATGTGGTTTCAATTTGGTCCAAAATGGTGCCACATTTCTCTTCCAATCAACTCAAGGTTCAAGCAAGTGGAGGCCACACTCCAAGCCACACGCCCAGCCACACTCCGAGCACACGCCAGAGTCCAGGAGGCGCCATAGAGGCATCCCAGTGTCATGATCCCCACATCCAAAGAAGAAAAAATCAAATTGGAGGCTAAATTAAAGGAGGCGCCCACACCTGCCTAATTTACCTAAGCAAAGAAGGAAGAAACTTCTCTTGGAGAAGAAATCAAAGAAGGACATCCACCTACTCCTAATTGAAGTTCAAATCAAAATCAAAGAGCTTAACTTGGAGTGGAAGAAAAGAAGAAATACCATAAGAAGATAGAGGACTCCAATCCAAATCCAAATCCAACTCCAAAGGAGGTGCCATAAAAAAGGAGGTGCCATTTCCATGGCCGTCCCAATTTTTTTGGACTCTTGGTCGGCCAAGGGAGAGGATTTTCTACCTAATCTAGGGGTTGGAAGAGTTTAGTCCCACATGGGAATTTGTACAAGCTAGGAGAAAATTTTAGGTCTATATAATAGACCTCTCTTTGTAACTTTAAAAAAAAAATGAAGAAAATTATTTTTTTTGCTATTCTCTTGTGTTGAGTGACCTAGGTTTCTCTTCTTCCGCACTATTCTAAGTGTTGAGCTCCGTGAGGGGGTAATCCTGGTTCCATTGGAGCCTTGAGGAGGTGAGAGATCTCCATCTTTATCCAAAACCTAGGTTAGCCACTTGAAATTCCAAAACCCTAGCCACCGTTCATTATTTTCAATCCATCAAACCCTAGATCCTCCCATCTCCCACGGCCTCTCTCTCTCTACAAGTCCAGGCCGTCCACCTTCATCCAGATCCAGTCCGGCTACTTCAGATCCAGAGCAAGTTCCAAGGAAAATCACATCAGCATCCAGGAGAATCCAGTTTTCAGCAATTTCGATCTTCAAGTTCATCAACCTGGTAAATCTTTCCTAGACTCTCTGATTCCATGAATTGTTTTTCTTCTCTTCCAGATCTTGAGTTCAGGAGAAGCCAACCCGCCAAAGGACCAGTATTGGAGGATCCATTACGAAGATATCCAACTCGAGGATCCAACAATCTGCTCGGGAGAGTTCTTCCACCAAAATCTGTGAAGATCATTGTCTGGTTAGATAAACCTTCCCTTCTCTTTATTTCTGTTTTGTTGAAAGCTCGGAGTGAAACCCTAGGTCTGGGAGTTTCTCAACCCCCAGCGATCCGTTGCTTCTAAACTACTCTGATAATTTAGTTTCCTTAAAATTGTGCTTTCAATTATCATATTAGTATCTTTCAATGTTAGGTTAACTTTTCTTTGATTTGAAGCCAACTTCTACAAACCTATAAAAAAACAAAAAAATTAGTTAATCTTAATTTACTTCCGCATCGCATCCCTTTATTTGTTCTGCATCATTTTTGGTATCAGAGCCCAGTCTAGGGTTCTGATTTGCTTGCTTGCTTGTTTTGATTGTTCTCTTTTTATTTTGTCTGCTCGAAGTAGACTCCCTAGGACGTCCGGTCCTAGGAACTAAGCGAGGCGCAAGCCTCCTCCTCCCATTCCACGGGGTGTTCCTAGGGCGTGTAGGGGATCCATTGGGTTATAACTTCGTAGCAGGGATTATAAACGGGGAAGACAATCTAGTTGCAGCCCGTAATTGCCCTATTATCTGAATTATTTCTCCCTGCATAAAACTCTGAATTATATGATTTTTGCTTCGTTGAAACCAGTATAATTGAGCCTATTTTCCATAATTTTTCTGCGATTTATTGGTTTCGGTAAAAACTCTGAGAATTAAAATACAGCAACTCTGTTTTTTGTGTTCTGCAATTCAATTCTTTTTGGAGTGATCATCTCATAATTTACTTAAGGGCAATTGAGCATCTAAGATAAGGGGAGGAGTTGATTACCTCTCCTTAGCCCAAAACCACCATCCAATCATTCGAACCTAGACCTAATTTAAAATCAGTTAGACCTAATTTGCCCTAGTGGGCTAGGGACACCAATTGGTCGGGTCTAGGCTAGTGTTGAGTCAGTTTGCTGAGTTATTCTGTGTGTGCTTAGCACTCAGTGTCTAAAACGGTGGTTCAGGGACTACGTCCCGAAGGGCTTGTGTGCTGGTCCGCCTACCTGGCCAATCACTGATTGGTGTCTAGGATTGGCGATCAGGGACCTAACACTCCCCTTACACCTGCCTGGCTGAGTCCTGAGTTACTACAGGCTAGCTTGCCACTCTGATTGGGCATCTAGTTTGGACTCTAGGTCTAGTGATCCAGTAGTCGATTTAGTCTAGTCTCATTTTGTGTGCTTGCTTGAATCATCATGTCTACCAGAAACGGAGTGCCATATCAACCTGGTCAAACCCAACCTGATTTAGAGGCCATGATCAGAACTCTTACTGAAAGTATGGCTAAAATGAATCAGGATATGACAAACACTGTGGCCCAGTTTAGCGCACAAATTCATGAGGATCTTACCCAACTTAGGGACCGAGTCCAAGTACTTGAAGAACCTAGACATCGGAATTGGACTCCTGACCCCGATTTTAATGTGCCTCAACCTCACCCACATCAGGAGCCTAGAAGGCCTTTATATAGAGATCCTGAACCTAATCATAGGAGGCCTGACCCAGAGCCTGAAGATAGAGATGATAGGTTCATCAGGAACATCAAATTAGATGCACCCACTTTTGATGGTAGTCTGAACCCTAAGGTGTATTCTGATTGGGAGGGTGAGATGGACCAATACTTTGAGTGGTATGCTATGTCTGAGGAGAGGAAATACAAGTTTGCCAAGATGAAATTAGTGCGTCAAGCTAGGTTATACTGGGGGAACATTGAGCTAACCACTAGGAGACGGAATGTTGAGCCCATAACCACTTGGCAGGGTATGAAAGAAAAACTGAGAGACAAATACCTACCCATTTCATACCAGCAAAACCTGTTAGACCAATGGCAAAACCTGAAACAAGGAAACCGATCTGTCTCAGACTACATAGCTACTTTTGATGAATACCTAATGAGATGTGATGTGAGTGAAGCCCACGAAGTCACTTTGTCTAGATTTAGGGCTGGACTGAGGGAAGATATCAAGAGAGAACTATTTCTGAGAGAGGTTACTGATCTAGACCAAGCCTACCAGATTGCACTGAACACTGAGAAATTTCAGAGAGGACCTATACCTTCTAGGGTTAGTGCCCCAATCCCAAGGAATGGACCTAGCCAAGTTATCCCTAGTAAACCTTTTCAGGGTACCTCTACCCCTAGGCCCATGGACAAAGGTAAGGCACCTGACACCCAGAGAACCCCTAGTTCAAATATCACCTGTTTTAAGTGTCAGAAACCAGGTCACATTTCCAGTCAGTGTACTGCCATAGCCTGTTTCAAGTGTCATAAGGTAGGTCATGTTGCTAGCCAGTGCCCACGTAGATCCCTTTACATAGAAGAGGGAGAGAATGATAATCCGAGCCTAGTGAGGAATTTGAAGAAGAAGTTTATGAGGCCGGAATGAATTTGGTTGAGGAGTATGAAGGAGAGGAGGAACCCAATGAATCTGACCAATTAGGAGTTGTAAGATGCATCCTATCCCAGAATCTAGTTCAAGAGGATTGGTGTAGGACTAACATCCTACAGACTTTTCTTAAATTAGGGGATAAGGTATGTAAGATCATCATAGATAGTGGGAGCTGTGTAAATGCCATCTCTACTAGCACTGTCAAGATGTTAGGCTTAATCCCAGTTCCCCATCCCAACCCCTATAAGGTTTCTTGGGTAGATTCTACCTCCATACCCATCCAGTCTAGATGTCAAGTCCAAATCCAAATGCAATCTTATCATGAAAAGATTTGGTGCGATGTCTTACCCATGGGGGTGAGCAGTATAATTCTCGGAAGACCTTGGTTGTATGATCATGATGCCACCCTCTTAGGAAAATCCAATACCTGTGTCTTTAGTTTCAATGGGAAGAAGATTACGATCCATTCCGTTCCCCCTAAGGACAAGGTAACTAAGGAGCCGGTAAGGTTAAGGAGATGAAAACTGGAGTGAACCTAATCAGTGCTAAGGATCTAGAACAAGAAATTCATAGTGGTTCACCCATCTGGATGTTGACTGCTAAGGAACTTAGAACTTCGGAACCTTAGAGCCTCCTCAAGAAGTTAAACCTGTGTTAAAAGAATTTGAGGATGTCTTTCCGAGGATTTGCCAGACCACCTTCCACCTCTTAGGGATATCCAGCATGCCATAGATCTAATCCCAGGAGCGACTTTGCCCAACTTGCCCCATTACAGGATGAATCCATCTGAGCATGAAGAACTGCAAAAGCAGGTTGGAGAATTATTGAGGAAGGGTTTATTAGAGAAAGTCTTAGCCCTTGTGCAGTCCCAGCCTTACTGACCCCAAAGAAAGATGGCACGTGGAGGATGTGTGTTGACAGTCGTGCCATCAATAAAATTACAATCAAATATAGGTTTCCCATCCCTAGACTAGATGACATGCTTGATATGATGGCTGGTGCAATGATTTTTTCTAAGATTGATCTCAAAAGCGGCTATCATCAGGTTAGGATTAGACCCGGGGATGAATGGAAAACTGCTTTCAAAACTAAGGATGGTCTTTATGAATGGGTTGTTATGCCTTTTGGGTTGTCCAATGCCCTAGTACCTTCATGAGAATTATGACCCAGGTACTTAGAGCTTTCATAGAAAAATTTGTGGTGGTCTATTTGATGACATCTGATCTATAGTAAGACCCCAGCAGATCACCTAGGCCACCTGAGAGCAGTCTGCCAAGTTTTGAGGAATGAGAGACTCTACGGTAATCTTAAGAAGTGTGAATTCATGACTAGTAGAGTTATCTTTCTTGGTTTGTAGTAACCCCTGACGGCGTGGCGGCCGATCCTGAGAAAATTAGGTCCATAGTAGACTGGCCAGAGCCAACCAATGTGCATGAAGTTAGAAGTTTCCACGGCTTGGCTACCTTCTATAGGCGATTCATCAAGGGGTTTAGTACTTTAGCTGCTCCTATCACTGATTGTATTAGGAAGGGAGAATTTCATTGGACTAAGTCAGCCCATAAAGCCTTCCTAGATCTTAAGGATAAAATGACCCAGGCACCATTCTGAGATTACCCGATTTTTCTAAAGTATTGAGGTTGCCTGTGATGCTTCAGGTGTAGGAATAGGTGGAGTCCTAAGCCAAGAGAATCATCCCATAGCATTCTTTAGTGAAAAACTTAATGATGCTAAGCTAGGTATTTACTACCTATGATAAGGAATTTTATGCGGTGGTGCAAGCTTTGCGTTACTGGAGACATTATTTGCTACCGCAGGAATTTGTACTATTTTCGGACCATGAGGCTCTTAGATTTCTGAACTCCCAAAAGAAGCTTAACCCTAGGCATGCTAAGTGGGTAGAATATATCCAGTCCTATACTTTTGTCCTGAAACATAAGGCTGGAGTTGAGAATAAGGTAGCTGATGCCCTTAGTCGCCGATCTCTGTTATTAACTTCTGTTAGAACTGAGGTCATAGGGTTTGAGCAAATCAAAGAGGAATATGAGTCTTGTCCAGATTTCACAACTGTGTATCAGGATCTAGTTCAAGGACCATCTAGTAATCACCAGGATTATACCCTTGTAGATGGTTTTTTGTTCTTCAAAAATAGGCTTTGCATCCCTAGAACTTCTCTTAGGGAATTTTTGATTTGGGAAATCCATGCTGGAGGTTTAGCTGGCCATTTTGGAAAAGACAAGACCATTCTAGCTATTGAAGACCACTTTTTCTGGCTTAGCTTAAAAAGGGATGTAGCTAATATTGTAGCTAGATGTCGAACCTGCACTGTTGCCAAACAGCGAAAACAAAACACTGGCCTTTATACCCCACTCCCTGTCCCAGATCGTCCTTGGCAAGATGTGAGTATGGATTTTGTGTTAGGTTTACCTAAGACCCAGAGGAGACATGATTCTATCTGTGTCGTAGTCGACCGATTCTCTAAAATGGCCCACTTCTTGCCTTGTTCCCAAACCTTTGATGCGTCTAAGGTAGCCACGCTTTTCTTCAATGAGATAGTTAGACTCCATGGCCTACCTAAGACAATCGTTTCAAATAGGGATGTCCGGTTCACCAGTTACTTTTGGAAGACCCTTTGGCATAAGTTAGGGACAAAACTTAAGTTTTCAACTGCCTATCATCCCCAAACTGATGGCCAAACTGAAGTAGTGAACCGTAGCCTAGGAAATCTGCTGAGATGTCTTGTTGGTGAAAACACTAGAAATTGGGATTTATACCTACCAAGGGCAGAATTTGCGTACAATGACTCGGTCAATAGGTCTACGGGTAAGAGTCCATTTGAAATTGTACATGGGTACAAACCTCACACACCTCTTGACCTAGTCCCTTTACCTGTCCACACTCGAGTCTCCGAATCTGCTGAGAATTTTGCACAGCATATAAAGACTTGCATAAAGAAATTCATGCCAAAATAAATTTAAGTAATGAAACTTATAAGAAGTTGGCTGATACTCAAAGGCGAGTCAAATCTTTTGTTGAGGGAGACTATGTGATGATTAGGTTAAGGCCTGAACGGTTTCCTCCTGGAACCGTTAGAAAGTTACATGCTAGGGGAGCTGGACCATTTAGAGTGGTAAAGAGAGTAGGATCCAATGCCTATGTGCTCGAGTTGTCTCCAGAACTAGGCATTAGCTCTACTTTCAACATTACAGACTTAGTAGAGTACAGGGAGCCAGCTGTGATTCCTAGTGAGCCTTTTGAGCCTAACCCTATCATTGAGAGTGATCCCGACCCTGTGTGTCCACCAACAAATTGGCCTGTGAGGAAAGAGCAGATTGAAAAGATCCTGGATGATCAGGTTATCTCTACTCGTAATCGAGGATACCAAAGGTACCTGGTCCGCTGGCAAGGAAGGCCAGATTCTGATGACTCTTGGATCTCCCGAGAAGAATTACAAGAATTGGACCCAGACCTCTTGGAGAGATACCAGAGCCAACTTGAGCCTTACTCGACAGGGTCGAGTTCCTCCCACCCTGGGAGAATTGGTGCGGGCACCAGACTCAGAAGAAGACTTCAGAGCTCCATTTGGATCTCTGATTGACATTGCCCGAGAAATTAGGGTTTGTAATAAAGGTTGACCTGGTCAACCAGTTTATTTATTTTATTTATTTCTTGAGTCACCATTTAAATTTTGTTGAGTCATGTTGACTCGGTGCAAGTCCCAATGTGGTTTCAATTTGGTCCAAAATGGTGCCACATTTCTCTTCCAATCAACTCAAGGTTCAAGCAAGTGGAGGCCACACTCCAAGCCACACGCCCAGCCACACTCCGAGCACACGCCAGAGTCCAGGAGGCGCCATAGAGGCATCCCAGTGTCATGATCCCCACATCCAAGAAGAAAAAATCAAATTGGAGGCTAAATTAAAGGAGGCGCCCATACCTGCCTAATTTACCTAAGCAAGAAGGAAGAAAACTTCTCTTGGAGAAGAAATCAAAGAAGGATCCAACCTACTCCTAATTGAAGTTCAAATCAAAATCAAAGAGCTTAACTTGGAGTGGAAGAAAAGAAGAAATACCATAAGAAGAAGAGGACTCCAAATCCAAATCCAACTCCAAAGGAGGTGCCATAAAAGTTCCAAAACAATTCCTTTATGGCCGTCCCAATTTTTTTTGGACTCTTGGTCGGCCAAGGAGAGGATTTTCTACCTAATCTAGGGGTTGGAAGAGTTTAGTCCCATGGGAATTTGTACAAGCTAGGAGAAAATTTTAGGTCTATATAATAGACCTCTCTTTGTAACTTTTAAAAAAAATGAAGAAAATTATTTTTTTTTGCTATTCTCTTGTGTTGAGTGACCTAGGTTTCTCTTCTTCCGCACTATTCTAAGTGTTGAGCTCTGTGAGGGGGTAATCCGGGTTCCATTGCAGCCTTGAGGAGGTGAGAGATCTCCATCTTTATCCAAAACCCTAGGTTAGCCACTTGAAATTCCAAAACCCTAGCCACCCTTCATTATTTTTCATCAAACCCTAGATCCTCCATCTCCCACGGCCTCTCTCTCTCTACAAGTCCAGGCCATCCACCTTCATCCAGATCCAGTCCGGCTACTTCAGATCCAGAGCAAGTTCCAAGGAAAATCACATCAGCATCCAGGAGAATCCAGTTTTCAGCAATTTCGATCTTCAAGTTCATCAACCTGGTAAATCTTTTCCTAGACTCTCTGATTCCATCAATTGTTTTTCTTCTCTTCCAGATCTTGAGTTCAGGAGAAGCCAACCCGCCAAAGGACCAGTATTGGAGGATCCATTACGAAGATATCCAACTCCGAGGATCCAACAATCTGCTCGGGAGAGTTTTTCCACCAAAATCTGTGAAGATCATTGTCTGGTTAGATAAACCTTCCCTTCTCTTTATTTCTATTTTGTTGAAAGCTCGGAGTGAAACCCTAGGTCTGGGAGTTTCTCAACCCCCAGCGATCCGTTGCTTCTAAACTACTCTGATAATTTAGTTTCCTTAAAATTGTGCTTTCAATTATCATATTAGTATCTTTCAATGTTAGGTAACTTTCTTTGATTTGAAGCCAACTTCTACAAACCTATAAAACAACAAAAAAATTAGTTAATCTTAATTTACTTCCGCATCGCATCCCTTTATTTGTTCTGCATCAAACATTCCAAAGACCTTCCTGATAACCTTCCACCTTCTAGGAGCACCCAGCTACCCTAGAACTTGCACTTGTACCCTCCTAGAGCAAATCATGAGGTTTGGATGAGTGCACCTATAGAACAATGTCTTCATTTTAAGGTCATCCTGAATAACCAAGGTTTGTTTCTTGTTTCTGATAAGCCACCTCAAAACTCTGATTCTTATTTCCTACCCTTCCCTGAATCTTCTCATGTTTCTAGAGCTATGGGATTACACTTTACTAAGATCTCAAGGTTGCAAGACTCCTTAGAACCTATTAGGTTTGCCACCTACTTCTGGATGACCTTATGGCACCTACTAGGCATCCATAATAAGTTTTCATGCTCTGCATGCCATCCTCCAACCCAAGTCAACCTAGAGAGCCGTAGTTTGTTAGGTTTAGACCTAGGGTTCCTTTGGAATAAAGTCCATTCTTTAGGAATGCGTCGTCAGACTAGTTTAGTTTTTCTTGACCCTTTACTAGGGTTTGACTCAGATTTTGGTTTGATTGAGAGCACCAGAATTGGGATTTGTATTTTGTCCAGGACTAAATTTGCATATAATGTTTCGATCATAGGTCTATAGGCTAGAGTCCCTTTGAATTGTTCATGGATACAAGCCTCCACACCACTTGATCTGATTTCACTATTAGTCCACACACACAAGTCTCTTGATGCACTTGCATAGCATGTAAAGGACTTGCATAAAGAAATTTCATGCCAAAATAAATTTAAGTAATGAAACTTATAAGAAGTTGGCTGATTCTCAAAGGCGAGTCAAAACTTTTGTTGAGAGAGACTATGTAATGATTTGGTTAAGGCCTGAGCGTTTTCTCCTAGAACCGTTAGAAAGTTACATGCTAGAGGAGCTGGACCATTTAGAGTAGTGAAGAGAGTAGGGTCCAATGCCTATGTGCTCGAGTTGCCTTCAGAACTAGGCATTAGCTCCACTTTCAACATTACAGACCTAGTAGAGTATAGAGAGCCAGCTGTGATTCCCAGTGAGCCTTTTTGAGCCTAATCCTGCTCTTGAGAGTGAACCCAACCCTGTGTGTCCACCAACAAACTGGCCTGTGAGGAAAGAGCAGATTGAAAATCCCGAATGATCAGGTTATCTCTATTCGTAATCGAGGATACCAAAGATACCTGGTCTGCTGGCAAGGAAGGCCAGATTCTGATAACTCTTGGATCTCCCGAGAAGAATTACAAGAATTGGACCCAGACCTCTTGGAGAGATACCAGAGCCAGCTTGATCCATACTCGACAGGGTCGAGTTCCTCCCACCCCGGGAGAATTGGTGCAGGCACCAGACTCAGAAGAAGACTTCAAGGCTCCATCTGGATCTCTGATTGACATTGCCCGAAGAATTAGGGTTTTCTGGTTTTGTAATAAGGGTTGACTTGGTCAACTCAATTTTAGTTTGAGTCTGTATTTCCCTGCAATTTAAATTTGTTGAGTCATGTTGACTCAATACAAGTCCTAGTAGTGGTCTAGGTCTTCTCCAAGGTGCCACATTTTCTCCCAGGACCAAGCAAGTGGGCGCCACACTCCCAGCCACACGCCAGAGTCCAGGAGGCACCACATCTCCATCCAGTGTGCCTTGGTCCCCACAACCACAAGAAAGCAGGTCCCTTCTTTCATGCGCCACTTGGGGGAAATCCATCAAGATACCTCAATCCAAGGGGAGCCAACTTCTTTCCAGATAAACCCAAGCCAGGATGGCAAAATTTTTCTTGAAGAGAGGATCAAGGAGGTGCCCCACAATGTTCCATAAAAACCCAAGTTATAAAAGGGAAGAGAGCATGTCTTGGGGAGAAATCAAGGAGGCACCCAAAAGTTTCCTAAAGTGCCAAAGCTATGAAAGAAAGAAGCCTAAACTTGTGGAGCAAGACTAGGAGGTGTCCAAAAGAGCCAAACCATGAAGGGAAAATCCTTGATTCATGGAGAGATACTAGGAGACACCCCCAAACCTGCCATTTGGAGCTGATTTTCAAGTTTTCTTGGAGTTTTTGGGCAGCCCACTCATGGAAGGAGTCTTGGGAAGAGAATTTGATACCTAAAGTGTGGGTTAGTCCTATTAGTCCCACATGGGAAGTGTATTAAATTTTATTTCTTTGTTATGTCTATATATTCAACTCTATGTAACTCTTGAAAAAAAGATGAATGAAACAAATTTTTTTGTGAGCAAACTGTGTTTTCTCTCTTCCGCACTTGCATCCAGGTGTTGAGCTCCGTGAGGGAGTAAATCCGGGTTCCCCAGGAACCTTGAGGAGGTGTGAGATCTCCAAAACCCAAACCTAGGTTAGCCACTCCACGCCCAAACCCTAGCCGCCATCACCCTTCTCTTTCCACCAAGCCCTAATCTATTCCACTTCTCACGGCCACCCTCTCCAAGTCCAGCCGGCCACCAGCATCCAGCTCCAGTCCAGATACTTCAGATCTACAGCAATTCTAAGAGGAAGTCAGATCGCCTCCAGGAGAATCCTGATTTCAGCAACTTCAGCTTTCAAGTTCTTCAACCTGTGCAAATCATTTCTTGAGTATCTGAAATCCATTACTTGTTCCTCTTCTTTCCCAGATCTTGAGTCCAGAGAAGCCGACCAAACCACAAGACCAGTATTGGAGGATCCATTATGAAGATAGCCGACTCCGAGGATCCCACAATCTGCTCGAGAGAGTTTCTTCCACCAAAATTTTGAGAAGATCACTGTCTGGTTAGTAAACCATTTCTCCTCTCTATTTCTGTTCTTTGAAAGTTCAGAGCGAAACCTAGGTCTGGGAGTTTCTCAACCCCCAGCGATCCGTTACTTCTGAACTACTCTGATAATTTAGTTTATTCTAAACTGTGCTTTCAATCCTTACCTAGTTTCCTTCAACTTAGTTTAGCTTTACTTTGAGTCAAAGCCATTTCTGAAATATAAAAAAAAAAAAATGAAATTAATCCAAAATTTACTTCCGCATACGCTTCTTTGTTCTTTGTTCTGCATCAATTTTGGTATCAGAGCCTTGTCTAGGGTTTCTGACTTGCTTGCATGTTTTGAGTGTCTCTCTTTTTTACTTTGTCTGCTCGAAGTAGACTCCCCAGGACGTCCGGTCCTAGAACTAAGCGAGGTGCAAGCCTCCTCTTCCCATTCCATGGGGTGTTCATAGGGCATGTAGGGGATCCGCTGGGTTACAACTTCGTAGCAGGAATTGTAAACGGGGAAGCATTCTGTTTTCAGTCTGTAACTGCCCTATTGTAGGAATTTTTTCTCATTGTAGGTAACTCCAAATTATATGATTTTTATTTTTTTGGAACCAGTGTAATTGAAAATATTTACATAATTTTACTGTAATTTATTGTTTTCTGTGAAATTTATGAGAGTTAAATTACAGTAATTCTGTTTCTGTATTTTCCGCAATTCAATTTTTTTGAGTGATCATCTCCTAATTCATCTTAAGGGCAATTGAGCATCTAAAATAAGGGAGGAGTTGATAACCTCTCCTTAGCCCAAAACCACCACCCATTCATTCGATCCTAAGCCTAATTTTAAAATTTATTAGAATTAATTTGCCCTAGTGGGCTAGGGACACCAACAAGTCGGGTCTAGGCTAATGTTGAGTCAGTTGTCTAGTTACTCTGTGTGTACTTTGTACTCAGTGTCTAGAATGGTGGTTCAGGGATTCTATCCCGAAGGGCTTGTGTGTGCTGGTCCACCTACCTGGCCAATCTCTGATTGGTGTCTGGATTGGCAATTAGGGACCAAACACTCCCCTTACACCTGCCTGGCTGAGTCCCGAGTTACTACAGCTAGCTTGCCACTCTGATTGGGCATCTAGTTTGGGCTCTAGGTCTAGTTAGCCCGTAGTCGTTTCAGTCGAGTCTCATTTGGTGTGCTTGCTTGCATCATCATGTCCACCGGAATGAAGTACCCTACCAACCTAGTCAAACCTAACCTGATTTAGAGGCCACGATTAGAACTCTTACCAAAAGTATGACCAAATTGAGTCAGGATATGATGAGGGTTTTGCCCAGTTTAGAGACGGAGCCCAGGGACTTGAGAAACGTAGACTTCAAAATTGGACTCCTGATCCAAAATTTAATAGGCCCCAACCTCACCCATGCCAGGAGCCTAGGAGGACCTTATACCATGAACCCGAGCATAACCCTAGGAGCCTATATCCATACTTGGTTGACTCAGAATAGGGACATTTAGGAACACCGAACCTTTTCACCCACTTTTGATGGAAGACAAGAGACTATATTAAGTGGGAAAACAAATGGATCGATATTTTGAGTGCACTAACATATCAGAATTAGGACAAGTTAGGTTGGCCAAAACCACCAAGTTCACCAAACAACTATAGGTCGCATTGGTATGCTATTGAGCATGAGTGATATCAAATAAAAGAGGAAATATATACTTGGAGAGATATGAGAAGTAAGTTGAGAGATAGGTACCTAGTAGATCCTATGAGAAAAGACTTTTAGACCAATGGTACCAATTGCAACAAGGTAATAGGCCTGTGTCTAAATATATTGAGGACTTTCAGTGGTATGACATGAAATACAATACATTGAGACCGAAGCTCAGATCACATCGAGGTTTAGGGTTGGATTACACCCAGACATTTATAGGAAGCTATGCCTTGAAAACACCATAAGTTAGACCGAGCCTACCAAGAAGCCCAAGACTATGATGGTCTTTAAGATATAACCATCAAGTACTTTGGACTTAAAGCCAACCTCTACCAACTTGAGTCAAGTTCCGATTGATTCCGACACCCCGTAGTGAACCAGACTTTGTTTGTCAATTCCCACTTGTGTCACCTCTTGACCAGAGGATACACTGAGAAGGAGTTAGGCATGGTCATCCCAAAATTAGTTGACCCGACCAGAGCCATACTTAAAGAGGAATCAAAGGAGAATAGATTAGAACCTTTCAGTGAGATTGAGAAGAAATATATGAGCCTGACATAAGTTTGATAGATGAATATGAAGAAGAAGAATTTGAGGATATCTCTCTCGATAATTCAATTAACCAACTCCTACCTATGGGGTTATTGAGGGGACCCCTGCCACTCAAGGAATTCAGGAGCTAACCCTAAGAGAGACCCTTTTGAGGAAGTTCAGGAAGAAGAAATTACACCCAATGAAAGTTTAAGTGAGAATACCCCTGAACTCATTGAGGAATCCAAAGAAGACACCCCTGAGTCAAATCTGGTAGAGAAGTGTGAAGAAGGAAGGGGTTCACAAGAATTGCCCATTGAGAAGGTCCAAGAACAAGAAATGACAGTAGCTTAGAGGACTTTTTAGATAAACATTCCAAAGACCTTCCTGATAACCTTCCACCTTCTAGGAGCACCCAGCCTACCCTAGAACTTGCACTTGTAGACCCTCCTAGAGCAAATCATGAGGTTTGGATGAGTGCACCTATAGAACAATGTCCTCATTTTAAGGTCATCCTGAATAACCAAGGTTTGTTTCTTGTTTCTGATAAGCCACCTCAAAACTCTGATTCTTATTTCCTACCCTTCCCTGAATCTTCTCATGTTTCTAGAGCTATGGGATTACACTTTACTGAGATCTCTAGGTTGCAAGACTCCTTAGAACCTATTAGGTTTGCCACCTACTTCTGGAAGACCTTATGGCACCTACTAGGCATCCATAATAAGTTTTCTGCTCTGCATGCCATCCTCCAACCCAGGTCAACCTATAGATCCATAGTTTGTTAGTTCAGACCTAGGGTTCCTTTGGAATAAAGTCCATTCTTTAGGAATGCGTCGTCAGTCTAGTTTAGTTTTTCTTGACCCTTTACTAGGCTTTGACTCAGATTTTGGTTTGATTGAGAGCACCAGGAATTGGGATTTGTATTTTGTCCAGGACTAAATTTGCATATAATGTTTCGATCAATAGGTCTATAGGCTAGAGTCCCTTTGAAATTGTTCATGGATACAAGCCTCACACACCACTTGATCTGATTTCACTATTAGTCCACACACAAGTCTCTTGATGCACTTGCATAGCATGTAAAGGACTTGCATAAAGAAATTCATGCCAAAATAAATTTAAGTAATGAAACTTATAAGAAGTTGGCTGATTCTCAAAGACGAGTCAAAACTTTTGTTGAGAGAGACTATGTAATGATTTGGTTAAGGCCTGAGCGGTTTCTCCTAGAACCGTTAGAAAGTTACATGCTAGAGGAGCTGGACCATTTAGAGTAGTGAAGAGAGTAGGGTCCAATGCCTATGTGCTCGAGTTGCCTTCAGAACTAGGCATTAGCTCCACTTTCAACATTACAGACCTAGTAGAGTATAGAGAGCCAGCTGTGATTCCCAGTGAGCCTTTTTGAGCCTAATCCTGCTCTTGAGAGTGAACCCAACCCTGTGTGTCCACCAACAAACTGGCCTGTAAGGAAAGAGCAGATTGAAAAGATCCCGGATGATCAGGTTATCTCTATCGTAATCGAGGATACCAAAGATACCTGGTCTGCTGGCAAGGAAGGCCAGATTCTGATAACTCTTGGATCTCCCGAGAAGAATTACAAGAATTGGACCCAGACCTCTTGGAGAGATACCAGAGCCAGCTTGATCCCTACTCGACAGGGTCGAGTTCCTCCACCCCGGGAGAATTGGTGCAGGCACCAGACTCAGAAGAAGACTTCAGGGCTCCATCTGGATCTCTATTGACATTGCCCGAAGAATTAGGGTTTTCTGGTTTTGTAATAAGGGTTGACTTGGTCAACTCAATTTTAGTTTGAGTCTGTATTTCCCTGCAATTTAAATTTTGTTGAGTCATGTTGACTCAGTACAAGTCCTAGTAGTGGTCTAGGTCTTCTCCAAGGTGCCACATTTTCTCCCAGGACCAAGCAAGTGGGCGCCACACTCCCAGCCACACGCCAGAGTCCAGGAGGCGCCACATCTCCATCCAGTGTGCCTTGGTCCCCACACCACAAGAAAGCAGGTCCCTTCTTTCATGCGCCACTTGGGGGAGAAATCCATCAAGATACCTCAATCCAAGGAGGAGCCAACTTCTTTCCAGATAAACCCAAGCCAGGATGGCAAGAATTTTTCTTGAAGAGAGGATCAAGGGGTGCCCCACAATGTTCCATAAAAACCCAAGTTATAAAGGGAAGAGAGCATGTCTTGGGGAGAAAATCAAGGAGGCACCCAAAGTTTCCTAAAGTGCCAAAGCCATGAAAGGAAGAAGCCTAAACTTGTGGAGCAAGACTAGGAGGTGTCCAAAAGAGCCAAACCATGAAGGGAAAATCCTTGATTCATGGAGAGATACTAGGAGACACCCCCATAACCTGCCATTTGGAGCTGATTTTCAAGTTTTCTTGGAGTTTTTGGGCTGCCCACTCATGGAAGGAGTCTTGGAAGAGAATTTGATGCCTAAAGTGTGGGTTAGTCCTATTAGTCCCACATGGGAAGTGTATGAAATTTTATTTCTTTGTTATGTCTATATATTCAACTCTATGTAACTCTTGAAAAAAGATGAATGAAACTAAATTTTTTTGTGAGCAAACTTTGTATTTTCTCTCTTCGCACTTGCATCCAGGTGTTGAGCTCCGTGAGGGAGTAAATCCGGGTTCCCCAGGAACCTTGAGGAGGTGTGAGATCTCCAAAACCCAAACCCTAGGTTAGCCACTCCACTCCCAACCCTAGCCGCCATCACCCTTCTCTTCCACCAAGCCCTAGTCTATTCCACTTCCCACGGCCACCCTCTCCAAGTCCAGGCTGGCCACCAGCATCCAGCTCCAGTCCAGATACTTCAGATCTACAGCAATTCTAAGAGGAAGTCAGATCGGCCTCCAGGAGAATCCTGATTTCAGCAACTTCGCTTTCAAGTTCTTCAACCTGGCAAATCTTTTCTTGCTCGAGAGAGTTCTTCCACCAAAATCCTGAGAGAGATCACTGTCTGGTTAGTAAACCATTTCTCCTCTCTATTTCTGTTCTGTTGAAAGTTCAGAACGAAACCCTAGGTCTGGGAGTTTCTCAACCCCCAGCGATCCGTTACTTCTGAACTACTCTGATAATTTAGTTTCTTCTAAATTGTGCTTTCAATCCTTACCTAGTTTCTTTCAACTTAGTTTAGCTTTACTTTGAGTCAAAGCCAATTTCTGAAATATAAAAAAAAAAAAAGGAAATTAATCCTAAATTTACTTCCGCATACGCTTCTTTGTTCTTTGTTCTGCATCAATTTTGGTATCAGAGCCTTGTCTAGGGTTTCTGACTTGCTTGCATGTTTTGAGTGTCTCTCTTTTTACTTTGTCTGCTCGAAGTAGACTCCCCAGGACGTCCGGTCCTAGGAACTAAGCGAGGTGCAAGCCTCCTCTTCCCATTCCATGGGGTGTTCATAGGGCATGTAGGGGATCCGCTGGGTTACAACTTCGTAGCAGGAATTGTAAACGGGGAAGCATTTTGTTTTCAGTCTGTAACTGCCCTGTTGTAGGAATTTTTTCTCATTGTAGGTAACTCCAATTATATGATTTTTATTTTTTTGGAACAAATGTAATTGAAAATATTTTACATAATTTTACTGTAATTTATTGATTTCTGTGAAATTTATGAGAGTTAAATTACAGTAATTCTGTTTCTGTATTTCTGCAATTCAATTTTTTTGAGTGATCATCTCCTAATTCATCTTAAGGGCAATTGAGCATCTAAAATAAGGGAGGAGTTGATATCCTCTCCTTAGCCCAAAACCACCACCCATTCATTCGATCCTAAGCCTAATTTTAAAATTTATTAGACTTAATTTGCCCTAGTGGGCTAGGAACACCAACAAGTCGGGTCTAGGCTAATGTTGAGTCAGTTTGTCTAGTTACTCTGTGTGTACTTTGTACTCAGTGTCTAGAATGGTGGTTCAGGGATTCTATCCCGAAGGGCTTGTGTGCTGGTCCACCTACCTGGCCAATCTCTGATTGGTGTCTAGGATTGGCAATTAGGGACCTAACACTCCCCTTACACCTGCCTGGCTGAGTCCCGAGTTACTACAAGCTAGCTTGCCACTCTGATTGGGCATCTAGTTTGGCTCTAGGTCTAGTTAGCCCGTAGTCGTTTCAGTCGAGTCTCATTTGGTGTGCTTGCTTGCATCATCATGTCCACCGGAACGAAGTACCCTACCAACCTGGTCAAACCTAACCTGATTTAGAGGCCATGATTAGAACTCTTACCAAAAGTATGACCAAATTGAGTCAGGATATGAATGAGGGTTTTGCCCAGTTTAGAGACGGAGCCCAGGGACTTGAGAAACGTAGACTTCAAAATTGGACTCCTGATCCAAAATTTAATAGGCCCCAACCTCACCCATGCCAGGAGCCTAGGAGGACCTTATACCGTGATCCCGAGCATAACCCTAGGAGCCTATATCCATCCTTGGTTGACTCAGAATAGGGACCTGTTAGGAACACCGAACCTTATTCACCCACTTTTGATGGAAGACAAGAGACATATATTAAGTGGGAAGAACAATGGATCGATATTTTGAGTGCACTAACATATCGGAATTAGGACAAGATAGGTTGGCCAAAACCATGTTCACCAAACATGCTAGGTCGCATTGGTATGCTATTGAGCATGAGTGTTATCAAATAAAAGAGGAAATATATACTTGGAGAGATATGAGAAGTAAGTTGAGAGATAGGTACCTAGGTAGATCCTATGAGAAAAGACTTTTAGACCAATGGTACCAATTGCAACAAGGTAATAGGCCTGTGTCTAAATATATTGAGGACTTTCAGTGGTATGACATGAAATACAATACCATTGAGACCGAAGCTCAGATCACATCGAGGTTTAGGGTTGGATTACACCCAGACATTTATAGGAAGCTATGCCTTGAAAAGACCAATAAGTTAGACCGAGCCTACCAAGAAGCCCAAGACTATGAGTGGTCTTTAAGATATAACCAATCAAGTACTTTGGACTTAAAGCCAACCTCTACCAACTTGAGTCAAGTTCCGATTGATCCGACACCCGTAGTGAACCAAACTCTTATTTGTCAATTCCCACTTGTGTCGCCTCTTGACCAGAAGGATAACACTGAGAAGGAGTTAGGCATGGTCATCCCAAAATTAGTTGACCCGACCAGAGCCGTACTTAAAGAGGAATCAAAGGAGAATAGATTAGAACCTTTCAGTGAGATTGAGGAAGAAATATATGAGCCTGACATAAGTTTGATAGATGAATATGAAGAAGAAGAATTTGAGGATATCTCTCCCGATAATTCAATTAACCAACTCCTACCTAATGGGGTTATTGAGGGGACCCCTGCCACTCAAGGAATTCAGGAGCTAACCCTAAGAGAAGACCCTTTTGAGGAAGTTCAGGAAGAAGAAATTACACCCAATGAAAGTTTAAGTGAGAATACCCCTGAACTCATTGAGGAATCCAAAGAAGACACCCCTGAGTCAAATCTGGTAGAGAAGTGTGAAGAAGGAAGGGGTTCACAAGAATTGCCCATTGAGAAGGTCCAAGAACAAGAAAATGACAGTAGCTTAGAGGACTTTTTAGATAAACATTCCAAAGACCTTCCTGATAACCTTCCACCTTCTAGGTGCACCCAGCCTACCCTAGAACTTGCACTTGTAGACCCTCCTAGAGCAAATCATGAGGTTTGGATGAGTGCACCTATAGAACAATGTCCTCATTTTAAGGTCATCCTGAATAACCAAGGTTTGTTTCTTGTTTCTGATAAGCCACCTCAAAACTCTGATTCTTATTTCCTACCCTTCCCTGAATCTTCTCATGTTTCTAGAGCTATGGGATTACACTTTACTGAGATCTCTAGGTTGCAAGACTCCTTAGAACCTATTAGGTTTGCCACCTACTTCTGGAAGACCTTATGGCACCTACTAGGCATCCATAATAAGTTTTCATGCTCTGCATGCCATCCTCCAACCCAAGGTCAAACCTAGAGAGCCATAGTTTGTTAAGTTCAGACCTAGGGTTCCTTTGGAATAAAGTCCATTCTTTAGGAATGCGTCGTCAGTCTAGTTTAGTTTTTCTTGACCCTTTACTAGGCTTTGACTCAGATTTTGGTTTGATTGAGAGCACCAGGAATTGGGATTTGTATTTTGTCCAGGACTAAATTTGCATATAATGTTTCGATCAATAGGTCTATAGGCTAGAGTCCCTTTGAAATTGTTCATGGATACAAGCCTCACACACCACTTGATCTGATTTCACTATTAGTCCACACACAAGTCTCTTGATGCACTTGCATAGCATGTAAAGGACTTGCATAAAGAAATTCATGCCAAAATAAATTTAAGTAATGAAACTTATAAGAAGTTGGCTGATTCTCAAAGGCGAGTAAAAACTTTTGTTGAGAGAGACTATGTAATGATTTGGTTAAGGCCTGAGCGGTTTTCTCCTAGAACCGTTAGAAAGTTACATGCTAGAGGAGCTGGACCATTTAGAGTAGTGAAGAGAGTAGGGTCCAATGCCTATGTGCTCGAGTTGCCTTCAGAACTAGGTATTAGCTCCACTTTCAACATTACAGACCTAGTAGAGTATAGAGAGCCAGCTGTGATTCCCAGTGAGCCTTTTTGAGCCTAATCCTGCTCTTGAGAGTGAACCCAACCCTGTGTGTCCACCAACAAACTGGCCTGTGAGGAAAGAGCAGATTGAAAAGATCCCGGATGATCAGGTTATCTCTATTCGTAATCGAGGATACCAAAGATACCTGGTCTGTTATCAAGGAAGGCCAGATTCTGATAACTCTTGGATCTCCCGAGAAGAATTACAAGAATTGGACCCAGACCTCTTGGAGAGATACCAGAGCCAGCTTGATCCATACTCGACAGGGTCGAGTTCCTCCCATCCCGGGAGAATTGGTGCAGGAACCAGACTCAGAAGAAGACTTCAGGGCTCCATCTGGATCTCTAATTGACATTGCCCGAAGAATTAGGGTTTTCTGGTTTTGTAATAAGGGTTGACTTGGTCAACTCAATTTTAGTTTGAGTCTGTATTTCCCTGCAATTTAAATTTTGTTGAGTCATGTAGACTCAATACAAGACCTAGTAGTGGTCTAGGTCTTCTCCAAGGTGCCACATTTTCTCCCAGGACCAAGCAAGTGGGCGCCACACTCCCAGCCACACGCCAGAGTCCAGGAGGCACCACATCTCCATCCAGTGTGCCTTGGTCCCCACACCACAAGAAAGCAGGTCCCTTCTTTCATGCGCCACTTGGGGGAGAAATCCATCAAGATACCTCAATCCAAGGAGTAGCCAACTTCTTTCCAGATAAACCCAAGCCAGGATGGCAAGAATTTTTCTTGAAGAGAGGATCAAGGAGGTGCCCCACAATGTTCCATAAAAACCCAAGTTATAAAAGGGAAGAGAGCATGTCTTGGGGAGAAAATCAAGGAGGCACCCAAAAGTTTCCTAAAGTGCCAAAGCCATGAAAGGAAGAAGCCTAAACTTGTGGAGCAAGACTAGGAGGTGTCCAAAAGAGCCAAACCATGAAGGGAAAATCCTTGATTCATGGAGAGATACTAGGAGACACCCCCATAACCTGCCATTTGGAGCTGATTTTCAAGTTTTCTTGGAGTTTTTGGGCTGCCCACTCATGGAAGGAGTCTTGGGAAGAGAATTTGATGCCTAAAGTGTGGGTTAGTCCTATTAGTCCCACATGGGAAGTGTATGAAATTTTATTTCTTTGTTATGTCTATATATTCAACTCTATGTAACTCTTGAAAAAAAGATGAATGAAACCAAATTTTTTTGTGAGCAAACTTTGTGTTTTCTCTCTTTCGCACTTGCATCCAGGTGTTGAGCTCCATGAGGGAGTAAATTCGGGTTCCCCAGGAACCTTGAGGAGGTGTGAGATCTCCAAAACCCAAACCCTAGGTTAGCCACTCCACTCCCAAACCCTAGCCGCCATCACCCTTCTCTTTCCACCAAGCCCTAGTCTATTCCACTTCTCACGGCCACCCTCTCCAAGTCCAGGCTGGCCACCAGCATCCAGCTCCAGTCCAGATACTTCAGATCTACAGCAATTCTAAGAGGAAGTCAGATCGGCCTCCAGGAGAATCCTGATTTCAGCAACTTCAGCTTTCAAGTTCTTCAACCTGGCAAATCTTTTCTTGAGTATCTGAAATCCATCACTTGTTCCTCTTCTTTCCAGATCTTGAGTCTAGGAGAAGCCGACCAAACCACAAGACCAGTATTGGAGGATCCATTGCGAAGATAGCCGACTCCGAGGATCCCACAATCTGCTCGAGAGAGTTCTTCCACCAAAATCCTGAGAAGATCACTGTCTGGTTAGTAAACCATCTCTCCTCTCTATTTCTGTTCTGTTGAAAGTTCAGAGCGAAACCCTAGGTCTGGGAGTTTCTCAACCCCCAGCGATCCGTTACTTCTGAACTACTCTAATAATTTAGTTTCTTCTAAACTGTGCTTTCAATTCTTACCTAGTTTCCTTCAACTTAGTTTAGCTTTACTTTGAGTCAAAGCCAATTTCTAAAATATAAAAAAAAAAAAAAAAAAAAGGAAATTAATCCTAAATTTACTTCCGCATACGCTTCTTTGTTCTTTGTTCTGCATCAATTTTGGTATCAGAGCCCTGTCTAGGGTTTCTGACTTGCTTGCATGTTTTGAGTGTCTCTCTTTTTTACTTTGTCTGCTCGAAGTAGACTCCCCAGGACGTCCGGTCCTAGGAACTAAGCGAGGTGCAAGCCTCCTCTTCCCATTCCACGGGGTGTTCTTAGGGCATGTAGGGGATCCGCTGGGTTACAACTTCGTAGCAGGAATTGTAAACAGGGGAAGCATTCTGTTTTCAGTCTGTAACTACCCTGTTGTATGAATTTTTTGTCATTGTAGGTAACTCCAAATTATATGATTTTTATTTTCTGGAACCAGTGTAATTGAATATATTTTACATAATTTTACTGTAATTTATTGGTTTTGTGAAATTTATGAAAGTTAAATTACAGCAATTCTGTTTCTGTATTTCTGCAATTCAATTTTTTTGAGTGATCATCTCCTAATTCATCTTAAGGGCAATTGAGCATCTAAGATAAGGGGAGGAGTTGATAACCTCTCCTTAGCCCAAAACCACCATCCATTCATTCGATCCTAAGCCTAATTTTAAAATTTATTAGACTTAATTTGCCCTAGTGGGCTAGGGACACCAACAAGTCGGGTCTAGGCTAATGTTGAGTCAGTTTGTCTAGTTACTCTGTGTGTACTTTGTACTCAGTGTCTAGAATGGTGGTTCAGGGATTCTATCCCGAAGGGGTTGTGTGCTGGTCCACCTACCTGGCCAATCTCTGATTGGTGTCTAGGATTGGCAATTAGGGACCTAACACTCCCCTTACACCTGCCTGGCTGAGTCCCGAGTTACTACAAGCTAGCTTGCCACTCTGATTGGGCATCTAGTTTGGGCTCTAGGTCTAGTTAGCCCGTAGTCATTTCAATCGAGTCTCATTTGGTGTGCTTGCTTGCATCATCATGTCCACCCGGAACGAAGTACCCTACCAACCTGGTCAAACCTAACCTGATTTAGAGGCCACGATTAGAACTCTTACCAAAAGTATGACCAAATTGAGTCAGGATATGAATGAGGGTTTTGCCCAGTTTAGAGACGGAGCCCAGGGACTTGAGAAACGTAGACTTCAAAATTGGACTCCTGATCCAAAATTTAATAGGCCCCAACCTCACCCATGCCAGGAGCCTAGGAGGACCTTATACCGTGATCCCGAGCATAACCCTAGGAGCCTATATCCATACTTGGTTGACTCAGAATAGGGACCTGTTAGGAACACCGAACCTTATTCACCCACTTTTGATGGAAGACAAGAGACATATATTAAGTGGGAAGAACAAATGGATCTATATTTTGAGTGCACTAACATATCGGAATTAGGACAAGTTAGGTTGGCCAAAACCAAGTTCACCAAACATGCTAGGTCGCATTGGTATGCTATTGAGCATGAGTGTTATCAAATAAAAGAGGAAATATATACTTGGAGAGATATGAGAAGTAAGTTGAGAGATAGGTACCTAGGTAGATCCTATGAGAAAAGACTTTTAGACCAATGGTACCAATTGCAACAAGGTAATAGGCCTGTGTCTAAATATATTGAGGACTTTCAGTGGTATGACATGAAATACAATACCATTGAGACCGAAGCTCAGATCACATCGAGGTTTAGGGTTGGATTACACCCAGACATTTATAGGAAGCTATGCCTTGAAAAGACCAATAAGTTAGACCGAGCCTACCAAGAAGCCCAAGACTATGAGTGGTCTTTAAGATATAACAAATCAAGTACTTTGGACTTAAAGCCAACCTCTACCAACTTGAGTCAAGTTCCGATTGATCCGACACCCGTAGTGAACCAGACTCTTGTTTGTCCATTCCCACTTGTGTCACCTCTTGACCAGAAGGATAACACTGAGAAGGAGTTAGGCATGGTCATCCCAAAATTAGTTGACCCGACCAGAGCCGTACTTAAAGAGGAATCAAAGGAGAATAGATTAGAACCTTTCAGCAAGATTGAGGAAGAAATATATGAACCTGACATAAGTTTGATAGATGAATATGAAGAAGAAGAATTTGAGGATATCTCTCCCGATAATTCAATTAACCAACTCCTACCTAATGGGGTTATTGAGGGGACCCCTGCCACTCAAGGAATTCAGGAGCTAACCCTAAGAGAAGACCCTTTTGAGGAAGTTCAGGAAGAAGAAATTACACCCAATGAAAGTTTAAGTGAGAATACCCCTGAACTCATTGAGGAATCCAAAGAAGACACCCCTGAGTCAAATCTGGTAGAGAAGTGTGAAGAAGGAAGGGGTTCACAAGAATTGCCCATTGAGAAGGTCCAAGAACAAGAAAAGACAGTAGCATAGAAGACTTTTTAGATAAACATTCCAAAGACCTTCCTGATAACCTTCCACCTTCTAGGAGCACCCAACCTACCCTAGAACTTGCACTTGTAGACCCTCCTAGAGCAAATCATGAGGTTTGGATGAGTGCACCTATAGAACAATGTCCTCATTTTAAGGTCATCCTGAATAACCAAGGTTTGTTTCTTGTTTCTGATAAGCCACCTCAAAACTCTGATTCTTATTTCCTACCCTTCCCTGAATCTTCTCATGTTTCTAGAGCTATGGGATTACACTTTACTGAGATCTCTAGGTTGCAAGACTCCTTAGAACCTATTAGGTTTGCCACCTACTTCTGGAAGACCTTATGGCACCTACTAGGCATCCATAATAAGTTTTCATGCTCTGCATGCCATCCTCCAACCCAAGGTCAAACCTAGAGAGCCATAGTTTGTTAGGTTTAGACCTAGGGTTCCTTTGGAATAAAGTCCATTCTTTAGGAATGCGTCGTCAGACTAGTTTAGTTTTTCTTGACCCTTTACTAGGCTTTGACTCAGATTTTGGTTTGATTGAGAGCACCAGGAATTGGGATTTGTATTTTGTCCAGGACTAAATTTGCATATAATGTTTCGATCAATAGGTCTATAGGCTAGAGTCCCTTTGAAATTGTTCATGGATACAAGCCTCACACACCACTTGATCTGATTTCACTATTAGTCCACACACACAAGTCTCTTGATGCACTTGCATAGCATGTAAAGGACTTGCATAAAGAAATTCATGCCAAAATAAATTTAAGTAATGAAACTTATAAGAAGTTGGCTGATTCTCAAAGACGAGTCAAAACTTTTGTTGAGAGAGACTATGTAATGATTTGGTTAAGGCCTGAGCGGTTTTCTCCTAGAACCGTTAGAAAGTTACATGCTAGAGGAGCTGGACCATTTAGAGTAGTGAAGAGAGTAGGGTCCAATGCCTATGTGCTCGAGTTGCCTTCAGAACTAGGCATTAGCTCCACTTTCAACATTACAGACCTAGTAGAGTATAGAGCGCCAGCTGTGATTCCCAGTGAGCCTTTTTGAGCCTAATCCTGCTCTTGAGAGTGAACCCAACCCTATGTGTCCACCAACAAACTGGCCTGTGAGGAAAGAGCAGATTGAAAAGATCCCGGATGATCAGGTTATCTCTATTCGTAATCGAGGATACCAAAGATACCTGGTCTGCTGGCAAGGAAGGCCAGATTCTGATAACTCTTGGATCTTCCGAGAAGAATTACAAGACTTGGACCCAGACCTCTTGGAGAGATACCAGAGCCAGCTTGATCCATACTCGACAGGGTCGAGTTCCTCCCACCCCGGGAGAATTGGTGCAGGCACCAGACTCAGAAGAAGACTTCAGGGCTCCATCTGGATCTCTAATTGACATTGCCCGAAGAATTAGGATTTTCTGGTTTTGTAATAAGGGTTGACTTGGTCAACTCAATTTTAGTTTGAGTCTGTATTTCCCTGCAATTTAAATTTTGTTGAGTCATGTAGACTCAATACAAGTCCTAGTAGTGGTCTAGGTCTTCTCCAAGGTGCCACATTTTCTCCCAGGACCAAGCAAGTGGGCGCCACACTCCCAGCCACACGCCAGAGGCCAGGAGGCGCCACATCTCCATCTAGTGTGCCTTGGTCCCCACACCACAAGAAAGCAGGTCCCTTCTTTCATGCACCACTTGGGGGAGAAATCCATCAAGATACCTCAATCCAAGGAGGAGCCAACTTCTTTCCAGATAAACCCAAGCCAGGATGGCAAGAATTTTTCTTGAAGAGAGGATCAAGGAGGTGCCCCACAATGTTCCATAAAAACCCAAGTTATAAAAGGGAAGAGAGCATGTCTTGGGGAGAAAATCAAGGAGGCACCCAAAAGTTTCCTAAAGTGCCAAAGCCATGAAAGGAAGAAGCCTAAACTTGTGGAGCAAGACTAGGAGGTGTCCAAAAGAGCCAAACCATGAAGGAAAAATCCTTGATTCATGGAGAGATACTAGGAGACACCCCCATAACCTGCCATTTGGAGCTGATTTTCAAGTTTTCTTGGAGTTTTTGGGCTGCCCACTCATGGAAGGAGTCTTGGAAAGAGAATTTGATGCCTAAAGTGTGGGTTAGTCCTATTAGTCCCACATGGGAAGTGTATGAAATTTTATTTCTTTGTTATGTCTATATATTCAACTCTATGTAACTCTTGAAAAAAAAATGAATGAAACCAAATTTTTTTGTGAGCAAACTTTGTGTTTTCTCTCTTCCGCACTTGCATCCAGGTGTTGAGCTCCATGAGGGAGTAAATCCGGGTTCCCCAGGAACCTTGAGGAGGTGTGAGATCTCCAAAACCCAAACCCTAGGTTAGCCACTCCACTCCCAAACCCTAGCCGCCATCACCCTTCTCTTTCCACCATGCCCTAGTCTATTCCACTTCTCATGGCCACCCTCTCCAAGTCCAGGCCGGCCACCAGCATCCAGCTCCAGTCCAGATACTTCAGATCTACAGCAATTCTAAGAGGAAGTCAGATCGGCCTCCAGGAGAATCCTGATTTCAGCAACTTCAGCTTTCAAGTTCTTCAACCTGGCAAATCTTTTCTTGAGTATCTGAAATCCATCACTTGTTCCTCTTCTTTCCCAGATCTTGAGTCTAGGAGAAGCCGACCAAACCACAAGACCAGTATTGGAGGATCCATTGCGAAGATAGCCGACTCCGAGGATCCCACAATCTGCTCGAGAGAGTTCTTCCACCAAAATCCTGAGAAGATCACTGTCTGGTTAGTAAACCATCTCTCCTCTCTATTTCTGTTCTGTTGAAAGTTCAGAGCGAAACCCTAGGTCTGGGAGTTTCTCAACCCCCAGCGATCCGTTACTTCTGAACTACTCTAATAATTTAGTTTCTTCTAAACTGTGCTTTCAATCCTTACCTAGTTTCCTTCAACTTAGTTTAGCTTTACTTTGAGTCAAAGCCAATTTCTGAAATATAAAAAAAAAAAAAAAAAAAGGAAATTAATCCTAAATTTACTTCCGCATACGCTTCTTTGTTCTTTGTTCTGCATCAATTTTGGTATCAGAGCCCTGTCTAGGGTTTCTGACTTGCTTGCATGTTTTGAGTGTCTCTCTTTTTTACTTTGTCTGCTCGAAGTAGACTCCCCAGGACGTCCGGTCCTAGGAACTAAGCGAGGTGCAAGCCTCCTCTTCCCATTCCACGGGGTGTTCCTAGGGCATGTAGGGGATCCGCTGGGTTACAACATCGTAGCAGGAATTGTAAATGGAGGAAGCATTCTATTTTCAGTCTGTAACTACCCTATTGTATGAATTTTTTGTCATTGTAGGTAACTCCAAATTATATGATTTTTACTTTTCTGGAACCAGTGTAATTGAAAATATTTTACATAATTTTACTGTAATTTATTGGCTTCTGTGAAATTTATGAAAGTTAAATTACAGCAATTCTGTTTCTGTATTTCTGCAATTCAATTTTTTTGAGTGATCATCTCCTAATTCATCTTAAGGGCAATTGAGCATCTAAGATAAGGGGAGGAGTTGATAACCTCTCCTTAGCCCAAAACCACCCTCCATTCATTCGATCCTAAGCCTAATTTTAAAATTTATTAGACTTAATTTGCCCTAGTGGGCTAGGGACACCAACAAGTCGGGTCTAGGCTAATGTTGAGTCAGTTTGTCTAGTTACTCTGTGTGTACTTTGTACTCAGTGTCTAGAATGGTGGTTCAGGGATTCTATCCCGAAGGGCTTGTGTGCTGGTCCACCTACCTGGCCAATCTCTGATTGGTGTCTAGGATTGGCAATTAGGGACCTAACACTCCCCTTACACCTGCCTGGCTGAGTCCCGAGTTACTACAAGCTAGCTTGCCACTCTGATTGGGCATCTAGTTTGGGCTCTAGGTCTAGTTAGCCCGTAGTCGTTTCAGTCGAGTCTCATTTGGTGTGCTTGCTTGCATCATCATGTCCACCCGGAACGAAGTACCCTACCAACCTGGTCAAACCTAACCTGATTTAGAGGCCACGATTAGAACTCTTACCAAAAGTATGACCAAATTGAGTCAGGATATGAATGAGGGTTTTGCCCAGTTTAGAGACGGAGCCCAGGGACTTGAGAAACGTAGACTTCAAAATTGGACTCCTGATCCAAAATTTAATAGGCCCCAACCTCACCCATGCCAGGAGCCTAGGAGGACCTTATACCGTGATCCCGAGCATAACCCTAGGAGCCTATATCCATACTTGGTTGACTCAGAATAGGGACCTGTTAGGAACACCGAACCTTATTCACCCACTTTTGATGGAAGACAAGAGACATATATTAAGTGGGAAGAACAAATGGATCGATATTTTGAGTGCACTAACATATCGGAATTAGGACAAGTTAGGTTGGCCAAAACCAAGTTCACCAAACATGCTAGGTCGCATTGGTATGCTATTGAGCATGAGTGTTATCAAATAAAAGAGGAAATATATACTTGGAGAGATATGAGAAGTAAGTTGAGAGATAGGTACCTTGGTAGATCCTATGAGAAAAGACTTTTAGACCAATGGTACCAATTGCAACAAGGTAATAGGCCTGTGTCTAAATATATTGAGGACTTTCAGTGGTATGACATGAAATATAATACCATTGAGACCGAAGCTCAGATCACATCGAGGTTTAGGGTTGGATTACACCCAGACATTTATAGGAAGCTATGCCTTGAAAAGACCAATAAGTTAGACCGAGCCTACCAAGAAGCCCAAGACTATGAGTGGTCTTTAAGATATAACCAATCAAGTACTTTGGACTTAAAGCCAACCTCTACCAACTTGAGTCAAGTTCCGATTGATCCGACAACCGTAGTGAACCAGACTCTTGTTTGTCAATTCCCACTTGTGTCACCTCTTGACCAGAAGGATAACACTGAGAAGGAGTTAGGCATGGTCATCCCAAAATTAGTTGACCCGACCAGAGCCGTACTTAAAGAGGAATCAAAGGAGAATAGATTAGAACCTTTCAGTGAGATTGAGGAAGAAATATATGAGCCTGACATAAGTTTGATAGATGAATATGAAGAAGAAGAATTTGAGGATATCTCTCCCGATAATTCAATTAACCAACTCCTACCTAATGGGGTTATTGAGGGGACCCCTGCCACTCAAGGAATTCAGGAGCTAACCCTAAGAGAAGACCCTTTTGAGGAAGTTCAGGAAGAAGAAATTACACCCAATGAAAGTTTAAGTGAGAATACCCCTGAACTCATTGAGGAATCCAAAGAAGACACCCCTGAGTCAAATCTGGTAGAGAAGTGTGAAGAAGGAAGGGGTTCACAAGAATTGCCCATTGAGAAGGTCCAAGAACAAGAAAATGACAGTAGCTTAGAGGACTTTTTAGATAAACATTCCAAAGACCTTCCTGATAACCTTCCACCTTCTAGGAGCACCCAGCCTACCCTAGAACTTGCACTTGTAGACCCTCCTAGAGCAAATCATGAGGTTTGGATGAGTGCACCTATAGAACAATGTCCTCATTTTAAGGTCATCCTGAATAACCAAGGTTTGTTTCTTGTTTCTGATAAGCCACCTCAAAACTCTGATTCTTATTTCCTACCCTTCCCTGAATCTTCTCATGTTTCTAGAGCTATGGGATTACACTTTACTGAGATCTCTAGGTTGCAAGACTCCTTAGAACCTATTAGGTTTGCCACCTACTTCTGGAAGACCTTATGGCACCTACTAGGCATCCATAATAAGTTTTCATGCTCTGCATGCCATCCTCCAACCCAAGGTCAAACCTAGAGAGCCATAGTTTGTTAGGTTCAGACCTAGGGTTCCTTTAGAATAAAGTCCATTCTTTAGGAATGCGTCGTCAGTCTAGTTTAGTTTTTCTTGACCCTTTACTAGGCTTTGACTCAGATTTTGGTTTGATTGAGAGCACCAGGAATTGGGATTTGTATTTTGTCCAGGACTAAATTTGCATATAATGTTTCGATCAATAGGTCTATAGGCTAGAGTCCCTTTGAAATTGTTCATGGATACAAGCCTCACACACCACTTGATCTGATTTCACTATTAGTCCACACACACAAGTCTCTTGATGCACTTGCATAGCATGTAAAGGACTTGCATAAAGAAATTCATGCCAAAATAAATTTAAGTAATGAAACTTATAAGAAGTTGGCTGATTCTCAAAGGCGAGTAAAAACTTTTGTTGAGAGAGACTATGTAATGATTTGGTTAAGGCCTGAGCGGTTTTCTCCTAGAACCGTTAGAAAGTTACATGCTAGAGGAGCTGGACCATTTAGAGTAGTGAAGAGAGTAGGGTCCAATGCCTATGTGCTCGAGTTGCCTTCAGAACTAGGCATTAGCTCCACTTTCAACATTACAGACCTAGTAGAGTATAGAGAGCCAGCTGTGATTCCCAGTGAGCCTTTTTGAGCCTAATCCTGCTCTTGAGAGTGAACCCAACCTTGTGTGTCCACCAACAAACTGGCCTGTGAGGAAAGAGCAGATTGAAAAGATCCCGGATGATCAGGTTATCTCTATTCGTAATCGAGGATACCAAAGATACCTGGTCTACTGGCAAGGAAGGCCAGATTCTGATAACTCTTGGATCTCCCGAGAAGAATTACAAGAATTGGACCCAGACCTCTTGGAGAGATACCAGAGCCAGCTTGATCCATACTCGACAGGGTCGAGTTCCTCCCACCCCGGGAGAATTGGTGCAGGCACCAGACTCAGAAGAAGACTTCAGGGCTCCATCTGGATCTCTGATTGACATTGCCCGAAGAATTAGGGTTTTCTGGTTTTGTAATAAGGGTTGACTTGGTCAACTCAATTTTAGTTTGAGTCTGTATTTCCCTGCAATTTAAATTTTGTTGAGTCATGTTGACTCAATACAAGTCCTAGTAGTGGTCTAGGTCTTCTCCAAGGTGCCAAATTTTCTCCCAGGACCAAGCAAGTGGGCGCCACACTCCCAGCCACACGCCAGAGTCCAGGAGGCGCCACATCTCCATCCAGTGTGCCTTGGTCCCCACACCACAAGAAAGCAGGTCCCTTCTTTCATGCGCCACTTGGGGGAGAAATCCATTAAGATACCTCAATCCAAGGAGGAGCCAACTTCTTTCCAGATAAACCCAAGCCAGGATGGCAAGAATTTTTCTTGAAGAGAGGATCAAGGAGGTGCCCCACAATGTTCCATAAAAACCCAAGTTATAAAAGGGAAGAGAGCATGTCTTGGGGAGAAAATCAAGGAGGCACCCAAAAGTTTCCTAAAGTGCTAAAGCCATGAAAGGAAGAAGCCTAAACTTGTGGAGCAAGACTAAGAGGTGTCCAAAAGAGCCAAACCATGAAGGGAAAATCCTTGATTCATGGAGAGATACTAGGAGACACCCCCATAACCTGCCATTTGGAGCTGATTTTCAAGTTTTCTTGGAGTTTTTGGGCTACCCACTCATGGAAGGAGTCTTGGGAAGAGAATTTGATGCCTAAAGTGTGGGTTAGTCCTATTAGTCCCACATGGAAAGTGTACGAAATTTTATTTCTTTGTTATGTCTATATATTCAACTCTATGTAACTCTTGAAAAAAAGATGAATGAAACCAAATTTTTTTGTAAGCAAACTTTGTGTTTTCTCTCTTCCGCACTTGCATCCAGGTGTTGAGCTCCATGAGGGAGTAAATCCGGGTTCCCCAGGAACCTTGAGCAGGTATGAGATCTCCAAAACCCAAACCCTAGGTTAGCCACTCCACTCCCAAACCCTAGCCGCCATCACCCTTCTCTTTCCACCAAGCCCTAGTCTATTCCACTTCTCACGGCCACCCTCTCCAAGTCCAGGTTGGCCACCAGCATCCAGCTCTAGTCCAGATACTTCAGATCAACAGCAATTCTAAGAGGAAGTCAGATCGGCCTCCAGGAGAATCCTGATTTCAGCAACTTCAGCTTTCAAGTTCTTTAACCTGGCAAATCTTCTCTTGAGTATCTGAAATCCATCACTTGTTCCTCTTCTTTCCCAGATCTTGTGTCCAGGAGAAACCGACCAAACCACAAGACCAGTATTGGAGGATCCATTGCGAAGATAGCCGACTCCGAGGATCCCACAATCTGCTCGAGAGAGTTCTTCCACCAAAATCCTGAGAAGATCACTGTCTGGTTAGTAAACCATCTCTCCTCTCTATTTCTGTTCTGTTGAAAGTTCAGAGCGAAACCCTAGGTCTGGGAGTTTCTCAACCCCCAGCGATCCGTTACTTCTGAACTACTCTGATAATTTAGTTTCTTCTAAACTGTGCTTTCAATCCTTACCTAGTTTCCTTCAACTTAGTTTAGCTTTACTTTGAGTCAAAGCCAATTTCTGAAATAAAAAAAAAAAAAAAAAGGAAATTAATCCTAAATTTACTTCCGCATACGCTTCTTTGTTCTTTGTTCTGCATCAAAAAAGGTGTTGATCGGTTTTGGTTGAACCGGTATTTTCTTTGAACCAAAGTTTACTCCCATTGACCGTTTTACACGGTAAAATGCTGGAATAAACTTCATGCGTCCGAAGAAGGCCAATCGACCTTTCATCGCTGGCGTCTCTTCCTCTCCTCCACCGACTGGTTTAATCCCTTGTTTACTGCTGGTTTAATGGGTGAAACGCAGCCGAGTCATCTTCCTCTCCCTGTCTCTCCGTCTTCTTCCCTGCTGTCCTTTAAATACCAGCAGTTCCCCCCTGTTTTAGGTGTGGGTTGTTTCACCGTGAGAAGAGAGAAAACACCTAGGGTGTTCTTCCATTTGAGAGGCAAAGAGCTTGTTCTTTTTTCTTCCATTGGGTACTTTGTAGAGCTAGGATTTGGAGTGTGTGAGGGAGAGAAACAAAGCCTTGTTTCTTGTGCTCAAATTCCCATTTCAGCAAAGCCCTGTTGCTGAAACTTACCATGACCGAGTGTCTTCTTCCAGCAGCTAGCACCGCGTGTGGAGAGGGATCTGAGAGCCCCGGGAATATCTCCCCTCTAGAGGGAGTACCCTTATACTCCTATGAGCAAACCACGCGAGCCGGACTTGCTGCTATTGCTCAAAAACGAAGATTGAAGTCTGCTGTCCTGTTCTGCAACAACTTCCAGTAGCAGACTTTGGGCATTTTGTACACCATTTTTGCTGTGTTTTGGTTGCAGATCTCGATGCCAAATCGAAGATCACTCGAACCCCTAGCCGCTGCTACAATTTGAGAGCAAACGGAGGTCCGGAAGGTGGTGTTTGGATGACGTTTTGAAAGCTCAAAACAGGGTATCCCACGGTCCAAGGAGGAAGAAGGCTGGAATAGATTTATTCCAGCTATTCCAGCCTATTCCAAGTTTATCCCAGAGTTATTCCAGCCAGAATAAAGGTATGAAAAATTATTTTTTTAATCATGCATAAATAGATTTATTTGTTTAATTTTTTGCAAATATTTATATATCATGATACATGCCTACATGCAACATGAATAGATTAGTTTCTAGGTTGAGCAGATTTTTGCTGCGCGAATTTTAAAAAAAGTTTTAAAATCCAATCTGCTCCCGCAGCTGTTTGTATGCCTAATGTAGAATCATGTCAAACCACTTGCACCGTTTTCTTTCAAACATGCCTTAACTTTTCTCGCAGCTTCTTTCATTTGCATGATCAAGATGTAGGGTAAATTAGGTGCCTCCCCTTGAATGACATGTTCTATAAAGCTGAGGTCACGTTCATTTACCTAGTCAAATCTGCCAGTCCTTGGAAGGAATATCCTACTAATGAAATTGTGGAGTAGTCTCATTTCTAGTGAGAGTGTGTTAGCCATTACAATTCCTACTCCACTTACATCTTCTCTCCCCAGCACAGATTTGAGAGTCTTCTCTCTGTCTTTCAGTACCAAGTGCTTGGACCCATTAGCAAGCATTTCTAACAAACTGCTCTTTCTCTCCTCTGTCACAATAACTCGTTTTCCTTTAACAGTAGATTCAATATGATGAGGTTCAAGTCTAAGATTCTCATAAAATGATCTCACTAGGGTAGGATAGGTGGATACATTCAAAGAACAGAAGTAACTCCACCCCAGCTCTTCTATGGAATCTCCAATTTTTAGCTCAATTTTCTCAAGAAACTTGAAAACAATTCTTTTACCGCCATTGACAAGCCGATTAGACATTGACATTACCTATCTTGGAGAATGAGTGGAGGCCAAGTGTTCAGTTTGTTCTTCTTCCCTCTCAACTGCTCGAGGCTCCTCTTGCTGGCTCTTTGTTCTTCTTTCTACTTCCACTGAGGGTGCAACTCTTTTGGATCTCTTTCCCACTGCTGATTCTGGTGCCATGGCAACACTTGCGTGAAGAAATGTGAAATGGGAGCTTGAAGAAGAAGATTTCAGGGTTTTGTAGAAGGTTTTTGGTGGAGAGTTAGGGTTTAGAATGAGAATAGAGAACAATAAGGTTCATAAAAAATCGTACAGCTCAATTAAAAAAATGATTACCCAATATTTGAGTCGGCTTTAACAACCCTAAATTGCCCGAGTTGGCTCGACCAGACCAAAAATAGAATCAATAGAGATTCGAGTCGGCTCGACCAGGGCCAAATTGCCCGAGTCAGCTTGAACAGAAACTTTCCATAAAAGTTAAAATGATTCAAAAATTGAAATTAATTCGATAAAATCTCAAGAAAAGTTATTCAAAGAATTTGAATTGATGCAGGAGGTTTTCTAAATAACTTTTCCTTAATTTTGAAGGAATTAGGTTAGACAAATCTAGAAATGATCACAAAGACCTAATTCTCCTCTAATCATTTCAAATCTATCCTGATTAAAAGGCTTAGTGAAAATATCAGCTAGTTGGTTCTCAATTAGGATAAATTCTAGTTCAATGTCACCATTCAAAACATGATCTCTATTAAAATGGTGTCTAATTTCTATGCGCTTAGTTCTAGAATGTTGAATTGGATTTTTTGCCAAATTTATAGCACTTGTGTTATCATATTTGATTGGAATCTTAGATTGTGCAACACCAAAGTCTTCTAGTTGTTGTTTAATCTATAACACTTGTGTGCAACAACTCCCTGCAGCAACATCTCTGCCTCAGTAGTAGATAGCGCTACCGAGTTTTGTTTCTTACAGTGCCATGAGATTAAATTCAACCTTCGAAATTGGCATGTGCTGCTAGTGCTTTTTCTATTAATTCTACAACTAGCAAAATCAGCATCCGAAAATCTGATTAAATTCAATGAAGAATGTTTTGAAAATCATAAACCTAGATTACTTGTACCTTTCAAATATCTGATTATCCTTTTAATAGCAAGCATATGTGATTCTTAAGGATTAGATTGGAATCTAGTACATATACATACACTATACAAGATATCAGGTCTACTTGCAGTTAAATATAATAAGGATTCGATCATACCTCTATAGAGCTTTTGGCCAATGTTAGATCCAGCTTCATCTTTATCCAGTCTGCAAGATGGGTTCATGGGTGTGTTCATTTGTTTGCTTGACTCAATACCAAACTTTTTGATTATTTCTTTGGTGTACTTCGCTTGGTTAATGAAGATTCCTTCCTTTGTTTATTTCACTTGAAGTCCAAGGAAGTAGTTAAGTTCACCCATTAGGCTCATTTCAATTTTTTCTTGCATTAACAAAGCAAATTCTCTACAAAGAGCTTCATTAGTTGCACCAAATATGATATCATCAACATAAATATATACAACTAATATATCATTATTTTTCTTCTTTATAAAAAGAGTTTTGTCAACATTTCCTCTTAAAAAATAATTTTCAATCAAGAAAGTGCTAAGTCTATCATACTAGGCTCTAAGTGCTTTTTCAAACTATATAATGCTTTATTCAATTTAAATACATGATTTGGAAAAGCATTATCTTCAAAACCTAGTGGTTGTTTTATAAAAACATGTTCAGAAATAAAACCATTTAAAAATGTACTTTTCATATCCATTTGAAATCGTTTAAAATTCATGTAGCAAGCAAATGCAAGAAGTAATCTAATGGCTTCTAGTCTTGCTATGGGTGTATATGTTTCATCAAAATCTATACCCTCTTCTTGGTTATATCCCTAGCCACTAATCTAGCTTTGTTTCTTACTATATTTTCTTGTTCATCTAATTTGTTTCTATAGACCCATTTGGTTCCTATGATTGGATGGTCTGAAGGTCTTTCAACTAAAGTCCATACCTTATTTCTTTCAAGCTGGTTTAGTTCTTCATGCATGGCCATCATCCAGTTTGGGTCAGATTCAGCTTCTTCTAAGGTATGAGGTTCTATTTGTGATACAAAGGCTTGGTAATCATGTGCATCTCTATGTGATGACCTAGTTCTAATGCCTTATGAAGGTCTCCAATAATTAATTCTCTTGGATGAGAAGTTATGTACCTCCATTTCCTTGGAAGATCAGCATGATCCTTACTTACTGTTTCTTCTCCTTCTTTAGTTGGTCTTTCTTGTATGCTCAGGTCTTCCATTTCTTTTTGAATTGTACTTGCATCAATGTCTATGTACTCTTCTTTCTTAGAAGGTGAAGGGTTAGTTTCATCAAAAATAACATGCATAGACTCCTCTACAATAAGAGTACTTTTGTTAAATACTCTACATGCTTTGCTATGTAATGAATAACCAAGAAATATTGCTTCATCTGACTTAGCATCAAATTTTCCTAGATTATATTTTCCATTATTAAGCACAAAGCATTTACAACCAAATATATGAAAATAATTAATGTTGGGTTTCTTTTCATTCCAAAGCACATAGGTGGTTTTTATCAAAATAGGACGGATCAAAACGCGGTTCAAAATATAACAAGCAATGTTCACTGCTTCTTCCCAAAAGTATCTTGGAAGATTGCCTTCACATAACATTGTTCGGGCCATCTCTTCCAAAGTCCTATTTTTCTTCTCTATAACACCATTTTGTTGTGGTGTTCTAAGAGCGGAGAAGTTGTGATCAATATCATTTTCTGCGCAATAATCATTGAAAAATTGATTTTCAAATTTGGTGCCATGATCACTTCTAATCAAAACTATTGAAATATTTTTTTGATTTGAAACCTTTTTATAAAATTTTTGAAAGACTTTAGAGGTTTCATCTTTATGAGTGATAAACAAAACCCAAGTAAATCTAGAAAAATCATTGACTATCATAAGAGCATATTTCATACCTCGTAAACTTGTGGTCCTAGTTAGACCAAATAAGTCCATGTGAAGTAACTCAAGAGGTCTAGTAGTTTAAATCAAATTTTTGGATTTAAAGCTCCCCCTAGTTTGTTTATCCATTTGGCATGCATCACAAACATGATCAAAGTCTACTTTAAACTTAGGCATTCCTCTAACTAAATTTTTGGAAATTAACTTGACAATAATATGCATGCTAGCATGACCTAATCATCTATGCCAATGTAAGCAAGACTCCTTGGTCTTTGCATTCATTGCAACTAGACTAAAACTACTTGACATGGCAAGATCATTAAGGTCTACCACATAAATGTTTCCAAGTCTATGTCCAATGAACTTACTACTAGAATCAAGACAGTTTATTACAGTACACATAGATGATTCAAAGATAACCTTGAAGCTTTTATCACATAATTAACTAATGCTTAGCAAATTATGCTTCAATTTATCTACTAGCAATACATTTTCAAGAAAAGTACAGGGGTTATCTTGATCTTATCGATTCCAATTATTTTTCTCTTGCCATTATCTCCAAAAAGTAACCATACCTCCTTTCATCTCTAGGATGATAAATTGATCCTTGTCACCTGTTATATACCTTGAAAAGCTACTATCAAGATACCATCTTTTCTTCAATTTTTGGGCTGCAAGACATTCCTGCAAGATAATCAAAAAGTTCTTTTTGGTACCCAAGCTAACTTGGGTCCTTGCAGGTTAGCGAAGGTGGTTCTTTTGGAAATCCAAAATTTTTTTACTTTACTCTTGACATTTCTAAAGATATTACATTGAAAAGCTTTATGTCCTAGCTTTTTGCATGCATAACATTCAACTCTAGAATTCTGAAAGGATGCAGATTTTGAAGTTCTAGATGTTGATGCATGAGATGCAGATATAAAAGATTTTCTATTTGAGCTCTTAGGAACATACAATATAGCTTTAGGAGCAGAAACATTTGTTGCAAAAGCTTTTTGAGATATTAATTTTGGAACATAAGCTTTTGGTTTTATAAAAGTAGTATTTGAAATTCCATTTGAAATTGAAGAATTAAAACCGATTCCAGTTTTATTTCCAAAAATTCTTTTTTCTTTTAAGATCAACTCAAGCTTGTTAGAAGATAATGTAAGTTTTTCAACAAGTGGCTTGAGTTTTTCAACCTCCTTTTTCAAATCATTATTTTCAATAGATAAAGCTTTGTTCTTGTCAAGACATGCATTGTTTTTAGTTTCCAAAGCTTTAAACTTTTCAAGAAAGACATGTAAATTCCTTTCCAATATATTATTCTTTTTTAAAATTTCTTCTTTTCCTTTTAGTAAAGAATCATTAATATTCTTGAAAGATCTAATCCTTACTCCAGCCGTTTTGAATTCAGAGCATAAATCATGAAAAGCATAATTTAATTCATCAAATATAAATTCTAATTGAGGTTCGAGGGATGTTACCTCGTCTTCGAGACCCATTAGACAATGATTAGCAGTTTTCATGGTCTCTTCCTCTTAAGTTGAGGTGGATTCCTCGCTATCGCTCCATGTAGCAACCATCGACTTCTTTTTCTTTTTCTTGAAAAAATTGTTTAACAAAGGACAGTCGGGATGAATATGCCCTGATTTCTTACATTCATAACATGTGGGCACTTGTTCTTTTTCCTTTTCTTTATCCTTGTCATTGTCCTTGGAGTGCTCTCCTCGTTTTTAAAACTTTCTCTTGTATCTTTTTTTCTTCTTTCCCATAAACCTTTTAAATCTCCTCACGACCATAGCAATGTCTTTGTCTTCTAGATCATCTTCGGAGGAGGTGCAATCATTTTCTGATTCCTCATATTTCTTTGAGTCCAATATAGCTTTGAAGGCTACTATCTTCTTCTTTTGATCATCATCAGTTCTATGCTGCATGGCCAATTCATGTGTGATGAGTGAACCCATTAATTCATCCAGAGATAAGGTATTTAGATCTTTCGCTTCTTCAATGGTAATCTGATGGGGACATCTCAAGCACGGATCTTGGAGCAAGCATAATTCTTGGAGTGGCATAGATCTTGAAGCAATTTTTGGAATAAATTTATTTAGGATTTATCTTTTGTTTAAAATTTGAATTAGGATTTGGTTGGTTAGGATTGATATATGGATAGGCTTATCTTATCCTATCTTATATTTGAATTTGATTCGTTCTTATCTTTTTATCTTGTATTCAAATTCAAATGAGGGTTGGAAAATCTATAAATACCACCCTCAGCCTTTTGTAATGAGGAGGATGGATGAATAAAATTTCTATTGTTCTGTGTGAAGGATCTGTGTGATCCTAGGGTATCTGTATGATCCCTTCTCTATCTTCCCAGGGTTTCTGTGTGATCCCTGATTTTGGGCATCTGTGTGAGCCCAGGGCATCTATGGAGCCCCTTTGCTATGTGCTTGTTCTTCTAGGGTATCTGTGTGAGCCCCTTTGCTATGTGCTTGTTCTTCTTGGGGAATCTATGTGAACCCCAGTATTTTTCGTATCCCTGCACCCTCTTCTTTCCTCCTTCTTTGCAAATCCTAATCTCTGGTGACTTTCATGCTTGCCAGCGATCCAGTCCAATCCCTGTCCCGCATCACAATCACTTTGCGGTCCCAATTATCCGGAAGTGATCTGAGGATCTTTTATACTAAATTAGCATTTAAGCAAACCCTGCCAAGACTTTTCAAACCATTAATAATATTTGTAAATCAAGTAAATATGACAGAGATAGTTTCAGTAGGTTCCATTTTAAACAATTTATAACTATGTATAAGAAGATTTATTTTCGAAGTCTTCACTTGGGAAGTTCCTTCGTGGGTCACTTCATGTTTGTCCCAAATTTCCTTTGCTGAAGAGCAAAGGGAAATTCGATTAAACTTGATAGCATCCAAAGAACAGTATAATAAATTCATTGCTTTAGCATTTAATTCCCCCATCTTCATGTCATGTTCATCCCAGTCCTCTTCAGGCTTTGGGACATCCACACCATTAAATTTAATCATAGGAATTTGTGGCCCTTTTAGAATGACCTTCCATAATTGAAAATCAACAACTTGTATATAGATTTTCATTCTAGCTTTCCAGAAAGAATGATTAGTGCTAGTGAAGAGTGGAGGTCTATTAGTAGATTGGCCTTCGGCCATGGATGTACTCATGGGATGAGCCATCAATCTTTACTCTAAATGTATTCAGAGACATTGCTCTGATACCAGTTATTGCCCAAGTGGCTTTCCCAAGAGGGGGATGAATTGGAAATTTAAAAAATTTTAAGCAATAATGTGCTATTTAAAATCCCTTATGAGTGTTAAGTGTTGTGATAGGATAATTGAATGCAGAAGCATAATCAAACAAGAAAGGCACAACACAAACACAAGCAAATTATAGTGGTTCGAAGCAACCCAACTCCTACGTCCACTGCCCAAGATTACCAATTCGGATTTCAACTATATCCCCCGCCAGAATACAGTTGGATTGTTTTCATAGGCTCACAATCCAAACCTCTACACTTTGGTTTTTTTTTTAAACCGGGCTCACCAAAGAAACCCAACTTGGTTTTACTAGGATCACCAAGAACCCTACACTTGGTTTTAACATAGGCTAACCAAGAACCTATTTGGTTTTTCAATTGGGCTCACTAATAACCCAACAATTCACTAAAAGAATTGTAAAGAAAAACAACAAAATGATAAACAAATTTTTATCGAATGGTTGCCAATGCAGCTCGATAGAAGCCCACTTGAATGTACTTCAATGCACTTTAATGGCTTCTATACTATCTTCAATAAATGCTTTAAGCTTTAGATGGTAGTTGGTGAAGACATGAAGACTGTCTTGAATGCTCTTGCAGTGCTCTCTTGCTCACAAGCTTTCAATGTAGTATTTTTCTCTTTTTCCTTTCAAAAGCCTCTCCTAAGTAGTTCAAATCACTCAAATATATAGTTTTGTACCCTTCTCAAGCAGTTTTAGTCATTGTAGACCATTGGGATGTGATATTTGACTGTTAGAGCACTTTTTGGATTCAAATTCCAAGTTCTGGACTAGCTATTATAAGTCTGAAATCGACCTTCGAGTCGGATCGGATTACTTGAGTCAGCTTGGATCCTTAGAGTAGTTATAGTTGAGTCAACTCTCTTCAATCTAGTCGGATCGCTTGTACATTGTTCTGATCCTCACTCTGTAAGAGTCAGCTCACCTTGATTCTAGTCGACACGGATCCTTAGGCCTTCAAAGATGTAGTCTAGAAGAGTCGGCTCTTTCTCTTTAGAGTCGGCTCGATTGGCTATAGTTCCAGAGCTTTATTTCTGGACTCTAGACGAGTCGGCTTGAATCTTAGAAGAGTCGGCTCAATTGTCTAACTATATGATAGAGTCAGCTCGGATTTCCTTTGGGTCAGCTCGCTTGTCTGATTCAGGAAGTGGTACTCTGGACAAGTCAGCTCGGATATCTGCATGCTAGAATCCTCATGCATGCCATGTGCCAGAGTCGGCTCTCTTCTCTTCGAGTTGGCTCGGACGAGTTCTTCAGTGAATTTTCAATTCTTCTCTAGAATTCATCGAGCAAGGAATTAAGCTTTCAAGATATCTTCAAACTCTTCTTACAACATACTCAAAGTAATTTAAAGCTTGAAAAAACCTAGAAGTAACCCATTAAATTGGTTTATACTTAAATTTTTCTTTGGGTTCTTCTTTACAAAATTCAATTACAATACAACTCAACATAAGAAATAGAAATGTAGGAGTTGAAATTGAGCAAAGAGTTCATCCTACAGAAACTTGTAAAACACTTGAAGAGTTGTTAGTAAAACAAATGCTTGCTCCAATGTTTGGTTTTCATCAAAATCACTTATGGGGTCAACACTTGCCCAACACTGAAATGAACCACCCGAAGCCCTAGCCCATCATGAAATTGGCACCCCGTTATGGTCACCTTCCCTTGGTCGACCACCCTTTGGCCAACCATGATAAGGAGAGGGAGAGAGAGAATTCCTGTATATTTGGGAGAGGACTCTTCTATATATTTGAGTGGGAAAAGGATACCTAGGAATTATCTTGTATGCCCTTACTTGGAGCCCAAGCTTGTATGCCTATATAAAGGGCCCCCCTCTCATGTATATTTTAGAATCAATGATGAATGAAAAATTTCTTGAATTCTTCTCAAATTTTTATGTGAATTATGTATGATTTCTGTGCAAATTCTGTATGAAGGGTATCTGTGTGATCCCAACCCTTGAGCCCTACCTCCAAGGAACCCTAGCCGCCAACCTATATCAACCTCTTGGCCGCCCCTCATCCTTCCCTTCCTTCTCTTCTTCTTTCAGCCTTCTAACCTCTTTCTTCTTGTTTTTCTAACCCTTGTTAGGTGTTTTGTAGGTCCCTCAGTTTCTACAAATCCAGGATTCTAGTTGTCTAGCTTTCAAGCCACCAGATTGAAATCCACGGATCCGTAGGGTGTTCAGCTTGATTTTTCAGGCCGTATCCGGGAGTGACGAGCAATCTCTTCACATATTCAACAACAAGTCCTTGCCAAGTACACACCCTTTACTCTCCAGTTATGGTATTGCAGAAGAGCTTGCCTTACCAGGGCTTCTCAGCCTTGGCGTTCCTTCGTTTTTACTGTTTAGGCTTTAGGTTTATATACATGTGCTTCTAAATTTCTCTAGAATTACTTACTTAGTATCATGGCTTGAAATTCAGGATACAAACTTTTAGCTTAATACCTAATAACATAAAAATATTTGGCATGCATAATTAGTCCCACATCAATTTGGTATCAGAGCACTTTTAGGGCTAATTTTCTACATCCCATCATCTGCATTAGGGGTCTGAGTTTTGGTCTATTTTGTCAACATAAGTATTTTGTTTTTCATTAAAATTTTTACAGAATATCCTATTTTCAGTCTTGATAATTTTTATTAATTTTAATTATTTTTATATAAATAAAAAAATTATAAAAATCTACATCATAGAAATCCTAACAGAAATTCTAAGTTTTTTGCACATAGTCTAGAACCCTAGGTATTGCATCATCATCTGAATTTTGTTCTATATGAAATATGGTAGGGATCATCTTCACTGTTAATCCTCTATCTTGAAATTTTATAGAATTTTTTCTACACAGAATGCCATACCAAATTCTGTATCAAAGCAAACCCTAATTTATGATTATGTGATTTCTGCACACCTGACTTAACCTAACCTAATCAACTACCAAACCCCTCCTAACCCAAGCCAAATTTTGGTTGATAACTTAACCAACTTAAATTTAATTTTCCACCTCATAAAAAGACAAAAAAATATTTTTATTTTCTATTTGTTATTAGATTGCATTAGGATTCATTAACTGTGCATCATCTCATCTAAACTGATCTTAAGGACAATTTTCTATCTCATATCAGAGCAGGAGGTCATGACCTATCCTGGACCCAAAACAAGCACCTTGCATACATACCCAAACCCTAATTAAAATCAATCAGCAACCTAATTTGCTCTAGTGAGCTAGGGACACCAACAAGTCATGTCGAATTGTGTGGGTAAACTAGTGCATTCAATTCTCCAACTATTATTGAAAACTGGTGTCTAAGACTAGAGGTCCAAAGGCAAATACCGTAAGTGGACTGGTAGTTTTTAATTAGGACCCTATCATAGGCAGGGGAGCCTCCCACACACCACCTCTTACCTGGACAGTGGAAGGATTAGTTGCTGAGTTGAGTGTAAGTTGAGTCGACCCATTCAACTTTGGCTCTAGGTCTAGCAGGCTATAGTACATGTTAGCTTTGTGTACTTGACAGCATCATACACATTGTTTGATTGATTGCATGAACACTAGGTCAGGAACCCAATATCATCAGTCTAGACCCCAACCCAGCTCAACCATGGAATTCAACCTTGAAACTCTCACAAAAGCCATGAATGACCAGATGGTTGCCTAATTGACCACCCAGATGAACCAAATGAATACCCAATCCCAAACTCAGTTAGCCCAATTAACCACCTAGATCAACAAATTGACCCATTCCAATACCCAATTTCAAAATCAGTATGCCCAATTAACCACCCAAATGAATATTAGATTTGACCAAATGACCCAATCGAATAACCAAGCAACCCATAGGATTGACCAGTTAACCAATAGGAATAGTACCCCTAGATATGAATCGAGTAATAGCCCAGTTTTCCTTAGTCAACCTGAACCTCATAGGATTAATACCCCTAGATTTGAGCTTAGTATTAGTTAGAAACCCCTTAGCCAACCCATCTCTACCACCCCAGTCATTAGTCAATTTTTCCTTAGCCAACCCCTCTTACCACCCCATTGGTTCACCAGAATGACTTTGAAGAGGTGATATATGAAGCTGATATAAGCATAGTAGACGAGTATGAGGGAGAAGAGGAGTTCCCTATAGAAGACCTAGAATTAGTTGACCCAATAGATACCCAGGTAGAAGCCAACCTAGAATTAGCTGACCTTGACCATACCTTGACAAAAGCCAATCTAGAGTTCACTGACCCTGACTACACCCAGACTGAACTATAGGAGGGGATTCATCCTGAGGGTACTGAATTAAAGAGATCATGTCCTCAATAAATTCCTTGGACTCTTGAATTTTAGGACTGAGCTATATAACTAGGCTTTCTTCTAGTGGCTCCCTAGATTTGAGCTTAGTATTAGTTAGAAACCCCTTAGCCAACCCATCTCTACCACCCCAGTCATTAGTCAATTTTTCCTTAGCCAACCCCTCTTACCACCCCATTGGTTCACCAGAATGACTTTGAAGAGGTGATATATGAAGCTGATATAAGCATAGTAGACGAGTATGAGGGAGAAGAGGAGTTCCCTATAGAAGACCTAGAATTAGTTGACCCAATAGATACCCAGGTAGAAGCCAACCTAGAATTAGCTGACCTTGACCATACCTTGACAAAAGCCAATCTAGAGTTCACTGACCCTGACTACACCCAGACTGAACTATAGGAGGGGATTCATCCTGAGGGTACTGAATTAAAGAGATCATGTCCTCAATAAATTCCTTGGACTCTTGAATTTTAGGACTGAGCTATATAACTAGGCTTTCTTCTAGTGGCTCCCTAGATTTGAGCTTAGTATTAGTTAGAAACCCCTTAGCCAACCCATCTCTACCACCCCAGTCATTAGTCAATTTTTCCTTAGCCAACCCCTCTTACCACCCCATTGGTTCACCAGAATGACTTTGAAGAGGTGATATATGAAGCTGATATAAGCATAGTAGACGAGTATGAGGGAGAAGAGGAGTTCCCTATAGAAGACCTAGAATTAGTTGACCCAATAGATACCCAGGTAGAAGCCAACCTAGAATTAGCTGACCTTGACCATACCTTGACAAAAGCCAATCTAGAGTTCACTGACCCTGACTACACCCAGACTGAACCTGTAGTGGAACTACAGTTGAAGGAAGAGGACCATGAGAAACCTAACTCTACTATTAGAATCTTACCTAAGGAGCCACTAGAAGAAAGCCTAGTTATAGAGCTCAGTCCTAAAATTCAAGAGTCCAAGGAATTTATTGAGGACATGATCTCTTTAATTCAGTACCCTCAGGATGAATCCCCTCCTATAGTTCCTATTGAAGACCTCTTCCCTGAAATTGTTGACCCATCCTTCCGTAGCTTGGACCTTTTCTTGCCCATAGATATAACTCAATGTTCATACATTAAGGTCAATCTCTTTAGCCCAGAACCAGTCCCTGAATCCCCTTCCTATTTCCTATCCATCCTTGAGTCTTCTCATGTTTCTAAAACCATTAGATTGTATTTTGTAAAAGTAAGCATAATGTATACATTCATTGTGCACGTTAGATTTGCATCCTACTTTTGGTATACCTTATGACATTTGCTAGGAGTCCATTATAAATTTTCATGTGCATGGCAAGATAGGGTCAAACCTAGAGAGTCTATTGTCTATTAGGTTTAGGCCCAAGGAGTCCAATAAAGTTTCTCTCAATAGGAATGCATAATTGAGTCTGCACTTCATTAGATGTTAGTACGAGTCACGGGTGCCTAATGTTAGAGATCTGCGTTAAGCACTAATAATGAAACATATAAGAAACTGGCTAAGTCCTGAAAGAGAGCCAAGGAATTTAATGTAGGAGATTCTGTCATGGTTAGGCATAGGCCTGAGCAGTTCACACCAGGAACCATTAAGAAGTTTCATGCTCATAAAGCTGGACCCTTTAGAGTGATAGAGAAGGCAAGACCCAATGCCTATGTGCTAGATCTGCCCTCGAGTTTTGGTATTAGTTCTACCTTCAATATCGCGGACTTAGTTGAGTATAGGGAACCGACAGTGATTCTTAATTAAATTTTTGGACCTACTCTATCCTTTGTGAGTGAACCTAACCCAGAGTGTCCACCTATAAATTAGCCTAAGAGAGGAAAATAGATCGAGCGTATCCTAGATGATCAAGCTATCACGACCTGTGGCTGCGGCTATAAACGCGACCTGGCACATTGGCAAGGTCGACCAGAATCCCACGATTCATGAATTACTCGAGAGGACTTGCAGCAACATGACCCAGACCTTCTTGAGAGATACCTGAGCCAATGTGATCCTTACTTGATAGGGCCGAGTTCCTCCAACCTCGGGAGAATTGGTGCAGACACCAAAAGCACTAGAAAAAGGCATAGGATTATCAACCCTTTGTGATTATCTGAGTAATGTTTTGAGTAATTAAGTCCAATTTTGTAATAATGGCTTAGCCCACTTAAGTCTGTATTTTGGCCCCTGAGTCCTGTTTTAGGCCTTTCTATATTTGAGTCCTGTATTCAAAGTCACCCATACCATTAGGGATTTTGGGATTAGTCTCGGGATATGTCTAATTCATTTTTGTCAAGTCAAGTTGAGTCAAGTTCTATTAAGTCAAGTCATGAGTCTGCTAATGTTGAGCTATTTTTCATTTTGAGTCCTAAAAGTTTCATTTTGAGTCTAGTCCAGAAGAAAACTCAAGACACTGATGGACCCCTGCCAGAGTTTGACGACTTCAAGGAGTCCCAGTCACACTTGGATGTGCCACCCTGGATTGCATGAGAAGGACCTTGAGATCACCACCATTGAAGACTAGATGACAAAAACATCAGCCCACCGGAAAGAAGGACAACAAGAGAAACCCTAAACCCTGCCCAGCACTGAAATGGGCCACCCGAAGCCCTGGCCCATCATGAAATTGGCACCCCCTTATGGTCACCCTCCCTTGGTCGGCCACCCTTATGATCACCACCCTTTGGCCAACCATGACAAGGAGAGGGAGAGAGAGAATACCGGTATATTTGGGATAGGACTCTTCTATGTATTTGAGTGGGAAAAGGATACAGAATTCTTTTGTATGCCCTTAGTTGGAGCCCAAGCTTGTATACCTATATAAAGGCCCCCCCTCTCATGTATATTTTAGAATCAATGATGATGAAAAATTTCTTGAGTTCTTCTCAAATTTCTGTGTGAATTTTGTGTGATTTCTTTGTGAATTCTGTGTGAAGGGTATCTGCATGATCCCAACCCCTGTGCCCTGCCTCCAAGGAACCCTAGCCGCCAACCTTCATCAACCACTTGGCCGCCCCACATCCTTCCCTTCCTTCCCTTCTTCTTTCAGCCTTCTAACCTCTTTCTTCTTGTTTTTCTAACCCTTCTTAGGTGCCTTGCAGGTCCCTCAATTTTCATGATTCCAGGATTCTAGCTGACTGGCTTTCAAGCAACCAGATTAAAAGCCATGGATCTACAGGGTCTTCAGCTTAATTTTCCAGGCCGCATCCGAGAGTGACGACCGATCTCTTCATGGATTTGTCTTCAAATCCCTGCCAGGTACACACCCTTGACTCTCCAGTTACGGTACTACATAAGAGCTAGCCTTATCAGGGCTTCTCAGCCTTGGCGATCCTTCACTTTCACTGTTTAGGATTTAGTTCTGCATGCCTGTGCTTCTGAATTTCTCTAGAATTACTTAGTTTCTTAGCTTGAAATTCTGGATACAAACTAATGCCTAATAACAAAAAAATAATTGGAATGCATAATTAGTCTCGCATCAGAAACCCTCCTAGGGGGTTGAGATCCTAATTCTTTATAAATGCCTTCTATGTACACAACAAACACTTATAAGTTCAAGGATTGGAAATGACCCTTTCCAATTGCATCCTTTGCAATTCTCAACTTAACTTTTGCCTCTAAGACACTTATAGCCTTGTGTGTACATAATAAACCATAATGTCTTAGTTTAGTAGGACCCTTCATTTCCATATAACCATGATTGAATAATGTTGCCCTTGTGTGTACACAACAAACCTACTATAGTGCTGACATAAATTTGTCTTAGCATGAAGGAAAGCAATGTGTAGTGTGCTTAATCACTTAGCATTTTCAATTTAGGGTTTAGATATGACCAAATTGGTCAGGTAAGTAGAAGAGATGAGGGGGTCCCTCGTTACATTTTTTAGACACTAATTAAATTGGCCAGGTAAATCAACGGAACCAATTAAAAATCTCATTCCCTTTACCTTCCCAAAACCACTTGCCTAGACACCAATTGGCTGATCATACGCTAATTGGATTTGCATCATGATTAAGTTACACTACGACTAAATATAATTTTTAGGAGGGATTTGATGGTCTCTAACACATCCTAATATAGACTTAATCATGTCAACCTAACATTCATGACATCATAAAACCGAACATTTGATGCGGGACTAATATGCATGCAATTCTTTTTGCATGTTTTATATGTGGGGTTATGTGATTAATTCCCAAATTTCAAATCAAAATTAGTTGTAAGGAATTATGTATGAATTTTTGAAGCGAAGCATGTAGATTAGAACCTAGAAAAGTACTAAAGAAGGATCGCCGGGGCTGAGAAGCCTCGATTAGGGCAAGTTCTCCTACAATATAAAGACTAGAGGTAGAGGGGGTGTACCTGACAATGTCTGAAGCACCCGGTGAAGATCGCAGCGAAGGGATCTCTCGTTCCTCGATGGATGCGGCCTGGAAAACTGAGCCAACGACTCGCGGATACCCGGCTTTCTGCTCGGTGGTCCGATTGAGGCTTGGCTGGAGTCGTTGGATTCGTAAGAACTCGGGGACCTGCAAACGACCTGTTAGGGGTTAGAAAACTCAAATGAGATCAAGAAAATAAAGGAAAAATAGCAAAGGGAAGAAAGTTTTGGAGGGGCTGGAAGGATGGTAGGCGGCAGGAAGATGGTTGCAAACACCAGGAAGAAGAACTCTCAAACCCCTTTATGCACACAACAGGGTAATCACACAAAGCAATATAAGAACTCAAGGTTTATTTCATATCAAAAATCTCCCTTCATACAAGAGGCTAGGGTCCCTTAACCTTGGGCCCCAAGTAAGGGTACAATTGACATTACATAAGAATCCTTTTCCCTCTCAAGCCTTAGCTAGAAAATAAGGAAACATTAGGTAGAAAAAATCCCTAAAAATTCTCTTGACTTGGCCAACACTCCAAGGATGCCTAGGGGGGCGTGTTGGGCTTCTAAGAGCAGTAAGGGGCCAGCCCAAAGGGGATTGGGCACATGGGTTTGGGCCTCTGGAAGCTGGGGTGGCCTGGTAGCCATGTAGCAGGAATATTCTCTAGTATCTTGCTTCTTAGGGGCTTGGGCTTGGCATCTGGGCTTGATTTCTTTGGGCTAGGATGCAGATGGACCTCTAAAATCATGGATTCCTTGGTCTATGAATATACTTTGGCATCTGGAAGGGAATCTGGGCATCTGGAGGGCATCTGCAAGGAATCAGGGTTTTTGATTTTCCTCTTGGAGTCTTCAAATCTTCGAGCTGGGTTGGGCTTGGGCTAAACTTCCATGTCTTCAATCTAGTTGAACTTGGTCTTCACATGTATGATGTGGTCTTGAGTCTTCAGTATGCTTGGACAGGACTCAAAAAAATAAAATTAGCTCAACATGAGCTGACTAGCATTGGACTGAACTAGCTCAACATGAGCTAATTAGTACAGAACTGAAAAAACAACTCAAAAGACACAAATAACAACTAAAATAGACTCAGATGGGCTAAGCCCTTATTATAGATGGACTCATAAATTATTGATCAATTCATAGAGGGTTAAAAAGCCTCTGTCTTATTCTGGTGCCTCCGGTGTCCCCACCAACATTCATGACATCATAATGTATTCATAACCATACACATATGACATGAAATTCATTCCATCATTCGAGCATATTAACCCTAATATGCATACCATAATCATGATTGTAATATCAATATGTTCACCTCACTTGCTCATAGGATATGGCCACAGCGGCAACCCTACATGCTAAAGGAAACCACATTGAATAGCAAGAGAGGGCCTTCAAACTCTAATTAACTACTATGACCAGACGGCCATGGTGACTAACCCAATCCGAAGCAGTAACAAGGATATAATATATTTCATATTTAATTTAAACAATTATGCATCACTTGATGGCATAATAAGCAATCATTACTGTTACGGTAGTAAAAAAATCCATTCGGCCCTGACACAATGTCCTCCTTAGTGGCTGACGTGGCCATGTACTTCTCCACCTAGGCCCCACCTCGGCCATGTACTTCTCCACCTCGGCCCCACCCCGGCCATGTACTTCTCTACCTCGGCCCCACCTCGGCCATGTACTTCTCCACCATGGCCCCATCTCGGCCATGTACTACTCTAACTCGGCCCCACCTCGGCCATGAACTTCTCCACCTTGGCCATTCACCTCGGTACCTCAGCCCGTGCCGGTCAAGCTCGGCAAGCCTGCACGGAGTTCTTCCACTCGTGCACCCCGCCCGTGGCAGCCAAGCTCCAGTTCAGCTCTTCCGCCCGTGCACTCCACCCTAGGTGGCTCGACTCCAGTTCAGCTCTTTCGCCCGTACGCTCCGCCCGCAGTAGCCCAGCTCCAGTTCAGCTCTTCTGCCCGTGCGCTCCAGTCGTGGTGGCCCGGCTCCAGCTCAGCTCTTCCACCCGTGCGCTCCGCCCGTGTCGGCTTGGCTCCAGTTCAGCTCTTCCGCCCATGCACTCTGTCTGTGGCGGCCCGGATCCAGCTCAGTTCTTCCACCCATGCGCTTCGCCCGCGATGGCCCGACTCCAGTCCAGTTTTTTTGCCTATGGCATGCCCGTGGCCCAAGTCCTCACCCGTGGCAAGCCTATGCCAGGCTCACGCCCATGGCAAGACCGGGCACCAAGCCCGTGCCAGGGTCATGCCAGTGCCAGGGCATGACCCTGCGCTATTCCAACTCGCCTCCGCTCCGTGCGACGCGCCCCCATGCCAGTTTGGTGAATCCACGCCCGGTCTGACTTAGCTCGGTGGGACTCCACTCGATCCAGTGCTCTCGCGCCTCAGGGCTTGCCCAATCCGGTGGGACACCTGCTCCAATTTGACGATCGGTGCCCCAGGACTGCTCCATGTAGCGCACCTCGGCACTCCCACACTCCAATCCTGTCTCAGCCAGCTCTGATGACCGGTCGCCCATAGGGGTCCGCACCCTGGCTCTTCCCGCTCCGGTGCCCGATCGCCTGCAGGGGTCCGCACCCCGGCTCATCTAGCTCCAGCCCCCGGTTGCCTGCAGGGGTCCTCACCCCAGCTCCTCGCCAGTGCCTGTCCACCTTGCCTCTGCGCTAGATGCCCGGTTGACTTCGGCTCCGCCTCCGCCCGTGGCACACCCAGCTATGGTTTGGCTCGCCCACACACACCAGCACTCCTCCGCCTGTACACTAGGCCTGATAGGATGCCCACACTAGTTCAGCTCCGCCCGCATGGAGTCCCGCTCACAGCTCCAAAGCGGAGCTCTCCGATCTGGTGCGGCTTGCCCAGCTCTATCTGGCGCGCCTCCATCCAGTCCAGCCATGCCCGTAAAGGCATGGCACAGTTCAATACTAGTCCGCCTCCGTGCACGATCAAGATGCCCGACATGCATGGCGCCTAGTCCGGCATGCTCGCGTACCCAGTTCAGCATGCCTGCGCACCTAGTCCGGTAGTGCCCGGCACGGCGCCTTCCGCCCGCACCTCAGTCCACGTGTGTGGAACCCTCGCACCTTGCACCTTGGACCGTGTGCATGGAGGGCCTTGACCTGCATCGTCTCGATCCGCATGCCATGATTCATCTAACATCGTCTCAGGTACATTTCTCAAAGTGCTGGTACGATGGCAGTCCGACATGTAAAATCATCGTCCCTAGTATGCCTCCTACAAGAAGGGCTATATTAAAGCCACCAGGACATAATTTATACCAATCAGGAAGGAGTGCCCCAGCCAAGGTATTATGCTCCTTCACTAACTTCCTGAACCACCCAGAAGAAGGAGGTTCACCAACCCATCTAAACCTCTCAGGCCAGTAGAAGCCTCACATGCCTATGCCGAGGAGAACTCATCTCTTTGAACACCAAGAATTGCTCATCTACATAAGACTAGTATGAAGAGGTAAGAGGGGGTAAGAGAGCTGAAAGTCTCTCTTAAGTCCTGCATTATCTTCCATTTATCTTCTATTTTTATCATCCTCTAGAAGTAGAGAGTTCCCCAAGCTCTTTACCTCAGAGGTCTTCTGTTCCTCTCGATCGTCTCACAAACTTGATCATCGGAGTGTCTTTGCCGGAATCCTTGGCCCATGTCTTCCCTGTTTTGTAGGTCCGCCCAATGGAGGGAGCCGATCCACAAGGCCGGGGTCCGAGCGCCAAGCAGGAAGGACCCGACATGCCAGAGCTATGGGCCATGATGATCCAGGCGGCAACACATTGGCGCGCCAGGTAGGGGGCAGATCAGAGCTCCTCAATAGGTAGGGGGCAGGAGGATGGGGGCACGGAAGCTCCCCCCTCTCGAGACTCCAAGAAGTGGTCACAGGCTCCCACAAAAGAAAAAGACAAAGGAGATCTATTCATGCTCGTGGTCACATAAAAGCACCAGGCACTTCCCATGCAATGGAGATCTATTCTTTCGTTCAACGGAGTCCTCTACTCCCACGCAGCGGAGCTCCCCCTCCTCCATGTAATGGAGCCTTGTTCTCCCATGCGGTGGAGTCCTATCCTTTCCCAAGGTAACCCCTTTTTATGTTATCCTTGCAACAAAAAAAATTGTGTTTCAGTACTGCAGGGAGAGATCCTACATCATCATCGACGGAGCCCTGTTCTCGCATGCTACGGGCTCTCTCCCATATAACAGAGCCTTGTTCTCTCATGCAACGGAGCTCTCTCCCATGCAACGGAGCTCTCTTCCATGCAACAGGATCTCATTCCTCCCATGCAACGGAGCTCTCTCCCATGCAACAGAAGCTCCCTCCAATGCAACGGAGCTCTCTCCAATGCAACAGGATCTCATTCCTCCCATGCAACGAAGCTCCCTCCCATGCAACGGAGCTCTCTCCCATGCAACAAAAGCTCTCTCCCATGCAACGGAGCTCTCTCCCATGCAATAGGATCTCATTCCTCCCATGCAGCGGAGCTCTCCCTCATGCAACGGAGCTCTCTCCCATGCAACGAAAGCTCTCTCCCATGCAATAGAGCCTCAAGCTCCCGGCAATAGGACCTCTTCTCCTCCCATGCAACAGAGCTTCCTCCCATGCAACGAGGTCTTCTCCCCCCATGCAATGAAGCCTCATGCTTCCATGCAACGAGCAGAGTCTCATTCTCTCATAAGATGGTGGTCGGCAAATTTAATTCTGGCTTTCTCAAGGAAGAAATATATTTTTATTTTTTCATATGATCGGAGCTCAACGGGTAACCCCTTTCTCTGCTATATTTATAACATGAAAAACTATGTTTCAGTTCTATAGGAAAGGTTCCTGTACCACCATTAAGGGCAAGCTCAACAGCCTGTCAGAGCCAGTCACTGCTAGAAAGAATTCTTGACAAAGGCCAAAGCCATGAAGCTCTTCATTGAGCCTCGCATCTACCGCCTGACTCTCATTCAAAGATGTCCATGGGAAGCTCTAGAGGTTCAACCATTTGTGGCTCGCCTCCTAGCATGCCGAACGAGCGGTTCTGCCACCTCATGAATGATGTAAGAGTCCCTCCTCAATAATTAAAGTTCTTCTTTGGTATAACTTTGTTCTTCACCATATAGGAACTTGCCCGTCTGACTCCAAGTCAGGCGAAGTTAAAAGCTAAAGTCAAGCCCCTTGATTCAGCCGACCTAAAGTCAAGCCACTTGATTTAGCCGAGCTGAGGTCAAGTGGAGCCAAGCTGAAGTCAAGCTCTTCACCGAGCCCTGCATCTATCGCCTAGCTCTCATCTGGAGATGTCCATGGATAGATCTGGAGGTCCAACCATTTGTGGCTCACCTCCTAGCATGCTGAGCAAGCGGCTCTGCCATCTCATGAAGGATGTAAGAATCCCCCCTCAATAATTAAAGTTCCTTTTTGGTGCAACTTTGCTCTTCATCATTACAGGAGCTCATCCGTCCGACTCTGAGTCTGGCAAAGTAAGCCCATAATTCATTCCGGCACGAAATCCCGGAGTCTAGTCCAGATGAAAGCCCAGAACCCAGTTCTGGCACAACAACCCAAAGTCTAGTCCGGATGGAAGCCTGGAACCCAGTTCTAGCACAAAATCCTGGGCTCCAGTCCAGAAGATACCGCGGAACCCAGTTTCAGCATGAAATCCTGGGCTCCAGTCTGGAAGATGACATGAAACCTAGTTCCGGCATGAAATCCCGGGCTCCAATCCAGAAGATGCCATAGAACCTAGTTCCAGCATGAAATATTTGGATCCAGTTCAGAAGATGGAACGGAACCCAATTCCGGCATGAAATCCCGAGCTCTAGTCCGGATGGAAGCCCGGAACCCAGTTCCGGCATGAAATCCTGGGCTCCTCCCCGGAAGATGCTACGGAACCCAATTCTGGCATGAAATCCTAGACTCCAGTCTAGGAGATGCCACGGAACCCAGTTCCAGAATGAAGGCCTATACTTCGATCCAGATGTAATCCCTCATGTTCATTTGCCAAGATGGCTCCCCCGAGGTCGAGTGTTGCTTCCCCGAGGTCGAGCGTTGCTTCCCCATGGTCGAGCATCTGGCCAAAGTTAAACTCCTGCTCTTTGGATTCCTTTGCCAGGATGGCTCCCCCGAGTTCGAGCATGGCTCCCCCAAGGTCAAGCATCTGGCCTGAGTCAAACTTCTGTCCCTTGGGTTCGTCTGCCAGGATGGCTCCCCCGAGGTCGAGCATCTGGCCGGAGTTGATTTCTCTCTCTCCTACTCCTTTGGCTTCTTCAGCTAGGATGGCTCCCATCTTCCAGCAACTTCAATGCCTTCATTAAAGGTTCCGATAGATACTCTGAGCTTGGCCACGGTGACATATACCCGGTCATATATGTATGCGTCCAAGTTGTACACCTCATCAACCTCTTCCTCCATTGTACCACCTTCTATCTGGTCCAAGAGGAGTAAGACTGAAGTGCCAGCACCATCATAACGCAACTAATTTTAGGTTGAAGTACCTACAAGTATGTAAGTTTCAAAAACATCACCTTTCATTTTGTTTTGCAGGCCACTCCCTGTTCACAAAGAGGACAGGCAGACTCGATGCCTTCATCAAAGTTCTTAAAGATCGATGGCTAACCTCCAGTAAGTTCAGTTCCATCCAGTAACTGACTTCTTGTAGCCAGTGCAAAACTCACTAAGGTGCAGAGCCAAATGGATAATGGTACTTCCTTTATCCAAAATGTTGATGTTTTGGACTCAAAGAGTGGGGGCATCTATTACAGTGGTAAAAAATTCCATTCAACCCTGACACAACATCCTCCTTGGTGGCTGACATGGCCATGTACTTCTCCCCCTCGGCCCCACCTCGGCCATGTACTTGTCCACCACGGCCCCACCTCGACCATGTACTTCTCCACCACGGCCCCATCTTGGCCATGTGCTTCTCCAACTCGGCCCCACCTCGGCCATGAACTTCTCCACCTCAGCCATTCACCTCGGCACCTCAGCCAGTGCCGGTCTAACTTTGCAAGCCCACACAGAGTTCTTCCGCTCATGCACCCCGCCCATGGTAGCCCGGCTCCAGTTCAGCTCTTCTGGCTGTGAGCTACGCCCGAGGCGGCCTAGCTCCAGTTCAAGTCTTTCGCCCGTGCGCTCCGCCTGTGGCGGCCCGACTCCAGTTCAAGTCATTCGCCCGTGCACTCTGCCTACGATGGCCCGGCTCCAATTCAGCTCTTCCATCCGTGTGCTCCGCCAATGGCGGCCCGGCTCTAGCTCAGCTCTTCCACCTATGCGCTCTGCCCGTAGCGGCCCGGCTGCAGTCCAGCATTTTTGCCTGCGCACGCCCATGGCCCAGCTCCTCACCCGCGATAAGCCTGTGCCAGGCTCGTGCCCGCGGCATGCCCGAGCACCAAGCCCATGCTAAGGTCACGCCCGCGGCATGCCAGTGCCAGGGCACGACACCGCACTAATCGAACTCACCTCTACTCCGTGAAACGCACCCCCGTGCCAATTCGGCGAACCCACACCCAGCACAACTCAGCCCGGCAAGACACCACCCGGTCCGGCACACCCGTGCCTTAGGGCCAGCCCAATCCGGAGGGACGCCTACTCCAGTTCGGCGATCAGTGCCCCAGGACCACTCCGTGCAGCATGCCTCGGCACTCCCATGCTCCAACCCCAGCTCAGCCCATTACGGTGCCCAGTCACCCGCAGGGGTCCGCACCCCAGCTCAGCCCGCTCCGGTGCCCGGTCGCCCGCAGGGGTCCGCTCCCTGGCTCAGCCTGCTCCAGTGCTCGGTCACCCACAATGGTCCGTACCCCGACTCAGCTCTCTCTGGTGCCCGGTTGCCCGCAGGGGTCCGCACCCCAGCTCCTCGCTCGTGCCAGTCCACCTCGCCTCCATGACAGACACCCGGTAGACTCCAGCTCCACCTCTACCCACGGCACACCCAGCTCCGGTCCAGCTCGCCCGCGCACAATGGTACCCCTCTGCCCGCATGCTCGGCCCGGCAGGATGCCCATGCCAGTTTGGCTCTGCCCGCACGGAGTCCCACTCGTACCTTCGAAGTAGAGCTCTCCGGTCCGGTCCGGCATGCCCGGCTCCATCCGACACGCCTCCATCCGGTCCGGCCATGCTCGTACAAGCATGGCACGATTCAGCACCAGTCCACCTCCGCTCATGGTCAAGATGCCCGGCATGTGTGGTGCCCAGTCTGGCATGCCCGCGTGCCTAGTTCAGCACGGCAGCTTGCCATGTCCGGTAGCACCCAATGGGGCACCTTCCGCCTGCATGGAGTCCGGCTCCAGCCCCAGCTCCGGCTCCATGAACACCCGGTGCTTCGCTCCAGTGGGTTCCGCCAACGTGGAGTGGTTAATGCATCTCGGTCCGTGCACATAAGGAGATTGCTGCCATGCACCTCAATCCGCATGTGTGAAACCCTCGTGCCATGCATCTTGGACCGTGTGCATGGAGTGCCTTCACCTACATCATCTTGATCCGCATGCCACGATCCATCTAACACCATCTCAGGTACGTTTCTCAAAGTGCCGGTACAATGGTAGCTCGACAAGTAAAATCACTGTCCCTAGTGCATCTCCTATAAGAAGGGCTATATTAAAGCCCCAAGGACATAGTTTGTACCAATTAGGAAGGAGTGCCCCACCCAAGGCACTATGCTCCTTCACCAACTTCTTGAACCACCCAAAAGAAGGAGCTTCACCAACCCATCTAAACCTCTCAGGCCAGTAGAAGCCTCACTAGCCTATGCCAAGAAGAACGCGCCTCCATGAAAACCAAGAATTGCTCATCTACATAAGACCAGCATGAAGAGATAAGAGGGGGTAAGAGAGCTGAAAGACTCTCTTCAGTCCTGTTTTATCTTACATTTATCTTCTATTTTTATCACCCTCTGGAAGCAGAGAGTTCCCCAATCTGTCTACCTCAGAGGACTTCTATTTTCCTCGATCATCGGAGTGTCTTTTCCAAAATTCCCAGCCTAGGTCTCCCCTGTTTTGTAGGTCCGCCCGACGGAGGGATCTAATCCATGAGGCCGGGATCCGAGCACCCAGCGGGAGGGACCCGACGTGCTGGAGCTACGGGCCACAATGATCCAGGCGACAACAATTACTAATTGCATACATCATACATGATAATATGCATTATCATATACTCTTTCAATAGTATGCATCATACTATGAATTATATTAACATGATCATATTATCATTCACTATATAAGTGAACCCTAATTAGTGGCATTCATCAAATTACAATATATGATCATCTTCACTATCACATAAGCATACTCAATTGACCATTAATTGAATGAAATAAGAGGGCTTCGATATCACTGTTGTGTTTTGGTGATGCAGTGGAAGCATGGATTTCAAAAATTTTCATTTTGAAAATCCAAACATCTTGAAACCCTAAGCCCAAGATCCCTTATTCATTATAATTAACAAGTCATGCAATTAGGGTTTGGAAAAATACCTGGAATACTAATTCCTTCTTCTTTCTACTAGGCACACAAGTGCATGCCCCCCAGAGATAATCTACACAGGAATGGAACTTATGAAGCACTCCTTAGTATGTTGCTTAAACCATTGGAACTCTTCTGATGGCTTTTCTTCCTTTAGCAGCCTCTCTTTTCTTGCTCAGACCCTTGCCCTATAGTAGAGCACTATGAGCCTTCTACAAATCCTCTCTTCACTCTCTTTTTCACTTCTTAAATCTCTTCCTAAACCCTTATCTTAAAACGGTAGGCTTGTCTTAAGACAAAACTTAAACAATAATAAGGGAGGGACAAGACAAGGATAATGTGTGATCGGGATCTAGGGCAGGTCCGGATATTTTTTTCCATTTTTCTCTTATTTTCTCACTTTTTTTTATTTATCCTATTCCCGCTATTCCACTTATTCCTGCTATTCCAACTTTATCCCGATCTTATTCCCAATTTATTCCTACAATATTCCATCTTCTCCCATGAATTTTTTTTAAAACTTCCGAACCCTAGAAGCCACCCCCTCCAGCCCCAGATTCGAGCAGCCCGAGCCCCGGCCGCCCCCGCCGGACCGCCGCCGACACTCACCGACCACTGCCCTCATCGGAGAAGCCACCGCCCATGCCCGTGGGAAGACGAATAGACGCGGAGGAGTCCACCCGCCATGGCCCACTATCGCCGCTACCGCCGCCGCCGCCGGCCTACTACCCGTCGCCATTCCTGTCGCCCCTCGAACCTAGCAGGGCCACCGGTCGGGTCCGCCGCCACCCACGCCCGTGGGAAGATGAACGGACGCGGGAGGCGTCCGTCCGCCCACATGCACGCCTGCGCCGCCGCCGCCGTTGCCGCTTGTCGCTGCCGCCCGCACGTCCGTCGGCCACCATCCTGCCAGCCCCAGCCTCCCCCACCATCCACCGGCTACGCCGGTGCTCTGAGGTCTCCCACGGTCGTGGGAGACCAAACGGCACGCCCTAGGATGTGCCGTGCCATTCTTATGCCACCTCGCTCGCAGCCCGCCGCCAGCCATCCGTCACTCGCCGTCCACCGACCCATCCACCACCCGATTCCCGGCCGTTCGCTGGTGCCCTACCAGAGACCGTTCTTCCCTTCCATGATCGTGAGATGTATTGCACGGATTTCAAAGCAGTCCCATTTTCATAGCAGCATGCTTTCTAGAGCATATCATCAAGCTAACATGCTTCTCAGAGCAGATCAGCACCACTTTTGATGCAATATGAATTTTGATGTAATTTATTTTTCTTTTTTAGTTTTGTTAGAGGCTAAAAAATTGAGGGTTTTGGTTTTTCTATATAAAGGCCCCCTCTCCCCCTGTATTAATCAGAGATTTGATATAAATTTTTGAAGTTCTCCATTGGTTCCAGTTTTGTGCTGAAGATCGTTTGCCTTCGTTCCCTACTGTGTGGATAATGGGTTCGTTAGGGGGTGTGAGAGTCCTACTTTGTGGATGATGGGTTCAAGCACCCTAGTTATCCCCTATTTCATATTCCTTATCCCCTCGCGTCCTTTGAGAGTCATTCTAGCGCATCTATGAGAGAGCTCTACTTTGTGGATGATGGGTTCGATGAGAGCTCAGGGTAGCTGGTGCTTTGATCCTTCGGGAGGGTAGCTATGTGCTTTGATCCCTCGGGAGGGTAGCTTTACGCTTTGACCCCTGACTTCTGTGTGCGTTTCCCCGTTAGAGTGAGTCCTAGAGCCATGAGTTCCAGTTCCCAGTCTCCCATCTCCGTTAGAGTGAGTCCTAGAGCCATGAGTTCCAGTTCCCAGTCTCCCATCTCCATCCTTCCTTCGCCACCTCCACCAAAAAAATTGAAAACCAAAAGAGATAAGCTGTTTTAGGATTTTAGTTTCAGTGTCACCCTAGTCCCGGGAGGCTTCTTAGCCCTCTCACGGTCCTAGTTTGTTAGGTGTCTTTCCCTTTCCCAAATAATCCAGGTTATATCGATTTTCATCCCGCATCAATTTTGGTATCAGAGCGAGTTGTGGATTAGGGTGTGCTCCATTTTTTCAAACTCGACGGAGTTAATTTCTTTGCGATCGAGGAGAATGATAGGGATCTAGGGCAGGTCCGGGTATTTTTTTCATTTTTCTCTTATTTTCTCATTTTTTTTTATTTTTCCTATCGCCGCTATTCCACTTATTCCTGCTATTCCACCTTTATCCTGATCTTTTTCTCGATTTATTTCTACACTATTCCATCTTCTCTCATGAATTTTTTTTAAAACATCCGAACCCTAGCCGCCACCCCCTTCGGCCCTAGATCCGGCCACCCGACCCCAGGCCATCCCCGCCGGACCACCGCCGATGCTCATCGGCCCTCGCCCTCACCTGAGAAGCCGTCGTCGCCGCCCACGCAGTTGGGAAGATGAACGGACGCGGAGGCGTATGCCCGCCATGGCCCATGGCCACCGCTGCCAGCGCCGCCATAGGTTTGCTGCCCGCCACCGTTCCCGCCACCCACCAGCCCTCGCCCGGTCGCCGGTGGGGTCCGCCGCCAACCACACCCATGGGAAGAAGAACAGACGTGGGAGGCATTCGTCCGCCCACATGCGCCCCTGCACCACCGCTGCCACCATTACCGCCTGCCTCCGTCGCCCGCACGTCCGCCGGCCACCATCCCTCTGGCCCTGGCCTCCCCCGCCGTCCACCGACCACGCCGGCGCTCTGAGGTCTCCCACGATCGTGGGAGACCAAATGGCATGCCCTGGGGCATGCCGTGCCATTTTTGTGCAGCCTCGCCCGCAGCCCATCACCAGCCATCCGCCGCTCGCCAGCCCTCCATCGCTCACCAGCCCGTCGCCACCCAATTCCCGTCCGTCCGTTGGTGCCCTGCCGGAGATTGTTATTCCCTTCCACGTCTGTGAGATGTGTTGCATGATTTTAGAGCAGTACGTTTTCTGGAGCAGATCATAAAGCTAACACGCTTCTCAGAGCTGATCAGTACCACTTTTGATGCAACACAAATTTTGATGTAATTTATTTTCATTTTTTAGTTTTCTTAGAGGCTAAGAAATTGAGGGTTTTGGTTTTTCTATATAAAGGCCCCCTCTCTCCCTGTAATAATCAGAGAGATTTGATATAAATTTTTGAGGTTCTCCATTGGTTCCAGTTCTGGTCTGAGGCCCATTTGCCTTCGTTCCCTACTGTGTGGATAATGGATTCGTTGGTGGGTGTGAGAGTCCTACTTTGTGGATGATGGGTTCGAGCACCCTAGTTATCCCCTATCTCATCTTCCTTATCCCCTCGTGTCCTTTGAGAGTCATTCTAGCGCATCTATGAGAGAGCCCTACTATGTGGATGATGGGTTCGATGAGAGCTTAGGGTAGCTGGTGCTTTGATCCCTCGGGAGGGTAGCTATGTGCTTTGATCCCTCGAGAGGGTAGTTTTATACTTTGACCCCTGACTTTCTCTGTGCATCTCCCCGTTAGAGTGAGTCCCAGAGCCATGAGTTCCATATCCCAGTCTCCCATCTCCATCCGTCCTTCACCACCTCCACCGAGAAAATTGAAAACCAAAAGAGATCAGCTATTTTAGGGTTTTAGTTTCAGTGTCACCCTAGTCCCGGGAGGCTTCTTAGCCCTCCCACGGTCCTAGTTTGTTAGGTGTCTTTCCCTTTCCTAAATAAACCAGGTTACATCGATTTTCGTCCCGTATCAGTGTGGCAGAGTGTGAGTGTAAGAATGCAAGAAAGAAAGGATTTGTGTGATCTATCGCAACAAATACCAATGGCTATTTATAAGAGAGGGGATGGCACCAGATAAGCCTTCTCATCAGCCTTTGATCTGTTAATCAACAGATCATATAAGATCCTTCATGAAGAAGGAGTCTTATCTTGAGAAGTCAAGACTTTTCCTATGCCAAGAGACATATTCCTGTCTCTTCAAGTTTCCAGCCAACTTTTCTGCTTGCCACATGGCAATGACCGGTTGTAGGAAGGCCAAGGAACGTGGCTTTCGAATGAGAAGCATTGGTGATTTAAAGGGACTTAAAGTAGAAGGACTATGCTTACTTGAATTAGTGCTAAAGTGAAGAGACGCGACTCTTCACATTGCGCCAACTTCCTTCCACGCCATCTTTCCTTTATTTGACCAGTCAAAAAACATGCAATATGGGTGTCATATGAAAGAGGATGAAAATTAGTTTATCACCTTATAAGTGATTAACAAGCAGAAAGACTCTTGTTCCTTCTGCACCCCTTTAATTGCCAACCCTTTCATTAGGCGCCAAGAGTCCTTCCAACTTAGGACTCTCCAAATAATCAAGACAAAAGCTGAATAAATTTGGATAAAACCAGATAATTGTTGCCCCACTTTGGACTCAACCCAATCTAGGATTTCCTTAAATTGGTTAGCCCATTAAGCAACCTTTAGACCCAATTCGATTTGGGTTAGGAGTTAGGTTAGCATACACATGCTATTATGTAATCTAGCTAACCAATTAGGATCCTATGACCCTAATAAAATGTCAATTGACTTTCTATGACAATTCCCTAATATGTGTAACCCTTTGGATTCCATATCTAACTAGCAATAGGTCTAGGTCTAAGCCATTTCGATCTAATCAAACCTAATTAACCTAATTAGGTGAAATTGAGCTGACCAAAGTTACCAATTCGAACCAACTTTCGAATTGACTCATGAATCCAATCGAATTGATTCATGAAAACCTACAAGACATTATTGATGTCTAGCAATGTATTATGCCTACTCGGAAGACGAGGAATTTGATAAAAAGTATCAAAATACTATTTAGCAAAAAGTTACTATGCAATTCAATCGTTCGATCTCCTTGTAACCCGATTAAGTGATGGGCATGAATAAATGTCAAACCTTAGAACTTAATCATTTTGAATCTCAATTTGATAATGAATACTCGATCGATGAAAGATTAGAAACACTATCCAATCTCATCCTATTTTGATCAAAGACTTCTTGAGTCATCATTCGAAGAGATCACACGGGATAACTTCTCCTATTATTAGGAGTGATCAATTTCTTATTGACTAACTCATTACCTTCATACACAATCCACCATATCCAGAAATATCCTATACATGACTTAATTGCCATGAGTGACTATGCACCAAATATGGGTTCATGTGCATAAGATACTATGGTAGTCTCAGGTCTAAGGATCACATGCATAACTCCTACAAAGAGAACATTCTTTTGACAAGTAAGTAAGATTTCCATTTGATGTTCTCTTATCGGATCAGTTCAGTGGACTTATAACCTAATGAGCACCCTCATCCTTGTATTAGTGTCTCTACACAAGTGGTTGTGAGACCAACCACCCTCTCCATTGAGTATACATATGATGTGCTAGTCTTTTCGGATTCATCAATCCCCAAATCAATTATCCAATGACTAGGAACATTTTAGATTAGGGTTTATAGGAACTTAGTTATCACCATTATTATCTCTATCATAACCCTAATTCCATTACCCTAACCTCTGGGGTTCATCATAATCTTGATAAGATGCAGCAGTATGATAAATCAAAAGATGCCTTTTATTGATAAATAATATCAACATGAGTTGGAAGATCATAGAAATGCCCTTACAATGATTGGCTTTTAGGACACCGTTCTTTCACTCATGTCTATTGGAAATACATATGAGCATTATAGAAATCATCACCTAAAAATTGATATGGAACCCTCAAAAAACAAGGGATCCAACAAGTGGGTAGGTACAAATGGTCCCGTGATTTTTATGCACTACCATAAAATTATGGATGTTTGTCTTAGAATCTTTCCAAGTAAAAAGAGTAGGGCCCCACAGCACATTGACATTCCACAATGTCAATAATTTTTTTTGGACTAATATATAAATATAAATTTTACAGGATCCAAACTACAAAAGGACTAATTTACAATATCAAAAAATCTATGGGGCTAAATGCAAAATGGTCTTTTGGACTAAAATGTAATTATAAGTTTTGGAGGGACTAAATTGTAAAAGTATTTATTTATAATATTAGAAAAAGTGGGGGCCAAAATGCAAAATAGTCTTTTTTTTAATTACGGGTTAAAGGTAATTGGGTTACTGGATCTTGGGTTTAAACCCAAAATCCAAAACCCACCGGTACCTTTTTTGCCCCATAGTCAAACCTAAAAGAAAAAAAATAGAGCTCTCATCAACCAAAAAAACCCCTCCCATGGTTCAACCCCGCTGGTGCATCTGCCGGCGAGATCACCATTGGGGCTGGCCTAGAATAGGTGGTCGTCAGCTTCGATGAGGACACCGGAGGTTGGAACGCCTTTGATGGCCGACGGTACAGGTAAGGCTTTTCATAATTTGTTTTTCATTCTATTATGGTCGACCCAACGGTGGTGATCTGGATCTCCGATCATCGTCGCCGGAAAGGGGAAGGGGGGAATCGACCAGTCATAGAGACCGGCCGGGAAGTCGATCATCAGTGACGGCCCAAGGACTTCCCACAGTTGCTGGCTCCCTTCCATGCCCACTTTGTTTCTTTTTTTTCTGTTTAATGTCGGCCCACCGGTGGTGATCTGGATCTCAGATCACTGCTGCCGGCAGGAGGGTTTGATCATAGAGACTGATCGGAAATGGAGCCAACGGTGATGGCCCAGGGATGGCTGACCGCAGCCTCCACGGTCGCCGCCCTCATCTAAAATATTCCTTTTTGGTTTTTTTTTTTGTTTCTCAGGACTTTATCTTCTTTCTTCTTGGTAGTCACCACGGCCTTCAATGTCGCCGGTCACCCCACAACATGGACGTTGTCCGGCATGCACCGATCCACGGTCGGTAGGGAAAAATAAGATGAAGAAGGAATGTTTTACTTTATTAGATCTAAAGCAATGAAAAATGATGATTCTAATATTTTGAATACCAGGGCTCTGATACCAAATATTGGAAAATTTTGATTGATCCCATGGATCATTGACAGACAAAAAATTAGAACACAAATGTTTAGATAAAATTTTATGGTTTTTATCACATAATCAATATCAGAAAAAGGGTTTACGATACATACCTGTATTCATATAATCCCAAACTTGAAAGTGATGCTCACGTGAACATCAAAGGTAAAGTCCTTCTTTCCAGCATCCTCACGGTAGGTGGCTCATAGATGGAAAAAGTCGTGAGAACAAACTTCACGTAGAATATCATATTATATCGAGGAGTGGAGAGTGGACCTAGCCTATTATTTATAAACAAACCCTAACATGCCCTTCCATCATGGATCAGTTGGGCCAAGGCCTATACTGTACTATCTCAACCATACCAATCTATAGGATGTACTCATAGTTCAAATAATGATCATATAATATTAGGCTCATTATACATCTATTAATATGGATCATAAAATCAATTTGATTTTAATAAAATAAAATTTTAATTAATGTTAATTTAAATTAAAAAAACTTTTTACATAAAAATTCATGGATCGTAAGTAATGGCACATGGACCTCCCGGTTTCTTTCTTGGACTGCATGAACACCACCCATGCGATGGAAAGCTTTGCATGCCAACGTTGATTTCTTTAATGTGTTGACCAAGTCATCCAGGCAAAGCCAATTGTCTTCGTGCATTCATCCCCATGCGTGCTGCTTCCCATACTTGCTTTGTCCACTAAGCTACCGAAATCCAAGTAAAATATTCAATACCATTATAATTTATAAACCCACTTCAATTAAACATTCTTGATACTCGATGCAATCAGGTGGAATGGTCAAGTTATCCCTCGATGCATTGAATGCTTCAACACTTTGCCTTAGGGATAGCAATAAAATTCAAATTCATGGGTACTCAACCTGATCCGATCTGATTGGACCAGGTAGTCAATGCTTTGACTTGGTTTGGATCAGGTTTGGATAAAATCCGAATACTTAATTTTGGATTTGGACCGGGATCGGATACATATACACCCGACCCAAACCCAGCCCAAATTATTTTAATATTTAAATATATATATAATTAATATATATTTTATTAACTATAATTATTAGTTATTAAATTTTAAAATACTTGAACCCTATATCCTAATCATTATATATATATATATTGGAACTTTTTTTTCATCCTATTCTATTCAGGATGAATTCAAAACAAGATCATAATTAATAGTTTACCAACTTCATAATATATTTTTTGATTGAATATGAAATTAAATGTTGTTGAACTAAAAATGTAATTAAATTTTATTTGTTTAATATATATATAATTATAAAATTATAGATAATTTTAAAATTGATAAAAATAAAAAAATATTTAATATGATTCAGTTGGGTTCGGGTCGGGTAAACCCGATTACCAGATACCCAATTAAGATGGGTTTGGATAAAAAAAATCCAGTCCCGATAGTGTTTGGATCGAATTTGGATAATGTATTGAATATTTGGATTTGGATTTAGGTAGTTATTTATCCGATCTGAATCCGGTCCATTGCCATCCCTACTTTGCCAACTTTAATTATAGACTTCACGTGAATTTTTAGATACCTTCCACTTGAATTTCTCATTCCACTTGTAGCCATTTACATATCCTATTTTTAAATTTAAAATTTTCACTTGGTCAACACTTACCAATTCCATATATTTTCTTGTAAATATTATATATACTTTCAAATGGCTTTTACATTTTACAAAATAGTTTAAAATCTATACATTTCAATCAAAAGCCTATTAACTCTTTCTTCAGTACTACAGCTCAGCATATTTTACACGTGCATGGGCTTTTGGTCTAGACATAGAATCGGACTTAGTCCTTTGATTAGATCTAAAGTACCTAAAAGAAAATATAAGAAGTGGCAAATATTAATTAATAAAAATTTAATTTTGATAATGTAGATACATCTTATATAATGTTTGTGCATTAATCACTAATTTTGGTACATATTATTTTTTGTACTTACTATTTTTGGCACCTACTAATTGTTAGCCAAGAAACTTAATTATAAGAATTACAATGCAATTAAACTAATTGGGTTTAATAAATCAAGTTAGACCTAAATTATGATTGATAATTTTTTCGAATTCAATATGAATTGGACTTGAATTGGATACGAATTGAACCATATTTGAACCCAATTAACTTGGACCCTAAATCTAATTGGATTAGGTTCAAACCCAATTAAATGGTGCTTAAGAAACCTTGTGGGGTGCTATTTTTGGTGCTCCCTTGTGCGTGCATGCAAGATGAGATGAGAAGCCCAACTTTGGTTCCTCTCTTTTTTTTTTTCTAGGGACTTTCTTTCTAGATAAAGATAAAACTGTATCTTTTTTGAATAAGGATTAGGACTCTTATTTTTTTGGATTTTTCGGCATTGGAATTCTTCTTTATGTGACAAAGAACCAGAGGCAGTGCACCTGGTTTTTTTCACCCCATCTCTTCCACCATGCCAAATCTTTCCTTGTTCCTTTTCAAATTTGAATGATATTCAAATATACTTGGGTTCCTATCTTGCTGGACATGAGGTTATCTATATGTGGCATGAGTTTTTTGGGCGTGGATTTCAGTTTGTCTGAAAATAAAAATAAGAAAGAAAAACCGACATATCATGTTCTTCTCGTCGCTATTGTATTACCATCGCTTTTTGTTCCTATGTTTTATTTAATTTGTGAGGTGATCAGATGTGATCTAATCTAATGATGTGTGATCTAGAAATTGGCATGATCGGGAGGGTTTTATTTTGTGTGACAAATATAAAATCAAAAAGAATAGTGGGCATGATGAGACTCTCCCATCTCATCTATTCCATCATGCTGCAGCCTTTTTCTCTCTACCACCCTTTCCATGCTTCTTCTTCCTATTCGACACCATGATGTTGACTCTGATCTTGATTTTGATAATTGACAAAATACTTAAGTGTAAATGAGTACTATTTTTAAGTGTGTTTATCAGATCTTGGTACTCATCCATGTTGAATGAATAAATACATATTTTTAGTTAAAGAAAGTCCTTAAATTAATGAAAAATCAAGTTATGGACTTTGGAATATAAGAAAGAACTTTGAAGAGCTCAAAACTTAAGTTTGGACAAGTTTCTGCACTATTTCAGTCAAGTGTTGACTCAAGATGTCGACTCATAGAAGTCTGGGCTGATACGTAAAGAAAATTTCAACTGGTATATTGAAGTGTTGACTTATAAAAGTCAACTATCGACTCAAAGTGTCGACTCATTAACAGTGAAGTGTCGACTCAAGGCTTGAGACTAAACAGAAGACAAAACAAGTACATTTCAGGATTCTGGTCAAGTGTCGATACTAAGAGATGAAGTGTCGACTCTTAGGGTCAACTCATGACCTGAAGTATCGACACTTGCAAGTTTGACAGCATAATAATAGCTAGTTATTTTGAAAGCAGAACTTTCCCAACTTGTTTCTAATGGCTATTTTCTCCTCTCTAATGGCTATAAACGGTTATTTAAGTTTTGGAGAGCTATATAATCAATTCAAATTAAATGGAAAACTAATCCTTTGGTGAGATTATTAAATATCTTTCAAGGATTCAAGAGTTGAGTGGTTCATGCCTTCAAGCTTCTAAAAATAAGAGAGTTGATCTAAGTCCACAATATCAAGCTTCATTAAAAGGCTTCAACAAATTGAAGACAAGCTTCTTCAACATCATCCAAGGGCTTCAAAGAGATACTTGCTTTATTTTATAAAGATTTATTGTATTCTTTACTTTCATTCTTACATTGTTGTATCAAAAGTTTTTGGTGAGCCTTAGAAAACCAAGAGGTTGTTGATTAGCCTTTGTGTAAAACCAACATAGGTTGTTGGTGATCTCTTAAAACTAACAAAGGTTGTTGGTCATCCCGTAAAACCAATATAGTTTGTTGGTGAGCTAGCAAAATAACAAGCTTTTTGGTTAGCCATGAAAACTAAGTGGTTGTTGGTTAGCCTAAGTTAGAAAACCAACAAGGGTTTTGACTTGTGAGCCTGGTAAAAACAAGTTAGGCTTGATTAGTGAGCCTAGAAAACTAATCGACTGTAATCTTGGTGATTATAGTGAAATTCCCAAGAAAAACATGGGGAGTGGATATAGGTAACTTGGAGTGCACCGAATCACTATAAATTTATTTTGTTTGTGTGATTATTTTTTTTGTGCATTTACTTTATTAATTTTGCTGCATATTATTTTGAAGCACACAAATACTTTGGCAAAATACAAGCACTTAATTGTAATTAACACATACTTGTTTAGTTCATCATAAATCATTGTAAATAGTTTTATAAAATCCAATTCACCCCCCCTTTTGGGTTGCTTCATCGTTGGGCAACAATTAGTATCAAAGCCCGGAACCTAAAATCGTTGGTATCTAAACTTGGTGATTTGCAAAGAATCCAACGATTTTGAGTTAAAAGATCATGGCAGTGCTAGAAGGTACTTGTTTTGCTATAGGACACGCAATTAAACGACCACCATTTTTTAATGGCACTAATTATACTTTTTAAAAAACTCACATGCGTATCTATATTCAATTTATTAGTTACTATCTTTGGAAAGTTATAGTTAATGGTCATCAAATTCCTTCCATTTTGATTAATGTCATTTTCATTCCAAAGCTCGAGGAGGATTGGAATGAATATGATATTAAGTAATCTGAAATTAATGCTAAAGTAATGAATTTGCTTTATTATGCATTAGACTCTAATGAATTTAATAAGATCTCCACATGCACATTGGCGAAGAAGATATGGGACACACTTGAAATTACTCATGAGGATACTCTTCAAGCGAAAAGTACTAAAATTAATAAGCTTGTTCATTCTTTTGAAATGTTTAAAATGCTACATTATGAATCTATATATGATATGTATACTAGATTTATGACTATTGTTAATAAATTGAAAAGTCTTGGCAAAATCTATACTAATACTGATTTGATTAATAAAATCCTTAGATCTTTGCCAATGTCATACGATGCAAAGGTATCAGCGATCAAAGAAGCCAAAGATTTTGATACCCTGCCTTTGGAAGAGCTTATTGGTTTACTCATGACCCATGAGTAAAATTTATGGCACAAAGAAGTGGTTGCTGATCAAGAGAAGAAAAGGATAATAGCTCTCAAGGCCAAAAAAAATTTAAGGCAATGATGGCAACTTAAAGCAATAGTGAAGATTTTGGTTCAGAGGAAGAAAAAAAAGTTGGCAATCTTTGCTTCATGGCAAATGAGAAAGAGATATGTATTGAAAATGAATATAGATATGTGTTGAAAATGAATATAATTTTATTTTTGATGAATTACATGATGCATTTAATGATCTTGTACATGAATACAAAGTATTAAAAATTGAGAACAAGAAATTAAAAAGACATGTAGTTCATTTTCTCTTTAGAACACCAATCTTGCCAATAAAAATCAAAATTTAAATAAAAAGATTGATATTTTAAAAAGTGATACGAATAATCATTCTAAAGAAAATGAAATTTTAGAAAAAAAAAATTAATTTAAAAGATTTATGTAATAAGTTTTCAAATGAGAAAAATGTTTTATTGAATGAAATAAAAATTCTAACAAGGTCCAAGATTTTTGTATCAAATGATGAGCTTTAAAAAAAAAACAAAAATCTTGAGTGGAGAAACAAGAATTTCTTTGTTGATGCATCTTCCAATTTGACTTGTTGTAGATGTGGTAAATTTGGATATAATACATATCCTTGTAAATTAAAAAAAAATTGGGTTCCAAAAGGAACCATATTTACTAACCCTAAAGGATCCAAGAAAGTTTGGATACCAAAATTATCCACCTAGTTTATTTTACAGGAATATCTCGCAGCCCAACATGAAGAAAGGAAGTTATTGAAAAGTGGCTGTACAAGATAATACAAAGAATGGACAAGCTATTTGGACTAAATGGTAAAGAAAAGATGTTGGCTCCACCAAGTGATTTTGATGAATAACAAAATATTGAGTACATATTGTATTCTAATGAGGATTCCAAGTTGTGAGTTTTCAGGAAGAAAGCACCTCAAAATTCAAAAAAACTTATGGTGTATGGCACGCAATGGCACGGAGCAATTCTCACATATCCGGGCATCCTCTTCATTGAAAAAGGGCTTATAATTGCTTAACTATTATGTGTTTATGCATTTGTGAACTTTATTTTTGATTTCGAGGCTTTTACACTTGAATCTGGATGTTTTCAGTCTCAAGTGTCGACACCTGGACAGTCAAGTGTCGACACTTCAGCATTTGGCAAGGACAAAAATCCTTGGCACACCAAGTGTCGACACCTATATTCAAGTGTCGACACCAAGTGTCGACACTTAGGTTTCAAGTATCAACTCAAGGCCTGAGAATTTTGAAAATACAGAACTTTGTTGATTCAAGGATTTTTGTGTCTAGTGTCGACACCTGTGCATCAAGTGTCGACACTTGAATGTTCAAGTGTCGACTCCCAGAAATCAAGTGTCGACACCTGACAGCCAAGTATCGACACTTGCAGCCTGACAGCTCTAACGGATCTATTTTTCTGGCTTGCAGAAATTGGTTTTCAAGCTCCAAACGGCTATTTCCAATGCTCCAACAGTCACAAACCATTTTTAGAAGGTTTTTGGTGTATTTAATCTCCACCAACCTCATTTTAAAGAAGAGAAGTGAAGGGAAGTCAAGAAAAAGAAAGAGAGAAGTCCATTCAAGAGCATTCAAGTCTACTCAAAAGCTAAAAAGCCAATATTCTCTCCAAACTTCAAATCAAAAGCCTCTTCTAGCTTGATTCCACTGAAAAAGCCTACTAGCTCAACCTTGCTACATTCCAAAAAGAGGCAACTTGAAGAAGAGTGAAGTCAAAGCATCCTTTGAGCTTCAAAGATTCCAATCTACTCTTGAAGAGAGTTTGTTGTAGCTTTTAAATTTAATATCTGTTTTATTGTACATTAACCTTGCTTTCAAGGGTGTCTTGAAAGAAGGTTATTGTGGTTTGTTGGTGAGCCAAAGTGTTAAAACCAACTAGGGTTAACTTGTGAGCCCAAAGACAAAATAAGTGTTTAGGTTTGTTGGTGAGCCTAGGTGATAAAACCAACTTAGGTTTTGACTTATGAGCCTTGTAAAAACAAGTCAACTGTAATCTGGTGTGGATTATAGTGAAATTCCCAAGGGTGGCTTGGGGAGTGGATGTAGGTGCTAGGTTTGCACCGAACCACTATATATCTTGTGTTTGTGTGTGATTGCTCTTTTCCTCTTGCATTCTTTAATTAAGTGCTATCATCTTGCATCTAATTTATTATTGCTCACAAGCACCACTAGACCTTCATTTTATTGTGTTTAATTTTTTTTTAAAGACCCAATTCATCCCCCCTCTTGGGCTCCATTTCTGGGCAACAAGTGGTATAAGAGCACCGGTACTCTCTTGTAGGTCTAAGGATCTTGAGTAAAAGATCATGGCAGCACCAATAGGCATGGGTATTGTTGAAGGTCAAGCTTCAAACCGACCCCCACTTTTTAATGGCACAAATTACACATACTGGAAGACACGCATGCGCATATTTATACAAGCTCTTGATTATAATTTGTGGAGAACAATAGTAAAAAGTCCTCATCAGCCTACAATGATGATTAATGGCATTCTCACCCCTAAAATGGAAGATGATTGGGATGAGAGTGACATTAAGCAAATTGAGCTTAATGCTAAGGCAATGAACCTTTTATTTTGTTCTCTTGATCCTAGTGAGTTTAACAGAATATCAAACTGTCTCTCCACAAAGGAGATTTGGGATACACTTGAGGTTATCCATGAGGGTACACACCAAGTGAAGACCACCAAGGTTAACATGCTAATTCACACTTATGAAATGTTTAAAATGGAACCTACTGAGTCTATCAGTGAGATGTATACTAGGTTCACAAACATTGTGAATGGCATGAGAAGTTTAGGAAAAATAATTTCTAACGGTGAACTTGTGAATAAACTTCTCAGGTCTCTACCAGCTTCATGGGATGCAAAGGTCACTGCAATCGAAGAAGCAAAAGATGTCAACACTCTCCCGCTGGAACAACTGTTGGGTTCTTTGATGACATATGAACTATCCCTCAAACAGAAGAACGGAGAGGTGGACAAAAAGAAAAAGACAATAGCATTCAAATCTACTACCAGAGAAGACTCGAGCGAGGACTCTGAAGAGGATGACGAAGAAAATGAAACTGCTATGTTAGCAAGGAAATTTAGAAGGTTTATGAGGAAAAAGAAATTCAATTACAAAAAGAAACCTTTGAAAGGTGAGTCCAGTAAAGAAAAAGATAAGGAAAAGAAGGAGGAGCAGCCCACATGTTTTGAGTGCAAGAAGCCAAGGCATTTCAAGGTAGACTACCCCTTACTAAAGAAAAGCAGAAGAAAGCTAAGAAAGAAGGCCATGATGGCAACCTGGAGTGAAAGTGAAGACTCCAGCTCTGAGGAAGAACAACAAGAAGTAGCAAATTTCTGTCTAATGGCCGATCAAGAAGAGGTATGTTCTGAAACCAAAAATGAATTATCTTTTGATGAGCTTCATGAAATTTTTGATGAACTAGTCATAGAATTTCAAAAATTAAAGTCAAAACATAAAGATTTAAAGAAGCAAAATTTGGAACTAGCTAAAACAAATAACAACCTTTCAAATGAAAATGAATACCTTTTAATACAAAATAAAAATTTAAATGATAAGATTATGGCTCTTGAAAATGAAAAGAATATGTTTGAAAAGAAAAGTAACTTACTTTCGAATGAAAAATTGTCAAGACAAAACAAAGAAATTTTAATGGAAAACAAAAGATATAAAGAAGAAATTGATAAACTAAAACCTTTTGTTAAAAAATTTACTTACAGTTCTGAAAAGTTAAATTTACTGTTAAATAACCAAAGAGCAGTTTTTGACAAAGCTGGATTAGGATTCAGAACTCATAAGAAACAGAAACTCCTTAAAAATTTCTTTGTGCCTGCATCTTCATCAATTACATGCTATACTTGTGGTGCTAAAGGACATAAATCTTACATGTGCAACAAAAGAAAATTAAGAAATACTAAAAAAGTTTGGGTTCCAAAATGAACCAATGCCACTAACCAAAAAGGACCCAAGATGGCTTGGGTACCTAAAGTCTCCACTTGATCTTTATTGCAGGTATGCCTTGCAACCAACAAGAAAAGAATATGGTACCTTGATAGCGGTTGCTCAATGCATATGACAGGAGATGTGGAGCAGTTCTCTTCACTCATATATCAAAATGGTGGCAATGTAACTTTTGGTGATAATAAAAAGGGAAAAATCATCGGTATTGGTAAAATCCATATCACCCCTACCTCTTATATTGATAATGTTTTATATGTTGATGGATTAAAACATAACTTGCTTAGTATTAGTCAATTTTGTGACAAACATTTTAAAGTTGTTTTTGAATCTTCTTTGTGCATTGTTTCTAGTCAGATGATAATGGCATTAAATTCATCGGTCATAGGCATGAAAATATTTATATGGTTGATCTTGATGATCTCCCTATTCAGAAAGGTTAATGTCTAGTGGCAATGGAAGCTAAGATCGATGAAACTAGTTGGCTTTGGCATCGTAGACTAGGACATGCTAGCATGCATTTAATTTCAAAACTTAGCAAAAAGTACTTAGTAAAAGATTTGCCTAAACTCAATTTTGAAAAAGATAAAATTTGCAGTGCATGTCAACTTGGAAAACAAACAAAATCTTCTTTCAAACCTAAAGGAGTAATCTCTACATCTAGACCTTTGGAATTGCTTCATATGGACCTCTTTGGGCCTACTAGAACATCTAGTTTGGGAGGTAAGAAGTTTGGTCTAGTCATTGTAGATGATTTCTCACGTTTTACTTGGGTCATGTTTTTAGCACACAAAGATGAAACGTTTTCTGAATTTATAAGATTTCACAAAAGAGTTTTAAATGAAAAAGGTGTTTCAGTAATTTCTTTAAGAAGTGATCATGGAACTGAATTTGAAAATTCTGATTTTAATAAATTCTGTATTGAAAATGGAATTAATTATAATTTTTCTGCACCTAGGACACCTCAACAAAATGGGATAGTAGAAAGAAAAAATAGAACTCTTGAAGAAATGGCACGCACCATGCTTTGTGAAAATGATTTACCTAGATACTTTTGGGCGGAAGCCATAAATACTGCATGCTATATTTTAAATCATGTTTTAATTCGACCGATTTTAAAGAAAACTCCTTATGAGCTTTGGAAGGGTAGAAAACCTTCAATCTGTTATTTTCATGTTTTTGGTTATCGTTGTTTCATCTTAAACAATGGTAAAGATAATCTAAGTAAATTTGATGCCAAATCAGATGAGGGAGTCTTTCTAGGCTACTCCACATCTAGTAAGGCATACACGGTCTTCAACAGAAGGACACTTGTTGTTGAAGAATCCATTCATGTAGTATTTGATGAAACTAACCAAAAATCTTCAAGAAAAGAAGATGTACTTTTTGATGAATCAGGTAACAAGAAAACTGAAGAAATAAACAATAATGAAGGACTTACCAAGGAACAGAATTGGTGCGGGCACCAGACTCAGAAGAAGACTTCAGAGCTCCATTTGGATCTCTGATTGACATTGCCCGAAAAATTAGGGTTTGTAATAAAGGTTGACCTGGTCAACCAGTTTATTTATTTTATTTATTTCTTGAGTCACCATTTAAATTTTGTTGAGTCATGTTGACTCAGTGCAAGTCCCAATGTGGTTTCAATTTGGTCCAAAATGGTGCCACATTTGTCTTCCAATCAAACCAAGGTCCAAGCAAGTGGAGGCCACACTCCAAGCCACACGCCCAGCCACACTCCGAGCACACGCCAGGGTCCAGGTGGCGCCACAGAGGCATCCCAGTGTCATGGTCCCCACACCCAAAGAAGAAAAAATCAAATTGGAAGCTAATCTAAAGGAGGCGCCCATACCTGCCTATTTTACCTAAGCAAAGAAGGAAGAAAACTTCTCTTGGAGAAGAAATCAAAGAAGGACATCCAATTGAAGTTCAAATCAAAATCAAAGAGCTTAACTTGGAGTGGAAGAAAAGAAGAAATGCCATAAGAAGAGGAGGACTCCAAATCCAAATCCAACTCCAAAGGAGGCGCCATAAAAATTCCAAAAAAAATTCCTTTATGGCCATCCCAATTTTTTTTGAAGTCTTGGTCGACCAAGAGAGGGGGTTTTCTACCTAATCTAGAGGTTGGAAGAGTTTAAACCCACATGGGAATTTGTACAAGCTAGGAGAAAATTTTAGGTCTATATAATAGACCTCTCTTTGTAACTTTGAAAATCAATGAAGAAAATTATTTTTTTGCTATTCTCTTGTGTTGAGTGACCTAGGTTTCTCTTCTTCCGCACTATTCTAAGTGTTGAGCTCCGTGAGGGGGTAATCCGGGTTCCATTGGAGCCTTGAGGAGGTGAGAGATCTCCATCTTTATCCAAAACCCTAGGTTAGCCACTTGAAATCCCAAAACCCTAGCCACCCTTCATTATTTTCAATCCATCAAACCCTAGATCCATCCATCTCCCACGGCCTCTCTCTCTCTACAAGTCCAGGCCATCCACCTTCATCCAGATCCAGTCCGGCTACTTCAGATCCAGAGCAAGTTCCAAGGAAAATCACATCAGCTTCCAGGAGAATCCAGTTTTCAGCAATTTCAATCTTCAAGTTCATCAACCTGGTAAATTCTTTCCTTGACTCTCTGATTCCATCAATTGTTTTTCTTCTCTTCCAGATCTTGAGTTCAGGAGAAGCCAACCCGCCAAAGGACCAGTACTGGAGGATCCATTGCGAAGAAATCTGAATCCGAGGATCCAACAATCTGCTCGGGAGAGTTCTTCCACCGAAATCTGTGAAGATCATTGTCTGGTTAGGTAAACCATCTCTTCTCTTTATTTCTGTTCTGCTGAAAGTTCGGAGCGAAACCCTAGGTCTGGGAGTTTCTCAACCCCCAGCGATCCGTTGCTTCTGAACTACTCTGATACTTTAGTTTCCTTAAAATTGTGCTTTCAATTATCATATTAGTCTCTTTCAATGTTAGGTTAACTTTTCTTTGATTTGAAGCCAACTTCTACAAACATATAAAAACAACAAAAAAATTAGTTAATCTTAATCTACTTCCGCATCGCGTCCCTTTATTTGTTCTGCATCAAGAATGATGATCAAAATACTGACAGAGATCAAGCACAAGGTGATGAAGATACCTCAACTGTTGATCCTTTACCAAAAGAATGGAGGTATGCTCATGGACCCCCAAAAGAACTAATTATAGGTGATCCATCTAAAGGTGTAAGTACTCGATCATCTCTTAGAAATATTTGTGATTACTTAGCTTTTGTGTCTCAAATTGAACCTAAAACTATTGAGGAAGCTGAATGTGATAGTAATTGGATAAATGCTATGCAAGATGAACTTAATCAATTTAAAAGGAACAATATTTGGACACTAGTAGATAGACCTTCAAACATATCAATTATTGGCACAAAATGGGTTTTTCGAAATAAACATGATGAAAATGGAATAGTAATTAGAAATAAAGCTAGACTAGTTGCCAAAGGATACAATCAGGAGGAAGGGATAGATTTTGATGAAACCTTTGTTCCTGTGGCTAGACTTGAGGCAATTAGGCTATTGTTGGCTTTTTCCTATTTCATGAACTTTAAACTGTATCAGATGGATGTTAAAAGTGCTTTTTTAAATGGATTAATTGAAGAAGAAGTTTATGTTGAACAACCCCCTGGTTCTGAAAATTCTGAATTTTCAAATCATGTTTATAAACTTCATAAAGCTTTATATGGATTAAAACAAGCTCCAAGAGCTTGGTATGATCGTTTAAGTTCTTTTCTGCTGAAAAATGATTTTACTAGAGGTAATGTAGATAAAACATTGTTTTTAAAGAAAAAGAATGATGATCTCGTAGTAGTACAAATCTATGTTGATGATATAATATTTGGTGCTACTAATGAATCTCTTTATCGAGATTTTGCAAGTCTAATGCAGGGTGAGTTCAAGATGAGCATGATGGGAGAACTGAATTTTTTCCTCGGACTCCAGATAAGGCAAACCAAAGAGGGGATCTTCATCAACCAAACAAAATATACAAGAGAAATACTCAAGAAGTTTGGGATGGAGAACACTAAGCCATTAGGTACCCCTATGAGCTCTACATGTAGACTTGACAAGGATGAATCAGGTAAGTCAATAGACCAAAAATTATATCGTGGCATAATTGGTTCATTATTATATCTTACTGCCAATAGGCCAGATATCATGTTTAGTGTCTGTATGTGTGCTAGATATCAGTCCAATCCTAAAGAGTCTCATCTTTTGGCTGTTAAATGCATACTTAGATATCTATCTGGCTCAATTGAAATTGGTTTATGGTACTCTAGAGATTCTTCATTTGATTTAATTGCTTATTCTGATGCTGATTTTGCTGGGTGTAAACTTGATCGTAAAAGTACTAGTGGAACCTGTCAGTTTCTTGGAGTAAATTTGATCTCCTGGAGTAGCAAGAAACAAAACTCTGTTGCTCTATCTACGGCGGAAGCCGAATATATAGCAACTGGGAGCTGTTGTGCTCAAATCCTCTGGATCAAACAACAACTCGAAGACTTTGGCATTAAACTAACTAAGACACCCATAAGATGTGATAATACTAGTGCAATCAACTTATCTAAAAATCTTGTGCAATATTCAAGAAGTAAACACATTGAAATAAGACATCATTTCATAAGAGATCATGTACAAAACTCTAATGTAATTCTTGATTTTGTTTGTACTAATGATCAGTTAGCTGATGTGTTTACAAAGCCCTTGAGTGAGGATAGGTTCTGTGTGATTAGAAGAGAGTTAGGTATAATTGATCCATTCTCCTAGGACTCTCTTAGTATCATTTTACCTAGTCCTAAAGCTCAAAACATATTGTTTAAAACCACAAGAAATTTTTCAAAATTTTTCCTAATTTTTTGAATTTTCTCGAATTTTTCTTGGCCAAGTGTCGACACTTGGAAAGTGTCAAGTGTCGACACCTGACCAAGTGTCGACACTTGACAAATTCGAAGTGTCGAGACTTGCGAATATGAACTATTTTATACGGACCGAACAAAGGGTTTTTGAAAATTTTCTTCCCCCCAGGTTTCTTAGAATAGTGGTCCCCCCTGTCCAAATCCATCCTTTCACCCCTCAATCCTTCACAAATCAGGTATTTTCCCTCTTTAATTTCATTTTTATTTTTTTTTCTATGTTTTTGATTTTTTTGTTTTAGGGCCAAACAACCGTATTTTGGGTTTTCCGAATATTTTTCTTGAATCTAACCGGATTTTTGCGTGTTTTAGTGAATTTCTAAAACTCCATTTGAGGGAATCATGTTTTAGATTTGTTTTTCTCGGATTTTCCTCATCTTTTGGACGTTTTTCAACCCTTTTCACAAAAATCACTATTTCATCAATTTTGGGCAAAATAAAATGGGTTGTCATCTAATTTAAGCATACTAAATCCATTTATTGATGATTTAGAAAGGTTTTTATTAATACATTTGCAACATTTTTGCCTATTTGCAAAAATCCTAAGTGATTAAAACCCAAATCCCATGGTTTTTGACCTTACAAAAATTTATTTTTTTGGGATTCAAATGTGTTCCACCTAACAAAAATTTTACCTACAAATTTTTGCTCAAAAATTTTGTCATTTAAATCAAAATTTATTGATTCTGGTTTTCGAAACCTATCTGAACTCTAATCTCAACCTATGGCCAGTCCTTTGTTCTAAACCCTTCTTCTTTCTTCCTGGTAAGTTGGCTGATATGGGTCATAAGAAGAGACTTGCAGTTAGGGCGAGGCCTAGTCAGGGTAGTGAAAGGAGGTCGAAGGCCAGATTCGATCCCGCACAGCCGAGCAGTACAGCCACTCCGAGCTCCCCCCTGTAGAGAGGATGGCAGGGAAGTTAGTAGCTTAAGGGAGGAGAGTTGATCTACAGTGTTTCGACAGGCACCATTTTGGCATTAAGGAGATACTCACAGATACAGGATTAGTACCTTTCTGCACCATGCAGGAGAGATACTATCCTCACCTAGTGAGGGAGTTCTACGGTGCACTGGACTGTCGACGACTTTTATGGACGACATCCGTCAGGGGTACACAGATTTCTTTGACCGATGAGCTGCTGAGCCGAGTATGGGAGATACCCCGGAGAGGAGTCTGTGCATTTTCAGTTGATGATAGGAGGCGGCTTTCAGATGCATCCTTGAGCGAGAGGATGTTCGCGGTATCTCAGTGGTTACCGTGAACCAGTTATCATTAGAGATGCGACTGCTGCACCACATTACCACACAGATCCTTCTACCGAAGACTGGCATATTCGATTTCATCACCGAGAGAAAGCTAATGTTGATGACCAGTCTGATCGAGAGGAGACCGATTGATATACCCGCCTTGATGCTTTCACAGATGCATGATGCTGCCACTCAGCACCGACACTGTTTGCCATACGGGATGGCACTGACCTGTCTTTTCAGAGCTTGTGGAGTATCACTGGAGGGGGAGATCCCCAAGGAGATATTGCACACGGATGTATATGATGAGAGGTCACAGCACCGGATGGGTTTCAGGATGGTTGGAGGTCGATGGGTTCGGAGAGAAACTGGCCAGGAGCCAGATGAGGAGGATGAGATTCGAGAGGCTGAGGCTGGACCATCTGAGCCAGCAGTTCTTCCTCCAGTAGATGTACCATCAACACAGGCAGAGCACCTGTCGCCTGATGCTTCAACTCCTCCACCTTCATCTACCGGATTATCTTTTGAGGAGCAAGCTAGAGAACAGTTCACACAGATCAGAGGAGAGGTGACTCAGCTATGTAACGAGGTCGAGCTTCTACGAGCACAGACTACCTCGGAGCATGCTGAGATCCGCAGATCCATGGAGGAGGGATTTACACGCCTTGAGAGTCTTTTGAGATCACTTATACCTCCTGCTGCACCTGCACTTGCTCGATCTGATGATGATGATGATGATGATGACGGCGGCGATCACCAGAGCGACCATGCTGATTTTGCTGACAGAGGTGATCAGGATGTTGACTGAGCCACTGAGGTAGTAGGCATTGACAGCGATAGTGTAGGCGGAGCTGATGCTTATGAGGTGGTCAGTCGAGATCCTCCTACTACACCTGCTCCTTCTACTGCACTGGTTGACTTCGTACCAGATCCTATTAAGCCAGCTGATCATCTTTCACCTCCTTCTACCAGATCTTCTAGGGTTGTACCCGCTTTTGGTCCTGCCGGCCGTACCAGGAGTCTTAGAGCTTTAGCACCTCCTAGGGCCTTAGCCACCAGATCTAGGATTAGTGCTCCTTTCAGTCTTGATGTTCCATTTGATGAGGATTAGCCTCACAGATGTCTGTTTCAGATCTTATTTTGTATGTTTGATATATATATATATTTCAGCTCTTTTGTACTAAAAATTTATCTCATATATATATGTGTGTTATCTTGAAAATCTTGTGCTTCAGTTTATCATATTTTAGCTCTGATACTCTTTATAATGGTATATTTTAACTCTGATACTCCTTGATAATAGCACAATTTTAGCTATGATATTTGTTTCTCTACTCTCTTTTTGTATCCATGCTAATTATGAGGGGAAGGTTATTCCCTTTTCTTATGATTGACAAAAAGGAAGAGAAAAAGAAGTAATGATGTAAATTTTTTAAGTAATGATGTTAATTTTTATTGAGAACAAGTATTTGGTTTTATGAAGAATAAGAATATTGATCTTTATTGAACTCACTCAAATTAACTAAATCCTAATTACAAATTGGACTCAAATCCTAAACTCTAATTTGATAACTATAGAGGATTGAGATGCCTCTACCAAAGTTTGGGACCTCTGATGTCCCCATCTTTAATCTTTTTATGCTTACCCTGTTCATATACTTAAAGGTTTTGTCATCATCAAAAAGGGGAAGATTGTTGACTTTATTCTTGAGTTTGATGATTGATAAAACACTTAAGTATATATGAGTACTAATTATATTTTTAAGTATGTTTATTTGATCTTGGTACTCATCCATGTTGAATAAAGAAATACATGTTTTTAGTTGAAGAAAATCTTTAAATTAATGAAAAATCAAGTTATGGACTTTGGAATATAAGAAAGAACATTGAAGAGCTCAAAACTTAAGTTTGGACAAGTTTCTGCACTATTTCAGTCAAGTGTCGAGTCAAGATGTCAACTCATAGAATCTGGGCTGATATGCAAAAAAGATTTCAACTAGCACATTGAAGTGTCGACTCATGGAAGCCAAGTGTTGACTCAAAGTGTCGACTCATGAATAGTGAAGTGTCGACTCAAGGCCTAAGAACAAACAGAAGACAGAATGAGCAATTTTCAGGATTCTGGTCAAGTGTCAACACTTAGAGATGAAGTGTCGACACTGGCATGTTTGATAGAACATTAACAGCTAGTTATTTTGAAAGCAGAACTTCCCCAACTTGATTTTAATGGCTATTTTCTCCTCTCCAATGGCTATAAACGGTCATTTATGGTTTGGAGAGCTATATAATCAACTCAAATCAAATGGGGAAGTAATCCTTTGGTGAGATTATTGAATATCCTTCAAGGATTCAAGAGTTGAGTGGTTCAAGCCTTTAAGCTTCCAAAGATAAGAGAGTTGATCCAAGTCCACAACATCAAGCTTCATTCAAAGGCTTCAACAAATTGAAGACAAGCTTCTTCAACATCATCCAAGGGCTTCAAAGAGATACTTGCTTTATTTTAAAAAGCTTTATTGTATTCTTTACTTTCATTCTTACATTGTTGTAAGGTTTTTGGTGAGCCTTAGATAACCAAGAGGTTATTGATTAGCCTTTGTGTAAAACCTACATATGTTGTTGATGATCCTGTAAAACCAACATAGGTTGTTGGTGAGCCCACAAAATCAACAAGTTTTTTGGTTAGCCATGAAAACCAAGAGGTTGTTGGTTAGGCTATATTAGAAAACCAACAAGGGTTTTAACTTGTGAGTCCGGTGAAAATAAGTTGGATTTGATTAGTGAGCCCGAAAAATTAATCGACTGTAATCTTAGTGATTATAGTAGAATTTCCAAGAAAAACTAGGGAGTGGATGTAGGTGCCTTGGAGTGCACCGAGCCACTATAAATTTATTGTGTTTGAGTAATTATTTTTTTGTGCATTTACTTTATTAATTCCATTGCATATTATTTTGAAGTACACAAAAACATTGGCAAAACACATGAACTTAATTGCAATTAGCATATACTTGTTTAGTTCATTATAAATCATTGCAAATAGTTTTATAAAATCTAATTCACCCCCCTCTTGGGTTGCTTCATCACTAGGCAACACATGAAAACTCTAAAGAGAGTCTCGAATGAGAGAAAAGAAAGAAAGAGAAAAAGATTTTGCTCTCTCTTAGGCATCCAAGATGTAGTCCCTTAGTCTTGTGCGAAGGGTTCATGCAAAGGCTGTAATGGTTGTAGCCCTTTCCTTCAAGAGTTGAAGTCAGATCCAAATCTAAGCCAGATAAGACACTTGCAAAGTAGCTAGTACTCCGATGGCATCATGGACTTGATCAAAATTGAGCCCTATATAGAGATGGGGCACTTGCACAGCTCCGACAGGAACCCTGATGATTTGCCGGATGCGATCCGATGGGAGTTGAAGAAAGAAAGTGATACAGGTAAGTATTTTTCCTCTTCTTATTTTTATACTTTCATATCTATCATCTAATCTATATCAACACATTAGATCATATTTTAGGTGCTTTTAATTTAATTTTCATGCATATTACGAAAAATGTTTTCATAGTTGTAGGTTCTGTTGTATTAGGGTTTTGAATCATATCGATCTTTTGCATGCGTAGCACCTATGAAACCAACACACCCCACACTATCCAGGACCATTGGAGAGGAGGTGTGTGTTATGGACGTACCTGATTATTAGGTACTTGTGGTTGAAGAATTTCTCATAGAATGTCTATAGGATTTTGTTGAGTAGGTTGAAAGTCTTGAACATCTCCAAGTTTAACTATCATTCCACTACCTCTTTCTTGAATAAATTCCTTCAAAAAAGTGACATACCTACCGACAAAGACCTTTTGTTTAGTAGAATAATAAAATAGGTATCCAACATCCTCTTGAGAATAATCTATAAACCTATATTTATCTACCCCAGTACCTAACTTATGTCCAAAAATACTTTTGACATAAGCAGGACAACACCAAATCTTAAAATATTTGAGATTTGGACCTTTTCCTTTCCATAATTTATATGGAGTGTTAGTGACTAATTTAGATGGAACCTTGTTTAGTATATATGTGGTAATTTCTAGGACATATCCATAAAAAGAAATAAGAAGATCTATAAAGCTTACCATGGACTGCACCAAGTTTAACAAGGTGTGATTCCTTCTTTCTGCTATATCATTTACTTGTGGTATATAATGAAATGTCCATTCAAAAAGAATACCTTTGACCTTATGATGATTAAGAAATTTACTTGATAAGTATTTTCCTCTTCGATCAGATCGATGGATATTAATACTTTTTCTGGTTTGTTTCTCAACCATAGATACTCTTTAAATTTATTAATGGCTTCAGATTTGTGTTTCATAAGATATACATATCTAAACCTTGATAAGTCAATAATCAAAGTAATGAAATAAGAGTATCCTTCTCTAGTCTAAGTTGTCATAGGTCCACATATATCTATATGTATAAGATCTAATAACTAAGTTGCCCTTTCTCCATGTCCAATGAATGGAGACTTGGTCATTTACCTATGAGATAGGACTTACAAGTTTCTAATGATTTATAATCATAAGGATCAAAGAAATCATCTTTGTATAATTGTTTATCTTAGACTCACTTACATGACTGAATCAGTAGTGCCAGAGAAAAGTGACATTAACATCCTCTCTCTTTCTTTTATTGTTTTTAACAAGTAACACATCATCATTGATTAAAAGAATAAAAAGACCATTATTAGAAAAATCATTTCCAAAGAATTTAATATAATGATAAATTGAGCAACCATTACTCTTTATATTAATTTCAAAATCTTGTTGTAATAACAAAGGTATAGAAATTATTTTTCTAATGACATTTAGAATATAGAAATAATCCTTCAATTCCAAAATTTTGGCCAAAGGCAAAGGATAATTATATTATATACTTAAATATAAGTATTAATTTTAAAATTAAATTATTTTTATTTATTTAAAATTGATATTTTTATACATTATTTATAGAAAAGAAGATGGTCAACATGAAGAGTTCAATTTATGGGTTCGAATGAAATAAGTTTGAAGTAAATCATACCTAAAATGAGCCCAGAATTGAAGTTTGAAAATCATTAAGAGTTGTATGAATATAAAACAACCAGTCTACCATGGACCAGCCACTTGGTCTACAAACTAGGGAATGGTCCATTGGCAGCTAATAGCATTGGTCCGTGGCTTAAAACTGTGGACCATAGAAGGGTTTTCACCGTTAAATGCCATCACCATCCATCGGGCCTCTTCGCTGATGCCAGGAAGCCATCATCCACCAACCTGAGATGTTGGGAGCCACCATGCTACTACCCATCATGACCGTCATTGCCATCTATTGATTCCTTTGTACCAACACATCGAGCTCACCACTATCGGCCACCTTTAGCTTGATCCCCTGCTAATAACCACTAGGTAGCAACCATCCACCTCATCACCTGTGAACGAAGATGTTAGGCAGCATTGATGATGGTGTTGCTAGTGGAAGGAAGAAGATGGCTCCTGAGAAAATGAAGATGGTGGTCCCGACGATGGCAGCGCACAGGCAGTTCTGGCAAGACTTTGGTGGTAGGGTCTCGATAGCATGAGGAAGTTCTGATGGAGGTTGTGGCTAAGATCCAAGCTTTGACGATGGCATTTGGATGACAGTGATCGAACCTATTGATGGAAGGAAGAGGATAGCATAGATCTAAGATCAATCCAATGGTTCAAATTGATCAAGCCTGATGTGGTTGATTTATGAACCCCTAATCAAGATCCAACAGCATAAAAGAAGTCTAGCAACCTTATACAAATTGTAATGGAATTTTGAAGCCTATTTTGACTGAAAGTTGATTCTTTTGATGGGTAGAAGTCCCTCTTTCCCTCTCTTTCATGTTTAGTACCCATCCATCCAATGATTTATTATAAAATCAAATCTTAGCAATTCTTATGATCCTATGTTTAGTCCCATACCGGAAAAACATAAAGATCTCTCCCCTGTTAAATCCTATAAAAAGGCTTCTGTGCCTTTACTTGGAGGCATCACTCCTTGGAATCCCTCTAGAGCCTTTGCATAAGGGGATGGAGGGGATCAACTAGGAGTGTAGGAGGGAAGAGGAGGTTTTGTGCATGGCAAAGTATGGTTCTTTTGTTATTTAGTTTCTTGTATTTCTTTGGTATACAATAAAAGATTATGCTTTCAATTATGAGTTTATTATTTAGTTTCTTTTATTTAATCTTTATTATGCTTTACTATTAAATTTAGCTTGTTGACAACTCTTGCTTTCTATAGATGCACCGTGATTTATTACGGATATGGAGCATGCCGAGAAAAGAAGAGTTGAATATCTAGTGCTTCTTGGAGGTGCATTGTGATCTACGGATATGGAGCATGCCGAGGGAAGATAGGTAAATCTTTAAAATTAATTACATTTTAATTATAAAAGAAATACAACTTATTAGGTAAGATCAATCTATAACTCTCGAACTAATCTCTTTTACTTGCTTCGCTCTTAATAGTAGTTTATTTCTTGCTCACTTTTATTTTTACCCGATAATAATTACTCTATTTTTCTTTTAAAATCATACTTCGCCCTAAGGTCCCTAAGGATACGATCTCAACTCATTCATTATTTTTGATTGCCCATAACAACAATCAAATTTTGGCATTGTTGCCGAGGATCCTAGGCATGGCTATGATTTAAAAATTATAAAAAAATAAAAAAATCTATAAAAAAAATTAGTTAATAATTAGTTAGTTTTTGATTTACTGCCATTATAACTAGTTTACCACTTTTTACTACTTTTCATAACTAAATTACTGTTTTCTAGTTATTTTATTTTTGGTAAACTACTTAACTGCCTCATAATCCTAATTCAATTTTTTCACACTTAATTAACTAAATTAAAAGCTTACCTAAGAACAACCTAATATAAAAAGAAAACAAGGATATCTCATAACACGTAATTAAATAAAAAAACTAATTAAGCTTTAAAAACTACTCACCTATATTGGACATCTTCTTTTTCTGTATTGCATACGCCAAAAAAGATCTTAAGGGTACAAAACCTTAAACAACATAAGGTATGGATTTCGTCATCCTTCCTTGGCCTACAAAACACCATCCTGCATAGTGCATTGACCTAAGCCTTTAACTTAAAATCAATTAGACATAGGCCTTTAAGGATTTTGGAGCCTGAGAGTTGGACTGGACCAGAATTAGTAGTTAACTGGTATCTAGAATAAGGGTTTAAGGATGATATAGCCCCGAAGGAAGGTGGTTCTTTATTTGATTCCGTTGTCAGACCTAACCAATTTATTTGATATCTAAGTAAAGAAATGGGGGGACCCCCACTGACCTTACCCTTATCAGGCTAGTTGGCTAGTTAGTGTCTGACTTGGAAGACTCAAAGGCAACCTTAGAATAGTTAGAAGCTATCTAGAAGTAAGGAACCTTAGGATAGAGAGTCCAATATATGCTGACTTGATTGTAATTTGTTGACTCCGTTATTGATTTTAATAATAAGCAAAACGGTTAAGTATAAGTTGAGTACTAATAATTTTCTTGAAGTGTGTTTTTATAGAAAAAGGTGCTCATAAATTTGAAAAAGTTTATTTGATTGATGAAGCCAAGTTTAGATGAAAGATCTACTCAAAGAAGACTTGGACAGTCAAAGTTTGCTTGGATAGATACTTGAGTGAGACATAAATTTGGTTCAGCACAAGTTCAAGTAGTCTTATGAAGATCTCAGTGAGGTGTCGACTCAAAGTGTCAACACATGACACCATGTATCGACACATGATAGTGAAGTGTCGACTCAAGCCAGTATATAAAGAAAGTTTCAGATGGCACGGTTGAAGTGTCAACACATGGACTTGAAGTGTCGACTCAAATTGTCGACATATAGATCAGTTCATCGCCTAAGATTTTTAAGTCACAGAACCTGCTGAAGATGAAGAACTGTAGAAGTGTTGACACATGGATGCAAAGTGTTGACTTAAAGTGTCGACTCACCTGAAGAAGTGTCGACACATATAAGATTTTCAAAAAGCCAGATTGAAGATATTTGAACTGGGTGTCGACTCAAGAAGTTCAAGTGTCGAGTCGACCTGAAGTGTCGACCTGAAGTATCGACTCACAACTTGAATTATCGATACATGAAGTTCTGGAAACAGTAACGGCTAGTTTTTCAAACGTAGAACTTATCTCTTTTCACCCCCAACTACTAGATTTTTTTAGTCTAATGGCTAGAAACCAGATTTGAGGACTTGGGAAGGTATTTATATGCTCCAATCAAATCAAAAGACATATTATTGATGGAAATTAAATAGAAATATCCAAGAGAGAAGAAAAGAGAGCATTCACTCATATTCATTGAAGTTCAACCAAAAGCAAGCCTCCAAGCATTCAAGTGACTTTAAGAGCATTAAAGATCAACCATTCTTAAGCAATCAAAGAGGCTTCATCAAGTTAAAAGCATCACAACTATCGAGCTTCAAAGAGATACCCGCTTTTTATTAGAAAGATTTTATTGTTTCTTTACTTCAAACTATTATTTGTTATAAGGGTTCTTGGTTAGCCTATTGCAAAACCAAGGGAGGTTATTGGTTAGCCTTTGAAAATCAATTAGGTTCTTGGTTAGCTCGGAAAACCAAGGAAGGTTGGTGGTGAGCCTTAAAACCATTTAGGTTCTTGGTTAACCCGTAAAATCAAGTGAGGTTTTAACTTATGAGCCTTGTGAAAACAAGTTAGGTTTTGATTAGGAAGCTCGAAAAATTAATCGACTGTAATCGGTTGAGATTATAGTGAATTTTCAAAGAAATCTTGTGGAGAGGATGTAGGTGCATTGAATAGCACCGAACCACTATACTTCTGTCTTTATGGTTGCTTGTCTGCCCTTATTGCTCTTACATTTATTGCACTTTATTTCCGCTGCACATTTACTTAAGAGCATTATATTTGAATTCATAGTACCTTGATTAATTATTGGATTGGATTACATACTATTGCATTGCATCAAGTAATTATTTTTTAGAGGCCCAATTCAACCCCACTCTTGGGTTGCTTACTAGGCAACATAATTAACATAGAACTTTAATTAATACTTTTTTCTATCCCTCTTAGCTCTAGGACTCCTTAAGCTCACAACTTTAGACTTCTTCTCTATCTTTCTTCTCTCTTCCTCTCCCTTCTCCTCTTTATAAAATAAAAGAAAAACTTGATAGCCTAGGATTGCCTTACTTAGACCTTTTGGTTGCATGCTAGGTTGACAATCACTACAACCCGACTTGCAACCACTTGACAAAGATCTAGAAAAGACTCTTAGGTTAATTCGGGCTTCAAACATGGCTAAACATGGCAATGTTAACCCTCCGTACCCATTAAAGAAATATTTTATCCCATCCTCATACTCATACTCACCATGCATTCAAGCACCTCCTATGGAGGCCACCCAATATGAGATAAAGTTTGGCATTATTCAAATACTACCATCTTTTCATGGACTTAGTAATGAGAACCCTTATAGGCACCTAGATATATTTCTTGAGATTTGCTCTATAGTTAAAATTCAAAATTTCTTTGATGATGCCCTTAGGTTGAAGCTTTTTCCATTTTCACTTAAGAACAAAGTCAAATATTGGCTTAGCTCCTTAGATTCAGTAACTATATCATCCTGGGATCAACTTCAAAGAGAATTTTTCATGAAGTACTTCTCCATACATAAAACTAACCAAATTAGAAAAGCCATAACCTATTTTTTCAAATAGATGAGAAAATGTTCTATGAAATATGGAAGAGGTTAAAGGACGTAATTTGAAAGTACCCACATTGTGCTATTCCAAAGTGGCAACTAGATCAGTGTTTCTATGTTGGTCTATTAGAGAAATACCAGCAGATGGTCGATGTCTCATGTGGAGGAACTTTCATGTTGAAAAGTAATGATGAGGCATGGCAATTATGTGAGACATTAGGTGAAAATTCTTTACACCATATGTCTGCCTCATGTAATGACAGACTTATCATGCTTCAAAAATGGACTGGAATCTATGAAATTGGTCACTACATAGATATCCACAGCAAAATGGATGAGTTGTCACAAAAGATGGATCATAAAATAGATGAGTTATCCCAAAGGATAGATCGCATGCTTAATATGGGACACTCTCTTACTCCACCCATATCTAGTGCATAACAAGTGTTGTAATTTGTTCTAGCCCCACCCACTACCTAACTGATTATCCAGCTACAACCTAATTTCTTGAATTTGTCCATGAACAGGTCCATCAAGCTTAAGCCCCACAAGTTTGTAGACTAGGAAATGACCCATATTCAAACACCTACAACTCAAGTTGGTGAAATCATCCTAATTTCTCATGGAAACCATAGCCACCTATTGCCTCGATGCCACCGATATCAAACTACCAAGACACTAACTATAGGAACATACCTCATCCGCAATACCAAAACCCTCCTTAATCGTTAACTAGTTATAATTCAACCTTTGAGGAGAAGGTTTTGAAGGCCTTAAACCAGATAGAAGTCAACAATCAAACCCTCAACTCCCACTCATGATCTGTCAATTCTCATACACAATCCATCACTAGGTAAGAAACACAAATTGATCAATTATGGCAAATCTGGGAAGAACGAAAAAAGGTAAATTACCATCTTAACCTGAAAATAATTTAAGGAGACAATTCATGGCTGAAAGCACCAATATCCCAGAAAAATTTTCTGAACATGCTAAATCATTCATGACTCATAGGAATGGAAAGGTCATCGAATAAACTAGCGAAACCAATGAGACCAATCCTAAACCTCTGGCCCAATCAGAATCATCTAAGGACAAGAAGGACCCGAGAAAACAAGATGAATCGATTGCATTAGAACCAACCTACTTGTCTAAAGTTTAATTTCCAGATGCCCTAAAAGACTCTATTCTTGCTGAGATGGAGGAGGACTCGAGGAGATGCTAGAATTGTTCAAGCAAGTCAAAATTAATCTCTCCCTTCTAGATGCAATCAAACAAGTTCTAATATATGCCAAATTTTTAATAGATTTGTACACCGAGAAATGTAAATCTAGATTACAAATCCCACTAAAATTATGCCTTACTAAGCATGCTAGTTCTGTCTTCCAGCATACTTCCCCTCCAAAACTTAAGGATTCAGGAGCTCCTATTATTTCTTGTATCATAGCAAACATTCATGTTGAAAAAGCTCTCCTGGACTTAGGGGCAAGTGTCAACCTTCTACCTAGTTCAATGTATGAACTTTTTGGACTTGGAGAATTGAAACGTACATCGATCACCTTATAGTTAGCCGACATATCAATTAAGGTACCATGTGGAAAACTTGAGGATGTCTTGTCAAGGTAGATGAATTTTATTTTCCAGTTGGTTTTCTAGTCCTCGACATGAAATTAAGAGCAATCCAGGATAAATATCCATTATCCTAGGCCAACCCTTCCTAGCCACAGTGAATGCATGCATCAATTGTCGGACAGGAGTCATGGATGTAACATTTGGGAATAAGAAATTGATATTGAACATGTTTGGTGCTACTCAGGGGCCATCAATGTATAGATACTTTGAAATCGATAATTGGAAGACATCATAGAGGAAGCAACATCCATAATTTTTATGCAAGATCCCCTAAACACTTGCTTGGCTCTTATTGGAGGAGATGACATTGATATAAAGGAACATGTCCATGAGGTTAACACCCTATTAGATAGACCCCATACCAGAACTATGCCTCCATGGATGATCAAATATAAGCTATTATCCCTGTTAGCTAGTACACCTATGCCCCATCTTTAGACTCACCACCTATACTATAACTAAAGCAACTTCCAGCCATGCTCAAGAACATATTTCTCAAACCCAATAACACCCTCCCAGTGATCATTGCAACAGACTTGACCTACGAATAGGAAGGACAATTGGTTAGTGTGCTAAAAAGATATAAAGAGGCTATCAACTAGTTTATTGCTGATCTAAAAGGAACTGACCCCTTAATCTACATGCACCACATCCACTACAAAACCGATGCCAAACCTCATAGGGACATGTTGAGGAGACTGAACCCTAATGTTGACTCCTGTATTGATTTTGATGAATAACAAAATACTAAAGATATTTGAGTACTAACTGTATGTTAAAAGTGTGTTTAATAGAACAGGGTACTCACATGTTCAATTGCTTGTTATCTTGTTGAAGAAGTCAATTTTATGGATGAGATTTTAAGTGAAATGGACCTTGGTACATAAGAATAATCTTGAATGACTCAAAACTTAAGTTTAAAAAAGTTTTAGTAGAGTTGCAAAAGAGTTTCAAGAAAGTTTTGCCAAGTATCGACTCATGGAAGTGAAGTTTGACTCAAGGTGTCGACTCACAGAAGCTTGAGCTGATATGTAGAAGAAGTTTCAGCTGGCATGCAAGAAGTATCGACTCATGAAGCTCAAGTGTCAACTTAAGTGTCGACTCAAGGCCTGAGATAAAATTGATACAGAACAGGTTGAATCAAGTCTTTCCTCAAGTATCGACTCATGAAGATGAAGTATCGACTCAAGTGTCGACTCACCAGAAGAAGTGTCGACGCACCAGTACATTTCAGAGAGCTTCAGAATATAATTTTGACCTAGTGTCGACTAAATTTTTGACTCATATGTCAACTCATGACCTAAAGTGTCGACACTTCAAATCTAGATGAACAGTAATGGCTAGTTTGTTGAAGCACAGAAATGATCCTTTTCATCCCTAACAGCTAATTTCACCTCTCTAACAATCAAAAATAGTCATTTAAGGCTTGGAAAGGTATGTAAAGTGGACCAAAACTTAAGAGGAAAGAAATGGATGAACACTAATGAGAATTTATTGAGTATTCACTATATTTGAGTGAAGTTGAGCCTTTAAGCATTCAAGAGCTTTCAAGAAGCATTCAAGTCCATCCTTGAAGCATCCATTAAGACTTCAACAATATGAAGATAAGCATCTTCAATAGTAATCAAAGAGCTTTAAAAAGATATTTGTTTTATTTTTGAAAGCTTGATTGTATTATTTCTTTGTATTCAACTTTATTGTTGTTCCTAGTTTCAAGTGGTTTGAAACTAATGCTTTGGGTTGTTGGTGAGCCTTGTTTCAAAAACCAACTTAGGTTGTTGGTGAGCCTTGTGAAAAGCAATTAGATTTTTTGTTATCCCAAAAAACCAATAGGTTTTTGGCGAGCCTTTAAAAAATCAAGAGATTTTTTGTTAGCTTTATGAAAACCAAAGGGTTGTGATTAGTGAGCCTAGAAAACTAGTTGACTATAATCAAGTAGGACTATAGTAAAATTTTCAAGTGGATCTTGAGAAGTGGATGTAGGTGCTTTGGTGTGCACCGAACCACTATATATCTTTGTATTTATGGTTTCTTGCTCTCTCTTATTATTTGATCTTATTTATTCTGTATTTATTTTACTAATTTTGCTGCATATCTTCAAGCATATATACACTTGAATTACTAGTACCTTCATTGTATTTGAATTGGCACATACTTGTCTAAATTGTTGCAAAAAAATTTTAAAACTCAATTCACCCCCCTCTTGGGTTGCTTTGCTGGGCAACTAGTGGTATCAAAGCCACGTACTCAGCTTTTAAGTCTAACCACCTTGAGTCAAAGATCTATGGCTGCCCCTTTAGGTTCTAGTATTATTAAGGGACAAGCCTCAAATAGACCACCTTACTTTAATGGCACAAATTATACGTATTGAAAAACTCGCATGTGAATTTATATGCATTCTATAGATTACAATCTTTGGAAAGTAGTTGATAAAGGCCCATATATTCCTTTAATCATTGTTAATGATATTTCCATTCCAAAACATGAAGTGGATTGGGATGAAAATGATATTAAGCAATCCGAGCTTAATGCTAATGCAATGAACTTGCTCTATTGTGCATTGGATCCTAGTGAATTTAATAGGATTTTCACATGCACCTCTGCGAAGGAAATATGGGATACACTTGAGGTTACTCATGAGGGTACCAATCAAGTGAAAAATATGAGAGTAAATATGCTTGTACATACGTATGAGATGTTTAATATAGAGCCTAATGAATCTATTACTAATATGTATACCAGATTTAGTAATATTGTAAATGGTATGAGAAGTCTTGGGAAGGTTATGTCTAATGCTAATCTTGTAAATAAAACTCTCAGGTCATTGCCAACATCTTGAGATATGAAAGTTATAGCTATTCTAGAAACTAAAGATGTTGAGATACTTCTCTTGGAGCAACTTGTTGGTTCACTCATGACTTATGAGTTGAACATGAAGCAAAAGGAAATGGATGCATATAGAAAGAAAAAGTAGATAGCATTCAAATTCATTTACTAGATGAACCTTCAAGTGAAGAATCTGAGGAAAGAGAAAATGAGGATGAAGATGCACTTATTGCAAGAAAATTTAGAAGATTTATGAAGAAGAAGAAATTTCCCTACAAAAAGAAGTCTCAGCCTAGCAAGGAGAAGGGAAAAGAAAAAGAAAAAGAGAAGGTGTTGCCCAGGTGCTTTCCAAAGAGGGGGATGAATTGAAAATTTAAAAAATTTAAGCAAATAATGTGCTCTTGAAAATCCCTTTAAGAGTGTTAGGTGCTGTGACAAAGTAATTAACTGCAGAAGCTAAATAAGATCAGAGAAGCACAACACAAACACATAAAAATTATAGTGGTTCGGAACAACCTAGCTCCTACGTCCACTATCCAAGATTACCACTTCGGATTTTCACTATATCCCTCACCGAAATACAGTCGAATTATTTTAACAAGATAGCAATCCAAACCTCTACACTTTAGTTTTACCGGTATCACCAAAGAAACACAACTTAGTTTTACCAGGATCACTAAGAATCCAACACTTGGTTTTTAACAAAGGCTCACCAAGAACCTATTTGGTTTTTCAATCGGGCTCACTAATAACCCAACAATTCAAGAATGAATTGAAAATAAATGCAACAAAGTGACAAACTAAATTTTGTCGAGTGGTTGCCGATGCAGCTTGCGAGAAGCCCACTTGAATGCACTTGAATGCACTTTAATGGATTCTTTTGCTTCTTTACTAAGTGCTTCATGCTTCAGATATGAGTTGGTGAAGACTTGAAGGCTATCTTGAATGCTCTTAGTGCTCTCTTCCTTGTTGGTAGGTTGGATATTCAATAAAGCATTAAATCCTTGAGGAACTCTCTAACACTTACTTCAAAGAAGTTCAAATCCCTCAAAATATATATTCTTCAATCATCCCAAGGTAGTTTAAGTCATTGTAGACCGTTGGGATGTGATATTTGACTATTGGAACAATTTTAGAATTCAAATTCTGAGTTCTGGAACTAGCCGTTGCAAGTCTGAAATCGACTTTTGAGTCGACTCGGACCACTTGAGTCGGCTCGGATCCTCAGAGGAGTTCTGGTAGAGTCAAATCTCTTCAATCCAGTCGGCTCGCTTGCATAGTGTCTTGATTCTTCACTCTGTAAGAGTCGGCTTGCCTTGATTCAAGTTGGCTCGGATCCTCAGGCCTTCAAGGTGTCAGTTTGGATGAGTTGGCTAACTTCTAGTCTTGTCGACTCGGATGGCTGTTCTGCTCAAAAATAATTTTTTGGACTCTGGAGAAGTCGGCTCGATCATCTGAAGAGTCTGCTCGGATGTCTGACCATGTTATAGAGTCAGCTCGGACTTCCTTTGGGTCGGCTCGCCTGCTAATTCAAGAATTAGCACTCTAGTCGGGTTGGCTCGGGTCCCTTAGAGTCGGCTTGGATATCTGTGTGCTAGAAATCTCATGCGTGCCAAGTGCTAGAGTCGGCTCTCTTCTCCCTCGAGTCGGCTTGGATGAATGTATCAATGAATTTTTTATTCTTTCTCCAGAATCCATCCATCTTGTCTTCAAGCTCCAAGAGGTCTTCAATTTCAATAGGTTTATAAGAAACTAAAAGCTTAAAACACACTTAGAAGTAACCCAATTTTAAGATCTTTCTTTACTTTTTTCTTTGGGTTCTTCTTTACAAAATTTGATTACAACACAACTCAAAGCAAGAAATGAAAATATAGGAGTTGAAATTTGAATAACGAATTCATCCTACAAAAACTTGTAAACCACTTGAAGAGTTGTTAGTAAAACAAATGCATGCACCAATGTTTGGTTATCATCAAAATCACTTATGGGGTCAACAATCTCTGCCTTTTCGATAATGACAAAACACTGGGCATGAAAAATTCTTTACAATTACATGTATAAAAGTATTTGAAAGTAGGTATGCACATGTATTAGAGCTAATTATATTTGTAAATGAGTATCAGAGCTCTAGTGATGAAGTTGTATAGTATCGATATTAGTGCTTTTGTGTAAATCAAGGTACATGAGCTTTGCATGCTTCAAAGTATCAGAATTAGCACAAACATGAAGTATCAAAGTTTAAAATTGAAAGAATTAAAGCTAATTTTCGAGCAATCAGAGCAAAAGAAGGGTTTTGAGCTAAAGCCATTTTAAGAAAATCTCCCACTTTCTATAGGTTCTAAAATAATGAAACAAATAAGATCATTTAAACATAATCATTTATATGCTCCCCCTTTTCCATTCTTTTCATTAACTTTATGGAAGCTCAAATTTCGCTTGTTAACTCAATTTTTTCTCAAAATTTTCATGACAGATCAACATTGATACCAGAATTTTCATGATAGATCAACATTGATACCAGAATTTTCATGATAGCTCAACATTGATACCATAATTTTTATGATAGCTCAACATTGATACCAGAATTTTTATGACAGCTCAACATAGATACTATTCTCCCCCTTTTTGTCAAGCAATTAAAAAGGAATTGATAATAAAGCTCAGATTTTGTAATAGAATGAGAAAGTATTTAATATTTGTTTGAGATAATTTTACTTTCTCAATTTTATTTGGATATTCTAATTAAAATAGATCATATTTGTGTTGAAGACATTGCAGAAGAACAAAAATAATTTACGATACTAAAAGATTTTCATTTCATTTAGAAATTTTCAATACAAGGTACAAAAAGTGAAGGAAAGTACATTTAATCACTAGGATAAGATTTCTTTCTTTTCATTCACAAAGTTTCATGACTGTAAAAGATAAGAAGTAAAGCGTACAAAGATGTGATCAATACAACCAAAAGACTAACCAATTATCCTATTCTTCTTCTTCACTAGAAGAAAAGACATCTATAACCTTATCAGAGGTTTTGATTTTCAGAGGTTTGAACCTTAAATCCCTATATCTAGTTCTAACCGGGGCTATAGGTGTCTTAGTCTTCTTGGTCTTTGATTTCTTTTTGGTCACAACAGGTTTAGCTTTGAATGAAGGTGGATCAGATGAAGGAAAATTTGAAGTCATAGGAGATGATTGAGCAGGAGGTCCTGGTGACTCTTTGCAAGTCTATAAAGGAGCATCCTCAGCAATGAATATTTTTTTATGAGAGTGCGGTAGGATACTTTGAATTTCTTCTTTGAAATTGTTCATCTCTTTTTCCATCTTCTGTTCATGTAGCTTCTATTCTGACTTGATTTTCTACAAGCTATTATCAATTGATTGGCGTAGTTCAATAAGGTTAGAATTGATATGTCTTGTAAGAGAATCAGAAATGGTTTCCATCTTTTGATATATCAGTTCTTTAAGTTTAGATGGAGTTATCATTGGATGTTTGGAAGTGTCTTCATCCTTGTTTTCATATTCATTAGCTTCAACATCAGCAGGTTCATCCATGTCATCATCGGAGGATGTGGCAGCTATCTGACAAGACATTTTCTTTATCCAGACTCCCTCTTGTAGTTGATATCCCATTCTCCGAAGAGAGTGGATTCAATAGGTGTCTGAATTGTGAAGAGGCTTACCAATTTTATCTATTAGGTCAATTCCAGCATCTTCAAATAGTAAGGTGAATACCATACCATATGGCAAGCATACCTTGATCTTTCTTGCTGCCTCCCTTATTTGTATCATCATGATGTATGGAAGGTTGAGGGGTTCTTCTTCAATAATATGTCCCATAAAAATCATATCCCTTTCACTCACCCAGTCGAAATGACTGGTTCTGGGAAGAAAAATTCGACCAACCATATTGTGGAGTAGTCTCATTTCCTTGGATAGCATGTTGGCTTGAACATGTTTGACGGAGCTTACATCTGATCTTTCCAAGATGAGCTTCAGTGTGTGTTCTTTGTCATTTAGGGTAAGCTTGGTGGCACCGTCAGTCAGCAAAATCTATAGGAAATAGGAAATCAAGGCTTCGAGGAAAGGTTTTTGGAGTTTTGGTGAAAGTTTCGAGTAGAGTAGAAAGAGTTTAGAGTGAAATTGAAGCATAAGAAGTGAAAAAGAATTTACTCGGCTCTATTAAAAAAGTTTTTTCCTGACATCCGAGTCAGCTCGCTCAGCCCTAAAATCATCCGAGTCGGCTCGACCAGAGCGAACTTAGAACAAATAGAAATTCGAGTCAGCTAGGCAAACCCTAAATTGACCTAGTCGGCTCGATCAGAGCAAGATCAAAAAAATTAGAGACTCGAGCTAGCTCGACTAGAGCAAAATTGCTCAAGTCGATTCGAATAGAAACTTTCCACAAAAGTTGAAATGATTCAAAAATTTAATTTAATTCAATGAAATCTTAAAGAAAATTGTTCAACAATCTTGAGTAGTTGTAGCAGGTTTTCTAGATAATTTTTCTTAATTTTCAAGTTGATTAGGTTAGGTAAATCTAGAAAGGATCACAAAGACTTAATTCTCCTCCAAGCAATTCAAATCTATCCTGATTTAGTGGCATAGTAAAAATGTTAGCTAATTGATTTTTAGTTAGGATATATTCTAGTTTAATGTCACCATTCAAAACATGATCTCTAATAAAATGGTGTCTAATCTCTATATGCTTAGTTCTAGAATGATGAATAGGATTTTTCGTCAAATTTATAGCACTTGTGTTATCACACTTGATTGGAGTTTTAGATTGTGTAACACCAAAGTCTTCTAGTTATTGTTTAATCTATAACACTTGTGCATAACAACTTCCTGCAGCAACATACTCTGCCTCAGCAGTAGAAAGTGCTACCGAGTTTTATTTCTTACAGTGCCATGAGATTAAATTCAACCCTAGAAATTGGCATGTGCTGCTAGTACTTTTTCTATCAATTATATAACAAGCATAATCAGCATCAAAATATCTAATTAAGTTCAATGAAGAATGTTTTGAAAACCAAAGATCTAGATTACTTGTACCTTTCAAATATATGATAATTCTTTTAACAGCAAGCATACGTAATTCTTTAGGATTAGATTGGAATCTAACACATACACATACGCTACACAAGATATTAGGTCTACTTGTAGTCAAATATAATAGGAATCCGATCATATCTCTATAAAGCTTTTGGTCAACATTGGATCCATTTTCATCTTTGTCCAATCTGCAAGTTGTGCTTATGGGTGTGTTCATTTGTTTGCTCATCTCCATACCAAACTTTTTGATTATTTCCTTGGTGTACTTGGCTTGGTTGATGAAAATTCTTTCCTTTGTTTGTTTCACTTGAAGTCCAAGAAAGTAATTAAGTTCACCCATTAGGCTCAGTTCAAATTCTCCTTGCATTTGCTTAGCAAATTCTTCACAAAGATTTTCATTAGTTGCACCAAATATAATATTATCAACATAAATTTGTATAACTAATATATCATTATTTTTCTTTTTGATAAAAAGAGTTTTATTAACATTTTCTCTTAAAAAATTATTTTCAATCAAGAAAGTGCTAAGTCTATCATACCAGGCTCTAGGTAGTTATTTCAAATGATATAAAGTTTGTTCAATTTAAACACATGGTTTAGAAAAACATGATCTTTAAAACCTGGTGGTTGTTCTACAAAAACTTGTTTGGAGATAAAACCATTTAAAAAAGCACTTTTTACATCCATTTGAAAAAGTTTAAAATTCATGTAGCAAGCAAATGCAAAAAGTAATCTAATGGCTTCTAGTCTTGCTACGGGCGCATATGTTTCATCAAAATCAATGCCCTCTTTTTGGTTATATCCCTTAGCCACTAATCTAGCTTTATTTCTCACTATATTTCCTTGTTCATCTAATTTGTTTTTATAGACCCATTTGGTTCCTATGATTGGATGGTTTGAAGGTCTATCAACTAATGTCCAAACCTTATTTCTTTCAAACTGGTTCAATTCTTTATGCATGGCCATCATCCAGTTTGGATCATTTTTAGCTTCTTCTAAGGTATGAGGTTCTATTTATGATACAAAGGCTACGTAGTCATGTGCATCTCTATGTGCAGACCTAGTTCTAACATAATGAGAAGGATCATGAATAATTAATTCTCTAAGATGGGAAGTTACATACCTCCATTCTCTTGGTAAATCTGCATGATCTTTACTTACCGTTTCTTCTCCTTCATCAATTTGTCTTTCTTGTATGCTCATGTCTTCCTTCTCTTTTTGAATTGTACCTGCATCATTGTCTATACACTCTTCTTTCTTAGAAGGTGAAGGGTTAGTTTCATAAAAAATAACATATATTGACTCTTCTATAGTAAGAGTTCTTTTATTAAATACTCTATATACTTTGCTATGTAATGAATAACCAAGGAAAATTGCTTTATTGGATTTAGCATCGAATTTTCCTAGATTATCTTTACCATTGTTAAGCACAAAGCATTTATATCCAAAAATATGAAAATAGTTAATATTGGGTTTCTTTTCATTCTAAAGCTCATAGGGGGTTTTCTTCAAAATAGGATGGATCAAAATGCAGTTTAAAATATAACAAGCAGTGTTCACTGCTTCTTCCCAAAAGTACTTTGGAAGATTACCTTCACATAACATCGTTCGGGCCATCTATTCCAAAGTCTTATTTTTCCTCTCTACAACACCATTTTGTTATAGTGTCCTAGGAGCAGAGAAGTTGTGATCAATGCCATTTTCTATGCAATAACCATCAAAAAACTGATTTTCAAATTCAGTGTCGTGATAACTCCTAATTGAAATTATTGAAAGATTTTTTTGATTTGAAATCTTTTTGTAAAATTTTTGAAATACTTTGAAGGTTTCATCTTTGTGAGCAATAAACAAAATCCATGTAAATCTTGAGAAATCATTTACTATCATAAGGATATATTTCATTCCTCTTAGGCATGTGTCTTAGTTGGTCCAAATAAGTCTATGTGAAGTTATTCTAGAGGTCTGGTAGTTGAAATCATATTTTTGGGTTTAAAGCTCTCCCTAGTTTGTTTACCCATTTGGCATGCATCACAAATACGATCAAAGTCTACTTTAAACTTAGGCATGCCTCTAACTAAGTTTTTGGAAATTAACTTGGCAATAGTATGCATGCTAGCATGACCTAATCGTATATGCCATAATAAATAAGACTCCTTGGTCTTAGTATTCATTGTAACTAGACTTGAACTACTTGACATGGAAAGATCATTAAGATCAACCACATAAATATTTCCAAGTCTATGTTCAATAAATTAGCTACTAGAATCAAGAGAATTTATTACAATACACATAGATGATTCAAAGATAACCTTGAAGCCTTTGTCATATAATTGACTGATACTTAATAAATTATGCTTCAATTTCTCTACTAGCAATACATTTTCAATAAAAGTACAGGAAGTTATATTGATCTTACCGATTCTGATTATTTTTCCCTTGTCATTATCTCCAAAAGTAACCATACCTCCTTTCATTTCCAGTGTGATGAACTGATCCTTGTCACCCGTCATATGCCTTGAATAGCCACTATCGAGATACCATATTTTCTTAAATTTTTGGGCTACAAGACATTCCTATAAGATAATCAAGAGGTTCTTTTAGGTACCCAAGCTGACTTGGGTCCTTGCAGGCTAGCGGAAGAGGTTCCTTTGGGAAACCAAATCTTTCTTGATTTACTTTGGACATTTCTAATAATATTACATTCAAAAGCTTTATATCCTAACCCATTGCAAGCAAAACATTTCATTCTAGGATTTTGAAAATGTGGAGATTTTAAAATCCTAGATGTGATGCATGAGATGCAGAAATAAAAGATTTTCTATTCAAGTTCTTAGGAACATATAATGTAGCTTTCGAAGTTGAAGCATAAATATTTGTAACAAAAGCTTTTTGAGATACTAATTTTGGAATATAAGCTTTTGATTTCATAAAAGTAGTTGCTGAAATACTATTTGAATTTGAAGAATTAAAATCGATTCCAGCTTTGTTACCAAAAATTTTTTGTTCTTTGAGAATCAACTCAAGCTTGTTAGAAGATAATATAAGTTTTTCAAGAAGTGGCTTGAGTTTCTCAACCTAATTTTTCAACTCATTATTTTCATTCGACAAAGTTCTGTTTTTGTCAAGATAATCACTATTCTCAGTTTTCAATGCTTTACAATTTTCAGAAACGACATGAAGTTCTTTTTGCAACAAAATATTCTTTTCCGAAATCTCCTCTTTTTCTTTGAGTAAAGAATCATTGATATTCTTTAAAGATCTAATCTTTACTCCAATCTTTTTAAATTCAGATAATAAATCATGAAATACAAAATTTAATTCATCAAATATAAATTCAATTTGAGCATTGGGGGATGTTACCTCGTCCTCGAGATCCATTAGACATAAATTAGCTATTTTTGTGATCTCTTCCTCTTCAGTTGAGATAGATTCCTCACTATCACTCTATGTGGCAACCATTTCTTTCTTTTTCTTCTTCTTGAAGAATTTCTTCGATAATGGACAATCTGGTTGAATGTGCCCCGATTTCTTATATTCATAGTAGGTGGGGACTTGTTCCTTTTCCTTTTCTTTGTCCTTATCTTTTTCCTTGGAGTGCTCTATTCGTTTATGGAATTTTCAATTGAATCTTCCTTTCTTTTTTTCCATAAACTTTCTAAATCTCTTCATGACCATTACGAGATCTTCATCTTCTAGATCGTCTTCGGAGGAGGTGGAGTCATTTTTCAATTCCTCATCTTTCTTTGATTCCAATGCAACTTTGAAGGTAATTGTCTTCTTCTTCTTTTGATCATCATCAGTTTTATGCTGCATGGCTAATTTGTTTGTGATGAGAGAACCCATTAATTCATCCATAGATAGAGTGTTTAGATCTTTAGCATCCTAGATGGCAGTAATTTTAGGGTCCCATTTATCTGGAAGTGATCTTAATATCTTCTATACTAAATCAGCATTTGAGTAAACCCTGCCAAGACTTTTTAAATCATTAATAATATCTATAAATCTAGTGTACATGGCAGAAATATTTTCATTAAGTTCCATTTTGAATAATTCATAACTTTGTACTAGAAGAATAATTTTTGAAGACTTCACTTGGAAAGTTTCTTTGTGGGTCACTTCAAGTTTATCCCAAATTTTCATTGCTGAATAGCAAGTGAAAATTTGATTAAACTCGTTGGAATCCAAAGCACAGTATAGAAGATTCATAGCTTTGGCATTTAATTCCCCTAACTTCATGTCGTGTTCATCCCATTCCTCTTCAGGCTTAGAGATATCCATGCCATCAATTTTAATCATGGGAATATGTGTCCCTTTAAGAATGACTTTCCATAATTGAAAATCAATAGCCTGTATATAGATTTTCATTTTAGCTTTCCAGTAAGAATAATTTATGCCTGTGAAGAGTGGAGATCAGTTAGTAGATTGGCCTTCGGCCAAAGATGTACTCATAGGATGAGCCATCAATATTTACTCTTATGTATTCAGAGACACTGCTCTGATACCAGTTGTTACCTAGGTGGCTTTTCCAAGAGGGGGTGAATTGGAAATTTAAAAAATTTAAGCAGATAATGTGCTCTTGAAAATCCCTTTTAGAGTGTTAGGTGCTGTGACAAAGTAATTAACTACAGAAGCTAAATAAGATCAAAGAATCACAACACAAACACACAAAAATTATAGTGATTCGGAGTAACCTAGCTCCTACGTCCACTATCCAAGATTACCACTTAGGATTTCAACAATATCTCCCACCGGAATACAGTCGGATTGTTTTAACAGGCTCACAATCCAAACCTCAACACTTTGATTTTATCGGGATCACCAAAGAAATCCAACTTAGTTTTACCAGGATCACCAAGAACCCAACACTTGGTTTTTAACAAAGGCTCACCAAGAACCTATTTGGTTTTTCAACAGGGCTTACCAATAACCAAACAATTCAAGAATGATTGAAAATAAATGCAACAAAGTGACAAACTAAATTTTGTCGAGTGGTTGCCGATGCAGCTTGAGAGAAGCCCACTTGAATGCACTTTAATGGCTTCATTTGTTTCTTTACTAAGTACTTCAAGCCTCAAATTAGAGTTGGTGAAAACTTGAAGGCTGTCTTGAATGCTCTTAGTGCTCTCTTCCTTGTTGGTAGATTGGATATTCAATAAAGCATTAAATCTTTGAGGAACTCTCTAACACTTACTTCAAAAAAGTTCAAATCCCTCAAAATATATGGCCTTCCATCATCCCAAGGTAGTTTAAGTCATTGTAGACCATTGGGATGTGACATTTGACCGTTAGAGCACTTTTTGAATTCATATTTTGAGTTCTGGAACTAGACGTTGCAAGTCTAAAATCGACTTTCGAGTCGACTCGGATCACTCGAGTCGGCTCGGATCCTCAGAGGAGTTCTGGCTGAGTTGACTCTTTTCAATGCAGTCGACTCACTTACAATGTGTCTTGATTCTTCACTTTATAAGAGTTGGCTCGCCTTTATTCGAGTTGGCTCGGATCCTCAGGCCTTCAAGGTGTCAGTCTAGATGAGTCGGCTAGCTTCTAATATTGTCGACTTGGATGGTTGTTCTGCTTAGAAACAATTTTCTAGACTTTGGAGGAGTCGGCTCGATCTTCTGAAGAGTCGGCTTGGATGTTTGACCATGTGATAGAGTTGGCTCTGACTTCCTTTGGGTCGGCTCGCCTGCTGATTCAAGAATTAGCACGCTAGGCGGGTCGGCTCAGGTCCCTTAGAGTTGGCTCAGATATATGTGTGCCAGAAATCTCATGCGTGCCAAGTGTGAGAGTCAGCTCTCTTCTCCCTCGAGTCGGTTCAAATGAATGTATCAGTGAATTTCTCAGTTTTTCTCCAGAATTCATCCAACTTGTCTTCAAGCTTCAAGAGGTCTTCAATTTCAATAGGTTTCTAAGAAATTAAAAGCATGAACCATACTTGGAAGTAACCCAATTTTAAGATCTTTCTTTACTTTTTTTTTGGGTTCTTCTTTACAAAACTTGATTATAACACAACTCAAAGCAAGAAATGAAAATGTAGGAGTTGAAATTTGAACAACGAATTCATCCTACAAAAACTTGTAAACCACTTGAAGAGTTGTTAATAAAACAAATGCATGCACCAATGTTTGGTTATCATCAAAATCACTTATGAGGTCAACAGAAGGAGAAGGATCAACCAATTTGCTTCGAGTGCAAGAAGCCTGGACACTACAAGTTTGATTATCCTCTCCTCAAGAAATCCAAAAAGAAGTTTAGAAAGAAGGCAATGATGGTAACATGGAGTGGTGCGGATACCAGGATCAGACATAGATCACTGGATCCTATATAGTTTATTGATTAGGGTTTTAATTTTAGAACCTTAGTCATGTGTCACAATTTTGTAAGCAAGTAAAATTGATTCCTTTAATAAGTTGAGGCTAGTTGATTTATCTCAACCCTCAACCTAGTCAGTATATTGAGTCCTGTACTTCAGTTATGAGTTCAGTAAGAGTTCAGTTTTATACAAGAGAAGAGGATACCTTATTTTAGGAGTTCCACTAGGCCTCATCCAGGAGTCAGAAGCCCCCACTTCAGCCAATTGGACTTTATATGCCATCCCAGGGTCCAAGATTCCTACATGATGCCTGGATGCCCTCCAAATACTCTCCAGATGTCCAGATTCCCCTCCAGATGCCATAGTACATTTTTAGACCAGGTCATAACATGATCCCAAAGACTTACCTGCACCCCAGCCTAAGTAAATGCAAGGCCCAGGTCCATGAAGAACCAAGATTGCAGGTATATTCCAACCTAGAACCAAGATACCTGGAATATTATTGCTCCAAGCATCCCAGGCCTCCAGGGCCCAAAGCCCATGCACCCAACCCATCCTTTGCCACCCCTTGCTGCCCCCCATGAAGCCCAACATGTTCAAAGTGTTGACTTGGTCCAAGCTAAGAAGGAGGAATTCAAATTGAAGAAGGAAACCTAGTTCTTATTCTATTCAACTAGTATACTCCGAGTTCTAGGTTTATTTTGTCGTCTTTCTCCCACTTAAATTTTGCAAACCTCTTCTAACTAGGAGAAGACTTGTAATCCCTTTAGGAGAGGGCATTAAACTCTATAAATACCCCACCCCTTTTTCTTTTGTAATCAATCTACTCTTATGAATTAAAACTCTACTGAATTATTTTGAGACAGGTGTCTTGTGTTTTCTTTTGGTTTCTTGTGTTGGGTTCTTGTTCTCTTGTGTTTGCCAACCATCTATCATTGCAATCCTCTATGCCCCATGTAGCAAATCAGATCCCCAAGTATTAGCCACATGCCTTGCAGATGCCTAGATCAAGAGCTCTTCCTGCTTCTAGTCTCCAGCCATTCAAACCCTGATTCAGATTTCTTTCAAACTCTAGTTTCCTTTACTTTTATTATTTACTATTTTGATTAACCTTTGACATTTTTCATATCCCTGAGGTGTTTCCCCTTCCCAAAGGAGACTTTCTTTGCCTTCGGACTGGATCCAGATCGCCTTCAGATTCGGGAACCAAAGGTTTGTTCTTCTAGGCGCTATCTAGAGGCTAAGAGATCTTTTCATCAATGAAACTACAGTCACTGCCAAGTAAAAGACTTCCCCCTCCTTTGTTCTGATATAATAACAGGTACGCTATCCTAAGCCAAAAGTTTCTCAATTCTCAGGTCCTAGAATTGATTATTCAGCATGAGTTATCTTGCGGGTATGTTAGTTTCTAGCATTACTAGTCTTTTTGCTGATTCTTTCATATTTTCAGGTCTTTAGCCACTGAATTAATATCTAAAAAGTTACAAAAAAAATAGATTTACTATTTTTCATCAGCCTTAGAGTCATCTCGCATTAGTTTGGTATCAGAACAAGTTTATAATAGCATTCATCTGCATTAGGATCACAAACCCAAATTTTTTGCATCCTATCCACTGCATTAGGTGTCTGTTTTTCATCTGATTTTGACCACCTAGGAATTTTATTTTTCTATTAAATTTGGATTAATTGTTCTATTTCTTGTCCTCTATTTTATCATAATTTTTAATTAATTGTACTGAAAACCTAATTCACTAGAATTCAGCATATTAGAAACCCTAATTGAAAACCTGAGATTTCTACATCAGTCAGAAATCCCTAGGATTTTCATCATAATTTGATTTTGTTTTTGCATCAAATTTGGTAGAGTTCATCATCATTCTCCGTCCTATGTTCTAAGATTTTTTAGATTTTTTTCTACATTAGTAACTATGTCAAGTTCTATATCTTCTAAAACCCTAATTTTTTGAATTCTGCTATTTTGCACCTCGACTCAACCTAACCTAATCAACTTCCACACACCCCAATCCCAAGCCCAATTTTTTTGCTAACCTAATTAACTCAAACCTAACTTGCCACATCATAAAAACACACATAAAATACTTAATTTTCTGATTATTTTAGATTGCATTAAGATCATTGATTTCCATCATCTTTAAACCTAATCTTAAGCGCAATTGCTATCTAACATCTGGGCAGGATTTCACCACCTGTCATGGGCCCAAAACAACCATCATCATTCTGACCTAAGCATAATTAAAATTAATTAGACCTAATTTATCCTAGAGGGCTAGGTGACACCCAACAGGTCAGGTCCAAATTGGGTGGGCCAACTAGTGCATTTAATTTTATGGCTATTATGAAAATATGGTGTCTAAGGCTAAGGGTCCAGAGTCAAACGACCTAAGTGGTGTTGTGGTTTTTAATTGGGTCCCTGCGAAAGCAAGGGAGCCCTCCCACACTCCCACCCTTTACCTGGCTAGAGGAAGGATTAGCTACTGGGTTAATTGTATGTTTAGCTAACCCATTACATTTTGGCTCTAGGTCTAGGAAACCATAGATTGTACTAACCTTTTTTCTTTTTTGCATGCTTGGCTCCACCATATCACTTTGCCTGCTTGCTTGATTGTTTGCATTAGATTAAGAACCCAATGCCAGTAGACTTAATCCAACCCAACTAGTGTGACCATGGAGTCCATCCTTAGGAGAATCCAATACTCTGACCCATATAGAGAGCCCAACCCTAGGAGAACCCCATACCATGACCCATCGTTAAAGCCCAACCATAGGAGAACCCCACTTCATGACCCATGCTGGGAATCTCATCATAGGAGCACCCAACCTTATGCACCAACTTTTGATAGAAGTCCAGATCCTTATGTGTATCTTGATTGTGAGGATAGAATGGATCAGTACTTTGAGTACACTAGGATGTCAGAGCAAGAGAAAATTAGTTTGGCTACATATAGGCTAACCCAATATGCTAAGCGACAATTGGAACTTACTGAGGATGAATATTATTGGAGAAGAGAATAGATAAGTACCTAGAAAGATATGAGGAGTAAGTTGAGAATAAAATACCTAGGTAAATTTTATGAACATGATCTTTTATACCAATGGAACAAATTAAGCTAGGATGACAAAACTGTGTCTGATTACATTGACCAATTTAAGGAGTTTAGGAGGAAATGTAACAAAGTTGAACATGAGCTTATGGCCATATCAAGGTTTCGATATAACCTACGTGAGGACATCCATGGGGAATTGTGTCGCTGGATGATTGATGACTTAGAGAAGCCTATCACATAGCCTTGGAATTCGAGTCAAATTAGAGGGAAATTACATTTAGTCAACTGAGCCTAACAAGAATAACCCTCCTACACCCCAGATCCATAAAACTGAACCCATAACCTTTGAATCCATAACCCTAAGTTTACCCACCCCTGTTAACCCAGACCCTAGTCAATTTCAAACCCCTCTTACCACCCCATTGGTTTACCAAGATGACTTAGAAGAAGAGATATATAAGGCTAATCCAAGTTTGGTGGAGTATAAAGATGATGAGTCTATTGTAGATCTAGAGGAAGACACACCTATAGAAGACCCAGAATTAGCTGACTATGACGAAACACATATAGAAACTAACTCAGAACTAGTTGAGTCGGAAGTCCAATGCAACCAACCCAGTACAACCATGGAATCCAATTTTGAAACCCTCCTAAAAACCATGATTAAACAATTTACACAGATGAACACCCAAAACCAAGCCCAGTTAGACTAGATGCTCACCCAGTCCCAAAGTCAGTTTACCCAATTAACCACCCTAACCAACTAAATGACCCAAACCAACAACCAAGTGGTGGGGACACCAGGATCAGACACAAATCACTAGATCCCATATGGTTTAATTAGTCATATGTCAAAGTTTTGAAAGTTTTGTAATCAATTAAGATTGAGTCCTGTAATAAGTTTAGGTTAGTTGATTTGTCTCAACCCTCAACCTAGACAGTATTTTGAGTCATGTACATCAATTATGAGTCCAGTATGAGCCCGATTTTATACAAGAGAGGAGGCCACCCTATTTTGGAGTTCCATTAGGCCATATCCAAAAGTCAGAGGCTACTACATCAGCCTATTGGATTTTGTATGACAACCTAGGATCCAAGATGCTTCCAGAAAACTTGATTCCTTCCAAATACCCTCCAGATGCCCAGATTCCCTTCTAGATGTCAGAGCATATTCCTAAACCAAGGAATCCATGATTCCAGAGGGCCACCTGCATCCCAGCACAAAGAAATCAAGCTCAGGTGCCAAGCCCAAGCCCTTAAGAAGCAAGATTCCAGGGAATATTCCTGCTACCAGGCTACCAGGCCACCCCAGCTTCCAGAGGCCCAAACCCATGCACCCAAGCCTTTTTGGGCCGGCCCCTTGCTTCTCCTAAAGGCCCAACACATACCCCTAGGCATCCTTAAAGTGTTGACCACATCCAAAGAGGTTTGACCAAGTCCACGTTGAAGAGAAGGAGAAGACCAAGTTTTTTCCTAACCTAGTTAGGATTTCTAATCCTTTTAAACTTTGTAATTCTAACCTAGCTAGGAAAGGACTTGTATTCTAATTTGGAAGAGGACTTGTAACCCAAGTGTAACCATAGTTAGTGAGGGCATGGGAACTCTATAAATACCCCACTCCTCCCCCTCTTGTAAGCATCTTTCTCTTATGAATAAACCTTGCTGAAATTTTGAGTTATTGCCTTGTGTTGGTATTTTGTTTTGGTTCTTTGGTTAGTGTTTTTATGCTTGGACGAATTCTTTGCTGCCCTAGCATCCTTCCATGCCCTAACTCACTACCATCCAAGCCTTCACACGTCCAATTAAGAGTGCCCTAGGCTGCCAAGCAAGGAGATCTTCAACAAGCTTCAAACAGCCCAACTTCTAATCTCTAACATGATTCCTTCTAAACCTAGTTTCTTTTCCTTTTCTTACTTGCTGTTTTGATTGACCCATTACATTTTGCAGGATCCCTGAGGTGTTTCACCTCCCTAGAGGAGGCTTTCCTTGCATTCAGAACATCCAAATCAGCCATGTAATCAAGGGAACCGAACTTCATCATCCATACTCCAATTAAAGTGCTGTGTGATCTTTTCATCGAAAGTTCTTCAAATCACTGATTGGTAATATCCTTCCCTTCTTTAAATTTTTGATTTGATAAAGATTAGCTATCCTAATATGGGAGTTTCTCAATTCTTAGATCCTAGAATTTATTATTTTGCATGAGTTTGTCTGTGATACGATGATTCTATGCATTACTATTCTTCTTGTTAGTTCTTACTTTTATTTGAGAATTTAGCCTATAAATCTAAATTATAAAAATCACAGAAAATTAGTTTACTATTTTTCCTACATGATTAGCAATCTTAGAGTCATCCTGCATTAGTTTGGTATCAGAGTGGGTTTAGAATAGTTTTTATCTGCATTGCAATCACAAACCCTAATTTCAGCATTCTGTCCACTACATTAGGTATTAGTTTTGCATCTAATTTTGACCTTCTAAAAATTTTATTTTTTTCTAAATTTTGCATGAATTGTTCTCCGTTGAGTCCTTTATTTTATAAAAATCTTTAATTAATTTTACAGAAAACCTAAGTTATAAAAATATGGCATATTAAAAATCCAAATAGAATCCTGATAATTTCTGCAGCAGTCCAAACAAACCCTAGGTTTGCATCATCATATGATTTTTGTTCTACTTGAAATTTGGTAGGTTTCATCATCACCATCCATCCTATGTTCCAGATGTTTTTTGATTTTTTTGGTGCATCGGGATCTATGTCAACTTCTGCATCATCTGAACCCTAATTTTTCCAATTTTTGCTAAATTTTGCATCTTGACTCAACCTAACCTATTCAACTTCCACACACCCCAATCCCAAGCCAAACTTTGTTTGATGACCCTAGTAAACCTAAACCTAACTTGATATCTCATAAACTATTTAAAAATCATTTTATTTTTTGATTGTTTTAGATTGCATCAGGACCATTGAATGTTCATCATCTTTTACTCTAATCTTGAGGGCAATCAATATAACATCAGGACAGGAGGTCATAACCTGTCTTGGGCCCAAAACAACCACCCAACATTTTTACCCAAGATTAATTAAAATCAATTAGACTTAAATTGCCCTAGAGGGATGGGTGACATCAACAGGTTGGGTCAGAGCTGTGTGGGCCAACTAGTGCATTTAATCCTGTGGCTATTACTGAAATTTGGTATCTAAGGCGGAGGGTCCAAAGTCAAATGACCTAAGTGGTGTTGTGGTTTTTAATTGGGTCCCTATGAAAGCAGGGGGCCCTCCTACACTCCCACCCTTTACCTGGCCAGAGGAAGGATTAGCTATTGGGTTAAGTGTAAGTTGAGCTGACCCACCCAGTTTTGGCTCTAGGTCTAGGAAATCATAGATTAAGCTAACCTATTTTGCATGCTTGGCTGCACCATTCCATTCTGATTGCTTGATTGAGTGTATGACCACTAGATTAGGAACCCAATACCATAAGACTAAACCTCAAACCAACTTAGCCATGGATCCTAATTTTGAAGGCATCATGAACCAGCTTGCCCAGTTAACTACCCAAATGAACCAAGCCAACATCCAATCTCAAAACCAGTTTACCTAACTAAACCAATCCAATACCCAAATTTATACTAAGCTTGACCAAACCAATGACCAGATAACCCAAATGAACTATAGGTTCAACCAAGTAGACCAACAATTTGACTAGGCAACCACTAGGATCGACCAATTAACCACTAGACTAAACCAAGTAGAGAATCGATTAGGTACTATAGAGAAAACCCAAGACTCTAATACTGAACCTAATCGTAACCCATCCTGTTCTACCTCTCAAAACCATAGTAGAACCTAGACTCAGGAACCCTTTGTAGAGCCTAACCATCAGGAACCATACCAAGAACCTAACCATAGGAGAGTCCTGAACCCTGAACCTATCCAAGAACCCATCCGTAGAAGGCCCCAATATGAAGTTCATGATCAAGATGAAAGGGCCATAAGAAATATTAGGATAGAAGCACCCACCTTTGATGGAAGTCTTGAACCAAAGGTCTATGTAGATTGGGTAGGTGATATAGATTATTATTTTGAATGGTATGAAATGAGTGAAGGGATGAAATATAAATTTGCCAAGATGAGGTTGACTCACTAAGCTAGATTACATTGGGCTAATCTTGAGTGAACTAGGAGACAATGAGATCTTCCACCCATAGCTACTTGGAAAGAGAAGAAATTTCAACTCAAGGAGAAATACCTACCAGTATCCTATGATCAACAACTCTTAGACCAATGGAACAAAATTCATCAAGGTAATAGATCAGTGTCAAGTATATTGCACAATTTGATGAATTTACTGTTAGGTGCAATATATCCGAGTCTAAAGACAAAACCCTATCAAGGTTTAGAATTGGATTAAGAGAAGATATCCATAGAGAACTATACATGAGAGAGGCCCAAGATTTGGAACATGCCTATCAAATAGCTAGACATTATGAACAATTCCACCTAGGACCTACCTATCAGAAATTTGAACCTGTTAGGAACAATACCTCATTCCCAAAGTCAAATCCAAACCAGGTATACCAGGGTAGATCAAATCCCTACACCAACCCAGGTCGATTTAACTCCAACCCAGTTAGGCCAAACCCTAACCCAGTCCGACCCAACCCTAAACCAATCCGATTCAATTCCAACCAAAATTGACCCAACCCTAACCCATCTTGACCTAACTCGAGTTCGAGTCCATCTAGTTCTATTAATTCTGCACCTACTAGAATCGATAAGGGTAAGGTGCCCATGTTGCAGAAAGCCCCAAGCCCCGGCCCCAATGTTTTTTTTAGGTGTAATAAGGTTGGTCACTATGCTAGCCAGTGTCCCACCAGGTCAATACACATAGGGGAGCTAAAGGAACAAGAGCCTGAACCCAATAATGAGGATGTAGAAGAAGAAGTTTACGAGGCTGAACCAGACTTGATAGAGTAATATGAAGGAGATGAGGAGGAATTTAATCAAGTTGGGGTGGTTAAATGTGTTGCCGATCTCATCGCCGCGCCTGTGGCTTGGAGCCGCCGATCCAGCTAGACCGTCTCGCCTCTGGGGTCTCCTGGCTTGTTCAAACCTGCAAGGCAAGGTTAGAAACCCTGGCCGGGGGTCCCAGTGAGGGAGCTCTGATGGTCAAGTTAGTAGATGGCGAGAGGGAACAGAGTCTCTGAGACGGGCCCCCGAAGGAGTCTCAGACTTAGAGATCATGCTAGCAAGAAAGGTCACAGAAAGAATAGAAACCCAGCCTGGTTCCTTCACCGAGCTTACGCCAAAGGTCCCCTTTCTGGATCTTGGATCCTGCTCTTGGGACGGAGTCTCCTCCTCCAGCCTTTGTTTCTTGCTTACCTTGTCGTCTATCCTTCCCTTCCTTTTAACCCTTCATGTTGTTCCTTCGTTTTCCGCCCTTGGGAGGCTCTTTCGTTGCTTCTAATCTCTTTCCCCTTCTGGATCACTGGACCAGGCGGCTTCCCCGCCTTGCTTGCTGAGCCTAGTGAGGAAAGAGCAAAAAGGGGGGCGCCGGTCAGACCGCAGACCAGACCTTGGGCCGAGCGTGAGCGCTCTCCTTCCCAGGCACCGACGTTGTCCGTTATCGGGTCCTGTTTTGTCAGGGCCCCGCCTCTCGACTGCGAAACCTGTCGAGCCGATGTAAGCGATGTTTCGCATGTCGCTGCCGACCGTACGGGTGCTGTTCTCGGGGTGCGGCATGCATGGCTCGAGGGGTAGTCTTGGAGCTCGTGCTCCTGTTCCTCAGAAGCTTCTTCGCATAGGTTGGCCTGCCTCGACCGAGGTGGGACTGTCTCAGGGTGCCACCTGGCGAGGTAGCGGGGAGGCCACCGGCTTCGGTCGTGGTGGACACCTAGCGGAGCGGTAGAGGGGCGCTCGACTTCGGCCGAGGTGGTCCCGTCTCCGGGTGCCACCTGGCGAAGGAGCGAGGGGCCCGGCTCGACCTCGGTCGAGGTGGGGCCATCTCAGGGTGCCACCTGGCGAGGGAGCGGGGAGGCCGCTGGCTTCGACCGATGTGGACCCCTCCTGGGTGGACACCTGGTGGAGCGGCAGAGGGGCGCCCGACTTTGGCCGAGGTGGTCCCGTCTCCGGGTGCCACCTGGTGAAGGAGCAAGGGGCCCGGCTCGACCTCGGCCGAGGTGGGGCCGTCTTAGGGTGCCACCTGGCGAGGGAGCGGGGAGGCCACCGGCTTCGGCCGAGGTGGACCCCTCCTGGGTGGACACCTGGCGGAGCGGCAGTGGGGCGCCTGACTTCTACCGAGGTGGTCCCGTCTCCAGGCGCCACCTGGCGAAGGAGCGAGGGGCCCGGCTCGACCTCGGCCGAGGTGGGGCCGTCTTAGGGTGCCACCTGGCGAGGGAGCGGGGAGGCCGCCGGCTTCGACCGAGGTGGACCCCTCCTGGGTGGACACTTGGCGAAGCGGTAGAGGGGCGCCCGACTTCGGCCGAGGTGGTCCCGTCTCCGGGTGCCACCTGGCGAAGGAGCGAGGGGCCCGGCTCAACCTCGATCGAGGTGGGACCGTCTCAAGGTGCCACCTGGAGAGGGAGCGGGGAGGCCGCCGGCTTCGGCCGAGGTGGACCCCTCCTGGGTGGACACCTGACGGAGCGGCAGGAAGGCCTGGACCGACCTCGACTTCAATCGAGGTGGTGCCAGATCTGACTTTGCCGAAAAAACTCCACATGGCTCGAATCACACCCAGCGAAATCTGAGACATGCCACGTCATCGTAATGGCCGTAACAGTTGCCCCCCATCCCTCTGTTCTGTTGAGGCGTCATGGCTTAGAACGTGGGGATTTAAATGCGAAGATGACGTGGGGAAGGTGAAGATCTCGCGCCATGATTGCCATGATCCTCGTCGCTGTTCCTCGTTGCGCCCAAAGCCCTATAAGAGGTCGTCACATGTTGCCCTTCTGGTCGTAATTAATGCGTCGCTTCGAAACAGAGGCCGTTTCCCTGCAACCGAAGCGTCGGTGTCGGGCATGCATCCATGCGGCATCCATCCGATGGCCCGGAGCGGAATGATGGGTACGGCTACTGTCAATTGAGTTTGAAAAGGAGGGGACTTTCTGGAACGAGGCCCTTTCCCTTACTCCGTCAGCGGTTTGCAGCAGGCTATCCCTCTCCCCCCCGAGTTGCCGCCTCTTTTGCACGGTGCATTTCGGTGAGTGCTTCTATTTTCTTCTTCGCTCCATCCCTTTCCTCTAGCATCGTTTCCTCACCACCTTCTTCTCAATGGTGCGCCGCCACCATGTCTCGTCTAACCCGGACGAGGCCGGTCCGTCCCGGCCGAGTACTCCATCGTCTTCCTCCTTAGAAGAGGAAGTGATCCCGGAGGAGACCCGCAGGTGACTCCAGCCTGGGGGTATTACCATAGGCATCCCTAGGGGTGTTAGGTCTCCCCCTGTCTTGTCTGCCCATCCCATTTCTTTTCTTCCTCCTCCAACCCTTCCTTCTGTCGGTTCCTCCGGTCATATTTCAACGATGACCGAGGGTGACCTTTCCTTGCTCCGGGAAGTCTATGGCATCCCGGGGTTGATCCGTCTTTCTCTCCCGTGGCCCGGGGATCATGTCACCCTGAGTGGCCCCGGTCGCATTGCCTTCTACGAAGACTTCCTCCTTGGGGGTCTTCGGTTCCCTCTGCACCCCTTCTTTTTTTCTTTCTTCAGCCATTTTGATGTAGAACGAAAGATCTGATACCAAAAATGATGAAGAATGGATATGTGGAATGCGAAAGCAAATTAAAATTAATATTTATATATATATTTAATATATTTTCAGAAGTCGGCTTTGACTCAAAGGAAAGATAAACTAATGTTGAAAGAAACTAAGAAATGACAGAGAGCACAATTAAAAGGAGTGGATTATCAGAGTAACTCAGAAGTAGGATCGCTGGGGATTAAGAAACCCCCAGATCTAGGGTTTGCTCTAAGTTTCAACGAAACAGATAAAGTGAGAAGGGAAGGTTCTTGTTACCTAGCAGTGATCTCTCTCGTTGCTTCAATTGGAGGACACTCTCGAGTAGATTGTAGGATCCTTGGAGACGGAGTATCTTTGCAATGGATCCTCGGATTGTAGTCCTATGGCAAGGTTGGCCTCCTTCTCGAACTCAGGATCTGGAAGAAGAAGAACAAAAGAAGAACCAGAAACTCAAAGAAAGACACTGACTTGAAGACTTAATGAAGATTGTTGGATGTAGAAGTTCCGGAGATCTTGATACTGATTTGACTCTCTTTTGAACTAGCTCTGTAGTTGAAACAGTTGATCTGAACCTAGATGCTGGTGACCGGCTTCGATGTGGAAGAGTGGGGCCGTAGGATGAAGATGGAAAATTAGGGTTTGGTGGTGGTGGAGTAGAGATGGGTGGACTAAGCTAGGGTTTTGGGGTTGGAGATCTCACACCTCCTCAAGGTTCCTAGGGAACCCGGATTTACTCCCTCACGGAGCTCAACACCTGAATACAAGTGCGGAAGAGAGAAACACAAAGTTGCTCACAAAGAAATTGATTTCATTCATCATTATATTCAAGAGTTACATAGAGTTGAATATATAGACATAACAAAGAAATAAAATTTCATACACTTCCCATGTGGGACTAATAGGACTAACCCATACTTTAGGCATCAAATTCTCTTCCCAAGACTCCTTCCATGAGTGGGCAGCCCAAAAACTCCAAGAAAATTTGAAAATCAGCTCCAAATGGCAGGTTTTGGGGGTGTCTCCTAGTATCTCTCCATGAATCAAGGATTTTCCCTTCATGGTTTGGCTCTTTTGGACACCTCCTAGTCTTGCTCCACAAGTTTAGGCTTCTTCCTTACATGGCTTTGGCACTTTTGGAAACTTTTTGGAACCTCCTTGAATTCCTCCCCAAGACATGCTCTCTTCCCTTTTATAACTTGGATTTTTATGGAACATTGTGGGGCACCTCCTTGATCCTCTCTTCAAGAAAAATTCTTGCCATCCTGGCTTGGGTTTATCTAGAAAGAAATTGGCTCCTCTTTTGATTGAGGTATCTTGATGGATTTCTCTCCCAAGTGGTGCAAGAAAAAAAGGAACTTACTTCTTGTGGTGTAGGGACCAAAGACACTAGATGGAGATGTGGCGCCTCATGGACTCTGGTGTGTGGCTGGGAGTGTGGCGCCCACTTGCTTGGGCCTGGGAGAAAAAAAGTGGCACCCTGGACCTTGACTTGACTGAAAAAAAAGTGGCACCAACCTGGAGAAGACCTAGACCACTACTAGGACTTGTACTGAGTCAACATGACTCAACAAAATTTAAATTATAGGGAAATACAGACTCAAGACTAAAATTAAGTTGACCAAGTCAACCCTTATTACAAATCCAGAAAACCCTAATTCTTCGAGCAAGGTCAATCAGAGATCCAGATGGAGCCCTGAAGTCTTCTTCTGAGTCTGGTGCCCGCACCAATTCTCCCGGGGTGGGAGGAACTCGACCCTGTCGAGTATGGACCAAGCTGGCTCTGGTATCTCTTCAAGAGGTCTGGGTCCAATTCTTGTAATTCTTCTCGGGAGATCCAAGAGTCATCAGAATCTGGCCTTCCTTGCCAGTGGACCAGGTATCTTTGGTATCCTCGATTATGAGTAGAGATAACCTGAACATCCAGGATCTTTTCAATCTGCTCTTTCCTCACAGGCCAGTTTGTTGGTGGACACACAGGGTCGGGATCACTCTCAATAACAGGATTAGGTTTCAAAGGCTTACTAGGAATCACAGCTGGCTCACTATACTCTAATAAATCTGTAATGTTGAAAGTAGAGCTATTGCCTAGTTTTGGAGGCAACTCGAGCACATAAGCATTGGATCCTACTCTCTTCACTACTCTAAATGGTCCAGCTCCTCTAGCATGTAACTTTCTAACGGTTCCAGGAGGAAACCGCTCATGCCTTAACCTAATCATTACATAGTCTCTCTCAACAAAAGTTTTGACTCGCCTTTGAGAATCAGCCAACTTCTTATAAGTTTCATTACTTAAAGTTATTTTGGCATGAATTTCTTTATGCAAGTTCTTTACATGCTATGCAAGTGCATCAAGAGACTTGTGTGTGTGGGCTAATAGTGACATCAGATCAAGTGGTGTGTGAGGCTTGTATCCATGAACAATTTCAAAGGGACTCTAGCCTATAGACCTATTGATCGAAACATTGAATGCAATTTCAGCCCTGGATAAAATACAAATCCCAATTCCTGGTGCTCTCAATCAAACCAAAATCTGAGCCAAAGCCTAGTAAAGGGTCAAGAAAAACTAAACTAGACTGACAACGCATTCCTAAAGAATGGACTTTATTCCAAAGGAACCCTAGGTCTAAACCTAACAAACTAAGGCTCTCTAGGTTTGACCTTGGGTCGGAGGAGCGCATGCAGAGCATGAAAACTTATTATGGATGCCTAGTAGGTTCCATAAGGTCTTCCAGAAGTAGGTGGCAAACCTAATAGGTTCTAAGGAGTCTTGCAACCTAGAAATCTCAGTAAAGTGTAATCCTATAGCTCTAGAAACATGAGAAGATTCAGGGAAGGGTAGGAAATAAGAATTAGAGTTTTGAGGTGGCTTATAGGAAACAAAAAACATACCTTGGTTATTCAGGATGACCTTAAAATGAGGACATTGTTCTATAGGTGCACTCATCCAAACCTCATGATTTGCTCAAGGAGGGTCTACAAGTGCAAGTTTTAGGATAGGCTGGGTGCTCCAAGACGGTGGAAGGTTATCAGGAAGGTCTTTGGAATATTTATCTAGATAGTCCTTTAAGCTACTGTCTTTTTCTTTTTTATGGACCTTCTCAATGGGCAATTCTTGTGAATCCCTTTCTTCTTCACACTTCTCTACCAGATTTGACTCAGGGGTGTCTTCTTTGGATTCCTCAATGAGTTCAGGGGTATTCTCACTTAAACTTTCATTTGGTATAATTTCCTCTTCCTGAACTTCCTCAAAAGGGTCTTCTGTTAGGGTTAGCTCCTGAATTCCTTGAGTGGCAGGGGTCCCCTCAATAACCCCATTAGGTAGGAGTTGGTTAATTGAATTATCGGGAGAGATATCCTCAAATTCTTCTTCTTTATATTCATCTATCAAACTTATGTCAGGCTCATATATTTCTTCCTCAATCTCACTGAAAGGTTCTAATCTATTCTCCTTTGATTCCTCTTTAAGTACGGCTCTGGTCGGGTCAACTAATTTTGGGATGACCATGCCTAACTCCTTCTCAGTGTTATCCTTCTGGTCAAGAGGTGACACAAGTGGGAATTGACAAACAAGAGTCTGGTTCACTACGGGTGTCGGATCAATCGGAACTTGACTCAAGTTGGTAGAGGTTGGCTTTAAGTCCAAAGTACTTGATTGGTTATATCTTAAAGACCACTCATAGTCTTGGGCTTCTTGGTAGGCTCGGTCTAACTTATTGGTCTTTTCAAGGCATAGCTTCCTATAAATGTCTGGGTGTAACCCAACCCTAAACCTCGATGTGATCTGAGCTTCGGTCTCCATGGTATTGCATTTCATGTCATACCACTGGAAGTCCTCGATATATTTAGACACAGGCCTATTATCTTGTCGCAATTGGTACCATTGGTCTAAAAGTCTTTTCTCATAGGATCTACCTAGGTACCTATCTCTCAACTTACTTCTCATATCTCTCCAAGTATATATTTCCTCTTTTCTTTGATAACACTCATGCTCAATAGCATACCAATGCGACCTAGCATGTTTGGTGAACTTGGTTTTGGCCAACCTAACTTTTCCTAATTCCGATATGTTAGTGCACTCAAAATACCGATCCATTTGTTCTTCCCACTTAATATATGTCTCTTGTCTTCCATCAAAAGTGGGTGCATAAGGTTCGGTGTTCCTAACGGGTCCCTTCTCTGAGTCAACCAAGTATGGGTATAGGCTCCTAGGGCTAAACTCAGGGGCAAGATCATGGTCATAGGCTCTTAGATCAAACCTCCAATGATTAGGTTCAGGATCCTTGTATAAAGGTCTCCTAGGCTCTGGGTGTGGGTGAGGTTGGGGTCTACCAAATTCTGAGTCAGGGGTCCAATTTTGATGTCTACATTTCTCAAGTCCCTGGGCTCGGTCTTTAAACTGGGCAATAGTATCAGTCATATCTTGACTCAATTTGGTCATACTTTCGATAAGAGTTCTAATCATGGCCTCTAAATCAGGTTGGGTTTGACCAGGTTGGTAGGGTACTCCATTCCGGGTGGACATGATGATGCAAGCAAGCACACCAAATGAGACTCGACTGAAACAACTACGGGCTAACTAGACCTAGAGCCCAAACTAGATGCCCAATCAGAGTGGCAAGCTAGCCTATAGTAACTCGGGACTCAGCCAGGCAGGTGTAAGGGGAGTGTTAGGTCCCTAATTGCCAATCCTAGACACCAATCAGTGATTGGCCAGGTAGGCGGACCAGCACACAAGCCCTGAACCACCGTTCTAGACACTGAGTACAAAGCACACACAGAGTAACTAGACAAACTGACTCAACACTAGCCTAGACCCGACTTGTTGGTGTCCCTAGCCCACTAGGGCAAATTAGGTCTAATTAATTTTAAGATTAAGGCTTAGGTTCGAATGCATGGGAGGTGGTTTTGGGCTAAGGAGAGGGTCTCAATCCTCCCCTTATGTTGCAACTTCGGTGCCCTTAAGATAGATTCAATTTATGCACACTCAAATAAAAACAGCTTATAGAAAAAAATAGAACAGCAGTAAAATTGATCTCAGAAAATCTACAGAAATTAATAAATCATGAAAATTTTATGTAAATTACTTTCAATTATTCTAGTTCCAGCAAAACAAGAATTACTTAATTTGAATTTTTCTGTAGGGAGAAACAATTTGGATAAAAGGGTAGTTACTTACAAAAAACAGAACGTGTGTCCCGTTTACAATCCCTGCTTAGAAGTTATAACCCAGCGGCACCCCTACACGCCCTAGGAACCCCCGTGGAATGGGAGGAGGAGGCTTGCGTCTCGCTTGTTCCTAGGACCGGACGGCCAGGGGAGTCTACTCCAGGCAGCAAAAGTAAAAAGGAACGAAAGAAAAAAAAAAAATCAAACAAGCAAGAACCCAAGACAGGGCTCTGATACCAAAATGATGCAGAATGAAAGATCTGATACCAAAAATGATGCAGAACGGATATATGGAATGCGGAAGCAAATTAAAATTAATATATAAATATATATATATATTTTTAATATATTTTCAGAAGTTGGCTTTGACTCAAAGGAAAGATAAACTAATGTTGAAAGAAACTAAGAAATGACAGAGAGCACAATTAAAAGGAGTGGATTATCAGAGTAACTCAGAAGTAGGATCGCTGGGGATTGAGAAACCCCAGATCTAGGGTTTTCTCTGAGTTTCAACGAAACAGACAAAGTGAGAAGGGAAGGTTCTTGTTACCTAGCAGTGATATCTCTCGTTGCTTCAATTGGAGAACACTCTCGAGCAGATTATAGGATCCTTGGAGACGGGGTATCTTTGCAATGGATCCTCGGATTGTAGTCCTATGGCAAGGTTGGCCTCCTTCTCGAACTCAGGATCTGGAAGAAGAAGAACAAAAGAAGAACCAGAAACTCAAAGAAAGACACTGACTTGAGGACTTAATGAAGATTGTTGGATGTAGAAGTTCCGGAGATCTTGATACTGATCTGACTCTCTTTTGAACTGGCTCTGTAGTTGAAACAGTTGATCTGAACCTGGATGCTGGTGACCGGCTTCGATGTGGAAGAGAGGGGCCGTGGGATGAAGATGGAAAATTAGGGTTTGGTGGTGGTGGAGTAGAGATGGGTGGACTAAGCTAGGGTTTTGGGGTTGGAGATCTCACACCTCCTCAAGGTTCCTAGGGAACCCGGATTTACTCCCTCAAGGAGCTCAACACCTGAATACAAGTGCGGAAGAGAGAAACACAAAGTTGCTCACAAAGAAATTGATTTCATTCATCATTATATTCAAGAGTTACATAGAGTTGAATATATAGACATAACAAAGAAATAAAATTTCATACACTTCCCATGTGGGACTAATAGGACTAACCCACACTTTAGGCATCAAATTCTCTTCCCAAGACTCCTTCCATGAGTGGGCAGCCCAAAAACTCCAAGAAAATTTGAAAATCAGCTCCAAATGGCAGGTTTTGGGGGTGTCTCCTAGTATCTCTCCATGAATCAAGGATTTTCCCTTCATAGTTTGGCTCTTTTGGACACCTCCTAGTCTTGCTCCACAAGTTTAGGCTTCTTCCTTACATGGCTTTGGCACTTTTGGAAACTTTTGGGAACCTCCTTGAATTCCTCCCCAAGACATGCTCTCTTCCCATTTATAACTTGGATTTTTATGGAACATTGTGGGGCACCTCCTTGATCCTCTCTTCAAGAAAAATTCTTGCCATCCTGGCTTGGGTTTATCTGGAAAGAAATTGGCTCCTCCTTGGATTGAGGTATCTTGATGGATTTCTCTCCCAAGTGGTGCAAGAAAAAAAAGGAACTTACTTCTTGTGGTGTAGGGACCAAAGACATTGGATGGAGATGTGGCGCCTCCTGGACTCTGGCGGGTGGCTGGGAGTGTGGCGCCCACTTGCTTGGGCCTGGGAGAAAAAATGTGGCACCCTGGACCTTGACTTGACTGAAAAAAAAGTGGCACCAACCTGGAGAAGACCTAGACCACTACTAGGACTTGTACTGAGTCAACATGACTCAACAAAATTTAAATTACAGGGAAATACAGACTCAAGACTAAGATTGAGTTGACCAAGTCAACCCTTATTACAGAACAAGAAAACCCTAATTCTTCGGGCAAGGTCAATCAGAGATCCAGATGGAGCCCTGAAGTCTTCTTCTGGGTCTGGTGCCCGCACCACATTTCCGTCTGGTCCCGGCCCAGTTGGCTCCCAATGCCATCCGGGTCATCTTCTCCTTTATCGTTTTCTGCCACTTCCACGGGTTTGTTGCCCGTTTCTCCCTCTTCAAGGCTCTATTCACCCTGAAGCGGTACTCCATTGATGATGGCTGGTGGTACATCTCGCCCCGGCCTAGGTGTCTCCGGTTCGACCTCCCTTCTTCCATCAAGGGTTGGAAGAACCGGTTCTTTTTCGCCCCGGTCGAGGACGTCGACTGGGCCTGGAGCGAACCGGATCGATCCCCGAACCGGAACTCCCAGGTCGAACCGGTGGACCAGGAGGCCTATTCCCAGCTATTGAGCGACGTGATCCCCTCACTCAATGTTCTGCTCTTGGAGCAGAACTTGTTCGAGGCAGGGATCAGTCCCATCCGAGAGCAGGGTGAGGCTCAGCCTTTTTCCTCTTACTCTGCACTTCCCTTCTTTCTCTCCTTCTTTCTTTGACTGACCGACCTCCCTTCCTTTGTAGGCCAGAAGTTCTCGGTGGAGAATCTCCTGGAAGGTGCAGCCCGGAGAGACGTCGCCAAGGGAGATGAGCACGCGGCGAAGAGGGCTCGCACCGAGCTGAGCCAGGGGGTCGCGCTGGCGCCCGCGCCAAGTCCAGCAGTTGCAGCTCCCTTGCCCGGGCCGCCTCGGGCCCGGGCCACCGATGCTCCAGTCGTCTGCCCTGACGGGGCTGCCGAGGAGGGAGGCCCGTCAGCAGCGGTTCCCCCCTGGGCTGGCCCCATCTTCACTGCAGCCCCGACGGCGTCGCCTACGACTCCAGCTGCCCCACCGGTGGCAATCCCACCTAGGGTGCCGGTCGCCCCCAGCACCGATCTGACCGCCCCGCCGTCGGCAATCACCAACCGGTGCTCCGTGATCCGCGACCAGGGGCTCGCGGAGAAGGTGATGGAGTTCGCCTGCACCTCCCGGGATAGCTGACTTCGGGGTGGCCGGGACTATGCCAATGCTCTGCTCAGGATCCTCCCGCAGCTCTTCACGGTAAGTCCGAGCTCGGATCCCTCACTTTTACAATTCCAGTTAACTCTTTACTAACCCGCTCTCCTTTTCATGCAGATCGGGACCGACATGCTTCTGTTGAGGAACTTCCTCGCAGGGTACGCCAAGAAGGATGCCGAGAAGGAGGAGAAGCTCAGCAAGCTCGCGGTTGACGTGAAGGACCTCATGGAAAAGGGGATCGAGCTGCGGGGGAGCAACCAGGCCCTTCAATCGGACCTGGCACGCGCCGAAGGGTGCGTCAAGGAACTGGAGTCCTCTCTGTCAGAGGAGAGGATCTCCAACCAGTGGCACACGGAGGAGGACGCGACAGAGAGGACTCGCCTCAGAGCTCATTCCCAGTCGTTGAAGCGCCAGCTGGAGGAGGCCCGGCGGGAGGCGAGTGCGGCCAAGGAACGGAGCGCCTACATCAACGAGCTCTTGGAGGCCTCGAAGCGGGAGGCACAGGAGGCCGTCCCGAGATTCCGGGCCTCCGACGAGTACGCCTCGGAGGTCCGGGATGCCACCGTGGACTACTTTCTGAAGGGGTTCCAGGTGTGCCGGGGAAAGGTGGGGTCCTTCTACCCCAAGCTCGACCTTAGTGGGGTGGTGCTCGATGGCAGAAGGCAAGGGCCCACCGGCGAGGCTCCAGTTGTAGCTGGCGACATGGATGCAGATCCAGAGTGGCCCTCCGAGCAGCCAGCCAACGACGGTGATGACGGAGAGCGCGCGTGCCAACCGGGAGATCCCGCCACCGTGCTGAACTAGGCCTTCAATTGTATTCTCTTCTTCTATTTTCTTCTCTTTTTTTTTTTTTGAGGACTCCCGGCCTGTCGGGACTCCTTCATTTTAACTCTTCTTTTTCGAATAAATGAAAACTTAGAATTTGCTAAGTCCCGATCTCGTCTTCCTTTTCTCTTTTCTATGTCTTGTCGAGATGCTCGTGTCGAGTGAGGAGACGAGGTCCTGCGACTTGCTCTGGGTAGACTGGGTCCCATCCAGCATTCAGATCAAAGTTTGGAGCTTCCGGGTGGGGTGACAGAAGAGTAGGCCTTGCATGAATCCTTCGGGTTTGCCGGGCCGCTCTCCAAGATTGCGTGGGTGAGCTGGGCTCTGCCCCGCCTTCCAGACCGAAGTCCAGGATTTTCGGACTGAACCCCGGGGCTGCAGGCTTTATTCAATCCTTGCACGGCTTGCTGAGCTATTCTCCATGATCGCGTGGGCAAGCTGGGCTCTGCCCTGCCTTCCAGACCGAAGTCCGGGACTTCCGGACTAAACCCCGGGGCCGCAGGCATTGTTCAAGCCATGCATGGCTTGCCAAGCTATTCTCCGTGATCACGTGGGTGAGCTGGGCTCTGCCCCGCCTTCCAAACTGAAGTCCAGGACTTCCGGACTGAACCCCAGGGCCGCAGGCTTTGTTCAAGCCTTGCACGACTTGCCGAGCTATTCTCCATGATCGCGTGGGCGAGCTGGGCTCTGCCCCGCCTTCCAGACCGAAGTTCGGGACTTCCGGACTGAATCCCGTGGTCGCAGGCTTTGTTCAAGCCTTGCGCGGCTTGCCGAGCTATTCTCCGTGATCGCGTGGCCGAGCTGGGCTCTGCCCCACCTTCTAGACCGAAGTCTGGGACTTCCAGACTGAACCCCGGGGCCGCAGGCTTTGCTCAAGCCTTGCGCGGCTTGCCGAGCTATTCTTTGTGATCGCGTGGGCGAGCTGGGCTCTGCCCCGCCTTCCAGACCGAAGTCTGGGACTTCTCGCTTTCTTGGGTCTCCGGTCACAGCCTTGTATGCCGAACTCAGAGCCAGGCACCGATTTTCCTACGAGGCGAGAAAAAGCGTTTGAAGTAAAGGAATTTTATTTCAGGAGTTGGAGGAACCTTACATTACTGATAATACATCCTTAAGTTCGAGGCTGGTGCGGGCACCAGACTTAGAAGAAGACTTCAAGGCTCCATCTTGATCTCTGATTGACCTTGCCCGAAGAATTAGAGTTTTTTGGTTTTGTAATAAGGGTTGACTTGGTCAACTCAATTTTAGTCTTGAGTCTGCATTTCCCTGCAATTTAAATTTTGTTGAGTCATGTTGACTCAGTACAAGTCCTAGTAGTGGCCTAGGTCTTCTCCACTTTGGTGCCACCTTTTTCAAGTCAAGTTCCAGGGTGCCAAATTTTTCTCCCAGGCTCAAGTAAGTGGGTGCCACACTCCCAGCCACACGCCAGAGTCCAGGGGGTGCCACATCTCCATCCCAGTGTCTTGGTCCCCACACCCAAGGGAGCAAGAAATTTTCTTGAAGACAAAATCAAGGAGGCGCCCCATATATACCTTAAAAGGCCAAGCTAAAGGAGGAAAGAAGCATTTCTTCGGGAGCACTTCAAGGGGGCGCCCAATCCATGCCTAAAAAGACCAAAGCAAAGTTGGGAAGAGCCATGACTTGCGGAGAAGGAAAAGGAGGTGTCCAAAAGAGTTGAGCCATGGAAGGAAAAAAATTTTTCTTGAAGAGCAAGGCTAGGAGGCGCCACTTACTTACCATTTGGAGCCACCAATCAACACTTATGGAAGCTCTTGGCTGGCCATATGAGAAGGATTTGATTCTACAAGCCTAATTTGAAGATCCATCCTATTAGTCCCACATGGGAAGATGTAAAACCCTGACCTCTTGTAAAGGCCTATAAAATAAATCCCTCTTGTAAGTTTTAAAAAAACAACTGATGAATGAATTCAAATTTCTATGTGAGCAACTTTATGTTTCTCTCTTCCGCACTTGCATCCAGGTGTTGAGCTCCATGAGGAAGTAAATCCGGGTTCCCCAGGAACCTTGAGGAGGTGTGAGATCTCCAACCCCAAAACCCTAGGTTAGCCACTTCAACTCCAAAACCCTAGCCGCTCATCATCCTCTTCATTCCACCAAAACCCTAGCCTACTCCATCTCTCACGGCCCCTCTCTTCAAGTAGTGGCCGACCACCAGAATCCAGGTCCAGTTCGGCTGCTTCGAATACGGAGCAAATCCCAGAGGAAGCCAGATCAGCATCCATGAGAATCAGGACTTCAGCAACATCAACTTTCAAGTTCTTCTATCTGGTAAATCCTTCATTGAGTATCTGGTTCCATAAATTGTTCTTCTTCTTTCCCAGATCTTGAGTTCAGGAGAAGCCAACTCTGCCAAAGGACCAGTATTGGAGGATCCATTGCGAAGATATCTGAATCCGGGGATCCAACAATCTGTTCAAGAGAGTCCTTCAACTAAACTTTGTGAAGATCACTGCCTGGTCTGTAACCTTTCTCTTCTCTTTACTTCTGTCATGTTGAAAGTTCAGAGCGAAACCCTAGGTCTGGGAGTTTCTCAACCCCCAGCGATCCTTTACTTCTGAACTACTCTGATAACCTAGTTTCTTTAAATTGTGCTTTCAATTATTACATAGTTTCTTTCAATTTAGTTTAACTTTCCTTTGAGTCAAAGCTGACTTCTGAAAATAAAAAAAAGAAGAAGAAAGAATTAGTCTTATTTTACTTCCGCATCGCAACATCTCTTCTTTCGTTCTGCATCATTTTTGGTATCAGAGCTTTCGTTCTGCATCAGAGGCGTTCCAAGTCTGGGGGAATATGGATCCTCCTAACTCCTCCAAGTAATAGGCCCCTTGAGGGAGGACTTTCGCCACCCTGTATGGGCCTTCCCAGTTCGGGGAGAGCTTCCCGCACTCCCGTGGCTGAGAAGCTTCAGCGCGCCGGAGCACCAGTTCTCCGGGATGAAAGGACTTTGGCTACACCCGGGAATTGTAGTACCTGGCCACTCGCTGCCTATACGTCGCCATTCGGAGTCGAGCCTTGTCCCTTGTCTCCTCGAGGAGGTCTAGGTTGAGCATCATCCTAGCGGGGTTCTCCGCTTCGTCGTACTGCTCCACGCGCAGGGTGGGTAGACTGAGCTCAATCGGGATAACTGCCTCGGATCCGAAGACGAGATTGAATGGCATCTCGTCGGTGGCCATCCTCGGGGTGGTGTGGTATGCCCACAGGATGCTTGGGAGCTCTTCTGCCCACCTGCCCTTGGCCTGATCCAGCCTCGTTCGGAGGCCTTGCAAAATGGTTCTATTCGTCACCTCGGCTTCTCCATTCGTCTATGGGTGCGCCACCGAGGTGAAGCGATGGTGGATGCCGAGGTCGCTGCATAATTCTTCAAACTCTCGGTAGTCGAACTGACGCCCGTTATCGATGATCACGGTGTGGGGGAGGCCAAAACGATAAATGATTGACTTCCATAAAAACTTGGCGACGTTTGCCTCGGTGATCCGCGCCAGGGGTTCGGCCTCAACCCACTTCATGAAGTAGTCGATGGCCACGATCAGGAACTTTCGTTGTTCGGATGCCGGGGGAAATGGTCCCAGGAGGTCCATTCCCCATTGGGCGAACGGCCACGGAGCCGAGAGCTGGGAGAGCGGAGTGGAGGGCTGTCGCTGCACCACAGCGTGCCGCTGGCATCGATCACACTTCTTCATGAAGTTGGCGGCATCCTCCTTCATTGTCTTCCAGAAATAACCTTGACGGAGGGCTTTGTAGGATAGCGCTCTGCCCCCCACGTGGTTCCCCCAGATTCCCTCATGGATTTCTTGGAGCACGAGTGAGGCCTCCGCAGGTCTCAGACACTTGAGGAGGGGATAAGAATAAGACCTCCGGTATAGCTGCCCATCCATCAGGATGAACCTCGCAGCCTTCTTTTTGATAAGGTGGGCCACTGCACGGTCCTCCAGCAAGGTGCCGCCGGTTATGTACTCGACGTACTTGTCCATCCAGCTAGGCTCATGGCTGACCTTCTAGACCTCTACAGGGGTCTCGTAGCTCGGGGCCTTGAGGTGCTCCATATGAGCGCGACCCAGGAACGAGTCCGGCAGCGTCGCCAGCCGGGAGAGTGCATCCTCACGGGCATTTTCCCCACGCGGTATATGGAAGATGCTGAAGTGCTGAAACCCGGCCGCACTCGTTTTGATGAGCTCCAGATATTTCACCATTTGAGGGTCGTGCGCAGCATATTCTCCGGAGATCTGTCTGGCCACTAGCTGGGAATCAGTGAAGGCCTTGAGGTTGGCCACGCCCAGCTCGTGGGAGACTCTCAGCCCGGCGAGGAGTTCCTCGTATTTTGCCTGGTTGTTGGTTGCGGTGAACTGGAAACGGAGTGTACATTCGGCGACGACCCCACCACCGTTGGCGAGAATGAGGCCAGCTCCGCTCCCGCCGGAGTTCGAGGCTCCATCTACATGAAAGATCCACGCGTCCTCTTCGGGCTCCTTGGGGCCCGGTTTCAATTACGAGTGCGGAGAGTCCCACTCTGGCTCCTTGCCCAGGCCTGCGCACTCGACCAAGAAGTCGGCTAGCACTTGCGCTTTCATGGCCGACCTCGGCCTGTAAGCGATGTCGAACTCGCTGAGCTTGAGTGCCCACTTCGCCAAATCACCCCGATGTATCGGGTCGGCTGAGTATTGCTTTCAGCGGCTGATCAGTTAGGACGGCAATGGGATGCGCTTGGAAATAGGGCCTGAGATGCTGAGTAGACACTATTAACGCAAAAATGAGCTTTTCGGGCCGAGAATACCTGAGCTTCGCATCGCGGAGAAGCTTGCTGGTGTAGTATACCGGCCTCTGGACTCCCTGGTCGTTTGTCCGAACCAGGACCGAGCTGACGGCCTCCAGAGTGACCGCTAGGTAGAGGATGAGCTCCTCTCCTTCTTCGGGCCTGTAAAGTAGTGGGGGTGATGCAAGCGTCTTCTTCAACTCTTCAAATGCCTACTGGCACTCCTCAGTCCAGGCGAGGTCGTTCAACTTTCTCAACACTATGAAGAAGAGCCAGCAGCGGTCGGTCGACCTCAAGATGAACCGACTCAGGGCAGCTATCTGGCCGGTGAGTCGCTGCACTTGCTTCTTGGATTCGGGCTGCTCCATGTCCAGGATGGCCTGGACCTTTTCCGGGTTGGCTTCGATCCCTCTTTGGGTTACCATGAACCCCAGGAATTTCCCGGTGGAGATGCCGAAAGTGCACTTCGTCGGGTTCAGCTTCATCCGATGGAGTCGGAGGTTGCCGAAGTTCTCCACCAGGTCGGCAACAAGATCCGAGAGGGGCTTGCTTATCACTAGCATGTCATCCACGTACATCTGCATGTTTCGGCTGATCTGGTCCTTAAAGACTTTGTTGACCAGTCGCTGGTATGTCGCCCCGGCATTCTTGAGGCCAAATGGCATCATCCTGTAACAGAAAGTTCCACGGTCGGTAACGAAGGCGGTGTGCTCTTCATCCTCCGGGCTCATTCGGATCTGGTTGTACCCGGAGAAAGCATCCAAAAAAGAGAAGAGGCGATGCCTCGAGGTGGTGTCGACCAGCTGGTCAATCTTCGGAAGAGGGAAGCTATCCTTCGATAAGCTCGGTTGAGGTCGGTGTAGTCCACACAGATCCTCCACTTGCCACTACTCTTCTTTACCATGACCACATTTGCCAGCCAGCTGGGATACTGAACCTCCCGCACGAAGCCGGCGGCGAGCAGTTTCTCCACTTCTTCGTTGATGGCCCTCTGCCTCTCCGCGACGAAACTCCTCTTCTTCTGGCAGACCGGGCGGCACCTCGGGTCCACATTCAGCCTGTGCATAATGACCTCGGGTGGGATGCCCGGCATGTCGGCCGCGGTCCATGCAAACACATCCGCGTTCATGCGAAGGAATTCCAGCAAGCGGGTCCGTTCCTCCTCTGGGAGTTGGGCCCCCACCTGCACCATCTTCAGAGGGTCCGAACCGAGGGGATAGGTCAACAGATGCTCCACGGGTCCTCCCCTGGGTTTTTTTTCCCTTAGGTCGAGGTCATCGACGTCGGGGCCGAGCTCGGCGCCCCGGGCACCTTGGACCGTCTGAAGGCAGTACGGGACTGGCTGGGTCGTCCCCCTTATCACCCCAAGTCCAGAGGCTGTGGAGAATTGCACTAGCAACCGCTTCGTAGAAATCATGGCATCCAGTTGGTTGAGCCCCGGACGCCCGAGGATCGCGTTGTAAGGCGAAGGAAGCTTGACGACGGTAAACTTCATCATGACTGTGGTCTGCCGAGGTGGGGATCCAGCGGTGATCGGGAGAGTGATCTCCCCTTCGACCCCCACCGAGTCCCCGGTAAAGCCTACTAGGGGGGTGTGCACCGGCCTGAGCTGATCATGAGACAAATTCATTCGGGAGAAAGCATCATAAAAAAACACGTCAGCGGAGCTTCCACTGTCTACCATAATTTGATGTACAGGATGCTTCGCGATGGTCATCTCGACCACCACAACATCATTGTTTACATTTTTATTTTCACTCTCCTTCTCAGAAGGGGGTACATCCTCCGGGTTCCCGACCTCCAGGCTCTCTTCGTCGCCCGCCCGATTCCACAAGAGATCATGCCCACCGGCTTCTCCGTTGGACGGTTATTGATCGCGGGAACCAGGGGTAAGGCCGGGAGTGGCTGTCCCTCCGCTGGGACCTCGTTCTTGATGAACTTCCTGAGGTAGCCTCTTTTGATCAGCTCCTCAATTTCCCGCTTCAGGTTGCGACACTCCTCCGTGTCATGGCCATGCTTGCGGTGGAACTGACAGTACTTCGACTTGTCGCGGGTGCCTCTTAAGTTCTAAGGAGGAGGTCGGTGGAGGTAATGCTCGCCCACAATCTCCATGAGGATCTTTGTCCGGGGAGCGAGGAGAGGAGTGAACCTTTGCTCCGGGGTGGCCTCGCCCTTTGGCCTCGGATTTGGATGAGGGTCGGCAGATGGCCCAGGCCGACGGGGCCCTAGAACGTCTCTTGGGGCTGGCTTCTTTAAGGTCCTCCCGTCCAGGTCTCGGCGGGTGCGATCAGCCTCCTCCGCTCGGATGTACTTCTGGACACGGAGGAGGAGCTCGGAGTACATCCTGGAGGGTTTTTTATCCAGGAAATAGGTCTGGCAGGATGTCCTGATCCCGCGCTTCAAAGCCAGCATTGCAACGGGCTCGTCCAGGCTGTAGATCTCCAGGGCGGCGATCTAGAAACAGGTGATGTAGTCCAGAAGCAGCTCCTGGTCCTACTGACGGATAGAGAAGAGGCTGTCCACCTCTCTTGGCACCTTCCGACAAGCGTCAAAATATGCCACGAACTTTCCTTCCAACTGGGGGAAGGAGCAAATAGATCCGGGCTCGAGGCGGGTGAACCAAACTCGAGCGGCCTTCCGGAGGGTAGCAAGGAAGGCGATGCACAACAGAGCATCCGTGGCCCCCTGGACCCTCATGAGAGCCTTGTAGCTATCCAGATGGTCCAATGGGTCGGTGGTCCCATCTAGGGATCCACCTGTGGCATGCGGAACCGGCTCGGAATCGGCTCCACCTGGATTTCTTCAGAAAAGGGGGGACGGGAGTCGTAGCCCGCCGGGTCCACCGAGGATTTTTGCAGGTCGGCAAATCGGCGGGCAAACTCCGCCAATTTGCATTGGTGCTCCTCCAGGCGCCTCTCGGCCTTGCGCCTGATGGCCTCGTCAGTGGAGTCTTCCACCGAGGCCGCTGGTGAGGGGGGCGCCGAGCGATCTCGGCGCGGGGTCTTGCCTCTGCGTCGCTTGCTGCGATGCACCGTCTCGGCTTCATCGGTCGGGGATCGACTCTTGTGATCCGCCGAACCGGAGTAATTTTTTTTTGCGGGAGTTTGGTGGCTCCCGCGAGGATTGGAGGCTGCCCGTGGTTGGGATGGCCTGCCATGGATGGAGCGCAGGCTCCCGCGCGGCCCCGTTGCCCGAGCCGCGGGGGTCCCTGGCTGAGGTTGCGTAGCCAGGGAGCGCTGCTGATGCTGTAGCTGCCGAACTGCCATGGTCAAGGTCTGCAGCTGCTGGATGACAGCCGCAAAAGGTCCGTCCACCGAGATCGTCTGTGGTGGAAGAGGAGGGGGAGCTGGGAGCTCCCTCTCCGGGCTGTGGGGCCCCTGAGGGAAGGGGACCTCCCCAACTCGGTTGGTGGACACTTCGCGTCCACGAGTGATGACCATGGTCAGAGCGCGCTTCGTTCATAGAAAGCTAGCTCCCCCTGGGGGTGTTGTCCTGCCCCCCTACCCGGCGCGCCAATCTGTTGCCGATCTCACTGCCGCGCATGTGGCTTCGGAGCCACCGATTCGGCTAGACCGTCTCACCTCCGGGGTCTCCTGGCTTGTTCGAACCTGCAAGGCAAGGTCAGAAACCTTGGCCAGGCTTCCCGGCGATGGAGCTCCGACGGTCAAGTTAGTAAACGACGAGAGGGAACAGAGTCTCCGAGATGGGCCCCCGAAGGAGTCCCAGACTTAGAGGTCGTGCTAGAAAGAAAGGTCCCAGAAAGAATAGAAACCGGCCTAGTTCCTTCACCGAGCTTACGCCAAAGGTCCCCTTTCAGGATCTTGGATCCTGCTCTTGGGACGGAGTCTCCTCCTCCAGCCTTTGTTTCTTGCTTACCTTATCATCTATCCTTCCCTTCCTTTTAATCCTTCATGCTATTCCTTCATTTGCCGCCCTTGGGAGGCTCTTTCATTGCTTCCAATCTCTTTCCCCTTCTGGATCATTGGACCAGGAGGCTTCCTCGCCTTGCTTGCCGAGCCTAGCGAGGAAAGAGGAAAAAGGGGGGTGCCGGTCAGACCGCCGACCAGACCTTGGGCCGAGCATGAGCGCTCTCCTTTCCAGGCACCAACGTTGTCCGTTATCGGGTCCTGTTTTTTCAGGGCCCCGCCTCTCGACTGCGGAACCTATCAGGCCGATGTAAGCGATGTTTCGCATGTCACTGCCGACCGTACGGGCACTGTTCTCGGGGTGCGGTACGCACGGCTTGAGGGGCAGTCTTGGAGCTCGTGCTCCTATTCCTCGGAAGCTTCTTTGCACATGTTGGCCTACCTCGACCGAGGTGGGACCGTCTCAGGGTGCCACCTGGCAAGGGAGCGGGGAGGCCGCCGGCTTCGGCCGAGGTGGACCCCTCCTGGGTGGACACCTGGCGGAGCGGCAGAGTGGCGCTCGACTTCGGCCGAGGTGGTCCCGTCTCCGGGCACCACCTGGCGAAGGAGCGAGGGGCCCGGCTCGACATCGGTCAAGGTGGGGCTGTCTCAAGGTGCCACCTGGCGAGGAAGCGGGGAGACCGCCGGCTTCGGCCGAGGTGGACCCCTCTTGGGTGGACACCTGGCGGAGTGGCAGAGGGGCACACAACTTCGGCCGAGGTGGTCCCATCTCCGGGTGCCACCTGGCGAAGGAGCGAGGGGCCCAGCTCGACCTCGGCCGAGGTGGGGCCGTCTCAGGGTGCCACCTGGCAAGGGAGTAGGGAGGCCACCGGCTTTTGTCGAGGTGGACACCTGGCAGAGCGGCATTGGGGTGCTCGACTTTGGCCGAGGTGGTCCCGTCTTCGTGCGCCACCTGGCGAAGGAGCGAGGGGCCCTGCTCGACCTCGGCCGAGGTGGGGTCGTCTTAGGGTGCCACCTGGCGAGGGAGCGGGGAGGCCGCCGGCTTCGGCCGAGGTGGACTCCTCCTGGGTGGACACCTGACGGAGCGGTAGAGGGGCGCCCGACTTCGGTCGAGGTGGTCCCGTCTCCGTGCGCCACCTGGCGAAGGAGCGAGGGGCCCGGCTCGACCTCGACCGAAGTGGGACCGTCTCAGGGTGCCACCTCGCGAGGGAACGGGGAGGCCGCTGGCTTTGGCCGAGGTGGACCCCTCCTCGATGGACACCTGGCGGAGCGGCAGGAAGGCCTAGACCGACCTCGACTTCGACCGAGGCAGTGCCAGATCTGGATTTGCCGAAAAAACTCCACGTGGCTCGAATCACACCCAGCAAAATCTGAGACATGCCATGTCATCGTAACGGCCATAACAAAATGTTTTTTAACCCAAACACAACCTGAGGAAGATTGGCATAGGACTAGCATCCTACAAACTTTTGTTAAGTATGGGAATAAAGTATGTAAGATTATAATTGATTGTGATAGTTGTGTCAATGCCATTGCTATTGAGATAGCTAAATCTTTAGGCTTGACCCTAGTTCCACATCCTGACCCCTATAAAGTATCATGGGTAGATTCCATCTCTATGCCAATCAAGTCTAGGTGCCAAATCTTAATTAAATTGCAATCATATGAAGAAGAGATTTTGTGTGATGTCCTTCCCATGAAGGTTAGTAGTGTCATTCTAGGTCGACCATAGCTATATGATCATGAAGCTGCCCTATCTAGCCAAACCAATACCTGTACCTTTTATCACCATGGAAAAAGATTTGTGATTTATCCCGCTCAGCCTAGGAGTTTAAGAAGTTCTAGTAGCCTTAGAGCAAAACAAGGATTTAATCTGATTAAGGCTAAAGAATTAGAAATAGACCCTTCTGAACCCACTAAGAAATTCATGAGAATTGATCCTGAACCCACTTTAATAATTGAAGAAGTTATTAAGTCAGGATCAAACTTTATGGGTGAAACTAATAATTTACAAGAGTTGTTCATAAAGGAAGCCCAGGATCAAATCCCTAAAGAACAACCAAAAGAAATAGGTGTATGTAATGAAACAACATCTATATGTGAGTCCATAGACTCAATCTGTATGCTTGCACCTACACTAGCCTTTGCACAACATATGCATCATGAAATTAGTCAAGAGATGAACATAATTAATGAACTAAATAATAACTTAGCTAATTCCCAAAAGAAAGATAAAGATTTTTATGCAGAAGAATATGTGACTGTCAAAGAATTATCTGCTCACGAAGCTGGCCCATCCAAAATAATGAATAATAGTGGACCCAATGCCTATGTGCCTGAGATATCACCTGATTTAGGTATTAGCTCCACTTTCATCATCTCAAACTTTATAAAGTCTAGGGAGCTAGCAGTGATACCCAGCGAGCCCCTTGAGCCACTCCTGTTCTTTGAGAGAGAACACACCCTAGAGCGACCACATATAATTTGGCCTTATGGTAAGGAAATGATTGAGAGAGCTCTAGATGATCAAGCTATTGGTACCCAGGATAGAGACTATCAGAGATATTTGGTCCGGTTGCAAGGTCAGCCAGAATCTGAGGAACTGTGGAATGCTGGTGAATATTCTTGCTACCAGGCTACCAGGCTATCCCAGCTTCCAGAGACCCAAACCCATGCACCCAAGCCCCTTTGGGCTGGCCCCTTGCTGCTCCTAAAGGCCCAACACACCCCCTTAGGCATCCTTGAAGTGTTGACTACATCCAAAGAGGTTTGACCAAGTCCAAGTTGAAGAGAAGAAGGAGAAGACCAAGTTTATTCCTAACCTAGTTGGGATTTCTAATCCTTTTAAACTTTGTAATTCTAACCTAGCTAGGAAAGGACTTGTTTTCAAATTTGGAAAAGGACTTGTAACCCAAGTGTAACCATAGTTAGTGAGGGCATGGGAACTCCGTAAATATCCCACCCCTCCACCTCTTCAAAGCATCTTTCTCTTATGAATAAACCTTGCTGAAATTTTGAGTTATTGCCTTGTGTTGGTGTTTTATTTTGGTTCTTTGGTTGGTGTTTTTGTGCTTGGATGAATTTTTTGCTGCCCTAGCATCCTTCCACACCCTAGCTCACTATCATTCAAGCCTTCACACATCAAAGAAAGAGTGTCGTAGGCTGCCAAGCAAGGAAATCTTCAACAAGCTTCAAACAGCCCAGCTTCTAATCCCTAACCTGATTCCTTTTAAACCTAGTTTCCTTTCCTTTTCTTACTTGCTATTTTGATTGACCCTTGATGTTTTGCAAGATCCTCGAGGTGTTTCGCCTCCCCATAGGAGGCTTTCCTTGCATCCGGAACATCCAAATCAGCCATCTAATCAAGGGAACCAAACTTCATCATCCATACTCCAATCAGAGTGCTGTGTGATCTCTTCATCGAAAGTTCTTCAAATCACTGATTGGTAACATCATTCCCTTTATTAAATTTCTGATTTGATGAAGATTATCTATCCTAATCTAGGTGTTTCTCAATTCTCGAGTCCTGAAATTTATTATTTTGCATGAGTTTGCCTGCGATTTAATGATTCTATGCATTACTAATCTTCTTGCTAGTTCTTACTTTTATTTAAAAATTTAGCCTATAAATCTAAATTATAAAACTCACAAAAAATTAGTTTACTATTTTTCGTACATGATTAGAAATTTTAGAGTCATCCTGCATCACCAAGCAACCAATAGGCTTGACCAATTAACCAATAGGTTGGACCAGGTTGAAGACCACCCAACAATATTTGACCCTAACCATACACAAGTAGGAGTCGATCTAGATTTATCCAACCTTAGCCCTATCCAGACAGTAGCCAACATAGAGTTAGTTGACCATGTAGTGGAAGACTCATTAGAGGAAGAAACCCATGACCCTGTTACTGCAACTCTACCTAAGGAGACTTTAGAAGAGAATCCAGTTGTAGAACTCAATCCTAAATTTTATGAGCCATAAGAGTTTATTAAGGATTTGATCTCTTTAGACCAATACCCTCAGGATGAAGTCATTCCTTTAACCACAATTGATCTCTTTCCTGAAATCAATAACCCATTTTTTCATCAAGCTGACCCGATAGGAATACATCACACCCATAAGGTAAATCTCATTAGTATATAACTCATCCCTGAAACACCTTCTTGTCTCTTAATCTATCCGATCAATCCCAACCCCTTTTCTTACTTTCTACCTTACTAGACTAACCCTGAATCCACCTCATATTTTCTATCTTTTCATGAATTCTCTTATGTTTCTTTAACCGTTCATTTGCATTTTGTAGAAGTAAGCATATTGCATACATACATTGTGCGTGTTAGGTTTGCATCTTACTTCTTGCATACCTTCTAGCATTTAGTATGAGTACATAGTAAATTCTCATGTGCATGCCATGCTAGGGTAAAACCTAAAGAGTCTACAGTGTGTTAGGTTAGACCCAAAGAGTCCAATAAATTTTCTTTGATAGGGAAGTCTAGTCAAGTCTATTAGGTGTTAGTTAAGTCCAATAAATCCTAGCCTTGAATTACCTGCCGATACCTGCACTAGCCTCTACATAGCATATGCATCAAGAAATTAGTCAAAGCTGAACATAAGTAATAAACTAATTAAACACTTGGCTAATTCCTGAAAGAAAGATAAAAAACTTTCTATAGATGATTATGTGATTGTAAAGGAATTTTTTGCTCGCACAACTAGCCCATTTAGACTAATGAAGAGTAGTGGACCCAATGCCTATGTGCATGAGATGCTACCTGATATAGGTATTAGCCTAACCTTCAATATTTCAGACCTTATGGAGCACAGGGAGCTAGCAGTGATACCTAGTGAGCATCTTGAGCCAATTCCTTCCTTTATGAGTGAACCCACCCCAGAGTGTCCACATACAATTTGGCCAATAAGTGAGGAAAGGAGTTAGCAAATCCTGGATGATCAAGCCATCAGTACCCGAGATGAAGGTTATCAAAGGTACTTTGTCCAGTGGCAAGGTCGGCTAGAATCTGAGGATTTGTGGAATGCTGGAGTGGATTTGCAGCGCCTTAACCCAGACCCTCCTTGAAACAAATTGACCGTTACTCGATGGGGTTGAGTTCCTTCCACCTAGAGAGAATTGGTGAGGACACTAGGATCAAACACAGATCACTGGATCCCATATGGTTTATTGATCAGGGTTTTAATTTTTGAACCTTAGTCATGTATCACAATTTTGTAAGCAAGTAAGATTGAGTCCTGTAACAAGTTGAGGTGAGTTGATTTGTCTCAACCCTCAACCTAGTCAGTATATTGAGTCCTGTACTTCAATTATGAGTCTAGTAAGAGTTTAATTTTGTACAAGAGAAAAGGATACCCTACTTTAGAAGTTTTACCAAGCCTCATCCATGAGCCAGAAGCCTCCATTTCAGCCAATTGATCTTTATATGCCATCCAAGGGTCCAAGATTCCTGCATGATGCCTAGATTTCCTCCAAATGCTCTCTAGATATCTAGATTCTCGTCCAGATGCCAGAGTATATTCCCATACTAGGTCATAACATGATCCCAAAGACTTACCTGCACCCCAGCCCAAGTAAATGAAAGGCCTAGGTCCATGAAGAACCAAGATTCCAGGAATATTCTGGCACGGAACCAAGATACCTGGAATATTCCTGCTCCAAGTGTCCCAGGCCTCCAAGGCCCAAAGCCCATGCACCCAACCCATCCTTGGCTTCCCCTTGCTGCCCCCCATGAAGCCCAACACATCCAAAGTGTTGACTTTGTCCAAGCTAAGAAGGAGGAATTCAAATGGAAGAAGGAAACCTAGTTCTTATTCTATTCAACTAGTATAATCCTGGTTCTAGGTTTATTTTTTAGGCTTTCTCCCACTTAAATTGTGCAAACCTCTTCTAACTAGGAGAAGACTTGTAATCCCTTTAGGAGAGGGCATGGAGCTCTATAATTACCCCACCCCACCTCCTCTTGTAATCAATCTACTTTTATGATTTAAAACTCTGGTAAATTGTTTTGAGACAGGTGTCTTGTGTTTTCTTTTGGTTTCTTGTGTTTGGTTCTTGTTCTCTTATGTTGGCCGATCATCTATCATTGCAATCCTCCATGCCCTAAGCAGCAAATCAGATCCCCAAGCATCAGCCACATCCAAAGAGAAGCCTTGAGGATGCCCAGATCAGGAGCTCTTCCTACTTCTAGCTGCTAGCCATTCAAACCTTGATTCAGATTTCATTCAAACCCTAGTTTCCTTTACTTTTATTATTTGTTATTTTGATTGACCTCTGATATTTTGCTAATCCTTGAGGTGTTTCTCCTCCCCAGAGGAGGATTTCTTTGCCTTCAGACTGGATCTAGATTGCCTTTAGATTTGAGAACCAAAGGTTTATTCTTCAAGGTGCCATTTAGAGGCTGACAGTCTCTTCATCAAAGAAACTATAATCGCTACCTAGTAAAAGCCTTCCCCCTCCTTTGTTCTGATCTGATGATAGGTATGCTATCCTAAGCCAGGAGTTTCTCAATTCTCGAGTCCTAGAATTGATTATTCTGCATGAGTTATCTTGTGGGTATGTTAGTTTCTAGCATTACTAGTCTTTTGTTGATTCTTTATTATTTTTGGGTCTTTAGCCACTGAATTAATATCTAAAAAAATATAAAAAAATAGATTTATTATTTTTCATCAGTCTTAGAGTCAACTCGCATCATGGAATGATAGTGAAGACTCTAGTTCAGAGGAAGAACAACTAGAAGTTACCAATCTTTATCTCATGGCTCAAGAAGATGAGGTACAATCTGAACTTGAACTTGATTTTACATTCGATGAACTTAGAGGTGCTTTTGATGAACTCATGCATGAATACAAATTACTGAAATATAAAAATAAAAAGTTGAAAAAGCATGCTAATTCATGTTCTCTTAAAAATACCAATCTTGCAAATGAAAACAATGATTTGAAAACTAAGATTGATGTTTTAAAAAAATAAAAGAAGTCTTTATCAGTGAAAATAGAAATCTTGAAAAGATGCAAGGTTGTTGTTTCAAATAATGAACTTGTAAAGAAAAACAAAGACCTTGAGGTAGAAAACAAGAAATTCAAAGATGAGATTAATAAAGTTAAACTATTTGTTGAAAAATTTAAATATAATTATAAAAAGTTAAATTTTTTATTGAACAATCAAAGAGCTGTATTTGCTAAAGCAGGACTTGGTTATAAGCAGCAAAAGAAATAAAATTTTTTAAGAATTTCTTTGTTCCTACATCATTTAATTTTACTTATTTTAGTTGTAGAAAACTTGGGCATAAAGCATATCAATGTGATCTAAGAAAATTAAATAATTCTAGAAAGATTTGGATTCCAAAAAGAACCACCCTTACTACTAACCCTAAAGGACCCAAGATGGTTTGGGTACCTAAAATGAAAACTTGATCTATTTTGCAGGTGTGTCTTGCAACCAAAGAAAAGAAAAGATTTTTATATCTTGACATTGGTTGCTCAAGACATATGATAGGAGATGTAAAGCAATTCACATCTCTTAAGGTTTTGAATGGAGGGAGTGTAACTTTTAGATATAATAGTAAAGGAAAAACCATTGGTATTGGTAAAGTTTACATCTCCCCTTCTACTTTTATTGATAATGTTTTATTAGTTGAAGGATTAAAGCATAATCTACTTAGTATTAGTCAGTTTTGTGATAAAGGCTTTAAATTAGTTTTTGAATCTTCTCTTTGCATAGTTTCTAGTCCCGATAACAATGGAGTGAAATTCATTGAAAATAAGCATGGAAACATTTATCTTTTTGATCTTGACAATTTACTGTTACATGATGGTGAGTGACTAGTTATAATGAATAAGGAAACTCCATAATACTCCTTAAAATGAAAAAGGAATTGAGCATAATTTTTGAACACCTCAAAAGAATGGGATGGTAGAAAGAAAAAATAAGACTTTAGAAGAAATGGTATGCACAATGCTTTGCAAAAATGATCTTCCAAGATATTTTTAGATAGAAGTTGTTAATACTGCTTGTTATATTTTAAATAATATTTTAATCAGATCAATTTTAAAGAAAACTCTTTATGAGCTTTGGAAAGAAATAAAACCTACCTTAAAGTATTTTTGAGTATATGGTTATCGATGTTTTATTTTGAATAGTAGAAAAGATAATTTAGGCAAATTTGATGTCGAGTCAGATGAAGGTATCTTCTTAGGATACTCTACATCTAGCAAGGCATACAGAGTTTTTAACAAAATAACACTTGTTGTTGAAGAGTCCATGCATGTAGTGTTTGAAGAGTCTACCAACAAGTCCTCTACCGAAGAGGATATTTTTAATGAATGTGTAGGTGTTGAAGGACTCAAGAAGTTGACTTTGGGTGATCCCCCTACCAAAGAAAGTAAAGAAGATCAAAATAAGAAGAATGAAGAAGAAGCCACAAGATCTTCACCAAAGGATCTATCTAAAGAATGGAGGTATGCTCATGGACATCCTAAAGAATTAATCTTAGGTGATCCATCGAGAGAGGTAAGAACTAGATCCTCTATTAGAAATGAATGTGATTATATTTCTTTTGTTTCTTAAATTGAACCTAAATGTATTGAAGAAGCTAAAAAAGATCGTAATTGGATAATTGCTATGTAAGAGGAATAGGTCAATTTGAAAGAAGTAATGTCTGAGCACTAATAGTAAGACCATCTAATGCTTCTATATTTAGTACAAAATGGGTATATAGAAATAAATTAGATAAAAATAAAATAATAACTAGAAATAAGGCTAAACTAGTAACTAAGTGTTACAATCAAGAGAAAGGAATTGATTTTGATGAAACCTTTGCTCCAGTAGCTAGACTTGAAGCTATTAGATTACTTTTAGAATTTGCATGTTTTATGAAATTCAAACTATTTCAAATGGGATTAAAAGTGCATTTTTGAATGGTTATATAGCTGAAAAAGTTTTTGTTGAACAACCACCTGATTTTGAAAATCATGCACATCCTGATCATGTTTTCAAATTACATAAAGCACTTATAGTTTAAAGCAAGCCCCTCATGCATGGTATAAAAGACTTAGTAAATTTTTGATTGGCAATAATTTTTCTAGAGGTCATGTTGATACTACATTGTCTTTAAAGAAAATGGTTGATGATCTTTTTGTAGTACAAATCTATATTGATGATATTATCTTTGGTACTACTAATGAATCTCTTTGTCAAGAATTTGCAGAGCTAATACAGGGAGAGATCAAGATGAGCTTGATGGGAGAATTGAACTACTTCCTCAGACTCTAGATTAAGCAAACAAGTGAAGGGATCTTTATCAACCAAGCTAAATGTACAAAAGAGATCTTGAAAAAGTTTGTGATGGAGAAGACTAAACAAATTAGTACACCTATGAGTCCTTCATGTAAGCTTGATAAGGATGAGTCTAGTAAGAAAGTTGATAAAAAATTTTATAAAGATATCATTGGATCTTTATTGTACTTAACTGCTACTAGACCAGATATTATGTTTAGCATTTGCATGTATGCTAGATATCAGTCTGAGCTTAAAGAATCACATTTATTAACTGTTAAGCGTATACTTAGATATTTATTTAGCACTATTGATATTGGTATGTGGTACTCTAAGAATTTAGCTATTGATTTAATTACATATTCTGATACTGATTTTGTTGGTTGTAAGTAGATAGAGAAAGTACATCTGGAACTTGTTAATTTATTGAAGTTAATTTAATCTCATGCTTTAGCAAGAAACAAAATTCAGTTACACTATCTATAGCTGAAGCTGAATATATTTTAGTTGAAAGTTATTGTGCTCAAATCTAGTGGATTAAACAATAACTCGAGGATTTTGGTATTAAATTAACTAAGACACCGATAAGATGTGACAATACTAGTGCTATAAACTTAATAAAAATCCTGTTCAACATTATAGAAGTAAGCACATTGAAATCAAATATCATTTTATTAGAGATCATGTTTAAAATAATGATATTATACTTGAATTTTTTTGCACTGAAATGTAATTAGCTGATATACTGACCAAGCCTCTTCAGGAAGATAGGTTCTGTATGATTAGAAGGGAATTAGGCATCATAAATCCTATTGATTAGATCTTGATCACTTTATCACCTTTCAAATTTCACTTGAAAATTCCTTGATCAAATATCCTTGAAAATCATGTTTAATCATTCATAGATCATTGAAATTAGGTTTTGTAATTTTTTATGATTTTTTCCTATTTTTTTTGGATTTTTGTCAAAGTGTCGACACTTTGAAGTGTCGACACCTCCAAGTGTTGACACTTGACCTGAAGTTGTGAGTCGACACTTAAAGGCGGGGACCTGAGAACAAATTGGGAAAATTGATCATTTCCTTTCATTTTTTCTTCCAATCCTTGAGCCGACTCATCCCCAAAATAGTATCCCAACCTCCATTAACCTCCAATCACTGTTCCAACTATCAGATTCCTTGTTTAAGCCTGTTTCTTCACCATTTTTTCACTGTCCTTCCTATTTTCTCATGGTTTGACCATGAAATCTCTGTCCATTTCGCCTTAGATTGTTTTTGTCATTTTTTGGGAGATGGGGCCTAAGAACCAAGTTGTCAAGAGATCTCGTCTATCTACACAGGACACAAAGCAGTGCATGAAGGCGTGCCACGAGAATCAGATAGTGGAGCCACCTATTCAACATAGATTCCAGTTAGACTGCCCGTCCCTGGAGCACATAGGATGGCTTCTAAGGCCATTATTGGAGGACCGTGAGTAGATTTCCACTTTATGGACCAACATCATTTTCGTATAGGACAGTGGTTGAGAGATGCCGGGCTAGCCTATTTCTGCTTGCCAACTAAGAGATTTTATCCTGGCCTAATTCAAGAGTTCTATGATACTTTGGCCTGAGGAGCAGATGGATGGATTGCTGAGGTTCGAGGGATAGTGATTCCGCTCACTATAGAGGTTCTAAGCAGAGCTTGGGAGATCCCCATGAGGTGCTCTATAGCTAACTTATTGGTAGATAGGATGAGTGGATTCTGATGTATTTTTGAGTTAGACGATATCAGAGAGGGAGCCATAGTGGTAGCCTCCAGACTTTCACTATAGATGAGATTGCTCCATCACATCATGGCCCGGTACTTCTGCCGAAGACTAAATGCTTTGATTTTATAATGGAGAGAGAGTTGCTGGTTATGGTATCTTTGATTCGATGGACTCCAGTCTGCCTCCTAGTTCTTATGGTACACCAGATGACTGAGGCCGCTATGAGCAGGAGGCTATGCTTGCCATACAACATGGGTCTAACCATCCTATTCCGAGCTTACAGAGTTATCATAGATAGAGAGCCCTTCAGGCAATTACTTCACAAAGACATCTATGATGAGAGATCACTACATAGCATAGGATATCATAAAGTTAGAGGTTAGTGAAGATGGGAGGCATCCGGACAGGCCATTGATGTAGATGATGAGGACTTGTTGAGGAGGAGTGGATTTATAGAAATGAGGGTGGGCCATCTGAGCCATTGAGAGACATTCCTGATACTTAGTCGTGCCATCAGTTCTGGCATAGCCAAAGGTGCCACCTTCTACGGATAGCATTGAGGATAGGTTGACTTGACTAGAGACAAAGATGATGATCATCAGACAGCGAGTCGATCAGATGCATTTGGAGATGAGGGTAGATCATCATGCGATGAGAGAGGGACTCTTAGCTATTATGGCCATACGTGAGATATTGTCTTCAGCCAGAGCACCATCACCTTCATCATCAGACTCTCTACCATCAACTCCAACACCTTCAGCTCTAGCTCCAAACACAAATGCAGGAGATGGTTAGAGAGATTCTTTTGCTAGTTTGGATATGGTAGACTATATAGCGGACCCTGAGCCAGACACCGCAGCAAAGCAGCATCCTGAGAGGACTTCTAAGACTACTCCTACCCCATCCAGTCCACCTCATCAGACACCTATTCTTTCCAACACCCCAGTGATTCCTTCCAATCATGGTATCTCTACCCCTGTTCTATACTTTGATCCACAAGATCCCACTCCAGTGATTCCATCTTCTACACTACATACTTCATCATTGATCCGAGAATTAGGATTCTACACACTTGGTTTTCATATTCTTCCTTCCAAACACATTTTTGATGTTACTTCATCTGACCCTGTCACATCTTCTGTTCTTGCCACTGACATTGCATCTTCTTCAGCACCAGTATGAAGGAGAGCACTTGCCAAATGCAGAAGCTGAACCCATGATGACATTCCTAGACCTATTAGGACTAGACTTTTTGATATCCAATCGATATGGCCATGACCTCGTCCCTCCAGGATTACAGGGCCTATTATTTTTGTGTTTGGGCCTTCCTTTGATAAGGAAAGCACCCCCTATGATCAGTGTACTAGGTAGTAGCATTTCACTTTGATGTATGTTTCTTTTTAGTATATGTTTATTTTGTTATGAATCATGTATCAAGTTTTGTATCAAGTATATCAAATATATAAAATTTTATATATAAAATATATTTTCTAGCAACTCTTGGTATTCTTATCTCTTTTTATTGCAATGTCTTATTTCCATCTTGTTCTATTCTTTTTTGCACCATTTTTCATGATGACAAAAAGGGGGAATAATTAATAAAGTAATTAATGAATGGCATAATGAATCACATTTAATGAATGACAGAAAGAACGAGATATTTTTTGAAAATATTTTTGAAAAAGAGAGTAAAAAGTAAGGGGAAGAGAAATTTCTAATTCTTTTTGAAATTTTTTGTTTTGAAATACTGAAACTTGTAAGTTTTGAAAGTTGTTTTCATATCATACATTGAGGGGGAGCTTTTGTTCTATGGTTCTATATGCTCTGATGTGATTCAGTTTTATGCTCTTATTCGTATTTGTTATGTTCTGAAACTTCTTTCTCTTATATATATACATATATATGTATGCTCTGATACTCCTTATTTTCATGCTCTAATACACTTCATGAATTGATGATTTTGCTTTGATACTTTCTTTTTGTATATTATTTGTGTTGACATGCTTTGACATCCTTCAAGTATTGATACTCTTAAAGCTTGTCTTTGTTATGTTTGCTATCATACTCTTCATGATTCATGCTATTTTTGCTGAAGTGTTTATCTTTCAAAAAAAATTTAGCTCTGATACACCTCTTGAGCATCTTACATTTACAATTTAACTCTGATACTTTTTAATCATAGCTCTGACACTCCATAATTTTCAGCTCTGATATATTGTACTTACAGCTCTAACATTGAAGCTATATGAATTGAATTCATTCTCATACATATATCTAGCTCTGATAAATTATAAATGAGTCTTTGCTCTTAATAATCATTAAAAATTTAGACTCTAATACTTATCATCATTATCTCTGATACTTATAGCAAAATGCTCTATACCTATTGCAATTCTTTAGAGCTTACTACGAATGTTATACTTAAAGGTTTTGTCATCATCAAAAAGAGAGAGATTGTTGACTTCTGTATTGGTTTTGATGAATAATAAAATACTTAAGTATATTTGAGTACTAATTATGTATTAAATGTATGTTTATTAGAATAGGATACTCACATGTTCAATTGCTTGTTATCTTGTTGAAGAAGTCAATTTTATGGATGAAATTTCAAGTGAAATGGATCTTGGTACATAAAAATAATCTTGAAGGACTTAAAACTTATGTTTAAAGAAGTTTTAGCAGAGTCTCAGAAGAGTTTCAGGAAAGTTTCGACCAAATATCGACTCATGGAACTGAAGTGTCGATTGAAGGTGTTGACTTATAGAAGCTTGAGTTGATACGCAAAAGAAGTTTCAGCTGGCATGCATGAAGTATCGACTCATGAAGCTCAAGTGTCGACTCAAGTGTTGACTCAAGGCCAGAGACAAAATTGATATAGAACATGCTGAATTCAAGTCTTTCCTTAAGTATCGACTCATGAAGATGAAGTGTCGACTCAAGTATCGACTCACTAGAAAAATTGTCGATGCACTAGTGCATTCTGGAGAGCTGCAAAAGATAATTTTGACCTAATGTCGACTAAAGTGTTGACTTACATGCCTCCTCAAAGCTCAACAGCAGGGGGCAACTATTATATACACCCGGCAGAACCCGAGATTGAGCCGGACAAGGCATTCGGCCGGTTGAGGTGGATTGAAGTGATGCAGAACAAATAAAGGAATGCGATGCGGAAGTAAATTAAGATTAACTAATTTTTTTGTTGTTTTTATATGTTTGTAGAAGTTGGCTTCAAATCAAAGAAAAGTTAACCTAACATTGAAAGATACTAATATGATAATTGAAAGCACAATTTTAAGGAAACTAAATTATCAGAGTAGTTCAGAAGCAACGGATCGCTGGGGGTTGAGAAACTCCCAGACCTAGGGTTTCGCTCCGAACTTTCAAAAGAACAGAAATAAAGAGGAGAGATGGTTTATCTAACCAGACAATGATCTTCACAGATTTTGGTGGAGGAACTCTCCCGAGCAGATTGTTGGATCCCGGAATCAGATATCTTCGTAATGGATCCTCCAATACTGGTCCTTGGCGGGTTGGCTTCTCCTGAACTCAAGATCTGGAAGAGAAGAAAAACAATTAATGGAATCAGAGAGTCAAAGGAAAAATTTACCAGGTTGATGAACTTGAAGATTGAAATTGCTGAAAACTGGATTCTCCTGGAAGCTGATGTGATTTTCCTTGGAACTTGCTCTGGATCTGAAGTTGCCGGACTGGATCTGGATGAAGGTGGACGGCCTGGACTTGTAGAGAGAGAGAGGCCGTGGGAGATGGATGGATCTAGGGTTTGATGGATTGAAAATAATGAAGGGTGGCTAGGGTTTTGGAATTTCAAGTGGCTAACCTAGGGTTTTGGATAAGGATGGAGATCTCTCACCTCCTCAAGGCTCCAATGGAACCCGGATTACCCCCTCACGGAGCTCAACACTTAGAATAGTGCGGAAGAAGAGAAACCTAGGTCACTCAACACAAGAGAATAGCAAAAAAATAATTTTCTTCATTGATTTTCTAAAGTTACAAAGAGAGGTCTATTATATAGACCTAAAATTTTCTCCAAGCTTGTACAAATTCCCATGTGGGACTAAACTCCTCCAACCACTAGAGTAGGTAGAAAATCTTCTCTCTTGGCCGACCAAGAGTTCAAAAAAAATTGGGACGGCCATAAAGGAATTTTTTTTGAATTTTTTTGGTGCCTCCTTTGGAGTTGGATTTGGATTTGGAGTCCTCTTCTTCTTATGGTATTTCTTCTTTTCTTCCACTCCAAGTTAAGCTCTTTGATTTTGATTTGAACTTCAATTAGGAGTAGGTTGGATGTCCTTCTTTGATTTCTTCTCCAAGAGAAGTCTTCTTCCTTCTTTGCTTAGGTAAAATAAGCAGGTATGGGCGCCTCCTTTAAAGTAGCCTCCAATTTGATTTTTTCTTCTTTGGATGTGGGGACCATGACACTGGGATGCCTCTGTGGTGCCTCCTGGACTCTGGCGTGTGCTCGGAGTGTGGCTGGGCGTGTGGCTTGGAGTGTGGCCTCCACTTGCTTGAACCTTGATTTGATTGGAAGACAAATGTAGCACCATTTTGGACCAAATTGAAACCACATTGGGACTTGCACTGAGTCAACATGACTCAACAAAATTTAAATGGTGACTCAATAAATAAAATAAATAAACTGGTTGACCAGGTCAACCTTTATTACAAACCCTAATTTCTCGGGCAATGTCAATCAGAGATCCAAATGGAGCTCTGAAGTCTTCTTCTGAGTCTGGTGCCCGCACCAATTCTCCCAAGGTGGGAGGAACTCGACCCTGTCGAGTAAGGCTCAAGTTGACTCTGGTATCTCTCCAAGAGGTCTGGGTCCAATTCTTGTAATTCTTCTCGGGAGATCCAAGAGTCATCAGAATCTGGCCTTCCTTGCCAGCGAACCAGGTACCTTTGGTATCCTCGATTACGAGTAGAGATAACCTGATCATCCAGGATCTTTTCAATCTGCTCTTTTCTCACAGGCCAGTTTGTTGGTGGACACACAGGGTCGGGATCACTCTCAATGATAGGGTTAGGCTCAAAAGGCTCACTAGGAATCACAGCTGGCTCCCTGTACTCTACTAAGTCTGTAATGTTGAAAGTAGAGCTAATGCCTAGTTCTGGAGGCAACTCGAGCACATAGGCATTGGATCCTACTCTCTTTACCACTCTAAATGGTCTAGCTCCCCTAGCATGTAACTTTCTAACGGTTCCAGGAGGAAACCGTTCAGGCCTTAACCTAATCATCACATAGTCTCCCTCAACAAAAGATTTGACTCGCCTTTGAGTAACAGCCAACTTCTTATAAGTTTCATTACTTAAATTTATTTTGGCATGAATTTCTTTATGCAAGTCTTTTACATGCTGTGCAAAATTCTCAGCAGATTCGGAGACTCGAGTGTGGATAGGTAAAGGGACTAGGTCAAGAGGTGTGTGAGGTTTGTACCCATGTACAATTTCAAATGGACTCTTACCCGTAGACCTATTGACCGAGTCATTGTACGCAAATTCTGCCCTTGGTAGGTATAAATCCCAATTTCTGGTGTTTTCACCAACAAGACATCTCAGCAGATTTCCTAGGCTACGGTTCACTACTTCAGTTTGGCCATCAGTTTGGGGATGATAGGCAGTTGAAAACTTAAGTTTTGTCCCTAACTTATGCCAAAGGGTCTTCCAAAAGTAACTGGTGAACCGGACATCCCTATCTGAAACGATTGTCTTAGGTAGGCCATGGAGTCTAACTATCTCATTGAAGAAAAGCGTGGCTACCTTAGACGCATCAAATGTTTGGGAACAAGGCAGGAAGTGGGCCATTTTAGAGAATCGGTCGACTACGACACAGATAGAATCATGTCTCCTCTGGGTCTTAGGTAAACCTAACACAAAATCCATACTCACATCTTGCCAAGGACGATCTGGGACAGGGAGTGGGGTATAAAGACCAGTGTTTTGTTTTCGCTGTTTGGCAACAGCGCAGGTTCGACATCTAGCTACAATATTAGCTACATCCCTTTTCAAGCTAGGCCAGAAAAAGTGGTCTTCAATAGCTAGAATGGTCTTGTCTTTTCCAAAATGGCCGGCTAAACCTCCAGCATGGATTTCCCAAATCAAAAATTCCCTAAGAGAAGTTCTAGGGATGCAAAGCCTATTTTTGAAGAACAAAAAACCATCTACAAGGGTATAATCCTGGTGATTACTAGATGGTCCTTGAACTAGATCCTGATACATAGTTGTGAAATCCGGACAAGACTCATATTCCTCTTTGATTTGCTCAAACCCTATGACCTCAGTTCTAACAGAAGTTAATAACAGAGATCGGCGACTAAGGGCATCAGCTACCTTATTCTCAACTCCAGCCTTATGTTTCAGGACAAAAGTATAGGACTGGATATATTCTACCCACTTAGCATGCCTAGGGTTAAGCTTCTTTTGGGAGTTCAGAAATCTAAGAGCCTCATGGTCCGAAAATAGTACAAATTCCTGCGGTAGCAAATAATGTCTCCAGTAACGCAAAGCTTGCACCACCGCATAAAATTCCTTATCATAGGTAGAATACCTAAGCTTAGCATCATTAAGTTTTTCACTAAAGAATGCTATGGGATGATTCTCTTGGCTTAGGACTCCACCTATTCCTACACTTGAAGCATCACAGGCAACCTCAAATACTTTAGAAAAATCGGGTAATCTCAGAATGGGTGCCTGGGTCATTTTATCCTTAAGATCTAGGAAGGCTTTATGGGCTGACTTAGTCCAATGAAATTCTCCCTTCCTAATACAATCAGTGATAGGAGCAGCTAAAGTACTAAACCCCTTGATGAATCGCCTATAGAAGGTAGCCAAGCCGTGGAAACTTCTAACTTCATGCACATTGGTTGGCTCTGGCCAGTCTACTATGGACCTAATTTTCTCAGGATCGGCCGCCACGCCGTCAGGGGTTACTACAAAACCAAGAAAGATAACTCTACTAGTCATGAATTCACACTTCTTAAGATTACCGTAGAGTCTCTCATTCCTCAAAACTTGGCAGACTGCTCTAAGGTGGCCTAGGTGATCTGCTGGGGTCTTACCATAGATCAGGATGTCATCAAAATAGACCACCACAAATTTTCCTATGAAAGCTCTAAGTACCTGGGTCATAATTCTCATGAAGGTACTAGGGGCATTGGACAACCCAAAAGGCATAACAACCCATTCATAAAGACCATCCTTAGTTTTGAAAGCAGTTTTCCATTCATCCCCGGGTCTAATCCTAACCTGATGATAGCCGCTTTTGAGATCAATCTTAGAAAAAACCATTGCACCAGCCATCATATCAAGCATGTCATCTAGTCTAGGGATGGGAAACCTATATTTGATTGTAATTTTATTGATGGCACGACTGTCAACACACATACTCCACGTGCCATCTTTCTTTGGGGTCAGTAAGGCTGGGACTGCACAAGGGCTAAGACTTTCTCTAATAAACCCCTTCCTCAATAATTCTCCAACCTGCTTTTGCAGTTCTTCATGCTCAGATGGATTCATCCTGTAATGGGGCAAGTTGGGCAAAGTCGCTCTTGGGATTAGATCTATGGCATGCTGGATATCCCTAAGAGGTGGAAGGTGGTCTGGCAAATCCTCGGGAAAGACATCCTCAAATTCTTTTAACACAGGTTTAACTTCTTGAGGAGGCTCTGAGGGTTCCGAAGTTCTAAGTTCCTTAGCAGTCAACATCCAGATGGGTGAACCACTATGAATTTCTTGTTCTAGATCCTTAGCACTGATTAGGTTCACTCCAGTTTTCATCTCCTTAACCTTACCGGCTCCTTTAGTTACCTTGTCCTTAGGGGGAACTGAATGGATCGTAATCTTCTTCCCGTTGAAACTAAAGACACAGGTATTGGATTTTCCTAAGAGGGTGGCATCATGATCATACAACCAAGGTCTTCCGAGAATTATACTGCTCACCCCCATGGGTAAAACATCGCACCAAATCTTTTCATGATAAGATTGCATTTGGATTTGGACTTGACATCTAGACTGGATGGGTATGGAGGTAGAATCTACCCAAGAAACCTTATAGGGGTTGGGATGGGGAACTGGGATTAAGCCTAACATCTTGACAGTGCTAGTAGAGATGGCATTTACACAGCTCCCACTATCTATGATGATCTTACATACCTTATCCCCTAATTTAAGAAAAGTCTGTAGGATGTTAGTCCTACGCCAATCCTCTTGAACTAGATTCTGGGATAGGATGCATCTTACAACTCCTAATTGGTCAGATTCATTGGGTTCCTCCTCTCCTTCATACTCCTCAACCAAATTCATTCCGGCCTCATAAACTTCTTCTTCAAATTCCTCACTGGGCTCGGAATTATCATTCTCTCCCTCTTCTATGTAAAGGGATCTTCGTGGGCACTGGCTAGCAACATGACCTACCTTATGACACTTGAAACAGGCTATGGCAGTACACTGACTGAAAATGTGACCTGGTTTCTGACACTTAAAACAGGTGATATTTGAACTAGGGGTTCTCTGGGTGTCAGGTGCCTTACCTTTGTCCATGGGTCTAGGGGTAGAAGTACCCTGAAAAGTTTTACTAGGGATAACTTGGCTAGGTCCATTCCTTGGGATTGGGGCACTAACCCTAGAAGGTATAGGTCCTCTCTGAAATTTCTCAGTGTTCAGTGCAATCTGGTAGGCTTGGTCTAGATCAGTAACCTCTCTCAGAAATAGTTCTCTCTTGATTTCTTCCCTCAGTCCAGCCCTAAATCTAGACAAAGTGACTTCGTGGGCTTCACTCACATCACATCTCATTAGGTATTCATCAAAAGTAGTTATGTAGTCTAAGACAGATCGGTTTCCTTGTTTCAGGTTTTGCCATTGGTCTAACAGGTTTTGCTGGTATGAAATGGGTAGGTATTTATCTCTCAGTTTTTCTTTCATACCCTGCCAAGTGGTTATGGGCTCAACATTCCGTCTCCTAGTGGTTAGCTCAATGTTCCCCCAGTATAACCTAGCTTGACGCACTAATTTCATCTTGGCAAACTTGTATTTCCTCTCCTCAGACATAGCATACCACTCAAAGTATTGGTCCATCTCACCCTCCCAATCAGAATACACCTTAGGGTTCAGACTACCATCAAAAGTGGGTGCATCTAATTTGATGTTCCTGATGAACCTATCATCTCTATCTTCAGGCTCTGGGTCAGGCCTCCTATGATTAGGTTCAGGATCTCTATATAAAGGCCTTCTAGGCTCCTGATGTGGGTGAGGTTGAGGCACATTAAAATCGGGGTCAGGAGTCCAATTCCGATGTCTAGGTTCTTCAAGTACTTGGACTCGGTCCCTAAGTTGGGTAAGATCCTCATGAATTTGTGCGCTAAACTGGGCCACAGTGTTTGTCATATCCTGATTCATTTTAGCCATACTTTCAGTAAGAGTTCTGATCATGGCCTCTAAATCAGGTTGGGTTTGACCAGGTTGATATGGCACTCCGTTTCTGGTAGACATGATGATTCAAGCAAGCACACAAAATGAGACTAGACTAAATCGACTACTGGATCACTAGACCTAGAGTCCAAACTAGATGCCCAATCAGAGTGGCAAGCTAGCCTGTAGTAACTCAGGACTCAGCCAGGCAGGTGTAAGGGGAGTGTTAGGTCCTTGATTGCCAATCCTAGACACCAATCAGTGATTGGCCAGGTAGGCGGATCAGCACACAAGCCCTTCGGGACGTAGTCCCTAAACCACCGTTCTAGACACTGAGTGCTAAGCACACACAGAATAACTCGGCAAACTGACTCAACACTAGCCTAGACCCGACCAATTGGTGTCCCTAGCCCACTAGGGCAAATTAGGTCTAACTGATTTTAAATTAGGTCTAGGTTCGAATGATTGGATGGTGGTTTTGGGCTAAGGAGAGGTAATCAACTCCTCCTCTTATCTTAGATGCTCAATTGCCCTTAAGTAAATTATGAGATGATCACTCCAAAAAGAATTGAATTGCAGAACACAAAAAACAGAGTTGCTGTATTTTAATTCTCAGAATTTTTACTGAAACCAATAAATCACATAAAAATTATGGAAAATAGGTTCAATTATACTGGTTTCAACGAAGCAAAAATCATGCAATTTGGAGTTTTATGAAGGGAGAAATAATTCATACAACAGGCAAATTACGGGCTGCAACTAGATTGTCTTCCCCGTTTATAATCCCTGCTACGAAGTTATAACCCAATGGATCCCCTACACGCCCTAGGAACACCCCGTGGAATGGGAGGAGGAGGCTTGCGCCTCGCTTAGTTCCTAGGACCGGACGTCCTGGGGAGTCTACTTCGAGCAGACAAAATAAAAAGAGAACAATCAAAACAAGTAAGCAAGCAAATCAGAAACCCCAGACTGGGCTCTGATACCAAAAATGATGCAGAACAAATAAAGGAATGCGATGCAGAAGTAAATTAAGATTAACTAATTTTTTTGTTGTTTTTATATGTTTGTAGAAGATGGCTTCAAATCAAAGAAAAGTTAACCTAACATTGAAAGATACTAATATGATAATTGAAAGCACAATTTTAAGGAAACTAAATTATTAGAGTAGTTCAGAAGCAACGGATCGCTGGGGGTTGAGAAACTCCCAGACCTAGGGTTTCGCTCCGAACTTTCAAAAGAACAGAAATAAAGAGGAGAGATGGTTTATCTAACCAGACAATGATCTTCACAGATTTTGGTGGAGGAACTCTCCCGAGCAGATTGTTGGATCCCAGATTCAGATATCTTCGTAATGGATCCTCCAATACTGGTCCTTGGCGGGTTGGCTTCTCCTGAACTCAAGATCTGAAAGAGAAGAAAAACAATTGATGGAATCAGAGAGTCAATGGAAAAATTTACCAGGTTGATGAACTTGAAGATTGAAATTGCTGAAAACTGGATTCTCCTGGAAGCTGATGTGATTTTACTTGGAACTTGCTCTGGATCTGAAGTTGCCGGACTGGATCTGGATGAAGGTGGACGGCCTGGACTTGTAGAGAGAGAGAGGCCGTGGGAGATGGATGGATCTAGGGTTTGATGGATTGAAAATAATGAAGGGTGGCTAGGGTTTTGGAATTTCAAGTGGCTAACCTAGGGTTTTGGATAAAGATGGAGATCTCTCACCTCCTCAAGGCTCCAATGGAACCCGGATTACCCCCTCACGGAGCTCAACACTTAGAATAGTGCGGAAGAAGAGAAACCTAGGTCACTCAACACAAGAGAATAGCAAAAAAATAATTTTCTTCATTGATTTTCTAAAGTTACAAAGAGAGGTCTATTATATAGACCTAAAATTTTCTCCAAGCTTGTACAAATTCCCATGTGGGACTAAGCTCCTCCAACCACTAGATTAGGTAGAAAATCTTCTCTCTTGGCCGACCAAGAGTTCAAAAAAAATTGGGACGGCCATAAAGGAATTTTTTTTGAATTTTTTTGGTGCCTCCTTTGGAGTTGGATTTGGATTTGGAGTCCTCTTCTTCTTATGGTATTTCTTCTTTTCTTCCACTCCAAGTTAAGCTCTTTGATTTTGATTTGAACTTCAATTAGGAGTAGGTTGGATGTCCTTCTTTGATTTCTTCTCCAAGAGAAGTCTTCTTCCTTCTTTGCTTAGGTAAAATAGGCAGGTATGGGCGCCTCCTTTAAAGTAGCCTCCAATTTGATTTTTTCTTCTTTGGATGTGGGGACCATGACACTGGGATGCCTCTGTGGCGCCTCCTGGACTCTGGCGTGTGCTCGGAGTGTGGCTGGGCGTGTGGCTTGGAGTGTGGCCTCCACTTGCTTGAACCTTGATTTGATTGGAAGACAAATGTGGCACCATTTTGGACCATATTGAAACCACATTGGGACTTGCACTGAGTCAACATGACTCAACAAAATTTAAATGGTGACTCAATAAATAAAATAAATAAACTGGTTGACCAGGTCAACCTTTATTACAAACCCTAATTTCTCGGGCAATGTCAATCAGAGATCCAAATGGAGCTCTGAAGTCTTCTTCTGAGTCTGGTGCCCGCACCATGAAGCCCCCGCCGGTCGGCTCCCTCGGAGGCCCGGATGCATCCCTACTGAGGGCCCACAAGCCGATCTGCCATTGGACTATTGTCTTAGGGAAGCTGACCTTAGGGAAGCCGACCACCTTAAGGCTGACCAACCAAGAGGCCGACCAACTTGATCCACGTTTGGGAGAATGCCTGAGGGTTCCGGAAGATTCTCTCCAGCTGGTGTCAGAATTCTATTGAAACGGATTCTTCAACATAGCCACGACCCTGTCCCACATGGCCATCACTTTTGATCCTCCTAAGGGTAGATCCGGAACTTCATCTCTACCCTCTAATGAATTTTGGCAGTATCTCATGCCCATAAAAGGTGCTCAGGGGACCTCCACGGGGGTAGGAGGCTCTTTCTCTTCCACTCTACGCTTTTCTTTAACTCTCTCCATTTTGTTGCTCCAAACCCCTCATTAACTTAAGCATCGGAGTGTCCCCCGTTGGAGCATCTCCGGTGCCCAGGGGACCTTTTGCAGGTTGACCGGTCGAGGAGTTTTCCCACGCAGCAGGCAGAGCTCGGTCCAAGGGCGAGCATAGCAACAGATTGGCGCTAGAAGAAGGGCCGCCCGAATCCCGTTCCGCTCCTTGTTCTAAAATGAGAGATCGACTGAAGAAAGTTACATATGGTGAGAGGAAGAACGCGGAGTGTCTCCGCTAGAGGGAGGCACTCCCCCCACAGGCCTGATGTACTCCACGAGGAGGATGCCACGGTCACCGCTGCCGAGCCCATCGTCACTCTGGGCTGCAGTAATTCCAAATGCTGATGAACTGCTCGAAACATTTACCTCAGCGATCCAGCATTTTCAGGAAGCGGTTGAAGACCAGTGGCAGCCGCCCGCGGTGTCCTGTATCAACCACCACCCAGCATCCAGGGGGAGCCAGCAGCCTGAGGAGCCGCCCCCTCTTTCCCATGCTGCACCGGAGCCCCGGAGATCTTTGGGGGCTCACGCTAGCGGGAAGAGGGCAAGGTCAGCTTCCCCATCTTTCACCGACTCCGCTCCCCTTGGTGGTCAGCGCCCTGCTGAAGACTAGCATGACTATGGTAGTAAAATCATGCGCATGGAAGAGCTTTTGGCAGAGATTATCGAACGGCAGAAGGCCGAAAGGGGGCAGGCCTATGACACTCGCCCGCCTTTTTCTGCCAAGATCTTGGGGGAGTCCATTCCCCGACACTTCAAGATTTTCCAGGTGGATCCCTATGATGGCACCACCAACCCACTGGATCATTTAGGCACCTACAAAGCCCATATGATGGTACAGGGCACTGCCGAAGCCCTCCACTGTATCGCCTTTCCAGCCACCCTGAAAAAGGCCGCCCGGATATGGTTTGTGGCCCTCTGACCAGGTATGATCCGATCTTTTTCCCAGCTTGAGTCTTTTTTTCTGTCACATTTCAGGACATGCAGTCGAGCCCCAAGGAACATCGACTGCCTCTTCCTTATACTGCAGAAGGAGGGGGAGACTCTTCGGGACTACATGGCCCGCTTCAACTCAACGGCCATGGAAGTCCCAAATTTGAACGAGGCGGTAGCAATGTCTGCCTTCAAGAAAGGCCTCCATTCATCCAGGCTTATATTCTCCCAGGACAAAAAGTTTCCAAAGGACTACACCGAGCTGTTGGCCAGGGCACACAAATACACCCTGGCAGAGGAGCAATCTGCAAGCCACCGCCAAGTGGAGGAGAGATTATCCACTAAGAAGTGGAGCGACAAGGCTCCTGCAGTCCGACCTCCTGGCGACGACAGCCGACCTACTCGGCGCCGAAGCTCGAAGCCGAGAGACCTCTTTAAGAAGTTTGAGACCTATGCGCCCCTCTCCCTTTTAAGGGAGAAAATCCTCATGGAAATCAAGAACGAGGCTTACTTCCAAAGGCCTCATCCAATGAGGGGCCCCCCCACTGCCAGAAACAAGAGCAAGTATTGTCAGTTCCACAGGGACCACGGATACGACACTGAGGAGTGCATCCAACTGAAGGATGCTATTGAAGACATAATTAGGTGGTGGTACTTAAGCAAGTATGTCCATCCCCGCCAGGATCGGGCTGAAGCTTCTACTGTCAGAAACCCACCTGAAGAGGCTGAACTCCCCAATCAACGTCCGACGGGTGGAGGTGTTGACATGTTGCACCGAGAGTACGACCAAGGCTATGGATGGTGCCAAGATATTGTGAAGAGGCCTAGGGGCTCTTACATAATCAGTTTTTCTGATGAAGATTTGTTGGAACCATATCTCCCAGGGGACGACCCTGTTGTTGTGTCAGCAATCATTGCCAGTTATGATGTAAAACATGTCCTTATTGATAATGGAAGCTATGCGAAGGTTTTGCTGTATGATGCCTTTATTCGGATAAATTTGCCTAGGTCAAGGCTGCGGGACTCTTTGATGCCACTCATTGGCTTTGGGAAAACCTCCGTTGGGGTAGTAGGAGAAATTATCTTACCCGTAACCCTGGGGACAAAACCTCGCCAATGAACTTTCCCCGTCAACTTTGTGGTCATTCGTACAACCTCAGCATGCAACGCCATCTTGGGCTGACCAGCTCTCAACAAGTTCCGCGTCATTGTGTCCACTTACCACTTACTGGCAAAGTTCCTAACTCGTAACAGGGTTGGGGAACTTAGGGGGGACCGCAGGATGTCCAGACAATATCTGGCCATACATGATAAGCAGCTGAATGAGTGCCCCATGCTGCTACAACTGGATCCCAGGGATAGAGTTGAAGACTGTGGTCAGCCCATTGAAAAGGTTATGTTCGTTCCACTGAGAGAAGATGATCCCACTAAGGTACTCCAAATTGGAAGTACACTAAGTGAAGAAGCTTGATAGGAGCTGATAGGGTTATTAAAATGTAATGCTGATGTCTTTGCCTGGTCGGCCTCAGACATGCCAGGCATCCTGTCGGACGTTATTACTCATAACTAAATGTGGATCCAGCATACAAACCTATCCGACAGAGGAAAAGAAGTTTTGCTATTGAAAGGCAGAAGGCCATCGAGGAAGAAGTGAAAAAACTCCTTGACACCAGGTTTGTCAGGGAATCCCACTATCCAGAATGGGTTACTAATGTTGTTATGGTAAAGAAGACCAGTGGAAAGTGGAGGATCTGCGTGGACTACACGGACCTCAACAAGGCTTGTTCGAAGGACAGCTTTCCCCTACCAAAAATCGACCAGCTAGTGGATGCCATAGCTGGTCACCAGCTATTGAGCTTCATGGATGCGTTCTCAGGGTACAACCAGATCAGGATGCATCCAAGAGACGAAGAGAAGATGGCCTTCATCATGAATAGGGGGTTGTATTGTTACAGGATGATGCCTTTTGGCCTAAACAATGCGGGCGCTACCTTCCAACAGCTGATCAATCGAGTCTTCAGAGCACAACTTGGAAGAAATATGAAGGCTTACGTTGATGACATGATTATTAAAAGCCTCTGAAGGGCCGACCACATCAGAGACTTGCAGGAATCCTTTGACGTGCTTAGACATCATCGGATGAAGTTAAACCCTGCAAAGTGCATCTTTGGGGTGACCTCTAGGAAATTCCTCGGTTTCCTGGTCACCAAAAGGGGGATTGAAGTTAACCCTGAAAAGATCATGGCCATCATGGACATGGCACATCCGACCAGCAAGAAGCAGGTGCAAGAACTTACGGGCCATATTGCATTTCTTAGCCGCTTCATCTCCCGGTCGACAGAGAAGTCCTTACCCTTCTTCAAAACCCTGCACCGGTCAGACCATTTTCGGTGGACCGACGAGTACCGATCAGCTTTCAAATCCTTGAAGGATTACTTGAAGAACCCTCCACTATTTGCCAAGCCCGTGGAAGGGGAGGTGTTGTACCTATATCTGGCGGCCTCTGACGAAGCCGTCAGCACCATTCTGGTGCGGATAGGGGAAGACAGCCAACAAAAACATGTCTATTACATCAGTAAAGTCCTCTACGAAACTGAGACAAGGTACCCTAATGTCCAAAAGCTGGTTTGTTCGTTGGTTACGGTGGCAAAGCACCTCCGGCCCTATTTCCAGGCGCACCCGATTGTTGTGCTGACTGATCTACCCCTCAAGGTGATCCTCTGGAGTCCTGACACCTTTGGACGACTCGCTAAGTGAGCTATCAGGCTGGGCGAGTTTGACATCTCCTTCCAATCCCGATCGGCCTTGAAGGCCCAGGTAATTGCTGATTTTATTGCAGAGTGCACCTGGGGGCCGGAAGCCACCCCTCTAGTTGCTAAAGTACCTGGGACCGATCCAGCAAGAGGGTCTGAGCCCACTTGGACTCTCCACATAGACGGATCCTTCAACCTCCCAGATATGGGACGGGCCTGATCTTAGCCGACCCTGACGGACAGTGTCTGGAGTACTTCCTACACTTTGAATTTCAAGCCTCCAACAATCAGGCGGAGTATGAAGCTTTACTTGCTGCGCTGAAGATAGCTAGGGAGTTGGGCATCAACCGAATCTGGGCCTTCTCTGATTCCCAGTTGGTAGTCAATCAAGTGAATGGCTAGTTTGAAGCGAGGGACCCTACCGTGGTTAAGTACTTAAACAGGGTACGAGGCTTTACATCTTCGCTCAAGTTTTTCGAGACACATCCCTCGGCTATAGAACTCCCGGGCCGGTGCTCTGTCATGGCTAGCTATGGTTGTGGTCGGCACCTCCGACCGGACCTTTGTGGAACATCTGCAGCATCCAAGCATCGCGGAAGAGATGACCGACGTCAATCAAGTTGGGCAGGAGGCATCGTGGATGGACCCAATCCATACTTACTTGGCCCAAGGTGCCCTTCCGGATGACCCGGTTGAAGCCAGGCGCGTATGCTCGACGGCCTCCAAATACGTCGTTCTCGACGGAACTCTCTACAAGCAGTCATTCTCATAGCCATTGTTGAACTGCTTGGGGCTGACCGATACAGACTACGCACTCAGGGAGGTCCATGAAGTTATTTGCGGTGATCACCTTGGAGGAAGATCCCTGGCCTACAAAATATCCGGTAGGGATATTACTGGCCCACAATTCAGAAGGATGTGTCAGACTTCGTGTAGAAGTGTGACGCGTGTCAAAGGTACTCGGGGGTCCAGAGGAGGCCCACCAGTCAGCTGACCCCACTTGTAGTGCCATGGCCATTTGCCCAGTGGGGCATGGACATCCTGGGACCCATTCCCCCAGCATTTGGCTAGCAAAAATTCCTCCTCGTGGCCAATGATTACTTCACCAAGTGGGTGGAGGCAGAAGCAGTGGCGCAGATAATGGAAGTCAAGGTGGAGAACTTCATCCGAAATTGCATTATCTTTAGATTCGGTATCCCACGGACGATTATCATAGATAATGGGAGGCAATTCGACAACTCGAGGTTTCGAGATTTTTGCCAGCAGTACCATATTTCTCATCGGCTCACCTCGGTCGGCCACCCGTAAACTAACGGAGAAGCTGAGGTCACTAATCGGACGATCTTGCATGGGTTGAAGACTCGGTTGAATAAAGACAAAGGACTTTGGGTGGAAGAACTTTATTTTGTATTATGGGCATATCGGACCACCGCTCGGACGGCAACCGAAGAAACACCATTCAACTTGACATATGGGAGTGAGGCAGTCATCCCCATAGAAATCTCTTAGCAATCTCTGCGGGTTGACCACCTCATCGAGCAGACCAACTCGAAGCAACGAAGAGCCGATCTGGATTTGGTGGAGGATATAAGGCTACGAGCAAGCATGAATATGGCAGCTTACCAGCAGAAGATGGCTCCGTATTATAATTCGAGGGTTAAGGCACGAACCTTCCAGGTTGGTGACTTGGTCTTGCGGAGGACGGAGATTTCAAGACCGACCGAGCGAGGAAAGCTTTCTCCTAATTTGGAGGGCCCCTATCGAGTTAGGGAAGTAATCAGGCCCGGGACCTACCGGCTTGTGCAGTTGGATGGATAGCAAATATCATGACCATGGAATGTAGAAAATCTTTGCAAGTACTATCAATAAAGTTTATAGTTTCCTCCATGTTCATTCCGAAAGTCCGACTCCGATCGGCAGAGGCCCGAGGGCGGCCCATTCTGAAAGTTTGACTCCGGTCGACAGAGGCCTTAGGGCGGCCCATTCTGAAAGTCTAAGTCCGATCGTTAGAGGCCCTAGGGCGGCCCATTCTGAAAGTCCGACTCCGGTCGGCAGAGGCCCTAGGCTGGCCCATTCCGAAAGTCCGACCCAGGTCGGCAATCGCCGTGCATGGCCCATGTGTGATCATGCGATGAATAGATGGCAAACCTGACTCACCTGACGTAGCAAACCAGGAGCGAATCTCCTGGTTCATGAATCCGAACTAAACAAGTTGCCAACCTTCCTGCTTCGGACTTCGAAAAGCCGACTGGGATCACTTGGAGAAATTTTAGAGGAAAAGTGAGTGATCCGCGGCACAGAAAAGCCGACCAGAAATACTTGGAGAAATTTCAGAGGAAAGGGAAGTAACTTATGGCACAGAGAAGCCGACTAACAAGACTTAGAAAAATTTTGAGAGAGCATCAAACCCAACACATGCATACATAATACAAAGGTAAGATTTTTCATTACATTAAAAAATGGGCACTTACAAAAGGTTGGTAGGACCTTTACAAACCCCTTAGGTCGGACCCAAAGAAGGTGCATCGGGGGCCTCAACTTCGGCCCCGTCCGCTACAACCAAAGGGACAGCTAGGACTGTAGTAGTAGAAGACTCGACCGGGATGCCCGCTATCTCTACTTCGGCCCTGGCCTCCTTCGCCTCCCCTTCACCTTGGGGCTCTCCCTCTTTTGCAGGCCCTTTCAGCTCCGCACCCGACAGGTCCAGCTCCAGGAAAAGGAGGGCCACCTTCTTCATGCAGTCGTCGTAGCCCTCCCGGTAGAAGTCCGATGCTGCTTCTTCGACCTCCTCGTCGAAGGTGTAGGAGTCCTTGTATGTTGCTACTGCATCTCGGACCTGCCTCGTGGCTTGCTTCCTGACCTCCTCAAGTTGGGTCGCCAGCTGCACCACCATGACCTTTTCTGCCTGGGCTCTCTTGTCGGCCTTTGAAAATCGTCCCTCCTCTTCTTGCAACCTGCGTGTGAGGGAGGCCACTTTTGCCTTTCTCTTCTTCAGTCTGGCCTCCCAGTATGCCAGTCGGCCCTCTGCCTCCTTCAGGGCCTTCTTCGATGATTCGGCCTCTGCTTGAGCATCCGACGACTTCTCCTCCGCCAATTTCAGGGATGCCTCCAAGGAGGCCTGGGTGGCCTCCATAGCAGCTTGGGTGGCCTCCAGCTCCTTCACCCTTTTGGCGAAGGTTTTGGCTGAGTGGATTACTCGGCCTATACCATCATCCATCAAAGAAATGTCATGGAGGAGCTGCGGACATGAGACTAAGTTAGAGCTGAAAGAAGAAGGAAAGGGGGGGGGGAAGGAATCGAACAAGTTGCAAAGGGTTAAGTGAAGTGCCTTACCCTCATGAGATTGCAGTAGGACCCCACCGCCACATCTCTTAGGTTTCTCTGAATCGACCGCTCCTAGTCGAAGTCGGTCATCGCCACCCTGAGCAGGCTCTGCGCTCTCCGGGGGTGCACCAGAGAGTTCCAATGCTGGAACCCCTCCGGGCGAACTTCATCATCAGACTCCTCTTCGGCCCCCTCCTCGTCGGCCTCTTCTACAGCCACTCCTTTCCCTTTGCCCCCTGAAGGCCCTACTATATATGGACCAACAAGCTCAGAGGCTGGCATAGTCATTGTACCATGTAGGTCCGATTGCTCCTGTTCCTGTGGGATGGCCGACTCCCCGGCGGTGGATGGAGCCTCGGGCATCCCGGATGCCTTCGTGGCCAGTACCTCCGTGAGGGGGGTGTCATCCTGGTCGGACTCCACTTCCACAACCAGTGCGGGCGGTCTCTCCTCCCGCTTCTTCTTTTGTCTCTCGGCCGTCTGCATTGGAGCCGACTCTGGGGTGGACCTTTTTCGCACTGCTCGCTGAACAACCTTAGATTTATCTATCTTCCTCAACCCTCTTCCTATTGCAAAGAAGGTCAGGGTTAGTCAAAGATAAAAATAGCGACGAAGATAGATGGGCGAACTGTGAGAAAGGAGATTGGCCCTTGCCTAAGAATCTCTGGGAGCTAATTCCTGCCCAGTGAAGGCGGTCTTCGCCCAGCAGCTCAAATGCCATGGTTGAACCAGCTCCATTGAGTTCATTGTAACTGGCTTGGTCGGCCATCAAGATCGACCTCCCCTCTCGGAGTCTCACCCACGGCTCCATCCACAAGGGCTCGAACCCCAAAGGCTGAAGACTACTCACAAAGAAAAACCGGGCCTTCCACCCATGGACGGCCGATGGAAGACACTTTAGGATTTTCCTGCTAGGACGAGGACTGAACATCCACCATTCCCGGCTCCTAAAGTCCTTTTTCAAGAGGAAAAAGTTGCCGAAGAGGGGTAACCCAAATTCGAGTCCGGCCCTATGACACAATACCATGAAGTAGCAGATGATCCGAATGCTATTCGGAGTCAGCTATGACGGGGTTACCCTATAATGCTGGAAGACCTCTACAAAGAAGGGATGCAGCGGGAACCTCAGGCCGGCCTTGAGGTGGGACTCGTACATCGGTAAAGTTCCCAATCCTAATGGGTTGTTCACTCTACCCTCTCGGCCCGGCAATGTTAGGTGCAGAGTGGTGGTGATCCAGTAAACTACTCTAAGGTTCTCGACCCACTCTCGGGTCATGGAAGATGGGATCTCTCTCGGCCCTGGCTACCTAGGTCACTGGACGGGGCCCCTACTAGCGGTCGCCATTAATAATGAAGAAGAATAAAGACTTAGGAGGTAACCTGAAGATGACCCTCTAAGAACCAGGTCTTGCGGGGGAAGAAGAAGGAGCTCTCTCTTGCAGAGCATAAAAACAGCCAGCAAACCTTCCCGGGGCATGCCGCCCCTCCTTTTATAGTTCTCTGGGGGGCATCGCTTTATTCTTAGCAGAAGTTTCAACCACACCATTAGGAGACGCGTCCATCCACGTTTCCCAAAATTGAGGTAATGAGTTGATGGCAGGCGGCGATCCGTGTGCAAGCCGAACCAACAATAAAGAAGCCATCTGGAAGTTGAAGCCGACGACCCGGATGTAGCCACCTGGCGCGGCGTGTCTCCTCATTTTCGCCAGTGACCCTGCATGCCTGGCATTCGTAATGACATCCTTCCACCATTAATTGCAACCCTCGGCCCCCCCAATGAAGGGCTTACATCTGTCCAGGAGGCTGATCGTGGGAAGATTTGAAGCATCCTGTCATGATGATTACGGATCAAGCCCGTACGGGCACGATCTGCACCGAGAATTATGCTGCTGCACTTCGAGGTCACGTGCCTCCTCAAAGCTCAATAACAGGGGGCAACTGTTATATACGCCCGGTCGGACCTGAGATTGAGCCGGACAAGGCATTTGACCAGTTGAGGCGGATTGAAGCCCCCTCCAGTCGGCTCCCTCGGAGGCCCGGATGCATCCCCACTGAGGGCCCATGAGCCGATCGGCCATTGGACTATTGTCCCAGGGAAGCCGACCTTAGGGAAGCTGACCACCTAAGGGCCGACCAACCAAGAGACCGACCAACTTGATCCACGTTCGGGATAACACCTGAGGGTTTCGGAAGATTCCCTCCAGCTGGTGTCGGAATTCTGTTGCAACGGGTTCTTCGACATAGCCATGATCCTGTGCCACCTGGCCATCTGTTTTGACCTCCGAAGGGCAGATTCGGAACTTCATCTCTGCCCTCTAATGAATTTTGGCAGTATCTCATGCCCATAAAAGGTCCTCAAGAGACCTCCATGGGGGTAAGAGGCTATTTCTCTTCCACTCTGTGCTTTTCTTGGACTCTCTCCATTCTGTTGCTCCAAACCCCTCACTAACTTAAGCATCGGAGTGTCCCCCACCGAAGCATCTCCGGCATCTAGGGGACCTTTTGCAGGTTGGCCAGTCGAGGAGTTTTCCCGTGCAGCAGGCAGAGCTTGGTCCAAGGGCGAGCGTAGCAACACTTATCATCATTAGCTCTGATACTTATAGCAAAATGCTCTATACCTATTACAATTCTTTTGAGCTTACTACGAATATTATACTTAAAGGTTTTGTCATCATCAAAAAGGGAGAGATTGTTGACTCCTGTATTGGTTTTGATGAATAATAAAATACTTAAGTATATTTGAGTACTAACTATGTATTACATGTATGTTTATTAGAATAGGATCTCACATGTTCAATTGCTTGTTATCTTGTTGAAGAAGTCAATTTTATGGATGAAATTTTAAGTGAAATGGATCTTGGTACATAAAAATAATCTCAAAGGACTTAAAACTTAAGTTTAAAGAAGTTTTAGCAGAGTTTCAGAAAAGTTTCAGGAATGTTTCGACCAAATATTGACTCATGGAAGTAAAGTATCGATTGAAGGTGTCGACTCATAGAAGCTTGAGTTGATACGCAGAAGAAGTTTCAGTTAGCATGCATGAAGTATCGACTCATGAAGCTCAAGTGTTGACTCAGGGCCTAAGACAAAATTGATATAGAACATGCTAAATTCAAGTCTTTCCTTAAGTATTGACTCATGAAGATGAAGTGTCGACTCACTAGAAGAATTGTCGATGCACTAGTGCATTCTAGAGAGCTGCAAAAGATAATTTTGACCTAATGTCAACTAAAGTGTTGACTAATGTGTCAACTCATGACCTGAAGTATCGACACTTGCAAGTTTGGATGAATAGTAATGGCTAGTTTTTTGAAGCACAGAAACGATCATTTTCATCCCTAATTGCTATTTTCACCTCTCCAATGATCAAAAATAGTCATTTAAGGCTTGGAAAGGTATTTAAAGTGGACCACAACTTAAAAGAGAAGAAATAAATGAACACTAATAAGAATTTATTGAGTATTCACTATATTTTAGTGAAGTTGAGCCTTCAAACATTCAAAAGCTTTCAAGAAGCATTCAAGTCCATCCTTCAAGCATCCATTAAGGCTTCAACAACCTGAAAACAAGCATCTTCAACAGCAATCAAAGAGCTTCAAAGAAATATTTCCTTTAATTTTGAAAGCTTGATTGAATTATTTCTTTGTATTCAACTTTATTATTGTTCCTAGTTTCAATTGGTTTTAAACTAGTGCTTTGGGTTGTTGGTGAGCTTTGTTTCAAAATCCATCTTAGGTTGTTGGTGAGCCTTGTGAAAACCAACTAGATTTTTTGTTATCCTGGAAAACTAAGAGGTTTTTAGTGAGCTTTGAGAAAACCAAGATGTTTTTGGTTAGCCTTGTGAAAACCAAAGGATTATGATTAGTGAGCCCGGAAAACAAATCGGCTGTAATCAAGTAGGATTATAGTGAAATTTCCAAGTGGATCTTTGGGAGTGGATGTAGGTGCTTTGATGTTCATTGAACTACTATATATCTGTGTTTGTGGTTGCTTGCTATCTCTTATTATTTGATCTTTTTTATTCTGTATTTATTTTACTAATTTCTCTGCATATCTTCAAGCACACATACACTTGAATCACTAGCACCTTATTGTATTTGAATTGGCACATACTTGTCTAAATCATTACAAAAAGTTTTTAAAATCTAGTTCACCCCCCCTCTTGGGTTGCTTCACTGGGCATCACCTAATCTATAGGAAGTGGTTAAGAAGGAGGTTGTTAAGTGGCTAGATGCAGGAATCATCTACCCCATATCGAATAGTAAATGGGTCATTGCCATGCAAGTCGTACCTAAGAAATTTGGTGGGGATACCAAATTAGACACAGATCAGTAGATCTAATATGGTTTACTGATTAGGGGTTTTAGAACCTTAGTCATGTATCACAAATTTGTAAGTAAGTAAGATTAAGTCCTGTAATAAGTTGAGACTAGTTGATTGTGTCTCAACCCTAGTCAAGTATTGAGTCTGGTATTTTAGTATGAGTCCAATATTAGTCCAGTTTATGTATAAGAGAGAAGGATACCCTATTTTGGAGTCCCACCATGCCTCATCCAGGAATCAGAGGCCACTACAATAGCTTATTGGACCTTGTTGGACACCCTAGGGTCTAAGATACATTCTAGATGCCCTGCAGATGCTCTTCAAATGCCCAGATTCCTCTCCAGATGCCATAGCATATTCCCAAACTAGAACACCCATGATTCTAGAGCTCCATCTGTGCACCAGCCCAAAAGAAATCAGCCCAGGTGCCAGGCCCAAGCTCATAAGAACCAAGATTCCAGGTATATTCCAGCCCAGAACCAAGATTCTAGGTATATGCTAGCCAAGGCATCCCAGTCTTGGAGGGGGCCCAAAGCCCATGCGCCCTAGCCACTTGGCTGCCCATTCTTGCTACTCATGAAGCCCATACACCAAGGAGAGGTGTCCTTAATGGTTGACTTGGTCCAAGCTAGGAGGAAGAGTCCAAGTGGAAGGAGGAAATCAAGTTTTTATTTCATTCAACTTTGTAATCCTAGTTCTAGGTTAATATTATAATCCTTCTCCCACTCCAAGCTTGAGAACCTATCCTGGTAGGGGCACCAGGCTCAGAAAGAAGAAGCTTCAACTAATACCAAGTTCTTTATGGATTGAGACTAGGAACTCATGTCTCGTATGAGTCCTGTATGTTTATTGAGTCCTGTTTTATTTTCTTTTGGGGTTTTAAAGTTCAATTAGAATTCAATCAAGAGTTCAATTAGAGTCAATTAGGCTTTGTACTGAGTCAAGTTCAAGAGCTACTTGAAATTAGGCCAGACCAGCTTTACTTCGAATGCCACATCATCAAGGACTACCGATGCCAACTCATCACCAGAGGACGTCACATCACCTTTGCCATGTCATCTCCAAGGGGTGCCATGGACAAGGATGCACCATGTCACCATGCCACCTTGCCACGCCACATCATTGCCACCTCACCTACCACGTGGCATCATTCAAATTTTAAATTACATGAAAGCTACAAGTGGTCAACCAAGGAGTGTTTTCAAATTCAAAGGTGGTCGGCCAACTCCATCCACAAATCATGCAACCAGCTCCACCAAATCCTCCACATTCCATGTAACCCTCCACCAAATCCTCCAGCAAATCCTTCACATTTCATGTAACCCTCCTAATATTTCTCCATGATATGGGGAATTTCAAATTGATTGAAAGGCCATTAAAAGCCTCTTGTATGCCCATGGTAGAGAGGGAGCTTTTTGGATGAAATGAAATTTAAGTGAAGTAGTAATTGAAGAAGGTATTTTTTTTGGTAGTATCCTCTTGTTTTCTTTGGGTGTGTTTGATTTTCTCTTCTCAAGCTTTCAAGTGTCCAATGCCTACATCCACCTCTAGGGATCCATGCCTCCATTGAAGTTCCCTTGCTTGATTGGTTTCTTTGTTTTGATATCTTTTAAATTGGTCCCAGTCTAACCCGTTCATTGTGCAGGATCCTTCTATGATTCGGAGTTCAAGAAAGGGTTCTCTTGCCAAAGATCAATGTTGAATGAAACTAGTTTCTTTGGAATGCCAATCTTCCACTTCAAGGCTAGTTCGTCTAAGAGCTTCAATGGATCTACCAGGGAGTGATCATCTTGGGTAAATAACACCTCCTAATCTCTTAAGTCTGAGTTATTGAAGATCGTTGCTAAGGTTTAAATTCAATATTCATTAGCCCTAATCTTCTCTAAGATTTAAATAACTACATCGTGGCGTAAGTTCCAAATTTCAGTGCTCCTTCCATAGCTTTACCTTAGTACTTTTGATATGAAATTTAGTACCTGTTAATAGGCTTCATTGCTCTCATTTCTCAATCCATCATTTAGATTGCATTCTCATCATCGTGCCGCCTCAAATTGGTGTCAGAGCATGGTTGCATTAGGGTAGAATAGTTTTCTTTAAATCTAAGCAAGATCTAAAATTCACACCTCCTGAGCAGGTGTACTCCAGTACACTGTCACGACCCATGGGAATAATGAGCCCCTGGCCGGACGTGAGTTTTTTAGATTGAAGTTTGGGTAAGCCATTGCACTTGTTTGATTAGGTTCTGTTTTTCTGAAAATTTGCATCTATTTACTGTAATCCGTCTGCAGCTCCAAAGGAAAGTCACTAATCTTTTATTGAAATATTTTTTTTCTTTTTCCATTTTAAGTCTGTTATCACCATATTAAATTTCATCATCAGAAAATAATTATAAAAAAAATGAAAATTTTTGCAGTTCGACACTGTCATTAGGGTTCTGTTATGTCCTTTTTATTTATCTTCATTTGTAGGATCTTCTTAGAGTAGTAAAGATTTTAGTTTTAAAATTCCTTTCATCTACATTGAAACATATAAGTTAGGAATCCTCTGTGAATTTTTCAGAATTTTTGGACATTTTCTTCATCACATTTTCTACACCACTTTCAAACTGCAACACACTTCTGCAACACCTTTGCATTTCATTCATCTCATGAGAAATCAAATTAAGGGCATCAATTTGACATAGGGTCAGGATTTCATCACCTGTCCCTAGCCCAAAAATCACCAACCAGCATATCGATCCCAACCCATTAATTAAAATTGAGTAGAACGTTAATTGCCCTAGTGGGTTAGGGACACCAACAAGTTGGGTTCAGGTTAGGGTCAAGTTAACTGTGTCAGCTAATTGGTGTGTGCTTACTGGCTTGGTGTCTAGGATTGGTGCATCAGGGCTTGTGATTTGGTCTGCCTACCTGGCTAATCTCAGATTGGTGTCTAAGGTTGGCAATCAGGGACCTTCACTCCCCACCACCTACCTGGCTAAGTCCCATAAGTACTACTAGCTAGTTGGTTCACTTAATTAGACCTCTAATTTGTGCTCTAGGTCTAGGAAACCTTAGCTCGAGCTTGAGTCTACTTGCATGCATGAAAACTAGATCAGGAGCCTCATATTCACCAGTCCAGACCCAGTCCAGTGTAGCCATGGACCCGAATCTTGAAACCATGCTGAAAGGCCTAAATGATCTAATGGCCCAATTGAACCAAATGCTGGCTAAATAATTTTCCTTAGACCAACCAACTCCTACTATCCCATTAGCTTATATGAATGATAGGAGTAAGAACCCTGAAGTATAAGTTGAGTTCATGAATACTCAAGACTTAGGATATCCTCAAACTGAAGGGCTAGGGAAGGAAGAAGGCAAGTCTGAACCTAGTAAATATATGTATGAGACTGACATAAGTTTAATAGATGAATATGAAGGGGAAGACTGTGAAGTGAACAACTTTAGTACCTTACCTGAGGAAACATTTGGTAATGAAAAGATTATTGACTCTAGTCCTGAAACATCAGAACAACCAAAATTTAGTGAGGACTTGGTTCCTGTAAGACAATTCCCTCAGGAAGAACCCAATACTTTAGCTTCGACACAAGAACTCCTTCAGTTACGTGAGAAGAACCCAATCATTATTTTAGAAGACTTTGCCGATGACCTTCAACTACCAAAAAGCATCCCGTCCGTAGATCAATATTCAAATCTTAAGGTCATCATGTGTAACCAAGGTCTGTTTCAAGATTCCCCTAAATTACCCCAAGACTCGGATTCCTTTTTGCTGCCTTTCCTTAAGTCTTATCCTAATTTTAGAGCCATTAAGTTTCATTTTGATGAGATTACTAGGTTGCATGAGCCTTTAAAGCCTATTCCTTTTGCTACCTACTTTTGGAAAACCTTATGGCATTTGCTAGGAACCCATGGTAAATTCTCATGTGCATACCAGACCAGGGTCAAACCTAGAGAGTCATTAATCTATTAGGTTTAGGCCATAGAGAGTTCAATAAAATTCCTCTCAATAAGGATGCCTAGTTCAGTCTGCATTTCGTAAGTGCTTGTGTAAGTTTCTTAGTCTGCTGAGTCCTACGCATAGCATGTTGAGGATTTGCATCATGAAATAAATTTGAGCAATGAATACTATAAACATTGGACTAATTCAAGAAAGAAAGTCAAGGAATTCTATGAGAGAGATCATGTTCCCATCTGGGACTTTCAAGAAACTACATACCCATGGTGCAGGCCCCTTTAAAGTCCTAAAGAAGATTAGATCTAATGCTTATATATTGGAATTACCTTCAGACCTAGGTATCAACCCGACCTTCAATATCTCAGACTTGATAGAATATATGGAACCCATGATGATACCTAGTGAGCCTTTTGGGCCTGACCATATTTTTGAGAGTGAACCATTACCCGAGTATCCACAAACAACCATTTCTCAAAATTGAGAGAAAACTGAACAAATCCTGGATAATAAGATTGTCACTACCAGAAACAAGGATTACTATCGATATTTGGTCCGTTGGCAAGGGAGACCAAAATCTGACGACTCCTGAATCGCTAGAGAGGACCTACAACGACTGGACCGGACTTATTTGAACAATATCAAAGCCAGGCTGAACCATACTCGACAGGGTCGAGTTCTTCCCACCCGGGAAGAATTGGTGGGGGCACCAGGCTCAGAAAGAAGAAGCTTCAACTAATACCAAGTTCTTTATGGATTAAGACTAGGAACTCAAGTCTCGTATGAGTCCTGTATGTTTATTGAGTCCTGTTTTATTTTCTTTTGGGGTTTTAAAGTTCAATTAGAATTCAATCAAGAGTTCAATTAGAGTCAATTAGGCTTTGTACTGAGTCAAGTTCAAGAGCTACTTGAAACTAGGCCAGACCAGCTTTACTTGGAATGCCACATCATCATGGACCACCGGTGCCAACTCATCACCAGAGGATGTCACATCACCTTTGCCATGTCATCTCCAAGGGGTGCCATGGAGAAGGATGCGCCATGTCACCATGCCACCTTGCCACGCCACATCATTGCCACCTCACTTGCCACGTGGCATCATTCAAATTTTAAATTACATGAAAGCTACAAGTGGTCGACCAAGGAGTGTTTTCAAATTAAAAGGAGGTCGACCAACTCCATCCACAAATCATGCATCCAGCTCCACCAAATCCTCCACATTCCATGTAACCCTCCACCAAATCCTCCACCAAATCCTCCACATTTCATGTAACCCCCCTAATATTTCTTCATGATATGGGGAATTTCAAATTGATTGAAAGGCCATTAAAAGCCTCTTGTACGCCCATGGTAGAGAGGGAGCTTTTTGGATGAAATTAAATTTAAGTGAAGTAGTAGTTGAAGAAGGTGTTTTTTTTGGTAGTATCCTTTTGTTTTCTTTGGGTGTGTTTGATTTTCTCTTCTCAAGCTTTCAAGTGTCCAACGCCAACATCCACCTCTAGGGATCCATGCCTCCATCGAAGTTCCCTTGCTTGTTTGGTTTCTTTGTTTTGATATCTTTCAAATTGGTCCTCGTCTAACCCGTTCATTGTGCAGGATCCTTCTACGATTCGGAGTTCAAGAAAGGGTTCTCTTGCCAAAGATCAATGTTGAATGAAACTAGTTTCTTTGGAATGCCAATCTTCAACTTCAGGGCTAGTTCGTCTAAGAGCTTCAATGGATCTACCAGGGAGTGATCATCTTGGGTAAATAACACCTCCTAATCTCTTAAGTCTGAGTTATTGAAGATCGTTGCTAAGGTTTACATTCAATATTCATTAGCCCTAATCTTCTCTAGGATTTAAATAACTACATCGCGGCGTAAGTTCCAAATTTCAGTGCTCCTTCCATAGCTTTACCTTAGTACTTTTGATCTGAAATTTAGTACCTGTTAATAGGCTTCATTGCTCTCATTTCTCAATCCATTATTTAGATTGCATTCTCATCATCATGCCGCGTCATATCCTAACTAGGAGAGGGATGAAGTCCTAATAAGGAGAGGGCATGGAAACTCTATAAATACCCCAACCCTCCTCCTCTTGTAATCAATCAACTCTTATGAAATATTATTCTGCTGAATTGTTTTAAGACTGGTGTCTTGTTTTCTTTTGGTTCCTTTGGTTTGTGTTCTTGTGTTGGCCGACCACTATCCTTGCAAATCCTCCATGTCCAAGCCTCCAACCTCACCTCTTGACTTTAGCTTTGACATTGGAAAGGAGCACTGAAGCCGTCCCTGTAAGCAAAAGCCTCTCTTCTCCAAGCCGCTAGCCATTCTTGCCCTAACCCCTTTCCTTCTTGTTTCATCTTATTATTTTTGCTTTATTTCTTTATTTTGTGCTTAACATTGATGCTTGCAAGATCCCTGAGGTGTTTCCCCTTCTTAAAGGAGGCTTTCCTTATCTTCAGACTGGATCTAGATCACCTTCACATTCGGGAACCAAGGGCCTCATCTTCCAGGCATCAATTTGAGAGCTATGTGACCCCTTCATTAGCAAGTTTTTCAATCTCTGACTGGTACAAACCTTCCCACTCTTAATTTCTATCTTGATTGAAGGTTAGCTATCCTAAGCTTGGTTTTTCTTAATTCTCGAGTCCTGGCTTTATTATTCTACATGAGTTATTTTGCGGGTATGATAGTTTCTTGTATTACTAGTCTTCCTGCTGATTCTTTACTTATTTTTGTATCTTTTGCCATTGAATTAAATTCTAAAACAAAATCTAAAAAAATTATTTTTTTGTTTTGTATCAGTCTTAGGATTGTCCTGCATCAGTTTTGTATCAGAGTGGGTTTAGGATAGCATTCATCTGCATCAGAGTCACAAAATCCCTTGTTCCTGAATTTTCTGCACCATGTCCACTACATTATGTGTCTAGGTTTCAGCTGATTTCGACCACCTAGGAATTTAATATTCATATGAAATTTGCTTTAATTGTCCTCTATCTTGTCCTTTGTTTTATCATAATTTTTAATTAATTTTACAAAAAATTAAAAGTCCTAAATTTTGGCATATTAAAAACCCTAACTGAAATCTTGATAATTCTGCATCAATCCAAATACCCTATAATTTGCATCATTATTTGATTTTAGTTTTGCATAAAATTTGGTAAAGGTCATCATCACCATCCATCCTCTATCCTAAATTTTTTTTGATTTTTTTCTTCATCGAAATCTATGTCAAATACTGCATCAAACCAAGCCCTAATGTTTTGAATCTGTGAACTCAGCATAATTGTCTAAACCTAACCTAACCAACTTCCAAACCCCCCAATCCCAAGCCTAATTTGTTTGCCAACCTAATCAACTCAAACCTAACTTGCCATATCATAAAATACAAATAAATTTTTTTATTTATCTGATTGTTATTAGTTGCATTAGGACTCATTGAATATGCATCATTTGATTAACCTAATCTTAAGGGCAATTCACTATCTCAAATCAGGGCAGGATTTCATCTCCTGTCCTGGGTCCAAAACAACCATCATCATACCGACCCAAGCCTAAATTAAAATTAATTAGACTTAATTTTCCCAATTGGGCTAGGTGACACCCAACAGGTCAGGTCCAAACCATGTGGGCCAACTAGTGCATTTAATCCTGTGGCTATTACTGAAAACTGGTGTCTAAGGCTGGGGATCCAGAGTCAAACGACCTTAGTGGACTGGTGATTTATAATTAGGACCCTGTGACAAGCAAGGGGAGCCTCCCACCACCCCACCCCCTACCTAGCTAGTGGAAGGATTAGCTGCTAGGTTAAGTGTACGTTGAGTAAACCCATTCAATTTTGGCTATAGGTCCAGGAAATCCTTGAACTACTGATCCTTGCATGCTTGGCTGCACCATTTCACTCTGAGTGACTAATTGATTGTATGACAACGAGACTAGGAACCCAATATCAAAAGTCTAAACCCAACCAAACCCAACCATGGATCCAAATTTTGAGGCTTTCATAAAAGCCATGAATGACCAGATGGTTACCCAATTAACTACCCAAATAAACCAATCTAATGCCCAAACCCAAACCCAGTTTGCCTAGATAAATAATTGATTAGACCTAATGATCCAATCCAATAACCAAGCAACCCATAGGATTGATCCATTAGATGACCAAGTAGGAACCCTAGGCAAGACCCATAGAGCTGAACCCCAGGAACCCATAGTCCATAGGAATCATCCTAGTGCTAATCAGTTTTTCCCTAGTCACCCTGAATCCCATAGGATTGTACCCCTGTGATGAACCAAGTATTAGTCAGGAACCCTTTAGTCAACCCACCCATGTTACCCTAGACATTAGTCAATTTTTTCTTAGCCGATCCCCTCGTACCACCTCATTGGCTCACCAGAATGACATTGAAGAGGAGATATATGAGGCCGACCCAAGCTTAGTGGAGAATGAGGAAGAAGAGAAGGAGTTTCCTATAGAAGACCTAGAATTAGTTGATCCGGTAGATATCCAAGTAGAAACCCATCTAGAGTTAACTGACCCTAAACACATCCAAACTGTAGTGGAAGAGCAATTAAGGGATGAGGAACCTAACCCTACCATTACAATCTTACCTGAGGAGCCACTAGAAGAAAGCCCAAGTATAGAGCCTAGTCCTAAATCTCTTGAAACAGAAGACTTTATTAAGGATTTGGCTTATCAGTACCATCAGAAAGAATCTAATCCTATAGTTCCCATTAACAATCTCTTCCTTAAGATCAGTGACCCATTCTTCCATCATGAAAATCCATTAGATATACAACAACCTCATAGGGTCAATCTCATTAGTTTAGATTTAATCACTGACACCCCTTCTTACATCTTATTCTATAAAATCAACCTTGAACCCTTTTCTTATTTTCTACCCCACTAGACTAACCTAGAATCCACCATAAATTTCCTGCCTTTTCTTGTATTTTTTTATGTTTCTTTAACCATTAATCTACATTTTATAGAAGTTTGCATGTTGCATACATTCATTGCGCATGTTAGGTTTGCATCTTACTTCTTGCATACTCTATGGCATTTAATAGAAGTTCATTGTAAATTTTCATGTACATGTCAAACTAGAGTAAAACATAGAGAGTCTATAGTCTGATAGGTTTAGGCCCGAGCGAGTACAATAATACTTCCTTCGATATTGATGCTTAGTCGAGTCTATTAGGTGTTTGTCTTGAGTCTAATAAATCTATAGCCCTGAATCACCTATCCACACCTACACTGACCTCTTCACAGCATATGCATCAGAAAATTAGTCAAAAACTGAACATAAGTAATGAACTATATAATAACTTGGCTAATTCCTGAAAGAAAGATAAAGAATTTTCTATAGAGGATTATGTGATTGTAAAGGAATTTCATGCTCACAAAGTTGGCCTATTCAAAATAATGAAAAGAGTTGGATCTAATGCATATGCGCCTGAAATGCCACCCGATTTAGGTATTAGTCCCACCTTCGACATTTCAGACCTTATAGATCACAGGGAGCCAACAGTGATACCTAGCGAGCCCTTTGATCCTCTCCCTTCCTTTGAGAGTGAACCCATCCCAGAGTGTCCACAAACAATTTGGCCAAATAGTGAGGAAAAAAGTGAGCATATCGTGGATGATCAAGCCATCAGTACCCATAATAAAGGCTATCAGAGGTAATTGGTCCGGTGGCAAGGTCAGCCAGAATCTGAGGACTTATGGAGCACTAGTGAGGATCTGTCGCACCTCAACTTAGACCCTCCTTGAGTAGTATGAGAGCCAAATTAACCCTTACTTGATGGGGTCGAGTTCCTCCCACCACTGGAGAATTGGTGGGATACCAGGATTAGACACAGATCACTGGATCCCATATGGTTTACTGATTAAGATTTTTAGAACCTTAGTCATGTGTCATAATTTTGTAAGCAAGATTGAGTCCTGTAATAAGTTGAGACTAGTTGATTGTGTCTCAACCCTAGTCTATTATTGAGTCCTATATTTCAGTATGAGTCTAGTATTAGTCTAGTTCATGTACAAGAGAGAAAGATACCCTATTTTGGAGTCTTATCAGGCCTTATCTAAGAGTCAGAGGCCACTACAATAGCTTATTGGACCTTGTTGGACACCCTAGGCTCCAAGATACCTTCTAGATGCCCTATATGCCCTCTAGATGCTCTTCAGATGCCCAGATTCTTCAATAGATGCCAGAGCATATTCTCATAACAGGGCACCCATGATTTTAAAGGTCCATCTATACCCAGCATAAAAGAAGTCAGCCTAGGTGCCAGGCCCAAGCTCATAAGAACCAAGATTCTAAGTATATTCTAGCCCATAACCAAGATTCTGGGTATATGCTAGCCCAATCATCCCAGGCTTCCATGGGGCCCAAAGCCCATGTGCCATAGCCTCTTGGCCAAGCATTCTTGCTTCCCATGAAGCCCACACACCAAGGAGAGGCATCCTTAATGGTTGACTTGGTCCAAGCTAGGAGGAAGGGCCCAAGCTAGGAGGAAGTGTCCAAGTGGAAGGAGGAAATCAAGTTTTTATTTCATTCAACTTTGTAATCCAAGTTCTAGGTTAATATTGTAGTCCTTCTCCCACTCAAAGCATGTAAACCTATCCTAACTAGGAGAGGGATGAAGTCCTAATAAGGAGAGGGCATGGGAACCCTATAAATATCCCACCTCTCCTCCTCTTGTATTCAATCAACTCTTATGAAATATTATTCTACTGAATTGTTTTAAGACTGGTGTCTTGTTTTCTTTTGGTTCCTTTGGTTTGTGTTCTTATGTTGGCTGACCACTATCCTTGCAATTCCTTCATGCCCAAGCCTCCAACCTTGCCTATCAACTTTAGCCTTAGTGTTGGAAAGGTGCCCTAAAGTCATCCCTGAAAGCAGGAGCCTCCCTCCTCCAGGCCACCTGCCCTTCTTGCCCTAACCCCTTTCCTTCTTATTTCATCTTATTATTTTCTCTTTGTTTCTTTATTTCATGCCTAACCTTGATGCTTGTAGGATCCCCAAGATATTTCCCATCCCTAGAGGAGACTTTCCTTGCCTTCAGACCGGGTATAGATCACCTTCACATTCAGGAACCAAGGGCTTCATCTTTCAGGCATCAATCTGAGGGCTATGTGACCCCTTCATCGGCATGTTCTTCAATCTCTGGCTAGTACAAACCTTCCCACTCTTAATTTCTATTTTGATTGAAGGTTAGCTATCCTAAGCCAGGAGTTTCTCAATTCTCGGGTCCTGGCTTTATTATTCTGCATGAGTTATTTTGCGGGTATGATAGTTTCTTGCATTACTAGTCTTCCTACTGATTCTTTACTTATTTTCAAGTCTTTAGCCACTGAATTAAATTCTAAAAAATAATCTAAAAAAATTAGTTTTCTATTTTGCATCAGTCCTAGGATCGTCCCGCATCAAAAATAGGTATTACTGTGATGGAAAACAAAGAAGGTGAGCTACTTGCTACCCATATAGCATCTAATTGGCGGCTATGTATAGATTATAGAAATTTAAACTCTGACAGTAGGAAAGATCACTTTCCCCTACCATTTATTGATCAAATTCTCTTTGCAAAATTTTGTTTCTTTTACAAACTTCATTTTTATCTTTTTCAAATGTATCACAGCTATTTTTTAAACTCTTCATTTTCAAACTAGCCATTTTATATTCTGACAATAATTCATAAAAGGCATTATGATGCTCATCATAAGTAAAATTTAAATTTGGTTCAGTAGTTGTTACCTCATCTTTTAAACCCATAAGACAAATCTAAGCTTTCTTCGTTGTATCTTCTTCTTCTTCATTTGATGTGGACTCATCACTGTCTCTCCATGCCACAATCATGGCTTTCTTTTTCTTCCTTTTGAATAATTTTTTCTTGGCTTCTGGATAATCAAGATGTATGTGTCCTAGTTTCTTGCATTCATAATAGATTGGGATTTGATCTTTGTCCTTGTCCTTCTCCTTATCTTTATCTCTTTCTTTTCCATGGTCTCCTCTTCTGAATTGCTTTCTCCATCTATTGGTTCTTCTTCTGCCCATAAATCTCTTGAACTTTTTCATTACTAAGGCAATTTCATCATCCTCCATATTGTCATCATCAAAGGTATCTGAATCATCATCTTTATCTTCTTCAATTGCTTTAAATGCAATGACCTTTTTCTTTTTTGAATCTTCTTTTGTTCTTTGCTTCATGGCTAACTCATGTGTGATTTAGGACCCCAGCAACTCATCCAATGGCAGTGTGTTCAAATCCTTTGCCTCCTGAATAGCTGTAACCTTTGCTTTCCATTTTTTTGGCAAAGATCTCAAAACTTTATGCACTAAATCAACATTAGTATAGTTCTTACCATGACTTTTAAGACCATTTATAATGTCAGTAAAATGTGAGAACATAGCAGATATAGTTTCATTTGGCTCCATTTTAAATAACTTATAATTATGCACAAAAAGGTTAATTATAGAAGTCTTTACTTGTGATGTGCCCTCGTGTATGATTTCGAGCTTATCACAAATTTTTTTAGCAGAATTACATGTAAAAATTCTATTAAATTCATTTGGGTCCAAAGCATGAGAGAGTAAATTCATGGCTTTGGCATTTAATTTGGCTATTTTTATATCATTCTCGTCCCATTCCTCTTCAGGTTTGGGAACTTCAACATCATTAACTCTAGTAGTGGGTGTAAGAGGTCCTCTTAGAGTTATCTTCCATAATTGGAAGTCTACGACTTGAATGTATATCTTCATCCTGCCTTCCAATATGTGTAATTAATTTCGATGAAAAGTGGAGGTCGGTTTATGGATTGGCCTTTGGCCAAAGAGGTACTCATGGGATGTGCCATCAATCTTTACTCTAAGAAATTTCAGGGACTCTATTCTGATACCACTTGTTGCCCAGGTGGCTTTCCAAGAGGGGGGTGAATTGGCATAATAAAAAACTTGCGAGTATGTGCACTTTGAAAATCTTTTAGTGTTGTGGTATTGTGATAGATTATGCAACGGAAGCAAGTAAATCAACAATCACAAATAAGTCAAGCAAACACAATCACAAACACAAAAAATTTAGAGTGGTTCGGAGCACTCTTGCTCCTACATCCACTACCAAAGTACCACTTGGGATTTCCACTATATTCTTTCCATAATACAGTTGGATTGTTTTACTGAGATCACAATCCTAACCCAACACCCTTTGGTTTTAACACTAGGATCACAAAATAAACCCAACACCCTTTGGTTTTAACAATGGGCTTATCAAAGAAACCCAACACCCTTTGGTTTATACACCGGGCTCACCAAAGAAACCCAAATAGGTTTCAATAGGCTCACCCAATAACCTTTCAACACTCACAAGACACAGTCCCTTGCTGCTCTTGGAGAAGATACAAGATATTCAAGAAAGAAACTGGTGTGGACACCAGACTCACCAAAATAAGACAGAGACCTCTCAACCCTTTGTGGTTATCTTAGTACTGTTTTAAGTAATTGAGTCCAATTTTGTAATAATGGCTTAGCCCACTCGAGTCTATATTCTGGCCCCTTAGTCCTATTTTGAGTCAGTATTCTGACCCCTGAGTCCTGTTTTAGGTCTTTCTACATTTTAGTACTATAATTAGAGTCATCCATACCATTAGGGTTTTGGATAAGTCAAGTCAAGTTCTGTTGAGTCAAGTCATGAGTCTGCTCATGCTGAGTCATTTTTCATTTTGAGTCCTGTAAGTTTCATTTTGAGTCCAGTCCAGTATGAAGACTCAAGACATTAATGGACCCCAACCGAAACAAGAATTTGACAACTTCAAGGAGTCCCGGTCATACTTGAATGTGCCACCTTGGATTGCATTAGAAGGACCTTGAAGATGATCATCCTCGAAGACCAAGACAACAGCATCAGCCTGCCAAGAAGAAGGATAATCGAAGAAACCCTAAAGCCTGCACGGGATTGAAGTGGGCCACCTAAAGCCCAATGCTCTTCATGAATTAGGTGCCACCCTTATGGTCACCCTCCATATGGCACCCCTCTTCTGGTTACCTCCCTTGGCTACCCAATCCAACAAGGAGAAGAAGAGAGAGAGTATCAGCCCAACTAGGAGAGGATACTTCTATGTATTTGTAAAGGAAAATAATACTTAGGGTTTTACGTATATGCCCTTACTTGGAGCCCAAGCTTGTATGCCTATATAAAGGCCCCCCCTCCCATGTATATTTGATGTTATTGAATATGAAAAAAATTTCTTGAGTTCTTCTCAACTATTAGTGTGAATTCTGTGTAAATTTCTATGTGATTAAGGATATCTAAGTGATCCCTTAGGATTTCTGTATGATCCCTGCACCCTGCCTCCAAGCCACCAGCCTTCTTCATCTCTTGGCCACCTTCCTCAAGCCTCTTCCTCTTCTTCTTCTTTCAGCCATCTAGCCTACTTATCCTTATTTTTATAACCCTTGTTAGGTTCCTTGCTCGTCCCTTAGAGTTCACGAATCCAAGGATTCCATCTGACTAGCTTTCGGGCCACCGGATTGAAAGCCACAAATCTAGAAGGTTGATAGCTTTATTTTCTAGACCGCATCCGAGAGTTTAGAGTAAACTCTTTATGGATTGATCTCCAAATTTCTTCTAGGTACACCCCTTAGACTCCTCTGGTAGTGGTATTGCAGAAGAGCTAGTCCTACCGGGACCTCTTAGCCTTGGCGATCCTTTTTCTTCACTTTTATGGTTTAGTTTTGCATGCTTGTGCTTCTGATCTTCTCTAGAATTACATGCTTAGTTTTTTGGTTTGAAATTCGAGATACAAACTCCTAACTTAATGCCTAACAATAAAAAAATAACTATCATGCATAAATAGTCCCGCATCAAAAACTAGCAACTTTACAACAAATCAAAGTTGTTTAGTAGTTGCCGGTGAAGCTCAAATTGAAGCCTTGCTTTAGATGCTCTTGATTGCTCTTAAAGATGCTTCTTGACTTCATCAAAAGTTGGATTCGATGATTGAAGATGAGTTGGTGAAGCTTTGAATCCTCTCTTGAATGTTCTCTTGAAGTTGGTTGGTTAAAGACTTGAAACTCTCTTGAATACTCAATAATTTTTCAAAGAATCTCTCTAATCTATCATAAATACCTCCCTTTTATAGTTTTTCAATAGTTCTAGTCATTATAAGGCCTAGGGAATCGAAATAGAGCCTTTGGAGCCTTCTTGGAATTTAAAAAATTAATTCTACAACTAGTTGTTACAGGTCTAAACCCGACACTCGAGTCGGCTCGAGATGGTTGAGTTGGCTCGAAGTCTCAAACAAGAGAAAAACATACTCTAGACGAGTCGACTCTTTTGGATCGAGTCAGCTCAGATCTCTAGGTTTCTGAATCATGTGATTTGGAACTTCTGGACAAGTCGGCTCAATATCTTTGAGTTGCCTCGGACTTCTGAAACTCTCCATGCCGTGCCAGAACAGGAGTCAGCTCTTGGTCTATGAGTCGGCTCGAGCAAAACTTCTTCAAAACTTGAACCAAATGTATCTCCAACCAATACAAGTCTTCTAAATACTTCAAAATATTTTATAAAAGATATCTAACCTATTCAAACTCATTTTTACTAATTTTTAGCCCTTTTTTATAAGATTATAAACATAAGAATTAGGGCTTTACAACTTTGAGATTTTCAATACAATTTGTTCATTCAACTTTTCATCAAATAACACAATTACACTGGAATAAACTTTAACTAAATAGGAAATAAAATAACACATTGATAAATGTTTTCTACAAAAACTTCTTGAATAATTGAAAAGATTAGTAATAAATACATGTTACAATATTTTGTAATCATCAAAATCATTCCAGGGGTCATTAAGACCCTTTTTGGTCTCATTCGAGTTTGAATACATCTTAGAAGCAGTGGACTATATGTCTAAATAGGTAGAGGTGATATCTACATGGACTAATGATAATAAGGTTGTAATTATTTTTATCCAACAAAATATCATTAGTCAATTTGATTTTTCTAGGGTGACATTAGTGATGGGGGGACACACTTCACAAACAAGCAATTCAATGCACTAATAAAAAAATACAATATCACATACAAATTTGCCACACCATATCATCCCCAAACTAGTGGTCAAGTAGAAGTGTCAAATAAAGAGATTAAACACATCTTATAAAAGTCTGTTAGGCCTGATAGAAAGGACTGGTCTTTGCACTTTGATGACACACTATGAGCCTACTGAAAAGCCTTCAAAACCCCTATCAGCATGTTACCCTACCGATTAGTCTATGGTAAAGCATGCCATCTACTAGTTGAGTTAGAGCATCATGCATTCTGTGCCATTCGAACATTCAATTTTGACATGCAGAATGCAGGTTCTAATCAAAGGTTACAATTTAATGAACTCAAAGAGTTGTGCAATGATGCGCATGAGAGTTCACAAATCTATAAAGCTCGAACTAAAGTATTTCATCACAAATACATCTCTCGGAAGTTATTTGAGCCAAACCAAAAAGTGTTGCTCTTCAATTCTAGATTATGCCTCTTTCATGGTCAACTCCACTCCTGATGGGATGAACCACTCATTGTCACACAAGTATTTCCACATAGAGCAATATAAATAAAAGATCCTCAAAATGGAAACACATTAAAGTTAATGGTCAATGCTTGAAGCTATATGTAGATGGAATTGCACACAAAGAATGAATCGATACCATCTATCTGATGGATCTAGTCTATAATGAATAAAAAGCTTAATATCTAGCTAAAAATGTTAAACTTAGTGCTAGTTGGGTGGCAACCCAATAATTTCATTTTTTTTTAGTACAGTTATAGGAACCTAGGTGGAAGAATAAGAGCTTGCTATTCCATGAAACCCTCTTCAACTCCCGAAGCACACTCACCCCAGGTGCATTCTCTCCTATTCTTTTACATGCTTATTCTCTCTCCTACTCCATTGAGGACAATGTCAATTAAGTTGGAGGAAAAGAAAAATAACTTATTTAGATCTTCAAGTACAGTTAGAAATAATTATGTTGTGTGTATCTAATTATTGTCTCGAGTTGCAGTTATATAGGCACCCTAATCAATGATTGTTTAATGGTCTAGATCATTCTAGAGATGGTAAGGGATAAATTATGAAAGAAACTTAATAAACGGTAGGGTTTAGATCAGAAATAATTTCATGGAGCAAGTCCAAAACCTTCTGACCATTGATTTTAATAAAGAATCTACTTTATGGAGGTATAAATAGAAAGATCAAGTATGCTGAAGTTTCTCCTTAAAAAAAGGAAGAAGAAAGAAAGAAAGAAAGAGAGTCAGTCTCATACCATAGCTTTTCTTGAACTCTTACTAAGTAACCCGGCCCTTTCACCTATGTATTATGGTTCACATCAAAAGGTAAGAAAGCCAAGAAATCAGTTAAGCAATGTCATCTCACTGAGTAACCAGGCCCTTTCATCTAAGTAAGCATTATGGTTAATGTCAAAATGCAGGGATGCTAACACTTAATAGGCTAAGACATTGCACTAAACTTTTCAATAAAAAAAAAATAGAGAGGGGAAACCAACTGGCAAAAAGATACTTAATCAAACCCCTGGAAAGTTAGAGGATTCCAAGAGTAAGGTAAAAAGCTGGCAAAAGAAGAACTCTATAAATTTCTATGGGCTTTACTCAAACCACTAATTGGGTTAAATTAATAATTTGATGAAGTATCTCATTAATGGTCTGGCCAGATATCAACTACCTTTAGGACTGCTAAAGTTAATTTCCAATTCAAGAATGGGTTGATACACATGGCTAACTTATCTACTTTACTCGAGGACGAACAAAGTTCGACTTAGGGTGTATGATAATTATATTATATACATATATATAAGTATTAATTTAAGAATTAAATTTTATTTATTTATTTAAAATTAATATTTTTATATATCATTTGTAGGAAAGAAAATTGTTAATGTGAAAAGTTTAATTTATGGGTTCAAGTTTGAAGCAAATTGGACTTAAAATGAGCCCAAAATTGAAGTTTGAAAATCATTAAGAGTTGTATGAATATTAAAGCAGTCAATTTGCCATGGACTAGCTACTTGGTCTACAAAATAGGGAATGATCCACCAGCAGCCATTAGCATTGGTCCATGGCTTAGAACCATGGACCATGGAAGGGTTTTCATCATTAAATACTGTCGTCATCCATCAGGCCTCGTCATTGATGCTGGGAGCCACCATGCTACTGCCCATCATGACTGTCATCGTCATCTATCGATTCCACTATACCAAGCCATCCAAGCCATCGCTCACTACTACCAGCCACCTTTAGCCCGATTCCCTACTGACAACCACCAGGAAGCAACCATCCACCTTATCGCCATTGAAGGAAGATGTTGGAAAGCAACAATGATGGTGTTGCTAGTGGAAGGAAGAAGATGGCTCCCGAGTAGATGAAGACGATGGTCCCTACAGTGGTAGCGCATACATAGTTCCAACGAGACTTCGATGGCAAGGCCTCGGCAGCACGAGGAAGTATTAGTGGTGGTTCTAGTGAAGATCTAAGCTCTAGCAGTGGCATTTGGGTGATGACAATCAAACTTAGTGATGGAAGGAAAAGGATAGCACAGATCTAAACGTAATCCAATGGCTCACATTGATCGAGCCTGATGTTGTTGATTTCTAAACCTCCGGTCAAAATCCAACAATAGAAAAGAAGTCAGGCAACCTAATACAAATTATAATGGGATTCTGAAGCCTATTTTGATTGAAATTTGATTCTTTTGATCGGCAAAAGTCCCTCTTTCCCTCTCTTTCATGTTTAGTACCTATCCAGCCATTAATTCATTATAAAATTAAATCCTAGCCACTCCTATGATCCTTATGTTTTGTTGTATACCAAAAAAATATGAAGACCTCTCTCGTGTTAAACCTTATAAAATGGCTCCTGTGCCTGTACCTAGAGGCATCACTCCCTGGAATCCCTCTAGAGCCTCTACATAGGGAGATAGGAGGGGATCAACTTAGGAGCAATTAAGTGCAGAAGTGCTAGAGGGAAGAGAAGATTTTATGCATGGTAGAGAGTGGTTCTTTTGTTCTTCAATCTCTTGAATTTCTTTGGTATGCAATATAAGATTATGCTTCCAAACATGAGTTCATTATTTATTTTCTTTTATTTGCTTTTTATTATGCTTTATTGTTAAATTATGTTTAGCGACAACTCTTGCTTTTCAGAGATACACTATGATCTATTATAGATATGGGGTGTGCCAAGGAAAGAAGAGTTGAAAATCTAGTGCTTCACGAAGATGCACCGTGATCTATGGATATAGACCATACTGAGAGAAGATGAGTAAATCTCTAAAATTAATTATATTTTAATTATAAAAGAAATATAACTTGCTAGTGCAAGATCAACCTATAACTCTCGAACTAATCTCTTTTACTTGCTTCGCTCTTAATGTAGTTTACTTCTTGCTTACTTTTATTTTTATTCAACAACAATTACTCTCTTTTCTTTTTAAAATCATAACATAGCCCTAAGGACCCTAGGGATATGATCCCAACTCATCCTAGCTATAGAGTTAAGTTGGTGAATTTTTTTTGATCACCCATGATAGTGATCAGCAGTAATATAAAATAGGTACCCATAGCTTTCACTTGAATGGCTTCACCACTCATACCATAAAGCTCGAAGTCATCCTTCTTCAAGCTCCTAATTCCTTATAATCCTTACAATGACTTGCATATATAAGACTCACAAGTGGTATCCAATACTCATGAATTAGAAGATGAAGTACTTAATGATAAGTTAGTTTGTATCATGTATAAACCTTTTAATGCTCCACCTATATCATGCTTCAAACTAGCAAGATAACTCTTATAGTTCTTCTTTCAGTATCCCTGCTTCTCACAGTAAAAAAAGGCTCCATCAATAGAGGCCTTCTTTGCCTTATTCATCTTTTGGGTGCTATTATTAAGGTTTCACTTTTTCTTCAAATCCTTCTTCACTATCATTTTCTTCTTCCTGTCCACAAGAAGAATATGAGCCTTTTCACCCTTGAAATAGGTTTCGGCTATCTTAAGCATATTAAGTAGCTCTGGTAGTGGATGTTCAGTTTGCTTATATAATAATTTATGACAAACTATGAGAAGGAATCAATAAGTGATTCCAAGACCAAGTCCTGACTGAGCTCTCCATCCACAACAAATCCTAATCAACCTAATTGAATGATTCAGTCTATCATCTTTAGCATATGGGCTTGTACAAACATGCCCTCACTCATTCTTGTATGGAACAATAGCTTTGATATCTCAGACCATGCAATCCTACTTTGCCTCTATATAGGTCCTTGAGATTGAGCAATATGGACTGAGGTTCCATGTCTTCAGATTGCTTGCACAATTCATTACACATTGAGGCTAATATGATATACTTGACAGTCAACCTATCATTTTGCCACATTCTATGCGGCTCTTACCTCCTTTTTAGCATCCACTCCGATTGGCTCGAGATTAAGAGAATCAAGGAAGTAGGAGACTTTCTCCTTTGTTAAGACAATCCTTAAGATTCTTAATAAATCCACATAATTAGGACCGATCAATTTATTGCAGGGTTACAATTCCATAGTGAAAGATCATATTTCAAAATTCTAATCCTTGAAACCCTAATCAACAAAAATCCTAGACATAGGACCCCCTTGATCATATCAAGTAATAAGGCAAAATATTAGGAAAAAGAAAAATACTTGTAATGCTAATACCATTTATTCTGCTAAGCACACAAGTTTATACCCTCCAAAGGTGATACACACAGGAACTGGATCAACAAAGTGATGAGGACATCAAGAGCAGACCAGAATTTCAAGGTTCTAATATTTGTTCTCTAAGTCATGTGTTGAGAAAGTCAGTCAATTTTTTTCAATGAGTACTTTGAGTCCTATAATAAAGTAAGTCAAGTGGATTCACTAAGTCCCTTGAATCCTGTTTAGTCAGTTCAGTTGAGCCCAAGAGTCCATTTGGCCTATTTTGAGTCTTGTGAGTTAGGCCTTTTTAAGTCCATATAATTTTCATTCAAGACAAGAACTAAGAGAAGAGTCACCATACCAGGAGATTCACCAAGCCCTCCCTAACCATAATTGGATTCCATGCACCTGGGCCCATACTCAAGCCTTCCCTAGTAGTGGCGCCCAAGTTCCCCAGTGCCTGGGCCCTTTCATGCCGCCAAGCCGACAAGAGAGCATCCCAGTCCAGGCACCAAGTGATGGCACCTCCCAAGCCCAGGACCAAGAATCCCTTGGTGCCCCAGCTTATGAGAAAGTGGTTCCCAAGTCCCATGCCCAAGCTCCTAGCACCCCTCATTCTTACCAGGCCTTAGCACCCCACTCCAGGCCCACAAGGTTGGCAGCCTTCCCAATCCATCTTAGTTAGCACCCCAGCCCAGCATAGAGTTGGCGCCCCAAGTTTTCCCTAGCCCATTGGAGTTCATGCTACCCAAGCCCAGGAGAAAGAGGCTTTGATCTAGTCCAAGAGGGTTTTCTTGGCCCTCAAGTTTTGTAATCCTAGTCTGTTATGGAGTCTAGGGACTTGGGTGAATCTATAAATATCGACCCCTCCCCCTCTTGTATTGATATAACTTTATGAATGAAAACCTTGAGTGACTCTTTATTTCCATTTGCCTTCATTCTTTGAACATCGAAGTGTGTGAGGCCCAAATTTTTTTCCTTTTTTCATGAACCCTAAATCTTTTCTAACATAGCCTCCATCCATACAAACCCTTGGACACCATCTTTACTTAACCTTTCAAGCCGCCCCACATAACTTCATCTAGGCCACCACCTCTAATCCTCAATAAACCCTAATGTCAACCCACCTCTCACCACCTCGGCCACCCTCCAAGAAAGCCCTCAAGCATCCTCCCATCAACCCCAGGCCACCCCTCTAAGATCCAGACACCCAAGCTTCTTCTAAGGCCACCAGATTCCTACCACCATCCCTCTAACCCATTTCTTTCTTTTCTTCCCATTTCATATTTTTTGCATAATCTTCCCACCTAACTTATGATGTTTGTAGGATACTTCAGGTGCCACGCCCTCTGGATGAGATCTTCCTTAACCTCAAACCAAATCGACAAAAAGTCGACAGATCCACAGGAATGTGACTGGGTCATCCAGGCACCATTATGAGCAGAGCGATCTAATCTACAGCTACAATACATCATTGCCTGGTATATTAAACCCGATTCTCTCCTCTCTTTGTCTGATTTTTTTGAAGGAGAACATGTACCTAATAGGTATTTCTTAACTCTAGGATCCTTAATTTCTTTATCTCTTTGAAAGTTTCTAGCATGTGGGTAGGATTCTAACTATTGCTTGAAACCCTAACCTAGTATTAGCTATTTTCGGGAACTAAACCAAAATAAAATATTTAAGAAAATTTCTCTCTTTAGTCTATTTTTTTTCTCATGTTCATCCCATTCATGTCATGCATCATTAGTTAGTGTTTGTCCCCCGTCAGAAAGCACTCCCCTTGCTTGCTTGACTAGAAAAACTTCCCGGTAGTCTTTCTTCCTTTAGCATCCTTTTCTCTCTTCTAGGACCTTTTCCCTTATGAAGAGAACCTCAAAATTTTTTGAAAACTTTCTTACTATCCTATTGTCCTTTCAAATTCTTTTTCTAAGCCCTTAACTTAAAATGGCAGACTTGTCGTAAAATAAATGACTTGCCCTGACAAGGGAAGAAAGAGAGTTATTAGGACAAACATCTTGGTGCAGGCACCAAGATCAGACAAAGATTACTGGACCCATTATGGATTTCTGATTAGACTTTCAGTCCTGTAGTACATTGGGTCCTGCAATAAAGATTGAGTCTTGTAATAAAGTGAGTCAATTGAGTCCCTTCGTTTCAGTCCAGTCAAGTGAGTCTTGTAATTTTCATTCAAGTCAAGTCAAGATGAGAGTCACCAAGCACCGACTCAAGCCACCCTAGCCCATGCGCCTGGGCCACACTCATGCCACCCAAGCCCACAAGAAAGGGTGCCTCCCAAGTCCATAAGAATTGGTGCCCCAGCCCAAGCTCAAAAGAGTTGGCACCCCAGCCCAAGCCCACAAGAAATGGTGCCCCATCCCAAGAGGAGTTCAATTTCCAAGTCCAACAAGGACTTCAATTTCCAAGTCTAACAAGGATTCAAGTCTCCATATCCCACACTTAATCTTTGTACTCTAACTTTGATAGGGAAAGGACTGGGTGATCTATAAATACCCTGATAGGTTTCTAAAGGGTCATCATGCATGTATGATGCATTGGATTTCAAAAATTTAGACAAAGAAAAACCCTTATTAACTAGAAACTCAAATCCCAAGATCCCCTCATTCATATACAACTAATATATCAGTAATATGGTACATGATAAATACCTGGAACACAGTTTTCAACTCCTTTCCACTAGGCTCACAAGTGCAAGCACTCCAACAGTGATCCACACAGGAATTGATCCAAGGAAGAACTCCTACTTCAGTTGCTTACTTGACCAGGACTCTTCTTGACAACCTTCTGGACCTTGACCTTTGTAGGACACCCTACCCTTTTGTAGGGTACTCTGAATGCTTTCCAAAACCATTCTTGGATTTGGCATTGCCCTCCTATAAGACACTCTAGGCTTATGTTTTAAATTCTAAGACTTGTCCTAGTAAGAACAACCTTGTCTTAAAGAGACAAGGTTTGTCTTAAGGAGAAAGGAGGGAGAAAAAAAATTCAGAATAAACTATGGTGGAAATCTCTTTTCAAACTCAAAACACCACCCTTATTTATAGTTTTAAGAGGGGCGTGTGATATGTGCAGCCATCAACTTATCAGATATGATTTTTCAAGACTGAAGATAAGTTATCTAGCTTGAAAAATCATATCCAATATGTCGATTCATGCACTGAGGCCCATATTTGCATCCCTTCTCATTCCTGGATGATTTCTCACTTACCAATGTCAAGTACCGATCTCTGGGAAGCCAAGAGATGTCTCTTCAATCTCCAAGCATTGGAGAATTTGAAGAGTCCAGATAGTAGAAGGATTCTGCTTCAGACTACGTGCCAAATGAAGAGATGCGTCCCTTCATGAGCGCGTTCTCCTTCCAAGCCTTTTCTTGCCAATTCAAAATAAGTTGACCGATCAAAAATAATCCTAAAAGGCATGGGAATATGTGCCAAGAGAGTTCTAGATGAATCAGCCATAGTGATTCATCTGCAGAAGGATGCTTGGTCCTTTCTGCGATCTCTTTCCTTGGCACACGCACATATGCGCCCAAGGTGTCCATTCCGACTTGGACTCTAGTCCAAGTGGCATTCCATGTCCAATTAAATCATGATAAAACCCAATATAGGTTGTCTTAATCAAGACATAACCCAATTTAACTCTCTCATAAATTAGTTAATCAAATTATCAAGCAACTAGACCCAAATCAACTTGAGTTAGGAATTAGGTTAGCCTACACATGCTAGTATGCAATCTAGCTAACCAATTAAGATCCCATGACCCTAATTAAATTATGAATGACTTCCTTGGTCAACTCCTTAATGCATGTGACTCTTTGGGTTCCATATCTAGCTAGCAGTAGGTTTAGGTTTAAGTCGATTCGAACCAATCGAACCTGATTGACCTAATTAGGTCAAATTGAGCTGACCTAAATTGCCAATTCGATATGTCCATCGAATTGACTCATGAAACCAATCCAATTGGTTCATGAATACCTGCAAGATATGATTGACATCTAGCAACACATCATGCCTATCCAAAAGATGAGAAATTTTGTGAAAAGTACAAAAATATCCTTTAGTAGAAAGTTACCGTGCAATTCAATCTTTCAATCTTCCATTATCCCGATTAAGTGATGGGTATGGATAAATGTCAAACCCTAGTACTTAGTCATTTTGAATCTCAATTCAATAATAAAGACTTAGCTGATGACTGATTAGAAACCACTTCCAATCTCATCCTTTTGATCAAAGACTCCTTGAATCATTAATCGAAGAGATCACTTGGGATAACAATTCCTCTTATTAGGATTGATTGATTCCTTGTTGGCCCACTCATATGCCTCATACACCTTCCACCATATCCGAGAACACCCCGTACATGACTCAATATCATGAATGAGTATGAACCAAAACATGACTTAGTGTGCATAAGGAACCATAGTAACCTCAGGTCTAAAGATCACATGCACAACTCGTACTTTGAGATCTATCTTTTAACAAGTAGTAAAACTGCCATAAGAGAGTCCCGGTATTGATCAGTTCAGTGAACTCATATCCTAATGAGCACCCTTATCTTTGTATTAGTGTCTCTACACAAGTTGCTGTGAGACCAACCACCCTCTTAACATAGCATGCATAGGATAAGCTAGTCTTTCCGGACTTATCGATCCCCGAATCGATGGTCCATCGACTAGGACCATTTTAGGTTAGGGTTTACAGGAGCATAGGTCTCACTATCATGATTTCCATCATAACCCTAATTTCATTTGCCATAACCTTTGGAATTCATCATAATCTTTAAATAAGATACAGCAATATGATGAAACAATATGCCTTTATTAATATATTAAATATCATACAGGAGTTGGAATATTATAAAAATGCCCTTACATAAGATTAGCTTTTAGGGCACTTTCCTTTCAATCTCCCACCTGAACTAAAGCCAATCACCCTTGTACTTTATGCTCATACAATCTAAGTGGTGATCAAATTACTGCTGAGGTAATGCTTTAGTGAATGGGTCTGCTATATTGTTTTTAGTATCAACTTGTTCGATATTAACATCTTGTCATTCTATGATTTCTCGAACGAGGTGGAAATGTCTTAGGATGTGCTTGGACTTATGATGAGACCTCAGTTCTTTTGCTTGTGCAACAGCTCCAGTGTTATCACAGTATAATGATACTGGCTGTTGTATCTTAGGAACCATGCCCAATTCCATGAAGAATTTCTTCATCCAGACTGCTTCCTTCGCGGCTTCACTTGCAGCATGTATTCTGCCTCAGTGACTGAGTCAGCTATGGTTGGCTGCTTTGTACTCTTCCAACTTACTGCACCATCATTAGGGTGAAGACATATCCTGATATGGATTTGCTATCATTTGGGTCTAATTGAAATCTAAAATCCGTATATCCTTCTAGTTTCAACTCTGGTCATCCATAAATAAGAAAAATATCTTTAGTCCTTCTAAGATACTTAAGAATTTTTTTCACAGCTTTCTAATGATCCTCACTTGGATCTGCCTGGAATCTACTTACTATGCCTAAGGCATAAGCAACATCAGGCTTGGTACATAGCAGAGCATACATAATTGATCCTATAGCTGAATCATAAGGAATCATAGCCATCCTTTCTCTTTCTTCTGAAGTCTTAGGAGACATTTCTTAGAGAGATGTATGCCTTGACTAATAGGTAAATAACCTCTTTTACTTTCATCCATGTTGAATCTCTTCAACACTAAGTCAATGTACTTGGACTGGGATAAGCCTAGCATCCTCTTAGATCTATCTTTATAGATCCTTATACCTAATATATAGGATGCTTCTTCCAAATCCTTCATGAAAAACTTTGATGATAGCCATGTTTTAATCGAATGTAACATTGGGACATCATTCCCAATGATCAATATGTCGTCAACATACCAAACCAAGAAAACAAGTGCACTCCCACTTGTCTTCTTATACACACATAGTTCATCCACATTTTTGACAAAACCAGATTCCTTGATTATTTCATCAAAACGGATGTTCCAACACCTCTATGCTTGTTTTAGTCCATAAATGGACTTCTTTAGCTTGCTTACTTGGTTTGGTCTCCCACTTGAGACAAAACCCTCTTCCTATGTCATATAGACTTCTTTCTCAAGATTTTAATTAAGGAAACTTGTCTTGACATCCATATACCAGATTTCATAATCATGGTATACTACTATTGCAAGCAATATCCGAATGGACTTATGGTGGGGACACCAAAGGCACCAGAATAAGATAGAGGCTTTTCAACCCTCTATGAATTGATCAATAATTTATGAGTCCATCTGTAATAAGGGCTTAGCCTATCTGAGTCCATTTTAATTGATTTTGAGTTTCAGTTCTATACTAGTCAGCTCATGTTGAGCTAGTTCAGTCCAGTGTTAGTCAGCTCATGTCGAGCTAATTTTATTTTTTTGAGTCCTATTCAACCATATTGAAGACTCAAGACCACATCATACAAGTAAAGACCAAGTCCAATCAGATTGAAGACATGGAAGTTTAGCCCAAGTCCAACCCAGCTTGATGATTTGAAGACCCCAGGAGGAAAATTCAGAAAACCCTGATTTCTTGCAGATGCCCTCCAGATGCCCAGATTCCCTTCCAGATGCCAAAATATATTCATATACCAAGGCATCCAAGATTTTAGAGGTCCATCTGCATCCTAGCCCAAAGAAATCAAGCCCAGGCGCCAAGCCCAAGCCCCTAAGAAGCAAGATACCAGGGAATATTCCTGCTACCTGGCTACCAGGCCACCCCAGCTTCCAGAGGCCCAAACCCATGCACCTGGACCCCTTTGGGCCGACCCCTTGCTGCTCCTAGAAGCCCAACATGCCCCCCTAGGCATCCTTGGAGTGTTGACCAAGTCAAGAGAATTTTTAGGGATTTTTTCTACCTAATATTTTCCTATTTTCTATCTAGGGTTTGAGAGGGAAAAAGATTCTCATGTAAAGACTAATGTGCCCTTACTTGGAGCCCAAGGTTAAGGGTCTATTTAAGGGACCCTAGCCTCTTGTATGAAGGAAGAATTTTTGATGAATGAAAACCTTGAGTTCTTCTATTGAGTTGTGTGATACCCTGCTGTGTGCATAAAGGGGTTTGCGAGAGTTTTTCTTCCCAGTGTTTGCAATCATCTTCCTGCTGCCAACAAACCCTCCAGATCCCTGGATGCCCACTCCAAAAGAAGCCTTCCCTTGCTATTTTTCCTTTGTTTTCTTGTTCCTTTGTGAATTTTCTAACCCGTGACAGGTTGTTTGCTGGTCCCCGAGTTCCTACGAATCCAACGACTCCAGCCAAGCCTCAATCGGATCACCGAGCAGAAAGCTGAGTATCCGCGGGTCTTTGGCTCGGTTTTCCAGGCTGCATTTGTCGAGGAACGAGAGACCCTTTGCTGCGATCTTCACAGACATTGTCAGGTACACCCCCTCTACCTCCAGTAGTTTTATTGTAGGAAAACTTGCCCTAACTGAGACTTCTCAACCCCGGCGATCCTTCTTTTCTACTTTTCTAGGTCCTAATCTGCATGCTGATCTTCTAAAATTTATATAAAATTCTCTACAACTTATTTTAATCTGAAATTTGGGAATTAATCACTCAACCCCACATATAAAACATACAAAAAAAATTGCATGCATATTAGTCCTCCATCATTTGGTATCAGAGCTTAAATTAGGGCTTATTTTCTGCAGTTTTTCAGTCCGTATATGCTCTTTTATTTTAATTATTTCTCCTAGATAAAGACTCGAAGAGTTCTAAAATTTGTTTTGATAGATTCATCATAATTCACAGTAAGTTTAAGAATTTTATCAGATTTTATTATGGCTTGTGAATGTTTTGTAAGCCGAAATACAGCCTACAAATTCTCGGCTCTGTTTTTTCTGCAAGACAAGTTTGGAAGTTTTAGGGTTTTGATTAGCATCTTTTTGCATATCTTTTAATTTTAGTTTATTTCCTGCAAATTAGGTCATAAATTTCATGTTTTATTATGTTTAAAAAAAAATACCAAAAAAAAAAATTTATATATTCTCCAAAAAATACCAAAAATATCTAAACCCTAATTTGCATCATCATCTGCCTACCATCATTGCATAATTTACTTTTAAGGGCACTCTTGTTATATCAGATGGGGGGAGGATTTGATCACCTCTCCTTATTCCAAAACCACATCCCTTGCATTCAGTCCCAAGCCTTAACCTAAAATTAACTAGACTTAATTTGCCTAAGTGGGCTAGGGACACCAACTGGTCAGGTCCAGGCTACGTGTTAGATCACTGTGTCAAGCTAACCTGTGTGTGCCTTGTGCTTTGTGTCTAGAATGGTGGTTTAGGGATTCAATCCCGAAGGGCTTGTGTGCTGGTCCGCCTACCTGGCCAATCTCTGATTGGTGTCTAGGATTGGCAATCAGGGACCTAACACTCCCCTTACACCTACCTGGCTGAGTATAGGATTACTATAGGCTAGTTTGCCACCCTGATTGAGCATTTAGTTTAGACTCTAGGTCTAGTTAGCTGTAGTCGGTCTGATCAAGTCTTGCATAAGCACTTGATCAGGAGTTTCATATCACCCACCTCCTTCATAAATGTCTGAACCCATGGAAAATTTACAAGCCCAAATAAAAGCCCTAGCTAATCAAATGGCCCAGATGGCGACCCAGTTAACTCAGTCTGGTATTCAAACCAATGATAGAATTGACCATCTTGCCAATAGGTTTGAGCAGTTAGAAGTCCGGGTAGGGACCCCAGGAAAAACCCATGGGTCATAGTCTGAGCCAGATCCTAATTCCCCTCAACCTAGGAGGACCCCAAACCCTAATCCATACCCTGAGGTCGAACCTAGGAGAGCCCCTCATCCTGACCCATACTATAACCCTCAGCCTAGGAGGACCCCAGACCCTGACCCATACCAAGAGGTCGAACCTAGGAGAGCCCATCGTCATGACCCAATCCCTAAGGTTAGTCCTAAGAGACCCAATCAGGATTTTATAGACCAGGAAGATAGATCCTATTTACCCTCTCCCTATCAGCCTAGTATACCCACAACCTATAGATCTTATGACTCCAAATCCTATGAACATAGAACCTATGAATCCATAACCTATGAACCTAGATCCTATGACTCTAGATCCCATGATCATAGATCCTATGCACCCACACCCTATGAGCCTAGTAGACCCAACACCCAATATTTTGACCCATATAGGGAGTCCAACCCTAGGAGAACCCAATATTCTGATCCATATAGGGAGTCCAACCTTAGGAGAACCCAGTATTCTGACCCATATAGGGAGTCCAACCCTAGGAGGACCCAATATCCTAACTCATATAGAGAGCCCAACCTTAGGAGGACCCCATACCATGATCCATCCTTAGAACCTGACCATAGAGTTGACCCAAAATCCTATGACCCCAGATCCTATAATCCCATGACCCATAGATCTGCACCCTTGTCCTATGAGCCCAGAGAACCCATAACCCCTAAGTATCAATCTAGTACTAGTCAGGTTTTCTTTAGTCAACTTGAACCCCATAGGATTAGCTCCCCTAAATATGAGCCCAGTAGTGAGCCACTATCCCTTAGGCAACTTGAACCTACTAGGATTAGTGTCCATAATAAGAAACCAGGACCTAGCCAATTTTCCCCTAACCGACCTTCTCCAACCATTCCTGAGATTGACAAGGCTTACATCAATACGGAAGTGTATAAAGCTGATGCGAGCCTAGTGGATGAGTATGAGGGAGAAGATGAGACATCTATAGATGACCTAGAAATAGTTGGCCTAGTAAATATCCAGGTAGAAGCCAACCTAGAGGTAGTTGACCCTAACCACATCCAACCAAAAGCTATAGTGGAAGAACAAATAGAGGAAGAGAACCTAGGTACTACTGTTAGAGCCTTACCTGAGGAAACCGTAGAGGAGAGCCAAATTATAGAGTCTAGTCCTAAAATACAAGAACCTAAAGAATTTATTAAGGACCTGATCTCTTTGAATCAGTACCCTCAGGATGAGCCTCCTCCTATAGTTCCTATTAAGGATCTCTTCCCTGAGATTAATAACCCATCCTTCCATTATACAAACCCTGTAGATATATCGCAACCCCGTAAGGTTAACCTCATTAGTCTAGGATTAGTCCCTGACATGCCTTCTTTTATCGAACTTTATCCAACTAACCTTGAACCTTTTTCCCTACCCTACCAAACTACTTCTGAACCCACTTCCTATTTTCTACCCTTTCCTGACACCTCCAGCATTTCTAAGATTGTTAGATTGCATTTAACTGAGATTAGCGTACTGCATGCATTCATTACGCATGTTAGTTTTGCATTATACTTCTGGCATACCCTCTGGCATTTGCTTGGAGTCCATTGTAAATACTCTTGTGCACACCACACTAGGGTCAGACCTAGAGAATCTATAGTCTCTTAGGTTTAGGCCCATAAAAGTCTAATAAATTTCCTTCGATATGAATGCAAAGTCGAGTGTATTAGGTGTTAGTTTAAGTCCTTTGCATCATCTTGTTAGGAGTCTGCATGTGCCTAGCATGTTCACCACCCACACTAATGTTAAACAAACTGGCTAATTCCCGAAGATAGATCAAAGAATTTGATGTAGTGGATTCTATCTTGGTTAGGCTCAGGCCTAAAAGAAGCTTCATGCTCACAGAGCCAGACCTTTTAAATTGATAGAGAAGGTTAGATCAAATGCCTAGGTGTTAGACTTGCCTATGGATTTGGGCATTAGTTCTACCTTCAATATTACTGACCTGGTTGAGTATAGGGAACCGGCAGCGATACCTAGTGAGGCCTTTGGACCTATTCCTTTTCATTGTGAGTGACCCTAACCTAGAGTGTCCACAAATAAATTTGGCCTGAGAGAGGAGAACGGATCGAGCGTATCCTGGACGATCAAGCCATCACGACCCAGGGCCATGACTATCAACGCTTCCTGGTCCGATGGCAAGGCCGGCCAGAGTCGGACGATTCGTAGATTTCTTGAGAGGACTTGCAACGCCTCAACCCAGACCTTCTCGAGAGATATATGAGCCAGTCTGACCTTCACTCGATAGGGTCGAGTTCCTCCCACCCCGGGAGAATTGGTGGGGACACCAAAGGCACCAGAATAAGATAGAGGCTTTTCAACCCTCTATGAATTGATCAATAATTTATGAATCCATCTGTAATAAGGGCTTAGCCTATCTGAGTCTATTTTAATTGATTTTGAGTTTCAGTTCTGTACTAGTCAGCTCATGTTGAGCTAGTTCAGTCCAGTGTTAGTCAGCTCATGTCGAGCTAATTTTATTTTTTTGAGTCCTATTCAACCATATTGAAGACTCAAGACCACATCATGCAAGTAAAGACCAAGTCCAATCAGATTGAAGATATGGAAGTTTAGCCCAAGTCCAACCCAGCTTGAAGATTTGAAGACCCCAGGAAGAAAATTCAGAAAACCCTGATTTCTTGAAGATACCCTCCAGATGCCCAGATTCCCTTCCAGATGCCAAAATATATTCATATACCAAGGCATCCATGATTTTAGAGGTCCATCTGCATCCTAGCCCAAAGAAAACAAGCCCAGGTGCCAAGCCCAAGCCCCTAAGAAGCAAGATACCAGGGAATATTCCTGCTACCTGGCTACCAGGCCACCCCAGCTTCCAGAGGCCCAAACCCATGCACCCGGGCCCCTTTGGGTGGGCCACTTGCTGCTCCTAGAAGCCCAACACGCCCCCCTAGGCATCCTTGGAGTGTTGACCAAGTCAAGAAAATTTTTAGGGATTTTTTCTACCTAATATTTTCTTATTTTCTAGCTAGGGTTTGAGAGGGAAAAGGATTCTCATGTAAAGACTAATGTGCCCTTACTTGGAGCCCAAGGTTAAGGGTCTATTTAAGGGACCCTAGCCTCTTTTATGAAGGGAGGATTTTTGATGAATGAAAACCTTGAGTTCTTCTATTGAGTTGTGTGATACCCTGCTGTGTGCATAAAGGGGTTTGCGAGAGTTTTTCTTCCCAGTATTTGCAATCATCTTCCTGCTGCCAACAAACCCTCCAGATCCCTGGATGCCCACTCCAAAAGAAGCCTTCCCTTGATGTTTTTCCTTTGTTTTCTTATTCCTTTATGAATTTTCTAATCCCTGACAGGTCGTTTGCAGGTCCCCGAGTTCCTACGAATCCAACGACTCCAGCCAAGCCTCAATCGGATCACCGAGCAGAAAGCCGGGTATCCGCGGGTCTTTGGCTCGATTTTCCAGGCCGCATCCGTCGAGGAACGAGAGACCCTTTGCTGCGATCTTCATAGACGTTGTCAGGTAGACCCCCTCTACCTCCAGTAGTTTTATTGTAGGAGAACTTGCCCTAACCGAGGCTTCTCAGCCCCGGCGATCTTTCTTTTCTACTTTTCTAGGTCCTAATCTGCATGCTGATCTTCTAAAATTCATATAAAATTCCCTACAACTTATTTTGATCTGAAATTTTGGAATTAATCACTCAACCCCACATATAAAACATACAAAAAAAATTGCATGCATATTAGTCCCCCATCAACTTAAGCATGGCTACTAGTGAAAATTTTTCATCATAGTCAATGCCATGTATTTGTCTAAAACCTTTTGCTACCAGCATGGCCTTGTAGGTTTCTACTTGACCATCTGCTCATATCTTCTTCTTGAAGACCCATTTACACCCTGTTGGGTTAATTCCTTCAGGTGGATCTACCAGGGTCCATAATGATTGGAATACATGGAGTCTATCTTAGACTTCATGGCATTTAGCCATTTATCGGAGTCTTTTCTCTCGACAGCTTCCAAATAGGTCACAAGATCATCATTCTGAATGATATTGGCTTCATTATCATCCCTGATGACCAAACCATATTTAAGAGGTGCTCCTCGCACCCTCTCTGACCTTCGAAGAGGTGTGTATTGTGGCTGTTCTTGACCTACAAGAACTTCTGGTTGAGGAATTTCACTTAAAGACTTATCAGGTTATTGGTTCTATTCTTCAATTAATTCTAGTGTAGAACTACTACTTCTTTCTTGGATGAATTCTTGCTCCAAGAATGTAGCATGTCTACTGACAAATACCTTTTGTTCAGTAGTATTGTAAAAGAGGTATCCAACACTCTATTTAGGATAACCAACGAACCTACATTTGTCAGCCCTAGCATAACTTATGTCCAAAATTATTCGTGACATAAGCATAGCAACCCCAAATCTTTAAGTACTTAAGACTTGGTCTTTCACCATTCCATAACTCATATGGAGTGCTAATCACTGACTTAGATGGTATCCTATTCAAAATATAGGCAGCAGTCTCCAAGGCATGTCCTTAGAAAGAAATAGGAAGATCTTTGAAGCTCATCATGGACCTCACCATGTCTAACAAAATGCGGTTTTTCTTTTCTACCACACCATTTAATTAGGGTGTATAAGGAGGGGTCCATTCAAAGATTATGCCTTTGTCCTTGAGATAGTTTAAAAACTAACCAGACAAGTATTCACCTTATCGATCAGAACGAAGAGATTTAATACTATGTCCAGTTTGTTTTTCAACCATGCTTTGATATTCTTTAAACTTATCAAAGGCTTCAGACTTGTGTTTCGTTAGACCCACATGACCAAACCTAGACAAGTCATTAATAAAAGTGATGAAGTAAGAATATCCACCTCTAGCTTGAGTTTTCATAGGTCTACACACATCCATATGCACAAGACCTAATAACTCAGTTGCCCTATCCCCATATCCAGTGAATGGAGACTTGGTCATTTTTCCTTTGAGGCAACACTCACAAGTTCTTAATGATTGAAAATCATAAGGATCAAAGTAATTATCTTTGACTAACTTGTTTATTCTTGACTCACTACTATGACCTAACCAGCAATGCCAGAGAAATGTGACATTGACATTATCTCTTTTTCTCTTCTTGTTATCAACAAGTAATATTTCATCATTGAGTTCTAATGTCAGAAGTCCATTTATAAAATAACCATGTCCGAATATTTTATTACAATGAAGAATAGAGTAGCCACCACTCTTTACATTTATATCAAATCCTTTTTGTAACAACAAGAGTATTGATACAATGTTTCTTACAATATCCGGAACGTAGTAGCATTCTTCTAACATTAAAATATTACCCGTAGGTAATAATAGAAGACAGGTGCCCACAACTTTAGCATACATGGCTTCTCCACTTGCGTCATATAGTTTAAAGTCACCTTTCTTCAATTCTCTAATTCTGTGGAGTCCCTATAAAGATTTATAGATATGAGACCTACATGCGATATCCAATACCCAAGAATTAAAAATGAAAGCACTCAATGATAAATTAATTTATCTCATATACAAACCTTTAGATGCTCTACTTGTATCTGGCTTCACACTTGTAAGATATTTCTTGCAATTTTTTTTCCAATGCCCCTGCTTGCTACAATGGAAACAGGCTCCATCATTAACTGCCTTCTTGACTTTCTTCTTCTTCTGGATGCTCTTTTTAGGGTTGAAATTTCTTTTCAAACCCTTTCTATTTGCTTGTTTCTTCTTCACATCAATGAGAAGAAGATGATCCTTATCACCTTTTGAGTGGCTCTCTGTTATCTTTAGCATATTCAGCAGTTCAAGCAAAGATATATTCAATTTGTTCATGTGATAATTAAGAACAAAATGAGAGTAGGAATTTGGAAGTGATTGCAGGATTAAATCTTGATTAAGTTCACCATCCATCAAAAACCCTAATTAACCTAATTGGGTGATTAAGTCAATCATTTTTAATATACAGGTTTGTACAGATAAACCCTCACTCATCCATGCACGGAATAACAGCTTCGATATCTCGTATCGAGTAGCCCTACTTTGCTCTCCACATAGCTTCTTTAAGTTGAGCTATATGGACTGAGATTCTATACCTTCATGTTGCCTCTGGAGCTTGTTGCTCATCGAGGCTAACATGATGCACCTGACAGTTGTACTATCATTTTGCCATATTTTGTGTGTGAGAATTTCCTCCTATGATGCATCTTCTCCGATCGACTCAGGATCCGAAAAATCTAGAATATAAGAAAGTTTTTCCTGAGTAAGAACTATTCTCAGGTTTCTCAACCAGTCCACATAATTGGGACCGGTAAACTTGTTGGCGTCTAAGATGCCTCACAATGACAAATATGAAGCCATTATATAAAAATCTAACATCTAATTAAGAACAATATCAGCAGACCACTCAAGATGACATTCATAACTAAATAAAGATTTTAGATCTAATTATATCTTCCACTATTTTATTCAAATACCATAACCCTCAATTTATGGTAAGCGAGAAACCTTACTGGTTTTTTTAGTGGGGTTGAGATGCCAATTCCTCATGAGTACCTTGTGTTACACAACAAACAGTCATAAGTTCAAAGGTAGGACTTCCTTTCTAATTGTAACCCGTGTAATTCTCAACAAATAAATTGTCTCTAAGATACTTATAGTCTTGTGTTACACAACAAATAATAATGTCTTAGTTTAGTTAGACTCTTCATTTCTATATAGCCATATTGGAATAATGTTGCCCTTGTGTTACACAATAAAGCAACAATTTCCAACCATGCCATAAAGCAAGAAGTGCACCAAGATAAATTTTACATCAAACCCTAGAGTAGGCCTTGTGTTGCACAACAAACCTACTATAGTTTTGATATTAATTTGGCTTAGCATGAAGGAAGGCCAATTTTAGTATGCTCAATCAATCAGCATTCCCAGGTTAAGGTTTAGATATGACCAAAGTGTTGGGAATTGTGTCCCAAAGCCAATCGCCAAGGTTGTAGGCGGTTATGCTGAGAATTGTATTCATTTTATGAATTAATAAAATATTTTTTTTGGTAGCTCATCACATATTGTCTTTCCCTGAAATGAGCTCTTTCTATGTGATGGAGTTCTTAGGACTACACTGACTTCGATACAGAGAGGATGTATCAAGTGATCCTTAAACTCGGTTCACAACCGAAGGATATATTGTACTGGACGGCAATATATCAAGTATAGGTTGTTGCAGTTCACATCGTTTGGTTGTCCTCTTGACCAAATGAGTGTGGTGACACTGATGTGATCTGCAAGTGGGATATGTGATATCTCATTGAACGTGACTCCGTGCAGCCCCTTTCTGCCAAAGGGAAACTCATGATTGGATATGGGTATATGTGTCCCTCTGACCTGAGGTCATCACAGTAGCTTGCAAGCAACTACCTGTGCTTTGGTGCCGGACTACCCAGATTTTTAATTCGGTGATGGAAGGATTCTGGGTATAGGCAAGTACTTGTGAAGCAGTAATGGACCAAGATGGAATTGACCTGTCCAAACAGTTTGGATTGAATGTCTCGCAGTATCTCAATTTAGCAAATCCTCGGCTGGGGTAGCCCTAGTGAAGAGTCACTGGGCTTGTGAGGTTGAGACACGTAGTGGATTGACTCTATCTGGGTTGGCAGCCCAATCTCAGTCGTCCTGAACATTAGAGATCAAAGGGATGAATTATACGGTAATCATATGCTAGAGGCTCGATAGTTTGCTCCCGCATCTTCGACCTATCCGGATGCCGGGACCCATTGCTAGATGGTTTCCTGTGCTGATACTAGAATTGTTCCAGTGCTACCATTTAGGTTCGAACCTATGAGGTCACACACCATAGAGGATAACTCTCTGATCCGGATACCGATTACGATTGGGAAACATCTCAATTTTATGGTCACGGTATTTTTGAGCACTCTTTTCCCTATCTTGCCCTTGTCTGCATCAACCGGAAATTATTCAGGGCTGACCAAGACTACGCCAGGATTTTTCTGAATCAGTTTTGAACTGATTCGGAGTTTGTTTCGGCCTCTAATTGGTTGTGAACCAATTGAACCCAATTCTTTGGGCTTGAACCAATTAAATTGAATTGAACCCCTTTTAATTGGACCGGTTTTTGGACCAAGGGATTGAACCATTTTTTTGCTTGGATTGGTTTCGAACCGGTGTTCCTTTTACCGTGTAAATGTTTACACGTTGCTGGTTTGACCCTAAGCATTGGAAGCTCAAACGACCAAAACCCTTCATCTGAACGTCACTGGGTGTCTCTTCTCCTCCCTCCATCGGTCCACTTTAATCCCTGTTTATTGGTTGTTTAATGGGTGAACAGCAGCTGCTGCCGCTTGGCTTTCCCAGCCTCTCCAACTCCCTTCTCCTTGCTGCTCTTTATATATTCCAGCAGTCCCCTGTTTCAAAAAAAAGTTTTTTTTTTTTACACTGTGCAATAGCAACTGGGGAGTGGTCTTCTTTGAGAGGCTGAGTGTTCCTTTTTTGAGAGCTCAAACCTTGCTTCCATTGAGTGTTCCTTGAGCTGGGATTTGGAGTGTGTGAAGGAGAGAAACAAGGCATCAATCCCCTCTTTGAAGGGCTCAAAAATCTGCTCTGCAGCAAAGAAAACATTGCTACAACTTACCGTGACCATTGCTCCTTCCAGCGGCTAGCACCGCTCGTGGAGAAGGATCGGAGAACCCCGGACATGTCTCCCCTCTAGAGGGAGTATCTCTTTACTCCTGAGAGCAAGAGGGTCGAGTCGGATTCATTGCTATAGCTCCAAATGCAAGGATGAAGGCTACTGTTTTTCTGCAGCAGAATTTTTCTGGCAGCAACTTGGGTGATTTTGTACACCCTATATATTATGTTTTTCTTGCAGATTTTGGTTGGAAATTGAAGAAGACCATTCTCCCTTGCCGTTGCTTCGATTCGGAAGGAAAAGGAGCTCCAGACATCGCCGTTTGGTCGCTGTTTTGAAGAGCAAAAACAGAGCTCCCAAACGTCCAAAGGAAGAAGACAATAGGAATAAAGTTATTCCTGTTATCCCAGCTATTCCAGCAATTATTCCAGAGTTATTCCAGGTGGAATAAAGGTATGAAAAATTTTATTTTATCATGCATAAATAACTGTATTTATTTATATATTTTACAAATATTATATGCTTTGTTACATGCCTATTTTAATACATGCAACTTGAATAGATTAGGTTCTGGGCGGAGCAGTTTTCCGTTGCATGATTTTTTAAAAATTGTTTTAAAATCAATTCTGCTCCCGTAACTGTTTGCATGCCTAGCATAGGATCTTGTCAAACCACCTGTACCCTGTTTCTTTCACAAAGTAGGTCAGACCTTTACAAACTCCCTAGGTCTGACCCATCGAAGGCACAGCAAGGGCATTGGCTTCGGCCCCGCCTGTTATAGCTAGCGCTTCGGCTGGGACGTCCACCATCCCTACATCAACATGGGTTGGGACTTCGGCCCCACCCTCTTTCATGCCGCCTTCAGTGGAGGCTCAGCTTCAGCATCCGTCGGGTGCCCTTCTTTCTCTACTGGCTCCCTTAGCTCGGCATCAGATAGGTCAAGCTTCGGAAAAAGTCCGGCCACCCTATTCAAGCAGTCATCGTAACCTTCTTTGTAGAAGTTTGACGCTGCCTCCTCTACTTCTTTGATGAAGTTGGAGAAAGCTTTATACTTTACTACTGCATCCCGAACCTGTCCCGTCGCCAACTCCTTGGTTTCCTCAAGTTGGACTGCCGATTTGATTGTAGTCGCCCGCTCAGCCTGGGCCCTCTTTTTGGCCTTAGCGAATCGCTCCTCCTCCTCTTTAAATCGATGGGAGAGGGAGTTCACTTTCACCTTCCTCTTCTTCAGCTTAGCCTCCAGATCGGCTAGCTGATTTTGCATCTCTTGCGATGCCTCTTTCGATGACTCGGCCTCCGCCTGGACAGCCTTTCCTCCATGGACTTCAGAGAGGCTTCCGTGGCCCCTTGAAAAACCTCCAGCTCCTTTACTCTCTTGGTCGAGGTCTTGGATGCATGCAGTATCCAACCAATGCCATCATCCATTAAGGAGATGCCATGAAGAAGCTACAAATAAAAGGCCAAGTCAGCGCTATACAAGGTAATTGAAAGAGAAGGGAAAACTCAAGGGGGCAGGATGAGTGTTTTACCCTCATAAGGTCGCGTTATGACTTCTTGGCTACATCACTTAGATTCCCATGAATGGATGGCTCCCAGTCAGCGTTCGTCATTGCTCCCTTGAGCAAACTCCATGCCTTTCATAAGTCATTCAGGGCGTGCCAATACTGGAACACCTCCTGATGGATCTCTTCCTTAGACCATTCTCCAGCCATCTCCACTTCGATCGTCTCTCCTTCAGCCATCCCCTTTCCCTTGTCCATAGGGGGAACCGCTTCTTCCGGGTCGGCGGATGCTGGAGCTGATGCTGCCGCCATGTTGGATAATTCTAGCTGTTCCTGCTCCAGCCAGGTGACAGACCCTCCGACAGGAGCTGAAGACCCCAGCTTTGTCTTCCTTACTAATACCTCTGTAAGAGGGGTATCATCCTCGTTAGAGTCTACATTCACAACGGACGTCGTCCGTTCCTCCTCCCTCCTTCTCTTTTGCTTCTCCACGACCGGCATTGCGGTCCGCTCTGTCGCTGGGATAGCCCTCTTCCGCACTGCTCGCTGGATGACCTTACTCTTGTCGATCTTCATTTCATTTCCTACTCCACACAAAAAAAAACAAAGAGAGAGGAAAGTGGAGGTTAGGGTAAGCAAAAGATGCGGCAATAAAAGGTATATGTAAGGCAATGGTGGGAAGAGGTTGGTCAATCCTGATGGCCCCTTTGTTCCTACCTAGGAATCTCTGGTGGCTGATCAATGCCTGGCGAAGGACATCCTCCCTGAGCAGTTCATATACCATGGTCGGGCTTACTCCATCAATTTCATTAAACTTGGCTTGGTCGGCCATCAAGATCGCCCTCCCCTCACGAAGCCTCAACCTCGGCTCTCTCCATAGTGGCTCAAAGCCCCAGGGATGAAGGCTGACTACGAAAAAGAACTTGGCCTTCCATCCATGGATGACCGATGGAAGGCACTTCAGGATCTTCCAATTAAGGTGGGGACTGAGCATCCGCCACTCTCGGCTCCTGAAGTCTCTTTTCAAAAGGAAGAAGTTGCCAAAAAGGGACAACCTAGGTTCAGTCTCAGCCTTGTGATAGAGCACTATGAAGAAACAAATCGCCTGAATACTCTTTGGGGTCAGCTGCGCTGGAGTCACCCCGTAGAAGTTAAAGTCCTCTATAAAGAAGGGATGCAAGGGAAACCTAAGGCTGACCTTAAGGTGGGCCTCGTACATGGGAAGGTTCTCTGGTCTTAGGGGATTGTTAACTATACCCTCTCGGCCCAGAACGGAGAGATGCAATGTCAACGGGATACCATACATGACTTTGAGGTTTTCGACCCCTTCTCAGTTCATCACTGATTGGATCTCACTCGGCCCTGGTTCCCTATGCCTATGGACCGGACCTTGACTACTGGATGCCATTAATGCTAAGGAAGGAGAAGGACTGGGGGATTGATGTGAGATAGGGGCTCCTAGAAGGTTGGTCTTGCGGAGGAGGAAGAGGAGACTCTCTTTTTCTCTATCGCAGAGCTCAGTCGCAGTGAGAAATCCTTCCCAAGCACCTCGTCCCCCTTTTTATAGGTCCCCGAAGGGGTGTTTATGTCCGCCGTGTGAGAGTTCTAACCATCCCTTCGACAGATGTGACCCTCGATGCCTCAGGAATCGAAGCAGCTGGCGGATCGAAATCGATAGGCAGTGATCCACATGAAGACCGGATCAATGGTGCAAGGATCGCTAGGGAAGAGACACCGACCGTCTGGATGCTATAACATGCTACAGCACGTCCCTCCACTCTGATCATCATGCATGCCAGCCTGGCCCCTCATCATGATGCCGTCTCCATATTAACTTCGACTCCTGCACCTCCAATGCAGAGGTGACACCTGTTGATGGGGAAAATAACGCACGCTCTGATACTAGAAAATGATGGGGAAAAAAAGAGCAAGCAAGGATGATGCAAATATGATTATATTTTTTTTTTAGGGTTTTATCTTTGGTTCCCGATTGCAAGCAAAGAGAACCTAGGAAAACAAAAAGAAAAGAAATCTATGCTAGCAGATCAATCCCTAAATAATGATAGACCAGGACCCCAAGATTAAGGAACCCCGGGATTAGGACTAGCCCGATACAATCAATACCTACCTAGGAAATAGGGATGCAAACCTTTTAACACTCTGATGCTCTTGGTGCAGAGATCGCTCAACCTTGATGGATGCGACCTGGATGTCCGAGCTATCGAACCCGCAGATAGGATGGCTTTCGATCGGGTGGTCACAGTGGCAAAGCAAACCTTCTCTGATGGTCGTGGCACCAAGGGGACCTGTAGGCAAACAAAGAGGATTAGTTTTTTTTTTTTCTTTTTCCTTTTAGATGATGGAAAGGTGGAAAGAAAAACAAAGGAAAGGGTTGAGGGGATGGGGTTCGGATGATGGTGTCGGTGGAGATAACTTGGGGCCTCGCACCCCGCGACGTCCCGGAAGGATGAAGGAATGTGGCCTCTCACCACGCGACGCCCTCAGGCGAAGGAATGTGGCCTCTCACCATGCGACATCCCGGAGGACGAAGGAAGCTCTCACTCAACCTAGCCTAAGAGACAAGGATTGAAGAAGAGGATGGAACACACAAGCTTTCTTTCATTAATCATCAATCATCTCTACAAGGAGAGATTGGGTCCCCATTTATAGACACCCTAGAGTACATTCAAATTTCAAATGAAAAAACCATTCAAATTTTGAACCCAAAATACAATCCAAATAAAAGTGGCGCCCAAAGCTTTGGAGGGAGTTCTTCAAGGCCGACCAAGAGGGGAGAATAATGGCATGGCAAGATATAAGGCTTGGGGAGGGGAGTTTGTCCTTTTGACTTCCTTATTTGCTTGCTCAGTTTGGTAGAAAACTTGAAGTAGGGCAAGCTTGGAGGGATGTGTCCCCTTTGGAGTCTTCTTCCATACCTAGATGGAGTGATTCATGGCCGACCAAGGGAGAAGAAGATTGGGTATGGCTTGATGCTTGGCTTGAAGAGGGGGCTTGATGCTTGGCCTTCCTTCCTTGTGTGCATAGTTTTGGAAAGAAGCTTGGATGGAGGCAAGCTTGGTGGAATGTGTCCTTCAAAATTTCTTCTAGGCTTGATCCTTGGCCGACCAAGGGAGAAGAAGATTGGGCATTGCACATTTGATGGCTTGGCATGGGGAGTGTGCTCCTTGGTCTTCTTTTCTTGCATGAATATTTTAGGAAGAGGACTTGATTGGAGGGCTTGCTTTGTGGCTTGAATCTTCAACAACCCAAATATGATGGCTCATGGCATGATATGGGGAGGGGATAATGGAGGTGTGTGGAATGCTTATGGGGCACCTCCTTGCTTCCATTCTTGGGTGCACAGGTGGCATTTGAAAGGGATATGCCCTACAAGCCAATCTATGTTGTATCTCCCAAACCATTGTAATTGACAATTTTCTAAATAAAGGCATTATTTTTCATCATACGCTGTGTTATATGATGAACCCCATAGATTAGGGCTATGATTTTTTGGGTTATGATGAGATCATACCAGCGAGACCTAAAATCTTAAAACCGTAATCTAAAGTATTCCTAGTCAAAGGAACCCTGAGTAGGGGATCAGGGTTTTTCCGATAAGACTAGCACATCCCGGGTATACTGGAAAGGGTGACTGCTCTCACAGTCACTTGTGTATGACACTAATACTGTGCTGTGGGTGCTCATTGGAGAATGAGTTCACTGATATGATCCAACTTGAGAACATCTATTGGAGTCTTAGGTACATGTCAATAGAAGGTTCTCATAGTGGGAGTGGTACAAGTAATCATCTGACCTGAGACTGCCATAAGTACCTTATGTACATGAACCCATTCTTTGGTTCAATCCTAATCATGACACTGAGCCATGCACAGGATTGATACTGGGAATGGTGAATTGGATGTGAAGGTAATGAGTAGGTCAACAAGGAATCGATCACTCTTAGTAAGAGGAGATTGCATCTAGCTAGTCAACAATCGCATGATCATTCAGGGAATCTTTGATCAAAGTAAAGATATTAGAGATGGTTTCTAATATCAAGATAATCGAATCATCATTATAAGATTGAGCTAGAAATAAAAATAATATTGGATTTGACATATATCCATATCCATAGTTATATTTTGGGTGCAGGCTGATCGAAAGATTTAATTGTACGGTAACTCTCTACTGAAGGGTAATTTTGGTATTTCACCAGAATTTCCATATCTTCCAGGTAGACATGACACGTTGCTAGACGTGAATCTTGTCTTGTGGGTTGATCAAGTTCAAAGATCGCATGTTAGGAAGAGTCCTAATTGATCAAATCGGGTAAGCCCGGTTTGACCTAAATCGATTAGAAAGAGTTCTAATCAAATTAGGTCAACTTGTATTCGAACCCACTGCTGGCTAGATGTGGAACCCAATGGGTCACACACTTAAGAGGATTGATCAAGAGTTTAATTTGGAATTAAATCATCTTTGCAGGATAACACTCTAGCAGGTGTTGCAAACCCTAACTTCTATTTGGATCGGATTCGAATTAGAGTTCCGGATTGGTTCAAATTGGGTTCTAATTGGACCTAATTAGACCCTAATTGAGAAAACAGGAATATGGCTAATCCTATTGGCTAGCCATGTAGCTTGGCTAGCCTCCCCACCCGGCCCCTTTATTTCTCCATGCCAAATGCCAAGAGTCCATGCACGCATGGACTCTTGGTGTGCCTTAAGGAAGAGTCCATGGTGCATGGACTCTTGGCGTGCCCCAAAAATTTCTCCGATGATTTTATTTGGGGCGGCCTCCTTGCTTACTCATTAGCGCCTCAAATACCTCCCTTTGGATGGGAATCCAATGGCTAGAAGTCTTTTAAGAAAGACAAAAGTCGCTATTTCCTCCCGGGCGCGCGAAATAACATCTCTTCGGAGATGAAAAGTCGCGACCCCTTTCCTTTTTAAACACCGCGGTTTTTCCTTTAAGAAAAGCCGTGGGATTTGATCTGGAAGGCCGTGAGATGGGAGGATGGGGCGTGAGAAATTGAGAAGGGCGTGAGAAAGTCATTACGGAGAGGTGTGTAGGCGCCTATCTGAGAATTATTTAAAGGGTCGGGAAAATTCAGAACACAGTAATCTTTTCTTTCTTCCTCTCCTGAAGACTCTTTTATTTTTTCTTGCTCTTGCATTGTTTCCTTTACAGAGTAAACCTCTGTTGAACCTCTGCTACTGAACAAGAATAAAAGTAAAAGTCTCCGACGGTAAAGGAAAGAAAGAAGTTCTGATTTCTTCCTTTCTTTCTTACATTAAGACATCATTGTCTTAATTTCTCCTCCAACTTAAGACAAGCCTATGTCCTCTTAGGACAAGGTCTTTTTCTTCAAGACAAGGGTGTCTAAAGGGCCAAGGTCTTGGTGGAAGGAGGAGAAGGAGTCAAGGAAAGGAAAGCAAGCTTTTGTGTGGAGGAATTCAAGCCATAGTCCAAGCAATTGAGTTCTAGGAAGAAGAACTCAATAGAAGGAACCTTTGAAAAGAAGATAGAGTTGTCTTGATCACTGCTCTGTGTGGATCACCATCGGAGGGCGGACACTTGGATGCCTGGTGAATTCAATCAGCCCCTTCAACATCAACTTTGTTGGAATTAGCGATTACAGGTTGGTACTCTAATTCTAACAATGTATGTTTAAATGTTCAATATATGTTTTAATCCTGAATAAGGAGATTTTGGCTAAGGGATTATGGTACAAGTTTCATCATTTTGAAATTACACTTCCGCTGCGGTGCACCGGAAACCCCAACAGTGGTATCAGAGCCATCCTTATTACAGTTAAAACATATGAAAATTATTTATATGCATTTTTGTTGTAGTATCACAATTAGGGTTTTAAACCCTTGAATGCTGATATACTTAGAATAATTTAAGGGATGCATATATGATAATTAATGTTTTGATGTATGCCACTAGTTAGGGTTTTTCACTCAAACCCTAATTATTATAGAGATCTGATTAGTTTTGAAGTCATCATACTGAAATAAGGTTGCCCTGGCATAATGGTGGATCCATTATGTGGTATATGGTTATCCTAGTATGATGACACACTTAGCATATATATGTTTATCATAGTGATATCATAATGATATGTTTTTATAAGAATGTGCTGGAAATTTTATAAAGCCCTCTTCTTAAAATTATATTAAGTCATAGTATATTTAACTAATAAGCATCACTAGTCATGATGAATAATTGATCATTCGGTGTCTAGAAAGGTGGTTCTGGGAAGGTAAAGAGAATCGTGGTTTTTAATTGGTTCCGTTGACTGACCTGGCCAATTTTTATTGGTGTCTAGGAAAGCAACGGGGGGACTCCCACATCTCTTCCACTTGCCTGGCCGATTTGATTATATTTAAATCTTGACTTATATGCTTAATGTTAAAAATGCTATATGTTGGCCTTCCTTCATGCTAGATCATTACTGTGTTATGAACCACATTAGGTTTGTTGTGTTATCTGCAAGACCTAATAGGGTGATTGACATAATATTGGTCTAGTGCAAAAATATGCTTACAGTATATTCAGTATAATGCCTTGTTGTGTTATCTGCAAGGGCATTATATTTGAATACTGACTGTATAGAAATGAAAGGGTCTTGACTTAACTAGAACATTATGGTTTGTTGTGTTTTCTGCAAGACTTATAATGTTCTAAAGGCCAAGTTATTTTTGAGAATTATATGAGATATAATTGGAAGAGTTTCCTACCTTTGAACTTATAAAAGATTTGTTGTGTTATCTGCAAGATCTTTTATAAGTTATAAGGATCTCGATCTCACTAAGAAAACCGATCAGGGTTCTTCTCGATTATCATAGTGAGGGCTATGATTTTTGATAAAATAGTGGGAGACATAATTAAATTGAAGACCTAATTTAATTATGTAAGTCATTTCATGGTTGTTTGCTTATGTATTGTTCTTAATTAAATGTAGATAAATGGCATCTTCATTATCACTGAGAAGCATCTTAGATACCAACAAATTGACTGGTCCAAACTATGTGGACTGGTTGAGAAACTTAAAGATTGTACTGAGTTCAGAAAAACTTTCTTATATTCTTGATACCCCTAGTCTTAATCCACTAGGGGATGATGCCACACAGGAAGATATGGCCACATACAAAATGTGGCAGAATGACTCCCTCACTGTCAAGTGTATCATACTGGCCTCTATGACCAATGAGTTACAGAGGCAGCATGAAAGCATGGATACTCAATCCATAATGCTCAATTTAAAGGAGCTTTATGGAGAACAAAGCAGAACTGCTAGATACGAAATATCTAAGCAGTTATTCCGTGCAAGGATGACAGAGGGTACATCTGTTCAGGATCATGTCCTGAAGGTAATTGACTTAATCACCAGATTGGGTCAATTAGGGTTTATTATGGATGGGGAGCTGAATCAGGATTTAATCCTGCAATCACTCCCGGAGTCATTTTCTCAGTTTGTCTTGAATTATCACATGAACAAACTGAACACTTCCTTGCCTGAGCTGTTAAATATGTTAAAAACAGCAGAGAGCCATGTTAAGAAAGAAAAGGCTCCACTTCTTCTTGTTGATAAGACCAATAAGAAGAAATCGGGCAAAAAGGGTTTTAGTAGGAGGCTAAACCCTATGGGTGGCATCAATAAGAACAAGAAAGGAAAGAAGGCCTCAAAACAGTCAACCTGTTTCTTTTGCGGCAAAGCAGGACATTGAAAAAGGAATTGCAAGGCTTACCTTGCAACTGTGAAGCCTGGTGTGGCAGACGCACCAAAAGGTATGTATGAGATACATACTATATTGACATTAAATTCGTCTATATCAAATACTTGGGTATTGGATACCGCTTGTGGTTACCATATATGCAAATCTTTGCAGGACCTCCACAAGCTTAAAGTATTGAAGGAAGGTGACTTCAATCTCTACGGTGCTGGTGGTGATATCATCCAAGCAGAAGCTGTAGGAACGTATATTCTGAAGTTGCCTTCAGGGAAGATCTTGGAGTTAGAAAATTGTTACTATATGCCAAAGATTATTAGGAACATTATATCTATTCCTTTGTTATTAAAACAAGGATATGTAATGGATGTAACGAGCACTGGTTGCTCAATAATGTTATCTAATAAAATTATTTGTTCTGGCATTTTTAGCAATGGGCTCTTAACTCTTTCTTCCAATGATAGTATTTTTCATGTCAATACTAAAAGGAAAAGAAAAGATTTTAATGATACTTTACTTTGGCATCATAGACTTGGTCATGTTAATGAGTCTAGGATTAGCAAGTTATACAAGGAAAAATTCCTTGATCCTTATGAGTATGAATCATTAGGAACTTGCGAATCATGTCTCATGGGTAAGATGACAAAAACCCCATTCACTGGACATGGGGAAAGGTCAACTGAGTTATTAGGACTTATACATACTGATGTATGTGGTCCAATGAAAACTCAGGCCAGAGGAGGATACTCATATTTTATCACTTTTACAGATGATTTATCTAGATTCGGATATGTGTATCTTATGAAACACAAATCTGAAGCCTTTGATAAATTTAAGGAGTATCAAAGTATGGTCGAAAAACAAACCGGGAAAAGTATTAAAGTTCTTCGTTCTGATCGAGGAGGAGAATACTTATCCATGGAGTTTTTAGACTATCTTAAAGTTAATGGAATCCTTTCTGAATGGACCCCTCCTTATACACCACAGCTAAATGGTATAGCTGAAAGGAGGAATCGTACCTTATTAGATATGGTACGATCCATGATGTGCTTCACAAATTTACCCATTTCCTTCTGGGGTCATGCCCTAGAAACTGCTGTTTACATTCTGAACAAGGTACCTTCTAAATCTGTTGTTAGTACTCCATATGAAATTTGGAGTGGAAAGAAACCATATCTTAAATATTTCAAGATATGGGGATGTCCAGCTTATGTTAAAAGAAATTTTGGCCATAAGTTGGAACATAGAGCGGATAAATGTCTATTTGTAGGATATCCTAAAGAAGGTAGATGATATCTATTCTACCATCCTACTGAACAAAAGATTTTTGTCAGCAGGCATGCCACTTTTCTAGAAAAAGAGTTCATTTTAGAAAAGGGCAATGGTAAAACTATTGAACTTGGAAAAGTACAAGAAATACAGATAGATAATTCTCAACCATTAGAACATGTAGTTAGGACAGAACCAGAACACAAAACTCCTCCTCGTAGGTCTGACAGAGTGCCACGGGCACCTGAGAGGTATGGGTTTATTATTGAAAATAATGAAACTCAAGTCATTCAAAATGATGAACCTCTGACCTATACGGAAGCTATCTTGAGCACTGACTCAGATAAATGGCAAGAAGCCATGGAATCCGAAGTAGACTCTATGTATGTAAACCAAGTATGGTCTTTGGTTGATGCACCAGAGGGTGTTAATCCTATTGGGTGTAAATGGGTCTATAAGAAAAAGATTGGGGCTGATGGCCAAGTTGAAACCTATAAAGTCAGGTTAGTGGCTAATGGTTTTAGACAAAAATATGGAATTGATTATGATGAAACATTTTCACCTGTTGCCATGCTAAAATCAATTCGGATTTTACTTGCTATAGCAGCATACCACGATTATGAGATATGGCAGATGGATGTAAAGACTGCATTCCTCAATGGTTTCCTTGAGGAAGAAGTCTACATGTCACAGCCAGAAGGTTTTATTTCAAAGAATAAACCTAATCAAGTATGCAAGCTAAAGAAATCCATTTATGGATTAAAGCAAGCTTCCAGGAGTTGGAACATCCGCTTTGATGAAACTATTAAAAGGTTTGGTTTTATCAAAAATGTGGATGAACCCTGTGTTTATAAGAAGACTTGTGGGAGTGCCATAGTCTTCTTGGTTCTGTATGTAGATGACATACTCCTCATTGGGAATGATATCCCAATGTTGCAATCAGTCAAGGTTTGGCTATCAAACCAGTTTTCCATGAAAGATTTGGGAGAAGCATCCTATATACTAGGTATTAAGATCTATAGAGATAGATCTAAGAGGATGCTAGGTTTATCCCAATCTAGGTACATTGACTTAGTGCTGAAAAGATTCAGCATGGAAGGAAGTAAAAGAGGTTATCTTCCTATGAGTCAAGGCATACATCTTTCTAAAAGGATGTCTCCTAAAACACCTGAAGAAAGAAATAGAATGAATTCTATACCCTATGCTTCGGCAATAGGATCCATAATGTATGCCATGTTATGTACCAGGCCTGATGTGGCATATGCTTTAGGCATTGTCAGTAGGTTTCAGGCTGATCCAGGAGAGGATCATTGGAAAATAGTTAAAAATATTCTTAAGTACCTAAGAAGGACTAAGGATATTTTTCTGGTTTATGGTGGTTCTGATCTTAAACTAGAAGCTTATTCTGATTCTAGTTTTCAATCAGACCCTGATGATAACAAATCCATTTCGGGATATGTTTTTACCCTAAATGGTGGAGCAGTGAGTTGGAAGAGTACCAAGCAGCAGACTGTAGCTGACTCAACCACAGAGGCAGAATACATAGCTGTTAGTGAAGCCGCCAAGGAAGCAGTTGATGCGGGACAGGGATTGGACTGGATCGCTGGTGAGCATGAAAGTCACCAGGGATTAGGATTTGCAAAGGAGGAAAGAAGAGGGTGCAGGGTTAAGAAAAAATACTGGGGTTCACATAGATTCCCCAAGAAGAACAAGCACATGGCAAAGGGGCTCACACAGATGCCCTAGAAGAACAAGCACATAGCAAAGGGGCTCACATAGATGCCCTGGGCTCACACAGATGCCCAAAATCAGGGATCACACAGAAACCCTGGGAAGATGGAGAAGGGATCATACAGATACCCTAGGAGCACACAGATCCTTCACACAGAACAATAGAAATTTTATTCATCCATCCTCCCATTACAAAAGGCTGAGGGTGGTATTTATAGATTTTCCAACCCTCATTTGAATTTGAATACAAGATAAAAAGATAAGAACGAATCAAATTCAAATATAAGATAGGATAAGATAAGCCTATCCATATATCAATCCTAACCAACCAAATCCTAAATCAAATTCAAATATAAGATAGGATAAGATAAGCCTATCCATATATCAATCATAACCAACCAAATCCTAATTCAAATTTTAAACAAAAGATAAATCCTAAATAAATTTATTCCAAAAATGCTTCAAGAACTGTGCCACTCCAATAATTATGCTTGCTCCAAGATCCGTGCTTGAGATGTCCCCATCATTCTCCTACGGTGGGGAAAAAACTCGACTCTGTCGAGTTTGGGTCAGGCTCCAGCTTCAGCTTGACTTTAGCTCCGGGAACTCCAAACTTTTAGCTTGACATAACCATGATTTTTTTTTTTTAATCAACTTTGCTTTGAAAATGGTGTGGCTTGAGATCGGTGTGCTTTGAAATCTGTGCTTTGAAAATGGGCTGCAGGCAGTTCTTGGAGAGCTTGGCATAGACGAAGCAGAAAACAGGGGTGAGGGCTGGAAGGGAGGAATGGTGGTGGGTGACCGGCTGGGGGGAGGGTGGTCCGACGTGGATGTTAGGGAAGGATCCGTGGACGAGATTTGAAACAGGGAAGAAAGAGAATAGTGGGCCGGTGATGAAACAGAAAAATCCTAATCCTTTAGCTCTGATACCATTTGATGCGGGACAGGGATTGGACTGGATCGCTGGTGAGCATGAAAGTCACCAGGGATTAGGATTTGCAAAGGAGGAAAGAAGAGGGTGCAGGGTTAAGAAAAAATACTGGGGTTCACATAGATTCCCCAAGAAGAACAAGCACATGGCAAAGGGGCTCACACAGATGCCCTAGAAGAACAAGCACATAGCAAAGGGGCTCACATAGATGCCCTGGGCTCACACAGATGCCCAAAATCAGGGATCACACAGAAACCCTGGGAAGATGGAGAAGGGATCATACAGATACCCTAGGAGCACACAGATCCTTCACACAGAACAATAGAAATTTTATTCATCCATCCTCCCATTACAAAAGGCTGAGGGTGGTATTTATAGATTTTCCAACCCTCATTTGAATTTGAATACAAGATAAAAAGATAAGAACGAATCAAATTCAAATATAAGATAGGATAAGATAAGCCTATCCATATATCAATCCTAACCAACCAAATCCTAAATCAAATTCAAATATAAGATAGGATAAGATAAGCCTATCCATATATCAATCATAACCAACCAAATCCTAATTCAAATTTTAAACAAAAGATAAATCCTAAATAAATTTATTCCAAAAATGCTTCAAGATCTGTGCCACTCCAATAATTATGCTTGCTCCAAGATCCGTGCTTGAGATGTCCCCATCAGCAGTCTGGATGAAGAAGTTCATCATAGAGTTGGGTGTTGTTCCTCAAATTGAAAACTCAGTGCCACTTTACTGTGACAACACTGGGGCTGTTGCTCAAGCTAAGGAACCGAGAGCTCATCATAAGTCCAAGCACATTCTGAGACGCTTCCATCTCGTCCGAGAAATAGTAGAGAGACAAGATGTCTACATAGATAGAGTTGATACAAAGAACAATGTAGCAGACCCGTTCACTAAGGCTCTACCACAGCGAGATTTTGATCACCACCTCGAATGTATGGGATTAAGATTTAAAGGCGATTGGCTTTAGTGCAAGTGGGAGATTGAAAGGGATATGCCCTACAAGCCAATCTATGTTGTATCTCCCAAACCATTGTAATTGACAATTTTCTAAATAAAGGCATTATTTTTCATCATACGCTGTGTTATATGATGAACCCCATAGATTAGGGCTATGATTTTTTGGGTTATGATGAGATCATACCAGTGAGACCTAAAATCTTAAAACCGTAATCTAAAGTATTCCTAGTCAAAGGAACCCTGAGTAGGGGATCAGGGTTTTTCCGATAAGACTAGCACATCCCGGGTATACTGGAAAGGGTGACTGCTCTCACAGTCACTTGTGTATGACACTAATACTGGGCTGTGGGTGCTCATTGGAGAATGAGTTCACTGATATGATCCAACTTGAGAACATCTATTGGAGTCTTAGGTACATGTCAATAGAAGGTTCTCATAGTGGGAGTGGTACAAGTAATCTTCTGACCTGAGACTGCCATAAGTACCTTATGTACATGAACCCATTCTTTGGTTCAATCCTAATCATGACACTGAGCCATGCACAGGATTGATACTGGGAATGGTGAATTGGATGTGAAGGTAATGAGTAGGTCAACAAGGAATCGATCACTCTTAGTAAGAGGAGATTGCATCTAGCTAGTCAACAATCGCATGATTATTCAGGGAATCTTTGATCAAAGTGAAGATATTAGAGATGGTTTCTAATATCAAGATAATCGAATCATCATTATAAGATTGAGCCAGAAATAAAAATAATATTGGATTTGACATATATCCATAACCATAGTTATATTTTGGGTGCAGGCTGATCGAAAGATTTAATTGTACGGTAACTCTCTACTGAAGGGTAATTTTGGTATTTCACCAGAATTTTCATATCTTCCAGGTAGACATGACATGTTGCTAGACGTCAATCTTGTCTTGTGGGTTGATCAAGTTCAAAGATCGCATGTTAGGAAGAGTCCTAATTGATCGAATCGGGTAAGCCCGGTTTGACCTAAATCGATTAGAAAGAGTTCTAATCAAATTAGGTCAACTTGTATTCGAACCCACTGCTGGCTAGATGTGGAACCCAATGGGTCACACACTTAAGAGGATTGATCAAGAGTTTAATTTGGAATTAAATCATCTTTGCAGGATAACACTCTAGCAGGTGTTGCAAACCCTAACTTCTATTTGGATCGGATTCGAATTAGAGTTCCGGATTGGTTCAAATTGGGTTCTAATTGGACCTAATTAGACCCTAATTGAGAAAACAGGAATATGGCTAACCCTATTGGCTAGCCATGTAGCTTGGCTAGCCTCCCCACCCGGCCCCTTTATTTCTCCACGCCAAATGCCAAGAGTCCATGCGCGCATGGACTCTTGGCGCGCCTTAAGGAAGAGTCCATGGTGCATGGACTCTTGGCGTGCCCCAAAAATTTCTCCGATGATTTTATTTGGGGCGGCCTCCTTGCTTACTCATTAGCGCCTCAAATACCTCCCTTTGGATGGGAATCCAATGGCTAGAAGTCTTTTAAGAAAGACAAAAGTCGCTGTTTCCTCCCGGGCGCGCGAAATAACATCTCTTCGGAGATGAAAAGTCGCGACCCCTTTCCTTTTTAAACACCGCGATTTTTCCTTTAAGAAAAGCCGTGGGATTTGATCTGGAAGGCCGTGAGATGGGAGGATGGGGCGTGAGAAATTGAGAAGGGCATGAGAAAGTCATTACGGAGAGGTGTGTAGGCGCCTATCTGAGAATTATTTAAAGGGTCGGGAAAATTCAGAACACAGTAATCTTTTCTTTCTTCCTCTCCTGAATACTCTTTTATTTTTTCTTGCTCTTGCATTGTTTCCTTTACAGAGTAAACCTCTGTCGAAACTCTGCTACTGAACAAGAATAAAAGTAAAAGTCTCCGACGGTAAAGGAAAGAAAGAAGTTCTGATTTCTTCCTTTCTTTCTTACATTAAGACATCATTGTCTTAATTTCTCCTCCAACTTAAGACAAGCCTATGTCCTCTTAGGACAAGGTCTTTTTCTTCAAGACAAGGGTGTCTAAAGGGCCAAGGTCTTGGTGGAAGGAGGAGAAGGAGTCAAGGAAAGGAAAACAAGCTTTTGTGTGGACGAATTCAAGCCATAGTCCAAGCAATTGAGTTCTAGGAAGAAGAACTCAATAGAAGGAACCTTTGAAAAGAAGATAGAGTTATCTTGATCACTGCTCTGTGTGGATCACCATCGGAGGGCGGACACTTAGACGCCTGGTGAATTCAATCAGCCCCTTCAACATCAACTTTGTTGGAATTAGCGATTACAGGTTGGTACTCTAATTCTAACAATGTATGTTTAAATGTTCAATATATGTTTTAATCCTGAATAAGGAGATTTTGGCTAAGGGATTATGGTGCAAGTTTCATCATTTTGAAATTACACTTCCGCTGCGGTGCACCGGAAACCCCAACAGCATTGATGTGGCGCCATGCAGCTGATGAAGTGGCAGTGTCAAGTCAAAGCTTGGTCCACTAAAATGGGCTTGACCCAAAGGACAAGTTTTCTCTCATTGGGTTGGGACCTGAAGTTCAGGCAGACCCAGACTTGGATTAAACAAAATTACAGGACTCGAGTTGACCTAATCTTGACCCAATTGGTCAAGGTACAAGATTTAGACTTGGCTCAAAGCAAAGATAATTACAAAATTAAATGCTTGAAGCATTATTACAGGACTCAATTGGTAGAGCCCTAATTAGAGATCCCCCGAAGGTTGAAGGGCTCAAGTCAAACCCTGATGCCCACATCACCTGTCCTTGACATCGATCATGGCAGATTCGAAGCAATCAGATGCGATGATACCATATCAGGCAGCTGGCAAATGTGACCTGTGCAAAATGATGCTTCCATCCTTCGATGACATGTGTCCCCTCTCAGCCCAGGAGTAGGGGGCAACTGTTGCACTCAACTGGCTTTTTCTGGATTGGACCGGCGCAGATGGGCCTCCACCTGGTCTGGCTGGCCCCCTCTCCCAAAGACCCGAAGGCCAACCCACTGAAGGCCGACCTACAAGAGGCCGAACCACTGAAGGCCGACCCACTGAAGGCCAACCCACTGAAGGCTGACCCACTGAAGGCCTCTCCACTCCACCAGGAGGCTGACATGCCGACCACCCTTCCATTTAGGTCCAACCGGTCTCCTCCTTTTTAAGGCTTGACAGATATCCTCTTTCAGTCCGACCAACTCATTTCCATCTTGGAAACCACTCAAAGGCTCCAGAAACCTTTTCCAGCTGGTGCCGAAATTATGTTACAACGGACTCCACAATGTGGCCATGTCTCCACCCCACCTGGCCACCACTCTGATTCTCCTATGGGTAAATCAAGACTTTTCAACTTATTCCCTAATAGAATTTGGCAACCTTCCATGCCTATTTAAGATGACCGGGGGACCTCCGCTTAAGGCTAAGTACACTTTCCCCTCTCTGTGTGCTATCTTCTTTGATTTCTCCATTCTGTTGCCCTATAACTCTTGCTAACTTAGGCATCGGAGTGTCCCCCACTGGAACACCACCGGTGCCCTGGAGACTTTGTTGTAGGTCGAGCAGGAGAGGAGCACTCCAGCGTAGTCAATCGAGCCCAATCTAGGAGAAGACGTGGCAACAGATTGGTGCTAGAAGGAAGGGGCATGAACCTTCATTTTGCTCTCTACTCTAAAATTAGAAATCGTCTAAGAAAATTTGGCAATGGTGAGTGGAAGGACTCATAATACCTCCGCTAGGAGAAGTCATTCCCAGCACAGGTCTAAGGGACCTCCCAGGGAAGATGACACCACCACTATCGAACCCACCATTACTCTGGGACTACAACAGTTCTAGACCCTGCTAAATCACATTGACACCCTCACCAACGCGGTCTAGCACCTCAAAGAGGAGGCCCACAACTAGCTGCAACCACCCATGGTGTCTTGCATCAATCATCAGCTAGTCGCCGGTGGAGGTCAACAGCCAGAGTTTCCTCCACCTCTATCCTATGCTATTTTGGAGCCCCGAAGCTCCCTAGGGGGCCCGTGCCGACGGGAAGAGGGCAAGGATGGCTTCACCCTCCTTTGCTGACTCCAACCCCCATGATGGTCGACGTCCTACTAAAGATCCGAGGGACTATAGCAGCAAAATTATGTTCATGGAAGAGCACATCACTGAGATTGCTAAGCGGTAGAAGGTCGAGGGGGGGCTGGTGTATGACACCCACCCACCTTTCTTTGCAGAAATCTTGGATGAACCGATCCCCCGTCACTTTAGAATTCCTCAACTGGATCCCTACGAGGCCCACATGATGGTATAGGGCACCTCTGACATCCTTCACTGCATTGCCTTCCTAGCAATCCTGAAGAAGGCCACTCGGATGTGGTTTACCGCCATCCGACCATGAATGATCCACTCTTTTTCTCAACTTGAAAATCTTTTTCTTTCCCATTTTAGGACATGTGGTCGGGCTCCAAGGAACACCGACTGCCTCTTCCTCGTTCTTCAAAAGGACGAAGAGACCCTCCAGGACTACATGGCCCGTTTCAACTCAACAGCCATGGATGTCCCAAATTTGAATGAGGCAGTAGCTATGTCGGCCTTCAAGCGAAGCCTCCACTTGTCCAGGCTTACCTTCTCCCTAGACAAGAGGTTTCTGACAAGCTACACTAAGCTACTGGCCAGGGCACAGAAATATGCCCTGGCAGAAGAACAAGCGGCTAGCCCACGCCAAGTGGAGGATAGCCCGACCCCCAAGAAACAGAGCGACAAAGCTCCCGAAGTCTGACGCCCCAGTGATAGCAACCGGTCGGCCCAACACAGAAGACCAAAGCTGAAGGACTTCTGCAGGAGGTTTGAGACCTATGCGCCTCTCTCCTTTTTAAGGGAGAAGATCCTCATGGAAATAAAAAATAAGGCCTTCTTGCAAAGGCCTTGGCCAATGAGGAGCCCCTCTGCCTCTAGAAATAAAAACAAGTACTACCAGTTCCATAGGGATCATGGACACGACACCGACGAGTGCCTCTAGCTAAAGGATGCCATTGAAGACCTCGTCAAGAGGGGGTACCTGAACAAGTACGTCCGACCCCGCCTGGATCGGACCGAGGCTTCGACTGCAACGAACCCTCCAGAGGAGGCAGAGCTTCCCAACCAGTGCTCGACTGATGGGGGCGTTGGTTTGCTACATCGGCGGTCCGAATGGGGGCATGAAGGGGACCAGGGGTTCCAATGTAATCAGTTTCTCTGATGAAGACCTCTTCGAGTCTCACCTTCCTGGGGACGACCATGTAGTTGTGTCGGTAATTATTGCCAACTATGATGTAAAGCGCATCCTTATTGATAATGGAAGCTATGCAGAAGTTTTACTGTATGATGCCTTTGTCTGAATGAATTTGTCCAAGTCAAGACTGCGAGAATCGCTAATACTGCTGACTGGCTTTGGAAAAAACTCTGTTGTGGTTGAAGGAGAAATAACGCTACCCGTGACCATCGGGATGAAGCTGTACCAGAGGTCTTTCCTCATCAACTTCATGGTCATGCGTATGACCTCGAAGTATAACACCATTTCGGGTTGACCAGCCCTCAACAAGTTCTGGGCCATTGTATCCACTTACCATTTTCTGGTGAAGTTTTAAACTCGTAATGGAGTCGAAGAAATGAGGAGAGACCGTAGAATGGCTAGATATTGCCTAGCTATTCATGACAAACAATTGGAAGGACACCCCATTCTTGACCAACTTGACCTTAGGGTCGAGGCTGACGACCGTGGTCAGCCTGTCAAGAAGATCGTATTTATTCCCCTTAAGGAGGATGACCCCACTAAGGTCCTCCAAATTGGGAGCACACTCGATGAGGAAGCCAGACTGGAGCGATGGCTTCCTAAGGAGCCATGCTGATGTCTTTGCTTTGTCGGCATCTAACATGCCCGACATTCTGTCTGACGTCATCATTCACCAACTTAAGGTGGTTCGACCTATAGACCTGTCCGGCAGAAAAAGAGGAGCTTCGTTGTCGAAAGACAAAGGGCCATTGAAGAAGAAGTGAAGAAGCTATCTGATGCTGGCTTCATCAGGGAGGTCCATTACCTCGAGTGGCTGGCAAATGTCCTCATGGTGAAGAAGGCTAGATGGAAGTGGAGGATCTGTGTGGACTACACCGACCTCAATAAGGCTTGTCTGAAGGACAGCTTTCCCAAGCCAAAAATTGATCAGCTGGTGGATGCCACGGCTGGCCATCAGCTTTTGAGCTTCATGGATGCCTTTTATGGGTACAACCATATCAGGATGCACCTTGAAGATGAAGAGAAATGACCTTTGTTACGGACAAAGGACTGTATTGTTACAAGATGATGCCCTTTGGCTTGAAGAACGCAGGTACCACTTTCCAAAGGCTAATCAACCGGGTCTTCGAAGGGTAGCTTGGAAGGAATATACAGGCGTATGTTGATGATATGATTATCAAGAGCCTCCACCGAGCCAACCACATCAAGGACTTGCGGGAATCCTTTGATGCATTGAGACATCATCGGATGAAGCTAAACCCTGCCAAGTGCATTTTTTGGATGACCTCCGGGAAGTTCCTTGGTTTCTTGGTCACTCAAAGAGAGATTGAAGTCAACCTCGACAAAATTAAAGTTATCATCGACATGGCGCATCCAACCAGTAAGAAGCAAGTCCAGGAGCTCATAGACCGAATAGCTTCCCTTAGCCATTTTATCTCTGGTCTACCGAGAGGTCTCTACCATTCTTTAAGACCTTGCGACGGTCGGACCGTTTTCATTGGATCGATGAGTGTCGGTCACCCTTCGAAGCCCTCAAGGATTATCTGAAGAACACTCCATTGTTGGCCAAAACAACAGAGGGAGAAGCGTTGTACTTATACCTATCGGTGTCGGACGAGGTGGTCAGTTCTGTCCTCGTTCGGGTGGGGGAGGATGGCTAGCAGAAACCTATCTACTATATTAGTAAGCTCCTCCATGATGCTGAAATGAGGTACCCTAAAGTGCAGAAACTTGTCTATTCCTTGGTCATAGTGGTAAAATGCCTCCGACCCTACTTCCAGGCACACCCGATCATCGTGCTGACTGATCTGCCCCTCAAGGTGATCCTTCGAAGTCCTGACACCTCCGATTGGCTCACCAAGTGGGCCATCAGGCTGGGCAAGTTTGACATCTCCTTCCAATCCCAGTCGGCTTTGAAGGCTTAAGTAATCACTGACTTTATTCAGAGTGCACCTAGAGGCCGCAAGCAGCCTCATCGGCAGCTGAAGCGCCTAAGGCTGATTCCGTGGAAGAGACTGAACCTACTTGGACCCTTCATGTGAACCGGGCATCCAACCTCATGGGGTGCAGGGCAGGTCTGTTCCTGGCTGACCCCGATGGGCAGTGCCTGGAGTACGCTTTACACTTTGCATTTCAAGTGTCGAACAACCAGGCGGAGTATGAAGCCTTACTTGCGGGCCTAAGGATTGCCAATAAGTTAGGAATTGGCAAAGTCCGGGCCTTCTCCGACTTCCAGTTGGTGGTCAATCAAGTGAAAGGTGAATTCGAAGCAAGGGACTCGATCTTGGCCAAGTATTTGGATAAGGTACGAGGCCTTGTATCTTGGCTTAAATTCTTTGAAGTTCTCCATATACCTCGACTGCAGAACTCTCGGGCAGATGCTCTGTCACGGTTGGCCACCACCGCCATCAGCACCTCTGACCAAACTTTTGTGGAGCACCTGCAATGCCGAAGTATTGCTGAAGGCTGATTGAGGTCCACCAAGTTAAGCAGGAAGCCTCATGGATGGACCCAATCCTTACATTCCTGGTCAAAGGGACTCTTCTGGATGATCTGGCCAAAGCTAAGCACGTGTGCTGGATGGCCTCTAAGTACATCATCCTTGATGTCATCCTCTATGAGCGATCATTTTCACAACCTCTTCTAATGTGTTTGAGGCCAACCGACGTGGCCTATGCACATAGAGAGGTACATGAAGGCATTTGCGATGACCACATCGGAATGAGATTCCTGGCTTATAAAGTCATCCGATAAAGATATTATTGGCCTACAATTCAAAGGGACACGTCGGACTTTGTCCGAAAGTGCGACGCGTGTCAAGGGTACTCCAATATCCAAAGGAGGCCCGCCAGCCAGCTGACCCCGCATACGGTGCCTTGGCCATTTGTACAATGGGGCATGGATATCCTGGAACCCTTTTCCCTGACGTCCGGACAACGGAAATTTCTCCTTGTGGCCATCGACTACTTCACCAAATGGGTGGAGGCTGAACAACTGGCACAAATAATGGAAGCCAAGGTGAAGAACTTCATCCGGAATGGCATTATCTTTTGATTCAGCATTCCACAAATGATCATTACTGATAATGGAAGACAGTTCGACAACTCTAAGTTCTGGGACTTCTGTCAACAATATCACATTGTCCATCGGCTTACATCGGTCGGCCACCCTCAGTCCAATGGAGAGGCTGAGGTCACCAATCGAACGATCCTGCACGGACTGAAGACCAGGCTAAATGAAGTCAAAGGGCTTTGGGCAAAAGAGCTTCATTTAGTGCTGTGGGCATATCGGACTACCGCCCGAACGGTGATAGGGAAGAACCCATTCAACCTAACCTATGGAAGTAAGGCAGTCATCCCCGTGAAAGTCTCTCTGCAAACCATGCGGATTGATCACTTCGTTTAGCCAACCAACTCAGAGCAATAGAGGGTTGACCTAGACTTACTTGAAGAAACCAGGCTTCAGATAGGCTTGAAGATGGTGGCCTACCATCAGAAAATGGCCATATATTACAATAAATGGGTCAAAGCACGAACCTTCCAGGTCGGAGATCTGGTTTTACAAAGGATAGATATTTTGAAACCGACCGAGCAAGGGAAACTCTCCCCTAACTGGGAAGGACCCTATCGAGTCGTTGAGGTGATTCGAGCCAGAACCTACCGACTCGAACATTTGGATGGACGGCAAATAGCACGCCCATGGAATTTAGACAACCTTCGCAAGTATTATCAATAAAATTCAAAACTTCTTCTAAGGCAGCCCACTTCCGAAAGTCCGACCTCGATCAGTAGAGGCTCTAGGTAGCCCACTTTCGAAAGTCCGACCTTGGTCGGCAAAGGCTCTAAGGTAGCCCACTTCCGAAAGTTCTACCCTGGTTGGCAGAGGCTCTAGGGCAGCCCACTTCCGAAAGTCTGACCCAGGTCAGCAGATGCTCTAGGGCAGCCCACTTTCCAAAGTCTGACCTCGGTCAGTAGAGGCTCTAGGGCAGCCCACTTCTGAAAGTCTGACCTCGATCGGCAGAGGCTCTAGGGCAGCCCACTTTCGAAAGTTTGACCCCTGTCGGCAAAGGCTGTTAGGCAGTCCACTTCTGAAAGTCCGACCCTGATCGGTAGAGGCTCTAGGGCAGCCCACTTTCGAAAGTCCAACCTCGGTTGGCAAAGGCCCTAAGGCAGCCCACTTCCGAAAGTCCAACCCCGGTCGGTAGAGGCTCTAAGGCAGCCCACTTTCAAAAGTCCGACCCCGGTCGGTAGAGGCTCTAGGGCAGCCCACTTCCGAAAGTCCATCACCCACTTCAACCATTCTTTGGTTCGGACGAGCCGATGGATCAACGCTTGGGAAGAGAATCCTAAGTATATTGGTCTAGCCTAAGCTACAGTCCTCCACCCTCCTCAACCATCTTTAGGTTTGGACGATTTAACGGATCAATACTTGGAAGAAAATCATAAGTACATTGGTCCGACCCAAGTTACAGTCCGTCCCCCACCTCAGCCACTTTTTAGCTTCCGAGCTAGACGAGCCGACGGACTAACACTTGGGAATTTTTCTTAATGATCAAGTTCAGATTGAGCTACAATCTGGCAACTATTTCGAGGAACTTGCGATTCTAACGAGCCGACCAAAAATACTTGGATGAATTTCAAAAAGAACGCATTCCATTTTGTATACGTCAACACAAACAAATGACAAAAGGATTCTTTTATTAAGTCCAAAAAGATTCTTTAAAAAAGTAGGTCAGACCTTTGCAAACTCCCTAGGTCTGACCCATCGAAGGCATAACAAGGGCATCGGCTTCGGCCCCGTTCGTTACAGCTGGTGCTTCGGTTTGGATGTCCACCATCCCTACATCAACTTGGGCTGGGACTTCAGCCCCACCCTCTTCCATGACACCTTCAGCCGGAGGCTCGGTTTCAGCATCCGTCGGGTGCCCTTCTTCCTCTACTGGCTCCCTTAGCTCGGCATCAGACAGGTCAAGCTCCAGAAAAAGTCTGACCACCCTCTTCAAGAAGTCATCATAACCTTCTCTTTAGAAGTCCGACGCCGCCTCCTCCACTTCGACGAAGTTGGCGAAAGCTTTATACTTTGCTACTGCATCTCGGACCTGTCCCATAGCTAACTCCCTAGTTTCCTCAAGTTGGACCACCAACTTGATTGCAGTCGCCAGCTCAGCCGAGGCCCTCCTGTCGGCCTCAACGAATTGCTCCTCCTCCTCTTTCAGTTGATGGGAGAGGGAGTTCACTTCCGCCTTCCTCTTCTTCAGCTTAGCCTCCCGATCGGCTAGCTAATTTTGCATCTCTTGCAATGCCTCTTTCGATGACTCGGCCTCCACCTGGATGGCCGTCAGCCTTTCCACCTTGGACTTCAGAGAGGCTTCCGTGGCCGCCTGAATCGCCACTAGCTCCTCTACCCTCTTGGCCGAGGTCTTGGCCACATGCAGTATCCGACCAATGCCAGCGTCAATCAAGGAGATGCCATGAAGAAGCTACAAACAGAAGGCCAAGTCAGCGCTATGCAAGGCAAATGAAAGAGAAGGGAAAACTCAAGGGGGCAGGATGAGTGTTTTACCCTCATAAGGTCGTGGTACGACTTCTTGGCTACGTCACTCAGATTCCCCTGAATGGATAGCTCCCAGTAGGCATCCGTCATTGCTCCCCTGAGCAAACTCTATGCCTTTCTCGAGTCATTCAGGGCATGCCAATACCGGAACGCCTCCTGACAGATCTCTTCCTCAGACCCTTCTCCAGCCATCTCCACTTCAACCATCTCTCCTTCGGCCGTCCCCTTTCCCTTGCCATAGGGGGAACCGCTTCTTCGGGGTCGACGGATGTTGGAGCTGATGCTACCACCATTTCAGAGAATTCTGGCTGTTCCTGCTTTGACCGAGTGACTGACCATCCAATAGGAGCTGAAGACCCTAGCTTTGTCTTCTTTACCAATACCTCTGTAAGAGGGGTATCATCCTCGTCGAAGTCTACATTCACAACGGATGTTGTCCGTTCCTCCTCCCACCTTCTTTTTTGCATCTCCGCGGTGGGCACCATGGTCTGCTCTACCGCTGGGATAGCCTTTTTCCGCATTGCTCGCTGGATGACCTTTCTCTTGTTGATCTTCATTCCTTTTCCTGCTCCACACAAAAAAGAAAGAGAGAGGAAAGGGGAGGTTAGGGTAAGCAAAAGATGCGGCAATATATGTTATTTGTAAGGCGAAGGCGGGAAGAGGTCAGTCAATCCTGATGGCCCCTTTGTTCCTACCAAGGAATCTCTGGCAGCTGATCCCTGCCTAGTGAAGGACATCCTCCCCGAGCAGTTCATATGCCATGGTCAGGCCGACTCCATCAATTTCATTAAACTTGGCCTGGTCGGCCATCATGATCGCCCTCCCCTCATGAAGCCTCGGCCTCGGCTCTCTTCATAGTGGCTCAAAGCCCCAGGGATGAAGGCTAACTACGAAAAAGAACTTGGCCTTCCACCCGTCGATGGCCGACGGAAGGCACTTCAGGATCTTTCGGTTAGGGCGAGGACTGAGCATCCAGCACTCTCGGCTCATGAAGTCTCTTTTGAAAAGGAAGAAGTTGCCAAAGAGGAACAACCTAGGTTCGGTCTCGGCCTTGTGACAGAGCACTATGAAGCAACAGATCATCCGAATACTATTCGAGGTTAGCTATGTTTGAGTCACCCCATAGAAGTTAAAGACCTCTACAAAGAAGGGATGCAAGGGAAACCTAAGGCCGGCCTTGTGGTGGGCCTCGTACATGGGAAGGTTCCCCGGTCCTAGGGAATTGTTAACTTGACCCTCTCGGCCCGAAATGGAGAGATGCAATGTCAATGGGATACCGTACACGACTCTGAGGTTTTCGACCCCTTCCCGGGTCATCACTGATTGGATCTCACTCGGTCCTAGTTCCCTCTGCCTATGGACTAGACCTTGACTACTGGATGCCATTAATGCTAAGGAAGGAAAAGGACTGGGAGACTGACCTGAGACTAGGGCTCCTAGAAGGTTGGTCTTGCGGAGGAGGAAGTGGAGACTCTCTTTTTCTCTCTTGCGGAGCTCAGACGCAGTAGGAAATCCTTCCCAAGAGCCTTGCCCCGCTTTTTATAGGTCCCCAAAGGGGTGTTTACATCCGCCATGCTAGAGTTGTAGCCGTCCCTTCGGCAGACGTGACCTCAATGCCTCAGGAATCTAAGCGGCCGGTGGATCGAAATTGACAGGCAGCGATCTGCATGAAGACCGGATCAACGGTGCAAGGATATCCCGGGAAGCGATATCGGCCGTCCGGGTGCTGCCACATGGTGCAGCATGTCCCTCTACTCTGATTGTTGTGCGTGCCATCCTGGCCCTTCATCATGATGCCATCTCCATATTAAATGCGACCCCTATGCCATCAATGCGGTGGCGACACCTGTCCTTGACACCAGTCATGGTAGATTCGAAGCAATCCGACATGACGATACTGCATCGAGCAGTGAATGGATGTGACCTGTGCAAAATGATGCTTCTATCCTTCGATACCACGTGTACCCTCTCAGCCCAGGGGCATGGAACAACTGTTGCACTCAACTGGCTTTTTCTGGATTGGACCAGTGTAGATGGGCCTCTGCCTGGTCCTGCTGGCCCCCTCTTTCAAAGACCCGAAGGCCAACCCACTGAATGCCGACCCACTGGAGACCGACCCACTGAAGGCTGACCCACTTCAGGCCGACCCACTGAAGGCCAATCCACTGAAGGCCAACCCACTTAAGGACATCCCACTTAAGGCCGCTCCACTCCACCGGAGGTTGACAGACCAACCCGCCTTCCATTTAGGTCCAACTGGTCTCCTCCCCTTTAAGGCTTGACGGATATCCTCATTCAGTCCAACCAACTCATTCTCATCTAGAGAACCACTCTAAGGCTCCAGAAGCCTTTTCCAGCTGGTGCCGAAATTCTGTTACAACGGACTCCACAACATGGCCACGTCTCCGCGCCACCTGGCCACTACTCTGATTCTCCTATGGATAAATCAAGACTTTTCAGTCGATTCCCTAATAGAATTTGGCAGCATTCCATGCCTATTTAAGGTGACCAGGGGACCTCTGCTAAAGGCTAAGTACACTCTCCCCTCTTTGTGTGCTATCTTTTTTGATTTCTCCATTATGTTGCCCTAAAACTCTTTCTAACTTCGGCATTAGAGTGTCCCCCGCCGGAACACCACCAACACCCAGGGGACTTTGTTGCAGGTCGACCAGGAGAGGAGCACACCAGCATAGCCAACCAAGCCCAGTCTAGGAGAAGACGCGGCAATAGGAAGATAGGTCCTTTAAACCCTACTTAACCCCCTATGACCGAATGGCCATGGTGGCTAACCCAATCCAAAGCAGTTACAAGGATAAGACATGTTATTAAGATGCATTTGATTAGCAATATGCATAATATCATATCGAAACATTAACAAGCTCTTTTCATGATAAAATTTACTATCATACGTTGATTAGGGTTTAAGAATAATAGCCCCTAATCCAGTGGCAATCATTATACTATGATTATTTTTCATAACCATACAACATTCCACTGAACCCTAAGTAATGGCATGCATCAAAAACTATGATCAAACTAGCTATCTAATAAGCATTTGATCATACAGATGACAATTAATTGAATGAATTAAGGGTTGCTCTTATACCACTTTTGGGTTTCTAAAGGGTCATCATGCATGTATGATGTATTGGATTTCAAAAATTTATATAAAGAAAAACCCTTATTGACTAGAAACCCTAATCCCAAGATCCCCTCATTCATATACAACTAATACATCACTAATATGGTTGATGATAAATACCCAGAATGCTATTTTCCACTTCTTTTCACTAGGCTCACAAGTTCAAGCCCTCCAACGGTGATCCACAAAGGAATTGACCCAAGAAAGAATTCCTACTTCAGTTGCTTGCTTGACTAGGACTCTTCTTGATAGCCTTCTGAACTTTGACCTTTGTAGGACACCCTATCTTCTTGTAGGGTACTCTGAATGCTTTCCAAAACCACTCTTGGATTTGGGATTGCCCTCCAATAGGACACTTTAGGCTTATGTCCTAAATTCTAAGACTTGTCCTAGTAAGAACAACCTTGTCTTAAAGAGACAAGGTTTGTCTTAAGGAGGAGGGAGGGAGAAAAAACACAGAATAAACTATGGTGGAAATATCTTCTGAAACTCATAATACTGTCCTTATTTTTTGATTTAAGAGGGGTATGTGATATGTCCAGCCATCAACTTATCAGATATGATTTTTCAAGACCGAAGAGAAGTTATCTGGCATGAAAAATCATATCCAATATGTCGATTCATGAACCAAGGCCCATATCCGCATCCCTTCTCATTCCTAGATGATTTCTCACCTGCCACATGGCAAGTACCAGTCTCTGGGAAGCCAAAAGACATCTCTTCAATCTCCAAGCATCGGAGAATTTGAAGAGTCTTGATAGCAGAAGGATTCAGCTTCAGACCGCATGCCAAATGAAGAGACGCGTCCCTCCATGCACACGTTCTCCTTCCAAGCCTTTTCATGCCAATTCAAAATAAGTTGACCGATCAAAAATAATCCTAAATAGCATGAGGATATGTGCCAAGAGATTCCCAGATGAATCAGCCAGAGTGATTCATCTGCAAAAGGACTCTTGGTCTTTTCTATGATGTCTTTCCCTGACACGTGCACATATGCACCCAAGGTGTCCATTCCGACTTGGACTCTAGTCCAAGTGGCGTTCCATGTCAAATTAAATTAGGATAAAACCTGATATAGGTTGTCTTAATCAAGACATAACCTAATTTAAGTCTCTTCTAATTTGGTTAATCAAATTACCAAGCAATTGGACCCAAATCAACTTAGGTCAGGAATTAGGTTAGCCTGCACATGCTAGTGTGCAATCTAGCTAACCAATTAGGATCCCATGACCCTACATAAATTTTGAATGACTTCCTTGGTCAACTCCATAACGTGTGTGACCCTTTGGGTTCCACATCTAGCTAGCAGTAGGTTTAGGTTTAAGCCGATTCGAACCAATCAAACTCGATTGATCTAATTATGTCAAATTGAGCTGACCTAAATTGACAATTCGATCTATCTATCAAATTTGATGGGGACATCGGTCTACACAAATCTTGGAGCAGTACGGATTTTGAAGCAGCAAATAAATTGGAAGAATATTTATTTAGGATTTATCTTTTATTTGAGATTTGAATTAGGATTTCGTTAGTTAGGATTAAGATAGGCTTATCTTATCCTATCTTGTATTTGAATTTGAGTCATCCCTATCTTTTTATCCTGTATTCAAATTCAAACGAGGGTTGGACAGGTCTATAAATACCACCTTCAGTCCTTTGTAAAAATTAGTTTGATCAATAAAGAGTTTTTTTGAAAAGAGTTTTTCTTTTTGTTCGCCGCGTATGGGGAGGGTGAGCGGCCTGTCTGTCCTTCGCCTTCGGGGGTCGAGGGGTGAGAGACCCTAGTCCTTCACTTTCGAGCGTTGAGGGGTGAGAGACCCTAGTTATCCCCTTTTCTCCATCGAGTCCCCTCTAGGTCTTAAGGATTTTCCTTTATGGCCCCAGGTAGCGATTTAGGTGGGATGCCCTAGGCTCCGCATGTAGTGAGATGGGTGGGATGCCCTAGGCTACAAGTTGTGGGATGCGTGAGATGCCCTAGAGCTGAGATGTCTCTCCATGAATATAAGTTCCAAGTCCTAGAGATCCAATTTTCTTACCCTCCATCCCAATTTTTCCTTCGCCACCTCCATAAAAAAATCAAAATTAAAAAAAAATTTTAAAAAATAGGATACCCTAATCTTCAGCGACTTCTCAGCTCGTCGACGATCCTACCATCTGTCCCCCATCAAAATTGACTCATGAAACCAAACCAATTGGTTCATGAATACCTACAAGACATGATTGACGTCTAGCAATGTGTCATGCCTACCCGGAAGATGAGGAATTTGATGGAAAGTACCAAAATACCCTTCAGTAGAAAGTTACCGTGCAATTCAATCTTTCGATCCCCCATTATCTCGATTAAGTGATGGGTATGGATAAATGTCAAACCCTACCACTTAGTCATTTTGAATCTCTATTTGATAATGAAAACTTAGCTGATGACTGATTAGAAACCACTTCCAATCTCATCCTGCTTTGTTCAAAGACTTCTTGAGTCATCAATCGAAGAGATCACTAGGAATAACAATTCCTCTTACTAGGTAGGAATGATCAATTACTTATTGGTCCACCATATCTTTCATACAACTTCCACCATATCCGAGAACACCCCATACATGACTTAATATCACGAATGAGTATGAACCAAAACATGGCTTAGTGTGCACAAAGAACCATGGTGATCTCAGGTCTAAAGATCACATGCACAACTCCTTCTTTAAGATCTATCTTTTGACAAGTAGAAAGACTTCCATAAGATAGTCTCGGTGTGGATCAATTTAATGAACTCATTTCCTAATGAGCACCCTTATCCTTGTATTAGTGTCTCTACACAAGTGGCTGTGAGACCAACCACCCTCTTAACAGAGCATACATAGGATAAGCTAGTCTTTCCGAACTTATCGATCTTCGAACCAATGGTCCATCGACCAGGAACATTTTAGGTTTAGGTTTATAGGAACTTAGGTCTCACTATCATGATTTCTGTCATAACCCTAATTTCATTTGCCATAACCTATGGGGTTCATCATAATCTTGAAATAAGACACAGCAATATAATGAAACAATATGCCTTTATTAATATATTAAATATCATACAGGAGTTGGAAGATTACAAAAATGCCCTTACATAAGATTGGCTTTTAGGGCACTTTCCTTTCATACCCCTCCTCCCTCTTGTAAAAATTGATCTTGAATGAATGAAAAGAATTTTTCTTGTCTAATTTCCTTTGCCTAGTGCATTAATACTCCATGAGGGAGAGGGTGAGTGGCCCAACACCAATCTAAGTTCCCAAAACCCTAGCGCTAGGCCACCCACATCTTTCTTCCATCTAAGCTGTCCCACATCCCTTACACTAGACCCTAGACCGGCATTTCCTTCCTCCAAACCACTTGGATCCTCTCTCTTCAATAGGTCACCAGCACTCAAAGTCCAAGTGTCTACCTCCTCCAGGCCGCCAACCAACCAGGCATCCTCCAAGTCCCAGCCTGCCAGCATCAAAGCGCCCCTCTTGTCTATTTTCCTTTACTTCCAGTTCTCTTTTCATATATTTTTCTACTACATAGTCCCCAACCCTTGGTGTTTGCAGGATCCCTCCAATCCCACCATCTTTGGAGGATGTCTTCCTTGCTTTCAAACCATCAGACAAAAAGTCGGCACATTCGTGGGAACAAGCTTCACCGATCCAGAGAGGTGTGATCCCTTCTATAACGACAAAGCAATCATTGCTAGGTAATCAAAACTATCCCTCCGCTCTTTTTTTGATTTATTGAAACTGAGCATGTCCGAAATTAGTGGTTTCTCAACCCTAGGATCCTATTTTTTTTATTACTTTATTAGATCCTTATCTATGGATAGAACTTTAGTCTTTACATGAAAACCCTAGTTTGCTCTTAATTTCTTTTTCGGGAACCAAAACCCTCATAAAAATCTGAAATCATTGCTCTATTAATCTGAAATTTCTTTATGATCATCTTTAGCATGTTTCATCCAGCATCAGTTTGGTATTATAGCATTGTTTAGGACATGTTCATGCATCACTTCCTAACAAAAACACACACAAAAAAAAATTCTGCATGCTGAAATTCTGCATAGTAGTCTAAACCTAGCATTGTTTTTCATTAAACAACCATTAGATTAGCATCAAACTTTGCAACCATCACTCACCTAATTAATCATATTTATTTCTACAATTTTTCTTTAATTTTCAGATCTGCAAAAACACAGAAAATACAAAAAATTCTGTATGAACACTAAAGCCTACCTTGCTGAAATTTCTGCATGATTAGATTAGGGCTAAAATTTAGTTTTCTATAAAACCCTTAAAACTTAGTTTTCTTTGCATTTAATTTACTGCTATTAATCATTGTTAAATCTATCATTTTCATCAAAAAAATAAAAAAAAATATTTTATTTGCTACAATTTTTTGATTTGAGTTTCATGTTGCATATCATGTGTGTGCATACAAACTTGAACCACTTAAGGGCAATTTCACTCTGTCAGATAAGGGAAGGATTTCATCACCTTTCCTTGGACCAAAATAACCACCCTTCATCGAACCCAAGCCTAATTAAAATTGAGTAGAAACCTAATTGAGCTAGGGACACCAACAGGTCCATATCGTGGTAATGTGAGAAAGCTAGTGCACTCAATCCTTTGATTATTTCTTGAAACCGGTGTCTAGGAAAGGAGTCCAGAGGCAAACACCCTAAGCAGACTTGTGGTTTTTAATTAGGACCCTGTGAGAACAGGGGGAGCCTCCCACAACCCCACCTCTTACCTAGCCAGTGGAAAGGGTAATTGTTGAATTGGTTGTAAGTTAAGCTGACTCATTCTACTTGAGCTGCTAGGTCTAGCAAAACCCTAAAAGGATTTGTGTACTTGTTGCATAACCACTAGATCAGGAGCTCAATACCACCAGTCTCAACCCCAACCCAATATAACCATGGAGTCTAATTTTGAAACCTTGCTGAGGACCACGACTGAATAATTTGTCCAATTGAACAATAGGTTTGATCAGATGGAGGCACAGGTAGGAGACCTAGAGAGGACCCATGAGACCCATACTGAACCTGAACCTGAGTCACCTCTTTCTACACCTCCCAACCCTTGGAGAGCCCCATGCCTTGACCCAATTTTGGATCCAAATCATAGGTGACCCAATCATAATTTCATTGACCAGGATGAGAGAGCCATTATGAACATCAGGTTAGAAGCACCAACATTCTATGGTAGTCTAGATCCTAAGGTTTACATTGATTGGGAGGGAGATATAGACCAATATTTTGAGTGATATGAGATGACTGAGGAAAGGAAGTTCATGTTTGCCAAACTCAGGTTAGTCCATCAGGCCTGGCTATACTGGGGGAATGTTGAGCGCATAACTAGATAATGAGGATACCTTCTCATAGTCACCTAGAGAGCCATGAAGCTTAAGCTTAGGGAAGAGTACCTTCTTGTATCCTATCATCAGAGACTCCTTGATCAATGGCAGAGGCTAAGTCAAGAAAATAGGACTGTATCTATGTACATAGCCAAGTTTAATGAGTTTGTCATGAGGTATAGTATTGATGAGTCTAAAGCTATGACCCTATCTATGTTTAGGGCTGGACTACGTGATGACATTCAGAGAGAGTTATTCTTAAGAGAGATCTATGATCTTGAGCAGGCTTATCAGATAACTAGAGACTATAAGAGATTCTAGAGGGGACCCATATTCCGTCAACCTGAACCCACTAGGATTAGTGCCCCTAATCACAAACCAGGATCTAGCCAAGTACATGCAAGCCGGCAAACCCTAGCACCCCATTGACCCGTAAAGACGATAAGGGTAAGGCACCTAAAGTTCAAAGAAATCTTAGTCCCAACCCTAATATTTCTTTTTTTAAATGTCATAAAGTGGGACACTATACTAGTCAATGCCCAACCCAATCCCTACACATAGGAGAACTAGAGGAAGAAGACCCTGAACCCACTGATGAGTTTGAGGAAGAAGTATATGAAGTTGAGGTGAATTTAGTGGATGAATATGAAAGAGATGAGGAAGTCGTTGAGCCATCTGACGTATTGGGAGTTGTTAGGTGTATCTTAACCCAAACTAAGATGTAAGAGGACTGGCATAAGATCAACATCCTACAGACCTTTGTGAAGTTAGGCGATAAGGTATGCAAGATCATCATAGATAGAGGGAGTTGTGTGAATGCCATCTAAACCAGTGCTGCCAAAATCCTAGGATTGTCCCCAGTTTCCCATCCCAACCCCTATAAGGTATCCTGGATAGACTCAACTTCCATCCCCATCAAACTTAGATGCCAAGTCATGATCCAGCTTCAATCCTATCAAGAAAAGGTATGGTGTGATATCCTTTCTATGAAACTTAGTAGCATTATCTTAGGCAGACCTTGGCTATATGACCATGATGCTATCCTGTATGGCCGATCAAATTCTTGTTCTTTTAATTTCTATGGGAAAAGGATTGTGATAAAACTAACCCCACCTAAGGATAATATCAAGAGGGGATCTAGCAACTTGAGAGAGAAGAATTCAAGGATAAATTTGATCATTGCTAAGGAGTTAGAACGTGAGATTACTAAGGGCATGACAGTTTGGATGTTAACTGCTAAGGAAGTTCATGACCCAACCCAGAGAGAGCACCCTCAAGAAGTTGTGGAAATTTTAAATGAGTTTCAAGATATGTTTATTAAAGATCTGCCTGATCAATTACCACCTTTGAGGGACGTATATCATGCCATAGATTTAGTCCCAGGAGCCACCTTGCCAAACCTCCCACACTATAGGATGAATCCCACTAAGCATTTAGAGTTGCAAAAACAGGTTGGAGAGCTCCAAAGAAAAAGATTTATTAGGGAGAGTCTATGTCCATGTACAGTACCTATCCTTTTAACCCCTAAAAAAGATGGCACATGGAGAATGTGTGTCGATAGTGATGCGGAATAAAAATGAAATGATGGATGGAGAGTTTTAGCAAGCTAACTAGCAAGCAAACTTGAGCAATTAATTATCAAATAAATGGGCTAAATTAATCCAAGAAAAGAATTTTCATAAGGAGACTAGTTGATCTAAGTTACAACACCCGTAATGTAGATTTAGTTCAAAACAAAGATTAGGATCTTCATGGCAAGGAAATCATCACTACTAGGGCAAGTTAACCTTCAAATGATCAAATCTAATGAAGCTTAGAATGAGTTTTCCTACCAACAATGATGTCTAAAATATTTTAGTGGAAAGGAAGCTCTCAACACTTAAGGATTGAGAACTAGATGGAAAGATTAGCACTCTCTTCTTTAGGACTTACCTTGGCCTTGATCCATAGCATGAAGAACTTCATCTTGGACTTAGAAAATTAGAGAAAACCTGTAGCAAATTAGGCATTAGGCATGGAATAGGAATCAAAGGTTGGAATTGAAATAAAAGGAAAGAAGGAAGGAAGGAAGTAGATGATGGCTGGAGGCTTGGAACCAATGGAGCTTGAGCTTTGGAACAATCAAGGGCTTCTCACCCTCCACTCTTCACAAAGGCATCCCACCCTTCAAACACAAACCCAAGGGCCTCTTTCCCTCTTCTCAAACAAAACTTCAAACCCTCAAAATAAGAAGATCTCACTCACTCCACACAAGAGAACACAAGGGAGCTAGAACAAGAAGAAAACTTTTCTTTCATTAAACCAACATAGAATTGAATACAAGAGAGGGCCTAGGGCCCTATTTATAGGCTTCTAATCTAATGGAGTTCAGCCAAGGGGAGAGAGGTGGGGATAAGGATGAGCTAGCTAATTCTAGTTAGATCTAACAACCTTTGGTTAGGTGGTTCCAACTAGAAACAACTTATGGGTAGAAAGTTATAACAACTTGACATGTGCCTTCTAGATGGCAATGATATGGCCTCCATTTGCTGATGTGGATCATGGATGTGGCATCCCACATGTGAAGTTGGTTGGAGATTCGTTGGGAGAATGGAAAGTGGTTTTAATACTCCCCCCAAGTTGCTTGATGTGGTGTCCTTTTCCCCCAATGATGCTTGATGAAGTGTCCTCCATGTGATGGGAAAATGGTCCCCATATGAAGGTGAGAAGGTGGCATCCTTGCTTGGATTGGGCTTAACTTGGGCGGCATGTTGGCATGCTTGAATGTGGGCTTGACTTAAGTTGAGTTGACATATTAGGATGGTGACTTTCTTTCATGAGTCAGCTCATGGATTTATGCTTCAAGTTAAGTTGGCTTCATAGGCTTGGTGGGCTTCATTCCAAGGCTCTTATTAAATTTAGGTAGACTATATTAGCTATAAAACCAAAAAGAATTAGATGAAAATATTTTCTTCATTTTGATATCCCCATCAGTTCTCCCGGCATGGAAAGAGCTCGACTCTGTCGAGTAGGAATCAATCTGACATTGGTAATACTCTAGTAGGTCAGGATCGATTCTTTGTAGGTCCTCTCAAGTAATCCATGATGGGGACACCTGAGGCACCAGAATAAGACAGAGGCTTTTCAACCCTCTGTAAATTGATCAATAATTTATGAGTTCATCTGTAATAAGGGCTTAGCTCATCTGAGTCCATTTTAGTTGTTATTTGAGTTTTTTGAGTTGTTATTTCAGTTCTGTACTAGTCAGCTCATGTTGAGCTAGTTTAGTCCAATGCTGGTCAGCTCATGTTGAGCTAATTTTATTTTTTTTGAGTCCTTTCCAAGCATACTGAAGACTCAATACCACATCATACAAGTAAAGACCAAGTCCAACCAGATTGAAGACATGGAAGTTTAGCCCAAGTCCAACCCAGCTTGATGATTTGAAGACCCCAGAAGGAAAATCAGAAACCCTGATTCCTTGCAGATGCCCTCCAGATGCCCAGATTTCCTTCCAGATGCCAAAATATATTCATAGACCAAGGCATCCATGATTTTAGAGGTCCATCTACATCCTAGCCCAAAGAAATCAAGCCCAGGCGCCAAGCCCAAGCCCCTAAGAAGCAAGATACCAGGGAATATTCCTGCTACCTGGCTACCAGGCCACCCTAGCTTCCAGAGGCCCAAACCCATGCACCTGGGCCCCTTTGGGCCGGCCCCTTGCAGCTTTTAGAAGCCCAACACGCCCCCCTAGGCATCCTTGGAGTGTTGGCCAAGTCAAGAGAAATTTTATGGATTTTTTCTACCTAATGTTTCCTTATTTTCTAGCTATGGTTTGAGAGGGAAAAGGATTCTCATGTAAAGACTAATGTGCCCTTACTTGGAGCCCAAGGTTAAGGGTCTATTTAAGGGACCCTAGCCTCTTGTATGCAGGGTGAATTTTGATGAATGAAAACCTTGAGTTCTTCTATTGAGTTGTGTGATACCCTGCTATGTGCATAAAGGGGTTTGCCAGAGTTTTTCTTCCCAGTGCGGCAATCATCTTCCTGCTGCCAACAAGCATCTCAGATCCCTGGACGCCCACTCCAAAAGAAGCCTTCCCTTACTATTTTTCCTTTGTTTTCTAGTTTCTTTGTGAGTTTTCTAACCCCTGACAGGTCGTTTACAGGTCCCCGAGTTCCTACGAATCCAACGACTCCAACCAAGCCTCAATCGGATCACCGAGCAGAAAGCCGGGTATCCGCGGGTCTTTGGCTCGGTTTTCCAGGCCACATCAGTCGAGGAACGAGAGACCCTTTGCTGCAATCTTCACAAACGTTGTCAGGTACACCCCCTCTACCTCCAGTAGTTTTATTGTAGGAGAACTTGCCTTAACCGAGGCTTCTCAGCCCCGGCGATCCTTCTTTTCTACTTTTCTAGGTCCTAATCTGCATGCTGATCTTCTAAAATTCATGTAAAATTTCTTACAACTTATTTTAATCTAAAATTTAGGAATTAATCACTCAACCCCACATATAAAACATAAAAAAAAAATTGCATTCATATTAGTCCCCCATCATTTGGTATCAGAGCTTAGATTAGGGCTTGTTTTCTGCAATTTTTCAGTCCATATATACTCTCTTTTTTTAATTATTTCTTCCTGATAAAAACTCCAAAAATTCTAAAATTTATTTTTCTGGATTCACCATAATTTAAAATAATTTTAAGAATTTTCTCAGATTTTATTATGGCCTGTGAGTTTTCTGCAAGCCAAAATACAGCATGCAAATTTTCTGCTCTATTTTTTTCAGCAAGACAAGTTTGGATGTTTTAGGGTTTTGTTTAGCATCTTTTGCATATCTTTTAATTTTAGTATATTTCTTGCACATTTGGCTATGATTTGCAAGTTTTCTTCTATTTAAAAAATATATAAAAAAAATTATATATTCTCCAAGAATACCAAAAACATCTAAACCCTAATTTGCATCCTCATTTGCCTGCCATCATTGCATAATTTACTTTTAAGGGCACTATTGCTATATCAGATGGGGGGAGGATTTGATCACCTCTCCTTAGCCAAAAACCACATCCTTTGCATTCGGTCCCAAGCCTTAACCTAAAATTAACTAGACTTAATTTGCCCTAGTGGGCTAGGGACACCAACTGGTCGGGTCCGGGCTAGTGTTAGATCACTGTGTCAAGTTAACCTGTGTGTGCCTTGTGCCCAGTGTCTAGAACGGTGGTTTAGGGATTCAATCCCGAAGGGCTTGTGTGCTGGTCTGCCTACCTGGCCAATCTCTGATTGGTGTCTAGGATTGGCAATCAGGGACCTAACACTCCCTTTACACCTGCCTGGCTGAGTACAGGGTTACTATAGGCTAGTTTGCCACCCTGATTGAGCATCTAGTTTGGACTCTAGGTCTAGTCAGCTATAGTCGGTCTGATCGAGTTTTGGATGAGCACCAGATCAGGAGTTTCATATCAACCACCTCCTTCACAAATGTCTGAACCCATGGAAAATTTACAAGCCCAAATAAAAGCTCTAGCTGATCAAATGGCCCAGATGGCTACCTAGATAACTACCTAGATGGCTACCCAGATGACCCAGTTAACTCAGTCTCGTATTCAAACCAATGATATAATTAACCATCTTGCCAATAGGTTTGATCAGTTAAAAGTCCGGGTAGGGATCCCAAGAAAAACCCATGGGTCACAGTCTGAGCCAGATCCTGATTCCCCTCAACCTAGGAGGACCCCAAACCCTGATCTATACCATGAGGTCGAACCTAGGAGAGCCCCTTATCCTGACCCATACTACAATCCTCAACCTATGAGGACCCCAAACCCTGATCCATACCTTGAGGCTGAACCTAGGAGAGCCCATCATCCTGACCCAATCTCTAAGGTTAGTCCTAGAATACCCAATCAGGATTTTGTAGACCAGGAAGATAGATCCTATTTACCCACATCCTCTAAGCCTAGTATACCCACAACCTATAGATCTTATGACTCCAAATCCTATGAACTTAGAACCTATGAATCCAGAACCTATGAACCTAGATCCTATGACTCTAGATCCCATGATCATAAATCCTATGCACCCACATCCTATAAGCCTAGTAGACCCAACACCCAATATTCTGACACATATAGGGAGTCCAACCCTAGGAGAACCCAATATTCTGACCCATATAGGGAATCCAACCCTAGGAGAACCCAATATTCTAACCCATATAGGGAGTCCAACCCTAGGAGAACCCAATATCTTGACCCATATAGGGAGCCCAACCTTAGGAGGACTCCATACCATGATCCATCCTTAGAACCTGACCATAGAGCTGAACCAAAATCCTATGACCCCAGATCCTATAATCCCTTGACCCATAGATCTGCACCCTTGTCCTATGAGCCTAGGGAGCCCATAACCCCTAGGTATCAATCTAGTACTAGTCATGCTTCCCCTAGTCAACTTGAATCCCATAGGATTAGTATCCCTAAATATGAGCCCAGTAATGAGCCACTACCCTTTAGGCAACCTGAACCTACTAGGATTAGTGTCCAAAATCAGAAACCAGGACCTAGCCAATTTTCCCCTAGCCGACCTTCTCCAACCATTCCTGAGATTGACAAGGCTTACATTAACACGAAAGTGTATGAAGCTGATGCAAGCCTAGTGGATGAGTATGAAGGAGAAGAGGAGACACCTTTAGTAGACCTAGAATTAGCTGACCCAGTAGATACCCAGGTAAAAACCAACCCAGAGCTAGTTGGCCTTGACTACATCAAACCTAAAGCTATAATGGAAGAACAAATAGAGGAAGAGAACCTAGGTACTGCTACTAGAGCCTTACCTGAGGAAACCATAGAGGAGAGCCAAATTATAGAGTCTAGTCCTAAAATACAAGAACCAGAAGAATTTATTAAGGACTTGATCTCCTTGAATCAGTACCTTCAGGATGAGCCTCCTCCTATAGTTTCCATTAAGGACCTCTTCCTTGAGATTAGTAACCCATCCTTCCATTATGCAAACCCCATAGATATACCGTAACCTCGTAGGGTTAGCCTCATTAGTCTAGGATTAGTCCCTGACATGCCTTCTTTTATCGAACTTTATCCAACTAACCTTGAACCTTTTTCCCTACCCTACCAAACTACTTCTGAACCCACTTCCTATTTTCTGCCCTCTCCTGACACCTCCAGCATTTCTAGGATCATTAGATTGCATTTAGCTGAGATTAGCATACTACATGCATTCATCACGCATGTTAGGTTTGCATCTTACTTCTGGCATACTCTTTGGAATTTGCTAGGAGTTCACTATAAATTTTCATGTGCATGTCAAGCTAGGATCAAACCTAGAGAACCTATAATCTATTAGGTTTAGATCCAAAGAGTTCAATAAAATTTTCTTCGATAGGAATGCATAGTCGAGTCTTTAGGTGTCAGTATGAGTCCTTTGCATCATCTTGTTAGGAGTCTGCATGTGCCCAGCATGTTCACCACCTGCACTAATTTTGAAACAACTGGCTAATTCCCGAAGATGGATTAAAGAATTTGATGTAGTGGATTCTATCTTGGTTAGGCTTAGGCCTAAAAGAAGCTTCATGCTCGCAGAGCTGAACCTTTTAAAGTGATAGAGAAGGTTAGATCAAATGCCTAGGTGTTAGAATTGCCTTCGGATTTGGGCATTAGTTCTACCTTCAATATTACAGACCTGGTTGAGTATAGAGAACCGGCAGCGATAACTAGTGAGGCCTTTGGACCTATTCCTTTTCATTGTGAGTGACCCTAACCTAGAGTGTCCACAAACAAATTTAGCCTGAGAGAGGAGAACGGATCGAGCATATCCTGGATGATCAAGCCATCACAACCCAGGGCCATGACTATCAACGGTTCCTGGTTCGATGGCAAGGCCGGCTAGAGTCGGACGATTCATGGATTTCTCGAGAGGACTTGCAACGCCTCAACCCAGACCTTCTCAAGAGATATGTGAGCCAGTCTGACCTTCACTCGACAGGGTCGAATTCCTCCCACCCCGGGAGAATTGGTGGGGACACCTGAGGCACCAGAATAAGACAGAGGCTTTTCAACCCTCTGTAAATTGATCAATAATTTATGAGTCCATCTGTAATAAGGGCTTAGCTCATCTGAGTCCATTTTAGTTGTTATTTGAGTTTTTTGAGTTATTATTTCAGTTCAGTACTAGTCAACTCATGTTGAGCTAGTTTAATCCAATGCTGGTTAGCACATGTTGAGCTAATTTTATTTTTTTTGAGTCCTATCCAAGCATACTGAAGACTCAAGACCACATCATACAAGTAAAGACCAAGTCCAACCAGATTGAAGACATGGAAGTTTAGCCCAAGTACAACCCAGCTTGAAGATTTGAAGACCCCAGGAGGAAAATCAGAAACCCTGATTCCTTGCAGATGCCCTCCAGATGCCCAGATTTCCTTCTAGATGCCAAAATATATTCATAAACCAAGGCATCCATGATTTTAGAGGTCCATCTGCATCCTAGCCCAAAGAAATCAAGCCCAGGCGCCAAGCCCAAGCCCCTAAGAAGCAAGATACTAGGGAATATTCCTGCTACCTGGCAACCAGGCCACCCCAGCTTCCAGAGGCCCAAACCCATGCACCCGGGCCCCTTTGGGCTGGCCCCTTGCTGCTCTTAGAAGCCCAACACGCCCCCCTAGGTGTTCTTGGAGTGTTGCCCAAGTCAAGAGAAATTTTAGGAATTTTTTCTACCTAATGATTCTTTATTTTCTAGCTAGGTTTTGAGAGGGAAAAGGATTCTCATGTAAAGACTAATGTTTCCTTACTTGGAGCCCAAGGTTAAGGATCTATTTAAGGGACCCTAGCCTCTTGTATGAAGGGAGAATTTTGATGAATGAAAACCTTGAGTTCTTCTATTGAGTTGTGTGATACCCTGCTGTGTGCATAAAGGGGTTTGCGAGAGTTTTTCTTCCCAGTGCTGCAATCATCTTCCTGCTGCCAACAAGCATCTCAGATCCCTGGACGCCCACTCCAAAAGAAGCCTTCCCTTGCTATTTTTCCTTTGTTTTCTTGTTCCTTTGTGAGTTTTCTAACCCCTGATAGGTCGTTTACAGGTCCCCGAGTTCCTACGAATCCAACAACTCCAGCCAAGCCTCAATCGGATCACCGAGCAGAAAGTCGGGTATCCGCGGGTCTTTAGCTCGGTTTTTCAGGCCGCATCCATCGAGGAACAATAGACCCTTTACTGCGATCTTCACAGATATTGTCAGGTACACCCCTTCTACCTCCAGTAGTTTTATTGTAGGAGAACTTGCCCTAATCGAGGCTTCTCAGCCCCGGCGATCCTTCTTTTCTACTTTTCTAGGTCCTAATCTGCATGCTGATCTTCTAAAATTCATGTAAAATTCCCTACAACTTATTTTAATTTGAAATTTGGGAATTAATCACTCAACCCCACATATAAAACATACAAAAAAAATTTCATGCATATTAGTCCCCCATCAATCCATGAGTCTTCAAAATCAGGACATCCTTGCTAATGAACCAAGTAGCATTGACAGTCCTTGTTTCGAGTAGTGATAATCTTATCATCTAGGATTCGCTCAATCCTATCTCCACTTTTGGAAATATGGCTGGTGGACACTCAAGGGTTGGCTCACTCTTAAAGATAGAATCAGGCCTGAATGGCTCACCAGGTATCATTGTTTGTTCCTTGTACTCTACTAGATTTGAAATATTGAAAGTGGAACTGATACCAAAGTCGGATGGTGAATCTAGTACATAAGCATTTGGTCCAATCTTCTTTATTACTTTGAAAGGACATGCACCATGAGCATGTAATTTTTTAATAGTTCCTGATGAGAACTATTCAGGTTTGAGCCTAATCATGACATAGTCTCCTTCCTAAAATTCTTTGGTTTTTTTACGGTAGTTAATCATGTGCTTATAAATTTCATTGCTCAAATGGATTTTCTTGCTAATCATGCTATGCATATGACTCTTGCAGTCATGGATACTTATGCATGGAAAGGTCAAATAACCTCAGATGACAAAAGACAAACATAGATGACACTAAATGGCAAAAGACAAATATAAATGACTTCAAATGACAAAACACAAATGACACCAAAAATAAAACAAGCTCAAATGGACTTTATTATATATGGACTAAACTTTATTGTTGGGCTAAGAAATAAAAGTTCCTAATTTCTAATATTCTCCTAAATGACTTTGAAGACTCGGCACACAACTTCAGGTAAGTGGCAGTGAATCTTAATTTGGTGCCTTATAAATGTCATAATATCTTCCAAAAGTAACAGTTGAATATTACTAGGACTAGATCAATGGTATGGTGGATGTCCCAGCTTGATAATCCTTTAACAGTTCCACAATTTCTTGTGGTTGATCCTTTGGAATTGGTTCCAGGTTTTCTCTGATGCACAATACCCCATTAGGTGATCCTTCATTAATCTCTAGATCTAAATTCTCAACATTGATTAATTCAGGGTCCTCTATCATCTTCTCAAATTGCTCTTCAAGGTTTTGTCCCTGGACTTCATTTTCTTCAAGTTAATTATTCTCGTTGTTGATTTTTTTTAACTGGTTAATTATTTTATCCTCAAGCAATTATTTTTGTTAATCCATCCATAAGGTTAGACCCAGCTTCATAAACTTCTTCCTTAAGTTCTCCAACTGGTTTAGGGTCTTCTCTTTCTAGCCCTTCATTGGACAAGATTTTGATTCTATTTTGTCTTTAAATTTTTCAATAGGTTCAGGTGATTTTTTTCTCTAATTTTTCAGTGGGCTTAGTCTCTTCTTTATCTTCTTTATATTCATTTATGAGACTAGATTCAGCTTCATATATTTCTACTTTTGGCTCTTTAATGGGTTCAAGAATTTCTTCCTTACAAACTACTGGGATAATAGTAGTTGGTTTGTTTGAAGGAATCTGACAAGAACTAGGACTATGTCCAGATGTATTATTCCTGTTGGACTTAGGTCAACTAATCAAGAGTACCTTTTGATATGTATCAAATTTCCTAGCAATTTGATAAGCTTCTTTTAGGTAGTGAATTTTTCATTGAAACAATTCCCACTGGATGTCCTTACGTAGACCAGCTCAAAATCTAGATATGATCATTACCTCAGATTTCGATGTGCTACATCTCCCGATAAACTCATTGAATTTAGCAATATACTTAGATACAGTTGCATCATCTTGTCTCAATCTGTACCACTGGTCTAAAAGTCTTTGCTCATAATATCTACCTAGGTACTTTTCCTTTAGTTTACTCTTCATATCTCACCAAGAAATTATTTTATCCCCACTATAATAACTTTTATGCTCAACTTCTCCGTAATATGTTTTAGCATGTCAGACTAACTTTAATTTGGCAAATTGACACTTTCTTACTTCTGACATTTCATCAAACTCAAAGTATTGATCCATTTTCTTCTCCCAATCGACATACACTTCATGATCTAAATTTCCATCGAAAGTATGTGCATAGGGTCGATTGCTCCTAAAAACTCTCTCCTCCTGATCTACAAAGTCTTGGCAGGGGTATCTAGGATTATACTCATAGGTGAGATCATGACATTGGGCTCTTGGACCAAGGGGAGGTGGACTTGGTGATTTGGGCTTAGTATGGTTCTCAATTTGATTATCCATTTATCCTAACGCTTTGTTCACTGACCCTAATTATTTAGTTAGGGTATCAAACTTTTCAGTCATGGTCCTCATAAAGAAATCAAGATTAGGGTCCATGGGTAAACCAGACTGAGTGTAGTACTGTTGGTCTAAAGCTCTTGACCTAATAGACAAGCAATACAAACCTAGCTTCTAGGGTACCTAGACTTAGAAGTTCAAGATACAGGATTTAACTAGGTACTAATTAAGGATGCAATTATCCTTTCCACTAGCTAGGTAAGAGGTAGGAATGCGGGAGGCCCCCCTCGCTCTCACGAGGACCCAATTAAAGAAATGCAAGTCCGCTTAAGGCATTTTCCGTTGGACCTCTAGCCTTAGACTCCAATTTCTAAGGAGCAAGTACAAACTCAAATAGCACTTTGCCACATCTAGCACTTGAACCTGACTTGTGGGTGTCCATAGTTTAGGTTCATACTCAATTTTAATTAAGATTAGGTCAATGCATAACGATGGATGGTTGTTTTTGACGAAGGAAAGGTTATTACCTCCTTCTCTTATGTTATATTGAATGCCCTAAAAATGATTTTGAAATGGATGCACAAACTGAAGGTGAAAACATTCAACCACGCTGGGTAGAAAAAATGCATTTTAAAATAATTTTAAAAAACATGCACAGCAAAAGGCTCGGTAGATAGATCAAGATGATCTATCGATCTGCCCACGACATGATCTAGTATAATAATCTAGCATGCAAGGAAACATTAACAACAAGAAAGAAACAAAGATATAAAAGTAAATTACCATTATACCTCTGAAAATACTATGAAAAGGAGGAAGGCACCTCAGCCACACACATGTCTGGCCTTTATAGGTAACCCACACCAGGGCTCGACATTGATCAACTCCCTTGGAGTGCTATCTCTTCGGGGTCCTTCGGGCCGATCTTCTTCTTCCGGGAAGACAAGGAGGAGAGGTGGAACCCTTTCTAAGAAACTCTCTTCCCAAGACCTAGCTTGAATGCTAGGTTTCTCACACACAATCCAAAGTCCTCACAAAACCCCTCTTCTTCTTCTAGTTCTTCTAACCTCCTGCAGCCTCTAAAATGACCTTCATTTATAGGGGTAGCCATGAGAGGGAGAAAGAAAAAGGAAGAGTGATTGGGGGAGAAGGTCAAGGGGCATACCAAATGGGTCCAAGCAAATGAAGGTAAGTATGACTATCATACCAAGAAAGCTTGGAGCCAAAAATGCCTAAAAACCAAAATTAGAATTCAAAATTCAAAGTCAAAACATTCCAGAAATTCTTTTCAGAAAATCTGCTCATCATAACAAGTGTCGACACTTACAAAATACCAAGTGTCGACACTTCCTAAGTGTTGACTCAAGCAAGTGTCGACACTTTGAACATGGTCAATCTTATTGACCTTCGGTGATGTCAAACGATTCTCAATCGTCGATCAACCTTAAGATCAGATAGAAATCCCTATGGTGTGTGACCCCATGGGTTCGAACACTAAGCCGGTAGCACTAGAACACTTCCACTACCAGTCAAAGTCCTCATCCAGCAATGATACCCAACATCTAGATAGGTCGAAGATGCAAAGCACCTCATAAGAACCTCTGGTATATGGTTACCGTATAATTCATCCCATTGACCTCATAATGCTCAGGATGACCTAGGGTTCGACTGCCAACCCTAATTTGGTTTATCCAGATCATGTCTCAACTTTACAAGTTCTGTGACTCCTCATAAGAACTACCCTAGCTAAGGATTTGCTAAATTGAGACATAGTGAGTCATTCACTCCAAACTATTTGGAGGGGTCAATTCCATCTTGATCCATCACTGCTTCACAAGTACTTGACTGCACCGAGAAACCTTCCATCACTGGTTTAGAAATTCAGGTAGTTTGGCATCAAAGTATAGTGAGTTGCTTGCAAGCTACCATGGTGATCTCAATTCTGAGGTAGTGCAGGCACCAGACTCAGAAGAAGACTTCAGGGCTCCATCTGGATCTCTGATTGACCTTGCCCAAAGAATTAGGATTTTCTGGTTTTGTAATAAATGTTGACTTGGTCAACTCAATTTTAGTCTTGAGTTTGTATTTCCCTGCAATTTAAATTTTGTTGAGTCATGTTGACTCAGTACAAGTCCTAGTAGTGGTCTAGGTCTTCTCCAGGTTGGTGCCACTTTTTTTTAATCAAGTCAAGGTCTAGGGTGCCACATTTTTTCTCCCAGGCCCAAGCAAGTGGGCACCACACTCCCAGCCACATGCCGAGTCCAGGAGGCGCCACATCTCCATCCAGTGTGCCTTGGTCCCCACACTACAAGAAAGCAGGTCCCTTCTTTCATGCGTCACTTAAGGAGAGATCAATCTAGGATCCTCAATCCAAGGAGGCGCCCAAAATAATTCCATAAGAGCCAAGCTATGAAAAGAAAGGAGCAAGACTTGGGGAGCAAGACTAGGAGGCGCCCAAATACTTCCAAATAAAACCAAGCATGGAAGGAAAATATTTGTCTTGAAGAGCAAGGCTAGGAGGTGCCATCTTCTTGCCATTTGGAGCCACCATTCAACACTTAAGGAAGCTTTTGGCCGGCCATATGAGGAGGATTTGATTCTACACACCTAATTTGAAGATCCATCCTATTAGTCCAACATGGGAAGATGTAAAAACCTGATTTCTTGTAAAGGCCTATAAAATAGACCCCTCTTGTAAGTTTTTAAAAACACTGATGAATGAAATCAATTTCTGTGTGAGCAACTTTGTGTCTCTCTCTTCCACACTTGTATTCAGATGTTGAGCTCCGTGAGGGAGTAAATCCAGGTTCCCTAGGAACCTTGAGGAGGTGTGAGATCTCCAACCCCAAAACCCTACCAAAACCCTAGGTTAGCCACTTCAATTCCAAACCCTAGCTGCCCATCATCTCTTCATTCCACTAATCAACCAAACCCTAATCTACCTCATCATCTCACGGCCCCTCTCTTCCAAGTAGAGGCTGACCACCAGCATCCAGGTCCAGATCAGCTACTTCGAATACAGAGCAAATCCCAGAGGAAGTCAGATCAGCATCATGGAGAATCAGGATTTCAGCAACATCAATTTTCAAGTTCTTCTTATCTGGTAAATCCTTTCTTTGAGTATCTGGTTCCTTAACTTGTTCTTCTTCTTTCCCATATCCTGAGTTCAGGAGAAGCCAACTCTGCCAAAGGACCAGTATTGGAGGATCCATTGCGAAGATATCCAAATCCGATGATCCAACAATCTGCTCGAGAGAGTCCTTCCACCAAACTCTGTGATGTTCACTGCCTGGTACATAACCCTTCCCTTCTCTTTAGTTCTATCCTGTTGAAAGTTCAGAGCGAAATCCTAGGTCTGGAAGTTTCTCAACCCCCAGTGATCCTTTACTTCTGAACTACTCTGATAATCTAGTTTCTTTGAATTGTGCTTTCAATTATTATATAGTTTATTTCAATTTAGTTTAACTTTCCTTTGAGTCTAAGCCAACTTCTAAATATATATAAAAAAAAAAGAATTAGTCTTAATTTATTTCTGCATCACATCATCTTTTTTGTTCTGCATCATTTTTGGTATCAGAGCCCTGTCTAGGGTTTCTGACTTGCTTGCATGTTTTGAGTGTCTCTCTTTTTTACTTTGTCTGCTCGAAGTAGACTCCCCAGGACATCTGGTCCTAGGAACGAAGCAAGGTGCAAGCCTCCTCTTCCCATTCCATGGGGTGTTCCTAGGGCATGTAGGGGATCTGCTGGGTTACAACTTCGTAGCAGGAATTGTAAACAGGGGAAGCATTCTATTTTTAGTCTGTAACTATCCTGTTTCATGAATTGTTTCTTATCGTAAGTAACTCCAAATTGCATGATTTTTATTTTGTTGGAACTAGTATAATTGATTCTATTTTATATAATTTTACTATAATTTTTTGGTTTTTGTAAAATTTCTGAGAGTTAAATTACAGCAATTCTGTTTCTGTGTTTCTGCAATTCAATTTTTTTTTTTTTGAGTGATCATCTCCTAATTCATCTTAAGGGAAATTGAGCATCTAAGATAAGAGGAGGAGTTGATAACCTCTCCTTAGCCCAAAACCACCACCTATTCATTCGATCCTAAGCCTAATTTTAAAATTTATTAGACTTAATTTGCCCTAGTGGGCTAGGAACACCAACTGGCCAGGTCCAGCCTAGGGTTTAGTCAGTCTGTCTGGTTACTCTGTGTGTGGTTTGTACTCAGTGTCTAGAACGGTGATTCAGGGACTACGTCCCGAAGGGCTTGTGTGCTGGTCCGCCTACCTGGTCAATCACTGATTGGTGTCTAGGATTGGCAATTTGGGACCTAACACTCCCCTTACACCTGCCTGGCTGAGTCCCGAGTTACTACAGGCTAGCTTGCCACTCTGATTGGGCATCTAGTTTGGGCTCTAGGTCTAGTTAGCCCGTAGTCGTTTCAATCGAGTCTCATTTGGTGTGTTTGCTTGCATCATCATTTCCACCCGGAATGGAGTACCCTACCAACCTGGTCAAATCCAACCTGATTTCGAGGCCATGGTTAGAACTCTTACCGAAAGTATGAACAAATTGAGTCAGGATATGACTGCTACTGTTGCCCAGTTTAAGGAATAAGTCCATGAGGATCTTACCCAGCTTAGGGATCGAGTCCAAGTACTTGAGGAACCTAGGCATCAGAATTGGACTCTTGACCTAGATTTTAATGTGCCTCAACCTCACCCACACCAGTAGCCTAGAAGACCTTTATACAGAGATCCTGAACCTAATCATAGGAGGCCTGACCCAAAGCCTGAAGATAGAGATGATAGGTTCATCCGGAACATCAAATTAGATGCACCCACTTTTGATGGTAGCTTAAACCCTAAGGTGTATTCTGATTGGGAGGGTGAGATGGACCAGTACTTAGAGTGGTATGCCATGTCTGAGGAAAGGAAGTTCAAGTTTGCCAAGATGAAGTTAGTGCGTCAAGCTAGGTTATACTGGGGGAACATTGAGCTAAGCACTAGGAGACGAAATGTTGAGCCCATAACTACTTGGCAGGGTATGAAAGAGAAGCTTAGAGATAAGTACCTACCTATTTCATACAAGCAGAATCTGTTAGACCAATGGCAAACCTTGAAACAAGGGAACCGATCTGTCTCAGACTACATAACCACCTTTGATGAGTACTTGATGAGATGTGATGTGAGTGAAGCCCATGAGGTCACTTTGTCTAGGTTTAGGGCTAGACTTAGGGAAGACATTAAGAGGGAGTTGTTTCTGAGAGAGGTCACTGACCTAGACCAATCCTATCAGATTGCACTGAACACTGAGAAATTTCAGAGAGGACCTATACCATCTAGGGTTAGTGCCCCAATCCCAAGAAATGAACCTAGCCAAGTTACCCCTAGCAAACCTATTCAGGGCATTCCCACCCCTCGGCCCATGGACAAAGGTAAGGCACCTGACACCCAGAGAACCCCTAGTTCTAGTATCACCTGTTTTAAGTACCAGAAACCTGGTCATATCTCCAGCCAGTGTACAGCCATATCCTGTTTTAAGTGCCATAGGGTAGGTCATGTTTCTAGCCAATGCCCTCGTAGATCCCTTTACATAGAAGAGGGAGAGGAAGAGAATTCCAGGCCCAATGAAGAATTTGAAGAAGAAGTTTATGAGGCCGGAATGAACTTGGTTGATGAGTATGAAGGAGAGGAGGAACCCACAGAGTCTGACCAGTTAGGGGTTGTGAGATGCATCCTATCCCAGAGTAGAGTTCAGGAGGATTGGCGTAGGACTAACATCCTACAGACTTTCCTTAAATTAGGGGATAAGGTATGTAAGATCATCATAGATAGTGGGAGCTGTGTGAATGCCATTTCTGCTAGCACTGTCAAAATGTTAGGCTTAACCCCAATCCCCCAACCCAACCCCTATAAGGTTTCTTGGGTTGACTCTACCTTTATACCCATCCAATCTAGATGTCAGGTACAAATCCAAATGCAATCCTATCAAGAGAAGATTTGGTGTGATGTCTTGCCCATGGGGGTGAGCAGTATAATTCTTGGGAGACCTTGGTTATATGATCATGATGCCACCCTCTTAGGAAAATCCAATACCTGTGTCTTTAGTTTTAATGGAAAAAAGATCACAATCCATTCAGTCCCTCCTAAGGACAAGGTAGCTAAAGGACCCAATAAGGTCAAAGAGATGAAGACTGGAGTGAACCTAATTAGTGCTAAGGATCTAGAACAAGAAATTCATAGTGGTTCACCCATTTGGATGTTGACTGCTAGGGAACTTAGGACTCCTACACCCTCAGAGCCTCCTTAGGAAGTTAGGCCTTTGTTAGAAGAATTTGAGGATGTTTTTCTCGAGGATCTGCCAGATCACCTTCCACCTCTTAGAGATATCCAGCATTCCATAGATTTAATCCCAGGAGCTACTTTACCCAACTTGCCCCATTATAGGATGAATCCATCTGAGCATAAGGAACTGCAAAAGCAGGTTGGAGAATTGTTGAGGAAGGGGTTCATTAGAGAGAGTCTTAGCCCTTGTGCAGTCCCTGCACTACTGACCCCAAAGAAGGATGGCACGTGGAGGATATGTGTTGATAGTCATGCCATCAACAAAATCACAATCAAGTATAGGTTCCCCATCCCTAGACTAGATAACATGCTAGATATGATGGCCAGTGCAATGATTTTTTCCAAAATTGATCTCAAGAGCGACTATCATCAGGTTAGGATTAGACCAAGGGATGAGTGGAAAACTGCTTTCAAAACTAAGGATGGTCTCTACGAATGGGTTGTTATGCCTTTTGGGTTGTCCAATGCCCCTAGTACTTTCATGAGGATTATGACCTAGGTGCTTAGAGCTTTCATAGGGAAGTTTGTAGTGTCTATTTTGATGACATCCTGATCTATAGTAAGACCCCTGCAGACCACCTAGGCCACCTTAGACAAGTCTGCCATGTTTTGAGGAATGATAGTCTCTACGGTAATCTCAAGAAGTGTGAATTCATGACCAGTAAAGTTATCTTCCTTGGTTTTGTAGTAACCCCTGACAGCATGGCTGCCGATCTAGAGAAGATTAGGTCCATAGTAGAATGGCCAGAGCCGACCAATGTGCATGAAGTCAGAAGTTTCCACGGCTTGGCTACCTTCTATAGACGATTCATCAAGGGGTTTAGTACTGTAGTTGCTCCTATCACAGACTGTATTAGGAAGGGAGAATTTCAGTGGACTAAAGCAGCCCATAAAGCCTTCCTAGATCATAAGGATAGGATGACCCAGGCACCCATTTTGAGGTTACCCGACTATTCTAAAGTATTTGAGGTTGCCTGTGATGCTTCAGGAGTAGGTATAGGTGGAGTCCTAAGCCAAGAGAATCATCCCATGACATTCTTTAGTGAAAAACTTAATGATGCTAAGCTTAGGTATACAACCAATGATAAAGAATTTTATGCGGTAGTGCAAGCTTTGCGTTACTGGAGACATTATTTGCTACCGCAGGAATTTGTGCTATTTTTGGACCATGAGGCTCTTAGATTCTTGAATTCTCAGAAGAAGCTTAACCCTAGGCATGCTAAGTGGGTAGAGTATATCCAGTCCTATACTTTTGTTTTGAAACATAAGGCTGGGACTGAAAATAAGGTAGCTGATGCCCTTAGTCGTCGATCTTTGTTATTGAATTCTGTTAGGGCTGAAGTCATAGGGTTTGAGCAGATCAAAGAGGAATATGAGTCGTGTCCGGATTTTAAGACTGTGTACCAAGATCTAGCTCAAGGACCATCTAGTGATCATAAGGATTATACCCTTTTTGATGGCTTTCTGTTCTTTAAGAATAGGCTTTGCATCCCTAGAACTTCTCTTAGGGAATTTTTGATTTGGGAAATTCATGCTGGAGGTCTAGCTGGACATTTTGGAAAGACAAGACCACCCTGGCTATTGAAGACCACTTTTTCTGGCCTAGCTTAAAAAGAGATGTAGCACACATTGTGGCTAGGTGTCGGACCTGCGCTGTTGCCAAGCAGCGAAAATAGAACACCGGCCTTTATACCACACTCCCTATCCCAGATCGTCCTTGGCAAGATGTGAGTATGGACTTTGTGTTAGGTTTGCCTAAGACCAAGAGGAGGCATGACTCTATCTGTGTCGTAGTCGATCGATTTTCTAAGATGGCCCATTTCTTGCCTTGTTCCTAGACTTTTGATGCGTCTAAGGTAGCCACCCTGTTCTTTAATGAGATAGTTCGACTCCATGGCCTACCTAAGACAATTGTTTCAGATAGGGATGTCCGGTTCACCAGCTATTTTTGGAAAACCCTTTGGCATAAGTTAAGGACAAAACTTAAGTTTTCAACTGCCTATCATCCCCAAACTGATGGCCAAACCAAAGTAGTGAACCATAGCTTAGGCAATCTGTTAAGGTGTCTTGTTGGTGAAAACATTTGGAATTGGGATTTGTACTTACCTAGGGCTGAATTTGCATACAATGACTCGATCAATAGGTCTACAGGTAAGCGTCCATTTGAAATTATGCATGGTTACAAACCTCACACACCTCTTGACCTAGCTCCTTTACCAGTCCACACACGAGTCTCAGAGTCTGCTGAAGTTTTTGCACAGCATATAAAAGACTTGCATAAAGAAATTCATGCCAAAATAAATTTAAGTAATGAAACTTATAAGAAGTTGGCTGATTCTCAAAGGCGAGTCAAAACTTTTGTTGAGGGAGACTATGTAATGATTAGGTTAAGGCCTGAACGGTTTTCTCCTGGACCCGTTAGAAAGTTACATGCTAGAGGAGCTGGACCATTTAGAGTGGTGAAGAGAGTAGGGTCCAATGCCTATGTGCTCGAGTTGCCTTCAGAACTAGGCATTAGCTCCACTTTCAACATTACAGACCTAGTAGAGTATAGAGAGCCAGCTGTGATTCCCAGTGAGCCTTTTGAGCCTAATCCTGCTCTTGAGAGTGAACCCAACCCTGTGTGTCCACCAACAAACTAGCCTGTGAGGAAAGAGCAGATTGAAAAGATCCTGGATGTTCAGGTTATCTCTACTCATAATCGAGGATACCAAAGATACCTAGTCCGTTGGCAAGGAAGGCCAGATTCTGATGACTCCTGGATCTCCCGAGAAGAATTACAAGAATTGGACCCAGACCTCTTGGAGAGATACCAGAGCCAACTTGATCCATACTCGACAGGGTCGAGTTCCTCCCACCCCTGGAGAATTAATGCGGGCACCAGACTCAGAAGAAGACTTCAGGGCTCCATCTGGATCTCTGATTGACCTTGCCCGAAAAATTAGGGTTTTCTAGTTTTGTAATAAGGGTTGACTTGGTCAACTCAATTTTAGTCTTGAGTCTATATTTCCCTGCAATTTAAATTTTGTTGAGTCATGTTGACTCAGTATAAGTACTAGTAGTGGTCTAGGTCTTCTCCAGGTTGGTGCCACTTTTTTTTAATCAAGTCAAGGTCTAGGGTGCCACATTTTTTCTCCCAGGCCCAAGCAAGTGGGCGCCACACTCCCAGCCACACGCCAGAGTCCAGGAGGCACCACATCTCCATCCAGTGTGCCTTGGTCCCCACACCACAAGAAAGCAGGTCCCTTCTTTAATGCGCCACTTAAGAAGAGATCAATCTAGGATCCTCAATCCAAGGAGGCGCCCAAAATAATTCCATAAGAGCCAAGCTATGAAAAGAAAGGAGAAAGACTTGGGGAGCAAGACTAGGAGGCACCCAAATACTTCAAAATAAAACCAAGCATGGAAGGAAAATATTTGTCTTGAAGAGCAAGGCTAGGAGGCGCCATCTTCTTGCCATTTGGAGCCACCAATCAACACTTAATGAAGCTTTTGGCTGGCCATATGAGGAGGATTTGATTTTACATACCTAATTTGAAGATCCATCCTATTAGTCCCACATGAGAAGATGTAAAAACCTGATTTCTTGTAAAGGCCTGTAAAATAGACCCCTCTTGTAAGTTTTTAAAAACACTGATGAATGAAATTAATTTCTGTGTGAGCAACTTTGTGTTTCTCTCTTCCGCACTTGTATTCAGGTGGTGAGCTCTATGAGGGAGTAAATCCGGGTTCCCTAGGAACCTTGAGGAGGTGTGAGATCTCCAACCCCAAAACCCTACCAAAACCCTAGGTTAGCCACTTCAATTCCAAACCCTAGCCGCCCATCATCTCTTCATTCCACCAATCATCCAAACCCTAATCTACCTCATCATCTCACGGCCCCTCTCTTCCAAGTAGAGGCCGACCACCAGCATCCAGGTCCAGATCAGCTACTTCAAATACAAAGCAAATCCCAGAGTAAGTCAGATCAGCATCCTGGAGAATCAGGATTTCAGCAACATCAATTTTCAAGTTCTTCTTATCTGGTAAATCCTTTCTTTGAGTATCTGGTTCCTTAACTTGTTCTTCTTCTTTCCCAGATCCTGAGTTCAGGAGAAGCCAACTCTGCCAAAGGACCAGTATTGGAGGATCCATTACGAAGATATCCGAATTCGAGGATCCAACAATCTACTCGAGAGAGTCCTTCCACCAAACTCTGTGAAGATCACTGCCTGGTACATAACCCTTCCCTTCTCTTTAGTTCTGTCTTATTGAAAGTTCAGAGCGAAACCCTAGGTCTGGGAGTTTCTCAACCTCCAGCGATCCTTTACTTCTGAACTACTCTGATAATCTAGTTTCTTTGAATTGTGCTTTCAATTATTATATAGTTTCTTTCAATTTAGTTTAACTTTTCTTTGAGTCTAAGCCGACTTCTGAAAATATATATAAAAAAAAAAAGGAATTAGTCTTAATTTACTTCTTCCGCATCGCATCATCTCTTTTGTTCTGCATCATGAGGGACACATATATCCATATCCCTTTACGAGCAATCCTTTGGCAGAAGGGAGCTTTGCAGATTGTTACATTCAGTGAGATGTCATACATTTCACTTGCATGTCACACCAGTGTCTCTACATTCATTGGTTAAGAGGACAACCAACAAATATGACATACAACAACCTACACTTGATACATCGCCATCCTATAATAATATATCCTTTGGTTGTAAACCAGTTTAAGAACTACTTAAAATATCCTCTCTATATCAAAACAATATAGTTCTAAGGACTCCATCATATAAGAGTTCATTTTAGAAAAATGCATATATGATGAACAGCCAAAGAATAATTTTATTCATTAAAAACCATATACAGTTACAAGATAGCACAACCATCTACAACCTAGATGATTTGTTTTGGGACACAATTTCCAACAACTCCCACTTGGACTAAAGTCAATCGGTACAGAATCTTATTCACATTTTTGATTTACAAAAGTCGAACTCTTGAATTCCAATGGCTTTAGTGAAGGGGTCAGCCAAGTTTTCTTTTCCATCGATCTTAAGAAGGTCAATGTCAACTCATTCCATGATCTCTCGTACAAGGTGATAGTGCCGCAGAATATGCTTTGTGTAGTGATGAGACTTCGGTTCTTTGGCTTGAGCAATGGCTCTAGTACTGTCACAGTACACTGAAACAAGGCCATCCAGTGAAGGTGCCACTCCAAGCTTGCTAAGGAATTTCCACGACCACAGCTTCTTTTGCTGCATCTGATGCTATAATGTACTCTGCTTCGCATACTGAGTCCACCACAGTAGGTTGCTTGGAACTTTTCCAGCAGATAGCTCCTCTGTTCAGGATAAAGTAAATCCTGACACACTCTTGATATCATCTATATCTCACTAGAAACTAGAGTTGGTATACCCCACAAGATTCAAGTCAGATTCTCCATAAATTGACCATTAGTCCTTAGTATTTCATAAATGCTTAAGGATGGTTTTTTCCACTTTCCAATGAGCTTCACCTGGGTCACAGACTGGTATCTACTCGCTATGCCTAGTGAGTATGCCACGTCTGGTCTAGTACATGTCATGGCATACATGATAGAGCCTACTACCGAAGCATATGAAATTCTACACATATGCTCTCTCTTTAGGAGTTGTTGCACAATTCCTTTTGGAGAGATCAATTCCAGTGCCTATTAAGAGATAGCCCTTCTTGGAATTTTTCATACTGAATCGTTTCAGCACGGTATCGATGTACATAGACTAGAACAGTCCCAGAAGCCTCTTGGATCTATCTTTATAGATCTTCATACCCTGTATGTAAGAGGCTTCACCCAAATCATTCATAGAGAACTGAGATGATAACCATAATTTTATTCCTTGCAGTGCTGGAATGTCATTCTCGATTAAGAGAATGGTGCGGACACCAAAGGCACCAGAATAAGGCAGAGACTTCTCAACCCTCTGTGGATCACTTAATCGACATTCAAGTCTACTGCAATAAAGCTTAGTTGTTTTATTTGAGTCCTGTAATTAGTCAGCTCATGTTGAGTTAGTTCAGTTCAGTATTAGTCAGCTCATGTTGAGCTAATTTTATTTTTTTGAGTCCTATCCAAGCATATCGAAGACTCAAGACCACATCATACAAGTGAAGACCAAGTCCAACCTGATTGAAGACATGGATGTTAAGCCCAAGTCTAACCCAGCTTGAAGACTTGAAGATCTCAAGAGGAGAAAATTAAAAACAAGCACAAATCTGAAGCCTTGAACCGGCCGGAAGGAAATTGGGCCAGCCCAGGCCCAGGAAGAAGATTAGGGTGCCATCCCTTATGGTGACCCTCCTCTTGGTCGGCCACTTATGGTCATCCCCTTGGCCGACCAAGACAAGGAGAGGGAGAGCAATTTGTGTGGGATTTTCTATCTATGTTATCTTGTATTCCTAGTTAGGGTTTAAGAGGGAGGAGTCCTATGTAAAGTCTAAAGTATCATTACTTGGGGCCCAAGGTTAAGGGTCTATTTAAGGGACCCTAGCCTCTTGTATGAAGCTTGATTTTGATATATGAAATAAACCTTGAGTTCTTCTATTGTTTTAAGTGATTACCTTACTGTGTGCATAAAGGGGTTTGAGAGTTCTTCCCGGTGTTTGCAACCATCTTCCTACCACCAACCATCCTTCCAGCCCATCCAAAACTTTCTTTCTTTTGCTATTTTTCTTTGTTTTCTTGAATTCCTCTGAGTTTTCTAACCCCTGATAGGTCGTTTGCAGGTCTCCAAGTTCCTACAAGTCCAACGACTCCAGCCAAGCCTCAATCGGACCACTGAGTAGAAAGTCGGGTATCCACGGGTCTTTGGCTCGGTTTTCCAGGTCGCATCCATCGAGGAACGAGAGATCCCTTCACTGCAATCTTTACCAGGTACTTTAGACGTTGTCAGGTGCACCCCCTCTACCTCCAGTCTTTATATTGTAGGAGAACTTGCCCTAACCGAGGCTTCTCAGCCCTGGCGATCCTTCTTTAGTACTTTTCTAGGTTCTAATCTGCATGCTTGGCATCAAAAAATTCATACAAAATTCCCTACAACTAAGTTTGATCTAAAATTTGAGAGTTAATCACCTAACCCCACATATAAAACATACAAAAAGAATTGCATGCATATTAGTCCCGCATCATTTGGTATCAGAGCTTAGATTAGGGCTTGTTTTCTGTAATTTTTCAGTCCATATATGCTCTATTTTTCAAATTATTTCTCTCTAACCAAAACTTCAAATATTCTAATATTTGGTTTTCTGGATTCATCATAATTCACAGTAATTTTCAAAATTTTTGTAGATTTTATTTCTGCCTTTGAATTTTCTTCAAGCAGAAATACAGCCTGTAAATTGTTAGCTCTATTTTTTTTTCAGCAAGACAAGTTTAGAAGTTTTAGGGTTTTGTTTACCATCTTTTGCATATCTTTTAATTTTAGTATATTTCCTGTATATTAGGCCATAATTTGCAAGTTTTTTTCTATTTATGAAAATACCAAAAAAAAAAATACATATTCTCCAAAAATACCAAAAACATCTAAACCCTAATTTGCATTCTTCATCTGATTGCCATCATTGAATAAACAACTTTTAAGGGCACTCTTGCTATAACAGATAAGGGGAGGAGTTGATAACCTCTCCTTACCCCAAAACCACATCCCTTGCATTCGGTCCCAAGCCTTAACCTAAAATTAACTAGACTTAATTTGCCCTAGTGGGCTAGGGACACCAACTCGTCAGGTCCGGGCTAGTGTTAGATCACTGTGTCAAGATAACCTGTGTTTGCTTTGTGCTCGGTGTCTAGAATGGTGGTTTAGAGATTCAATCCCAAAAGGCTTGTGTGCTGGTCCGCCTACCTAGCCAATCTCTGATTGGTGTCTAAGATTGGCAATTAGGGACCTAACACTCTCCTTACACTTGCTTGGCTGAGTACAGGGTTACTATAGGCTAGCTTGCTACTCTGATTGAGCCCTTAGTTTTGGACTCTAGGTCTAGTCAGCTGTAGTCGGTCTGATCGAGTCTTGCATGAGCACTAGATCAGGGGTTTCATATCACCCACCTCCTTCACAAATGGCTGAATCCATGGACCATTTTGATGCAAAATTTGAAGCCCTTGGAGAAAGGTTAGTCCAAACCCTCAATCATAGGTTTGAGCAAGCAAATGCCTAATTGACCCAGAAGCTTGAACAAAAAGAAGCCTGACTAGGAACCCTAGAGGAGATACGTAGGACCCAGTCTGAGCCTGATCCTAAGTCCCCTCAGCCTAGAAGAACCCCTCGCCATGACCCTTATTATGATCCTGACCCTAGGAGGACCATAAACCCTGAACCATGCCATGAGGTTGAACCTAGGAGAGCCCCTCATCTTGACCCATACTATAATCCTGGACCTAGGAGGACCCCAAACCCTGATCCATACCAAGAGGTTGAACCTATGAGAGCCCCTCAGCCTGACCCATACTATAATCCTGAGCCTAGGAGGACCCTAAACCCTGATCCATATCTTGAGGCTGATCATAGGAGAGGCCATCGTCCTGACCTAATTCCTGAGGTTCGTCCTAGAAGGCCTAATCAGGATCTTGTAGACCAGGAGGATAGATCCTATAGACATGTTAAGCTTGATGCCCTAACTTTTGATGGTTGTCTAGATCCTAAGGTGTACATAGATTGGGAGGGAGAGATGGATCAATATTTTGAGTGGTATGATATGACAGAGGAGCGTAAGTTTAGATTTGCTAAGCTTAAGTTGGTTCGGGAAGCCAGGTTACATTGGGCTAGTGTTGAGAGAACCCTTAGTCTAGGAGGGCGTGATCCTATAACCACCTGGTGAACCATGAAGGGTAAGCTTAGGACAAGATACGTTCTAGCATCATATCATAGTGGATTACTAGATCAATGGCAACGATTTAATCAGGGTAACAAGAGTATAGATGAGTACATCGCAAAATTTGATGAGTATTCCATGCGATGTGATTTGAGGGAGTCTAAGGATGTTGTCTTATCTAGGTTTAGGACTGGACTGAGAGATGACATTAAGAAAAAGCTCTATATGAGAGAGGTTAGGGACCTGGACCATGCTTACCAGATTGCTAGGGATCATGAGCGTTTTCATAGAGGGCCCATTTATCGTAGGCCTGAGCCCACTAGATACCCTGTTCAGTATCCAGGAGCTAGCCAGCCCCATCAGAACCAACCCATGCCCAGCCGACCTAGCCTTAGTCGACCCAGTCCTAGTTAGCCAGGCCTGAATCGACCCTGTCCTAGTCAGCCAGGCCTGAATCGACCCAGTCCTAGTCAGCCAGGCCCGAGTCAACCCCAACCTAGTAATCCTTTGACCCGTAAGGATGATTGAGGAAAATCTATAGAGGTCAATAAGAGTTACACTCCCCAGAAGACCTGTTTTAGATGTAATAAGCCATGCCACTTTATGAGCCAATGTCCAGTTAGTGCCTTACATCTAGGTGAACTGCAAGAAGAAGAGCCTGAATCCGTAGTCGAACCTGATGGAGAGGTTTATAAGGCTGATGATCAGTTAATAGAGGAGTACGAAGGTAAGGAGGAGGAACCTGAGTCTGAGAACCAATTAGGAGTGGTTAGGTGCATCTTTAGCCCAAACCCTAGTTAAAGAAGATTGGCGTAGGACTAGCATCCTACAGACTTTTGTCAAGGTAGGGGGTAAGGTTCTTAAGATCATCATAGATAGTGGGAGTTGTGTCAAAGCTGTCTCCTCCAAGACAGATAAATCTTTAGGATTGACCACAGTTCCCCATCCTAGCCCATACAAAGTTTCTTGGGTAGATTCCACCTCCATCCAGATTCAAGTTAGGTGCCAAATTGATGCGGCAAGTATATGATTAATATTTTGAATATGGTTTGTAGTGCAATGAAACCTAATTACACTAGCATTGTACTCATCATAATAAGACTTAAGGATTATAAGAAATGGGACTTTTACTTGATTAGACACAATCCTAAACTAAGAGGGAAGAAGATCTAGACAATAAGGGATAATGATTGTGGACTTACCTTGATGAGCTTTCCAACCTTCTTTTGATTCATATCTTGAAACTACCAACGCTCAGAACTGAAGAACCTGGATAACAGAGATCAAAACCCTAGACTTGGGGGCTTCAGCTTGTTGGTTCTTAGTCAAGGTGAACCCGGCCCACAACTCAAAGTCTTCGAAGGACCCTGCAATGAAGATCAAAGTTAAGGAAGAAGGATAAGAACATATAGAAGGGATGGGAGAATTTATGAACTAAGAACAGAAATTTGAGTAGATCTGGCAGACTCCAATGCCTTCACTTGAGCTTGGAAAATGCTTCGCTAGGGGAAAAGAAGGGCTTTGGAGTGGAGGAAAAAGGATGGGAAACTTTCACATAAAAAAAAATACAAGACAACTTCTACTTTCAAAATTCAACTTCACTTTTCATTCATTCCTCCCAAAATCAATCCCCTTTACAATGGGCGTCCAAGGCCTTTAATAGCCTCACAAAGCTAGCTTTTGAAATTTAAAAACTACCCAAATTGAGGAGGATTACAAGGGGGGTTGGAGGATTTGGTGGAGAGTTTGGAGGGATGGGGGGGTGTTAGAGGATTTGGTGGAGGATTTGGAGGGGTGTGGCCAACCTCCTTGAATTTGAATCTTCCTTGTTGGCGCCAAAGAGTGATGAGGTGACTAGTGAGGTGGTGCCTGATGATGTGGCATGATGAGATGTTCTTCTACTTGGATAAGGAATGATATATGGCGCCATGTGGTCCTAGTTGATGGTCCTTTTCTCTTGCTTGGTTGATGTGTCTTCTCTTCTTCATGTGGTCAAATTCTGGGGTCCAGAATTTGAGTCTTGTTGCTGGCTTTCATTGCTTTAAGACTTGATTAACTGAATAGACTTAACTCAACTGAACTGACTTGACTGACCTAAACTTGAAACGGACTTACAGGAAATGAAATTTTTTTTTAAAAGTAATTACAGGACTCAATAAACACTCTTAATTAATTACAGGACTCTTGAAAAGGAAATGGCTCTTGAAAATAAAACATTTACAGGACTCTTGAAAAGGAAATGGCTCTTGAAAATAAAACATTTTTGAATAAAGGATACAAGATAACCTAATTATCTTCAATCCAAATTGGGATAAGGCTAACCTTGTTGGAGTGAAGTTTCTTTCGGTTTCTGGTGTCCACACCAATTCTCCTAGGGTGGGCAGAACTCGATCCAGTCGAGTATGGTTCAGTTTTGCCCTGGTAATGCTCGAACAAGTCTGGGTTAAGTCTTTGCAGGTCCTCTCGAGTAGTCCAAGAGTTGTCGGACTCAGGTCGACCCTGCCATTGAACCAGGTCTCGCTGATACTCCTTATTCTTGGTAGTAATGGTCTTATCATCCAGGATTCTCTCAATCCTCTCTCTCCGCTCAGGTAGGGTTGGTGGTGGACACTCGGAAATATGTTCACTCTCAATGAAAGTTTCTGGCCCAAAAGGCTCACTAGGTATTAGTACTGGTTCTTTGTATTCTACTAGGTCTGAAACATTAAAGGTTGTACTGATACCCACATCAGGTGGAAGTTCCAAAACATATGCATTAGGCCCTATTTTCTTTAAGATCTTGAAAGGTCCCGCTCCGTGGGCATGCAGCTTCTTTATGGTTCCAGAGGAGAACCGTTTAGGGTTGAGCCTAATCATCACATAATCCCCTTCACATAATTCTTTAGCCCTCTTATGTGAGTCAGCTAAGTGTTTATAAGTTTCATTGCTCAGGTTGATCTTATTATTGATTTCTTTATGCAGATTTGTGACATGCTGTGCAAAAGACTCAGCAGACTCAGAAACTTACACAAGCACTTATGAAATGCAGACTGACTAGGCATCCTTATTGAGAGGAATTTTATTGGACTCTCTAGGGCCTAAACCTAACAGATTAATGACTCTCTAGGTTTGACCCTGGTCTGGCATGCACATGAGAATTTACCATGGGTTCCTAGCAAATGCCATAAGGTTTTCCAAAAGTAGGTAGCTAAAGGAATAGGCCTTAAAAGCTCATGCATCCTAGTAATCTCATCAAAATGAAACTTAATGGCTCTAAAATTATGATAGGAATCCGAGACTTGGGGTAATTTTGGAGAATCTTGAAACAGACCTTGGTTACTCATGATGACCTTAAGATTAGAATTTTGATCTACAGGCGGGATACTTCTAGGTAGTTGAAGGTCATCAAGAAAGTCTTCTAAAATAATGATTGGGTTCTTCTCAGGTACCTGAAGGAGTTCTTGTATCGAAGCTAAAGTATTAGGTTCTTCCTGAGGGCATTATCTTACGGGAACCAAGTCCTCACTAAATTTTGGTTGTTCTGATGTTTCAGGACTAGGCTCAATAATCTTTTCTTTACCAAAGGTTTCCTCAGGTAAGGTACTAAAGTTGTTCTCTTCACAGTCTTCCCCTTCATATTCATCTATTAAACTTATGTTAGTCTTATACACATATTTACTAGGTTCAGATTTGCCTTCTTCCTTCCCTAGCCCTTCAGTTTGAGGATACCCTAAGTCTTGGGTATTAATGAACTCAACTTGTACTTCAGGGTTCTTATTCCTATCATTCATGTGAGATAATGGGATAGTAGGAGTTGGTTGGTCAAAGGGAAATTGTTTAGCCAGAATTTGGTTCAATTGGGCCATTAGATCATTTAGGCCTTTCAGCTTGGTTTCAAGATTCGGGTCCATGGCTACACTGGACTGGGCTTGGATTGGTGAATATGGTGTCCCTGCTCTAGTTGTCAAGCATGCAAATGGACTCAAGTTCGAGCTAAGGTTTCCTAGACCTAGAGCACAAATTAGAAGTCTAATTAAGTGAACCAACTAGCTAGTAGTACTTATGGGACTTAGCCAGGTAGGTGGAGGGGAGTGAAGGTCCCTGATTGCCAACCTTAGACACCAATCTGAGATTGGCCAGGTAGGCGGACCAAATTACAAGCCCTGATGCACCAATCCTAGACACCAAGCCAGTAAGCACACACCAATTAGCTGACACAGTTAACTTGACCCTAACCTGAACCCAACTTGTTGGTGTCCCTAACCCACTAGGGTAATTAACGTTCTACTCAATTTTAATTAATGGGCTGGGATCGATATGCTGGTTGGTGATTTTTGGGCTAGGGACAGGTGATGAAACCCTGACCCTATGTCAAATTGATGCCCTTAATTTGATTTCTCATGAGATGAATGAAATGCAAAGGTGCTGCAGAAGTGTGTTGCAGTTTGAAAGTGGTATGGAAAACATGATGAAAAAATATCCAAAAATTCTGAAAAATTCACAGAGGATTTCTAACATATATTTTTCAATGCAGATGAAAAAAATTTTAAAACTAAAATATGTACTACTCTAAGCAGATCCTACAAATGAAAATAAATAAAAAGGACAGAACAGAACCCTAATGACAGTGTCAAACTGCAAAAATTTTCATTTTTTTTATAATTTTTTTCTAGTGATGAAATTTAATATGGTGATAACTGACTTAAAAGGGAAAAAGAAAAAAAGTATTTCAACAAAATATTAGCGACTTTCCTTTGGAGCTGCAGACGGATTACAGTAAATAGATGCAAATTTTCAGAAAATAGAACCTAATCAAACAAGTGCAATGGCTTACCCAAACATCAATCTAAAAAATTCACGTCCGGCCAGGGGCTCATTATTTCCATGGGTCGTGACAGTGTACTGGAGTACACCTGCTCAGGAGGCGTGAATTTTGGATCTTGCTTGGATTTTAAAAAAAAAAAATTAACTAGATAACAAGTATGCATGCAACATATCTAAATGCAGGAAATTATCCGACCATGCTCTGATACCAATTTGATGCGGCACGATGATGAGAATGCAATCTAAATGATGAATTAAGAAATGAGAGCAATGAAGCCTATTAACAGGTACTAAATTTCAGATCAAAAGTACTAAGGTAAAGCTATGGAAGGAGCATGGAAATTTGGAACTTACGCCGCGATGTAGTTATTTAAATCCTAGAGAAGATTAGGGCTAATGATTATGGATTCTAAACCTAGGAAAACTATCTTCAATAACCAAGACTTAAGAATATTAGGAGGGAATTGTTACCATGATGAGCACTCCTTGTTGGTGTAGATTCGTTGAAGCAATCAAATAAACAAGCCCTGGATGAAAAGATGACTCTTCCATCAAAACAAGTTCTCACCATACTTGATCTGATGGCAATGACCCCCTTCTTGAACTCCAGATCGTAGAAGGAACCCTGCATAATGAAGGAATTAGGACTAAGCTGATTTGAAGGAATACCAAATCAAAGTAGGAGGAAGGAATTAAGAAAACAAGTGGTCGTTGAGGGAAGATGGGATCCTTGGAGAAGTCGTTGGCTTGGGAGGTAGAAGATCACACGCCAAGATTGAAACACAACCACAATACAAAACAGTTGCTTCATAGAAAAACTACTCCTTCTTGTTTCATCATCCAAAAGTTTTCTTTACCATGGGCGTACAAGAGGCTTTTATTGGCCTTTCAATCAATTTGAAATTCCCCATATCATGGAGAAATATTAGGGGGGGTTACATGAAATGTGGAGGATTTGGTGGAGGGTTACATGGAATGTGGAGGATTTGGTGGAGGGTTACATGGAATGTGGAGGTTTTGAATCCTTGGTCCCCACTTGAAGTTGGCGCCTTTTGGTGATTACTTGGCAAGGTGAGTTGGCATGGTGAGGTCCCCACTTTGAAGTTGTTTTAATGTGGCACCACTTGGTGATGACTTGGCAAAGTGAGTTGGCATAGCGAGGTGGTTTCCAAATCCAATGATGTGGCAAGGTGAAATGGCATGGTGACATGGCACATCCTTCTCCATGGCACCCCTTGGAGATGACTTCGCAAAAAGGTGATGTGGCATTCTTTGGTGATGAGTTGGCATAGGTGGTCCATGATGATGTGGCACTCCAAGTAAAGCTGGTCGGCCCAATTTCAAGTAGTTCTTGAACTTGACTCAGTATAAAGCCTAATTGACTCTAATTGAACTTTAAAATCCCAAAAGAAAATAAAACAGGACTCAATAAACATACAGGACTCATACGAGACTTGAGTTCCTAGTCTCAATCCATAAAGAACTTGGTATTAGTTGAAGCTTCTTTCTGAACCTGGTGCCCCACCAATTGGCTTACCCAAACTTCAATCTTAAAAATTCATGTCCGGCCAGGGGCTCATTATTCCCATGGGTCGTGACAGTGTATTGGAGTACACCCGCTCAGGTGGCGTGAATTTTAGATCTTGCTTGGATTTAAAGAGAACTATTCTACCCTAATGCAACCATGCTCTGATACCAAGATGATGCGGCAAGTATATGATTAATGTTTTGAATATGGTTTGTAGAGCAATGAAACCTAATTACACTAGCATTGTACTCATCATAATAAGACTTAAGGATTATAAGAAATGGGACTTTTACTTGATTAGACACGATCCTAAACTAAGAGGGAAGAAGATCTAGACAATAGGGACTAATGATTGTGGACTTACCTTGATGAGCTTTCCAACCTTCTTTTGATTCATACCTTGAAACTACCAACGCTCAGAACTGAAGAACCTGGATAACAGAGATCAGAACCCTAGACTTGGGGGCTTCAGCATGTTGGTTCTTTGTCAAGGTGAACCTGGCCCACAACTCAAAGTCTTCGAAGGACCCTACAATGGAGATCAAAGTTAAGGAAGAAGGATAAGAACATATAGAAGGGATGGGAGAATTTATGAACTAAGAACAGAAATTTGAGTAGATCTGGCCGACTCCAATGCCTTCACTTGAGCTTGGAAGATGCTTTGCTAGGGGAAAAGAAGGGCTTTGGAGTGGAGGAAAAAGGATGGGAAACTTTCACATAAAAAAAAATACAAGACAACTTCTACTTCCAAAATTCAACTTCACTTTTCATTCATTCCTCCCAAAATCAATCCCCTTTACAATGGGCATCCAAGGCCTTTAATAGCCTCACAAAGCTAGCTTTTGAAATTTAAAAACTCTCCAAATTGAGGATGATTACAAGGGGGGGTTGGAGGATTTGGTGGAGAGTTTGGAGGGATGGGGGGGTTTTGGAGGATTTGGTGGAGGATTTGGAAGGGTGTGGCCAACCTCCTTGAATTTGAATCTTCCTTGTTGGCGCCAAAGAGTGATGAGGTGACTAGTGAGGTGGCGCCTGATGACGTGGCATGATGAGATGGTCTTCTACTTGGATAAGGAATGACATGTGGCGCCAAGTGGTCCTAGTTGATGGTCCTTTTCTCTTGCTTGGTTGATGTGTCTTCTCTTCTTCATGTGGTCAAATTCTGGGGTCCAGAATTTGAGTCTTGTTGCTGGCTTTCATTACTTTAAGACTTGATTAACTGAAATAGACTTAACTCAACTGAACTGACTTGACTGACCTAAACTTGAAACGGACTTACAGGAAACGAAATTTTTTTTTAAAGTAATTACAGGACTCAATAAACACTCTTAATTAATTACAGGACTCTTGAAAAGGAAATGACTCTTAAAAATAAAATATTTACAGGACTCTTAAAAAGGAAATGGCTCTTGAAAATAAAATATTTTTGAAATAAAGGATACAAGGTAACCTAATTATCTTCGATCCAAATTGGGATAAGGCTAACCTTGTTGGAGTGAAGTTTCTTTCGATTTCTGGTGTCCACACCACAAATCTTAATTAGATTGCAGACCTATGAGGAAAAGATTTGGTGTGATGTCATCCCCATGGAAGTAAGTAGTATAATTTTAGGTCGACCTTGGCTTTTTGATCATGATGCAACCCTATATGGTCGGACCAACATTTGTGCGTTAAACTACCATGGGAATAAGTTTGTTATCAATACAGCTCCCCCTAGGGACCCAGTTAAGAGGGGTTCTAGTAGCTGTAAGTACAAGAAACCTGTAGTTAACCTGATTAAGGCTAGGAAGTTAGAAAAGGAGATTATTGAGGGTAACCCTATTTGGATCTTGACCTCAAAGGAAATATTAGAGCAGACCCAAAAGGAACACCCTAAAGAAATTGTTGAAGCTCTGAAAGAATTTGAGGATGTCTTCCCTGAGGATTTACCTGATCAACTACCACCCCTTAGAGACATCCAGCATGCAATAGACTTAGTTCCAGGAGCCACTTTACCAAACCTTCCTCACTATAGGCTGAATCCCAGTGAACATCAAGAATTACAGAAACAAGTGGGAGAATTACTTAGGAAGGGTTTCATTAGGGAGAACCTGAGTCCATGTGCAGCCCTGCTCTACTGACCCCTAAGAAGGATGGTACCTGGAGGATGTGTGTAGATAGTAGAGCTATCAACAAAATAACTGTGAAATATAGGTTTCCCATCCCCCGATTGGATGATATGTTAGACATGATGGCCGGAGCCAGAGTTTTCTCCAAGATAGACCTTAAAAGCGGCTATCATCAGGTTAGGATTAGACCTGGGGATGATTAGAAAACTGCTTTCAAAACTAAGGATGGCTTGTTTGAGTGGGTTGTAATGCCTTTAGGACTTTCCAATGCACCAAGTACTTTTATGAGGATTATGACCCAGATCCTGAAAGATTTTACAGGAAAATTCGTTATGGTCTACTTTGATGATATTCTGATTTATAGCAAGACCAAGAAGGACCACCTTAGTCATCTAAGATTAGTATGCCAGACACTTAGGGAGAATAGCCTCTATGCCAACCTTAAGAAGTGTGATTTCATGACACATAGGGTTATCTTCCTAGGTTTTGTTGTCACCCCTAAGGGAGTTTCTGCAAATCCTGAAAAGGTTAGGGCAATTGTTGAGTGGCCTACACCCTCTAGTGTCCACGATGTACATAGTTTCCATGGCCTAGCAACCTTTTATAGGAGATTTATTAGGGGTTTTAGTACAGTCGTCGCCCCTATCACTGATTACATTAGGAAGGGTACATTTGAGTGGACCAAAGCAGCTGATAAGGCCTTCATAGAGCTTAAGGATAAGATGACCCATGCACCCATCCTTAGATTACCTGACTTCACTAAGGTGTTTGAGGTCGCTTGCGATGCCTCGGGAGTAGGAATAGGTGGGGTACTAAGTCAAGAGAATCACCCTGTAGCCTTCTTCAGTGAAAAGTTGAATGAGGCTAAACTTAAGTACTCTACCTATGACAAGGAATTTTATGCGGTAGTCCAGGCCCGTAGATATTGGAGACATTACTTACTACCACAGAAGTTTGTCTTATTTTCTGACCATGAGGCACTCCGATTCCTGAACTCCCAAAAGAAACTTAACCCACGGCACGGTAAATGGATTGAGTACATTCAAGCTTACACTTTTGTCCAGAAGCACCGTGCCGGCACTAAAAATAAGGTAGCAGATGTCTTGAGCCGTAGGTCTCTACTGTTAGGATCAGTTAGCACCCAAGTCATAGGGTTTGATAGGTTAAAGGATGAATATGAAACTTGCCTAGACTTTGGAGATATTTATCAGACCCTCAGGCTAGGACCATCCAGTACCCATAGTTAGTATACCGTTCAAGATGGCTACCTTTTCCAGAGCAATCGACTCTGTATACCCAAAACTTTCCTTAGAGAATTCCTAATTTGGGGGACCCATGTTGGAGGTTTAGCGGGTCACTTTGGTAGAAATAAGACAATCTTAGCAATAGAGGACCAGTTCATTTGGCCAGGATTGAAAAGGCACGTTGTACAGAATGTAGCCAGGTGTAGAACTTGTGCTGTTGCAAAACAGCAGAAGCAGAACACTGGTCTTTACACACCTTTACCAATACCTGATCGCCCTTGGCAGGACCTAAGTATGGACTTCGTGTTAGGATTACCTAAGACCCAGAAGAGACATGATTCTATCTTTGTAGTGGTCGATAGGTTCTCTAAGATGGCTCACTTCATCCCCTGTTTCCCGACCTTTGATGCGTCTAGAGTAGCCAAGATTTTCTTAGATCATGGGTTAAACTCCATGGCCTACCCAAGACCATCATATCTGATAGGGATGTTAGGTTCACCAGTTATTTCTGGAAGACCTTATGGCACCTGTTAGGGACCAAGCTTAAGTTTTCTACGGCCTACCACCCTCAAACAGATGGCCAAACTTAAGTGGTGAACCATAGTTTAGGAAACCTCCTTAGATGCCTGGTAGGTGAACATGTTGGAACTTGGGATCTATTATTACCTAGAGCAAAGTTTGCCTACAACAGTTCAGTAAATAGGACAACAGGTAAGAGTCCTTTTGAGATAGTCCATGGGTACCAGCCTAATCGTCCCATTGATCTAATTCCTTTGCCTATTCATGCATGAGTCTCAGAGCCTGTAGAATCATTTGCATAGCATATTAGAGACTTGCACAAGGACATTAGCCAAAAGATAAACATAAGCAATGAAACTTATAAAAAACTGGTTAATTCCCGAAGAAGGATCAAGGAATTTGATGTAGGAGATTCTATCATGATTAGGGTTAGGCCTGAGCAGTTCCCACCAGGGACCGTTAAGAAGCTTCATGCTCGTAGAGTCGGACCTTTTAAAGTGTTAAAGAAGGTTGGATCAAATGCTTATGTGTTAGACTTGCCTTCGAATGTGGACATTAGTTCTACCTTCAATATTAGTGACCTGGTTGAGTAAAGGGAACCGGCAACGATACCCAGTGAGGCTTTTGGACCTATCCCTTCTGTTGAGAGTGATCCTTACCTAGAGTGTCCACCAATTAATTGGCTTGAGAGAGGAGAACGAATCGAGCGTATCCTGGATGATCAAGCCATTATGACCCGGGGTCGCGATTATCAATGCTTCCTGGTCTGATGGCAAGGCCGGCCAGAGTTGGATGATTCGTAGATTTCTCGAGAGGACTTGCAACACCTCAACCCAGACTTTTTCGAGAGATATGTGAGCCAGTCTGATCTTCAGTCGATAGGGTCGAGTTCCTCCCACCCCGGGAGAATTGGTGCAGACACCAAAGGCACCAGAATAAGGCAGAGACTTTTCAACGCTCTGTGGATCGCTTAATTGACATTCAAGTTCACTGTAATAAAGCTTAGTTGTTTTATTTGAGTCCTGTAATTAGTCAGCTCATGTTGAGTTAGTTCAGTTCAGTATTAGTCAGCTCATGTCGAGCTAATTTTATTTTTTTGAGTCCTATCCAAGCATATCGAAGACTCAAGACCACATCATACAAGTGAAGACCAAGTACAACCTGATTGAAGACATGGAAGTTAAGCCCAAGTCCAACCCAGCTTGAAGACTTGAAGATCCCAGGAGGAGAAAATTAAAAACAAGTACAAATTGAAGCCCTGAATCTTCCGGAAGGAAATTGGGCCAGCCCAGGCCCAGGAAGAAGATTAGGGCGCCATCCCTTATGGTGACCCTCCTCTTGGTTGGCCACATATGGTCACCCCCTTGGCCGACCAAGACAAGGAGAGGGAGAGCAATTTGTGTGGGATTTTCTACCTAAGTTACCTTGTATTCCTAGTTAGGGTTTGAGAGGGAGAAGGAGTCCTATGTAAAGTCTAAAGTACCCTTACTTGGGGTCCAAGGTTAAGGGTCTATTTATGGGACCCTAGTCTCTTGTATGAAGGTTGATTTTGATATATGAAATAAACCTTGAGTTCTTCTATTGCTTTGAGTGATTACCCTGCTGTGTACATAAAGGGGTTTGAGAGTTCTTCTTCCCGGTGTTAGCAACCATCTTCCTACTGCCAACCATCCTTTTAGCCCCTCCAAAACTTTATTCCCTTTGCTATTTTCCTTTGTTTTCTTGAATTCCTTTAAGTTTTCTAACCCCTGACAGGTCGTTTGTAGGTCCCTGAGTTCCTACGAATCCAATGACTCCAGCCAAACCTCAATCGGACCACCGAGCAGAAAGCCGGGTATCCGCGGGTCTTTGGCTCTGTTTTCCAGGCTGCATCCATCGAGAAATGAGAAATCCCTTCACTGCGATCTTCACTGGGCACTTCAGACATTTTCAGGTACACCCCCTCTACCTCCAGTCTTTATATTGTAGGAGAAATTGCCCTAATCGAGGCTTCTCAGCCCTGGCGATCCTTCTTTAGTACTTTTCTAGGTTCTAATATGTACGCTTGGCTTCAAAAAATTCATACAAAATTCCTTACAACTAATTTTTATCTGAAATTCGGGAGTTAATCACCTAACCCCACATATAAAATATACATAAAGAATTGCATGCATATTAGTCCCGCATCAGAGAATGTCATGCACATACAGTATAAGGAATATAATCATAGAACCATTAGCCCATTTATAAATGCAAGGTTCTTCTCCATTTCTAACGAAGCCATATGATTTGATATACTTATCAAATCTTGTATTGCAACTCCGTGATGCTTGCTTCAGTCCATAGATGGACTTTTAAAGTTGGCACACCTTTGACTCGTCCGTGGATGTGAACCCTTCAGGTTGTATCATATACACCTCCTCTTCCAGCTCCATTCAGGAAAGCTGTTTGGACATCCACTTGCCAGATTTCATAGTCAAGGTGCATTGCTAAAGCTAGCATGATCTGAATGGATTTGAGCACTGCCACAGGAGAGAATGTCTCGTCATAGTCAATACCATAACATTGACGATACCCCTTAGCAACCAGACGGGCTTTGTAGGTCTCTACCTGCCCGTCTACGCCCCTTTCACTTTTGAAAATCTATTTGCACCCAATAGATTTTATCCCTTCAGGTTGATTAACCAATGTCCATAGATTGTTGATCTCCATGGACTCTATTTCGGATTTCATGGCTCCTAGCCATTTCCTAGAGTCAGACATCTGCATCACATCCATATAGGGTGATCGGATCCTCATTGTTCTCATCGAGTTCAATGGGATCACCGTCCCAGACCAAGAAATCGTAGTATCTGTCTAGTCAACTTGGTACCCTATCGAATCTCCTTAATGGTTCCTATGTGGGCTCTTGGTGTAATCTTATCATAGCCAGTTCTAAGTTGTTCCTTAAGTGTATCGATTCTTCTACTTGTTGAACTTCACTAAGTTCAATCTTGTCGGCAACAGACCCTTCACCAAGGAACTCCTTTTCCAAAAAGATAGCCCTAAGACTGACGAACAATTTTTGTTCCTTAGCTAAGTAAAAGTAATACCCCTTAGATTCTTTTGGATACCCAACAAATAGGCACCAGTCAGACCTAGGTCCAAGTTTATCCATTTTCAAATATTTTACATAAGCCGGGCAGCCCCAGACCCAATGGTGTGATAGTATCGGCTTACATCTAGTCCATATCTCATATGGTGTTTTGCTAATGGACTTACTTGGAGCCCTATTTAGAAGGTAATAGGCTGATTCTAGAGCATATCTCCAACAGGATAGCGGTAGAGAAGCAAAGCCCATAATTGGATCAAACCATGTCTAACAGGGTTTGATTTTTCCTCTCAGACATTTCATTTAATTGAGGTGTCCCTAGAGGTGTCCATTGAGAGAAAATCCCATTCTCCTCGAGATATGTCAGAAAATCATCCGAAAGGTATTCACCACCTCGATCGGATCGAAGGGTTTTGGTATACTTTCTAGTTTGTTTTTCTACTTCACTATGATATCGTCGGAACATTTCAAATGATTCAGATTTATGTCTCATCAGGAAAACATAACCATACCACGAAAGGTCGTTGATGCGGAACGATGCGATATGGTGTAAAATGATCTAATTTTAGTATATGATGTTTTAAAGAGCAATGATCATAGTAGTAAAGCAACTAAACATAACATACTAAAGAGATTAAAGAAAGTAACTAACTACTTACCCATAATATGATCCACAAGATATAAAGAATAAGGACTCGACATCTAGGAAACCATCTAAGATTAGGCTATTCCATGCTTCAACTACCAAATCTAATGAAAAAGGATTGGTTGCTGACCCCAATGGAGATTCTCTTTGACTCGAGATCGATCGGCCGCTTGGTCACTCAGATCTAATAGTAGGATGAAGATCGGGACTCCAAATTTCAGATCTACCATCAGATCTCGGTTCGGAAGCAAATGATCCATCCTCTAAAGTCCTTGAACACCTGGGATCTGTAGAGAAGGCCACAAACAAGGCTTTACGAATGAAGTTAACCAAACTCAAAATGGAAAAAGGAAGGGTTGGATGCATAGAGCTTGAAGAAGATCGGTAGCAACATGTCGAATCTGGCAGAACCTCCACTCAAGGACCTCACCACCTTGAGCTCTCAAGGACCTCCCCACCTTGAACTCTCAAGGACCTCCCCACCCTTAGAGAAAAACACTAAAGCCTAACCCAGCTTTCTAGAAGAAAGAATGCATCTTTATTTCATGAATGAATAATAATAATTACAAGGGGAGTATGGGGTCCTATTTATAGGTTTTTTACATATGAAGATAACATAGGACTCCATTTGAATTTAAGTTACAAATTTGAACTTCAAATACTCCTTGGCTTCTTGGCATCTTCCTTGAATTTGAAATTTGAATTAGCTTTTCATGACAACTTGAGATGAGATAAAGGCTTCTGGCTTATGCGACAAAATTAAAATGTGAGATGGCACTAATCTTTTCTTAATTTAGCGCTAATCCTCCCCACTTCTTGGCATGAAATCCTTCTTAATCTGATTTTTAATATTCCTTGGTCGGCAACATGAGATAAGAAGTCCTTTTAAATGCTTGAATTTGAGTTTAAAATCCTTCCTTGAATTTAAAAGAAGTTTGGATGAGGGGGCTTCCATTTTCATCTCATATCTTAGGACACTTTGAATTTGAATTCTCCCTTAATCTTGGAATTCTTTCAAACATGAAATAGGCTGGCTATCTTGGAATAGGTGTCAAGAAAGGAAGAAAGCAGATGGTGCACATTCATCTGGGCGTGAATCCTTTTAGCATGAGAAAAAGGCATTTGGATAAGAATAAGGTTCCCTTTGAAATGTGGATGACTCCATCTAATCTTGAATTCTCCCTTTTAAACTTGAACTAATCCTTTGTATGGGCGTCATTGGAGTGGAATGGGTGACAATGGGAGGGGGGGCCACCAGATGAAAAACAGAGTCCTTCTGCTTTACTCCTATTAAATGGGCACCTCCTTGAAATTGAAATGGGCGATGAAAAATAAATGGGATGGGGTGCCTCTCTTGGATAAGGATGACTTTGTCTTGATGTCCAAATGTCCAGATGTCCCAATGTCCAGATGTCTGGTGAAAAATTTAGAGAACCCTTTTTTGACCTAGAATTGATCCACCAAGGTGATGATGACTTGGGTCTTGGGTACTTATGACACCCCTTGACTTATTCAAGCACTAATTACAGGACTCAAATTGGACAATTCACCAAACAAAGCAAATTAATACTATTTACAAGACTATTGAACCAATTGATGGACTCAATGGACTTTATTGGTAACTTAACAACCCTAATTGACCAAATTACACTCAATTTGATCAAATTACAACTCAATTTAACTTAATTACAAACTCAAAACAACTAGGACTCGAGTGTTCTTTTTTAAGAACACATGGACTTACTCATTGGTGATCCAAATTGAATTAGAAAAGGATTGCTCCTCTTCCTGGCTCTTGTGTCCTCACCAATTCTCCCGTAGTGGGAGGAACTCGATCCCGTTGAGTATGGGTCAATTCGACTCTGGTAATGTTCTAACAAGTTAGGGTTCAACTTTTGAATATCCTCTCTGGTGATCCAGGAATCATCAAACTCAGGTCTCCCTTGTCAATGAACCAGATATCTTTGGTAGTTCTTATTTCTACTAGTTATGATCTTATGATCCATGATCTGCTCAATCTTTTCTCTCCTCTCTAGTAATTTGGTTGGTGGACATTCTGGGATAGGGTCACTCTCAAAGGTGGGATTAGGATCAAATGGCTCACTAGGTAGCACCATTGGTTCCTTAAACTCGACTAGATCAGATATATTGAAGGTCGGACTAATACCTAACTCAGATGGTAATTATAGTATATAAGCATTAGGTCCAATCTTCTTTATAATCCTATACGATCCAGCACTATGAGCGTGTAGTTTTTTCATGGTTCTGACTGGAAACCATTTAGGTCGTAACCTGATCATGACGAAGTCCCCTTCGTTAAACTCTTTAAATCTCTTATGTAAGTTAGCCTCGTGCTCATATGATTCATTGCTCTTTTTAATATTGTTATTGATTTCTTTATGCAATGCTCTGACATGTTATGCAAATGACTTGGCTGATTCGGAAATGCGGGCATGCATGGGTAATGGAATCAAATATAAAGGTTTTCGTGGCTTGTACCCATGTACAATCTCAAAAGGACTCTTTCAATTAGACCTATTGACTGAACTGTTATAGGAAAACTTAGCTCTAGACAGTAATAAGTCCCAATTACCAGTATTTTCTCGTACCAGACATCTTAACAAGTTTCTTAGACTTCAGTTCACTACCTCGATCTGGCCATTAGTTTGAGGGTGATAAGTAGTAGAAAACTTCAGCTTAGTCCCAACATATGCCAGTGGGTTTTCCAGAAATAACTTGTGAACCGTATATCCCTGTCAGACACAATTGTCTTGGGTAAACCATGTAATCTAACCACCTTATCTAGGAAAAGTTTGGCGACTCTAAAGGCATCGAATGTTTGTGAACAAGGAATGAAATGCACCATTTTGAAAAATCTGTTAACCACGACAAAGATGGAATCGTGTCGCCTCATGTTTTTCGGTAAACCTAGAACAAAGTCCATACTTAGATCTTGCCAAGGGCAGTCGGGCATAGGCAAAGGGTATAGAGGCCAGTGTTCTGCTTTTGCTACTTTGCAACAGCACAAGTTTTATACCTAGCCACTATTTGAGCTACATTTCTCTTAAGACATGGCCAGAAGAATTGGTCCTCCATTGCCAAAATAGTCTTATTTCTTCCAAAATGTCCTGCTAAGCCTCCAGCAAGGATCTCCCAAATCAGAAATTCCCTAAGGGATGTTCTTGGTATGCAAAGCTTATCTTCCTTAAAAAGATAACCATCTCGCAAAGTATAATCACTATCCAAAGTAGATGGTCCTTGCTTTATTTTCTCATAAATTTTCCCAAAGTATAGATAAGACTCATACTGCTCCTTGAGCTTGTCAAATCCAACAACTTCAGTATTGACACAATTCAATAACATTGATCGGCAACTAAGGGCATCTGCAACATTATTCTCTAAACCAGCTCGATTCTTCAACACGAAAGTATAAGATTGGAGATACTCTACCCACTTAGCATGACTTGGATTTAATTTCCTTTAAGAGTTTAGAAACCTAAGTGCCTCATGGTCAAAGTACAAAACAAATTCCCGTGGTAGTAAATAATGTCTCCAATATTTCAATGCTTGTACTACCGTATAAAAGTCTTTATCATAGGTTAAGTACTTGGATTTAGCCTTATTTAATTTTTCACTAAAAAAGGCTACAGGATGACTCTCTTTACTAAGTACTCCTCCTATGCCAACACCCAAAGCATCACAAGCAACTTCAAATACTTTAGAAAAATTAGAAAGTCTCAAGATCGGGGCTTGTGTCATTTTCTCTTTTATCTCTAAGAAGGCTCTATAAGCATTCTTGGTCCACTTAAAGGCTCCCTTCCTAATGCAATCTATAATCGGTGCCACAATGGTGCTAAATCTTTTGATAAATCTTCTATAGAAGGTGGCTAATCCATGAAAACTATGGACATTGTGGATATTCCTAGGTATGGGCCACTCAACTATTGATTTGATCTTCTTAGGATCAGCTGACACTCCCTCTGGAATCACTACAAAACCTAAAAGGACTATCCGAGTGGTCATGAAGCTACACTTCTTAAGATTGGTATACAGGTTCTCTTTCCTAAGTGTCTGACACACTAGATAAAGATGGTCTAAGTGATCCTTCCTTATTTTACTGTACATGAAGATATCATCAAAGTATACAACCACAAATCTTTCTATAAAGGCTCTTAATACTTGGGTCATTATCCACATAAAAGTGCTGGAGCATTGGACAAGCCAAATGGCATTACCAAGCATTCGTACAAACCATCCTTATTCTTAAAAGCTATTTTCTATTCATCCCCAATTACGATCCTAACTTGATGATAGCCACTTTTAGGGTCAATCTTCAAGAAAATGGTTGATCCGGCCATCATATCTAACATATCGTCCAAACGGAAAATTTGAAACCTATATTTAATAGTGATTTTGTTGATGGCTCTACTGTCGACACACATCCTCCAAGTGCCATCTTTCTTGGGGGTTAACAAGGCTGGAACTGCACAAGGACTAAGACTCTCCCTAATGAATCATTTCTAAAAAAGCTCCCCTACTTGTCTTTGCATCTCTAAGTGTTCTGTAGGGTTCATCCTATAATGTGGGAGGTTTGGCAATGTAGCTCCTGGGACTAGGTCTATGGCATGTTGGATGTCCCTTAATGGTGGCTATTCATTTGGCAAGTCTTCAGGAAACACATCCTGAAAGTCTTTCAAAAGCTCTACAACTTCCTTAGGGTGTTCAGGTTTAGGTTGTTCATGAGTCTTTTTAACCACTAAAACTCCAATGGGTGCACCTCCAATGATTTCTCTTTCCATTTCCTTAGCAGTAATTAGGTTCAATCCTAGCTTCTCTTCTTTCAAATTACTAGACCCCCTCTTAATGTTATCCTTGGATAAGGTTGAATTTATGACTATCCTCTTACCCTGATAATTGAGAGAATAAGAATTTGATCTTCCAAATAGGATAACATCATGGTCATATAACCAGGGTCTTCCTAAAATTATGCTACTGACTCCCATCGGTAACACATCACACCAGACCTTCTCTTGGTATGACTAGAAATGGATTATGACCTAACAAATCGACTTAATGGGAACTGAGGTTGCATCAATCCATGAAACCTTAGAGGGGTTGGGATGGGGTGCTGAAGATAAACCTAAACTTTTGACTGCATTGGTAGAAATGGCATTGATAGAGCTCCCACTGTCTATAATGATCTTACATACTTTGTCCCCTAATTTGATGAAGGTTTACAGGATGTTGGTCCTACGCCAGTCCTCGTTCTTCCTGGTATGAGCTAGAATACACCTAACAACTCCTATAAGGTCAGGCGACTCTATTTCCTCCTCATTACCTTCATACTCCTCTGCTAAACAAGCTCAGCTTCATATACTTTTTCTCCACACTCTTCAGCTACTTCAGGATCCTCTTCTTCTCCCATCTCACCTACTTGTAGGTTCTGTACAGGGCATTTGTTAGCAAAATGGCCAACCTGATGATAACTATAACATTCTACATTCTGACTTCCTTCTCCATGTACTATAGGTGCCCTTCCTCTATCATTCATACGACCTATCGGTGCCTTTCCTCGATCATCCACTCGACCAATTGGTGCCTTTCCTTGATCATCCATTCGACCTACTGGTGTGGGTTGACTAGGCCGACTAACAGGAACTTGGTTTGACCTATTTCTCGGGTTACTAAACCTATTGAGTTCAGGTCGATAGATAGGTTGTCGTCTTTGAATTCACAGTATCTAGTAACCTGGTAAGCATGTTCCAAATCATGTACTTCTCCTAGAAATAGTTCCCTTCTGATATCCTCATTCAAGCCTTTTCTAAATCTAGATAGTATCACAGATTCTGACTCGATTACACCACATCGCATAACAAACTCATCGAACTTGGCAGTGTAATCGATCACGGTCTTACTACCTTGGGTCAAGTCCTGCCATTGATCTAATAGCCTTTGTTGATATATTAATGGCACATACTTCTCTCTCAACTTGTCCTTCATATTCCTCCATGTAACTATGGGCATGTGTCCTCTTTGAAGGGTCAATCTCTCAGTTTACCCCAATACAATCGTGCTTGTCAAACTAACTTAAACTTTGCAAATTTCACCTTTCGCTCCTCTGACATTTCATACCATTCAAAATATTGATCAATATCGCTCTCCCAATCCATATAGACCCTAGGATCTAAGTTCCCATCGAACATGGGTGCATCAAATTTGACACTCCTAAAGGCTCTATCTTCTTCAGTTTTATGCTGAGTTGGGCATCTAGGATTTGGATTAGGAATAGGATCAAGACATTGGGCTCTAGGAATATGAACTAGAGTGGGCCTAGGAGGTATAATGTTTGGTTGAGACATATGAGATTCCTCAAGGGTTCCCATTCTATCCTTAATTTGGTCTAGCCTACCACTCAACTGCCTAAACTGTTCAGTCAAAGTATGCCTAAACTGTTCAGTCAAAGTATGCATCAGGCTTTCTGGACTGAAATCCATAGATGCAGATGTACTAGCTTGAGTCTGTTGATCTTGGTATGGGGTACCTACCCTAGTAGTCATGCAATGCAAATAATACAAATCAACCTAAGTCTAGGGTTCCTAGACCTAAGGGCCAATATAGTGCTTAGTCAAGATAATAACCAAGACTATAGTAACTCCTCGATTGATCAGGTAAGAGGTGTATTGGTGGGAGGCTCCCCTCATTTTTGTGAGGTCCTAATTAAAGAACCACTAGTCTGCTTAGGGTGTTTGCCTCCGAACCTCTAGCCTTAGACATCAATTCTCAGAAGCACACGCAGAAGTGACTACTACAATGGGTTAACACGTATATGAAACCTGACTTGTGCTGTCCCTAGCTTTAAGTGCTACTCAATTTTAATTAAGGCTTAGGACTATGCAAATGGGGTTAGTTGTTTTGGGCTAAGGAAAGGGTCTCAATCCTTCCCTTATGTTATATTGATTGCCTTAAGTGTTTTCAAGTAAAATGAATGCACAATCATGATAAGATAAGATAACACTAGTAATTCAAAATTTAAACTTTAAATATCAAATTTTAAGTTTAGATTTTATATGTGGATTTTAAATTTTAAATTGCAGGAATTAAACTTTAATGGAATTTAAACTATATGCTGAAATTCTGAAATAGAAATGTTCTCATGCAGTAATCAGGCTTGGAGAAATCCTAAAGACCGAATTAAATCCTCACAAAATATTAAAAAATAAAACCAAATGTAGTGAATCCAACAAAACAAAAATCAAAATTTTCCAATCTTCTTACATGCAGAAATAATTAAAATAATAGACTATATACTAGAATGGACGGGATGCAAAAAATTAATCCTAAAGATGCATTTCTCTTCGTTTTCTTCTTCAGGGGTCAATTCACAGTGGCACCCCTACACGCCATAGGAAATATCCTATGAATGAGATGTGAGGGTTTTGCAGCCCTACTTTTTCCTATGTCCGGATGTTTGGTGAAAAATTTGGACAACCATTTTTTGACCTAGAATTGATCCACCAAGGTGATGATGACTTGGGTCTTGGGTACTTATGATACTCCTTGACTTATTCAAGCACTTATTATAGGACTCAAATTGAACAATTTACCAAACAAAGAAAATTAATACTATTTACAAGACTCTTAAACCAATTGATGGACTCAATGGACTCAATTGGTAACTCAACAACCGTAATTGACCAAATTACACTCAATTTGACTTAATTACAAACTCAAAACAACTGGGACTCAAGTGTTCTTTGTGAAGAACACATGGACATACTCATTGTTGATCCAAATTGAATTGAAAAAGGTTTGTTTCCTCTTCTTGGCTCTTGTGTCCTCACAAGTCGTTTGTATATATAATGAAATAATTATACCCACCCCTGGCACTAATATTCATGGGTCCGCATACATCAGTATGTACCAGACTCAGAATCTCATTGGCTCGTTCACCTTTTCCATTAAAAGGTGACTTTGTCATTTTTCCAAGAAGAGACAGGACTCATAGGTTAGAAGTGAACTATCTTTACTACAATAGAGGAGACCCTCGCTTTTCAACATATTTATCATGTTCCTGTTAACATGACCTAGCCTACAATGCCACAAGTATGCTTCGCTGACATTATCTATCCTAGGGCATTTGCTAGACATGTACATTATACTAATAGGTCGCGATAGTACATAAATGCCATCACGCATTTATCCAATCAATATTATAGAACCATTCCAAATGATTTTGCAAACATCGTTCCTTATTGATAGTTCATAACCATACATGGCCAATTGGCCTACAGAAATGACATTCAAAATAAAAGATGGACAAAAATGATACTCATTCAAAAGGATAGTATAGGACTCGAAAACAAGTTTGAGGACTTCCAATGCCAGGACTGGAACTCGGCTTCCATTTCTCATGTTCAAGAATCTCTCTCCGTCCTCGAATCTTCTACTAACTTGAAGTCCCTACAAAGAATTGCAAATGTGAATTGGACTTTATGTATCCAATACCCAGTTAGTAGTATCATAGATAGAGAAACTACAAGGTGTTATCATATAAATACCTTATCCAGGACCGTCCTGTAGCTTTCTCTTCTTAGACATGTTCGGGTCAAGGGATGCAATGTAAAGAGGATAGTTTCTTTTCCAGTGACCGCGCTTCTTGCAGAAGAAGCACTCTGCATGGCTTTGATCAGCCTTCACCCACTTGGTCTGACTGGGCCCATAAGCATTTATCATCTTTTTCCCTTTGTTTTTCTTTTTCCCTTTCTTAAAGGGACGATGCACTCCCGAATATCCTACAACTAGATTCACCATCCCTTTGTTCAGTTGGTGGTCATTCTCATAAGTCTGTAGCAAACCCAACAAACCATGGTAGTTAACTGCAGGCTTATTCATTCCATAATAATCGAGAAAATCTAGATAGGAAGAGGGGAGGGAATTCAGAATCGCATCCTTCCCAAGCTATTCATGCAAGGGATATCCGAGTTTGCCTAGGCGCTCAATCATCTCAATCATATAGAATACTTGATCAATGACCAAGGCCCCATCACACATCCATGCATTGTAGATGGCACAAGAGTTCCTGTACCTCTCAACATCATCAGGTGTGCCAAAGGACTCCTGTTGCCCAAGTGGCTTCCCAAGAGGGAGGTGAATTAGGATTTTAAAAACATTAGCAAGAATGTGCAATTTAAAATCCTTTTAGTGTTGTGGTGAATAATGCAATGCGAAAGTAAGTAAATAAATGCAATGAAGTTAAACAAGCACAATCACAAACACAAGAAATTTAGAGTGGTTCGGAGCAACCCGCTCCTACGTCCACTACCCAAGAACCGCTTAAGATTTCGACTATATCTCTCATCGGAATACAATCGGATTGTTTTAACAAGCTCACAATCCAAACCTCTACACTTTGGTTTTATCGGGATCATAAAAGAAAACCCACACTTGGTTTTAACATAGGCTAACCAAGAACCTAAATCCCTTTGGTTTTTAGAACTGGGCTCACCAAAGAAAACCCACACTTGGTTTTATATCGAGATCACCAAGAAATGCAAATACACTCTCAAGACATAGCCCCTTGCTATTCTTAGAGTAAAAACAAGATAAATCAAGTTTATAAAGCAACTTTACAACAAACCAAACTTGTTTGAGTGTTGCCGATGAAGATCAAATTGAAGCCTAGCTTTAAATGCTCTTGAATGCACTTCAAGCTGCTTCTTTACTTCTTCAAAAGGCTGGATTCAAGAATGAAAATCAGTTGATGAAGCTTTGAATCCCATCTTGAATGCTCACTTGAAGTTGGTTGGTGAAAGACTTGAAATCAACTTGAATAATCAATGAATAATCTATGTATCATCTTTAAAACCATCATAAATACTCCCTTTTTTAGTCTTCAATCAAAACTAGCCATTGTAGGGTCTAGGAAACTAAAATAGAGTCGTTGGAGGGCTTTTGGAGTTTAAGAATTTGATTTAGAAACTAGCCATTAGACTGCCAAAACCCGTTACTTGAGTCGGCTCGAGAAGCATGAGTCAGCTCAAAGTCTTAGTCAGTGGAAAAATAAACTATGCAAGAGTCGGCTCTTCAAGGCTGAGTCGGCTTGAAGTCTCAGTCATCAACAGCATAAACTCTGGATGAGTCAGCTCTTCTGGGCTTTTGTTGGCTCGAGGTCTCAATCACCAAAAACATAAGTTCTTCATCAAGTCGGCTCTTAAGGCTTGATTCGGCTTGAACTTCTAAAACTCTAAATTTTTTATGCCATACCAGAATAGGAGTCGGCTCTTGCAAAAAATTCTTTTTATGCTTCAAATTTCTCTAAACTTCTAAAATACAAATTCCAATAAGAGCAAGTCTTCCAAAAAGTTTCAAGGAGCTTACTAAACATGTCTAACCTACTTGCACTCATTTTTACTAATTTAGAGCCCTTTTTACAATATTACATAGGTGAAAAAATTAAGGCTTTACAACTTGAAGTGTACATGAGTTTATACAATGTTAGAATACATCTCAACTTGATAGAAAACTAATTGATATAAAGATACATACTTTCCTGCAAAATTTCTTGAGTAATTGAATGAATTAGTGAAGCATACATGCTCTAATATTTTGTTATCATCAAATCATTCCAAGGGTCAACATTCTCTCCCTTTTTGATGATGACAAAATACTAGGCATGAAAAGGTTTAAAATACTTTATAATTACTTGTAATGATATACTATGTACCATATTCACATGTATCAAGGTGTATTCAAAGTAGCGGTATCAAAGCAATTAAAGTATCAGGAAGTTGAACCAAAGTAGTATCAAAACAAACCTTTCAACAAGTATTAGGTCAATAGATTTACTCTATTAATTATGCACTAAAATTGTATGAAAGTATCAAATCATCACTATATCAATTTTCAGCTTTAATTAGGAGCACATATTAATTTTCAGCTTCAATTAGGAGAACTTTTCACTTTGCATTTGAAAGAAATTTTAATAAATGCTCAATAAAAGCTCCCCCTTTCTCATATAACATAAAAGCTCTCTTCTCATTTTTGTCTCTTCTCATTTTCATGCTCATGTCCCCCTTTTTGTCATCAACACAAAAGTATAGAATTTAGGAAAAACATTCATTCATACTCAAACATTCATAACATTTTCAAAACATAAATATATGTATATAAAGAGTCAATACAAGATGTGATACATTACAAAAGTGCTAAAGCAAACCAAAATAATATCACAAACAATAGGAAATGCCAAAAATAAAACCTAAAGGTCAGAAGGAATGACTAGGCTCATCATCACTAGGCTCATCTTCACTAGATGAAGAACAAACCTTTAAAATGCCAGGAGCAGGTTTAAATTTAGGGAACGTAGGTCATGGTCCCTAAGTCTAGTCCTAACAGGAACTGAAGATCTAGAAGTTCGAGGTCTAGGTTTGGTTGGAGGCTCTAAAGAAATCAAGATAGGTGTCGGCCATCCGGAAGGAGGATCATCAGATAATGCTAAGGTGCTGGTAGTCGATAGAATCTGCATCGCCGGAGTGTTTGCCACGCCAGTGCTCTGACCCTGAGTACCAATACCAAGCCCAACAGGAGGAGTAGCTGCAGTATAAATGTTAGTAGAATGCTCTGTCTCTCCCTGTGCATAGTCAGCATCAAGAATATCTGGTCTAGCTGAAGATGGAGGATGTGCTGAATGGCTAGCTGTCCTGATCTGCTGAAGAACAGATAAAATCTGCTGGAAGCCATCTCGCTTCTTAGTCTGAAGTGCCACTATCCTGGCATCTATCTCTGACCTACCTCTTTGTAGAGAAGAGAGCTCATCCAAAATAAGCTACAACCTGCGATCATCACCTAAACCATCAGCAATAGATCCTCTCATAGGTGAATGAGGTGTAGAAGGTGCTAGCTCAGAATGTCCAGCCTTATCGTCTGTAGCTCAGCCTTAGTGCCCTGTGCCGGACCAATCTGGTCATCCTCATCTGACTCTCCATTAGAATGTGTAGCTGGCAGTCCAAAAGTCTTCCTGATCAAATGCCCATCTACCTTATGAAAACCCATTCTACTCAAGGACTTTACATTATATCTATCTGTATGTAGTAGAGGCCTGTTGTCCTCACCAGATAAATCTACCTTGGCATCCTAAAAAAGCAGTGTAAAAATCATGCCATAAGAAAGGGAAGCTCGTGCCCTACGAGCTGCTTCCCGCATCTGGGATATCATGATATAAGGTAAGTTGAGGGCCTCCCCCTCAACCAAACATCTCTTACATACAAGATCCCTCTCACTCACCCAGTCAAACCTTCATTTCTGGGTAGAAAAACATGGCAGATAATATTATGAATCAATCTCATCTCCGAAGATAGTTGGTTTGCCCTGACATGCACTACATGAGAAACATCATTCCTCTCAAGGATAATTCTCAAAGTCTTCTATTTCACTTTTAACACTAAAAAGCTCTCCCCTTTTTTAGGAATCTAAAGAATATTACTTAGCTTATGCTCATTTATCACAATATGTTTTCCTTTAACTGTTGATTCCATATGAAATGTACCAAGGGACATGCTTTCAAAAAATTGCCTTACTAAGGTTGGAAATGTCGGTAAATTCAACATGCAAAACGATTTCCACCCTTGTGCAATGAGCCATTCCCCAACTCTTAAATTTTCTTATTCTAGGAAACTAAAATCCACACATCTTCCAGAGGTAACTTGAATGTTTCCTATAAGAATGACTTGCCTTGGAGCTTCCGGAGCATCTTGCTATTCTTCATGTGGCTCTTCAGTGTGATTTGAGGTAACTTGAATGTTTCCTATAAGAATGACTTGCCTTGGAGCTTCCGGAGCATCTTGCTATTCTTCATGTGGCTCTTCAGTGTGATTTTAGGTGTCCAATCTCCTCTTCATTCTTCTTTCCACTGCTACGGTCTGCACAATCCTTTTTGCTTTCTTCCTTATGGCTTTCCTAGGACCCATTTTGGTTGGATTAAGGTTTAGGAGAGGTTTGGTGAAGTTCTAGAGTTTTTCCTAGGTTTGGAATAGGGAACAGTTGGAGTGGAATAGGAAAGGTAGAAGGAAAATAAATTTTGAAACCTATGGAGCCCTATTTAAAAATGTTCGGCCTGACTCTCAAGTCGGCTTGACAAAGCAAAGGGGTGCTCGAGCCAACTCGAGCAAAAATCAAGGTTAAAGCTCAAAAATCTAAAAAATAAAAATCTATAGGTTACTTAGCACTAGAGGAAGTCGTCATAAGCTCTAAAGTGAATTTTGAAACATCTAGATAATTTTTCCTTATTTTTGAAAGATTAGGTCAAAACCTTTTTAATATGGATCATATAGACCTAACTCACCTCTAATCTTTTCAAATCTATCTTGGCTAAGAGGTTTGGTGAAAATATTAGCAAGTTGATCTTCTATAGGCACAAACTCTAATTCTACAACATTATTTAGAACATGGTCTCTGATGAAATAATGTCTAATTTCTATATGCTTTGTTCTATAATGCTGAATTGGATTTTTTGATAAGTTAATAGTACTCGTGTTATCACATTTAATAAAAATTTTAGACTAGATAACGCCATAATCTTCTAGCTGTTGCTTGATCCATAACACTTGTGCACAATAGCTTCCCGTAGCTATATATTCTGCCTCAGTAGTAGACAGTGCTGCAGAGTTCTATTTACGATAGTGCCATGAAATCAAGTTGACCCCCAGAAATTGACAAGTGTCACTTGTACTCTTTCTATCAATCTTATAGCCACCATAATCAGCATTAGAGTAACTAATTAACTTTAAAGATGAATGCTTAGAATACCATAATACTATATTACATGTGCCTTTAAGATACTTAATGATTCTTTTAACAGCAATAATGTGTGACTCTTTTGGATTTGATTGAAAACGTGCACATATACTAACACTAAAAAGAATATCAAGTCTACTGGCAGTTAAATAAAGTAAAGATCCAATCATACCTCTATACATTTTTTGATCAACAATTGTGCCATTTTCATCTTTATCAAGTCTGCATTCAGGATTCATGGGTGTTCCAACTTCTTTGCTTGATTCCATGCCAAACTTTTTGATAATCTTTTTAATATATTTGGCCTGGTTGATCATAATTCCTTCCTTTGATTGTTTGATTTGAAGCTCGAGGAAGTAGCTTAGCTCACCCATTAAACTCATTTCGAATTCACCCTGCATTAACTTAGCAAAATCTTGGCACAAAGATTTATTAGTAGATCCAAATATTTTATCATCAACATAAATTTGAATAACCAAAGTATCATCATTTTTCTTTTGAATAAATAAGGTAGTATAACACTACCTCTTATAAAATCATTTTCAATTAAAAACTTGCTTAATCTATTATACCAGGCTCTAGGTGCCTGTTTAAGACCATATAAAGCTTTATTCAACTTGAAGACATGATTTGGAAAAGCGTGATCGATAAAACTAGGTGGTTGTTCAACAAAAACTTTTTTAGATATAAAACTATTATAAAAATCACTCTTTACATCTATTTGAAATAATTTAAAGTTCATAAAACATTCTTAAGCTAAGAGTAATCTAATAGCCTCTAGCCTAGCTACTGGTGCATAGGTTTCATCAAAATCTATTCCCTCTTCTTGATTGTAATCTTGAACTACCAGTCTAGCCTTGTTTCTAATCACATTACCTTGCTCATCTAGCTTATTTCCATAAACACATCTAGTGCCTATAACAGGATAGTCATTTGGTCTTTCTACAAGTGTCCAAACATTATTTCTCCTGAATTGGTTTAACTCATCATGCATAGCTAACATCCAATTTGGGTCAGTTTTAGCTTTTTCTATAGTATGTAGTTCTACATGAGATACAAAAGCAATCAAATCATTTGAAGCTCTAGATCTAACACCTTGAGATGGATCTCCTATAATAAGTTCTTTAGGATGTGAGTGTACATACCTCCATTCTTTAAGCATATCTTCATGATGTTTGCTTACCACTTCTTCATGTTGTTCACTTGTTTGCCTACTTTCATAGTCATATCCTTTAGTCCATGTTCAAATATACCTGCATCATCATCAGCATAGACATTTTTTTAGAAGATGTCATGTCAGTTTCATTAAAAATAATATAGATTGATTCTTGCACAGTTAATATTCTTTTATTGAAAACTCGATAGGCTTTACGATTTGTAGAATAACCAAAAAATATAGCCTCATCAGATTTAGCATCAAACTTACCAAGATTATCTTTACCATTATTGAGAACAAAATATTTGCAACCAAAAACATGAAAGTAATTGATATTAGGCTTTCTATTATTCTACAATTCATAGGGGATTTTTCTTATGATAGGTCAAATCAAAACTTTGTTTAAAATATAGCAAGCAGTATTCACAGCTTCTGCCCAAAAGTATTTTGGAAGATTTCCTTCACAAAGTATTATTCTGGAAATTTCTTCTAAAGTTTTGTTCTTTCTCTCTATAACACCATTATGCTGTGGTGTTCTAGGAGTGGAGAAGTTATAATCAATATCATGCTTTGTGCAAAAGTGATCAAAATATTAATTTTCAAATTCTATACCATGATCACTACGAATAGAAATAACAGAAAAATCTTTTATGTTGGAAACTCTTTTGTAAAACTTTTTAAAAGCTTTAAAAGTTTCATCTTTATGTGCAATGAACAAAATCCAAGTGTATCTTAAAAAGTCATCTACAAACATAAGGCCATACTTCATACCACCTAGGCTTGTTGTCCTAGAAGGTCCGAAGAGATCCATGTAAAGTAGCTCTGAAGGTCTAGTGGTAGAAATAATATTTTTGGATTTAAAACTTTCCCTCGCTTTCCTAATTGACATGCATCACACATATAATCAAAATTTACTTTAAATTTTGACAGACCTTTAACTAAATTTTTTGAAATAAGCTTCGTAATAGTATCCGTACTAGCTTGTCCAAGTCATCTATGCCATAGTAAACTTAATTCCTTGCTCTTATCATTCACTACTACAAAACTTGTATTGCTTGACATAGCTAGATCATAAAGATCTAACATAAATATTACCAAGTTTATGTCCAATGAACTTTGTACTAGAGTCAAGAAGATCAACTACTATACACATTGAAGACTTGAAGAAAATATTAAAACCAATATCACAAAGTTGACTGATGCTTAAAAGATTTTGCTTTAATTTCTCTATAAGTAGTACATTCTCAATGAAAGTAGGAGTAATTTTTATTTTACCTATACGAATTATCCTTCCTTTGCAGTTATCATCAAAGGTTACCATGCCACCATCTTTTTGTTCTATGATGAAGAATTGATCAATATCACCGGTCATATATCTTGAACAGCCGCTATCAAGGTACAATCTTTTCTTTACATTCATGGCTACAAGACATCCCTGCAAAATAATCAAGTAATGGATTTAGGTACCCAAGCCTTCTTGGGTCCTTGCAAGTTAGTAAGATTGGTTCCTTTTGGAACCCAAATTTTCTTGATTTTCATTTTGTCATTATATTTCAAATGACATTTAAATGCTTTGTGACCAATATTATTACAAGCATAGCAGATAATTTTTGGCTTTGAATAAGAAGTATATGATGATGCGAACTTAGGTCTATATTGCTTTGATGTAATGTACTTCGGAGCATAAGATGTGGATGCAGAAAACTTATTTGAATTTAAATTTTTATAACTGATTCCAAACTTGTTATTAGAATCTCTTTGATCTTTCAAAATCAGTTCAAGTTTATTAGAGCTTAAAGTTAATTTTTCAACCATTGGTTTAAGCTTTTGAACTTCCTTTTGCAAGTCAGTATTTTCATTTTGCAAAATTTGTTCTTTTCAAGAAGTTCTTCCTTTTCAAATTGAATAGTTTCAAGTCTTTCACAAATCAAACTTAATTCTCTTTGTAACATCTTGTTTCTTTCAAAAATTTCATCTTTATCTTTTTCTACCGTATCACAATTATTTTTCAAATTCATCATTTTCAAACCAACCTTTTTGTACTCTATCAATAATTCACAAAAAGCATTATGAAGCTCATCATAAGTAAATTCTAGATTAGGTTCAGAAGTTGTTCTCTCATCCTCCAAACCCATAAAGCAGATTTAAGTAGTCTTTGTTATATTTTCATCTTCTTCGGTTGATGTAGATTCATCACTATCACTCCATGCCGCAAGCATTGCCTTCTTTTTCTTTTTCTTAACAATCTTTTTGTTAATCTCTGGACAATCAGGATGTACGTGTCCTAGTTTCTTACATTCATAATAAATAGGAGTTTGATCTTTGTCCTTATCCTTTTCTTTATCTTTTTCTCTTTCTCTTCCAAATTCTCCTCTTCTAAATTGCTTTCTCAATTTGTTAGTCCTTCTTTTGCCCATAAATCTCTTAAACTTTCTCATAACTAGGGCTAATTCATCATTTTCTAAATCATCATTATTAGATGTATCTGAATCTTCATCTTTGTCCTTATCTGTTGCTTTAAAAGCAATAGCCTTTTTCCTTTTTGAATCTTCTTCTATTCTTTACTGCATGGCTAGCTCACGAGTGATCAATAACCCCAGCAGCTCATCCAATGATGAATGTTTAAGTCCTTTGCCTTTTGAATAGCTGTAACTTTTGCTTTCCATTTATCTGACAAAGATCTCAAAACCTTTTAGACTAGATCAGTATTAGTATAAGTCCAACCAAGACTTTTAAGACCATTTATGATATCAGTAAAACGTGTATACATAGCAGATATAGTTTTATTTGGATCCATTTTGAACAATTCATAATTGTGCATAAGAAGATTGATTTTTGAAGTCTTAACTTGTGATGTGCCCTCGTGTGTGATCTTAAGTTTATCACAAATTTTTTTAGCAGAATTGCAAGTAGAAATTCTGTTAAACTCATTTGTGTCCAAAGTGCAATAAAGTAAATTCATGGCTTTGGCATTTAGCTTGGCCAATTTCATATCATTCTCGTCCTATTCCTCTTCCGATTTAGGAACCTTAATATCATTAATTCAAATAGTGGATGTATGAGGTCCTTTTAGAATTATTTTTTATAAATAAAAGTCTACGACTTCAATGTATATCTTCATCCTAGCCTTCCAATATGTGTAATTAGTTACAGTGAAAAGTGGAGGTCGTTTTGTGGATTGGCCTTTGGCCAAGGAGATGCTCATGGGATGTGCTATCAATCTTTACTCTAAGAAATTTATAAAGACTCTGCTCTGAAACCACTTGTTGCCCTGGTGGCTTCCCAAGAGGGGGGTGAATTGGGATTTTAAAAACTTTTGCAAGAATGTGCAATTTAAAATCCTTTTAGTGTTGTGGTGAATAATGCAATGCGGAAGCAAGTAAATAAATGCAATGAAGTTAAACAAGCACAATCACAAACACAAGGAATTTAGAGTTGTTTGGAGCAACCCACTCCTACGTCCACTATCCAAGCACCACTTAGGATTTCTACCATATCGCACACTGGAATACAGTCAGATTATTTTAACAGGCTCATAATCCAAACCTCTACACTTTGGTTTTACATGGATCACCAAAGAAAACCCACACTTGATATTAACACAAGCTAACCAAGAACCTAAATCCCTTTGATTTTTAGAACTAGGCTCACCAAAGAAAACCCACACATGGTTTTATACTGGGATCACCAAGAAACCTAAATACACTCTCTAGACATAGCTCCTTGCTGTTCTTAGAGTGAAAGCAAGATAAATCAAGTGTATAAAGCAACTTTACAACAAACCAAACTTGTTTGAGTGTTGCCGATGAAGATCAAATTAAAGCCTAGCTTTAAATGCTCTTGAATGCTCTTCGAGCTGCTTCTTAACTTCTTCAAAAGGTTGGATTCAAGAATGAAAATCAGTTGGTAAAACTTTGAATCCTGACTTGAATGCTTACTTGAAGTTGGTTTGTGAAAGACTTGAAATCAACTTGAATAATCAATGAATAATCTATGTATCATCTTTAAAACTATCATAAATACTCCCTTTTATAGTCTTCAATCAAAACTAGCCATTATGGGGCCTAGAGAACTGAAATAGAACCGTTGAAGGGCTTTTGGAGTTCAAAAATTTGATTCAGGAACTAGCCGTTAGACTGCCAAAACTCGTCACTCGAGTCGGCTCGAGAAGCATGAGTTAGCTCAAAGTCTCAATTGGTGGGGACACCGGAGGCACCAGAATAAGATAGAGGCTTTTCAATCCTCTGTGAATTGATCAATAATTTATGAGTCCATCTGTAATAAGGGCTAAGCTCATCTGAGTCCATTTTAGTTGTTATTTGAGTATTTTGGGTTGTTATTTCAGTTCTGTACTTGTCAGCTCATGTTGAGCTAGTTCAGTCCAATGCTAGTCAGCTCATGTTGAGATAATTTTATTTTTTGAGTCCTATCCAAGCATACCGAAGACTCAAGACTATATCATACAAGTGAAGACCAAGTCCAACTAGATTGAAGACATGGAAGTATAGCCCAAGTCCAACCCAGCTTGAAGATTTGAAGACCCCAAGAGGAAAATTCAGAAAAACCCTGATTTCTTGCAGATGCCCTCCAGATGCCCAGATTCCCTTCCAGATGCCAAAGTATATTCATAAATAAGGGAATCCATGATTCCAGAGGTCCATCTGCATCCTAGCCCGAAGAAATCAAGCCCAGGTGCCAAGCCCAAGCTCCTAAGAAGCAAGATACCAGGGAATATTCCTGCTACCTAGCTACCAGGCCACCCCAGCTTCCAGAGGCCCAAACCCATGCACCCGGGCCCCTTTGGGCCGGCCCCTTGCTGCTCCTAGAAGCCCAACACGCCCCCCTAGGCGTCCTTGGAGTCTTGACCAAGTCAAGAAAATTTTTAGGGATTTTTCTACCTAATATTTCCTTATTTTCTAGCTAGGGTTTGAGAGGGAAAAGGATTCTTATGTAAAGACTTATGTACCCTTACTTGGAGCCCAAGGTTAAGGGTCTATTTAAGGGACCCTAGCCTCTTGTATGAGGAGAATTTTTTATGAATGAAAACCTTGAGTTCTTCTATTGAGTGGTGTGATACCCTGCTGTGTGCATAAAGGGGTTTGTGAGAGTTCTTCTTCCCGGTGTTTGCAATCATCTTCCTGCTGCCAACAAACCCTCCAGATCCCTGGATGCCCACTCCAAAAGAAGCCTTCCCTTGCTGTTTTTACTTTGTTTTCTTGTTCCTTTGTGAGCTTTCTAACCCCTGATAGGTCATTTGTAGGTCCCTGAGTTCCTACGAATCCAACGACTCCAGCCAAGCCTCAATCGGATCACCGAGCAGAAAGCCGGGTATCCGTGGGTCTTTGGCTCGGTTTTCCAGGTCGCATCCGTCGAGGAATGAGAGACCCCTTCTCTGCGATCTTCACAGACATTGTCAGGTACACCCCTCTACCTCCAGTAGTTTTATTGTAGGAGAACTTGCCCTAACCGAGGCTTCTCAGCCCCGGCGGTCCTTCTTTGTGGGGACACCGGAGGCACCAGAATTGGTGGGGACACCGGAGGCACCAGAATAAGATAGAGGCTTTTCAATCCTCTGTGAATTGATCAATAATTTATGAGTCCATCTGTAATAAGGGCTAAGCTCATCTGAGTCCATTTTAGTTGTTATTTGAGTATTTTGAGTTGTTATTTCAGTTCTGTACTTGTCAGCTCATGTTGAGCTAGTTCAGTCCAATGCTAGTCAGCTTATGTTGAGCTAATTTTATTTTTTGAGTCCTATCCAAGCATACCGAAGACTCAAGACTATATCATACAAGTGAAGACCAAGTCCAACTAGATTGAAGACATGGAAGTATAGCCCAAGTCCAACCCAGCTTGAAGATTTGAAGACCCCAAGAGGAAAATTCAGAAAAACCCTGATTTCTTGCAGATGCCCTCCAGATGCCCAGATTCCCTTCCAGATGCCAAAGTATATTCATAAATAAGGGAATCCATGATTCCAGAGGTCCATCTGCATCCTAGCCCGAAGAAATCAAGACTAGGTGCCAAGCCCAAGCTCCTAAGAAGCAAGATACCAGGGAATATTCCTGCTACCTGGCTACCAGGCCACCCCAGCTTCCAGAGGCCCAAACCCATGCACCCGGGCCCCTTTGGGCCGGCCCCTTGCTGCTCCTAGAAGCCCAACACGCCCCCCTAGGCTTCCTTGGAGTCTTGACCAAGTCAAGAAAATTTTTAGGGATTTTTCTACCTAATATTTCCTTATTTTCTAGCTAGGGTTTGAGAGGGAAAAGGATTCTTATGTAAAGACTTATGTACCCTTACTTGGAGCCCAAGGTTAAGGGTCTATTTAAGGGACCCTAGCCTCTTGTATGAGGAGAATTTTTGATGAATGAAAACCTTGAGTTCTTCTATTGAGTGGTGTGATACCCTGCTGTGTGCATAAAGGGGTTTGTGAGAGTTCTTCTTCCTGGTGTTTGCAATCATCTTCCTGCTGCCAACAAACCCTCCAGATCCCTGGACGCCCACTCCAAAAGAAGCCTTCCCTTGCTGTTTTTACTTTGTTTTCTTGTTCCTTTGTGAGCTTTCTAACCCCTGACAGGTCATTTGCAGGTCCCTGAGTTCCTACGAATCCAACGACTCCAGCCAAGCCTCAATCGGATCACCGAGCAGAAAGCTGGGTATCCGCGGGTCTTTGGCTCGGTTTTCCAGGCCGCATCCGTCGAGGAACGAGAGACCCCTTCGCTGCGATCTTCACAGTCATTGTCAGGTACACCCCTCTACCTCCAGTAGTTTTATTGTAGGAGAACTTGCCCTAACCGAGGCTTCTCAGCCCTGGCGGTCCTTCTTTGCTACTTTTCTAGGTCCTAATCTGCATGCTGATCTTCAAAAATTCATACAAAATTCCCTATAAATAATTTTGATCTGGAATTTGGGAATTAATAACCTAACTCAACATGTAAAACATACAAAAAAAATTGCATGCATATTAGATCCCCATCATTTGGTATCAGAGCCAGGTTTAGGGCTTGTTTTCTGCAATTTTTTATTCCATATATAATCTGTTATTTTAATTATTTCTCTCTGTTAGAAACTCCAAAAATTCTGAAATTTATTTTCCTGGATTTATCATAATTCACAGTAATTTAAAAAATTTCTCCAGAATTTATTATGATCTGTGAATTTTCTGCAAGCCGAAATAGGGCCTGCAAATTTTCGGCTCTGTTTTTTTTAGCAAGACAAGTTTGGAAGTTTTAGGGTTTTGTTTAGGAGTTTTTGCATATTTCTTAATTTTAGTATATTTCCGGTATATTAGGCCATGATTTGCAAGTTTTCTTATATTTAAAAAATACCAAAAAAAAAATACATATTTTCCAAAAATACCAAAAAAAATATCTAAATCCTAATTTGCATCCTCATCTGCATAATTTACTTTTAAGGGCACTCTTGCTATATCAGATGGGGGGAGGATTTGATCACCTCTCCTTAGCCCAAAACCACATCCCTTGCATTCAGTCCCAAGCCTTAACCTAAAATTAATTAGACTTAATTTGTCCTAGTGGGCTAGGGACACCAACTGGTCGGGTCCGGGCTAGTGTTAGATCACTGTGTCAAGTTAACCTGTGTGTGTCTTGTGCTCAGTGTCTAGAACGGTGGTTTAGGGATTCAATCCCGAAGGGCTTGTGTGCTGGTCCGCCTACCTGGCCAATCTCTGATTGGTGTCTAGGATTGGCAATCAGGGACCTAACACTCCCCTTACACCTGCCTGGCTGAGTACAGGGTTACTATAGGCTAGTTTGCCACCCTGATTGAGCATCTAGTTTGGACTCTAGGTCTAGTCAGCTATAGTCGGTCTGATCGAGTCTTGCATGAGCACTAGATTAGGAGTTTCATATCACCCACCTCCTTCACAAATGTCTGAACCCATGGAAAATTTACAAGCCCAAATAAAAGCCCTAGTTGATCAAATGGCCCAAATGACTACCCAGTTAACTCAGTCTGCTACCCAAACCAACAATAGAATTGACCATCTTGCCAATAGGTTTGACCAGTTAGGAGGCCGTGTAGGGACCATAGCAAGAACCCATGGGTCACGATCTGAGCCAGATCCTAAGTCCCCTCAACCTAGGAGAACCCCAAACCCTGATCTATACCATGAGGTCGAACCTAGGAGAGCCCCTTATCCTGACCCGTACTACAATCCTCAACTTAGGAGGACCCCAAACCCTGATCCATACCGAGAGGTTGAACATAGGAGAGCCCCTCAGCCTGACCCATACTATAATCCTAAACCTAGGAGGACCCCAAAACCTGAACCATATCGTGAGGTTGAACCTAGGAGAGCCACTCAGCCTGACCCATACTATGATACTGAACCTAGATCCTATGACTCTAGATCCTATTTACCCACATCCTATAAGCCTAGTATACCCACAACATATAGATCTTATGACTTCAAATCCTCTGACTCTAGAATCTACGAACCCATATCCCATGAGTCCAGTAGACCCAAGACCTATAGAGCTGAACCCAAATCCTATGACCCCAGATCATATAATCCCGTGACCCATAGATCTGCACCCTTATCCTATGAGTCTAGGGAGCCCATAATCCCTAGATATCAATCTAGTACTAGTCAGGTTTCCTTTAGTCAACTTGAACCCCATAGGATTAGCAACCCTAAATATGAGCCCAGTAGTAAGCCACTACCCTTTAGACAACTTGAACCTACTAGGATTAGTGTCCATAATCAGAAACCAGGACCTAGCCAATTTTCCCCTAGCCGACCTTCTCCATCCATTCCTGAGATTGACAAGGCTTACATTAACGCGGAAGTATATGAAGCTGATGTAAACTTAGTGGATGAGTATGAGGGAGAAGAGGAGACACCTTTAGATGACCTAGAATTAGCTGACCCAATAGATACCCAGGTAGAAGCCAACCTAGAGGTAGTTGACCTTGACCACATCCAACCTAAAGCTATAGTGGAAGAACAAATAAAGGAAGAGAACCTAGGTACTGCTACTAGAGCCTTACTTAAGGAAACCGAAGAGGAGAGCCAAATTATAGAGTCTAGTCCTAAAATACAAGAACCAGAAGAATTTATTAAGGACCTGATCTCTTTGAATCAGTACCCTCAGGATGAGCCTCCTCCTATAGTTCCCATTAGGGACCTCTTCCCTGAGATTAGTAACCCATCATTCCATTATGCAAATCCCATAGATATACCGCAACCTCGTAAGGTTAGCCTCATTAGTCTAGGATTAGTCCCTGACATGCCTTCTTATATCGAACTTTATCCAACTAACCTTGAACCTTTTTTCCTACCCTACCAAACTAATTCTGAACCCACTTCCTATTTTCTGCCCTTTCCTGACACCTCCAGCATTTCTAGGATTATTAGATTGCATTTAACAGAGATTAGCGTACTGCATGCATTCATTACGCATGTTAGGTTTGCATTATACTTCTGGCATACCCTCTGGCATTTGCTTGGAGTCCATTGTAAATACTCTTGTGCACACCACACTAGGGTCAGACCTAGAGAGTCTATAGTCTCTTAGGTTTAGGCCCATAAAAGTCTAATAAACTTCCTTCGATAGGAATGCAAAGTCGAGTGTATTAGGTGTTAGTTTGAGTCCTTTGCATCATCTTGTTAGGAGTCTGCATGTGCCTAACATGTTCACCACCCGCACTAATGTTAAACAAACTGGCTAATTCCCGAAGATGGATCAAAGAATTTGATGTAGTAGATTCTATCTTGGTTAGGCTTAGGCCTAAAAGAAGCTTCATGCTCACAGAGCCGGACCTTTTAAAGTGATAGAGAAGGTTGGATCAAATGCCTAGGTGTTAGACTTGCCTTCGGATTTGGACATTAGTTCTACCTTCAATATTACAGACCTGGTTGAGTATAGGGAACCAGCAGCGCTACCTAGTGAGGCCTTTGGATCTATTCCTTTTCATTGTGAGTGACCCTAACCTAGAGTGTCCACAAACAAATTTGGCCTGAGAGAGGAGAACGGATCGAGCGTATCCTGGATGATCAAGCCATCACGACCCAGGGCCATGTCTATCAACGCTTCCTGGTCCGATGGCAAGGCCGGCCAGAGTCGGACGATTCATGGATTTCTCGAGAGGACTTGCAATGCCTCAACCCAGACCTTCTCGAGAGATATGTGAGCCAGTCTGACCTTCACTCGACAGGGTCGAGTTCCTCCCACCCCCGGAGAATTGGTGGGGACACCGGAGGCACCAGAATAAGATAGAGGCTTTTCAATCCTCTGTGAATCGATCAATAATTTATGAGTCCATCTGTAATAAGGGCTAAGCTCATCTGAGTCCATTTTAGTTGTTATTTGAGTATTTTGAGTTGTTATTTCAGTTCTGTACTTGTCAGCTCATGTTGAGCTAGTTCAGTCCAATGCTAGTCAGCTCATGTTGAGCTAATTTTATTTTTTAAGTCCTATCCAAGCATACCGAAGACTCAAGACTATATCATACAAGTGAAGACCAAGTCCAACTAGATTGAAGACATGGAAGTATAGCCCAAGTCCAACCCAGCTTGAAGATTTGAAGACCCCAAGAGGAAAATTCAGAAAAACCCTGATTTCTTGCAGATGCCCTCCAGATGCCCAGATTCCCTTCCAGATGCCAAAGTATATTCATAAATAAGGGAATCCATGATTCCAGAGGTCCATCTGCATCCTAGCCCGAAGAAATCAAGCCCAGGTGCCAAGCCCAAGCTCCTAAGAAGCAAGATACCAGGGAATATTCCTGCTACCTAGCTACCAGGCCACCCCAGCTTCCAGAGGCCCAAACCCATGCACCCGGGCCCCTTTGGGCTGGCCCCTTGCTGCTCCTAGAAGCCCAACACGCCCCCCTAGGCATCCTTGGAGTCTTGACCAAGTCAAGAAAATTTTTAGGGATTTTACTACCTAATATTTCCTTATTTTCTAGCTAGGGTTTGAGAGGGAAAATGATTCTTGTGTAAAGACTTATGTACCCTTACTTGGAGCCCAAGGTTAAGGGTCTATTTAAGGGACCCTAGCCTCTTGTATGAGGAGAATTTTTGATGAATGAAAACCTTGAGTTCTTCTATTGAGTGGTGTGATACCCTGCTGTGTGCATAAAGGGGTTTGTGAGAGTTCTTCTTCCCGGTGTTTGCAATCATCTTCCTGCTGCCAACAAACCCTGCAGATCCCTGGACGCCCACTCCAAAAGAAGCCTTCCCTTGCTGATTTTACTTTGTTTTCTTGTTCCTTTGTGAGCTTTCTAACCCCTGACAGGTCATTTGCAGGTCCCTGAGTTCCTACGAATCCAACGACTCCATCCAAGCCTCAATCGGATCACCGAGCAGAAAGCCGGGTATCCGCGGGTCTTTGGCTCGGTTTTCCAGGCCGCATCCGTCGAGGAACGAGAGACCCCTTCGCTACGATCTTCACAGACATTGTCAGGTACACCCCTCTACCTCCAGTAGTTTTATTGTAGGAGAACTTGCCCTAACCGAGGCTTCTCAGCCCCGGCGGTCCTTCTTTGCTACTTTTCTAGGTCCTAATCTGCATGCTGATCTTCAAAAATTCATACAAAATTCCCTATAAATAATTTTGATCTGGAATTTGGGAATTAATAACCTAACTCAACATGTAAAACATACAAAAAAAATTGCATGCATATTAGTTCCCCATCATCAATCAATGAAAAAATAAACTCTGCAGGAGTCGGCTCTTCAAGGCTGAGACAGTTTGAAGTCTCAGTCATCAATAGCATAAACTCTAGATGAGTCGGCTCTTCTGGGCTTGACTCAGCTCGAGGTCTCAATCACCAAAAACATAAGTTCTTCATCGAGTTGGCTCTTAAGGCTCGAGTCGGCTAGAACTTCTGAAACTCTTAAATGTTTTATGTCATGCCAGAATAGGAGTCGACTCTTGATCCATGAGTCGGCTCTTGCAAAAAAAAATTTTTATACTTCAAATTTCTCCAAACTTCTTTAATTCAAGATTCCAACAAGAGCAAGTCTTCCAAAAAGCTTCAAGGAGCTTACCAAACATGTCTAACCTACTTGCACTCATTTTACTAATTTAGAGGCCTTTATACAAGATTACGTAGGTGAGAAAATTAGGGCTTTACAACTTGAAGTGTACATAAGTTCATACAATATTGGAATACATCTCAACTAGATAGAAAACTAACTAATATAAAGATACATACTTTCCTGCAAAATTTCTTGAGTACTTGAATGAATTAGTGAAGCATACATGCTCCAATGTTTTGTAATCATCAAAATCATTCTAGGGGTCAACAACTCCTTCAACATTCGAAGAATATCCTCCGGCTAGGCTTCCTTGAACTTGCGACTGAACTCATCGTTCATTGCTGCCAACATTATGCATCAAACAGTGGTCCCGTCAGAGAGCCACTTCTGATAAGTATCTCTGACCGAACCCCAAGCATTGGGAGCAAGGGTTTTAGGTGCTGGATCTGATATCACATACAAGATCCATTCATGCTCCAAGACAATCCTGAGCCTTCGATACCAGCTATCGAAGTTGGATCCATTAAGCTTCTCATTATCGAGAAGAGACCGGAGCGACAGGTTGGAAGACATCTAAAAGAAAAACCAAAGCTAATTAGTGTAGATGAATTATTAACCTAAAGACATGGACTTTAGTGTAAAGGTCCCTCCCACTATTTTGCTCAAACTGGTAGCCTCTACCTTCAATCCGAGGAATTACTTTAATTTCCTAGTGGGTACCAAAGTCCAATAGACAACACATGAGCCTGACTTTGGCTGGCCCACCCATGCATATCTAAAGATAGGTTCTTCAACCAATTACTACTCCAAGTAACCTCTAGTATTTGGGTTTTGCCCCAAGGTACACTTCAATTAGCCTTTGGACCTCCTATTGAAGGTCTCGGTTAGGTCCAACCATTAACATGACAAAATTCAATGCTTCTAACTAACGAATAGTCAAGCCCGACTTTGGCCGGCCCACCTGATCACCGTTAGGAGAGTTGCTGGTGCAGGCACCAGACTCAGAAGAAGACTTCAGAGCTCTATCTGGATCTCTGATTGACCTTGCCCGAAGAATTAGGGTTTTCTGGTTTGTAATAAGGGTTGACTTGATTTTAGCTTGAGTCTGTATTCCCTGTAATTTATTTTTGTTGAGTCATGTTGACTCAGTAGTGGTCTAGGACTTCAACCTGGGGTGTCACATTTTCTCCCAAGGCCAAGCAAGTGGGCGCCACACTCCCAGCCACACTCCCAGCCAAACGCCTGAGTCCAGGGGGTGCCACATCTCCATCCAGTATGCTCTGGTCCCCACACCACAAGATAGCAGGTCCCTTCTCTCATGCGCCATTTGAGGAGAAAGCAATCTGGGATCCACAATTCAAGGGGGCGGCCCATAATGGTGCGAGCACCAGACTCAGAAAAAGACTTCAGAGCTCCATCTGGATCTCTGATTAACCTTGCCCGAAGAATTAGGGTTTTTGGTTTGTAATAAGAGTTGACTAGATCAACTCAATTTAGCTTGAGTCTACATTACCTGCATTTTATTTTGTTGAGTCATGTTGACTCAGTAGTGGACTAGGGTTTCAACCGGGGATGTTACATTTTCTCCCAAGACCAGGCAAGTGGACACCACACTCCCAGCCACACTCCCAGTCCAGGGGGCGCCATATCCACATCCAGCAGCCTTTGGTCCCCACTCCACAAATGGCAACTTCCTTCTTTCATGCACCAGATAAAGAGAAGAGCACAAATCAAGGGGGCGGCCAAGACTTTCCCAAGTGATTCCAAGCAAAGAAGGGAAGAAGTTTTTCTTGGAAGAGAATATCAAGGGGCGCCCATTACCTGCCAAAAACACCTAAAACAAAGATGGGAAGAGCCTTGACTTAGGGAGGAAGAAAAGGAGGAGTCCAAAAGAGTTGATCCAGGGAAGGAAGAAAATTTTTCTTGAAAATCCAAGCAAGGTGGCGCCATCTACCTGCCATTTATAACCCAAATCCTTTTTTTTTTGGTATTTTGGCCAACCATATGTAAGGGATTTGCCCTAATTTGGAGATCCCCTCCTTTAGTCCCACATGGGAAAATATGAAACCCTTCTCCCTTGTAAAGCATTATAAATTACATCCCTCTTGTAAGTTGAAAACAATCATATGAATGAATTCAAATTTTTTTTTGTGAGCAAACTTTGCGTTTTCTCTCTTCCGCACTTGCAACCAGGTGTTGAGCTCCATGAGGGAGTAAATCCGGGTTCCCCTGGAACCTTGAGGAGGTGTGAGATCTCCAAAACCCCAACCCTAGGTTAGCCACTCCACTCCCAAACCCTAGCCGCCCATCACCCCTCTCCTTCCACCAAGCCCTAGCCTATCCCACCTCTCACGGCCACCCTCTCCAAGTCCAGGCCGACCACCAGCATCCAGCTCCAGTCCAGATACTTCAGATCTACAGCAATTCTAAGAGGAAGTCAGATCAGCCTCCAGGAGAATCCTGATTTCAGCAACTTCAGCTTTCAAGTTCTTCAACCTGGTAAATCTTTTCTTGAGTATCTGAATTCCATCACTTGTTCCTCTTCTTTCCCAGATCTTGAGTCCAGGAGAAGCCGACCAAACCACAAGACTAGTATTGGAGGATCCATTGCGAAGATAGCCGACTCCGAGGATCCCATAATCTGCTCGAGAGAGTTCTTCCACCCAAATTCTGAGAAGATCACTGTCTGGTTGGTAAACCATCTCTCCTCTCTATTTCTGTTCTGTTGAAAGTTCAGAGCGAAACCCTAGGTCTGGGAGTTTCTCAACCCCCAGCGATCCGTTATTTCTGAACTACTCTGATAATTTAGTTTCATCTAAATTGTGCTTTCAATCCTTACCTAGTTTCCTTCAACTTAGTTTAGCTTTACTTTGAGTCAAAGCCAATTTCTGAAATATATATAAAAAAAAAAAAGAAAAAAAGAAATTAATCCTAAATTTACTTCCGCATACGCTTCTTTGTTCTTTGTTCTGCATCATTTTTGGTATCAGAGCTTTCGTTCTGCATCACATAATATTCCATAAGAGCCAAGCTATGAAAAGAAAGAAAATCTTCTTGGAGAGTACTTCAAGGGGGCGCCCATTCCATGCCAAAAATGCCCAAAGCAAAGATGGGAAGAACCATGACTTAGGGAGAAAGAAAAGGAGGAGTCCAAAAGAGTTGAGCCATGGAAGGAATGAAATTCCCTCTTGAAGAACAAGGCTAGGAGGCGCCACTTACCTTCCTTTTAAAACATCCAATCCACTTTTTTGGAACCTTTGACCGGCCATATGTGTATGGATTGATCCTACAAACCTAATTTGAAGATCCCCTCCTTTAGTCCCACATGGGAAGATGTAAAACCCTACTCTCTTGTAAAGTCCTATAAATTAAACCCCTCTTATAAATTTTAAAGTAATCTGATGAATGAATTCAAGTTTTTGTGTGAGCAAACTCTGTGTTTTCTCTCTTCCGCACTTGCATCCAGGTGTTGAGCTCTGTGAGGGAGTAAATCCGGGTTCCCCAGGAACCTTGAGGAGGTGTGAGATCTCCAAACCCCTAAACCCTAGGTTAGCCACTTCAACTCCAAAACCCTAGCCGCCCATCATCCACTTCAATCCACAAAACCCTAGCCTATCCCACCTCTCACAGCCTCTCTCTCCAAGTCAAGGCCGACCACCAGCATCCGGGTCCAGTCCGGATACTTTAGCTTTAGAGCAAATTTCAGAGGGAGCCAGATCAACCTCCAAGAGAATCCGGATTTCAGCAACATCAGCTTTCAAGTTCTTCAATCTGGTAAATCCTTCCTTGAGTATCTGATTCCATCACTTGTTCTTCTTCTTTCCCAGATCTTGAGTCCAGGAGAAGCCAACTCAACCACAGGACCAGTATTGGAGGATCCATTGCGAAGGTGTCCGAATCCGAGGATCCAACAATCTGCTCAAGAGAGTTCTTCCACCAAACTTTGTGAAGATCACTGTCTGGTTGGTAACCCATCTCCTCTCTTTATTTCTGTCCTGTTGAAAGTTCAGAGCGAAACCCTAGGTCTGGGAGTTTCTCAACCCCCAGCGATCCGTTACTTCTGAACCACTCTGATAACCTAGTTTCTTTTAAATTGTGCTTTCAGTTATTACCTAGTTTCTTTCAATTTAGTTTAGCTTTCCTTTGAGTCAAAGCCAATTTCTGAAAATATATAAACAAAAAAGAGAATTAATCTTAATTTATTTCCACATCGCATCATCTCTTCTTTCGTTCTGCATCATTTTGGTATCAGTGCCCAGTATAGGGTTTCTGTTTTGCTTGCTTGTTTTAAGTCTCTCTCCTTTTACTTTGTCTGCTCGAAGTAGACTCCCCAGGACGTCCGGTCCTAGGAACGAAGCGAGGTGCAAACCTCCTCTTCCCATTCCACGGGGTGTTCCTAGGGCGTGTAGGGGATCCGTTGGGTTACAACTTCGTAGCAGGAATTGTAAACGGGGGAAGCACCCTGTTTTCAGTCTGTAACTATCCTGTTATAGGAATTGTTTCTCATTGCAGGTAACTCCAAATTGTATGATTTTTATTCGTTGGAACCTGTATAATTGAAGATATTTTATATAATTTTCCTGTGATTTATTGGTCTCCGTAAAATTTCTGAGAGTTAAATTATTGTAACTCTATTTCTATGTTTCTGCATTTCAATTTTTTTGAGTGATCATCTCCTAATTCATCTTAAGGGCATTTGAGCATCTAAGATAAAGGGAGGAGTTGATAACCTCTCCTTAGCCCAAAACCACCACCCACTCATTCGATCCTAAGCCTAATTTTAAAATTTATTAGACTTAATTTGCCCTAGTGGGCTAGGGACATCAACAAGTCGGGTCAAGGCTAGTGTTGAGTCAGTTTGTCTAGTTACTCTGTGTGTGCTTTGTACTCAGTGTCTAGAACGGTGGTTCAGGGACTACGTCCCGAAGGGTTTGTGTGCTGGTCCGCCTACCTGGCCAATCACTGATTGGTATCTAGGATTGGCAATTAGGGACCTAACACTCGCCTTACCCCTGCTTGGCTGAGTCCCGAGTTACTACAGGCTAGCTTGCCACTTTGATTGGGCATCTAGTTTGGGCTCTAGGTCTAGTTAGCCCGTAGTCGTTCAGTTGAGTCTCATTTTGTATGTTTGCTTGCATCATCATGTCTACCCGGAATGGAGTACCCTACCAACCTGGTCAAACCCAACCTGATTTAGAGGCCATGGTTAGAGCTCTTACTGAGAGTATGAACAAATTGAGTCAGGATGTGATTGCCACTGTTGCCCAGTTTAAAAAACAAGTCCATGAGAATTTTGCCCAGCTTAGGGATCGAGTCCAAGTACTTGAGGAACCTAGGCATCAGAATTGGACTCGTGACCCAGATTTTAATGTGCCTCAACCTCACCCACACCAAGAGCCTAGAAGACCTTTATATAGAGATCCTGAACCTAATCATAGGAGGCCTGACCCAGAACCTGAAGATAGAGATGATAGGTTCATTCGGAACATCAAATTAGACGCACCCACTTTTGATGGTAGCTTAAACCCTAAGGTGTATTCTGATTGGGAGGGTGAGATGGACCAGTACTTTGAGTGGTATGCCATGTCTGAGGAAAGAAAGTTCAAGTTTGCCAAGATGAAGTTAGTACGTCAAGCTAGGTTATACTGGGGGAACATTGAGCTGACCACTAGAAGACGAAATGTAGAGCCCATAACCACTTGGCAGGGTATGAAAGGGAAGCTTAGAGATAAATATCTATCCATTTCATACCAGCAAAATCTGTTGGACCAATGGCAGACTTTGAAACAAGGGAACCGATCTGTATCAGACTACATAACCACCTTTGATGAGTACCTGATGAGATGTGATGTGAGTGAAGCCCATGAGGTCACTTTGTCTAGGTTTAGGGCTGGACTTGGGGAAGACATAAAGAGGGAGTTGTTTCTGAGAGAGGTTACTGACCTAGACCAAGCCTATCAGATTGCACTGAACATTGAGAAGTTTCAGAGAGGACCTATACCTTCTAGGGTTAGTGCCCCAATCCCAAGAAATGGACCTAGCCAAGTTACCCCTAGCAAGCCTAATCAGGGCATCCCCACCCCTAGGCCCATGGATAAAGGTAAGGCGCCTGACACCCAGAGAACCCCTAGTATCATCTGTTTTAAGTGCCAGAAGCCCGGTCATATCTCCAACCAGTGCACAGCCATAGCTTGTTTTAAGTGCCACAAGGTAGGTCATGTTTCTAGCCAGTGCCCTCGTAGATCCCTCTACATAGAAGAAGGAGGAGAAGAGAATTTCGGATCCAATGAAGAGTTTGAAGAAGATGTTTATGAGGTCGGAATGAATTTGGTCGATGAGTATGAAGGAGAGGAGGAATCCATAGAGTCTGACCAATTAGGGGTTGTGAGATGCATCCTGTCCCAAAATAGAGTTCAGGAAGATTGGCGTAGGACTAACATCCTACAGACTTTCCTTAAACTAGGGGATAAGGTATGTAAAATCATCATAGATAGTGGGAGCTGTGTGAATGCCATTTCTGCTAGCACTGTCAAAATGTTAGGCTTAACCCCAGTCCCCCACCCCAACCCCTATAAGGTTTCTTGGGTAGACTCTACCTCTATACCCATCCAGTCTAGATGTCAGGTCCAAATCCAAATGCAATCTTATCAAGAGAAGATTTAGTGTGACGTCTTGCCCATGGGGGTGAGCAGTATAATTCTTGGAAGACCTTGGTTATATGATCATGATGCCACCCTCTTAGAAAAATCCAACACCTATGTCTTTAGTTTTAATGGGAAGAAAATCACAATCCATTCAGTCCCTCCTAAGGACAAGGTAGCTAAAGGAACCAATAAGGTCAGAGAAATGAAGACTGGAGTGAACCTAATTAGTGCTAAGGATCTAGAACAAGAAATTCATAGTGGTTCACCTATTTGGATGTTGACTACTAAGGAACTTAGGACTCCTACACCCTCAGAGCCTCCTCAGGAAGTTAAAACTTTGTTAGAAGAATTTGAGGATGTTTTTCTCGAGGATCTGCCAGACCACCTTCCACCTCTTAGGGATATCCAGCATTCCATAGATTTAGTCCCAGGAGCTACTTTACCCAACTTGCCCCATTATAGGATGAATCCATCTGAGCATCAGGAACTGCAAAAACATATTGGAGAATTGTTGAGATAGGGGTTCATTAGAGAGAGTCTTAGCCCTGGTGCAGTCCCTGCACTTCTGACCCCAAAAAGGATGGCACGTGGAGGATGTGTGTTGATAGTCGTGCCATCAACAAAATCACAATCAAGTATAGGTTCCCTATCCCTAGACTAGATGACATGATAGATATGATGGCCGGTGCAACGGTTTTTTCTAAAATTGATCTCAAGAGTGGCTATTATCAGGTTAGGATTAGACCAGGGGATGAGTGGAAAACCGCTTTCAAAACTAAGGATGGTCTCTATGAATGGGTTGTTATGCCTTTTGGGTTGTCCAATGCCCCTAGTACTTTCATGAGGATTATGACCCAGGTACTTAGAGCTTTCATAGGGAAGTTTGTAGTGGTCTATTTTGATGACATCCTGATCTATAGTAAGACCCCTGCAGATCACCTAGGCCACCTTAGACAAGTCTGCCAAGTTTTGAGGAATGATAGTCTCTACGGTAATCTCAAAAAGTGTGAATTCTTGACCAATAGAGTTATCTTCCTTGGTTTTGTAGTAACCCCTGACGGCGTGGCTGCCGATCCAGAAAAGATTAGGTCCATAGTAGAATGGCCAGAGCCGACCAGTGTTCATGAAGTCAGAAGTTTCCATGGCTTGGCTACCTTCTATAGGCGATTCATCAAGGGGTTTAGTACTGTAGTTGCTCCTATCACAGACTGTATTAGGAAGGGAGAATTCCAGTGGACTAAAGCAGCCCATAAAGCCTTCCTAGATCTTAAGGATAGGATGACCCAGGCACCCATTTTGAGGTTACCCGACTTTTCAAAGGTATTTGAGGTTGCTTGTGATGCTTCAGGAGTAGGCATAGGTGGAGTCCTAAGCCAAGAGAACCATCCCGTAGCATTCTTTAGTGAAAAACTTAATGATGCTAAGCTTAGGTATTCTACCTATGATAAGGAATTTTATGCGGTAGTGCAAGCTTTGCGTTACTGGAGAAATTATTTGCTACCGCAAGAATTTGTGCTATTTTCGGACCATGAGGCTCTTAGATTCTTGAGTTCCGAGAAGAAGCTTAATCCTAAGCATGCTAAGTGGGTAGAGTATATCCAGTCCTATACTTTTGTTTTGAAGCATAAGGCTGGGTCTGAAAATAAGGTAGCTGATGCCCTTAGTCGTCGATCTTTGTTGTTGAATTCTGTTAGGGCAGAAGTCATAGGGTTTGAGCAAATCAAAGAGGAATATGAGTCATGTCCGGATTTTAAGACTGTGTACCAGGATCTAACTCAAGGACCATCTAGTGACCATAAGGATTATACCCTTTTAGATGGCTTTCTGTTCTTTAAGAATAGGCTTTGCATCCCTAGAACTTCTCTTAGGGAATTTTTGATTTGGGAAAGTCATGCTGGAGATTTAGCTGGCCATTTTGGAAAAGACAAGACCACCCTGGCTATTGAAGACCACTTTTTCTGGCCTAGCTTAAAAGGAGGTGTAGCACACATTGTGGCTAGGTGTCGGACCTGCGCTGTTGCCAAACAGCGAAAACAGAACACCGGCCTTTATACCCCACTCCCTGTCCCAGATCGTCCTTGGCAAGATGTGAGCATGGACTTTGTGTTAGGTTTGCCTAAGACCCAGAGGAGGCATGACTCTATCTGTGTTGTAGTCGACTGATTTTCCAAGATGGCCCATTTCTTGCCTTGTTCCCAAACATTTGATGCGTCTAAGGTAGCCACCCTGTTCTTTAATGAGATAGTTCGACTCCATGGCCTACCTAAGACAATTGTTTCCGATAGGGATGTCCGGTTCACCAGCTATTTCTGGAAAACCCTTTGGCATAAGTTAGGGACAAGACATAAGTTTTCAACTGCCTATCATCCCCAAACTGATGGCCAAACCGAAGTAGTGAACCATAGTTTAGGAAATCTGTTAAGGTGTCTTGTTGGTGAAAACATTAGGAACTGGAATTTGTACTTACCTTGAGCTGAATTTGCATACAATGACTCGGTCAATAGGTCTACGGGTAAGAGTCCATTTGAAATTGTGCATGGTTACAAACCTCACACATCTCTTGACCTAGCTCCTTTACCAGTCCACACACGAGTCTCCGAGTCTGCCGAAGTTTTTGCACAGCATATAAAAGACTTGCATAAAGAAATTCATGCCAAAATAAATTTAAGTAATGAAACTTATAAGAAGTTGGCTGATTCTCAAAGGCGAGTCAAAACTTTTGATGAGGGAGACTATGTAATGATTAGGTTAAGGCCTGAACGGTTTCCTCCTGGAACCGTTAGAAAGTTACATGCTAGAGGAGCTGGACCATTTAGAGTGGTGAAGAGAGTAGGATCCAATGCCTATGTGCTCGAGTTACCTCCAGAACTAGGCATTAGCTCCACTTTCAACATTACAGACCTAGTAGAGTATAGAGAGCCAGCTGTGATTCCCAGTGAGCCTTTTGAGCCTAATCCTGCTCTTGAGAGTGAACCCAACCCTGTGTGTCCACCAACAAACTGGCCTGTGAGGAAAGAGCAGATTGAAAAGATCCTGGATGATCAGGTTATCTCTACTCGTAATCGAGGATACCAAAGATACCTGGTCCGCTGGCAAGGAAGGCCAGATTCTGATGACTCTTGGATCTCTCGAGAAGAATTACAAGAATTGGACCCAGACCTCTTAGAGAGATACCAGAGCCAACTTGATCCATACTCGATAGGGTCGAGTTCCTCCCACCCCGGGAGAATTGGTGCGGGCACCAGACTCAGAAAAAGACTTCAGAGCTCCATCTGGATCTCTGATTGACCTTGCCCAAAGAATTAGGGTTTTTTGGTTTGTAATAAGGGTTGACTTGATTTTAGCTTGAGTCTGTATTCCCTGCAATTTATTTTTGTTGAGTCATGTTGACTCAGTAGTGGTCTAGGACTTCAACCTGGGGTGTCACATTTTCTCCCAAAGCCAAGCAAGTGGGCACCACACTCCCAGCCACACGCCTGAGTCCAGGGGGTGCCACATCTCCATCCAGTATGCTCTGGTCCCCACACCAAAAGATAGCAGGTCCCTTCTCTCATGCGCCATTTGAGGAGAAAGCAATCTGGGATCCACAATTCAAGGGGGCGGCCCACAATATTCCATAAGAGCCAAGCTATGAAAAGAAAGAAACTCTTCTTGGAGAGTACTTCAAGGGGGCGGCCATTCCATGCCAAAAATGCCCAAAGCAAAGATGGGAAGAACCATGACTTAGGGAGAAAGAAAAGGAAGAGTCCAAAAGAGTTGAGCCATGGAAGGAATGAAATTCTCTCTTGAAGAACAAGGCTAGGAGGCGCCACTTACCTTCCTTTTAAAACCTCCAATCCACTTTTTTGGAACCTTTGGCTGACTATATGTGTATGGATTGATCCTACAAACCTAATTTGAAGATCCCCTCCTTTAGTCCCACATGGGAAGATGTAAAACCCTACTCTCTTGTAAAGTCCTATAAATTAAACCCCTCTTGTAAATTTTAAAGTAATCTGATGAATGAATTCAAGTTTTAGTGTGAGCAAACTCTGTGTTTTCTCTCTTCCACACTTGCATCCAGGTGTTGAGCTCCGTGAGGGAGTAAATCTGGGTTCCCCAGGAACCTTGAGGAGGTGTGAGATCTCCAAACCCCTAAATCCTAGATTAGCCACTTCAACTCCAAAACCCTAGCCACCCATCATCCACTTCAATCCACCAAACCCTAGCCTATCCCACCTCTCACGGCCACTTTCTCCAAGTCAAGGCCGACCACCAGCATCCGGGTCCAGTCCGGATATTTCAGCTTCAGAGCAAATTTCAGAGGGAGCCAGATCAACCTCCAGGAGAATCCGGATTTCAGCAACATCAGCTTTCAAGTTCTTCAATCTGGTAAATCCTTCCTTGAGTATCTGATTCCATCACTTGTTCTTCTTCTTTCCCAGATCTTGAGTCCAGGAGAAGCCGACTCAGCCACAGGACCAGTATTGGAGGATCCATTGCGAAGGTATCCGAATCCGAGGATCCAACAATCTGCTCAAGAGAGTTCTTCCACCAAACTTTGTGAAGATCACTATCAGGTTGGTAACCCATCTCCTCTCTTTATTTCTGTCCTGTTGAAAGTTCAGAGCGAAACCCTAGGTCTGGGAGTTTCTCAACCCCCAGCGATCCGTTACTTCTGAACCACTCTGATAACCTAGTTTCTTTTAAATTGTGCTTTCAGTTATTACCTAGTTTCTTTCAATTTAGTTTAGCTTTCCTTTGAGTCAAAGCCAATTTCTGAAAATATATAAAAAAAAAAGATAATTAATCTTAATTTATTTCCGCATCGCATCATCTCTTCTTTCGTTTTGCATCAGTTGCACTTAGCCATCATATTAGGAACAGCAATTCTAATAGCCCGATGAACACCTGATCTTTGAATCTGCCGATGAACACCCAACTACTGGACCCATTACCATCCCACTTAATAGGAGTCTTGGACATGGTTATCTCTATAACTTTGCCCTTATAAGGACCTAATAATTTAGAGAGTTTAATTTTAATGTGATAGACGAAGAGATGAGAAGACATGGATCAACCTCCAACTAACCATATCAACAAACAAGGAGGGTTACTCATAACTAATGATCCATGGACACCTAAAATTAGTCAAGACTGATTAACCTTGGGTGACATGGGTTAACACAAGTCAATGATCTATCCAATCAATCTTTATTGACCATATTGGCCAGGTAAGTGAGATCATGCGTTGGGTTTTGCCATTATTCATCTTGCCTTAAACACCAACAAAGTTGTCCAGGTAAGAGGTAGCCCCAAAGAACCATGATCAAAATGCCAAACTTAACTACATACCAATTGGTTCATCAAAGTCAATTAGACTAGCCTAAAGACTCGGGGTATCCACTGAGCCACAAATTAGGTCTATTTAGATTTATAGACTAATCAATCTAACTATTAGAGAGATCTAAAGAGAAAAAATCCTAACTCAACATTTGATTAGATTAGTTCTCTAATTAGTCCAATGCATCTAAATATAGGTCTAACCCAATAAAGGATCTAATATAAGCTAACCTATGACCCTTAAGGCTTATTGAAATGACTTAAAATCTTTGAATCATATTCCTAAAGTTCTTAATCATTCTTAATTCACAATTAAGTTCAATAGCCTTAATTAAATTAAAATAATTTTAATTTACAAATGTAAAACAATTTTATAATAAATCAAAATTTGAATTCACTACTTTTCAGCATTTTCATCCCAAGTGTCGACTCACAAGGAGCAAGTGTCGACACTAGGTGTCAATACTTGGGTTGACACAAGACAGAAGATGAGAAAAATAGAATGCCAGATTTCTGGCACACGCTCATGATTTGACACTTCCAAGGCCAAGTGTCGACAAGCGAGCCCAAGTGTCGACACTTCCTGGTCAAGTATTGACACTTAGCCTGAGACAAAAAAAAAATAGTGATTTCAAATCCAAAGTTTCTCCAAACTTTTAATCAAAACCGATCAAAACAAAACTCTTAGATCTTATCTAAAGTTATTTTATGATCATGTCATTAGATTAAAATATTTTTTAATCTACATTTTCTTTCATCATATTTTTCTTTTTAAGAGTCAATCATATCAGCACAGCGACACGCCATAGGAGGCCCCATGAATGGGAAGAGAGGGTCTTGCAGCCCTACTTCTCTCCTATGACCGGACGGCCATGGTGAAGCACTTAATTGAAGTACCTTATGAAAGGTGATGTTAAAGCATGCTAGCATCATTATATTACAAAAGGAACTTAATGCTCTAAAACCATTAATGGTGAAAACATTCAAGCATGCTGGGTAAAAAAAATATATTTTAAAATAATTTTAAAAAACATACACAGTGTAAGGCTCGGTAGATATATCAAGATGATCAACTAATCTGCCCATAATAGGATCTAGTATAATAATCTAGTATGCAACGAAACATCAACAGCAAGAAAGAAATAAAGATATAAAAGTACCTGATTGTTATATCTCTAAAAATACTATGAAAAAGAGGAAGGCACCCGAGCCACATATGTGTCTGACCTTTACAAGTAATCCACACCAGTGCTCGACACTGATTAACTCCCTCGGAGTGCTAGCTCTTCGGGATCCTTTGGGCCGATCTTCTTCTTCCGGGAAGACAAGGAGGAGAGGTGGAACCCTTTCCAAGAAACTTTCTTTCCAAGACCTAGCTTGAATGCTATGTTTCTCACACCCAATCCTAAATCCTCACAAAATCCCTCTTCTTCTTCTAGTTCTTCTAACCCCCTATAGCCTCTAAAATGACCTTCATTTATAGAGGCAGCTATGAGAGGGAGAAAGAGGAAGGAGGAGTGATTGGGGGAGAAGGTCAAGGGTCATACCAAATGGGTCCAAGCCAAAAAAGGTAAGTATGACTATCATACCAAGAAAGCTTGGAGCCAAAAATGCCCAAAAACCAAAATTTGAATTAAAAATTTGAAGTCAAAACATTCCAAAAATTCTTTCCAAAAAATCTGCTTATCATAGCAAGTGTCGACACTTACAAAATGCCAAGTGTCGACACTTTCCAAGTGTCGACACTTGGAACATGGTCAATCATATTGACCTCCGATGATGGCAAATGATTCTTAATCGTCGATCAACCTTAAGATCAGATAGAAATTTCTATGGTGTGTGACCCCATAGGTTCGAACACAAGCTGGTAGCACTGGAACACTTTCAGTACTAGTCAAAGACCTCATCTAGCAATGATACCCAACGTCCGAATAGGTCGAAGATGCAGAGCACCTCACAAAATCCTCTGGTATATGGTTACCATGTAATTCATCCCTTTGACCTCATAATGCTCAAGATGACCTAGGATTCGACTGCCAACCCTAATTTGGTTTATCCAGATCATGTCTCAACTTTACAAGTTCTGTGACTCCTCACAAGAACTACCCTAGCCAAGGTTTGCTAAATTGAGACATAGTGAGTCATTCACTCCAAACTATTTGGAGGGGTCAATTCCAACTTTATCTACCACCACTCCATAAGTACTTGACTGTACCTAGAAACCTTCCATCACTAGATTAGAAATCCAGGTAGTCCAGCACCAAAGTATAGTGAGTTGCTTGCAAGCTACCATGGTGATCTCAGGTCTGAGGGACACATATACACAAATCCCTTCACGAGCAATCCTTTGGCAGAAGGGAGCTTCGCAGATGGTCACATTCAGTGAGATGTCATACATTTCACTTGCATGTCACACCAGTGTATTCACACTCCTTGGTTAAGAGGACAACCAGCAAATGTGACATACAACAACCTACACTTGATACATCATCATCCAATAACAATGTATCCTTTGGTTGTGAACCAGTTTAAGAACTACTTGATATATCCTCTCTATATCAAAATAATGTAGTTCTAAGGACTCCATCATACAAGAGTTCATTTCAGAAAAATATAAATATGATGAACAGCAAAAGAATAACTTTTATTCATTAAAAATCATATACAATTACAAGATAGCACAACCATCTACAGCCTAGACGATTGGCTTTGAGACACAATTCCCAACACAAACAACCAACTAGCTAACAAGATATGTAGACTATCACAAACATATGAGTCAAACCCGAATTTCAAAGTTTCAAAAATTAAAAAAAATAAATTAAAATTTTCAGATCTAGAAAACTTGATTTTAAAACTCAAATTTTAAATTTTAAATTTTGAATTATACTTTAAAAATTCATTCTTGGAGGTAAAAGTGGTTGTATGAAAATTTCAACCTCTTAACTAACCTCCAACTAACTAGTTTTGAAAATTTGAAATTTAAATTTTTAAATTTTTAAAAATTCAAAATTAAAAGTGGATTAGTTAGATCTCAGTGTTAAGATCTCAGATTTTAAGATTTGAATTCAAAAAATTTCAAAATTTGGTTAAGGAATTTGTTATGAGAAGTGGTTACTAGAAGATTCCAGCAGCTTAACAAACTTTTTACTACCTTGATTCAAAATTTGAGATTTAAGTTGGAATCATCATATTTTGATATCTGGATCTCAGATCTTGAATTTGAAATTCAGAAAAAATATTTTTGAATTTTATTTGAAGATTAAACTTAAGGGAGGGAAAAACAGAATTTGAATAGCTTCTAGGAAACAACCTAAGAATCCAACTTTTAAACTCCAAAAATTCCAGGAAGAAAATTTTTTAAAATTTTATATTTCGGATCCCAAACTCCTTAAATGCAGCAAAATAATTTTTCTTGGATTTTTTTTTCTTTTTTAAAAAAATATGAAAATTCATGGAAAACTCGGGTTGGTGATAGTATAGAAATTTCAGCAATCAGCAAATCTCCAATTGACTAGATTCAAAATTTAAAATTTAAATTAAAAATCTTAAAAAATTAAAATTTAAATTGAAACTTCTAGATATTGGAGATAAGATTTTAGATCTCTTATTTTAAAATTTAAATCTTGAATTTTAGATTTGAATTTCGGACATGAAGGCAAGCAACACACAAAGGGAACATAATTTCAGCAACTTGACCAAGTAAACCATAATCTCTAATACCGAAAATTGATGCAGGACAAAAATGAAATGATGGAAGGAGAGTTTTAGCAAGCTAACCAAAAAGAAAACTTGAGCAATTAATTATCAAATAAATAGGATAAATTAATCCAAGGAAAGAGTTTTTATAAGGAGACTAGTTGATCTAAGTTACAGCACCTGCAATGTAGATCTAGTTCAAAACAAAGATTAGGATCTTCATGGCAAGGAAACCATCACTACTAGGGCAATTTAACCTTCAAATGATTAGATCTAATGAAGCTTAGGAAGAGTTTTCCTACCAACAATGATGGCTAAAATATTTTAATGGAAAGGAAGCTCTCAACACTTAAGGATTGAGAACTAGATGGAAAGATAAGCACTCTCTACTTTAGGACTTACCTTGGCCTTGATCTATGTCATGGAGAACTTCATCTTGGACTTGGAAAACCAAAGAAAACTTGCATAAAATTAAGCATTAGGTGTGGAATAGGAATCAATGGTTGGAATTGAAATAAAAGAAAAGAAAGAAGGAAGGAAGTAGATGATGGCCGGCGGCTTGGAACCAATGGAGGTTGAGCTTTGGAACAATCAAAGGCTTCTCACTCTCCACTCTTCACAAGGGCATCCCACCCTTCGAACACAAACCCAAGGGCCTCTTTCCCTCTTCTCAAACCAAACTTCAAACCCTCAAACTAAGAAGATCTCACTCACTCTACACAAGAGAACACAAGGGAGCTAGAACAAGAACAAAACTTTTCTTTCATTAAACCAACATAGAATTGAATACAAGAGAGGGACTAGGGCCCTATTTATAGGCTTCTAATCCAAGGGAGTTCAGCCAAGGGGAGAGAGGAGGGGATAAGGATGAGCTAGCTAGTTCTAGTTAGATCTAACAACCTTTGGTTAGGTGGTTCCAACTAGAAACACTTATGGGTAGAAAGTTATAACAACTTGACATGTGGCTTCTAGATGGCAATGATGTGGCCTTCATTTGCTGATGTGGATCATGTGATGTGGCATCCCACATGTCAAGTTGGTTGGAGATTTGTTAGGGGAATAGAAAGTGGTTTTATGCTCCCCCAAGTTGCCTGATGTGGTGTCCTTCCTTTCCCCGAATGATGCTTGATGAAGTGTCCTCCATGTAATGGAAAAATGGTCCCCATATGAAGGTAAGAATGTGGCATCCTTGCTTGGATTGGGCTTGACTTTGGTGGCATCTTGGCATGCTTGAATGTGGGCTTGACTTGAGTTGAGTTGACTTATGAGGATGGTAGCTTTTTTTCATGAGTCGGCTTATGGATTTGTGCTTCAAGTGGAGTTTGCTTCATGGATTTGGTGGGCTTCATTCCAAGGCTCTTATCAAATTTAAGTAGACTATATTAACTGTAAAACCAAAGAGAATTTATTGAAAATGTTTTCTTCTTGTTGATGTCCCCATCAAATAGTTGTGCCATAAACAAGATAACAGTTAAGTATAGGTTTCCCATTTCCTATTTGGATGACATGTTATACATGATGGCCTGTGCAACCATCTTCTCTAATATTGACCTTAAGAGCGGCTATCACCAAGTTAGGATCAAACCTGGGGATGAGTGAAAAACCTCTTTCAAAACTAAGGATGGTCTTTATGAGTGGGTAGTGATGACTGTTGGATTGTCCAATGCCTCCAGTACCTTCATGAGGATCATGACCGAAGTCCTAAGAGCGTTTATGAGAAAAATTGTTGTGGTTTATTTTGATGATATATTGATTTATAGTAGGACTAAGGAAGACCACCTAAGTCATCTCAAACAAGTCTGTCAAGCCCTTAGGAAAGATAGCCTCTATGCCAATTTGAAGAAATGCGAGTTCTTAACCCATAGTGTCATCTTCCTAGGATTTATAGTGACCCCCAAAGGAGTTTCAACTAATCCAGAAAAGGTTAATTCCATAGTTGAGTGGCCATTACCTACTAATGTTCATGATGTGCATAGTTTCAATGGTCTAGCTACCTTCTATAAAGTGATTTATTTGGGGATTTAGTTCTATAGTTGCACCCATCACTGATTGCATTAGAAAGGAAACCTTTGAGTGGACCAAAGCTGCTGATAAAGCCTTCCTAGACATTAAGAAAAAAATGACCCAAGCACCCACTTTGAGGTTACCTGATTTTTTTAAAGTTTTTGAGGTTACTTATGATACTTCTAGAGTTCGTATACGAGGAGTGCTAAGTCAAGAGAGTCACCCTATAGCCTTCTTTAGTGAGAAATTCAATGAGGCTAAACTTAGGTACTCAACCTATGATAAGGAGTTTTTTGTGATACTGCAAGCCTTGAGGTATTGGAGACATTATCTACTATCGTAGGAATTTGTTTTATACTCTGATCATGAAGCACTCCGATTCCTTAATTCCCAGAAGAAGTTAAACCTTAGGCATGCTAAGTGGGTAGAGTACATTTAAGCGTAATCCTTTGCGCTGAAACATCATGCTGGTACAGAAAATAAGGTAGCTGATGAAAGAATGATGCCCAAAAAGCCAATCATTGTAATGGCATTTTCATGATCTTCCAACTCATGTATGATATTATTTATCAATAAAAGGCATCTTTTGATTCATCATACTACTGAATCTTATCAAGATTATGATGAACCCTATAGGTTAGGGCAATGGAATTAAGGTTATGATGGAGATCATAATGGTGAGATCTAAGTTCTTATAAATCCTAATCTAAAATGTTCGTAGTCGTTGGATAATCGATTCAGAGATCGATGAATCCAGAAAGACTAGCACATCCTATGTATACTCGTTGGAGAGGGTGGTTGGTCTCACAACCACTTATGTAGAGGCACAAATACAAGGATGTGGGTTCTCATTAGGTTATGAGTCCACTGAACTGATCCGACAAGAGAACATCAAATGGAAGTCTTACTTACTTGTCAAAAGAATGTTCTCTTAGTGAGAGTTATGCATGTGATCCCTAAACCTGAGACTAACATAGTATCTTGTGCACATAAACCCATATTTTTATGCATACTCGCTCATGGCAATTAAGTCATGTATGGGGTATTTCTGGATATGGTGGATTGTATATGAAGGTAATGAGTAGGTCAACAAGGAATCGATCACTCTTAATAAGAGGAGAAGTTATCTCATGTGATCTCTTCGAATAATGACTCAGGAAGTCTTTGATCAAAGCAGGATGAAATTAGATAGGGTTTTTAATCTTTCATCGATCGAGTCTTCACTATCGAATTGAGACTCAAAATGATTAAGTGTTAGGGTTTGACATTTATCCATGCCCATCACTTAATCGGGATACAGGGAGATCGAAGCATTGAATTGCATGGAAACTTTTTGCTGAAGGGTATTTTAATACTTTTTATCAAATTTCATATCTTTTGGGTAGGCATGACATGTTACTAGACATCAATTATATCTTGTAGGTTTTCATGAATCAATTGGAATGAATTCATGGGTCAATTTGAAAGCTGGTTCGAATTGCAACTTAGGTCAACTCAATTTCACCTAATTATGTCAATTGGATTCAATTGGATCAAATTGGCTGGAACCTAGACCTACTGCTAGCTAGATGTGGAACTCAAAGGGTCACACACATTAGGTAATTGGCCTAGGAAGTCAATTGGCATTTAATTAGGGTTATGGGATCCTAATTGGTTAGCTAGATTTCATACTAGCATCTGTATGCTAACCTAACTCCTAACCCAATTGAATTGGATCTAAAAGGTGGCTAAATGGACTAACCAATTTATGGAAGACCTAAATTGGGTTGAGTCCTAAGTGGGATGAATTTATCAAAATTTATTTTATATTTTTTATGGATTTTATGTGCCAAATACCAAGAGTCCCAAGGGTATGGGACTCTTGGTGCCAAAAGAAATTATTGGCAATCAAAGGGGCGCAAAAAGACCAAGAGTCCTACTTATTGATCACTTGTAAGGTGGTAAACTACACTTTATCCCCTTTCATATGACACCCATATTGCATGGCCTTTGATTGGTCAAAGATGGGAAATGGCATGGAAAAAGGTGGTGCACAAGTGAAGAGTAGCGACTCTTCATAATTGGCACGCTAAAAAGGACCTAGAGTCCTTCTACTTAGGGGAGTTATTTCCAAATAAAACAAGGCATCCCTAGCCTTATCCCATGCATATTTGTCCTGGCTTATTACCGGTTGTAAGAAAGGATGGGCGGTGAAATTAAATGGCATGCGCAAGTGAAGGATTGTGCCCCTTCACCTAGTTACCGCAACGTTTTAAATCCAAGAGTCCTTCTTAATGAAAAGACTTGTCTCTTGGAAGGGTCACTTCATTCCATGCCATCTAAACCACCTCCCTGCCCATTACATGCCACATGGAATGAGGATAAGTGGGCCACATTATCTGGACAAAGGGATATAAGGCTTTTAGCACATGAAAGATCTTGACCTTTCATAATAAGACTTCTTCTTAGTGAAGGGTCTTATTTGATTTGTGTTTGGACAAATCAAAGGTTGATGATAGGGCTTATCTAGCACCTCCCCCTCTCCTATAAATAGCCATCGATGTTTAGGCCAATGGTATCACAAATCCTTTCTTTCCCACACTCTCCTTTTGTCTCTTCCTCCCTTGTCTTGTCTTGAGACAAGTACTTCATTTTAAGACAAGGGTTTTAGGAAGTGAACTAGGAAGTGTAAGTGAAAGTGAAGAGAGTTTTGGAAAGGGCTCAAAGTGCTCTTGGTGGGGACACCAAAGGCACCAGAATAAGATAGAGGCTTTTCAACCCTCTATGAATTGATCAATAATTTATGAGTCCATCTGTAATAAGGGCTTAGCCTATATGAGTCCATTTTAATTGATTTTGAGTTTCAATTCTGTACTAGTCAGCTCATGTTGAGCTAGTTCAGTCCAGTGTTAGTCAGCTCATGTCGAGCTAATTTTATTTTTTTGAGTCCTATTCAACCATATTGAAGACTCAAGACCACATCATACAAGTAAAGACCAAGTCTAATTAGATTGAAGACATGGAAGTTTAGCCCAAGACTAACCCAGCTTGAAGATTTGAAGACCCCAGGAGGAAAATCAGAAACCCTGATTCCTTGTAGATGCCCTCTAGATGCCCAGATTCCCTTCCAGATGCCAAAATATATTCATAGACCAAGGCATCCATGATTTTAGAGGTCCATCTGTATCCTAGCCCAAAGAAATCAAGCCTAGGCGCCAAGCCCAAGCCCCTAAGAAGCAAGATACCAGGGATATTCCTGCTACTTGGCTACCAGGACACCCCAGCTTCCAGAGGCCCAAACCCATGCACCCGGGCCCCTTTGGGTCGGCCCCTTGCTGCTATTAGAAGCCCAACACATCCCCCTAGGTGTCCTTGGAGTGTTGGCCAAGTCAAGAGAAATTTTAGAGATTTTTTCTACCTAATGTTTTCTTATTTTCTAGCTAAGGTTTGAAAGGAAAAGGATTCTCATGTAAAGACTAATGTGCCCTTACTTGGAGCCCATGGTTAAGGGTCTATTTAAGGGACCCTAGCCTCTTGTATGAAGGGAGAATTTTGATATGAATTAAAACCTTGAGTTCTTTTATTGAGTTGTGTGATACCCTGCTGTGTGCATAAAGGGGTTTGTGAGAGTTCTTCTTCCCGGTGTTTGCAATCATCTTCCTGTTGCCAACAAGCCTCTCAGATCCCTGGACGCCCACTCCAAAAGAAGCCTTCCCTTGCTGTTTTCCCTTTGTTTTCTTGTTCCTTTGTGAGTTTTCTAACCCCTGACAGGTCGTTTGCAGGTTCCCAAGTTCCTACGAATCCAACGACTCCAGCCAAGCCTCAATCGGACCACCGAGCAGAAAGCCGGGTATCCGCGGGTCTTTGGCTCGGTTTTCCAGGCCGCATCCATCGAGGAACGAGAGACCCCTTTGCTGCGATCTTCACAGACATTGTCAGGTACACCCCTCTACCTCCAGTAGTTTTATTGTAGGAGAACATGCCCTAATCGAGGCTTCTCAGCCCCGGCGGTCCTTCTTTGCTACTTTTCTAGGTCCTAATCTGCATGCTGATCTTCAAAAATTCATAAAAAATTCCCTACAAATAATTTTGATCTGGAATTTAGGAATTAGTTACTTAACTCAACATGTAAAATATACAAAGAAAATGGCATGCATATTAGTTCCCCATCATTTGGTATCAGAGCTTAGATTAGGGCTTGTTTTCTGCAATTTCTTAGTCCATATATACTCTGTTATTTTAATTATTTCTTCCTGATAAAAACTCCAAAAATTCTAAAATTTATTTTTTTGGATTAATCATAATTCACGATAATTTTAAAAATTTTCGCAAATTTTATTATGGCCTGTGAGTGTTCTACAAGCCGAAATACAGCATGTAAATTTTTGGCCCTGTTTTTTTTTAGCAAGACAAGTTTGGAAGTTTTAGGGTTTTGTTTAGAATCTTTTGCATATCTTTTAATTTTAGTATATTTCTTGCATATTAGGCCATGATTTGCAAGTTTTCTTCTATTTAAAAAAATACCAAAAAAAAAATTACATATTCTCCAAAAATACCAAAAACATCTAAACCCTAATTTGCATCCTCATCTGCCTGCCATCATTACATAATTTACTTTAAGGGCACTCTCTTTATACCAGATAAGGGAAGGACGTCATTACCTTTCCTTAGCCCAAAACCACCTTCCTTGCATTCGGTCCCAAGCTTAACTTAAAATCGATTAGACCTAATTTGCCCTAGTGGGCTAGGGACACCAACTGGTCGGGTCCGAGCTAAGTGTTATATCACTGTGTCAAGACTAACCTGTGTGTTCCTTGTGCTTGGTGTCTAGAATGGTGGTTTAGGGATTCAATCCCAAAGGGCTTGTGTGCTGGTCCGCCTACCTGGCCAATCTCTGATTGGTGTCTAGGATTGGCAATCAGGGACCTAACACTCCCCTTACACCTGCCTGGCTGAGTACAGGGTTACTATAGGCTAGTTTGCCACCCTGATGGTGCGGGCACCAGGCTCAGGAAGAGGCTTCAGCTAATGCCAAGTTCTTTATGGATAGAAGACTAAAAATTTAAGTCCTGTAATAAGTCTATGAGTCCTGTATTTTTTTTATTTGAATAATTGAGTCCTGTTTTATTTTAATTTGGATCCAATTAGAGTTAAATTGGCTTTGTATTGAGTCGGGTTCAAGATCTACTTGCATTGGGCGTCAATTAAGCAAGAATGAGTGCAACCAACTTCACCAACTACTCGGAGCACCACATCATCAAAGCACCATGCCACCTTGGAAGACAAGTCATGCCAACTTGGTGGATAAATCATGCCACATCACCAAGACACATCAACCATGAATTTTCAAATTTGAATGAAGCTCTACTCTTTATGGGTGCCCACCTTGTAATTAGGAGATTTAAATTTGAATGGGCCACTCCTATCTTCATGGGACACCCCTTGATTTTCTCCATGAAAAGTGTTGCATTTTGAATTTGAAAAGGAGCTTAAGGTTTATAAAAGCTCCTAGAATTCTCTTGTAATGGGAATGATGAATGAAATGAAATTTTTTTTCTAAGAAAGCTTTCTTCCTTTGCTAGCCAAAGACCCTTGAGAGAAGGTAGGTGTGAGACCTAGGATACTTAACCAAACAAGCTACTAGTCCCTTTTCCAATCCCATTCGGCCACCCTTGAAGAATCCTCTTCAAGCCTCTCCAATTTCAACCTTCCCATCTTCCAAAAGAGATCATCTATAATGGAGTTCTCCACGCCAACAATTGAAGATGATTCAAGCAAAGGATGCCAAAGGAGATCTACTTAAAGCCATATCTAAGCCATTTCTTCCATTCCTAATTTCCTCTTCCATTTCTCCATTCTTCCACCTAAATCTTTTAATTTTACTATGTATCTATGCAGGATCCCCGGATCTCCTTGTTTTCAAGGTGAAGGTCTACTGTGCCAAGGAATCATAAACTAGGTGCCTTTAGATCTATAGTAACTCCTTGCTATTCTTAGTACTTCATCTTGAGTGTCCCTTTTCTGAATTTCAGATTATCAATAGCCGGATAGCCATCTTTATAATCTTCTTTCAGATCTGAAATAGGAAAGTAGGCTAGCCCAAACCTGTGTGGTTTCCTAACCACGAAGATCCCTTCTTAATTACTTTGAGAGATTCTTTTCTAGTCTAGTTCTTTTCCTTATGTTCCTTTCATATAATTCTATTTCTTTTACGTAGAATAGCTACATGTTTATCTATTTCATTTTTATTTAGTCCATCTAACTCTTCAAATGCATCATTCGATACATGTCCCCCATCATTTTGGTATCAGAGCATGGTAGGTTAGGGTTACTTTTGAATTTGTGCATTTAGGTAGGTTGCTGAAATTTTCTGCATGCATAGCATTCATACATGCTACTTAGTTATTATTTTTAAAATCCAATCTAGATCTAAAATTCACGTCTCCTGAGCGGGTGTACACCAGTACACTGTCATGACCCATGGGAATAATGAGCCCCTGGCTGGACGTGAGTTTTTAGGTTGAAGTTTGGTATGTAAATGCCTTTGTTTGTTTAAATTTTGCTTGATATATTTCTAAATGCGCTGACTGAGATTTGCATAAAAGTCTGAATCAAAGTAGTTAATTTTTTATTGAAATAATTTTTTTCTACTCCATATTAAGTCAGTTATCATCACGTAAAATTTTATCTTCAGAAAAAAATTACAAAAAAAATAAAAATTCTCGCATCCCATCACTATCACTGAAATTCCTTTATGTTCAGTTCTGTTTTTTTTTATCTAGTTTTCAGTATCTGCTCAGCATAGTATAAAATTTATTTTTAAATTTCCTTTCGTATGGCATATCATCTAGAAGTTAGCAATCTTCTGTGAGTTTTTAAAATTTTTTGAATCTGTTACATTGCACTTTTCCATCACTTGAGAACTGCAACACACTAATTCTGCACCTGAAATTTGGATCCATATGTTTGTTGCATTCATTTCATGGTAAACAAAATTAAGGGCATCAAATTGACATAGGGTCAGGATTTCATTACCTATCCCTAGCCCAAAAATCATCAACTTGCATAACGAGCCCAACCCTAATTAAAACGGATTTGACATTTAATTGCTCTAGCGAGCTAGGGACACCCACAAGGTCGGGTCGAGTCAAGTGTCAAGCCAACTTTGACACCCTGTTTGTGTGTGCTTGTATCTGGTGTCTAGGCAAGTGGTTCAGGGACTAGAGCCCGAAGGAAAGTGGGTTGGTTCACTTACCTGACCAATTTCAAATTGGTGTCTAAGGCAAGCAAAGAGGAACCTCCACTAACCTTACACTTACCTGGCCAGGTGCCAAGTTACTACAACCCGGATTGTCAATTTGACCTTATATTTGATTTGTACTCTAGGTCTAGCAAAACCCCTAGTCCGAGTTGAGTCCGTGTGCATGGCAACTAGATCAGGAGCACCTTATCAGCAAACCCAAGCCCAATCTAGTGTAACCATGGAACAAAACTTTGAGAGTCTAATGAAATCCTTGAATGACCAAATGACCAGGCTGAACCAAAACTTAACTGATCAATTAGCCCAGACCAATCAAACCTTGACTGATCAGATAACCCACATCACTGCTAGACTTGATTGATTAGAAGCTCATACCCCTGGAGGAAATCATGAAGTCCAAAATGAGTTAGAGCCTGAATCCGAGTTAGAGACACCCATCAACCCTAGAAGAACTCTTCATCAAGACCATTTCTTCGAACCAAATCCTAGGAGGCCCAATCCTGACCGAGTCTATGACCCAAATCCTAGGATAGCACACCATGATCCAGTCTATGAGCCAAACCCTAGGAGACACAATCACGATTAGACAGACCGTGATGAGCGAACCCTTAGGAGTATTAGATTGGAAGCACCAACATTCGATGGAAATCTGGATCCTAAGGTTTACATAGATTGGGAGGGAGAGATGGATCAGTACTTTGATTGGTATGACATGACAGAGGAGAGAAAATGCAAGTTCGTGAAGCTTAGGTTAATTCGTCAGTCTAGGCTGTACTGGGAAAATGTCGAGAGGTTCATTAGGCAAAGAGGTGATGTTCCCATAGTAACCTGGAGGGCAATGAAACTTAGGCTTAGAGAGAAGTACCTTCCTATGTCCTACCACCAGAGACTTCTAGACCAGTGGCAGAGATTGACCTAGGGAACCAAGAGTGTAGCCGAATACATTGCCAAATTTGATGAATTTGTAATGAGATGCAATGTAGATGAGTCCGAGTCAGTTACTTTGTCGAGATTTAGGGCAGGATTGAGAGAAGAGATCCAGAAGAAGTTATTTCTAAGAGAAGTCCATGACTTAGAGCTAGCTTACCAGGTAGCACGAGATGCCAAGAGATTTCATAGGGAACCATTTTATCGCAAACCCGAACCCCCTAGAACTAATGCACCTAGTCAGCAGCCAGGAACAAATCAGATGCGACCCAGTCGACCCAACCCTAGCACCCCTCTGACCCATAGAAATGATAGGGGTAAAGCACCAGAAGTTTAGAGGACTCCAAATTCTAATGTGGCTTGTTATAGATGTCATAAGTTATGCCATTACGCTAGCAATTGTCCAACTAGGGCCTTACACATAGGAGAATTAGAAGAAATTGAGTCTGAACCCAAAGAACCCCTAGGTGATAATGTCGAGGAAGTATATCAGGCTGAGGACAATTTGGCTGAAAAGTATGAAGGAGACGAGGAACAAATAGAGCCTGATATGTTGGGAGTAGTTAGATGCATCCTTACCCAAAACGCGACACAGGAAGATTGTCGTAGGACTAACATCCTACAAACATTCATCAAGTTAGGGGATAAGGTATGTAAAATAATCATAGATAGTGGGAGTTGTGTAAATGCCATATCCACTAGTGCTGTCAAAACTTTAGGCTTGTCCACAGTTCCCCATCCGACTCCATATAAGATTTCTTGGATAGACTCCACTTAGATTCCTATCAAACATAGGTGCCTAGTCCAAATCCAGTTACAGTCCTATCAGGAGAAAGTGTGGTGTGATGTCTTACTAATGGGAGTGAGCAGTATCATCCTAGGTCGACCCTGGTTATTTGACCATGATGCGACCCTATACGGCCGATCAAATTCTTGCTCATTCATGCACCTAGGAAAGAAGTTTGTGATTAACCCAACACCACCTAAGGACACTGTTAAGAGAGGATCAAGCCACCTAAAGGAAAAGAAAACGGGAGTCAATTTGATCACTGAAAAGGAAATTGAGAAAGAACTCACTGAGGGTACACATGTTTGGATTTTAACCACTAAGGAAATTCAGGAGCCTTCCCAAAAAGAACGCCCTCAGGAAGTGGCTAAAGTGTTAGAAGACTTTAAGGATGTATTTCCAGATGACCTACCTGACCAGCTTCCACCACTTAGGGACATCCAGCATGCCATTGACTTGGTCCCAGGAGCCACCCTACCCAACCTTCCACACTATATGATAAACCCTACGGAACATTTAGAGTTACAAAGACAAGTAGGGGATCTCCTTAGGAAAGGATTTATTAGAGAGAGTTTGAGTCCCTATGCAGTACCAGCATTACTGACCCCTAAGAAAGATGGCACTTGGAGGATGTACGTTGATAGTCGTGCCATTAATAAGATCACAATGAAATATAGGTTTCCCATACTCCGTTTGGATGACATGTTAGATATGATGGCCGGAGCAACAATATTTTCAAAGATTGACCTTAAGAGTGGCTATCATCAGGTTAGGATTAGACCAGGGGATGAGTGGAAGACTGCATTCAAGACCAAGGAGGGTCTTTTTGAGTGGGTAGTAATGCCTTTCGGACTGTCCAATGCTCCAAGTACCTTTATGCGGATTATGAATCAAGTCCTACAGTTATTTATAGGAAAGTTTGTCGTAGTTTACTTCGACGACATTCTTATATATAGCAGGACCCAGAAGGACCATTTGGACCACTTGAATCAAGTCTGTTTAGCTCTTAGGGAAAATAGTCTCTTTGCAAACCTTAAGAAATGTGACTTTTTTACCCATAGAGTCATTTTCCTAGGTTTTGTTGTCACACCTGACGGAGTTTCTGCTGACCTTGAAAAGATCAAATCAATTGTTGAGTGGCCAGTGCCAAAAAGTATTCATGAAGTACGAAGTTTTCATGGCCTAGCTAGTTTTTATAGAAGATTCATTCGAGGGTTTAGTACCATAGTTGCGCCAATCACAGATTGCATTAGGAAAGGCCAATTTGAATGGACAAAAGCTGCTGATAGGGCCTTCCTAGATGTTAAGAAGAAAATGACACAAGCACCTATCTTAAGATTGCCTGATTTTTCCAAGGTTTTTGAGGTTACTTGTGATGCATCTGGAGTTGGAATAGGTGGAGTTATAAGCCAAGAGAGCCATCCCATAGCTTTCTTTAGTGAAAAATTAAATGAAGCCAAGCTTAAGTATTCCACCTATGATAAAGAGCTCTATGCGGTAGTGCAAGCTTTAAGGTATTGGAGGCACTATCTACTACTGCATGAATTTGTCCTGTTTTTTGATCACGAGGCCCTTAGATTCCTTAGTTCCCAGAAAAAGCTGAATCCTAGGCATGCCAAGTGGGTCGAATACATCCAAGCCTACACGTTTGTCCTAAAACATCGTGCTGGAACTGAGAATAAGGTCGCCGATGCATTAAGTTGTAGAGCCCTGCTTCTGAACTCGATTAGCACTGAAGTCGTTGGAATTGAAAGACTTACGGATGAGTATGATAATTGTCCAGACTTTAGTGAAGTTTACCAAGCTCTGAAATTAGGACCATCTAGTGACCACAGTGAGTACACCCTTTTAGATGATTATCTATTTAAGGAAAATAAGCTTTGTGTTTCGAAGACTTCCTTGAGAGATTTTCTAATTTGGGAAACCCATGCTGGAGGTTTGGCTGGCCATTTTGGAAGAAACAAGACCATATTGATAATTGAGGAGAAATTTTACTGGCCAGGCCTTAAGAGACAAGTAGCCAATATTGTTGCCCGATGTAGGACATGTGCGGTTGCCAAACATCAGAGATAAAAAACACCAGGTTATACACTCCTTTACCTGTGCTGGATTGTCCATGGCAGGATCTTAGCATGGACTTCGTTTTAGGACTGCCCAAGACCCTTAGAAAACACGATTCAATCTTTGTAGTGGTCGACAGATTTTCGAAAATGGCCCATTTTATACCCTGTTCCCAAACTTTTGATGCCTCCAGGGTAGCCAAGCTTTTTCTCGATCAAGTAGTCAAGTTACATGGGTTACCTAAAACCATTTTTTCAGATAGGGATGTCCGTTTCACAAGCTATTTTTGGAAAACTCTTTGGCACCTACTAGGAACAAAACTAAAATTCTCAACTGCTTACCATCCTTAGACTGATGGACAAACTGAAGTTGTAAATAGAAGTCTAGGGAACTTATTAAGGTGCCTTGTTGGAGAGAATATGGGAAATTGGGATTTACTTTTACCTCGTGCTGAGTTCGCATACAACAGCTCGTTCAATAGGTCTACTGGTAAAAGTCCCTTTGAGATTGTCCATGGTTACAGACCTAGGAGACCTATCGACCTTATCCCATTACCCACACACGCACATGTATCTGAGTATGCTGAGTCATATGCACAGCATCTTAAAGAATTACATAAGGAAATTAGTAAGAAAATTCAAATGAGTAATGAAGTTTATAAGCATGTGGCTGATTCACATAAACGGATAATGGAATTTAATGAAGGGGACTCTGTCATGATAAAACTTAGACCTGAAAGGTTTCCACCGGGAACGATGAAGAAATTGCATGCTCGGGGAGCTAGACCTTTCAAAATAATTAAGAAAATAGGATCTAATGCATATGTATTAGAGTTACCACCTGATTATGGCATTAGCTCCACTTTTAATGTTTCTGATTTGAAAGAATTTAAAGAACCGGCATAAATTCCAAGAGAGCCTTTTGAACTTCACCCTACCTTTGAGAGTGAAACCCTACCTGAGTGTCCACCAGCAATTTCACTAGACCGGAGAGACAAGATTGAATATATCTTAGATGACCAAGTGATTACTACTAGAAATAAGGGTTATCAGCGTTATCTGGTTCGTTGGCATGGTCGACCAGAATCTGAAGACTCCTGGATTACCCGAGAGGATCTACAACAAATTGACCCAGATATATTAGAAAAATAACACAGTCAAACCGATCCTTACTCGACAGGGTCGAGTTCCTCCCACCCGGGGAGAATTGGTGCGGGCACCAGGCTCAGGAAGATGCTTCAGCTAATGCCAAGTTCTTTATGGATATAAGATTAGAAATTTAAGTACTGTAATAAGTCTATGAGTCCTGTATTTATTTTATTTGAATAATTGAGTCCTATTTTATTTTAATTTGGGTCCAATTAGAGTTAAATTGGCTTTGTATTGAGTCGGGTTCAAGATCTACTTGCATTGGGCGTCAATTAAGCAAGAATGAGTGCAACCAACTTCACCAACTACTTGGAGCACCACACCATCAAAGCACCAAGCCACCTTGGAAGACAAGTCATGCTAACTTGGAGGATAAATCATGCCACATTACCAAGACACATCAACCATGAATTTTCAAATTTGAATGAAGCTCCACTCTTTATGGGTGCCCACCTTGTAATTAGGAGATTTAAATTTGAATGGGCCACTCCTATCTTCATGGGACACCCCTTGATTTTCTCCATGAAAAGTGTTGCATTTTGAATTTGAAAAGGAGCTTAAGGTTTATAAAAGCTCCTAGAATTCTCTTGTAATGGGAATGATGAATGAAATGAAATTTTTTTTCTAAGAAAGCTTTCTTCCTTTGCTAGCCAAAGACCCTTGAGAGAAGGTAGGTGTGAGAACTAGGATACTTAACCAAACAAGCTACTAGTCCCTTTTCCAATCCCATTCAGCCACCCTTGAAGAATCCTCTTCAAGCCTCTCCAATTTCAACCTTCCCATCTTCCAAAAGAGATCATCTATAATGGAGTTCTCCACGCCAACAATTGAAGATGATTCAAGCAAAGGATGCCAAAGGAGATCTACTTAAAGCCAAATATAAGCCATTTCTTCCATTCCGAATTTCCTCTTCCATTTCTCCATTCTTCCACCTAAATCTTTTAATTTTACTATGTATCTATGCCGGATCCCCGGATCTCCTAGTTTTCAAGGTGAAGGTCTACTGTGCCAAGGAATCATAAACAAGGTGCCTTTAGATCTATAGTAACTCCTTGCTATTCTTAGTACTTCATCTTGAGTGTCCCTTTTCTGAATTTCAGATTATCAATAGCCGGATAGCCATCTTTATAATCTTCTTTCAGATCTGAAATAGGAAAGTAGGCTAGCCCAAACCTGTGTGGTTTCCTAACCACGAAGATCCCTTCTTAATTACTTTGAGAGATTCTTTTCTAGTCTAGTTCTTTTCCTTATGTTCCTTTCATATAATTCTATTTTTTTTACGTAGAATAGCTACATGTTTATCTATTTCATTTTCATTTAGTCCATCTAACTCTTCAAATGCATCATTCGATACATGTCCCCCATCACCTGATTGAGCATCTAGTTTAGACTCTAGGTCTAGTCAGCTGTAGTCGGTCTGATCAAGTCTTGTATGTGTACTAGATCAGGAGTTTCATATCACCCACCTCCTTCACAAATGTCTGAATCCATGGAAAATTTACAAGCCCAAATAAAAGCCCTAGCTGATCAAATGGCCCAGATGGCTACCCAGATAACTACCCAGATGGCTACCCAGATGACCCTGTTAACTCAGTCTTGTATTCAAACCAATGATAGAATTGACCATCTTGCCAATAGGTTCGATCAGTTAAAAGTCCGGGTAGGGACCCCAAGAAAAACCCATGGGTCACAGTCTGAGCCAGATCTTGATTCTCCTCAACCTAGGAGGACCCCAAACCCTGATCCATACCTTGAGGCTGAACCTAGGAGAGCCCGTCATCCTGACCCAATCCCTAAGGTTAGTCCTAGAAGACCCAATCAGGATTTTATAGACCAGGAAGATAAATCCTATTTACCCTCTCCCTATAAGCCTAGTATACCCACAACCTATAGATCTTATGACTCCAAATCCTATGAACCTAGAACCTATGAATCCATAACCTATGAACCTAGATCCTATGACTCTAGATCCCATGATCATAGATCCTATGCACCCACACCCTATGAGCCTAGTAGACCCAACACCCAATATTCTGACCCATATAGGGAGTCCAACCCTAGGAGAACCCAATATTCTGACCCATATAGGGAGTCCAACCCTAGGAGAACCCAGTATTCTGACCCATATAAGGAGTCCAACCCTAGGAGAACCCAATATCTTGACCCATATAGGGAGCCCAACCTTAGGAGGACCCCATACCATGATCCATCCTTAGAACCTGACCATAGAGCTGACCCAAAATCCTATGACCCCAGATCCTATAATCCCATGACCCATAGATCTGCACCCTTGTCCTATGAGCCCAGAGAACCCATAACCCCTAAGTATCAATCTAGTACTAGTCATGCTTCTCCTAGTCAACTTGAACCCCATAGGATTAGTATCCCAAAATATGAACCCAGTAGTGAGCCACTACCCCTTATACAACCTGAACCTACTAGGAGTAGTACCCATAATCAGAGACCATAACCTAACCAATTTCTTGCTAGCCGACCTTCTCCAACCATTCTTGAGATTCACAAGGCTTACATTAACGTGGAAGTGTATGAAGCTGATGTGAGCCTAGTGGATGAGTATGAGGGAGAAGAGGAGACACCTTTAGATGACCTAGAATTAGCTGACCTAGTAGATACCCAGGTAGAAACCAACCCAGAGGTAGTTGACCTTGACCACATCCAACCTAAAGCTATAATGGAAGAACAAATAGAGGAAGAGAACCTAGGTACTGCTGCTAGAGCCATACCTGAGGAAACCATAGAGGAGAGCCAAATTTTAGAGTCTAGTCCAAAAATACAAGAACCCGAAGAATTTATTAAGGACCTGAACTGTTTGAATCAGTACCCTTGGGATGAGCCCCCACCTATAGTTCCCATTAAGGACCTCTTCCCCGAAATTGGTGACCCATCCTTCCATTATGTAAACCCTATAGATATAGCTGAACCTCGTAAGGTTAACCTCATTAGTATAGGATTAGTTCTTGACACCCCATCTTTTATCCTACTTTATCCAACTAATCATGAACCTTTTTCCCTACCCTACAAAACTAATTCTGAACCCACTTCCTATTTTCTACCCTTTCCTAACACCTCAAGCATTTCTAGGATTATTAGATTGCATTTAACTGAGATTAGCATACTGCATGCATTCATCACGCATGTTAGGTTTGCATCTTACTTCTGGCATACTCTTTGAAATTTGCTAGGAGTTCACTGTAAATTTTCATGTGCATGTCAAGCTAGGATCAAACCTAGGGAACCTATAATCTGTTAGGTTTAGATCTAAAGAGTTCAATAAAATTTCCTTCTATAGGAATGCATAGTCAAGTCTGTTAGGTGTCAGTATGAGTCCTTTGCATCATTTGTTAGGAGTCAGCATGTGCCCAGCATGTTCACCACCTATACCAATTTTAAACAAACTAGCTAATTCCCGAAGATGGATCAAAGAATTTGATGTAGTGGATTATATCTTGGTTAGGCTTAGGCCTAAAAGAAGCTTCATGCTCGCAGAGCCGGACCTTTAAAAGTGATAGAGAAGATTGGATCAAATGCCTAGGTGTTAGACTTGCCTTCGGATTTGGGCATTAGTTCTACCTTCAATATTACAGACCTGGTTGAGTATATGGAACCGGCAGCGATACCTAGTAAGGCCTTTGGACCTATTCCTTTTCATTGTGAGTGACCCTAACCTAGAGTGTCCACAAATAAATTTGGCCTGAGAGAGGAGAACGGATCGAGCGTATCCTAGACGATCAAGCCATCACGACCCAGGGCCATGACTATCAACGCTTCCTGGTCTGATGGCAAGGCCGGCCAGAGTTGGACGATTCGAGGATTTCTCGAGAGGACTTGCAACGCCTCAACCCAGACCTTCTCGAGAGATATATGAGCCAGTCTGACCTTCACTCGACAGGGTCGAGTTCCTCCAACCACGAGAGAATTGGTGGGGACACCAAAGGCACCAGAATAAGATAGAGGCTTTTCAACCCTCTATGAATTGATCAATAATTTATGAGTCCATCTGTAATAAGGGCTTAGCCTATCTGAGTCCATTTTAATTGATTTTGAGTTTCAATTCTGTACTAGTCAGCTCATGTTGAGCTAGTTCAGTCCAGTGTTAGTCAGCTCATGTCGAGCTAATTTTATTTTTTTGAATCCTATTCAACCATATTGAAGACTCAAGACCACATCATACAAGTAAAGACCAAGTCTAATTAGATTGAAGACATGGAAGTTTAGCCCAAGACTAACCCAGCTTGAAGATTTGAAGACCCCAAGAGGAAAATCAGAAACCCTGATTCCTTACAGATGCCCTCTAGATGCCCAGATTCCCTTCCAGATGCCAAAATATATTCATAGACTAAGGCATCCATGATTTTAGAGGTCCATCTGTATCCTAGCCCAAAGAAATCAAGCCCAGGCGCCAAGCCCAAGCCCCTAAGAAGCAAGATACCAGGGATATTCCTGCTACTTGGCTACCAGGCCACCCCAGCTTCCAGAGGCCCAAACCCATGCACCCGGGCCCCTTTGGGTCGGCCCCTTGATGCTATTAGAAGCCCAACACGTCCCCCTAGGTGTCCTTGGAGTGTTGGCCAAGTCAAGAGAAATTTTAGAGATTTTTTCTACCTAATGTTTCCTTATTTTCTAGCTAGGGTTTGAGAAGGAAAAGGATTCTCATGTAAAGACTAATGTGCCCTTACTTGGAGCCCAAGGTTAAGGGTCTATTTAAGGGACCCTAGCCTCTTGTATGAAGGGAGAATTTTGATATGAATTAAAACCTTGAGTTCTTTTATTGAGTTGTGTGATACCCTGCTGTGTGCATAAAGGGGTTTGTGAGAGTTCTTCTTCCCGATGTTTGCAATCATCTTCCTGTTGCCAACAAGCCTCTCAGATCCCTAGACGCCCACTCCAAAAGAAGCCTTCCCTTACTGTTTTCCCTTTGTTTTCTTGTTCCTTTGTGAGTTTTCTAACCCCTGACAGGTCATTTGCAGGTTCCCGAGTTCCTACGAATCCAACGACTCCAGCCAAGCCTCAATCGGACCACCGAGCAGAAAGCCGGGTATCCGCGAGTCTTTGGCTCGGTTTTCCAAGCCGCATCCGTCGAGGAACGAGAGACCCCTTCATTGCGATCTTCACAGACATTGTCAGGTACACCCCTCTACCTCCAGTCATTTTATTGTAGGAGAACTTGCCCTAACCGAGGCTTCTCAGCCCCGGCGGTCCTTCTTTGCTACTTTTCTAGGTCCTAATCTGCATGCTGATCTTCAAAAACTCATACAAAATTCTCTACGAATAATTTTGATCTGAAATTCGGGAATTAATTACTTAACTCAACATGTAAAACATTCAAAAAAAATGGCATGCATATTAGTTCCCCATCAGCTCTACTGGAGGGCAAGGGTCCGAGCAAGAAATGAGAGGTTGCTAAAGAAAGAAAGGCCATCAGAAGAGTCCAAGTGATTTAAGCAACCTACTAAGGAGTGCTTCCTAGGTTCCATTCCTATGTGGATCATCTCTGGAGAGCATGCACTTGTATGCCTAGTGGAAAGAAGATAAAATTAGCATTCCAGGTATTTTTCCAAACCTTAATTACATGACTTATTAATTGTAATGAATGAGGGATCTTGGGCATAGGGTTTCAAGTTGTTTGGAGTTTCAAGAAAGAAATTTTTGAAATCCATTGTTCCACTGTGCCATCGAAATCCAAGAAGTCCAATAGTGGTATCAGAGCCCCATTATTTCATTCAATTAATGGTCAATTGATTATATGGGAATCATATTATGATGCATGCCACTAAATAGGCTTCAATTATATGTTGAAGGATAATATGATCATATATATAAATCATAGTATGATTTATACTATTGAAAGATTATATGATAGTGCATATTATTAAGTATGGTGCATGCTATTGAATAATTATATGATTCTATGCATGATTAGTTCAATCACATATTTGAAATGTGTTATATCCTAGTAACTGCTTTGGATTGGGTTAGTCACCATGGCCGTCTGGTCAAAGAAGTTAATTAGGGTTTCATGGCCCTCTTTTCGCATTCAATGGGGTATCCTATAGCATGTAGGGGTGCCGCTATGGCCATATCCCATGAATAAGTAAGGTGAATGGATTCATATTACAATCATACTTATGGTATGCATATTAGGATTAATATGCTCGAATGATGGAATGAATTTCATGTCATATGTGTATGGTTATGAATACATTATGATGTCATGAATGTTAGGTTTTATGATGTCATGAATGTTTGGTTGACATGATTAAGTCTATATTAGGATGTGTTAGAGACCATCAAAGCCCTTATAAAAATCATATTTAGTCATAGTGTAAGTTCATCATGATGCAAATCCAATTAGGATATGATCAGCCAATTGGTGTCTAGGCAAGTGGTTCTGGAAAGGTAAAGGGAATGAGGTTTTTGATTGGTTCCGTTGACTTACCTGGCCAATTTAATTAGTGTCTAAGGAAAGCAACGGGGGGACCCTCTCATCTCTTCTGCTTACCTGGCCAATTTGGTCATATCTAAACCCTAAATTGGAAATGCTAAGTGATTAAGCACACTACACATTGCCTTCCTTCATGCTAAGCCAAATTTATGTCAACACTATTGTAGGTTTGCTGTATACACACAAGGCCTGCTGTAGCATTTGGTATAAAATTTGTCTTATTTCACCTTGTGCTTTATAGCATGATTGATAATGTGGCTTTGTTGTGTATACACAAGGGCAACATTATTCAACCATGGCTATGTGGAAATGAAGGGTCCGACTAAACTAAGACATTATGGTTTGTTGTGCACATACAAGGCTATAAGTGTCTTAGATGCAAAAGTTAAGTTAAGAATTGCAAGGGATACAATTGCAGGGTGATTTCCTATCGTTGAACTTATGAGTATTTGTTGTGTACACACAAGGCATTTATAACGAATTGGAATCTCAACCCCACTAAAGAAGCCTTGGAAGGGTTTCCTGCTTACCATAGTTGAAGGTTATGGTATGAGATAGAAAATAGTAGGAGACATAATTAGATGCAAAAGTCCTTGTCTAATTATGAATATGATTATGAGTGGTCTGTTTATAGTTGTTCTTTAATTACTATAGATTATTACATTATGGCTTCTACTTTTTTACTGCGAGGCATCTTGGATGCCAATAAGTTAACTGATCCGAATTATGTAGATTGGTTGAGGAACCTGAGAATTGTATTAGCTCAGGAGAAAATTGCCTATATCCTTGATACTCTTGACCTTCATCTGGTAGAAGAGGATGCTACTAAAGAAGGGTTCAAAGAGAAAAAGGAAACCTAAGAGTAGCTTCCAGAAAAGGAAAAAGGCAAGGAAGCCCTCTACTGGTGGAACTTGCTATCACTGTGGAAAGCAAGGGCACTGGAAGAAGAATTGCAAGTTATATCATGCAAGTCAGAAGTAGGATGCTCGTGATGCATCGAAAAGTTTGTGCATGATACAAACAAATTTATCATTAAGTTCTTCAGCTTCTGATACATGGGTATTGGATCCCGCATGTGGGTCTCATATCTGGAAGTCATTGCAGGGGTTACAAAGACCTAGAATCTTGAAGAAGGGTGACTTCGAGTTGTTTGGTGCGAGTGGTGATCCCATTCATGCTAAAGCTATTGGCAACTATCTGATGTTATTGCCATCGGGCAATATTCTTGAATTAAAACATTGTTGTTATATACCAAAAATTATAAATAATATTATTTCTGTACCTTTGTTGTTGAAACAAGGTTATGAAATAAATATTTCGAGCCATGGATGCTCAATCTTCTTTTCAAAGAAATTCTTTGGTTGTGGTACATTTGTTAATGGTCTTTAAATTCTATCACTTAATGATGAAGTTATGCTTGTTGAAAACAAGAAGAGAAAGAAAGATGATATAAATGTCACATATCTTTGGCACTGCCATTTGGGTCATATTAGTGAGTGTTGGCTAGGGATGATGATGCAACCCAAGAGGGGGGGTGAATTGGACTTTAAAACTTTTTTGCAATACTTCAAATAATGTGCCAATTCAAAGCATGTGTTTGTGAGCAAGATAATAAAGTGCAGTAGAAATAAAGAAATAAATGCAAGAATAAAAACAATCACAAACATATCAAGTTTATAGTGGTTCGGTGCACTCTAATGCACCTACATCCACTCTCCAAGTTCTTCTTGAGAATTTACTATAATCATATAGATTACAGCCAACTTGTTTTTTGGTTCACAAGCCAAAACCCCTTGATTTTCATGAGCTAACCAATAATCCCTTTGTTTTCACGGGCACACCAAAAATCCCTTGGTTTTGCAGGCTAACCAATAACCTAGTTGGTTTTACGGGCTCACCAACAATCTAGTTGGTTTTATGGGATGACCAACAACCTAGATGCTTTTCCGAGCTAACAAATAACCCGGTTGGTTTTACAGGCTCACTAACAACCTAGTTGTTTTTACGAGATGACAAACAACCTATATGGTTTTCCAGGCTAACCAACAACCCAACTTGTTTTGCGGGCTAAAACGTCAAAACCCTTGTCGGTTTTTATCACATAGGCTCACCAACAACCTTGATGGTTTTCTCAAGGCTCACAATCAACCTAAATACAATATGTATGAATGAAAATAAAAAGCATTCTTACAAAGCAAATATTTCATTGATGCACATTGATTGTTGATATTAATCTTGTCTCTATGTTGTAGAAGCTTCAATGGATGCTTGAAGATGTTGCTCTTGGAAGCTCCCTCTCCTCTTTCAATCCTTAGAGGCTCAACATCTCAACAAATGGATCCTTAAAATATTCTTCAAATATTTTTACTTGAAAACCAAAGGATTTATCTTTCAAACCATGGATCCTCTTCTTCCCCCTTTAGAATTGCTTCCCCAAGTGTTTAAAAAACCTCCCAACACTTAAATGACCATTTATAGCCATTAGTGAGAAAAACTAGCCATTAGAGCCAAGTTGGGAAAGTTCTGTACTTCAAAAAAACTAGCCGTTATAGTCCAAGTGTCGACACTTAACCTTTGTGAGTCAACATTTTATTTTCTTGATCGACACTTGACCAAAAATATCTTCTGAAGTATTCTGCTCTATACTAGTGAGTCGACACTTGACCAAAAATATCTTTTGAAGTCTTCTGCTCTGTACTGGTGAATCGACAATTCATATGGTGAGTCGATACTTTGAGTCAACACTTTAGTTCCATGAGTCGACACTTGACCAAACTCCTGAGATCATCACGTTCTGTATCCTATTTGGTCTCAGGCCTTGAGTCGACACTTCACTATTTATGAGTCGACACTTGGATTTCATGAGTCGACACTTAGCTGCACCAGTGCTAAAACTTCTTCAAAATTAAATCTTGAGTACCTATATTTGATTTACACACTTAATACATAATTAGTACTCAAATATACTTAAGTATTTTGTCATCATCAAAACCAAAGTCAACAATCTCTCTCTTTTTGATAATGATAAAACCTTTAAGTATATAAATAAGGTAAGCTCAAAAATAAATATAACATGCTCCAAAAGATTAACACTAAGCATAGAGCAATGTAGTAATGAAAAACATTGATCTTCCCATCAAAATATGATCTAAAAATAATTTTTCAAAAGCTCCCCCTCAACATATGATTTGTAATTATTTTCAAAGTTTTTTCAAAAAATTTAAACTTTCAAATTTTCAAACTTGGGTTGCCATTATCTTTAACTCAAAATCGTTAGATTTTCAAGAAGAGTACCAGGCTCTGATACCAATTGTTGGCCAGGGATGATGATGCAACCAAAGAGGGGGGGTGAATTAAACTTTAAAACCTTTTTGCAATATTTCAAATAATGTGCCAATTCAAAGCATGTGTTTGTGAGCATGATAATAAAGTGCAGCAAAAATAAAGAAGTAAATGCAAGAATAAAAATAATCACAAACACATCAAGTTTATAGTGGTTCGGTGCATTCCAAGGCACCTACATCCACTTCCCAAGTTCTTCTTGGGAATTCATTATAATCATACAAATTACAGCCAACTTATTTTCTGGGCTCACAAGTCAAAATCCCTTGGTTTTCATGGGCTAACCAAAAATTCCTTGGTTTTCACGGGCTCACCAAAAATCCCTTGGTTTTGCGGGCTAACCAAGAACCTAGTTAGTTTTATGGGCTCACCAACAACCTAGTTGGTTTTACAGGATGACCAATAACCTAGATGGTTTTCTGGGCTAACCAATAACCCGGTTGGTTTTACTGACTCACCAATAACCTAGTTTGTTTTACGAGATGACCAACAACCTAGATGGTTTTCCCGGCTAACCAACAACCCAACTTGTTTTGCGGGCTAACAAGTCAAAACCCTTGTTGGATTTTATCACATAGGCTCACCAACAACCTTGATAGTTTTTCCAAGGCTCACCATCAATATAAATACAATAATGTAAGAATGAAAATAAAAAGCTTTCTTACAAAGCAAATATTTCATTGAGGCACATTGATGGTTGATGTTGAGCTTGTCTCCATGTTATAGAAGCTTCAATGGATGCTTGAAGATGATGCTCTTGGAAGCTCCCTCTCCTCTTTGAATCCTTGGAGGCTCAACATCTCAACAAATGGATCCTTAAAATATCCTTCACATATTTTTACTTGAAAACCAAAGGATTTATCTTTTAAACAATGGATCCTCTTCTTCCCCCTTTAGAATTGCTTTCCCAAGTATTTAAATAACCTCCCAACACTTAAATGACCATTTGTAGCCATTAGGGAGGAAAAACTAGCTGTTGGAGCCAAGTTGAGGAAGTTCTGCACTTCAGAAAAACTAGCGATTACAATCCAAGTGTCGACACTTGACCTTTATGAGTCGACACTTCATTTTCTTGAGTCGACACTTGACCAAATATATCTTCTGAAGTCTTCTACTCAGCCCTGGTGAGTCGACACTTTGAGTCGACACTTTAGTTCCATGAGTCAATACTTAACCAAACTCCTGAGATCACCACGTTCTGTATTCTGTTTGGTCTCAGGCCTTGAGTCGATACTTTACTGCTCATGAGTTGATACTTTGAGTTGACACTTGGATTTCATGAGTTGACACTTGGATTTCATGAGTCGACACATGGCTGCACTTGTGCTAAAACTTTTTTAAAATTAAATCTTGAGTACCTATATCTGATTTATAAACTTAATACATAATTAGTACTCAAATTTACTTAAGTATTTCGTCATAATCAAAACCAGAGTCAACAGTGAGTTTAGGATAAACAAGTTGTACAAAGAAAATTTCTTTGAACCTTTTGATCATGAATTATTAGGAACTTTTGAGTCCTATCTCATAGGTAAGTTGACCAAATCTCCATTCACTGGACATAGAGATAGGGCCACTGAGTTGTTAGGCCTAGTACATAAATGTGTATGGTCCTATGACAACCTAGGCTAGAGGAGGATACTCTTATTATATCAATTTTATTGATGACTTATCAAGGTTCGGATATGTGTATCTTATGAAAAACAAGTTCGAAGCCTTTGAAAAATTCAAAGAGTATCAAAGTATGGTTAAGAAACAAACAGGGCATAGTATTAAAATCCTTCGATCTGATAGAGGAGGAGAATACTTGTCTTGTGAGTTTTTTGATCATCTTAAAGATAAAGGAATTCTCTCTAAATGGACCCCTCCATATATGCCACAGTTAAATGGTATAGCGAAAAGGAGGAACCGAACCTTGTTGGACATGGTACAGTCCATGATGTGCTTCACAAATCTTCAAGTATCCTTCTAGGGTTTTGCGCTAGAGACTGCTACCCACATACTAAATAGAGTGCCATCAAAGGCTATTAAAAGCACTCCATATGAATTATGGAATGGAAAAAGGCCAAGTCTTAAATATTTAAGATTTGGGGTTGCCCTGCTTATGTCAAGAATATTTTTGGACATAAGCTAAGTGCTAGGGCTGACAAGTGGAAGTTTGTAGGATATCCTAAAGAAGGTATGGGTTACCTTTTCTACCATACTACTAAGCAAAAGATCTTTGTCAGTAAGCATGCCACATTCTTAGAAAAAGAGTTTATCCAAGAAAAGGGCAATGAGAGGATATTTGAACATGAAGAAGTTTAATCTACACCTGAAGTAATTCCTCAACCAGATGTTCCTAAGGTTCAGGAACAACCACAACACACACCTACTCTCCATAGGTCAGAGAGAGTGCGAAGTGCACCAGTCAGATATGGCTTTGTTATTGGAAATGATGATGAATTCAGTATCATACAGAATGATGATCCTGTGACCAATATGGAAGCTATCGAGAGTAAAGACTCCGATAAATGGCTAAATTCCATGAAGTCTAAAATGGACTCCATGTATTCTAATCAGGTTTGGACCTTGGTAGATCCACCTAAAGGAATTAACCCAATAAGGTGTAAATGGGTCTTCAAGAAGAAGATAAGAGTAGATGGTCAAGTAGAGACCTACAAGGATAGGCTGGTGGCAAAAGGTTTTAGACAAAAACTTGGCATTGACTTTGATTAAACCTTTTCACCAGTAGCTGTGCTCAAGTCCATTCGGATATTGCTTGCTATAGTAGCATACCATGATTATGAAATCTGGTAGATGGATATAAAGATTGCTTTCCTTAATGGAAATCTTGAGGAAGAAGTCTATATGACATAGCCAAAGGGTTTTGTCTCAAGTAGAAGACCAAACCAAGTATGTAAGCTAAGGAAGTCCATTTATGGACTAAAGCAAGCATCAAGAAGTTGAAACATCCGCTTTGATGAAACAAGCAAGGAGTTTGGTTTTATCAAGAATGTGGATGAACCATGTGTATACAAGAAGACAAGTGGGAGTGCCCTTGTTTTCTTGGTTTTGTATGTCGATGACACTCATCATTGTGAATGATATCCCAATGTTGCAATTGGTCAAGTCATGGCCATCAAAGCAGTTTTCCATGAAGGATTTGGGAGAGGCATCCTATATGCTGGGTATAAAGATCTATAGAGATAGATCTAAGAGGATGCTGGGCTTATCCCAATCTAGGTAGATTGAATTAGTGTTGAAGAGATTCAACATGAAGGAAGGTAAGAAAGGTTACTTGCCCATGAGTCAAGGCATACATTTCTCCAAGAAGATGTCTCCTAAGACATTGGAGGAGAGAGAGAGAATGAGTTTGATCCATTATGCTTCGGTTGTTGGATTAATTATCTATGCCATGTTATGTACCAGGCTTGATGTTGCTTATGACTTGGGCATAGTAAGCAGGTTCTAGGCTGATCCAGGGGAGGATCATTGGAAAGCTGTAAAAAACATTCTTAAGTACTTGAGAAAAACTAAAGATGTTTTTCTAATATATGGTGGATCAGAGTTGAAGCTAGAAGGATATATAAATTCTAGTTTTCATTCAGATCCGGATGATAGCAAATTCACATCAGGATATGTCTTCACCCTATATGGTAGTGCAGTGAGTAGGAAGAGTACAAAGCAACTAATTGTAGCTAACTTAGTCACTAAGGCAGAATATATAGCTGCAAGTGAAGCCATAAGGGAAGCTGTGTGAATGAAAAAATTCATCATGGAATTGGGCATGGTTTTTACTATAGAACAACCGGTGTCACTTTATTGTGGTAACACAAGAGTTGTTGCGCAAGTTAAAGAACCAAGGTCTCATAATAAGCCCTAGCACATCATAAGATGCTTCCACCTCGTTCAAGGATAATATGTTGTCATCGAATGAGTAGATACAAAAAACAACATAGCAAACCCATTCACTAAAGCACTACTAAAGAAGCAACTTGATTGCCACTTAGATTGTATGGGTGTAAAATACAATGGCGATTGGCTTTAGTACAAAGTAGATATTGAAAGAATGGTACCCTAAAAGCGAATAATTATAAGGGCATTTTCATGATCTTCCAACTCATGTATGATATTATTTATCAATAAAAGGCATCTTTTGATTTATCATACTGCTACATCTTATCAAGATTATGATGAACCCCATAAGTTAGGGCAATGGAATTAGGATTATGATAGAGATCATAATGATGAGACCTAAGTTCCTATAAACCCTAATCTAAAATGTTCCTAGTTGTTGGATAATCGATTCGGGGATCGATGAATCCGGAAAGACTAGCACATCCTATGTTTGCTCGATGGAGAGGGTGGTTGGTCTTACAACCACTTGTGTAGAGACACTAGTATAAGGATGTGGGTGTGTTGGCTCCACCCAGTGATTTTGATGAATAACAAAATATTGAGTACATATTGTATTCTAATGAGGATTTCAAGTTGTAAGTTTTCAGGAAATAAGCACCTCAAAATTCCAAATATTTATGGTGTATGGCACGCAATGGCACGGAGCAAATCTCACATATCCGGGCATCCTCTTCATTGAAAAAGGGCTTACAATTGCTTAATTATTAGGTGTTTATGCTTTCATGAACATCTTTTTTGATTTCAAGGCTTTTACTCTTGATTCTAGATGTTTTCAGTCTCAAGTGTCGACACCTGGACAGTCAAGTGTCGACACTTCAGCATTTGGCACGGACAAAAATCCTTGGCATGCCAAGTGTCGACACCTAGAATTCAAGTGTCGACACCAAGTGTCGACACTTAGATTTCAAGTGTCGACTCAAGGCCTGAGAATTTTGAAAATACAGAACTTTGTTGGTTCAAGGATTTTTGTGTTAAGTGTCGACACTTGTGCATCAAGTGTCGACACTTGAATGATCAAGTGTCGACTCCCAGAAATCAAGTGTCGACACCTGACAGCCAAGTGTCGACACTTACAGCATGACAGCCAAGTGTCGACACTTACAGCCTGACAGCTCTAACGGATCTATTTTTCTGGCTTGCAGAAATTGGTTTTCAAGCTCCAAACGGTTATTTCCAATGTTCCAACGGTCACAAACCATTTTTAGAAGGTTTTTGGTGTATTTAATCTCCACCAACCTCATTTTAAAGCAAGAGAAGTGTGAAGAAGTCAAGAAAAAGAAGAGAGAAGTATATTCAAGAGCATTCAAGTCCACTCAAAAGCCACAAAGCCAATATTCTCTCCAAACTTCAAATCAAAAGCCTCTTCTAGCTTGATTCCACTGAAAAAGCCTGCTTGCTCAACCTTATTACATTCCAAAAGGAGGCAACTTGAAGAAGAGTGAAGTCAAAGCATCCTTTGGGCTTCAAAGATTCCATCTACTCTTGAAGAGAGTTTGTTGTAGCTTTTAAATTTCATATCTGTTTCATTGTGCTTTAACCTTGCTTTCAAGGGTGTCTTGAAAGAAGGTTATTGTGGTTTGTTGGTGAGCCAAAGTGTTAAAACCAACTAGGGTTAACTTGTGAGCCCGAAGACAAAACAAGTATTTAGGTTTGTTGGTGAGCCTAGGTGATAAAACCAACTTAGGTTTTGACTTGTGAGCCTTGAAAAAACAAGTCAACTGTAATCTGGTGTGGATTATAGTGGAATTCCCAAGGGTGGCTTGGGGAGTGGATGTAGGTGCTAGGTTTGCACCGAACCACTATATATCTTGTGTTTGTGTGTGATTGCTCTTTTCCTTTTGCATTCTTTAATTAAGTGCTATCATCTTGCATCTAATTTATTATTGCTCACAAGCACCACTAGACCTTTATTTTATTGTGTTAAATTTCTAAAAGACCCAATTCACCCCCCCTCTTGGGCTCCATTTCTGGGCAACAAGTGGTATCAGAGCCCCGATACTCTCTTGTAGGTCCAAGGATCTTGAGTAAAAGATCATGGCAGCCCCAATAGGCATGGGTATTATTGAAGGTCAAGCTTCAAACCGACCCCCACTTTTTAATGGCACAAATTACACATACTGGAAGACACGCATGCGCATATTTATACAAGCTCTTGATTATAATTTGTGGAGAACAATAGTAAAAGGTCCTCATCATCCTACAATGATGTATAATGGCATTCTCACCCCTAAAATGGAAGATGATTGGGATGAGAGTGACATTAAGCAAATTGAGCTTAATGCTAAGGCAATGAACCTTTTATTTTGTTCTCTTGATCCTAGTGAGTTTAACAGAATATCCAACTGTCTCTCCGCAAAGGAGATTTGGGATACACTTGAGGTTACCCATGAGGGTACACACCAAGTGAAGACCACCAAGGTTAACATGCTAATTCACACTTATGAAATGTTTAAAATGGAACCTACTGAGTCTATCAGTGAGATGTATACTAGGTTCACAAACATTGTGAATGGAATGAGAAGTTTAGGAAAAAGAATTTCTAACGGTGAACTTGTAAATAAACTTCTCAGGTCTCTACCTGCTTCATGGGATGCAAAGGTCACTGCAATTGAAGAAGCAAAAGATGTCAACACTCTCTCGCTGGAACAACTGTTGGGTTCTTTAATGACATATGAACTATCTCTCAAACAGAAGAACGGAGAGGTGGACAAAATGAAAAAGACAATAGCATTCAAATCTACTACCAAAGAAGACTCGAGCGAAGATTCTGAAGAGGATGACGAAGAAGATGAAACTGCTATGTTAGCAAGGAAATTCAGAAGGTTTATGAGGAAAAAGAAATTCAATTACAAAAAGAAACCTCTGAAAGGTGAGTCCAGTAAAGAAAAAGATAAGGAAAAGAAGGAGGAGCAGCCCACATGTTTTGAGTGCAAAAAGCCAGGGCATTTCAAGGTAGACTGCCCCTTACTAAAGAAAAGCAGAAGAAAGCTAAGAAAGAAGGCCATGATGGCAACCTGGAGCGAAAGTGAAGACTCCAGCTCTGAGGAAGAACAACAGGAAGTAGCAAATTTCTGTCTAATGGCCGATCAAGAAGAGGTATGCCTTGCAACCAACAAGAAAAGAATGTGGTACCTTGATAGCGGTTGCTCAAGGCATATGACAGAAGATGTGGAGCAGTTCTCATCACTCACTTATCAAAATGGTGGCAATGTAACTTTTGGTGATAATGGAAAAGGAAAAATCATCGGTATTGGTAAAATCCATATCACCCCTACCTCTTATATTGATAATGTTTTATACGTTGATGGATTAAAACATAACTTGCTTAGTATTAGTCAATTTTGTGACAAAAATTTTAAAGTTGTTTTTGAATCTTCTTTGTGCATTGTTTCTAGTCTAGATGACAATGGCATTAAATTCATCGGTCATAGGCATGGCAATATTTATATGGTTGATCTTGATGATCTCCCTATTCAGAAAGGTCAATGTCTAGTGGCAATGGAAGCCAAGATCGATGAAACTAGTTAGCTTTGGCATCGTAGACTAGGACATGCTAGCATGTATTTAATTTCAAAACTTAGCAAAAAGAATTTAGTAAAAGATTTGCCTAAACTTAATTTTGAAAAAGATAAGATTTGCAGTGCATGTCAACTTGGAAAACAAACAAAGTCTTCTTTCAAACCTAAAGGAGTAATCTCTACATCTAGACCTTTAGAATTGCTTCATATGGACCTCTTTGGGCCTACTAGAATATCTAGTTTGGGAGGTAAGAAGTTTGGTCTAGTCATTATAGATGACTTCTCACGTTTTACTTGGGTCATGTTTTTAGCTCACAAAGATGAAATGTTTTCTGAATTTATAAGATTTCACAAAAGAGTTTTAAATGAAAAAGGTGTTTCAGTAATTTCTTTAAGAAGTGATCATGGAACTGAATTTGAAAATGCCGATTTTAATAAATTCTGTATTGAAAATGGAATTAATCACAATTTTTCTGCACCTAGGACACCTCAACAAAATGGGGTAGTAGAAAGAAAAAATAGAACTCTTGAAGAAATGGCACGCACCATGCTTTGTGAAAATGATTTACCTAGATACTTTTGGGCGGAAGCCATAAATACTGCATGCTATATCTTAAATCATGTTTTAATTCGACCGATTTTAAAGAAAACTCCTTATGAGCTTTGGAAGGGTAGAAAACCTTCAATCCGTTACTTTCATGCTTTTGGTTGCCGTTGTTTCATCTTAAACAATGGTAAAGACAATCTAAGTAAATTTGATGCCAAATCAGATGAGGGAGTCTTTCTAGGCTACTCCATATCTAGTAAGGCATACAGGGTCTTCAACAGAAGGACACTTGTTGTTGAAGAATCCATTCATGTAGTATTTGACGAAACTAACCAAAATCTTCAAGAAAAGAAGATGTACTTTTTGATGAATCAGGTAACAAGAAAACTGAAGAAAGAAATAACAATGAAGAACTTACCAAGGAACAGAATGATGATCAAAACACTGACAGAGATCAAGCACAAGGTGATGAAGATACCTCAACTGTTGATCCTTTACCAAAAGAATGGAGGTATGCTCATGGACACCCAAAAGAACTAATTATAGGTGATCCATCTAAAGGTGTAAGTACTCGATCATCTCTTAGAAATATTTGTGATTATTTAGCTTTTGTGTCTCAAATTGAACCTAAAACCATTAAGGAAGCTGAATGTGATAGTAATTGGATAAATGCTATGCAAGATGAACTTAATCAATTTAAAAGGAACAATGTTTGGACACTGGTAGATAGGCCCTCAAACACATCAATTATTGGCATAAAATGGGTTTTTCGAAACAAATTTGATGAAAATGGAATAGTAATTAGAAATAAAGCTATACTAGTTGCCAAAGGATACAATCAGGAGGATGAAAGGGATATGCCCTACAAGCCAATCTATGTTGTATCTCCCAAACCATTGTAATTGACAATTTTCTAAATAAAGGCATTATTTTTCATCATACGCTATTTTTTTTTTTTTATTATATGATGAACCCCATAGATTAGGGCTATGATTTTAGGGTTATGATGAGATCATACCAGTGAGACCTAAAATCTTAAAACCTTAATCTAAAGTAATCCTAGTCAAAGGAACCCTGAGTAGGGGATCAGGGTTTTTCCGATAAGACTAGCACATCCCGGGTATACTGGAAAGGGTGACTGCTCTCACAGTCACTTGTGTAGGACACTAATACTGGGATGTGGGTGCTCATTGGAGAATGAGTTCACTGATATGATCCAACTTGAGAACATCTAATGGAGTCTTAGCTACATGTCAATAGAAGGTTCTCGTAGTGGGAGTGGTACAAGTAATCTTTTGACCTGAGACTGCCATAAGTACCTTATGTACATGAACCCATTCTTTGGTTCAATCCTAATCATGACACTGAGACATGCACAGGATTGATACTGGGAGTGGTGAATTGGATATGAAGGTAATGAGTAGGTCAACAAGGAATCGATCACTCTTAGTAAGAGGAGATTGCATCCAGCTAGTCAACAATCACATGATGATTCAGGGAATCTTTGATCAAAGTGAAGATATTAGAAATGGTTTCTAATATCAAGATAATCGAATCATCATTATAAGATTGAGCTAGAAATAAATATAATATTGGATTTGACATATATCCATATCCATAGTTATATTTTGGGTGCAGGCTGATCGAAAGATTTAATTGTACGGTAACTCTCTACTGAACGGTAATTTTGGTATTTCACCAGAATTTCCATATCTTCCGGGTAGACATGACACGTTGCTAGACGTCAATCTTGTCTTGTGGGTTGATCAAGTTCAAAGATCACATGTTAGGAAGAATCCTAATTGATCGAATCGGGTAAGCCCGGTTTGACCTAAATCGATTAGAAAGAGTTCTAATCGATTAGGTCAACTTGTATTCGAACCCACTGCTGGCTAGATGTGGAACCCAATGGGTCACACACTTGAGAGGATTGATCAAGAGTTTAATTTGGAATTAAATCATCTTTGCAAGATAACACTCTAGCAGGTGTTGCAAACCCTAGCTTCTATTCGGATCAGATTCGAATTAGGGTTCCGGATTGGTTCAAATTGGATTCTAATTGGACCTAATTAGACCTTAATTAAGAAAACAGGAATATGGCTAACCCTATTGGCTAGCCATGTAGCTTGGCTAGCCTCCCCACCCGCCCCCTTTATTTTTCCACGCCAAATGCCAAGAGTCCAAGCACATATGGACTCTTGGCGCGCCATTTGAAAGAGTCCATGGTGCATGGACTCTTGGCGTGCCCCAAATATTTCTTCGATGATTTTATTTGGGGCAACCTCCTTCTTAAGCAATTAGCGCACCATCTCTCCCCCCTTGGATGAGAATCCAATGGCTGATGGGATTTTGAGAAAGAAGGAATGCGCTAACTCCTCCCGGGCGCGCGAAATAACATCTCTTCGGAGATGAAAAGTCGCGACTTCCTTCCTTTTTAAACACCGCAGTTTTTCCTTTAAGAAAAGCCATGGGATTTAATCTGGAAGGCCGTGAGATGGCAGGATTGGGCGTGAGAAATAGGGAAGGGGCGTGAGACAAAGTGGAATGGGGTTTACGGAGAGTTGTGTTCTTTTGAGAAGACATCTCTCTGTAATCTATTTAAACGACAGAGGTCTCGGGTGTTTGAACTAATGAACGACAGAGTTTATTTATTATCTTTTCTTTCCAGGAAACTGATTCCTCCTTAGCTTGTTTAGGACAAAGAGAGTTTCCCTCTTACAGAGTTCTCTTCTCTGTTGAAACTCAAGTCCAAAACAAGAGATAGGAAGAATATCTTGATCGGTAAAAGAAAGGAACTCCTACTCTGTTTCAATTTCCTTTACTTTAAGACATTAGTGTCTTAAATCCATCTCCTCCTTCAAGACAAGAGTTTTATTCTTAGGACAAGGTCTTAAGAAAGGGAGAGGAAGAAGGAAGAAAGGAAGTAAGGAGGCCCTACCCTGAAGTTTTAGAGCCATAGTCCTCTTGAGTTCTAGGATAAGAATTCAAGTGAACGAATTTTGAAGAAGCTTGCATCTTGATCAATCATCTTGTGGATCACCATTGGAGGGTGGACATTTAGATGCCTGGTGAAATCAAAAGAAGCATTCAACACCAAGTTCAGATTCTACATCAAAATTGGACTTAGCGTTAAAAGGTTGGTGCCCTAATTCTAACAATGTTAGTTTGTATGTTTTAATTTTGAATAAGGAGATCTTGGCTAAGAGATTTTGGTGCCAATTTCATCATTTTTGAAATTACACTTCCGCTGCGCTGCACCGGAATCCCCAACAGTGGTATCAGAGCAATCCTTATTACAGTTAAAACATATGAAAATTATTTATATGCATTTTTGTTGTAGTATCGCAATTAGGGTTTTAAACACTTGAATGCTGATACACTTAGAATAATTTAAGGGATGCATATATGATAATTAATGTTTTGATGTATGCCACTAGTTAGGGTTTTTCACTCAAACCCTAATTATTATAGAGATCTGATTAGTTTTGAAGTCATCATACTGAAATAAGGTTGCCCTGGCATAATGGTGGATCCATTATGTGGTAAATGGTTGTCCTAGTATGATGACACACTTAGCACATATATGTTTATCAGAGTGATATCATTGTGATATGTTTTTATAAGAATGTGCTGGCAATTTTAATAAAGCCCTCTTCTTAAAATTATATTAAGTCATAGTATATTTAACTAATGAGCATCACTAGTCATGATGAACAATTGATCATTCGGTGTCTAGAAAGGTGGTTCTGGGAAGGTAAAGAGAATCGTGGTTTTTAATTGGTTTCGTTGACTGACCTGGCCAATTTTTATTGGTGTCTAGGAAAGCAACGGGGGGACTCCCACATCTCTTCCACTTGCCTGGCCGATTTGATTATATTTAAATCTTGACTTATATGCTTAGTGTTAAAAAATGCTATATGTTGGCCTTCCTTCATGCTGGATCATTACTGTGTTATGAACCACATTAGGTTTGTTGTGTTATCTGCAAGACCTAATAGGGTGATTGACATAATATTGGTCTAGTGCAAAAATATGCTTACAGTGTATTCAGTATAATGCCTTGTTGTGTTATCTGCAAGGGCATAATATTTGAGTACTGACTGTATAGAAATGAAAGGGTCTTGACTTAACTAGAACATTATGGTTTGTTATGTTTTCTGCAAGACTTATAATGTTCTAGAGGCCAAGTTATTTTTGAGAATTATATGAGATATAATTGGAAGAGTTTCCTACCTTTGAACTTATAAAAGATTTGTTGTGTTATCTGCAAGATCTTTTATAAATTATAAGGATCTCAATCTCACTAAGAAAACCGATCAGTGTTCTTCTCAATTATCATAGTGAGGGCTATGATTTTTGATAAAATAGTGGGAGATATAATTAAATTGAAGACCTAATTTAATTATGTAAGTCATTTCATGGTTATTTGCTTATGTATTGTTCTTAATTAAATGTAGATAAATGGCATCTTCATTATCACTGAGAAGCATCTTAGATACCAACAAATTGACTGGTCCAAACTATGTGGACTGGTTGAGAAACTTAAAGATTGTACTGAGTTCAGAAAAACTTTCTTATATTCTTGATACCCCTAGTCTTAATCCACTAGGGGATGATGCCACACAGGAAGATATGGCCATATACAAAATGTGGCAGAATGACTCCCTCACTGTCAAGTGTATCATACTGTCCTCTATGACCAATGAGTTATAGAGGCAGCATGAAAGCATGGATACTCAATCCATAATGCTCAATTTAAAGGAGCTTTATGGAGAACAAAGCAGAACTGCTAGATACGAAATCTCTAAGCAGTTATTCCGTGCTAGGATGACAGAGGGTACATCCGTTCAGGATCATGTCCTGAAGGTAATTGACTTAATCACCAGATTGGGTCAATTAGGGTTTATTATGGATGGGGAGCAGAATCAGGATTTAATCCTGCAATCACTCCCGGAGTCATTTTCTTTGTTTGTCTTGAATTATCACATGAACAAACTGAACACTTCCTTGCCTAAGCTGTTAAATATGTTAAAAATAGCAGAGAGCCATGTTAAGAGAGAAAAGGCTCCACTTCTTCTTGTTGATAAGACCAATAAGAAGAAATCAGGTAAAAAGGGTTTTAGTAGGAGGCTAAACCCTAAGGGTGGCATCAATAAGAACAAGAAAGGAAAGAAGGCCTCAAAATAGTCAACCTGTTACTTTTGCGGCAAAGCGGGACATTGGAAAAGGAATTGCAAGGCTTACCTTGCAACTGTGAAGCCTGGTGCGGCAGACGCACCAAAAGGTATGTATGAGATGCATACTATATTGACATTAAATTCGTTTATATCAAATACTTGGGTATTGGATACCGCTTGTGGTTACCATATATGCAAATCTTTGCAGGACCTCCAGAAGCTTAAAGTATTGAAGGAAGGCGACTTCAATCTCTACGGTGCTGGTGGTGATATCATCCAAGCAGAAGCTGTAGGGACCTATATTCTGAAGTTGCCTTCAGGGAAGATCTTGGAGCTAGAGAATTGTTACTATATGCCAAAGATTATTAGGAACATTATATCTATTCCTTTGTTATTAAAACAAGGATATGTAATGGATGTAACGAGCACTGGTTTCTCGATAATGTTATCTAATAAAATTATTTGTTCTGGCATATTTAGCAATGGGCTCTTAACTCTTTCTTCCAATGATAGTATTTTTCATGTCAATACTAAAAGGAAAAGAAAAGACTTTAATGATACTTTACTTTGGCATCATAGACTTGGTCATGTTAATGAGTCTAGGATTAGCAAGTTATACAAGGAAAAATTCCTTGATCCTTATGAGTATGAATCATTAGGAACTTGCGAATCATGTCTCATGGGTAAGATGACAAAAACCCCATTCACTAGACATGGGGAAAGGTCAACTGAGTTATTAGGACTTATACATACTGATGTATGTTGTCCAATGACTACTCAGGCCAGAGGAGGATACTCATATTTTATCACTTTTACAGATGATTTATCTAGGTTCGGATATGTGTATCTTATGAAACACAAATCTGAAGCCTTTGATAAATTTAAGGAGTATCAAAGTATGGTCGAAAAACAAACCGGAAAAAGTATTAAAGTTCTTCGTTCTGATCGAGGAGGAGAATACTTATCCACGGAGTTTTTAGACTATCTTAAAGTTAATGGAATCCTTTCTGAATGGACCCCTCCTTATACACCACAGCTAAATGGTATAGCTGAAAGGAGGAATCGTACCTTATTAGATATGGTACGATCCATGATGTGCTTCACAAATTTGCCCATTTCCTTCTGGGGTCATGCCCTAGAAACTACTATTTACATTCTGAACAAGGTACCTTCTAAATCCGTTGTTAGTACTCCATATAAAATTTGGAGTGGAAAGAAACCATATCTTAAATATTTTAAGGTATGGGGATGTCCAGCTTATGTTAAAAGAAATTTTGGACATAAGTTGGAACCTAGAGCGGATAAATTTCTATTTGTAGGATATCCTAAAGAAGGTAGAGGATATCTATTCTACCATCCTACTGAACAAAAGATTTTTGTCAGCAGGCATGCCACTTTTCTTGAAAAAGAGTTCATTTTAGAAAAGGGAAATGGTAGAACTATTGAACTTGGAGAAGTACAAGAAATACAGATAGACAATTCTCAACCATTAGAACATATAATTAGGACAGAACCAGAACATAAAACTCCTCCTCGTAGGTCTGATAGAGTGCCACGGGCACCTGAGAGGTATGGGTTTATTATTGAAAATAATGAAGCCCAAGTCATTCAAAATGATGAACCTCTGACCTATACAGAAGCTATCTTGAGTACTGATTCAGATAAATGGCAAGAAGCCATGGAATCCGAAGTAGACTCTATGTATGTAAACCAAGTATGGTCTTTGGTTGATGCACCAGAGGGTGTTAATCCTATTGGGTGTAAATGGGTCTATAAGAAAAAGATTGGGGCTGATGGCCAAGTTAAAACCTATAAAGCCAAATTAGTGGCTAAAGGTTTTAGACAAAAACAGGGAATTGATTATGATGAAACATTTTCACCTGTTGCCATGCTGAAATCAATTCGGATTTTACTTGCTATAGCAGCATACCACGATTATGAGATATGGCAGATGGATGTAAAGATTGCATTCCTGAATGGTTTCCTTGAGGAAGAAGTCTACATGTCACAGCCAGAAGGTTTTATTTCAAAGAATAAACCTAATCAAGTATGCAAGCTAAAGAAATCCATTTATGGATTAAAGTAAGCTTCCAGGAGTTGGAACATCCGCTTTGATGAAACTATTAAAAGGTTTGGTTTTATCAAAAATGTGGATGAACCCTGTGTTTATAAGAAGACTAGTAGGAGTGCCATAGTCTTCTTGGTTCTGTATGTAGATGACATACTCCTCATTGGGAATGATATCCCAATGTTGCAATCAGTCAAGGTTTGGCTATCAAACCAGTTTTCCATGAAAGATTTGGGAGAAGCATCCTATATACTAGGTATTAAGATCTATAGAGATAGATCTAAGAGGATGCTAGGTTTATCCCAATCTAGGTACATTGACTTAGTGCTGAAAAGATTCAGCATGGAAGGAAGTAAAAGAGGTTATCTTCCTATGAGTCAAGGCATACATCTTTCTAAAAGGATGTCTCCTAAGACACCTGAAGAAAGAAATAGAATGAATTCTATACCCTATGCTTCGGCAATAGGGTCCATAATGTATGCCATGTTATGTACCAGGCCTGATGTGGCATATGCTTTAGGCATTGTCAGTAGGTTTCAGGCTGATCCAGGAGAGGATCATTGGAAAGCAGTTAAAAATATTCTTAAGTACCTAAGAAGGACTAAGGATATTTTTCTGGTTTATGGTGGTTCTGATCTTAAACTAGAAGCTTATTCTGATTCTAGTTTTCAATCAGACCCTGATGATAGCAAATCCATTTCGGGATATGTTTTTACCCTAAATGGTGGAGCAGTGAGTTGGAAGAGTACCAAGCAGCAGACTGTAGCTGACTCAACCACAGAGGTAGAATACATAGCTGTTAGTGAAGCCGCCAAGGAAGCAGTCTGGATGAAGAAGTTCATCACAGAGTTGGGTGTTGTTCCTCAAATTGAAAACCCAGTGCCACTTTACTGTGACAACACTGGGGCTGTTGCTTAAGCTAAGGAACCAAGAGCTCATCATAAGTCCAAGCACATTCTGAGACGCTTCCATCTTGTCCGAGAAATAGTAGAGAGACAAGATGTCTTCATAGATAGAGTTGATACAAAGAACAATGTAGCAGACCCGTTCACTAAGGCTCTACCACAGCGAGATTTTGATCGCCACCTCGAATGTATGGGATTAAGATTCAAAGGCGATTGGCTTTAGTGCAAGTGGGAGATTGAAAGGGATATGCCCTACAAGCCAATCTATGTTGTATCTCCCAAACCATTGTAATTGACAATTTTTTAAATAAAGGCATTATTTTTCATCATACGCTGTTTTTTTTTTTTTTATATAATGAACCCCATAGATTAGGGCTATGATTTTAGGGTTATGATGAGATCATACCAGTGAGACCTAAAATCTTAAAACCTTGATCTAAAGTAATCCTAGTCAAAGGAACCCTGAGTAGGGGATCAGGATTTTTCCGATAAGACTAGCACATCCCGGGTATACTGGAAAGGGTGATTGCTCTCACAGTCACTTATGTATGACACTAATACTGGGATGTGGGTGCTCATTGGAGAATGAGTTCACTGATATGATCCAACTTGAGAACATCTAATGGAGTCTTAGCTACATGTCAATAGAAGGTTCTCGTAGTGGGAGTGGTACAAGTAATCTTTTGACCTGTGACTGCCATAAGTACCTTATGTACATGAACCCATTCTTTGGTTCAATCCTAATCATGACACTGAGACATGCACAGGATTGATACTGGGAATGGTGAATTGGATATGAAGGTAATGAGTAGGTCAACAAGGAATCGATCACTCTTAGTAAGAGGAGATTGCATCCAGCTAGTCAACAATCACATGATGATTCAGGGAATCTTTGATCAAAGTGAAGATATTAGAAATGGTTTCTAATATCAAGATAATCGAATCATCATTATAAGATTGAGCTAGAAATAAATATAATATTGGATTTGACATATATCCATATCCATAGTTATATTTTGGGTGCAGGCTGATCGAAAGATTTAATTATACGGTAACTCTCTACTGAAGGATAATTTTGGTATTTCACCAGAATTTTCATATCATCCGGGTAGACATGACACGTTGTTAGATGTCAATCTTGTCTTGTGGGTTGATCAAGTTCAAAGATCACATGTTAGGAAGAATCCTAATTGATCGAATCGGGTAAGCCCGGTTTGACCTAAATCGATTAGAAAGAGTTCTAATCGATTAGGTCAACTTGTATTCGAACCCACTGCTGGCTAGATGTGAAACCCAATGGGTCACACACTTGAGAGGATTGATCAAGAGTTTAATTTGGAATTAAATCATCTTTGCAAGATAACACTCTAGCAGGTGTTGCAAACCCTAGCTTCTATTCGGATCAGATTCGAATTAGGGTTCCGGATTGGATCAAATTGGGTTCTAATTGGACCTAATTAGACCCTAATTAAGAAAACAGGAATATGGCTAACCCTATTGGCTAGCCATGTAGCTTGGCTAGCCTCCCCACCCTTCCCCTTGGCTAGCCTCCCCACCCGCCCCCTTTATTTTTCCATGCCAAATGCCAAGAGTCCATGCGCATATGGACTCTTGGCGCGCCATTTGAAAGAGTCCATGGCGCATGGACTCTTGGCGCGCCCCAAATATTTCTTCGATGATTTTATTTGGGGTGGCCTCCTTCTTAAGCAATTAGCGCACCATCTCTCCCCCCTTGGATGAGAATCCAATGGCTGATGGGATTTTGAGAAAGAAGGAATGCGCTAACTCCTCTCGGGCGCGCGAAATAACATCTCCTCGGAGATGAAAAGTCGCGACTTCCTTCCTTTTAAAACACCGTGATTTTTCCTTTAAGGAAAGCCGTGGGATTTAATCTGGAAGGCCGTGAGATGGGAGGATTGGGCGTGAGAAATAGGGAAGGGGTGTGAGACAAAGTGGAATGGGGTTTACGGAGAGTTGTGTTCTTTTGAGAAGACATCTCTCTATAATCTATTTAAACAACAAAGGTCTCGGGTGTTTGAACTAATGAACGACAGAGTTTATTTATTGTCTTTTCTTTCCAGGAAACTGATTCCTCCTTAGCTTGTTTAGGACAAAGAGAGTTTCCCTCTTACAGAGTTCTCTTCTCTGTTGAAACTCAAGTCCAAAACAAGAGATAGGAAGAATCTCTTGATCGGTAAAAGAAAGGAACTCCTACTCTATTTCTATTTCCTTTACTTTAAGACATTAGTGTCTTAAATCCATCTCCTCCTTCAAGACAAGAGTTTTATTCTTAGGACAAGGTCTTAAGAAAGGGAGAGGAAGAAGGAAGAAAGGAAGTAAGGAGCCCCTACCCTGAAGTTTTAGAGCCATAGTCCTCTTGAGTTCTAGGATAAGAATTCAAGTGAAGGAATTTTGAAGAAGCTTGCATCTTGATCAATCATCTTGTGGATCACCATTGGAGGGTGGACATTTGGATGCCTGGTGAAATCAAAAGAAGCATTCAACACCAAGTTCTGATTCTACATCAAAATTGGACTTAGCGTTAAAAGGTTGGTGCCCTAATTCTAACAATGTTAGTTTGTATGTTTTAATTCTGAATAAGGAGATCTTGGCTAAGAGATTTTGGTGCCAATTTTATCATTTTTGAAATTACACTTCCGCTGCGCTGCACCGGAATCCCAAACAGTGGTATCAGAGCAATCCTTATTACAGTTAAAACATATGAAAATTATTTATATGCGTTTTTGTTGTAGTATCGCAATTAAGGTTTTAAACCCTTGAATGCTGATACACTTAGAATAATTTAAGGGATGCATATATGATAATTAATGTTTTGATGTATGCCACTAGTTAGGGTTTTTCACTCAAACCCTAATTATTATAGAGATCTGATTAGTTTTGAAGTCATCATACTGAAATAAGGTTGCCCTGGCATAATGGTGGATCCATTATGTGGTAAATGGTTGTCCTAGTATGATGACACACTTAGCACATATATGTTTATCAGAGTGATATCATTGTGATATGTTTTTATAAGAATGTGCTGGCAATTTTAATAAAGCCCTCTTCTTAAAATTATATTAAGTCATAGTATATTTAACTAATGAGCATCACTAGTCATGATGAACAATTGATCATTCGGTGTCTAGAAAGGTGGTTCTGGGAAGGTAAAGAGAATCGTGGTTTTTAATTGGTTCCGTTGACTGACCTGGCCAATTTTTATTGGTGTCTAGGAAAGCAACGGGGGGACTCCCACATCTCTTCCACTTGCCTGGCCGATTTGATTATATTTAAATCTTGACTTATATGCTTAGTGTTAAAAAATGCTATATGTTGGCCTTCCTTCATGCTGGATCATTACTGTGTTATGAACCACATTAGGTTTGTTGTGTTATCTGCAAGACCTAATAGGGTGATTGACATAATATTGGTCTAGTGCAAAAATATGCTTACAGTGTATTCAGTATAATGCCTTGTTGTGTTATCTGCAAGGGAATTATATTTGAGTACTGACTGTATAGAAATGAAAGGGTCTTGACTTAACTAGAACATTATGGTTTGTTGTATTTTCTGCAAGACTTATAATGTTCTAGAGGCCAAGTTATTTTTGAGAATTATATGAGATATAATTGGAAGAGTTTCCTACCTTTTAACGTATAAAAGATTTGTTGTGTTATCTGCAAGATCTTTTATAAATTATAAGGATCTCGATCTCACTAAGAAAATCGATCAGGGTTCTTCTCAATTATCATAGTGAGGGCTATGATTTTTGATAAAATAGTGGGAGACATAATTAAATTGAAGACCTAATTTAATTATGTAAGTCATTTCATGGTTATTTGCTTATGTATTGTTCTTAATTAAATGTAGATAAATGGCATCTTCATTATCACTGAGAAGCATCTTAGATACCAACAAATTGACTGGTCCAAACTATGTGGACTGGTTGAGAAACTTAAAGATTGTACTGAGTTCAGAAAAACTTTCTTATATTCTCGATGCCCCTAGTCTTAATCCACTAGGGGATGATGCCACACAGGAAGATATGGCCACATACAAAATATGGCAGAATGACTCCCTCACTGTCAAGTGTATCATACTGGCCTCTATGACCAATGCGTTACAGAGGCAGCATGAAAGCATGGATACTCAATCCATAATGCTCAATTTAAAGGAGCTTTATGGAGAACAAAGCAAAACTGCTAGATACGAAATATCTAAGCAGTTATTCCGTGCTAGGATGACAGAGGGTACATCCGTTCAGGATTATGTCCTGAAGGTAATTGACTTAATCACCAGATTGGGTCAATTAGGGTTTATTATGGATGGGGAGCTGAATCAGGATTTAATCCTGCAATCACTCCCGGAGTCATTTTCTCAGTTTGTCTTGAATTATCACATGAACAAACTGAACACTTCCTTGCCTGAGCTGTTAAATATGTTAAAAACAGCAGAGAGCCACGTTAAGAGAGAAAAGGCTCTACTTCTTCTTGTTGATAAGACCAATAAGAAGAAATCGGGCAAAAAGGGTTTTAGTAGGAGGCTAAACCCTAAGGGTGGCATCAATAAGAACAAGAAAGGAAAGAAGGCCTCAAAACAGTCAACCTATTACTTTTGCGGCAAAGCGGGACATTGGAAAAGGAATTGCAAGGCTTACCTTGCAACTGTGAAGCCTGGTGCGGCAGACGCACCAAAAGGTATGTATGAGATACATACTATATTGACATTAAATTCGTCTATATCAAATACTTGGGTATTGGATACCGCTTGTGGTTACCATATATGCAAATCTTTGCAGGACCTCCACAAGCTTAAAGTATTGAAGGAAGGCGACTTCAATCTCTACGGTGCTGGTGGTGATATCATCCAAGCAGAAGCTGTAGGGACCTATATTCTGAAGTTGCCTTCAGGGAAGATCTTGGAGCTAGAGAATTGTTACTATATGCCAAAGATTATTAGGAACATTATATCTATTCCTTTGTTATTAAAACAAGGATATGTAATGGATGTAACGAGCACTGGTTTCTCGATAATGTTATCTAATAAAATTGTTTGTTCTGGCATATTTAGCAATGGGCTCTTAACTCTTTCTTCCAATGATAGTATTTTTCATGTCAATACTAAAAGGAAAAGAAAAGACTTTAATGATACTTTACTTTGGCATCATAGACTTGGTCATGTTAATGAGTCTAGGATTAGCAAGTTATACAAGGAAAAACTCCTTGATCCTTATGAGTATGAATCATTAGGAACTTGCGAATCATGTCTCATGGGTAAGATGACAAAAACCCCATTCACTGGACATGGGGAAAGGTCAACTGAGTTATTAGGACTTATACATACTGATGTATGTGGTCCAATGACAACTCAGGCCAGAGGAGGATACTCATATTTTATCACTTTTACAGATGATTTATCTAGGTTCGGATATGTGTATCTTATGAAACACAAATCTGAAGCCTTTGATAAATTTAAGGAGTATCAAAGTATGGTCGAAAAACAAACCGGGAAAAGTATTAAAGTTCTTCGTTCTGATCGAGGAGGAGAATACTTATCCACGGAGTTTTTAGACTATCTTAAAGTTAATGGAATCCTTTCTAAATGGACCCCTCCTTATACACCACAGCTAAATGGTATAGCTGAAAGGAGGAATCGTACCTTATTAGATATGGTACGATCCATGATGTGCTTCACAAATTTGCCCATTTCCTTCTGGGGTCATGCCCTAGAAACTACTATTTACATTCTGAACAAGGTACCTTCTAAATCCGTTGTTAGTACTCCATATGAAATCTGGAGTGGAAAGAAACCATATCTTAAATATTTTAAGGTATGGGGATGTCTAGCTTATGTTAAAAGAAATTTTGGACATAAGTTGGAACCTAGAGCAGATAAATGTCTATTTGTAGGATATTCTAAAGAAGGTAGAGGATATCTATTCTACCATCCTACTAAACAAAAGATTTTTGTCAGCAGGCATGCCACTTTTCTAGAAAAAGAGTTCATTTTAGAAAAGGGCAATGGTAGAACTATTGAACTTGGAGAAGTACAAGAAATACAGATAGACAATTCTCAACCATTAGAACATATAGTTAGGACAGAACCAGAACATAAAACTCCTCCTCGTAGGTCTGATAGAGTGCCACGGGCACCTGAGAGGTATGGGTTTATTATTGAAAATAATGAAGCCCACGTCATTCAAAATGATGAACCTCTGACCTATACGGAAGCTATCTTGAGTACTGATTCAGATAAATGGCAAGAAGCCATGGAATCCGAAGTAGACTCTATGTATGTAAACCAAGTATGGTCTTTGGTTGATGCACCAGAGGGTGTTAATCCTATTGGGTGTAAATGGGTCTATAAGAAAAAGATTGGGGCTGATGGCCAAGTTGAAACCTATAAAGCCAGATTAGTGGCTAAAGGTTTTAGACAAAAACAGGGAATTGATTATGATGAAACATTTTCACCTGTTGCCATGCTGAAATCAATTTGGATTTTACTTGCTATAGCAGCATACCACGATTATGAGATATGGCAGATGGATGTAAAGACTGCATTCCTCAATGGTTTCCTTGAGGAAGAAGTCTACATGTCACAGCCAGAAGGTTTTATTTCAAAGAATAAACCTAATCAAGTATGCAAGCTAAAGAAATCCATTTATGGATTAAAGCAAGCTTCCAGGAGTTGGAACATCCGCTTTGATGAAACTATTAAAAGGTTTGGTTTTATCAAAAATGTGGATGAACCCTGTGTTTATAAGAAGACTAGTATGAGTGCCATAGTCTTCTTGGTTCTGTATGTAGATGACATACTCCTCATTGGGAATGATATCCCAATGTTGCAATCAGTCAAGGTTTGGCTATCAAACCAGTTTTCCATGAAAGATTTGGGAGAAGCATCCTATATACTAGGTATTAAGATCTATAGAGATAGATCTAAGAGGATGCTAGGTTTATCCCAATCTAGGTACATTGACTTAGTGCTGAAAAGATTCAACATGGAAGGAAGTAAAAGAGGTTATCTTCCTATGAGTCAAGGCATACATCTTTCTAAAAGGATGTCTCCTAAGACACCTGAAGAAAGAAATAGAATGAATTCTATACCCTATGCTTCGGCAATAGGGTCCATAATGTATGCCATGTTATGTACCAGGCCGGATGTGGCATATGCTTTAGGCATTGTCAGTAGGTTTCAGGCTGATCCAGGAGAGGATCATTGGAAAGCAGTTAAAAATATTCTTAAGTACCTAAGAAGGACTAAGGATATTTTTCTGGTTTATGGTGGTTCTGATCTTAAACTAGAAGCTTATTCTAATTCTAGTTTTCAATCAGACCCTGATGATAGCAAATCCATTTCGGGATATGTTTTTACCCTAAATGGTGGAGCAGTGAGTTGGAAGAGTACCAAGCAGTAGACTGTAGCTGACTCAACCACAGAGGCAGAATACATAGCTGTTAGTGAAGCCGCCAAGGAAGCAGTCTGGATGAAGAAGTTCATCACAGAGTTGGGTGTTGTTCCTCAAATTGAAAACCCAGTGCCACTTTACTGTGACAACACTGGGGCTGTTGCTTAAGCTAAGGAACCAAGAGCTCATCATAAGTCCAAGCACATTCTGAGACGCTTCCATCTTGTCCGAGAAATAGTAGAGAGACAAGATGTCTACATAGATAGAGTTGATACAAAGAACAATGTAGCAGACCCGTTCACTAAGGCTCTACCACAGCGAGATTTTGATCGCCACCTCGAATGTATGGGATTAAGATTCAAAGGCGATTGGCTTTAGTGCAAGTGGAAGATTGAAAGGGATATGCCCTACAAGCCAATCTATGTTGTATCTCCCAAACCATTGTAATTGACAATTTTCTAAATAAAGGCATTATTTTTCATCATAAGCTATTTTTTTTTTTTTATTATATGATGAACCCCATAGATTAGGGCTATGATTTTAGGGTTATGATGAGATCATACCAGTGAGACCTAAAATCTTAAAACCTTAATCTAAAGTAATCCTAGTCAAAGGAACCCTGAGTAGGGGATCAGGGTTTTTTCGATAAGACTAGCACATCCCGGGTATACTGGAAAGGGTGACTGCTCTCACAGTCACTTGTGTATGACACTAATATTGGGATGTGGGTGCTCATTGGAGAATGAGTTCACTGATATGATCCAACTTGAGAACATCTAATGGAGTCTTAGCTACATGTCAATAGAAGGTTCTCGTAGTGGGAGTGGTACAAGTAATCTTTTGACCTGAGACTGCCATAAGTACCTTATGTACATGAACCCATTCTTTGGTTCAATCCTAATCATGACACTGAGACATGCACAGGATTGATACTAGGAATGGTGAATTGGATATGAAGGTAATGAGTAGGTCAACAAGGAATCGATCACTCTTAGTAAGAGGAGATTGCATCCAGCTAGTCAACAATCACATGATGATTCAGGGAATCTTTGATCAAAGTGAAGATATTAAAAATGATTTCTAATATCAAGATAATCGAATCATCATTATAAGATTGAGCTAGAAATAAATATAATATTGGATTTGACATATATCCATATCCATAGTTATATTTTGGGTGCAGGCTGATCGAAAGATTTAATTGTACGGTAACTCTCTACTGAAGGGTAATTTTGGTATTTCACCAGAATTTCCATATCTTCCGGGTAGACATGACATGTTGCTAGACGTCAATCTTGTCTTATGGGTTGATCAAGTTCAAAGATCACATGTTAGGAAGAATCCTAATTGATCGAATCGGGTAAGCCCGGTTTGACCTAAATCGATTAGAAAGAGTTCTAATCGATTAGGTCAACTTGTATTCGAACCCACTGCTGGCTAGATGTGGAACCCAATGGGTCACACACTTGAGAGGATTGATCAAGAGTTTAATTTGGAATTAAATCATCTTTGCAAGATAACACTCTAGCAGGTGTTGCAAACCCTAGCTTCTATTCGGATCAGATTCGAATTAGGGTTCCGGATTGGTTCAAATTGGGTTCTAATTGGACCTAATTAGACCCTAATTAAGAAAACAGGAATATGGCTAACCCTATTGGCTAGCCATGTAGATTGGCTAGCCTCCCCACCCACCCCCTTTATTTTTCCATGCCAAATGCCAAGAGTCCATGCGCATATGGACTCTTGGCACGCCATTTGAAAGAGTCCATGGCGCATAGACTCTTGGCGCGCCCCAAATATTTCTTCGATGATTTTATTTGGGGCGGCCTCCTTCTTAAGCAATTAGCACACCATCTCTCCCCCCTTGGATGAGAATCCAATGGCTGATGGGATTTTGAGAAAGAAGGAATGTGCTAACTCCTCCCGGGCGCGCGAAATAACATCTCTTCGGAGATGAAAAGTCACGACTTCCTTCCTTTTAAAACACCGCGGTTTTTCCTTTAAGAAAAGCCGTGGGATTTAATCTGGAAGGCCGTGAGATGGGAGGATTGGGCGTGAGAAATAGGGAAGGGGCGTGAGACAAAGTGGAATGGGGTTTACGGAGAGTTGTGTTCTTTTGAGAAGACATCTCTCTGTAATCTATTTAAACAACAGAGGTCTCGGGTGTTTGAACTAATGAACGACAGAGTTTATTTATTGTCTTTGCTTTCCAGGAAACTGATTCCTCCTTAGCTTGTTTAGGACAAAGAGAGTTTCCCTCTTACAGAGTTCTCTTCTCTGTTGAAACTCAAGTCCAAAACAAGAGATAGGAAGAATCTCTTGATCGGTAAAAGAAAGGAACTCCTACTCTGTTTCTATTTCCTTTACTTTAAGACATTAGTGTCTTAAATCCATCTCCTCCTTCAAGACAAGAGTTTTATTCTTAGGACAAGGTCTTAAGAAAGGGAGAGGAAGAAGGAAGAAAGGAAATAAGGAGCCCCTACCCTGAAGTTTTAGAGCCATAGTCCTCTTGAGTTCTAGGATAAGAATTCAAGTGAAGGAATTTTGAAGAAGCTTGCATCTTGATCAATCATCTTGTGGATCACCATTGGAGGGTGGACATTTGGACGCCTGGTGAAATCAAAAGAAGCATTCAACACCAAGTTCTGATTCTACATCAAAATTGGACTTAGCGTTAAAAGGTTGGTGCCCTAATTCTAACAATGTTAGTTTGTATGTTTTAATTCTGAATAAGGAGATCTTGGCTAAGGGATTTTGGTGCTAATTTCATCATTTTTGAAATTACACTTCCGCTGCACTGCACCGGAATCCCCAACAGAGGAAGGGATAGATTTTGATGAAACCTTTTCTCCTGTGGCTAGACTTGAGGCAATTAGGCTATTATTGGCTTTTTCCTGTTTCATGAACTTTAAACTGTATCAGATGGATGTTAAAAGTGCTTTCTTAAATGGATTAATTGAAGAAGAAGTTTATGTTGAACAACCCCCTGGTTTTGAAAATTCTGAATTTCCAAATCATGTTTATAAACTTCATAAAGCTTTATATGGATTAAAACAAGCTCCAAGAGCTTGGTATGATCGTTTAAGCTCTTTTCTGCTGAAAAATGATTTTACTAGAGGAAATGTAGATAAAACATTGTTTTTAAAGAAAAAGAATGATGATCTCTTTGTAGTACAAATCTATGTTGATGCTATAATATTTGGTGCTACTAATGAATCTCTTTGTCAAGATTTTGCAAGTCTAATGCAGGGTGAGTTCGAGATGAGCTTAATGGGAGAACTGAATTTCTTCCTCGGACTCCAGATAAGGCAAACCAAAGAGGGGATCTTCATCAACCAAATAAAATACCCTAGAGAAATACTCAAGAAGTTTGGGATGGATAACACTAAGCCATTAGGTACCCCTATGAGCTCTACATGTAGACTTGACAAGGATGAATCAGGTAAGTCAATTGATCAAAAATTATATCGTGGCATGATTGGTTCATTATTATATCTTACTGCCAGTAGGCCAGATATCATGTTTAGTGTCTGTATGTATGCTAGATATCAGTCCAATCTTAAAGAGTCTCATCTTTTGGCTGTTAAACGCATACTTAGATATCTATCTGGCTCAATTGAAATTGGTTTATGGTACTCTAGAGATTCTTCATGTGATTTAATTGCTTATTCCAATGCTGATTTTGCTGGGTGTAAACTTGATCGTAAAAGTATTAGTGGAACCTATCAGTTTCTTGGAGTAAATTTGATCTCCTGGAGTAGCAAGAAACAGAACTCTGTTGCTTTATCTACGGCAGAAACCGAATATATAGCAGCTGGGAGCTGTTGTGCTCAAATCCTCTGGATCAAACAACAACTCGAAGACTTTGGCATTAAACTAACTAAGACACCCATAAGATGTGATAATACTAGTGCAATCAACTTATCTAAAAATCCAGTGCAACATTCAAGAAGTAAACACATTGAAATAAGACATCATTTCATAAGAGATCATGTACAAAACTCAAATGTAATTCTTGATTTTGTTTGTACCAATGATCAGTTGGCTGATGTGTTTACAAAGCCTTTGAGTGAGGATAGGTTCTGTCTGATTAGAAGAGAGTTAGGTGTAATTGATCCATTCTCCTAGGACTCTCTTAGTATCATTTTACCTAGTCCTAAAAGCTCATAACTTATTGTTTAAAACCCCAAGAAATTTGTCAAATTTTTTCTAATTTTTTTGGATTTTCTCGAATTTTCTTGGCCAAGTGTCGACACTTGAAAAGTGTCAAGTGTCGACACCTGACCAAGTGTCGACACTTGACAAATCCGAAGTGTCGACACTTGCGAATCTGAACTGTTTAAAACGGACCGAACAAAGGGTTTTTGAAAATTTTCTTCCCCCCAGGTTTCTTGGAACAGTGGTCCCCCCTGTACAAATCCGTCTTTTCAACCCTCAATCCTTCATAAATCAGGTATTTTCCCTCTCTAATTTCATTTTTATTTTTCTATGTTTTTAATTTTATTATTTTCAAACCAAACGATCGTGTTTTAGATTTTTCGAACATTTTTCTTCAATCTAACCGGATTTTTGCGTGTTTTAGTAAATTTCTAAAACTCCATTTGAGGGAATCATGTTTTAGATTTGTTTTTCTCAGATTTCCCTCATCTTCTAGGCGTTTTTCAACCCTTTTTCACAAAAATCACTGTTTCATCAATTTTGGGCAAAATAAAATGGGTTTTCATCTAATTTAAGTGTACTAAATCCTTTTATTGATGATTAGGAAGGATCTTTAGTAATACATTTTGAACATTTTCGCCTATTTGCAAAAACCCTAAGTGAGTAAAACCCAAATCCCATGGTTTTGATTTTTTGGACCTTACAAAAATAATTCTTTTTGGGATTCAAATGTGCTCCACCTAACACAATTTTTTTCTATAAATTTTACTCAAAAATTTTGTCATTTGATCAAAACTTATTGATTCTGGTTTTCGAAACCAATTTGAACTCTAATCTCAACCTATGTCCAGTCCTTTGTTCTGAACCTTTTTCCATTCTTCCTAGTCAGTTGGCTGATATGGGTCCTAGGAAGAGACTTGCAGTTAGAGCGAGGCCTAGTCAGGGTAGTGAGAGGAGGTCGAAGGCCAGATTCAATCCCGCTCAGCCGAGCAGTACAGCCACTCCGAGCTCCCCCCCTGCAGAGAGGATGGCAGGGAAGTCAGTAGCTTCAGGGAGGAGAGTTGATCTACTGTGTTTCGACAGGCACCATTTTGGCATTAGGGAGATACTCACAGATGCAGGACTTGTACCCTTCTGCACCATGCAGGAGAGATACTATCCTCACCTGGTGAGGGAGTTCTACGGTGCATTGGACTGTCAACGACTCGTATGGACGACATCCGTCAGGGGTACACAGATTTCATTGACTGATGAGTTGCTGAGCCGAGTATGGGAGATACCCCGGAGAGGAGTCTGTGCATTTTCAGTTGATGATAGAGAGGCAGCTTTCAGATGCATCCTTGAGAGAGAGGATGTTCGCGGTATCTCAGTGGTTACCGTGAACCAGTTATCATTAGAGATGCGACTGTTGCACCACATTACCGCACGGATCCTTCTACCGAAGACTGGCAGATTCGATTTCATCACAGAGAGAGAGCTGATGTTGATGACCAGTCTGATCGAGAGGAGACCAGTTGATATACCCGCCTTGATGCTATCACAGATGCATGATGCTGCCACTCAGCGCCGACACTGTTTGCCATACGGGATGGCACTGACCCGTCTTTTCAGAGCCTGTGGAGTATCATTGGAGGGGGAGATCCCCAAGGAGATACTGCACACGGATGTATATGATGAGAGGTCATTGCACCGCATGGGATTCAGGATGGTTGGAGGTCAATGGGTTCGGAGAGAGTCTGGCCAGGAGCCAGATGAGGAGGATGAGATTCGAGAGGCTGAGGCTGGACAATCTGAGCCAGCAGTTCTTCCTCCAGTGGATGTACCATCGATACAGGCAGAGCACCTGTCACCTGATGCTTCAGCTCCTCCACCACCATCTATCGGATTATCCTTTGAAAAGCATGCCAGAGCATTTTACACAGATCAGAGGAGAGGTGACTCAACTGCGTAGCGAGGTCGAGCTTCTACGAGCACAGACTACCTCAGAGCATGCTGAGATCCGCAGATCCATGGAGGAGGGATTTACACATCTTGAGAGTCTTTTGAGATCACTTATACCTCCTGCTACACCTGCACTTGCTCGATCTGATGATGATGATGATGATGATGATGACGGCGGTGATCACCAGAGCGACCATGCTGATTTTGCTGATGGAGGTGATCAGGATGTTGACCGAGCCACTGAGGTAGTAGGCACTGACAGCGACAGTGTAGGCGGAGCTGATGCTTATGAGGTGGTCAGTCGAGATCCTCCTTCTACACCTGCTCCTTCTACTGCACTAGTTGACTTCGTTCCGGATCCTATTGAGCCAGCTGATCATCTTTCACCTCCTTCTACCAGATCTTCTAGGGTTGTACCCGCTTTTGGTCCTGCCTGCCGTACCTGGATTCTTAGAGCTTTAGCACCTCCTAGGGCATTAGCCACCAGATCTAGGATTAGTGCTCCTTTCAGTCTTGATGTTCCATCTGATGAGGATTAGCCTCATAGATGACTGTTTCAGATCTTATTTTGTATGGTTGATATATGTATGTTTCAGCTCTTTTGTACTGAAAATTTATCTCATATATATATGTTTGTTATCTTAAACCTTTTGTACTTCAGTTTATCATATTTTAGCTCTGATATAATGGGATGTTTTAACTCTGATACTAGCATAATTTTAGCTATGATATTTGTTTCTCTACTCTCTTTTTGTATCCATGCTAATTGTAAGGGGGAGGTTATTCCCTTTTCTTATGATTGACAAAAAGGGGAGAAAAAGTAATGTTAAAAAAGTGATGTTAATTGTTATGGAGAAAAAGAGTGATGTTAATGGATGTTAATTTTTAAGTAATGATGTTAATTGTTATTGAGAATTTGAGAACAAGTATTTTTTTATTAAGAAAAAGATGCATTATATTGATTTGAAGTTTACCTTAATAAGAAGTATCTAATTAAGGGGGAGATTGTTTCCTCCTATCTATAAAGTTGTTATCTCTATTATGACTAGAAACTCATGGTTATAAAAGTTTGAACTATATTGTCTCTTTTTCTCAAGGTTTTGTCATCATCAAAAAGGGGGAGATTGTTGGTTCCACCCAGTGATTTTGATGAATAACAAAACATTGAGTACATATTGTATTCTAATGAGGATTTCAAGTTGTAAGTTTTTAGGAAGAAAGCACCTCAAAATTCAAAATATTTATGGTGTATGGCACGCAATAGCACGGAGCAAATCTCACATATCCGGGCATCCTCTTCATTGAAAAAGGGCTTACAATTGCTTAATTATTATGTGTTTATGCTTTCATGAACATCTTTTTTGATTTCAAGGCTTTTACTCTTGATTCTGGATGTTTTCAGTCTCAAGTGTCGACACCTGGACAGTCAAGTGTCGACACTTCAGCATTTGGCACGGACAAAAATCCTTGGCATGCCAAGTGTCGACACCTAGAATTCAAGTGTCGATACCAAGTGTCGACACTTAGGTTTCAAGTGTCGACTCAAGGCCTGAGAATTTTGAAAATACAGAACTTTGTTGGTTCAAGGATTTTTGTGTCAAGTGTCGACACCTGTGCATCAAGTGTCGACACTTGAATGATCAAGTGTCGACTCCCAGAAATCAAGTGTCGACACCTGACAGCCAAGTGTCGACACCTGACAGCCAAGTGTCGACACTTACAGCCTGACAGCTCTAATGGATCTATTTTTCTGGCTTGCAAAAATTGGTTTTCAAGCTCCAAACGGCTATTTCCAATGCTCCAACGGTCACAAACCATTTTTAGAAGGTTTTTGGTGTATTTAATCTCCACCAACCTCATTTTAAAGCAAGAGAAGTGTGAAGAAATCAAGAAAAAGAAGAGAGAAGTATATTCAAGAGCATTCAAGTCCACTCAAAAGCCAAAAAGCCAATATTCTCTCCAAACTTCAAATCAAAAGCCTCTTCTAGCTTGATTCCACTAAAAAAGCCTGCTTGCTCAACCTTATTACGTTCCAAAAGGAGGCAACTTGAAGAAGAGTGAAGTCAAAGCATCCTTTGGGCTTCAAAGATTCCATCTACTCTTGAAGAGAGTTTGTTGTAGCTTTTAAATTTCATATATGTTTTATTGTGCTTTAACCTTGCTTTCAAGGGTGTCTTGAAAGAAGGTTATTATGGTTTGTTGGTGAGCCAAAGTGTTAAAACCAACTAGGGTTAACTTGTGAGCCCGAAGACAAAACAAGTATTTAGGTTTGTTGGTGAGCCTAGGTGATAAAACCAACTTATGTTTTGACTTGTGAGCCTTGAAAAAACAAGTCAACTGTAATCTGGTATGGATTATAGTGAAATTCCCAAGGGTGGCTTGGGGAGTGGATGTAGGTGCTAGGTTTGCACCGAACCACTATATATCTTGTGTTTGTGTGTGATTGCTCTTTTGCTTTTGCATTCTTTAATTAAGTGCTATCATCTTGCATCTAATTTATTATTGCTCACAAGCACCACTAGACCTTTATTTTATTGTGTTAAATTTGTAAAAGACCCAATTCACCCCCCCTCTTGGGCTCCATTTATGGGCAACATGGTGCTTATTAGGTTATGAGTCCAATGAACTGATCCGACAAGAGAACATCAAATGGAAGTCTTACTTATCAAAAAAAATGTTCTCTTAGTGGGAGTTATGCATGTGATCCTTAAACCTAAGACTACCATAGTATCTTGTACACATGAACCCATGTCTTGGTGCATACTCACTCATGGAAATTAAGTCATGTAAGGGGTACTTTTGGATATGGTGGATTGTGTATGAAGGTACTGAGTAGGTAAACAAGGAATCGATCACTCCTAGTAAGAGAAGATTTTATCCCGTGTGATCTCTTCGAATAAGGATAAGTGGAGAAGTTCCATTCCTATATCCTTGATACTCCTAGTAAGAGGAGAAGTTCTCCTAGAGTCCTTCTACTTAGAGGAGTTATTTCTAGATGAAACAAGGCGTCCCTAGCCTTATCCCATGCATATTTGTCTTGGCTTATTACCCGTTATAAGAAGGTATGGGTGGTGAAATTAAATGGCATGCACAAGTGAAGGGTTGTGACGCCTCACCTAGTTCTGCAATATTTTAAATCCAACAGTCCTTCTTAATGAAGGAACTTGTCTCTTGGAAGGGTGATTTCATTCCATGCCATCTAAACCACCTCCCTGCTAGTTACATGCCACATGTCATGAGGATAAGTGGGCCACAATATCCGGACAAAGGGATATAACGCTTTTGGTGCATGAAAGGTCTTGACCTTTCATGTTAAGACTTCTTCTTAGTGAAGGGTCTTATTTGATCTATGTTTGGATAGATCAAAGGTTGATGATAGGGATTATTTGGCATCTCCCCCTCTCCTATAAATCACCATCGGTGTTTAGGCCAAAGGTATCACGAATCCTTTCTTTCCTTCATTCTTACACTCACACTCTGCCACACTCTCCTTTTGTCTCTTCCTCCCTTATCTTGTCTTAAGACAAGTACTTCATTTTAAGACAAAGGTTTTAGGATGTGAACTAGGAATTATAAGTATGTTGACCCCATAAGTAATTTTGATGATAACCAAACATTGGAGCATGTACATTTATTTCTAACAACTCTTCAAGTGGTTTACAAGTTTTTGTAGGATGGTTTTTTTGTTCAAACTTCAACTCCTACATCTTTAGTTCTTGATTTGAGTTGTGTTGTAATATATTTTTTGTAAAGAAGAACCCAATAAAAAAGGATAAAAAAATATCTGTAAAAAGGGTTACTTCTGTGTGTGTGTGCCTTAAAATTATTTTGAGTTGGTTTGCTTAAAATGTTTAAAAGTATTGGTGAGAGTTTTTCTTTAAGTTCAATTGTAAAAATCATGAAGAAGTTGCTAAGCTGACACAGCATGTTGAAGAGTCGACTCCACCTCATGGCATGCATCAAAAATTCTGGTATGCAGGAATCTGAGCTGACTCGAAGGTAACTGAGTCGACTCCAATAAATCCGAGTCGACTAGAATATGTTCGAACCAACTCCTCCAGAGTTCAGTTTTGGAAGATTTCTTAGAACAGCCATGCGAGCCGACCCGAACCAGAAAGAGCCGACTCTACCAGATGGAATTTTGAAGACCTGAGAAAGTAAGCCGACCCAAACTGCAACAAGCCGACTCTTCCAAAGTAATGATTTCAGAACCTGAGAAGAAGAGCCGACCAAAGATCAAAAGAGCCGACTCCTCGAGTTCAAGATTTTCAAAGATAGAAGTTTGAGCTGACCTAAGATATCAAGAGCCGACTCATCCAGAGTGAAGTTTTGCATCCCGAGATAAAGAGCCGACTGCATTGAAGGATTGAAGACTCGACCTATCGACTCGAAGGATCCGAGCCGACTCGAAGGAATCCAATCCAACTCTTCAAGTCTTCACCAACTCTGATTTGAAGCTTGAAGCAACTTGGAAAAAAGCCACTAAAGCAATTAAAGCTCATTTAAGTGCAATCCAAGTGGACTTCTCACAAGCTGCACCGGCAACTATACGACAACTAGAGTTTGTCATTTTTGTTGCATTTATTTCAATTCATTTTTGAATTATTTGGGTTATTGGTGAGCCCGGATGAAAAACCAAATAAGTTCTTAGTGAGCCTTGATAAAAACCAAGTGTTGGGTTCTTGGTGATCCTAGTAAAACCAAGTTAAGTTCTTGGTGATCCTGTGAAAACCAAGTTGGGTTTCTTTGGTGATTCTATTCAAAACCAAAGGATGTTGGATTTTCTTTGGTGATCCTGTTAAAACCAAAGTGTAGAGGTTTTGGATTGTGATCCTGTAAAACAATCCGACTGTATTCAGGTGAGAATATAGTAAAAATCTCAAGTGGTATCTTGGGTAGTGGATGCAGGAACTGGGTTTCTCTGAACCACTATAAATTCTATGTTTGTGTTGTGCTTCTTCATTCTTATTTAGCTTCTGCAATTTACTACTCTGTCACAGCACCTAACACTTGTAAGGGATTTTTAATTGCACATTATCTGCTTTAAATTTTTTAAATACCCATTTCACCCCTCCTCTTGGGTATCCACCTGGGCAACAACTAGCATCAGAGCAGTGTCTCTGAATACATAAGAGTAAGGATTGATGGCTCATCTAATGAGTACATCCTTGGTGGAAGGCCAATCAACCAATAGACCTCCACTCTTCATTAGCACAAATTATGCACACTGGAAAGCTATAATGAAAATATATGTTCAAGCAGTTGATTTTCAGTTATGGAAGGTCATTCTAAAGGGTCTTTATATTCTCATGGTTAAAATTGATGGAGTGGATGTTCCAAAACCTGAAGAGGATTAGGATGAATATGACATGAAAATGGGTGAGTTAAATGTCAAAGCAATAAATTTGTTATATTATGCTTTGAATAGTAATGAGTTTAATCGAATTTTCATTTGCTTTTCTGCAAAAAAAATTTGGGATAAACTTGACGTGACCCATGAAGGAACTTCTCAAATGAAGTCTTCTAAAATTAATCTTCTTGTGCATAGTTACGAATTATTCAAAATGGAACCTAATGAAATAATTTCTGTCATGTTTTCACGTTTAACTGATATTATTAATGGCTTAAAAAGTCTTGGTAGGGTATATTCTAATACAGATCTTGTATAGAAGATTCTAAGATCTCTTCCAGATAAATGGGATCCGAAAGTGACTGCCATCCAGGAAGCAAAAGATTTGAATACCTTATTACTAGATAAACTGCTAGGATCTCTCATCACTCATGAATTGACCATGCAGCACCGAACTGAAGATAATCAAAAGAAGAAGAAATCTATTGCCTTCAAAGCTGCTATGGATTCAAGAAAAGATGATGAATCGGAAGAAAATTGCTCCTCTACTAAAAGCGACATGGAAGATGAAGATGTTGCCATGGTCGTTAGAAAATTCAAAAGGTTCTTGGAAAGATGAAAAGGAAGAAAGTATAGAAAATTCCACAAGAACAAAGAATACAAGGAAAAGGACAAAGAAAAGGAGAAAGAAAAAGAAGTGCCCATCTGCTATGAATGCAAAAAATCGGGGCACATTCGACCGAATTGTCCATTACTAAAAAAGAGGTTTAAGAAAAAGAAAAAAAAAGTTATGGTAATGACGTGGAGCGACAGCGAAGCATCCTAATCTATTGAAGAAGAAGAGACCATGAAATATGCGAATTTATATCTAGTGGGTCTTAAAATTGAGGTATCAACCCTTGAGCTGTTGGGTTCGGGAACCAGTGCGGAAGTGTGGATTTCAAAATTTTATGAAATCAGGTCCGAACCCTAATCCCAAAATCTCCTTATTAGCAATTAAAACTGTAACTACATGCATGTCCAAATTTAAACATAGTTTAGATACTAACCTCAGATCGCTATTTCCAGTCTGATGTAGAAATAAACTCCAAATTGAGTAACCTTTTGAACACACCAGGCGTCCACTTGTCCGCCCTCCGATGGTGATCCACACGGGCAGATGATCAAGACAGTGACTCCTTAATTGGGTTCCTTCCAATCAAGTTCTACCCCAAGAACTTGATATATGGGCTATTGGCTAGGACTCCTCTAGCCAAACTGGGACTAAACCTTCTCTCTTACCCTTCTCCTAGTCTTTTAGCAACTTTGGCCCCTTAAGACACTCTTGTCTTAAGAATAAGCCCTTGTCCTAAAATGAGACAAGGCATGTCTTGGAGGGAGAAGAAAATTAAGACAAGATTGTCTTAATGTAAGAAAGAAAGAAAGGAGAGGCGCCTTCTTCCTTTACCGTCGGAGAGTTTCTCTCTCTGACTCTCCTTCTGTTCTGAGATTCGACAGAGCCTAGGCTCTGTAAAGGAATCAAAGAGGAAAGAGAGGAGGGGGAAACAATCTTTTGGAGAGGGAGAGGGAAAAAGAAGCAAGGCTTCGCCGTAGAAAATCTGGAATAATTTTCACGGTGAAGTCTTCTCCTTAAATAGGCGACAGAGAGGTGCCTTCTCACCTGTTAATCATCCTCTCACGTCCCTCTCTCCCTTCTCACGTCCTTTCCCTTTATCTCACGGCCCTTGGGATTAATCTCACGGCCTTTGGGATGGGAAGACGCGAAGAAGGATCGCAAAAAACACAGAAGGGCGCGCGCAGAAAGAAGAGTCGCGCCCCTTCGGTATTTTTCCTTTTCTTTTTCATGGTAATTCTATTTTTGAAGAGTCCACGCCTAGGTGGACTCTGATCCACGCCTCATCAGCCAAAAGACGCCGACTTCCTTTCTTTTCTCACGCAGAAACGCCGCTTGGAGAGAGTCCACGCGCGCGTGGACTCTTCTCCTTGCGCGCGCGCGTGGGAAAAGAAGGGAAAGGGTTTAGGCGATGTGGGAAAGGGGTTTAGCCTCTTAGGTTAGCCCAATTGCTAGCCTATTATTAGCCCAAAGTCTTGAATCTTCAATTAGATTCAAACCGGAAGGAATTTGGATCTAAAAAAGACCAAATCGGAACCCTAACTCAAAACCGATTCAAGTAGAAGCCATGGTTTGCAACACATGCTAGTGTGTTCATCTGCAAACGAGATTTAATTCCAAATTAAAACCTTGATTATCTGTCCTAAGTGTGTGACCCATTGGGTTCCATACTTAGCCAGTAGTGGGTCCGAGTGCAAGTTGACCTAATTTGATCAGAACTCATTCTAATCGATTTAGGTCAAATCGAGCTAACTCGAGTCAGTCAATTAGGACTCCTCCTAATTAGTGATCCAATTAAATCATTTAATTTGATCAACCCACAAGACAAGATTGACGTCTAGCAACGTGTCATGTCTACCCAGAAGATATGGAAATTCTGGTGTAATTCCAAAACTACCCTTCAGTGGAAAGTTTCCGTACAATTCGATCCTTCAATCATCTTGCATCCCGAATATAACTATGGATATGGAATCATGTCAAATCCAGTTTATACTCATTCCCAGCTCAGTCATACACTAATGATTCAATTAATTCGATATTAGAAATCATTTCTAATATCTGTACTTTGATCAAAGATTTCCTGAATCATCATCTGACCTAATTTGGCTGGATGCAATCTCCTCCTACTAGGAGTGATCAATTCCTTGTTGACCTACTCATTTCCTTCATATACAATTCACCACACCCAGCATCAACCTTGTGCATGACCCAGTGTCATGAATGAGATTGAACCAAAGCATGGGTTCATGTACATAAGGTATTATGGCAGTCTCAGGTCATAGGACTACTTGTACAACTCCCACTATGAGAAAAATCTATTGACAAGCAGCTAAGGCTCCATTAGATATTCTCAAACTGGATCTATTCAGTGAACTCATTCGCTAATGAGCACCCACATCCTTGTATTAGTGTCCTACACAAGTGACTGTGAGAGCAGTCACCCTTTTCAGCATACATAGGATGTGCCAGTCTTACCGGAAACCCTGATCCCCAACTCAGGGTTCCTATGACTAGGAATATTCTAGATTAGGGTTTTAAGGCCTTAGATCTCACTGGTATGATCTCATCATAGCCCTAGGACCATAGCCCTAACCTATGGGGTTCATCATATAATGACACAGCGAATGATGAAAAAATTAATGCCTTTATTAACTTGTCAATTTACAATGGTCTTGGAGATACAAATATTGGCTTATAGGGCATAATCCTTTCATGAGCTTCAAACTAAATTTACATGTGATGAATTAAATTCTGCATTTCATGATTTGCTTATTGAATTCAAGAAAGCTGGGGTTAAAATCAAATCCTTGAAGAAACAAAATGATCTTTATTAAAAGACAAGGATGAAATTTCTGAAAAGAATAACATTTTGCAAAAGGAACTGAATATCTTTTCTGATAATGTTATTGCTTTAAAAAATAAGAAAAATGTTTAAATGAGACAAACAAGATTTTAGTTGCCGAAAATGATGCTTTGAAAAAAGAGGTTGAAAAGCTTAAGCCTTTAGTAGAAAAAATTACTTTGAGTTCTAATAAGCTTGAGCTAACTCTAAAAGAACAAAGAGATTCAAGAAGCAAAGCTATGATTTAATGCTTTAAATGCTAAAGAAATTTCAGCAACAAAATTTGTATCTTCAAAAGCTTCAGCTTCAAATGCAAAATTTCAAAAAAACTTTTCCATCAAATATTTTGAATGGCTTGAAGTATAATCCTCTGAATTTTGTTCAAAAATCTTTCAAACCAAACATATCTATTTTTGTATCTTTTAAAGCTTCAAAGCATGCATTGCTTAAAAATGATAAAATTGTTTGTTATGCATGTCATAGATTTGGGCAAAAACTTTATTAATGCAATTCATTGAAAAATACCAAAATTGATATATTGAAATATAAAAATATTTGGGTTTCCAAAAGGAACCAATTTTGCTAACCTGAAATGACCCAAGTTAGCTTGGATACCTAAAATCACTCCTTGACTGATTTGCAGGAATGTTTTGCATCCCATAAATTGAAGAAAAGATGGTATCTTGATAGTGGTTGTTCAAGGCATATGATGGGTGATAAAGATCAATTCATCATCCTATAAATGAAAGAAGGAGGATTGGTTACCTTCAATGACAAAGGCAAATGAAAAATAATCAGAATCGGTAAGATCAAAATAACCTTCTGTACTTTTATTTTAGATGTGCTGCTAGTAGATAAATTGAAGCATAATTGATTGAGTATTAGTCAACTTTGTGATAAAGGCTTCAAGGTCATCTTTGAATCATCTATGTGTATAGTAACTAACTCTCTTGACTCTAGCAACAAATTCATTGGTCATAGACTTGGAAACATCTATATGGTAGATCTAAATGATCTAGCCATGACTAATAGTTCCAGTCTAGTAGTAATGAATGCTAAGACCAAGGAGTTATATTTACTTTGGCATAGACGATTAGGTCATGCTAGCATGCATACAATTGCCAGATTAATTTTTAAGAATCTAGTTAGAGGTTTGCCACATTTTAATGTTGATCTTGACTATGTATGTGATGCTTATCAATTAGGCAAACAAACTAGGAAGAGTTTTAACTCCAAAAATGTTATTTCAACAACTAGACCCCTTGAGCTATTTCACATGGATTTATTTGGACCAACTAGGTCCACAAGCCTAGGAGGTATAAAATATGGCCTTGTGATTGTAGATGACTTTTCTAGGTTCACATGGGTATTGTTTATTAAACATAAAGATTAAATCTTTGATATTTTTCAAAAATTTCATAAGAAGGTTTCAAATGAGAAAAATCTTTCTGTTATTTCTATAAGAAGTGATCATGGAACTGAATTTCAAAATTAATTTTTTGATGAATATTTCACTGAGCACGGCATTGATCACAACTTCTCCGCTCCTAGAGCACCACAACAAAATGGTGTTGTAGAGAGGAAGAATAGGATTTTGGAAGAAATGGCCCAAACCATGTTGTGTGAAGGTAATCTTCCAAGATACTTTTGGGCAGAAGCAGCGAACACTGTCTGTTACATTTTAAATCGAGTTCTAATACGCCCAATTTTGAAGAAAACACCCTATGAGCTTTGGAATGGAAGATAATCAAATATTAATTACTTTCATGTTTTTAGGTGTAAATGCTTTGTGTTGAATAATGGTAAAGATAACCTATGAAAGTTTGATGCAAAATCTGATGAATCTATATTCCTTGGTTATTTACTACATATCAAAGCATATAGAGTATTTAATAAGAGGACTCTTACTGTTGATGAGTCAATTCATGTTGTTTTTGATGAAGCTAACCCCTCACCATCTAGAAAAGATAAGTGCATTGATAATGATGTAGGTACACTACAAAAGAAAATTGAAGATCTAAGCATTCAAGACAAGCTAACACAAGATGGAAATGAAGTGATAAGCAAGGATCATACTGATTTACCAAGGGAATGGAGGTATGTAACTTTACATCCTAAGGATTTAATTATTGGTGATCCTTCTCATGGTGTTAGGACTAGGTCTGCACATAGAGATGCACATGACTACCTAGCCTTTGTTTCACAAATTGAACCACATAACTTAGAAAAAGCTGAATTTGATCCAAACTGGATGATGGCCATGTATGATGAATTAAACCAGTTTGAAAGGAATAATGTTTGGACTCTAGTTAGTAGACCTCTAGACCTTCCCATCATAGGAACCAAATGGGTTTATAGGAACAAACTAGATGAAAATGGTAAGGTTATGAGAAATAAAGCAAGATTGGTAACAAAAGGGTACAATCAAGATGAGGGCATTAATTTTGATGAAACATATGATCCTATAGAAAGACTTGAGGCCATTAGATTACTTCTTGCATTTGCTTACTACATGAATTTTAAACTCTTTCAAATGGATGTCCAAAGTGCTTTTCTAAATGGATTTATTTCTGAACAAGTTTTTATAGAACAGCCACCAGGTTTTGAAAATCATGCTTTTCCAAATCATGTGTTTAAATTGAACAAAGCTTTATATGGTTTGAAACAAGCACCTAGGACCTGGTATGATAGATTAAGCAAATTTTTACTTGAAAATAATTTCAAAAGAAAAAATATTGACAAAACTCTTTTCATTAAGAATAAAGAGAATGATATGTTAGTTGTACAAATTTACATTGATGATATTATATTTGGTGCAACTAATTAAAATCTCTGTGGAGAATTTGCTGAGTTGATGCAAGGTGAGTTTGAAATGAGCCTTATGGGTGCACATAACTACTTCCTTGGATTACAAGTCAAACAAATGAAGGAATCTTAATAAGCCAAGCCAAGTACATTAAAGAGATAATCAAGAAGTTTGGCATGAAAACAAGCAAAGTGGCTAACACATCCATGAGTCCTACCTGCAGGCTTGACGAAGATGAGAGTGGATCCAATGTTAACCAAAAGCTATATAGAGGTATGATCGGATCCTTATTATATCTCACAGTTAGTAGACCTGATATCTTGTATAATGTATGTGTGTGTACTAGATTTCAATGTAATCCTAAGGAATCACACATGCTTGCTGTAAAAGAATTATCAAATATCTAAAAGGTACAAGCAATTTAGGTCTTTGGTATTCTAAGGAATCATCTTTGAATTTAATTGACTTTTCTGATGCTGATTATGCTGGTTGTAAAATTGATAGAAAAAGCACTAATGGAACATGCCAATTTCTAGGGTTGAATTTAATTTCATGGCACTGTAAGAAGCAAAACTCTGTAGCATTGTCCACTATAGAGGCAAAGTACATTGTTGCTGGTAGTTGTTGTGCTCAAGTGTTATGGATTAAACAACAACTAGAAGACTTTGGTGTTACATAATCTAAAATTCTAATCAAATATGATAATCAAATATGATAACTAAGCACATTGAAATTAGGCACCACTTCATAAGAGATCATGTATTGAACAATGATATTGTTGCCCAGGTGGCTATTCAAGAGGGGGTTGAATTGGGTCTTTTTAAAAAATTGAAGGCAAGTAATATGCAATTCAAAATCCTTTACAAGTGATAGGTGCTGTGATAGAATTATAAAATGCAAAAGCTAAACAGAGTCAAGAAAGTACAACAGTTCATCCGAGCCAGCTCGACCAACAGTTCATTTGCTCGAGTCAACTCGAGTAGAGGGAGCTCAAAAAAAATTTTTGTATTTCAATTAAGTCTTATAAGATTTTGGGATTTGGATCAGAATGTTATCTAGATACATTGTCCTTAAGACTCTGGAGGTGTTTTTAGATAGGATCACATAATCCTAGTTCATTTCTAATCATTGCAAACCTGTCTAATTTCAATGGTTTGGTAAAGATATCAGCAAGTTGGTTTTCAGTTGGTACATTTTCAAGAGTAATATCATTATTGAAAACATGTTCTCTTATAAAATGGTGCCTAATTTCAATGTATTTAGTTCGTGAATGCTGAACAGGATTTTTTATCAGATTAATGGCACTTGTGTTATAACATTTGATTGGAATTTTAGATTGTGTAACACCAAAATCTTCTAGCTATTGTTTAATCCATAACACTTGAGCACAACAACTACCAGCAGCAACGTATTTTTTCTCGACAGTAGACAATGCTATGGAGTTTTGCTTCTTACAGTGCCATGAAATTAAATTCAACCCTAGAAATTGGCATATACCACTAGTGCTCTTTCTATCAATTTTGCAACCAGTATAGTCAGCATCAGAAAAACCAATTAAATTCAAAGATGATTCTTTAGAATATGAAAGACCTAAATTACTTGTGCCTTTCAAGTATTTGAAAATTCTTTTAACAGCAAGCATATGTGTTTCTTTAGGATTACATTGAAATCTAGCATAAATACATATACTGTACAAGATATCAGGCCTACTGACTGTCAAATATAAAAGGGATCTGATCATACCTTTATATAGCTTTTGGTCAACTTTGGATCCACTTTCATCTTTGTCTAGCCTACAGGTAGAACTCATGGGTGTGCTAGCCTCTTTGCTTGTTTCCATGCCAAATTTCTTGATTAATTCCTTGATATACTTGGCTTGGCTTATAAAAATTCCTTCCTTCATTTCTTTGACTTGTAATCCAAGGAAGTAGTTAAGCTCACCCATAAAGCTTATTTCAAACTCAACCTGCATTATCTCAGTAAATTCTTCACGTAAACTTTCATTAGTTATACCAAAGATAATATCATCAATGTATATTTGTACAACTAACATGTCATTTCCTTTGTTCTTAATAAAAAAAATTTTGTCAACATTTCCTCTTTTGAAATCATTTTCAAGTAAAAACATGCTCAATCTACCATACCAGGCCTTAGGTGCTTGTTTCAAACCATATAAGGCTATATTCAACTTAAACACATGATTTGGAAAAGCATGATTTTCAAAACCTGGTGGTTGTTCTATAAAAACTTGTTCATAATTAAATCCATTTAGAAAAGCACTTTTGACATTTATTTGAAAGAGTTTAAAATTCATGTAGCAATCTAATTCAAGAAGTAATTTAATGGTCTCAGGTCTTGCTACCGGAGCATAAATTTCATCAAAATCAATATCCTCTTCTTGATTAAATTCATTTGCTACCGACCTTGCTTTATTCCTTATTACTTTACCATTTTCATCTAGTGTGTTCCTATAGACCCATTTGGTCTCTATTATTGGATGGTCTGTAGGTCTACTAACTAGTGTCCAAACATTGTTCCTTTCTAACTAGTTTAATTCATCATGCATGGCTATCATCCAGTTCTAATCATTTTCAGCTTCTTCTAAACTGTGTGGTTCAATTTGAGAGACAAAGACTAGGTAGTGATGTGCATCTCTATGTGCTGACCTAGTCCTAACACCATGAGAAGGATCACCAATAATTAAATCTTTGGGATGTAAAGTTACATACCTCCATTCCTTTGGTAAATCAGCATGATCCTTGCTTACCATTTCACTTCCATCTTGCATTGGCTTGTCTTGAATATTTAGATCATTCATTTCCTTTTGTAGTGTACCTGCATCATTATCTATGTACTCATCTTTTCTAGATGGTGAGCGGTTAGCTTCATCAAAGACAACATGAATTGACTTTTCTATAGTAAGAGTCCTCTTGTTAAACACTCTATATGCTTTGCTATGTAATGAATAACCAAGGAATATGGATTCATCAGATTTTGCATCAAACTTTCCTAGATTATCCTTACCATTATTTAATACAAAGCATTTACACCCAAAAATATGAAAATAATTGATATTTGGTTTTCTTCCATTCCAAAGCTCATAGGGGGTTTTCTTTGAAATTGGTCGTATCAAAACTCGGTTTAGTATATAACAGGTAGTGTTCATGGTTTCTATCCAAAAGTACCTTGGAAGATTACCTTCACATAACATTGTTCTGGCCATCTCTTCCAAAGTCCTATTCTTTCTCTCTACAATATCATTTTGCTGTGGTGATCTAGGAGCAGAGAAGTTATGATCAATGCCGTGCTCAGTGCAAAAATCATCAAAGAATTGATTTTGAAATTCAATTCCATGATCACTTCTAATTGAAATAACAGAAAGATTTTTCTCATTTGAAACCTTTTTATGAAATTTTCTAAATACATTAAAAGTTTTATCTTTATGTGCAATAAATAATACCCATGTGAATATAGAAAAATTATCTACAATCACAAGACCATATTTCATACCTCCTAGGCTTGTGGTCCTAGTTGGTCCAAATAAGTCCATGTGAAGTAGCTCAAGGGGTCTGGTTGTTGAAATAACATTTTTCGATTTAAAACTCCCACTAGTTTGTTTGCCTAATTAACAAGCATCACATACATAATCCAGATCAACTTTGAAATGAGGCAAACATCTAACTAGATTCTTTGAGATTAATTTGGCAATAGTATGCATGCTAGCATGACCTAATCATCTATGCAATAATAAACATGACTCCTTGGTCTTAGCATTCATTGCTACTAAACTAGAATGGTCTTAGCATTCATTGCTACTAAACTAGAACTACTAGACATTGCTAGATCATTTAGATCTACTACATAGATATTTTCAAGTCTATGGCCAATGAATTTGTTACTAGAGTCAAGAGAGTTAGTTACTATATACATAGATGATTCAAAGATAACTTTGAAGCCTTTATCACACAATTGACTAATACTCAATAAATTATGCTTCAATAAATCTACTAGAAGCACATCTTCAATAAAAGTATAGGGGGTTATTTTAATCTTACTGATTTCGATTATTCTCCCCTTACCATTATCTCCAAAATTAACTAATCCTCCTTTCATTTGTAGCGTGATGAACTGATTTTGTCACCTGTCATATGCCTTGAACAGCCACTGTCAAGATACCACCTTTTCTTTAATTTTTGGGCTGCAAGACAATCCTGCAACATAATCAAGGAGTGATTTTAGGTACCCAAGCTAACTTGGGTCCTTTCGGGTTAGTAAAATTGGTTCCCTTTGGAACCCAAATGATTCTATATTTCAATGCACTACGCATGTAATTTTTCAAGGAATTGCATTGATAAGATTTATGCCCAAATCTATAACATGCATAACAAATAATTTTGTCATTTTTGAATGATGTATGCTTTGAAGCTATAACAGATGCAGAAACAAGAATACTTGATTTGAAGGATTTTTGCATAGTATTCTTAGGAACATATTTCAAACCATTAGAAATTAATTTTGATGGAAAACCTTTTTTAAATTTATTATTTACAGCTGAAGCTTTTGAAGATACAAATTTTGTTGCTAAAATTTCTTTAATTCTTTTAGCATTTATAGCATTAAATCCAATTCCAGCTTTACTTTTAGAATCCTTTTGCTCTTTCAAAATTAGCTCAAGCTTATTGGAACTCAAGGTCAATTTTTCTACTAAAGGATTAAGCTTTTCAACCTCCTTTTTCAAATTAGTATTTTCGGCAACTAAAATATTGCTTGTCTTATTTAAAACAATTTTTTCATTATTCAAGACAATAATATTTTCAGAAAGATTATTCAATTTTCTTTGCAAAATATTATTCTTTTCAAAATTTTCATCCTTGTCTTTTAATAAAACATTATTTTGTTTCTTCAAGGACTTAATTTTAACCCCAGCTTTCTTGAATTCAATGAGTAAATCGTGAAATGCAAAATTCAGTTCATCATATATAAAATCAGTTTGAAGCTTAGGGGATGATATCTCATTTTTGAGACCCATCAAACAAAGATTCATATATTTCGGAGCCTCTTCTTCTTCATTTGATGAGGACGCTTCGCTATCGCTCTACGTCGCTACCATTGCTTTCTTTTTCTTTTTCTTAAATCCCTTTTTCAATAAAGGATAATCTGGTCGGATGTGCCTTGGCTTTTTGCAATCAAAACATGTGGGCACTTATTTTTCTTTTTCTTTTTCCTTGTCTTTCTCCTTACTGAACACTTTGTTCTTGTGGAATTTTCTAAAATATCTTCCTTTCTTTCTTCCAAAGAACTTTCTGAATTTTCTGATGACCATGGCAATGTCTTCGTCTTCCATGTCGCTTTCAGCAGAGGAGCTTTCTTCTTCTGATTCTTCATCCCTTTTAGAATCCATAGGAGCTTTAAAAGCGATTGATCTCCTTTTGTTTTGATCATCTTCAGTCTGGTGCTGCATGGTTAGTTCATGTGTGATGAGAGATCCTAGCAGTTCATCCAGCAATAAGGTATTCAAATCTTTTACTTCCTGGATGGCAGTCACTTTCGGATCCCACTTGTCCGGAAGAGATCTTAGAATCTTTTTCACTAGATCTGCATTAGTATATGCCCTGCCAAGACTTTTTAAGCCATTAATAATGTTAGTGAAATGTGAAAACATGGCAGAGATTGTTTCATTTGGTTCCATCTTAAATAATTCATAACTATGTACAAGAAGATTAATTTTAGAAGACTTCACTTGTGAAGTTCCTTCATGGGTCATTTCAAGTTTATCCCAAATTTCTTTTGCCGAAGAGAAAATTGAAATTCGATTAAACTCATTACTATCCAAAGCACAATATAACAAGTTCATAGCTTTGGCATTTAACTCTCCCATCTTCATGTCGTGTTCGTCACAATCCTCTTCAGGTTTAAAAATATCCACTTCATCAATTTTAACCATGGGGATATAAGGACCCTTTAGAATGACCTTCCATAACTAAAAATCAACTGCTTGAATATAGATCTTCATTCTAGATTTCAAATATGCATAATTTGTGCCAGTGAAGAGTGGGGTTCTATTAGTTGATTGGCCTTCTATGAAGGACGTACTATTGGATGAGCCATCAATCTTTACTCTAATATATTCAGAGATACTACTCTAATACTAGTTGTTGCCTAGGTGGCTACTCAAGAGGGAGGTGAATTGGGTCTTTTTAAAAAATTGAAGGCAAGTAATGTGCAATTCAAAATCCTTTCCAAGTAGTAGGTGCTGTGATAGAATTATAAAATGCAGAAGCTAAATAGAGTCAAGAAAGCACAACAAAAATATACCAAATTTATAGTGGTTCGGAGAAATCCAGCTCCTACGTCCAATACCCAAGATAATACTTGAGATTTCTACTATATTCACAGCCGAATAAAGTATGATTGTTTTACAGGATCACAAACCAAAACCTCTACACTTTGATTTTATGGGATCATCAAAGAAAACCTAACACCCTTTGGTTTTAACAGGCTCACCAACGAAACCCAACTTTATTTCACAGGATCACCAAGAACCTAACCCTTGGTTTTAACAAGGCTTACCAAGAACCAATTTGGTTTTTCAACCGGGCTCACCAATAACCCAACAATTCAAAAATTGAATTGAGAATAAATACAATAATAATGACAAACTCAATTTATCGGATAGTTGCCGATGCAGCTTGTTGGAAGTCCACTTGAATGCACTTGAATATACTTTAATTACTTCAATGTCTTCTTTCCAAAGTTGCTTCAAGCTTCAAATTGGAGTTGGTGAAGACTTGAAAGCTTGACTTGAATGCTCTCGTGCTCTTTTGTTGTTGGTAGGTAGGATATTCAATGAAGCTCTCTCTTCTTTGAAGAACTCTCTAATTCATTACTTTAAGGAAGTTCAAATCCATCAAATTTAAAGTCTTCCATCATCCCAAGGTAGTTCTAGCCAATGTAGACTATTGGAGAATGATTTGTGACCATTGGAGCATCTTTTAGCATTCAAAAACAAATTCTAGATCTAGCAGTTGAATACCTGGAAATGACATTCGAATCAACTCAGATTCCTTCGAGTCAGCTCGGATCCTTCGAGTCGATGGGTCGAGTTGCCAAATCTTCAATGCAATCGGTTCTATGTCTCAGGGTGCAAAACATCACTATGGACAAGTCGGCTCTTGATAGTTCGGGTCGGCTCGAACTTCTTTTTTTGAAAAACTTGAACTCGAGGAGTCGACTCTTTTCAGCTTGGGTCGGCTCTTCTTCTTAGGTTCGAAAAACCTTACTCTAGAAGAGTCAACTCGGTATAGTTCGGGTCATCTCACTTTCTCAGGCTTTCAGAATTAGGTCTGGCAGAGTTGGCTCTTTTTGGTTCCGGTTGGCTCACCTGGCTATTCTTAGAAATCTTCAGAAAATGGACTCTAGAGGAGTCGGCTCAGACTGATTCCAATCAACTCGAATTCACTGGAGTCGGCTCGCTTTCCATCGAGTCAGCTTGGATTGCTGCATTCCAGAATCCTTGCTATGTGCCGGTAAGCAATGTTGGCTCTTCATCATTTGGGGTCGTCTTGAGTATCTTCTTCAGGATTTTTATAATTGAACTTAAAAAAACTCTCACTAACTCTTTTACAATTTCATACAAACCAACTCAAACTAAAATTATGGCACACACACACTCACAGAAGTAACCCTTTTAATTGATTTTTTTTAGCATTTTTGATTGAGTTCTTCTTTACAAAAACATTTACAACACAACTCAACCAAGAAAATAGAAGTGTAAGAGTTGAAATTTGAACATGTTATTCATCCTACAAAAACTTGTCAAACACTTGAAGAGTTGTCAGAAATAAATATACATACTCCAATGTTATTCATCCTACAAAAACTTGTCAAACACTTGAAGAGTTGTCAGAAATAAATATAGATACTCCAATGTTTGGTTATCCTCAAAATCACTTATGGGGTCAACAGATATTGTACTTGAATTCATGCCAACTGAAAACCAACTTGCTGATATTTTCACTAAACTTTTCAATTTTGATAGATTTGCAATGATTAGATGTGAACTAGGGTTATGTGACCCACTCTAGAAACATCCCTATGAACTTAAGGAAAAATTATCTAGGTGACCTCCATATCCCAATTTTTATTGAAAAGACTTTGATTGAAGCTCCAAAAATCACTTCTGTGCTCCCTCTACTCAAGCCAACTCAAGCAAATGACCTATTGGTCGAGCCAACTCGGATGTTGAGCCATCTCCTTTTATTTCGAGCCGTAGGGTTTTTATTTTCCATTTCTATTTTTACCCCTACAGTCATTCCCTCCAAGGAACCTTTCCAAAAACTCCACTCTTCCAAAAATTCCTTCGGATTTCAGTATGTTTGTGGGATGGCTCCAAAAAGGGCAGTGGGGAAGAAATCTCAACGGGTAACTGAGGAAGCTCCACAGGAAAGAATATCAAAATTCCATGAAGATAGTTCTTCTCGAATTCCTCCTCAATGGGATGAAGAACCGAGCCCCGTCTCTCCAAGCCAACAAATCTCCTTGGGTATGCGGCCTATAACTACCGATAGAAAAATTTTATTTGAATACCTTAAGGAATTAGGGTTTGTTGTTGGGGATTTTATTGAAATTCAGGGTTGGAGAAATATGTGTTATTTAGACATCCGAACCTACCCAAATCTGGTTAGATCTTTTATGAAAACATGAGATTTGGAGAAACTTTTATTGAGTCTTTGGTCAAATGGAGAAGAATTATTATATCTGAAGAGATACTTGGGAATACCCAGGAAATGCCATTTGAAGGCATAGGATATTTGGTCCTAAAGGATAGGACAAGAGCCTTACAGACTGTACTAGAGCAGACTGAAGTTAATGAAGTTGGAATCTTCAAGGCTAGCTTATTATCCATTGAAATGAGATTACTTCACAGCTTCATTAATACGATTTTTCTACCCAGGACAGGTAGATTTTACTAGGTGAGTGAGCGAGACCTATGTTTTATGGAGCTGCTGATAAATGGGGACAAAATCAACCATCCAGCTATTATATTAAGTCAGATGAAAGAGGCAGTAAGAAAGGTGAAGGCATGTTTGCCTTATGGGATGGTTCTTACCCTTTTCTTCCAAAATGCAAACATTGATATATCAGGGGAAGATAGCAAAACCCTCCTTCGCACTGACACTTACACAGCCAAAACCTTATAGAGGATGGGTTACTTGCTATCTGAGGGAACTTGGAAGAAGAAGTCAGAAGCACGAATGACTGAAGAACTAGAAGAAGTACAAGAACAAGCTGAAATGGAAACTGGTGAAGGCACCTCAATTCCGATCCCAGAGTCACAGCCACAGCAAGGTTCACTAGCTCAGATAGCCTTTGATGCTCCTTTTCCAGATGTTTTAGTGCCTGATATGCCTCTTGGTACACCTATTTACACTCAGACTTCCACTGATATTCCTGCTCCTACTTTTGTTGCTACTGCACCTATTGTGGATACTTCAACATTGCAAAATTTCATTGCACAGCAGATGGGTAATTTGATTAAATCTATCAATTCTTCAATGACTACAATGTTTGGCAAATTTTGCCAGTCTATTAATAAAAGACTTGATCAATTTGGAGGGCATATTGATAATCTACGCAGCAAAATGGATATCCTTGAAGCCTCCAAGAATACAACATATGCAACAGAGACAAACTTGCAACCCATTCTTCAATTAATTTCTTCAAGTTCTGAAACTATTAAGAATTCTATTAATCAAATACTTGAAGCATATAAAGTTGAAATGGATAATTTAAGGATCATAATGGGCTCAGTTGAAGAAGGCAGGAGGATGGAAGAGGACTACACAATAGAAATTGGAATTATAAGAGCTGAGCTTGGGAGACTAAGAGGATCAGCCGAAGCCTTTGCAAATGTCCAAGCCTCTGAAATTCTTTCAATGCAAAAGGAAATTGCAGAAATAAAAGTCTCAATGGAAAGATTGGCTGCTTCCAAGAATACAAAGAAAATTGAAACTGAATTAAAAACCATTAATAGTTTTTTGTGGAAGCTAATGACTAAAGTTGAAGACCTTCAACCTGCTCAAAGTGTACCTCCTCCAACACCACTAAATCCTACTAGATCTAGGCCTCAATAATCTTATTTTGCTGGTCAGTTTGTTCATCCCAAACAACCAGCTCCTCAGTTTAGGCTACAGGGATCCCATACTATTCCACCTTCTCATATCTTAGATGCTGACCCAATTACCTCTCTACCTCCGGGCATCCAAATTCCGGGTCAACCTCCAAACCCTAGAGTAAACATAAACAGTGACTAGATGTATTCTCTTTTAAATGAAAAGTTTGTATTTTGTATTAAACATCTTTGAAATGAAATGAAAGTTTGAATTATGTCTATCAATTACTCTTGTGCTTATGTCTTTGATACAGCTATGATACATTTTAATTAGAATATCAAGATGAATGTGAGAAAGTGAAATTATCTCAAACAAATCTTAAATACTTTCTTATTCTATTTTAAAATCCGAGCTTCTTTCTAACTTCACCTTTTTGATTGATTGACAAAATGGGAGAGAAATTTATGAAGATATTGCATGAAAAGGATAAAATGTGTTCATGTTTGTATTTTTGCTCTAACCTATTCACTAGTGCTCTGATACATTACATGAAACAGAATATACTTTCTTATAAGCTCTGATACACAATGTCTCAAATAACTCTGATACACAATATCTTATATATTTTTGCTCTAACACATTATAAGCTCTGATATACAATATTTTAAGATATTTTGAGCTCTGATATACAATGCTTTAAATGGTTTAAGCTCTGATATTTAAAGGCTCTGTACTTGAAGCTCTCTTAGAAACTTTTAAGCTTTGAACTTGCATGAAAGATGTGTTAAAACATGGAGTATCTTATTGAGGGGGAGATTACCTCTCTATGCCCTAATTCTCCTTCGATGGTTTGACACTAATTAAGGTCAATTCTTTTTACTTGTTCATACATTCTTGCAAATACAGTTATACAAGAAATTGTATAGTTTTATCTTACTTTTTGATGTCCAGTGTTTTGTCATCATCAAAAAGGGGGAGATTGTTGATCCCATAAGTGATTTTGATGATAACCAAATATTGGAGCATGTACATTTATTTCTAACAACTCTTCAAGTAGATTACAAGTTTTTGTAGGATGGTTTATTTGTTCAAACTTCAACTCCTACATCTTTAGTTTTTTATTTGAGTTGTGTTGTAATCTATTTTTTGTAAAGAAGAACCCAATAAAAAAGGCTAAAAAAATATCTATAAAAAGGGTTACTTCTATGTGTGTGTGCCTTAGAATTATTTTGAGTTGGTTTGCTTTAAAAGTTTAAAAGTGTTCGTGAGAGTTTTTCTTTAAGTTCAATTATAAAAATCCTTAAGAAGTTGCTCGAGCTGATCTAGCATGTTGAAGAGCTGACTCCATCTCATGGCATACATCAAGGATTCTGGTACACAGCAATCCGAGCCGACTCAAAGGTAACCGAGCTGACTCCAGTAAATCCGAGTCGATTGGAATATGTCTGAGCCGACTCCTCCAGAGTCCAGTTTTTGAAGGTTTCCTAAGAACAGCCATGCGAGCCGACCCGAAGTAGAAAGAGCCGACTCTGCCAGACCTAATTTTGAAGACCTGTGAAAGTGAGCTGACCCAAACTGCAACGAGCTGACTCTTCTAGAGTAATGATTTCAGAACCAAAGAAGAAGAGCCGACCAAAGATCAAAAGAGCCGACTCCTCGAGTTCAAGATTTTCAAAGATAGAAGCTCGAGCCAACCTGAGCTATCAAGAGCTGACTCGTCCAGAGTGAAGTTTTGCACCTTGAGACAAAGTGCCGACTGCACTGAAGGATTGGTGACTCGACCTATCGACTCGAAGGATCTGAGCCGACTCGAAGAATATGAGCCGACTCGAATATCGCTTTCAGGTATTCAATGGCTAGTTCCAGAATTTATTTTTGAATACTAAAAAGTGTTCCAATGGTCATATATCACATCCCAACGGTCTACATTGTCTCAAACTACCTTTAAGTGATAGAAGACCTTATATTTGAGAGATTTGATCTTCTCTCAAGTAAGTTTTTAGAAAAGTTTTTCAAAGAAAAGAAAGCTTCATCGAATATCCTACCTACCAACAAGAAGAGAGCACAAGAGCATTCAAGTCAGTTTCAAGTCTTCACCAACTCTAATCTGAAGCTTGAAGCAATTTGGAAAGAATCCAATAAAGCAATTAAAGCTTATTCAAGTGCAATCCAAGTGGACTTCTTACAAGCTACACTAACATCTATCGGATAACAAAAGTTTGTCATTTTTGTTGTATTTATTTCAATTCATTTTTTAATTGTTTGGGTTATTGGTGAGCCCGGTTGAAAAACCAAATATTTCTTGGTGAGCCTTGATAAAAATCAAGTGTTGGGTTCTTGGTGATCCTGGTAAAACCAAGTTAGGTTCTTGGTGATCCTATGAAAAATAAGTTGGGTTAATTTGGTGATCCTATTCAAAACCGAAGGGTGTTGGGTTTTCTTTGGTTATCCCGTTAAAATCAAAGTGTAGAGGTTTTGGATTATGATCCTGTAAAACAATTCGACTATATTCGGGTGTGAATACAATGAAAATCCCAAGTGGTATGTTGGGTAGTGGATGTAGGAGCTTGGTTGCTCTGAACTACTATAAATTCTGTGTTTGTGTTGTGCTTCTTCATTCTTATTTAGCTTCTACAATTTACTACTCTGTCACAGCACCTAACACTTGTAAGGGATTTTTAATTACACATTATCTGCTTTAAATTTTATAAATACTCAATTCACCCCCCTCTTGGGTAGCCACCTTGGCAACAAAGTGAAAGTGAAGAGAGTTTTGGAAAAGGCTCAGAGTGCTCCACTGGAGGGCAAGGGTTTGAGCAAGAAAGGAGAGGCCGCCAAAGGAATAAAGGCCATCAGAAGAGTCCCAATGATTTAAGCAACCTATTGAGGAGTGCTTCCTAGGTTCCATTCCTATGTGGATCACCTCTGGAGGGCATGCACATGTGTGCCTAGTGGAAAGAAGATGGATTAGCATTCCAGGTATTTTTCCAAACCCTAATTATATGACTTATTAATTATAATTAATAAGGGTCTTGGGCTTAGGGTTTCAAGAAAGAAATTTTTGAAATCCATTATTCTGCTATGCTATCCAAACCTAAGAAACCCAATAGCTGATGCCCTTAGCCACCGTTCCATGCTCCTAAACTCTGTTAGTACTGAAGTTGTAGGATTTAATAAACTGAAAGAGGAATATGAGACATGTCCCAACTTCAGTGAGATCTTCCAATCTATAAGACAAGGACCATCTAGTTCACATAGTGAGTATACCCTTCAGGATGGCTACTTCTTTAAGGATAACAAGCTATGTATTCCCAGGACTTCTCTTAGAGAAGTTTTAGTTTGGGAAACCCATGTAGGAGGTCTAGCTGGCCATTTCGATAGGAACAAGACCATTCAAGCTGTTGAAGACCAGTTCTCTTGGCCATTTCTAAAAAGGGATGTTGCCCAAATTGTGGCTAGGTGTCGAACTTGTGCTTTTGCCAAATAGCAAAAGCAAAACACTAGCCTGTATACCCCTTTACTTATACCTGACTGTCCTTGGCAAGACCTCAGTATGGATTTTGTGTTAGGATTGCCTAAGACTTTAAGGAGATATGATTCTATATGTGTTGGGTATATAGGTTTTCCAAGATGGCTCGTTTCATACCCTACTCTCGAACCTTTGATGCCTCCAAGGTGGCCAAACTTTTCCTTGACAATGTGGTTAGGTTACATGGCCTTCCTTAAACCATTGTGTCTGATAGGGATGTTTGATTCACTAGTTACTTTTGGAAGACCCTTTGGCACATGTTAGGAACCAAGCTCAAATTTTCCACCTCATACCACTCTCAAACCAATGGCTAGATCAAAGTAGTGAACCGAAGCCTTGGAAATTTGTTAAGATGTTTGGTAGGCAAGAACACTAAAAATTGGGATCTCTTATTACATAGAGCTGAGTTTGCCTATAATAGTTCAGTTAATAGATCCACAAGCAAGAGCCCATTTGAGATTGTCCATGATTACAAGCTTAAGAAACCCATAGACTTAATCCCCTTGCCCATACATGCACGAGTCTCTAAGTTAGCTAAATCATTTGCACGGCATGTTAGGGATCTGCATAAGGAAATTAGCCTTAAAATTAGTGTGAGAAATGATATTTATAAAAACTTGGCTAATTCCTGAAAAAGAGTCAAAGAGTTTGCTGAGGGAGATTATATAATGATTAGGCTTAGGCCTGAGCGGTTATCTCTGGGGGCAGTGAAGAAGTTACATGCCCGTGGAGCTGAACCCTTCAAAGTGATAAAGAAAGTTGGACCTAATATCCATGTGCTCGAGTTACCACCCAAATTTAGCATTAGCCCAACCATCAATATCTCAGACCTAGTTGAGTATAGGGAGCCAGCAATGATACCCAGTGAGCCTTTTGGACCTGACCCTATTCTTGAGATCGAACCCATCCTAGAGTGTCCACCAATAAATTGGCCTGAGAAAGGAGAAAGGATTGAGCATATCCTAGATGACCAAGCTGTTAGTACCCGGAACAAAGACTACAAATGTTACTTGGCTCATTGGCAAGGTCGACCATAATCTAAGGACTCATGGATCACTCAAGAGGATCTGCAATACCTCAACCCAGACATGTTGGAGCTGTACCAGAGCCAGATTGACCCTTACTCGACAGGGTCAAGTTCTTCCCACCCCGGGAGAATTGGTGCGGGCACCAAGATTAGACAGAGATTACTGGGCCCATTATGGGTTTTTGATTAGACTTTCGAGTTCTATAGTACATTGAGTCTTGTGACAAAGATTGAGTCCTGTAATAAAGTGAGTTAATTGAGTCCCTTTATTTCAGTCCAGTCAAGTGATCCTGTAATTTTTATTCAAGTCAAGCTCAAGAGGAGAGTCACCAGGCCCCTACTCAAGCCACCCCAGCCCATGTGCCTAGGCACCATTCATGTCGCCCAACCCTAAAAGAAAGGATACCTCCCAAGTCCACAAGACTTGGCACCCTAGCCCAAGCTCACAAGAGTTGGCACCCCAGCCTAAGCCCACAAGAACTGGTGCCCCAGCCTAAGAGGAGTTCAATTTCCAAGTCCAACAAGGAGTTCAAATTCTAAGTCCAATAAGGAGTTTAATTCCCAACTCCCACAAGGACTCAAGTCTCCCTATCCCACTCAAACTTTGTACTCCATCTTTGACAGGGAAAGGACTGGGTGATCTATAAATACCCCTCCTCCCTCTTGTAAAATTAATCTTGAATGAATGAAAAGAATTTTTCTTGTCTAATTTCTTTTGCCTTATGCATTGATGCTCCATGAGGGAGAGGGTGAGAGGCCCAACACCAATCTAAGTTCCAAAAACCCTAGCCCTAGGCTGCCCCCTTCAATCTTCAAAACCCTAGGTCACCCACATCTTTCTTCCATCTAAGCTGTCCCACATCCCTTCCATGATGAGGGACGAACTCTAACTAATGATGCATGACATGAAAGTGATGAACATGAGAAAAAAATAGATTAAAGAGAGCAATTTGTTTATAGATTTTATTTTGGTTTAGTTACTGAAAATAGCTAAGACAAGGTTAAGGTATAATGCAATAGTTAGAATCCTACCCACATGCTATAACTTTCAAAGAGATAAAAGAAAATTAAGGATCCTAGGGTTAAGAAATGCCTATAAGGTACATGTTCCCCTTCAAAAATATCAGACAAAGAAAGGAGGGAATCAGGTTTAACACACCAGGAAATGATGTCTTGTGGCTGTAGATGGGATCGCTCCACTCAGATCGGTGCCAGGATGTCCCGGTCACTTTCTCGCTGATCCGCCAGCTTTTTATCAGTTTGATTCGAGGGCAAGGAAATCTTCATCCAGAGGGTGTGGCATCGAAGGAATCCTGCAAATATCAAGGGTTAGATACATAGAAGATGGGAAAAATATTAAATCGGAAGTAGGAAGAAGATTGAAGGCCAAAAAAATTGTTGAAGATGGCAGAAAGCTTGCTGGAAGAGGGTAACTGGCTTTGGATCTGGAGGCCTAGAGGCTTGAAAGGCACTGTGGCTTGGATGGGAGATGGAAGGGGCAACTAGGGCTAGGGTTTGAAAGAAAAAAAAGAAAAAACTCAGGTCTCACATCCACTCCCTCACGGAGGATAATGCACAAAGGCACAAAAGATTGGACAAGAAACTTTAATTTTCATTCATTCAAAATCAGCTTACAAGAGGTGGGAGGGGAGGGGTATTTATAGACTCACTTAGCCCTCTCCTTGTCAAAGTAGGAGTACACAGTATGAATAGGATTAGGAGAATAAAGTTGAGTAGAATAAGGAGTACATAGTTTGAATAGAATTGGTAGACTGAAATCCTTGTAGGACTTGGACATCAACTCCTTCTTGAACTTGGAAGCTTTGACTTTTCTCCATGGGCTTGGACTGGTATGAAATTCTTGTTGGGCTTGGACTGGTTGACTCCTTGCTTGGCTGGGAGGACATCTTCTTTGACTGGTCAAAGGCTTGGTGCCAACATGAATGGGCTTTGGGCCTGGGGTGCCATATGAGCTTGGATTGGGAAGGGACGGCGCCATGGGCTTGGGCTTTGATCTGGGTGCCACTTCCTTGGTGAACCTAGACTGGGTGCCAATCTTTATGAAAGCTTATGAGCTTGGGGTGCCTAGGCCTAGTATGCTGGGGCTCCATCTCCTAGTAGGCTAGGGTGCCCTGAATGGGGTCCAAGGGTTGGTGTAAGAGCTGGTCATAGTGGGGTTCTGGTGGCTATCCTCTTGTGTTTGACTTGAATGAAAATGAAGTTTACAAGACTCAAACTAGGCCTAATTAACAAGACTCAAAATAGGCCAAAAACAAATGGACTCACTTTTCCTTACATAGACTCAACTTGACTGGACTAGAACACAAAAGGACTCCAAATGACCTAGTGAACCCAACTGGCTCACTTTATTATAAGACTCAATTAAAATATTACAGACTTCACAACACATGAATTAGAGAACAAAATTGGAACCTTGAAATCATGGTCTGCTCCTGATGTCCTCATCAATTATCCCAAGATGGGAGGAACTCGACCCTATCAAGTAAAGGTCGATCTGGCTCTGGTACTACACTGACGGGTCTGTGTTGAGATGTTGTCGATCCTCTCAAGTGATCCATGTGTCCTCGGATTCTGGCCGACCTTGCCAACGAACCAAAAACATTGGAAGCCTTTGTTCCAGGTACTAGTGGCTTGGTCATCCAGGATATGCTCAATCTTTTCCTCTCACAGGATAATTTGATGGTGGACACTCAGGGTTGGGTTCGCTCTCAAAGAAATGGTTAGGCTCAATAGACTCACTGGGTGTCAATGCTGGCTCCCTATACTCAACTAAGTCTGAGATATTGAAGGTTGAGCTTAATGCCTAATTCGGTGGTAACTTAAGTATTAGGCCAACTTTCTTTATCACTTTGAAGGATCCAGCTTCATGGGTATGTAGCCGAATCATTACATAATTTTCCTAGCAAACTATTAGACTCTTTTCAAGAGTTAACCATGTTTTTATAAAAACATTACTCACATTAATCCTATGCCCAATTCCTTATGCAGATCTCTAATCATGCAATGCAAGAACTCATAACACCTAATGCAGGAAAATGACTCATGCCAACACTTATTGATATGCAGACTCGACTAAACCATAAACTACAACTGTGGGTTTGGCCCTTGGTTAGGTGGGTGACATGCTAATGAGAACTTGGCATGCACTCCCAACAGATGCCATAGGGTCCTCCAAAAGTAAGATGCAAACATGACATGCTTAATGAATGTATGCAACATGCTAACTTCTATAAAATACAATCTAATGGTTAGAAAAACATAAAAAGTTTCAGGAAAGGATAAAAAATTAGAGGTGGATTCAAAGTTAGCTTGGTAGGGTAGGAAATAAGAAGAGGGTTCGGGGTTGATCGAATAGAGCAAGATATAAGAAGAGGTTTCAGTGATTAGTCCTAGACTAATGAGGTTGAGGTTACGGGGTTGAGGGATATCTACAAGGTCTGCCTTATAGAAGAATGAGTTATTAATTTTAGGGAAGAATGAGTTATTAATTTTAGGGAAGAAGTCTTCAATTCGGATCAAAGGAGTGACTTCATCTTGAGGGCATTGATTTAAAGAGATCATGTCCTTAATAAATTTCTTTGGTTCATGAATTTTAGGACTGGGCTCCATAATTAGGTTCTCTTCAAGTGTCTCATCGGGTAAAATTGCAGTTGCAGGATCATGGTTCTCTTCCTCTAACTGTTCTTCCACTACAGCTTCAGTCTGGGTGTGGTCAGGGTCAACTAACTCTAGATTGGCTTCAGTCTGAGTATGGTCAGGGTCAACTAAATCTAGGTTGGCTTCAGTCTGGGTGTGGTCAGGGTCAGCTAATTCTAGGTCAGCTATAGATATCTCCTCTTCTTCTTACTCATACTCATCCACTAAGTTCACATCAGCTTCATATACTTCCACTTCAATGTCATCCTTATGAAACAATGGGGTGGTAGGGGAGGGTCGACTAAGGGAAAATTGGCTAGTAATTTAGGTAGTAGGGGTGGGTCGACTAAGGGGTAGTGGACTAATACAAGGCTCATATCTAGGGGTACTAATCTTATGGGATTGGGGTTGACTAAGGGTTATGGGTTCCTTGGGCTCACAGGACATGGGCTCAGATCTAAAGGTTATGGATTCTTTGGGCTCATAGGACATAGGCTCAGATCTATGGGTCATGGGCCTCTTGGGCTCATAGGACATGGGTACATAGGATCTAGGTGCATAGGATCTGGGTGCATAGGATATGGGTAGGTACTTTTTCCTAAGTTTGCTTTTCATGGCTCTCCAGGTAGTTATGGGAGTTTCCTCTTCTGGTCTAGCCATTCTCTCAAACTTATCCTAGTCTATCCTAGCCCAGTGAACTAACTTAGCTTTAGCAAACTAGAACTGACCTCTTTTAGAATACAGATCCATATTTCTTTCAAAATATCGGTCCATATTTCTTTCCCAAATAAGATAACCCTCAAACTCAGGATCACCTTAAAATTTAGGTGCTTCTATGTACCTAGTGGCCCTTTAATCCTGGCCTATGAACTCAAGATTGGGTCTCCTTGCACTAAGATTCCAGATTGGGTCAAGGTGTCGGGTTCTCCTAAGGTGGGGCTCCAAGGATGGGTCAGAATATGGGGCTTTCCTAGGGTTGGGCTTCTGGTACGGGTCAGGGTATGGGGCTCTCCTAGGGTTGGGCTCCGAGTATGGGTCGTGGTATGGGGCTCTCCTAGGGTTGGGCTCCGAGTATGGCTCAAGGTATGGGGCTTTCCTAGGGTTGGGCTCAGCATGGGTCCTATGGGTTTCTTCTAGGGTTCCAAACTGATCTCTTATAAGGTCAAACCTATTGTTCATTTGGGTAGTCAATTGGGCATATTGTTCATTGAAGGTCTTCAGTAAGGTTTCTATGGTTACTACAGGAGACTCCATGGTTAGGCTGGGTTGGGTTTGAGACTACTGGTGGGGTTAGACACAAATTAACTATGGTTTGCTAGACCTAGAGTCCAAGTAGAGTTGGTCAACTCAACTTACACCCAACTCAACACTTAGTCCTTCCACTGGCCAGGTAAGATATGGGGTGGTGGGAGGCTCCCCCTGCTTGTCACATGATCCTAATTAAAAACCACGTGTCCACTTAGGATGTTTGCCTCTGGACCTCTAATCTTAGACACCAGCTTCCAGTAATTAGTGGAGGGTCGACTGCACTAGTTTTTCCACAAGACTTGGACCTGACCTGTTGGTATCCCTAAATCAATTAGATTTCTAGTTAATTTTAAATAGACTTGGGTTTATATGAGGGTGGTTGTTTTGGGCCCAGGACAGGTGATGAAATCCTACCCTGATTGAATAGAGTATGAGTGCCCTTAGATTAGGTTAATGCTAATGATGATGCACACACAGTGAAACCCTAATGCAATCTAAAAAATAAGAAAAATCAGAAAAAAAAAAATTTTTTTTGTATTTTATGCAGATGGGTATTTAATTTTGGTTAAGGCTTGGGTTTGAAGGGTGTGGTGGTTGATTAGGTTCAACCCTAGACTAGCATGCCAAAATTTCAGCAATGTTGTCACTAAGGTTTCATGCAGAAAACTTTTGAATTTTCAGGCCAAAAAATTCCAAAAATTCCAAGAAAGTAGAGGACTCAACACAGATGATGTAATACAAATTTGAGAGTAAAACAGTATGAAATTAATAGAAAATCAGACCTATATTCAGACTACTAGTGCAGGTTCAGCATGCAGAAATTTTTGTTAGGGTTGTTTTCTCCTGCAGGTTTCACCCTATTTTCATATCAGAAAAATTGCACAAAAATCACAGAAAAAAAAGGATTAAACAGAGATTAATGAGTATGAAAATCAGAGAAAAACAGTAATGTTTGTTAGGGGAAACAGTCCTATGTTTTGACTGGTTACACAGATTTCAGGATGCAAAATTCTAAACTACGATACAAGAACATGCCCTAATCCTGCTCTGATACTAAAAAATGATGAGGGATGGACTCTAACTAATGATGCATGACATGAAAGGGATGAACATGAGAAAAAAATAGATTAAAGAGAGAAATTTTTTTATAGATTTTATTTTGGTTTATTTCTCGAAAATAGCTAAGACTAGGTTAGGGTTTCATGCAATAGTTAGAATCTTACCCACATGCTAGAAAATTTCAAAGAGATAGAGAAAATTAAGGATCGTAGGGTTAAGAAATACCTATTAGGTACATGTTCTCCTTCAAAAATATCAGAAAAAAAGAGGAGGGAATCGGGTTTAACATACCAGGCAATGATGTCCTGTTGCTGTAGATGGGATCGCTCCACTCAAATTGGTGCCAAGATGTCCCGGTCACTTTCCCACGGATATGCCGGTGATGGGGAACGATGATGGAATGATGTATCCTCAATGGAATTAGTAATGAATAAATGAAAAAAAAAAGTAAATAGATGCAGCCATTCAATGTAAAGAAGTAGAATTTCTATGAGAGGAATCTAAATGTTAAACTTGACTTGAAATAAAACCATTTCAAAGTAAATAAGAGAAGGACCTTTGTGGCGAAGAAACCACTCAGGTTAGGACTAAGTTTAATCTAATATTTCAGATATGAAAGTCTTTCTAAAGATGGGTACCCGACAATCAATATTCTATAGTTTGGAGCTGGAAACACTCAAAGATGAAGTTCCTGGATGACAAGGGGATTCCTCTAGATTGCAAAGCCTCTTGTATCCGGTTCTTGACATGGTAGACCTTCTTTTTAGGAGCTTGGAAGCCCGGGGATCCTATAACAAAGAGATGTAGAGGGGATTAAAGGATAGAGATGGAAATGAAGGAGTGGAGGGGAAGAATCTTTGAAATGAAGAAAGGAAGCTTAGAGTAGTCTTGGCGTGAATCTTTTATGGCTTATTTGGAACTAAATCTCCTTGTATGATATTGTGAAGAACTCCTTGGAGGATTGAATTCATTGGAAATGGAAGGGATGTGGACTAAAGAAATGCTTCTTTGGTTGGCCGATTGGACTATAAGATGGAAGGGATGAAGCTATATGGATGTGTGGAGATGGAAAGGGAAAACACTCTAGGCCTCACACCCACCTTCTCACAAGGGACCAAGCTAACAAGCATGGGAATTTCTATCAAGAATAAATTTCATTCATTCATTCATCATTCATTACAAGAAGGTTTGGAGCCCTTTGTTTTATAGACCACCAAGCCTTTTCAAAATTTGAATTCAAATTCAAACTACACCAAAATAAAAGGAGGAAATAATGGGGCGTCTTCATGAAGAGGGGTGGTGATTGTGGAGGAAAATGTGGGTCATTTCAAATTCCTTCTTCTCTTAGGTGACAATCATTGGTGAGGTGTCTTGGTGATGTGGCAAGGTGGAATGATGAAGTGGCTTCCAAGTTGGTGAACCCATGGTCTATGCGCCCATCCACCACTAGCCTCCTTGACTTGATTGTGCTAAAACCATATTGGACTTGGACTGAACTCTTCTTAACTCAATTGCAATAAAGAACCCAATTGAAATAAATACATGACTCAATTATCCAAATGAAACAAATACAGGACTAATAAACCCAATTAGAACTTATTACAGGACTCAAACTCTCAATCTTTCATCCATAAAAAATCTAGCTTAATCTGTATTGGTTGAAGTCTCTTCCTAAGCCTGGTACCCGCACCAGCCGACCTTTTATCAGTTTGATTCAAGGGTAAGGAAAACTTCATCTAAAGGTCATGGCATCAAAGGAATCTTGCAAATGTCAAAGGTTAGATATGTCAAAGATGGAAAAAATACTATACTTGAAGTAGCAACAAGATTGAAGGCCAGAAAAATCACTGAAGATGGTGGAAAGCTTGTTGGAAGAGGGTTCCTAACTTTGGATCTGGAGGCCTGGAGGCTTGAGGGGCACTGGGGCTTGGATGGGAGATGGAAGGGGAGGCTAAGGCTAGGGTTTGAAAGAAAAAAAAAGAAAAAACTCGGGTCTCACACCCACTCCCTCACGGGGACAATGCACAAAGGCAATGAAGATTGGACGAGAAACTTTAGTTTTTATTCATTCAAAATCATCTTACAAGAGGGGGGGAGGGGAGGGGTATTGATGCGGCAAACATATGATTAATATTTAGATTATGGTTTGTAGAGCAATGAAACCTAATTACACTAGCATTGTACTCATCATAATAAGACTTAAGGATTACAAGAAATGGAATATTTACTTGATTAGAAACAATCCTAAACTAAGAAGGAAGAAGATCTAGATAATAGGGGCTAATGATTGTGGACTTACCATGATGAGCTTTCCAACCTTCTTTTGATTCATACCTTGAAACTACCAACGCTCAGAACTGAAGAACCTAGATAACAGAGATCAGAACCCTGGACTTGGGCTTCAGCTTGTTGGTTCCTTGTCAAGGAAGACCCTGCTTGCAACTCGAAAACCTCGAAGGACACTGCATATAATGAATAAGAGTTAAGGAAGAAGAAAGGCATTCATATTGAAGGGATGGAAAATTTGTGAGCAAAGAAAGAGATTTGAGATGGCTTGGCCGACTCCAAGGCCTTCTTCTTGACTTGGGCGTTGGATGCTTGGAAGAGAGAATAGTTTGGTGTGGAAGAGGGGCTTAGAGACAATCACTCAAAACATAAAACTTCAATTCAACTTCAACTTTCATTAATCTCCAAAAATCAAATCCCCTTTACAATGGGCGTCCAAGGCCTTTAATAGCCTCACAAAGCTAGCTTTTGAAATTTAAAAACTCCCCAAATTGAGGAGGATTACAAGGGGCGGTTGGAGGATTTGGTGGAGAGTTTGGAGGGATAGGGGGGGGTTGGAGGATTTGGTGGAGGACTTGGAGGGGTGAGGCCAACCTCCTTGAATTTGAATCTTCCTTGTTGGTGCCAAAGAGTGATGAGGTGGCTAGTGAGGTGGCGCCTGATGATGAGATGGTCTTCTACTTGGATAAGGAATGACATGTGGCGCCAAGTGGTCCTAGTTGATGGTCCTTTTCTCTTGCTTGGTTGATGTGTCTTCTCTTCTTCATGTGGTCAAATTATGGGGTCCAGAATTTGAGTCTTGTTGCTGACTTTCATTGCTTTAAGACTTGATTAACTGAAATAGACTTAACTCAACTGAACTGACTTAACTGACCAAAACTTTAAAACTTGAAACGGACTTACAGGAAATGATTTTGTTTTTAAAAAAAAAGTAATTACAGGACTCAATAAACACTCTTGATTAATTACAGGACTCTTGAAAAGGAAATGGCTCTTGAAAATAAAACATTTATAGGACTCTTGAAAAGGAAATGGCTCTTGAAAATAAAACATTTTTGAACTAAAGAATACAAGATAACCTAATTATCTTCAATCCAAATTAGGATAAGGCTAACCTTGTTGGAGTGAAGTTTCTTTCGGTTTCTGGTGTCCACACCAATTCTCCTGGGGTGGGCAAGACTCGACCCAGTCGAGTATGGTTCAGTTTTACCCTGGTAATGCTCGAACAAGTCTGGGTTAAGTCTTTGCAGGTCCTCTCGAGTAATCCAAGAGTTGTCGGACTCAGGTCGACCCTGCCATTGAACCAGGTATCGCTGATACTCCTTATTCATGGTAGTAATGGTCTTGTCATCCAGGATTCTCTCAATCCTCTCTCTCCGCTCAAGTAGGGTTGGTGGTGGACACTCGAAAATATGTTCACTCTCAATAAAAGTTTCTGGCCCAAAAAGCTCACTAGGTATTAGTACTGGTTCTTTGTATTCTACTAGGTCTGAAAAATTAAAGGTTGTACTAATACCCATATCAGGTGGAAGTTCCAAAACATATGCATTAGGCCCTATTTTCTTTAAGATCTTGAAAGGTCCCGCTCCACGGGCATGCAGCTTCTTTATGGTTCCAGAGGAGAACCATTCAGGGTTGAGCCTAATCATCACATAATACCCTTCACAGAATTCTTTAGCCCTCTTATGTGAGTCAGCTAAGTGTTTATAAGTTTCATTGCTCAGGTTGATCTTATTACTGATTTCTTTATGCAGATTTGTGACATGCTGTGCAAAAGACTCAGCAGACTCAGAAACTTACACAAGCACTTACGAAATGCAGATTGAACTAGGCATCATTATTGAGAGGAATTTTATTGGACTCTCTAGGGCCTAAACCTAACAGATTAATGAAAGGGATATGCCCTACAAGCCAATCTATGTTGTATCTCCCAAACCATTGTAATTGACAATTTTCTAAATAAAGGCATTATTTTTCATCATACGCTGTTTTTTTTTTATTATTATATGATGAACCCCATATATTAGGGCTATGATTTTAGGGTTATGATGAGATCATACCAGTGAGACCTAAAATCTTAAAACCTTAATCTAAAGTAATCCTAGTCAAAGGAACCCTAAGTAGGGGATCAGGGTTTTTCCGATAAGACTAGCACATCCCGGGTATACTGGAAAGGGTGACTGCTCTCACAGTCACTTGTGTATGACACTAATACTGGGATGTGGGTGCTCATTAGAGAATGAGTTCACTGATATGATCCAACTTGAGAACATCTAATGGAGTCTTAGCTACATGTCAATAGAAGGTTCTCGTAGTGGGAGTGGTACAAGTAATCTTTTGACCTGAGACTGCCATAAGTACCTTATGTACATGAACCCATTCTTTGGTTCAATCCTAATCATGACACTGAGACATGCACAGGATTGATACTGGGAATGGTGAATTGGATATGAAGGTAATGAGTAGGTCAACAAGGAATCGATCACTCTTAGTAAGAGGAGATTGCATCCAGCTAGTCAACAATCACATGATGATTCAGGGAATCTTTGATCAAAGTGAAGATATTAGAAATGGTTTCTAATATCAAGATAATCGAATCATCATTATAAGATTGATCTAGAAATAAATATAATATTGGATTTGACATATATCCATATCCATAGTTATATTTTGGGTGCAGGCTGATCGAAAGATTTAATTGTACGGTAACTCTCTACTGAAGGGTAATTTTGGTATTTCACCAGAATTCCATATCTTCCGGGTAGACATGATACGTTGCTAGACATCAATCTTGTCTTGTGGGTTGATCAAGTTCAAAGATCACATGTTAGGAAGAATCCTAATTGATCGAATCGGGTAAGCCCAGTTTGACCTAAATCGATTAGAAAGAGTTCTAATCGATTAGGTCAACTTGTATTCGAACCCACTGCTGGCTAGATGTGGAACCCAATGGGTCACACACTTGAGAGGATTGATCAAGAGTTTAATTTGGAATTAAATCATCTTTGCAAGATAACACTCTAGCAGGTGTTGCAAGCCCTAGCTTCTATTCGGATCAGATTCGAATTAGGGTTCCGGATTGGTTCAAATTGGGTTCTAATTGGACCTAATTAGACCCTAATTAAGAAAACAGGAATATGGCTAACCCTATTGGCTAGCCATGTAGCTTGGCTAGCCTCCCCACCCGCCCCCTTTATTTTTCCATGCCAAATGCCAAGAGTCCATGCGCATATGGACTCTTGGCGCGCCATTTGAAAGAGTCCATGGCGCATGGACTCTTGGCGCGCCCCAAATATTTCTCCGATGATTTTATTTGGGGTGGCCTCCTTCTTAAGCAATTAGCGCACCATCTCTCCCCCCTTGGATGAGAATCCAATGGCTGATGGGATTTTGAGAAAGAAGGAATGCGCTAACTCCTCCCGGGCGCGCGAAATAACATCTCTTTGGAGATGAAAAGTCGCGACTTCCTTCCTTTTAAAACACCGCGGTTTTTCCTTTAAGAAAAGCCATGGGATTTAATCTGGAAGGCCATGAGATGGGAGGATTGGGCGTGAGAAATAGCGAAGGGGTGTGAGACAAAGTGGAATGGGGTTTACGGAGAGTTGTGTTCTTTTGAGAAGACATCTCTCTGTAATCTATTTAAACAACAGAGGTCTCGGGTGTTTGAACTAATGAACGACAGAGTTTATTTATTGTCTTTTCTTTCCAGGAAACTGATTCCTCCTTAGCTTGTTTAGGACAAAGAGAGTTTCCCTCTTACAGAGTTCTCTTCTCTGTTGAAACTCAAGTCCAAAACAAGAGATAGGAAGAATCTCTTGATCGGTAAAAGAAAGGAACTCCTACTCTGTTTCTATTTCCTTTACTTTAAGACATTAGTGTCTTAAATCCATCTCCTCCTTCAAGACAAGAGTTTTATTCTTCGGACAAGGTCTTAAGAAAGGGAGAGGAAGAAGGAAGAAAGGAAGTAAGGAGCCCCTACCCTGAAGTTTTAGAGCCATAGTCCTCTTGAGTTCTAGGATAAGAATTCAAGTGAAGGAATTTTTGAAGAAGCTTGCATCTTGATCAATCATCTTGTGGATCACCATTGGAGGGTGGACATTTGGACGCCTGGTGAAATCAAAAGAAGCATTCAACACCAAGTTCTGATTCTACATCAAAATTGGACTTAGCGTTAAAAGGTTGGTGCCCTAATTCTAACAATGTTAGTTTGTATGTTTTAATTCTGAATAAGGAGATCTTGGCTAAGGGATTTTGGTGCCAATTTCATCATTTTTGAAATTACACTTCCGCTGCGCTGCACCGGAATCCCCAACAATTAATGACTCTCTAGGTTTGACCCTGGTCTGGCATGCACATGAGAATTTACCATGGATTCCTAGCAAATGCAATAAGGTTTTCCAAAAGTAGGTAGCAAAAGGAATAGGCCTTAAAAGCTCATGCATCCTAGTAATCTCATCAAAATGAAATTTAATGGCTCTAAAATTATGATAGGAATCCGAGACTTGGGGTAATTTAGGAGAATCTTGAAACAGACCTTGGTTACTCATGATGACCTTAAGATTTGAATATTGATCTACGGGCGGGATATTTCTAGGTAGTTGAAGGTCATCGACAAAGTCTTTTAAAATAATGATTGGGTTCTTCTTAGGTAACTGAAGGAGTTCTTGTGTCGAAGCTAAAGTATTGGGTTCTTCCAGAGGGCATTGTCTTACGGGAACCAAGTCCTCACTAAATTTTGGTTGTTCTGATGTTTCAGGACTATGCTCAATAATCTTTTCTTTACCAAAGGTTTGCTCAAGTAAGGTACTAAAGTTGTTCTCTTTACAGTCTTCCCCTTCATATTCATCTATTAAACTTATGTCAGTCTCATACACATATTTACTGGGTTCAGACTTGCCTTCTTCCTTCCCTAGCCCTTCAGTTTGAGGATATCCTAAGTCTTGAGTATTCATGAACTCAACTTGTACTTCAGGGTTCTTACTCCTATCATTCATATGAGTTAATGGGATAGTAGGAGTTGGTTGGTCTAAGAAAAATTGTTTAGCCAGCATTTGGTTCAATTGGGCCATTAGATCATTTAGGTCTTTCAGCATGGTTTCAAGATTCGGGTCCATGGCTACACTGGACTGGGTCTGGACTGGTGAATATGAGGCTCCTGATCTAGTTTTCATGCATGCAAGTAGACTCAAGCTCGAGCTAAGGTTTCCTAGATCAAGAGCACAAATTAGAGGTCTATTAAGTGAACCAACTAGCTAGTAGTACTTATGGGATTTAGCCAGGTAGGTGGTGGGGAGTGAAGGTCCTTGATTGCCATCCTTAGACACCAATCTGAGATTGTCTAGGTAGGCGGACCAAATCACAAGCCCTGATGCACCAATCCTAGACACCAAGCCAGTAAGCACACACCTATTAGCTGACACAGTTAACTTGATCCTAACCTGAATCCAACTTGTTGGTGTCCCTAACCCACTAGGGCAATTAACGTTCTACTCAATTTTAATTAACGGGCTGGGATCGATATGCTGGTTGGTGATTTTTGGGCTAGGGACAGGTGATGAAACCCTGATCCTATGTCAAATTGATGCTGTTAATTTGATTTCTCATGAGATGAATGAAATGCAAAGGTGCTGCAGAAGTGTGTTGTAGTTTGAAAGTGGTGTGGAAAACGTGATGAAAAAAATATCCAAAAATTCTGAGAAATTCACAGAGGATTCCTAACTTATATATTTCAATTCAAATGAAAGGAAATTTAAAACTAAAATCTGTACTACTCTAAGCAGATCTTACAAATGAAGATAAATAAAAAGGACAAAACAGAACCCTAATGATAGTGTCGAACTGCAGAAATTTTCATTTTTTTTATAATTTTTTTCTGATGATGAAATTTAATATGGTGATAACTGACTTAAAAAAGAACAAGAAAAAAAATATTTAAATAAAAAATTAGTGATTTGTCTTTGGAGCTGCAGATGGATTACAGTAAATAGATGCAAATTTTCAGAAAAACAGAACCTAATCAAACAAGTGCAATGGCTAACCCAAACTTCAATCTAAAAAAATTCACATCTGGCCAGGGGCTCATTATTCCCATGGGTCGTGACAATGTACTGGAGTACACCCGCTCAGGAGGCGTGAATTTTAGATCTTGCTTGGATTTAAAGAAAACTATTCTACCCTAATGCAACCATGCTCTGATACCAATTTGACGCGGCACGATGAAGAGAATGCAATCTAAATGATGGATTGAGAAATAAGAGCAATGAAGCCTATTAACAGGTACTAAATTTCATATCAAAAGTACTAAGGTAAAGCTATGGAAGGAGCACTGAAATTTGGAACTAACGCCGCGATGTAGTTATTTAAATCCTAGAGAAGATTAGGGCTAATGAATATTGAATTTAAACCTTAGCAACGATCTTCAATAACTTAGACTTAAGAGATTAGGAGGTGTTATTTACCCAAGATGATCAATCCCTGGTAGATCCATTGAAGCTCTTAGACGAACTAGCCCTGAAGTGGAAGATTGGCATTCCAAAGAAACTAGTTTCATTCAACATTGATCTTTGGCAAGAGAACCCTTTCTTGAACTCCGAATCGTAGAAGGATCCTGCATAATGAACGGGTTAGACTGGGACCAATTTGAAAGATATCAAAACAAAGAAATCAAACAAGCAAGGGAACTTCGATGGAGGCATGGATCCCTAGAGGTGGATGTTGGCGTTGGACACTTGAAAGCTTTTTGGATGAAATGAAATTTAAGTGAAGTAGTAGTTGAAGAAGGTGTTCTTTTGGTAGTATCCTCTTGTTTTCTTTGGGTGTGTTTGATTTTCTCTTCTCAAGCTTTCAAGTGTCCAACGCCAACATCCACCTCTAGGGATCCATGCCTCCATCGAAGTTCCCTTGCCTGTTTGGTTTCTTTGTTTTGATATCTTTCAAATTGGTCCCAGTCTAACCCGTTCATTGTGCAGGATCCTTCTATGATTCGAAGTTCAAGAAAGGGTTCTCTTGCCAAAGATCAATGTTGAATGAAACTAGTTTCTTTGGAATGCCAATCTTCCACTTCAGGGCTAGTTCGTCTAAGAGCTTCAATGGATCTACCAGGGAGTGATCATCTTGGGTAAATAACACCTCCTAATCTCTTAAGTCTGAGTTATTGAAGATCGTTGCTAAGGTTTAAATTCAATATTCATTAGCCCTAATCTTCTCTAGGATTTAAATAACTACATCGTGGCGTGAGTTCCGAATTTCAGTGCTCATTCCATAGCTTTACCTTAGTACTTTTGATCTGAAATTTAGTACCTGTTAATAGGCTTCATTGTTCTCATTTCTCAATCCATCATTTAGATTGCATTCTCTTCATCGTGCCACGTCAGGTATTTTTAGACTCACTCTGCCCTCTCCCTGTCAAAGTAGGAGTACACAGTATGAATAGGATTAAGAGAATAAAGTTGAGCAGAATAAGGAGTATGTAGTTTGAATATAATTGGTAGACTGAAATCCTTGTAGGACATGGACGTCAACACCTTCTTGAATTTAGAAGCTTTGACTTTTCTCCATGGGCTTGGACTGGTATGAAATTCTTGCTGGGCTTGGACTGGGCTTGGACTGGTTGATTCCTTGCTAGGGTAGGAGGACATCTTCTTTGACTAGTCAAAGCCTTGGGCACCAACATGAATGGGCATTGGGCCTGGGTGCCATATGAGCTTGGACTGGCAAGGGAGGGCGCCATGGGCTTGGGCTTGGATTTGGGCGCCACTTCCTTGGTGAACCTAGACTAGGTGCCAATCCTCATGAAAGCTTGTGAGCTTGGGGCACCTAGGCTTGGTACGCTGGGGTGCCATCTCCTAGTAGGCTAGGGTGCTAGCTTCTGGTGGGCTTGGGCGCCTTGAATGGGATCCAGGGGTTGGTGTAAGAAGCCTGCCGCAGTAGGGTTCTGGTGGCTATCCTCTTGTGTTTGACTTGAATGAAAATGAAGTTTACAAGACTCAAACTGGGCCTAATTGACAGGACTCAAAATAGGCCAAAAACAAGTGGACTCACTTTTCTTTACATAAACTCAACTTGACTGAACTGGAACACAAAAGGACTCCAAATGACTTAGTGAACTCAATTGGCTCATTGTTTTAGAGGACTCAATTAAAAAATTACAGACTTCCCAACACATGAATTAGAGAATGAAATCGAAACCTTGAAATTATGGTATGCTCATGATGTCCTCATCATTCCACCAGACCCTAGACCGCCCCTTCCTTCCTCCAAACCACTTGGCATCCTCCCTCTTCAATAGGCTGCCAGCACTCCAAGTCTAGGTGTCTCCTTCTTCCAGGCTGCCAACCAACCAGGCATCCTCCAAGTCCCGGCCCACCAGCATTAAAGTGCCCCTCCTGCCTCTTTTCCCTTACTTCCAGTTCTATTTTCATATTTTTTTCTACTTTATAGTCCCTTACCCTTGGTGTTTGCAGGATCCCTCCAGTCCCACCATCTTTGGAGGAAGTCTTCCTTGCTTTCAGACCATCAGATAAAAAGCCAGTGCATCCGTAGGAACAAGCTTCTTCTTCTAGGTGCTGATCCAGAGAGGTGTGATCCCTTCTATAATGACAAAGCAATCATTGCTAGGTAATCAAAACCATCCCTCTTCTCCTTTTCTAATTTATTGTAACTGAGCATATCCTAAATTAGTGGTTTCTCAATCCTAGGATCCTGTCTTTTTCTTTATTACTTTGTTAGATCCTTATCTACGGGTAGAACTTTAGTCTTTACATGAATACCCTAGTTGCTCTTAATTTCTTTTTTGGGAACCAAAACCCTCATAAAAATTTGAAATCATTGCTCTATCAATCTAAAATTTTTTTATGATCATCTTTAGCATGTTTCATCCCGCATCACTTCTGATGATTTAGTTTCAATCACCAAAGCCTTTAAATAAAAAGAGAGGAGGCAATTAAAACACCCTTTCATTAGCCTCGAATCTAATATTTAACATATTAGATAAGACCTTTCAAGTAAGAGTCTCTGGGTAAAAAGGTGCTATATGAAACATATGTTGTTTCACAAATATTTTGTGCCAAGAGTGGCTTATCGTAACTCTTCAAAAAAAATTTGATAATTAGTCTTTGATTTAAGAACCAAAGAATTGGTCTAATACCCTAATAGGCATATAAACTAGAGATGATTATCTAGAAAAGGTGATTGATAAGCGGATGGACTCTAGTCCATCCTATGTGCCATATATCCCAAGCATCGCATCCCTTCATGCATCCACATGAAATCATGCCCATAATTTCTTAATTTGACCTATCAAATCTAGTCTAATTGGGCATGGATGAAAGAGGATAGGGGCTATGGTTTATCACCAAAATGGTGATTTAATTGTAGAAGGACTCTTGGTCTTTCTGTACCACTTAATATGTGTCCATGCCAATATTGGTGCCAAGAGTCCCAAGCCCTTGGGACTCTTAATTTAATATGTAGATTGTCAAAAAATGTGTCCGAAAGCTAATCATCTAGCTTGTAGATGGTTGAACTATTGTTGTAATTATATATAAATTATATTGAATGAAATATTTATTCTAGCTATTCATCACATTTTACACCTTCCTATAATGAACTCTTATGTGATGAAGTCCTTAGGACTACTTTAACATGATATAGAGAGGATATATCATCTAGTTCTTAAATTAGTTTGTGACCAAATGATACATTATTACAGGACAATAGTGTATCAAGTGTTGGTCATTGTATGTCATAGTCGTTGGTTGTCTTCTTAACCAATGAGTGTGGAGACACTGGTATGGTATGCAGGTATTGTGTATGACAATTCACTAGACTCAACCCATCTGTAGAACATTCTTTCTACTAAAGAGTAGTTCACATTAGGATATGGATATAAGTGTTTCTTTGACTTGAGATCACCATGATAGCTTGCAAGCAACTCACTATGCTTAGGTACCGGACTACCTGGATTTCTAATCCGATGATGAAAGGTTGCTGGGTACAGTCAAGTACTTGTGTAGTAGTGGTTGGATCAAGATGGGATTAACCCCTCCAAAAATGTTTGAAGTGAATGACTCATTATATCTCAATTGAGTAAAACCTTGACCAAGGTAGTCCTTTTAAGCAGTTACAACGATTTTGAGTTTGAAACATATTGTGATGGACTATTCTATAGTTGGGCAGTTAAACTCTAAGTCATCTGGAGCAATGAGTGATAAAGGAATGTATTATATGATTATCATATCCATTTGGTTCTTGATAGTTGCTTTGCAACCTTTGACCTATCCGGACACCATGTACCATTGCTAGATGGCTACTTTGGCTGGTACTAGAAGTGTTTTAGTACTACTAGCTTAGTATTCGAACCTATGGGGTCACACACCATAGGGGTTTCTGATTGACCTAATGGCTATTGAACAATTGGGAATCATTTTTGGACTCTTTAGATAATTTGATTGTCCATCTACATTTCGGAGTACACTAGAGTCATGAGTCAACTCAGTTGTAGGGATTTGATGATTTGTCAAGTATTGACATCATGTTGCAAATGTTGTGACAAAAGTTTTAATTAATAAATGTTGGTAATTATATGGAGAGTTAGTGGCAATATAATTGCTTGATTAACTCAATTTGATTGAGAATTTTGTTTGGGTCAAACCAAATGTGATCGGTTTGGGCTCGGGTTAGGTCCAATGTAATTGGGCCAAATCATTGCATCCCATTTCAGATTTATGTTTGAATTATGAATTCAAATTTTTATTTGGCATTTATATTTAGTATTTAGTTTGAATTTAAAAGGATGCAACTCCTATGGCCTTGAAGTTTTTGTAACCCTTATAATTATGTAATTCCATAACTTATGTAATCCCCTTTGTTTTGTAACTCTCCCCTTTTCTTCTCTCTCCACTTACCTTTATATTTGGGTGGCTGAATGAGGATGTGAAGAAGAGATTATTTACTGGAAACTTTTTATAAAAAAAGGGGAAAAGGCTAGAAGAGTTTAAACCTATATGGAGAAGAAAGGTTCGGGTTTGGGTGTGTGCTGCCTAGTATTCTAGGCTTGAGAGGAGTGTCTTGGAAAGAGTTCTTGAGTGCACTTCATATATCCTCCATAGTACTTCTTCATCTCCTGGAGTGTCCCAATGAAGAAGAAGAAGAAGAAGAAGAAGAGTCCATAAGCCATTTCATTCCGATGAAGCTAGCACTTCAAAGGAAGAAGGTCAAGGAAGAACTAGGGTATGGATTACTTGTAGAGGCCGGACACCGTGCGGCTTCTAGAGCAATTATCTTTCTTGGTGATCTTTTCCTCATCCCGATGAGTGTCACATCAGATTAAAGGTAAGGTTGTTGGTGAGTTTGCTAAAGATGTGTGCATTATCATGTGCATCGAACATTGAGTGGTTCAATGTGATGCATGACTTTATGTGTTTATGTCTTCTTTCTTTTACATGTTAATATTCATACATGATCTTATTTGTAGGCCTATATTAGAAATGTTCTAATATTATATGTTGATTAATATGATTAATCTAGTCTTTCGCTGCGATGCAAGGTTGAAAAAATTTTAAAGTTGCATGACTATTGCCTACATAACATTTCCTTACAATGGTATTAGAGCGAGGTTCAATTATATGATTATTTAACATGTAGATATGAAATCTTTGAATTTTTATAAAATTATTTCATATATTTGAAATTATTTCAAATAATAAATGATTAATTGAAAATGTTTCAATTAGAATTGATAAACTTAATTATGAATTAAGTTGTCTAATGACCTTTTAAGATTTAGGAATGTGATTCAAAATCTTAAGACATGATCATAACCTTGGGTTAATTGGGTTAGCTATGATTAAGTCCTAAATTGGGTTAGACCTAAGTTTACATGAAATGGATTAAATAGAGAATAAGTCTAATCAAATATTTTATTAGGTTTCTTCTCTAGAGAACACTCTAATTAGTTAGTTTGATCGGTTCATACATCTAAATGGACTTTATTTTTGGCTTCGTGGTTAGGTTAGTCCAATTGAGTCTGGTAAACCAATTGTTGTCTAAGATAAGTCTAGCATCTTGATCAAGTTTCTTTGGGGCTAACTCTTATCTGGCCAACTCAAAGTTGGTGTCAAAGGCAAGAGGCTTACTTGGCACAATCCATCCCTTGATCTCACTTACCTAGCCAATGTGGTGAACTAAAATTGATTGGATAACTTGTTGATTCGAGTTAACCCACGTCAATTAAGGTTAATCAGTCATGATTGGTTATTAGGTGCCCAAGGACCAATTGATCATGAATCCCTTTATGAGATAGTGGGAGGTTTCTTGATTAGATCCATGTCTTCTTTTAATGTGTCATAATGAATTAAATCATCTAAATTATTAGGTCCTTTAAAAGATAAAGTTATAGGATAACCTAGTCTTTTCCTCCCATTAAGTGGAAGGTAATGAGTCCATTAGTAGGGTGATTATCTGTAGATCCAAAGATTGGGTGGTCATTAGGCTGGTAGAATTGCCATTCATGATATGATGGCTCAATGCAACTATCTTAACAAGTGGTCAGGTTAGCCGGCCAAAGTCGGGCTTAATCATTCATTAGTTAGAAGCATTGAAGTCGGTCATGTTAACAGTTGGACCTAACCAGGACCTTCAATTGGAGGCCCAAAGGCTGATTGATTAGCACCTTGGGGCAAAAATCATTTACTAGAAATTACTTCGAGAAGTAATTGGTTATGAACCTACCTTTAGATGCACATGGGTTGGCCGGCCAATGTCGAGTCATGTGTAATCTATTGGATTCTTGTACCTACTAAGAAGTAAGTGTTATTCTTCGGATTGGAGTGTAGAGGCTACCAATCTGTACAAAATAGTGGGAGAAACTTTTAGACTAAAGTCCCTGTCTTTAGGATGTTAATAATTCATATACACTAATATTTTTTGCGGTTTTTTCCTTTTAGATTATGTCTACCAGTTTGTCGCTCTGGTCCTTGCTTCACAATGACAAACTTATGGGTCCCAACTTCGATAACTAGTATTGAAGACTCAGAATAGTTCTGGAGCATGAAAGGATCCTATATGTGATATTGAATCCTGCACCTGAGGAACTTGCTGCCAATGCCCGTACTACAGTTAGGGATGCTTATCGAAAGTGGCTTTCTGACTGTACTACGGTGTGATGTATTATGTTGGTGGCGATGAACGATGAGTTCATTTACAGGTTTGAGGAAGCCCAGCTAGAGGAGATCCTTCAAAAGTTGAAGGAGTCTTTTGGCACACCTGATGATGTTGAGCGATACAGGATTTTCTCTACCATTTTCAGCACTCAGATGCATGCTAAAGCATCAGTCACTGATCATGTATTGTACATGATCGAGTTGATTAAGAATTTAGGCAAGCTCAAATTTTCCTTGCATGAGTAGCTAAGGAAAGACACGATTTTGAATTCCTTGCCACCCTCCTACTTAGACTTTCTCGATCACTACATATTGAATATCCCTGTAGTAAATTATCATGGTTTGTTGGATTAACTATAGACCTATGAGAAAGATCATCAGCTCAATAAAGGGTTGGTGAACCTAGCGGGAGGAAGTGCGGCAGGACATCATCTCTTCGAGAAAGGGAAAAAGAAAAAGAATAAATCCAAGAAGGTGCAAAGTGCTAGGCCTTGTCGGACGAAGAAGAAGGCTGATCAAAATAAGGCAGAGTACTTCTATTGCAAGAAGTAGGGTCATTGGAGGAGGAACTGTCCTGCTTACCTTGCTACTCTTGACCCAAACATATCGAAGAAGAGAAAGCAGCAAGCTGTTGCTGCACATGGTAATTATATGATAACACCTTATAATTTCTCTATATGTGATACTACTAATTGGGTATTGGATATCAGAAGTCCTATTCATATTTGCAATTCTTTGCAGGGGCTTCAACTTAGTAAGAGATTCGAGGATGGTAAGAAATTCTTTAACGTGGAAAATGGAAGCTAAGTTCCAGTCGTTGGGAGTTATCAAGCTAGTTTTCGAGTCTTGTAATGTCATTTTGAATGACTGTCATTACTATCCATCTTTTTTTATGAATGTCATTTATGTAGGCTAGTTGGCCAATAAAAATTATAAATTTTCAATAAAGAATGATGTTTTTTTCTATCATTATGAATGGTGTGAAACTTATGGATGGAAATTTAAGTAATGGCATATACTTACCATCATGACCTGTTATAGTAATGACTACTTGCAAACACCCTAGGATAGATAATATCAGCGATACTTATCTCTGGCACTGTAGGCTAGGTCATATTAACAAGAACAGGATCAACAAGTTAGTTGGGGAAGGACTCCTGAATATCAATGATTGTGAATCACTGCTAACTTATGAATCTTGTCTTGGTAAAATGACCAAGTCACCTTTTACTAGAAAAGGTGAGCGAGCCAATAATATTCTTAGTCTAGCACATACTGATACATGTGGAACAATGAATATCAGTACCAGGGGTGGGTATAACTATTTCATTATGTTTACAAATGACCTATCTAGGTATGGTTATGTCTTCTTAATGAGACATAAATATGAGTCACTTGAAATATTCAAACGATATCGTAATGAAGTAGAAAAATAAACTAGAATGTTTATTAAAACCCTTCGATCAGATTGAGGTGGTGAGTGTCTTTCTGGTGAGTTTCTGACTTATCTTGAGAAGAATGGGATTCTTTCTCAATGTACTCCTCTAGGGACACCTTAGTTAAATGCAATGTCTGAAAGGAGGAATCAGACTCTATTAGATATGGTCCGATCCATGATGAGCTTAGCCACTCTACCAATATCTTTTTGGGGATATGCTCTTGAGTTAGCGTGTTATCTTCCGAATAGGGTTCCTAGTAAATCTATTGACAAAACTCCATATGAGATATGGACTGGGCGTAAGCTAACACTTTCATATCTTCGAGTTTGGGGGTGTCTGGCTTATGCCAAACATTTATAAATGGATAAACTTGGACCTAGGTCTAACAGGTGCCTCTTTGTTGGGTATCCAAAGGAGTCTAAAGGATATTTCTTCTATCTATCTGAGGAACATAGAGTGTTCGTCAATCTTAGAGCTACTTTTTTGGAAAGGGAGTATCTTATTAAAGGCACTCGAGCTACTAAGGTTGAACTTGATGAAGTTTAACAAGTTGAGGAAACAATACATTTTAGGACCGCTATAGAACTAGATTTGATAAGATCTGAGCCTATTATGCAACCATTAAGGAGATCCGGTAGAGTACCGCGTTAGCCAGACATATATTATGGTTTTCTGGTCTGGGATGGTGATCCTGTTGAGCTTAATGAGAACAACGAGGATCCGATCACTTATATGGATGCAATGCAAAGGTCTGACTCTGAGAAATGGCTTGAGGCCATGAAATATGAAATGGAGTCCATGGAAATCAATAATGAGTGGATATTGGTTGATACACATGAAGGGATAAAACCCATTGGATGCAAATGAATCTTCAAAAGGAAGATGGGTGCAGACGGGTAGGTGGAGACGTATAAAGCCCGTTTGGTTGTCAAGGGATATCATCAACGTTATGGTATAGACAATGACGAGACATTTTTCCCTATGGCAATACTCAAGTCTATTCAGATTATGCTTGCTATGGCAGCATATCTAGACTATGAAATCTAGCAAATGGATGTCTGAATAAATTTTCTAAATAGAGAGCTAGAAGAGAAGGTGTATATGATGCAACCTGAAGGGTTCACATTCACAGATGAGTCTAAGGTGTGCAAGCTGTAGAGGTTTATTTATTGATTGAAGCAAGCATCTCGAAGTTGGAACATGCATTTTGATAAATGTATAAAGATGTATAGCTTCGTTAGGAACGGAAAAGAATCCTACAAATATAAATGGGCTAATGGTCTGTAGTTGTATTTCTTGTTCTGTATGTGGGTGACATTCTTTTAATCAGGAATGACATTCTTGCATTACAAGGAATAAAGGTCTGGTTGTCATCTTAGTTTTCTATGAAGGACTTGGGTGAAGCTTCCTACATACTTGGTATGAAAATTTATAGAGATAGATCTAGGAAGCTTTTGGGATTGTCTCAATCTACATACATAGACACTGTGCTGAAATGGTTCTGCATGAAAAATTTTAAGAAAGGCTATCTTCTGATAGGTCATGGAATTACTCTTTCCAAGAATGATTGTGCGATAACTCTTGAGGAGAGAGAGCGTATGCATAAGATTCCATATGCTTCGATAATTGGTTTTATTATGTACGCCATGACATGTACTAGACCAGATGTGGCATACTAACTAGCGGTAATGAGTGGATACCAGTCTAACCTAGGTGAGGCACATTAAAAGGTAGTAAAGACTATCATTAAGTATTTGCGAAACACTAAAGATCAATGGCTAATTTATGGAGAACCTGACTTAAAACTTATGGGGTATACTGATTCCAGTTTTCAGTCAAATAGAATTGATAGCAAGAGTGTATCCAAATTTGTGTTTACCCTGAATGGAGGAGCTATCTGCTAGAAAAGTTCCAAGTAGGATACAGTGGCAGACTCAGTATACGAAGTAGAGTACATTGCAGCATTAGATGTCGCAAAGGAGGCTACGTGGTTGTGGAAGTTCCTAGGCGAGCTAGGAGTGGCACCTGGATGGTCCTATTTCAGTGTACTGTGATAGCACTAGAGCCATTGCACAAGCCAAAGACCTAAAGTCCCATCAGCATACCAAGCACATTCTGCATTGATATCATCTTATACGAGAGATCGTGGAAGGAGGTGATATCGAACTTATGAAGATTGATGGAGAAAAAAATATGGTCGACCCCTTCACTAAAGTCATTAGAGTTCAAGGGCTCAATGATTGTAAATGGAAGATGGGAATATGATTCTATTCTGATAGGCTTTAGTCCAAGTGAGAGTTGTTGGAAAATGTATCCTAAAGACAATCGTCTAGCTTGTAGATAGTTGAACTATTGTTGTAATTGTATATGAATTATATTAAATAAAATATTTATTCTGGATATTCATCACATTTTACATCTTCCTATAATGAACTCTTATGTTATGAAGTCCTTAGGACTACTTTGATGTGATATAGATAGGATATATCATCTAGTTCTTAAACTAGTTTGGCATCAAATGATACATTATTACAGGATGATAGTGTATCAAGTTTAGGTTGTTGTATGTCATAGTCGTTGGTTGTCCTCTTAACCAAGGAGTGTGGAGACACTGGTATGGCATGTAGGTGTTGTGTATGACACTTCAGTAGACATGACCCATCTATAAAACATTCTTTTTGCAAAAGAGTAGTTCACATTAGGATATGGATATAAGTCTTCCTCTGACTTGAGATCACCATGGTAGCTTGCAAGCAACTCACTATGCTTAGGTGCCGGACTACCTTAATTTCTAATCCGGTAATGAATGGTTGCTAGGTACAGTCATGTACTTATTTAGTAGTGGTTGGATCAAGATGAAATTAACCTCTCCAAAAGAGTTTGGAGTGAATGACTCATTATATCTCAATTGAGTAAAACCATGGCCAAGGTAGTCCTTATAAGCAGTTACAAGGATTTTGAGTTTGAGACATATTGTAATGGACTATTCTATAGTTGGGCAATTAAACCCTAAGTCATCCAGAGCATTGAAGGTTAAAGGAAAGTATTATATGATTATCATATCCATTTGGTTCTTGATAGTTGCTTTGCAACCTTCGACCTATCCAAACATCGGGGTGTCATTGCTAGATGGTGACTTTGGCTAGTACTGGAAGTGTTCAAGTACTACTAGTTTAGTGTTCAAACCTATGGGGTCACACACCATAGGGATTTCTGATTGACCTAATGGCTATTGAATGACTGGAAATCATTTTTGGACTCTTTGGATAATTTGATTATCCATCTACATTTCGGAGTCGACTAGAGTCATGAGTCGACTCAATTATAGGTATTTGATGATTTGTCAAGTATTGACACATCATGTTACAAATGTTGTGACAAATGTTTTAATTAGTAAATGTTGGTAATTAAATAGAGGGTTAGTGGCAATGTGATTGCTTCATTAACTCAATTTGATTGAGAAATTTTGTTTGGGTCAATCCGAATGTGATTCCGTTGGGGCTCGGGTTAGGTCCAATGTGATTGGGCTAAATCATTGCATCCCATTTCATATTTAAGTTTGAATTATGAATTCAAATTTTGATTTGGCATTTAAATTCAGAATTTAGACTGAATTTAAAAGGATGTAATTGTCATGGCCTTGAATTTTTTGTAACCCCCATAATTATGTAATCCCATAACTTAGTGACCCCCTTTGTTTTGTAACTCTTCCCTTTCTTCACTCCCCACTTACCTCTATATTTAAAGGGATGAATGAGGATGTGAAGAAGAGAGTATTTAGTGAAAAAATTTTCATAAAAAGGGGGAAAAGGCTAGAAGAGTTTAAACCTTTGCTTGGGGAAGAAAGGTTTGGGTTTGGGTGTGTGCTGCCTAGTGTTCTAGGTTTGGGAAGAGTGTCTTGGGAATGGTTCTTGAGTGCACTATGAAAGATTGTGCCCTGAAAGCCAATTGAAATATTGTAATTTTGATCTCAAAATCAATGAATTGACATTTTATAAAGGCATTATTTTCATCATTTGCTGTGTCTTTTTGATTTTATGATGAACCCCATAGATTAGGGCTATGGTTCTAGGGTTATGATGAGATCATACCAGTGAGACCTAAAGCCTTAAAACCCTAATCTAAAATATTCCTGGTCGATGGGACATTGAGTTGGGGATCAATGTTTCCGGCAAGACCAGCACATCCTATATATGTTTTATAATAAGGGTGACTGATCTCACAGTCACTTGTGTTTGACACTAATACTAGGATGTGAGTGTTCATTGGAGAATGAGTTCACTGAATTGATCCAGATTGAGAATATCTAATGGAACCTTATCTGTTTGTCAATAGATAATTCTCATAGTGGGAGTAGTGCATGTGGTCCTTTGACCTGAGACTACCATAGTACCTTATATACATGAATCCATACTTTGGTTCGCAGTCAATCATGACACTGAGTCATGCACGAGGTGATACTGGTTATGGTGGATTGTATATGAAGGTTGTGAGTAGGTCAACAAGGAATTGATCAGCCCTAGTAAGAGGGAATAGCATCCAGCTAATTTCAAATGATGGATTCAGGAAACCTTTGATCAAAGTATGAACATTAGAGTTATTTTCTAATGGTTCATTAATGAATCATCATTATAAAGATTGAGCTAGGGATGAATATGAAAATTGGATTTGACAAATATCCATTTTCATAATCATATTCGGGATGCAAGTTGATCAAAGGACTGAATTGCCCGGTAACTCACCATTGAAGGGTATTTTGGTAATTCCACCAAAATTCCACATCTTCCGGGTAGACATGATACGTTGCTAGACGTCAATCTTGTCTTGTAGGTATATGATTGAGTCATGGTAATTCAAATCAGTCAATTTGAATTAGATTCTAATTGACCGAGTCGAGCTAGTTTGAGTTGACCTAAATCGGCTTAGTTGAGATCTAACCGAATTAAGTCAAATAGCACTCGGACCTACTGCTGGCTAGGTGTGGAACCCAATGGGTCACACACAAAAGAAAATTGATGAAGGATTTAATTTGGAATTAAATCATGTTTGTAGGATAAACACACTAGCATGTGTTGCAGACCAAATTTCTATTCGAATCAGATTCGAATTTGGTTCCGAATTGGGCTTAATTGGGTTCTAAATGAACCAGATTAAGGTCCAATTTAATTTTTAGGACATTGGGCAAACCCATGGCTGAACCCAAGTGAATTTAATTCACTGAGACCCTCTCTCCAAGCCGCCCCCTCCCTTCTCTCACCCGCGCGCGCCAAGAAAGAAAGTCCACGCACATGGACTTCTCTTAAAACGCGTGAGAAGAAAAAATGTCGGAGAAATTCTGAAGAGGAGCATTTCAGATCCTTGTCTGGCGCCCTTGGATCTGGATCTGATGGCCAGAAAAATTTAAGAAAAAGATCCGTCGCTTTTCGGTCGCAAATCCGTCTCCAAAAGTCGCGATCCTTCCTAAAGTTTTTCCGAGAGTTCTCCTTGTCGGAAAAACGAAAATCAAATCGGAGAATCATGATTTTTGGTTGAGGGGACGCGTGAGGAATGAGGGATCATGATCCCTGGGGTTTCAGAGGGTTGCGTTGTTTCGAGATGACACCCCTCTGAGATCTATAAATAGGGTTGGGGTTCTCGGGGGTTTTCATGCAACATAGTTCAGAGATCCAATTCCCTCACTTCCTCTCCAGAATACTCCTTCCTCTTGTTCTTGTTGGGTATTGTTTCCCTTACAGAGGTATCCTCTGTCGAAACTCTGACCCTAAACAAGAATAAGAAGAAGGTCTTGAACGGTAAAGGAAAGAACAGGGAAAGGATCTTTTCTTCTTTTCTTTCTTGAATTAAGACTTTGACTGTCTTAATTTTTTCTTCCAATTCAATTCAAGAAAAGGGATTCAAGAAAGGGAATTCTTGAAGAAAATTCAAGAAGAGGAAAGAAGGAAGAAAAGAAAATTTTCAAGAAAGAAAATTTCAGCCTAAAGGTCCAAGAATTGAATTCTTGAAAAAGAATTCAAGAAGAGGAACCAAGAAATAGAAATTTTGTCTTCATTGTTTTTTCTGTGTGGATCACCATTGGAGGGTGAACATTTGGGCGCCTGGTGGAGATTCAGAGTTTGGATTTTGCGATACAGGTTAGTATCTTGATTTGAGATTAAATCTTATATATAAACATCTTATATGTTTTTATTCTTTTAAGGAGATTTTGGGTTGAAGGTTTGGTGAAGATTTCATTAAGATAAAAAATTTTGAAATCTATGATTCTGCCTTGCCACCGAACCTTACAGTGGTATCAGAGCCTCCTTATTAAGATTAAAATATATATTCTGAATTTTAGATGCATTTTTATAAAAGTAACATGAGATGTAATATATGTTTGTTATAATGTCACCAATTAGGGTTTTCACTCAAACCCTAATTGTTGTAGAGATATGCATAGAGATCTAGTCATCATACTGAAATAAGGTTGCCCTGGCATAATGGTGGATCCATTATGTGGTAAATGGTTGTCCTAGTATGATGACACACTAATCACATTTTTGTGTTAATTATGCATATATGTTTGAAGTATGCCACTAATTAAGGTTTTCACTTAAACCTTAATTTGCATAGAGATATGTTTAGCCTTCTAGTCATCATACTGAAATAAGGTTGCCCTGGCATAATGGTGGATCCATTATGTGGTAAATGGTTGTCCTAGTATGATGGCACACTATGGCACATATTTGCTAGAATGTGCTTTGTTTTAATAAAGCCCTCTTTAACAACATATTAAGTTGTAGTGTCATATACCAAAAGCAAAAATAATCAATATGATTAGTTTATCATTCGGTGTCTAGGAAAAGTGGTTCATGATCGGTAAAGAGGACGTGGTTTTTAATTGGTTCCGTTGACTGACCTGGCCAATTCTTATTGGTGTCTAAGGAAAGCAACGGGGGGACTCCCACCACTCTCCCACTTACCTGGCCGGTATGATTAACTTAATTATTGATTAATATGCTCAGTGTAATATTCACTACATATGGCTTTCCTTCATGCCAAGTCATTATTATGTTATGATCCATATTAGGTTTGTTGTGTACACACAAGGCCTTTTCATTATGGTGACTAACATAATTTTTTCTTGGTACATTTGATGCTTATGGAATGATTTAATATAATACTTTGTTGTGTACACACAAGGGTATTATGATTAATATCATGACTATATAGCAATGAAGGGTCTGACTTAACTAAAATATTATAGTTTGTTGTGTACACACAAGACTATTAATATTTTAGAGGCCAAGATAAGTTGAGAATTGTATGAATTACAATTGGAAAGAGTTTTTCCTACCTTTGAACTTATATAAGATTTGTTGTGTACACACAAGGTCTCTTATAAGGAATTAGGATCTCAACCCCACTAAGAGAACCAATTAGGGTTTTCTCGATCATCACATTGAGGGTTATGATGCTTGATAAAATAATGGGAGACATAATTAAGTTAAAGTCCTAATTTAATTATGTTTTGTCAACATTGATTGTCTGCTTATGTAATGTTGTTTGTTAATGTAGATTAAATGGCCTCTTCACTCTCACTCCGTAGCATTCTTGATGCAAATAAATTGACTGGACCAAACTATGTTGATTGGTTGAGAAACCTGAAGATAGTACTCAGCCAAGAAAGAATTTCTTATATTCTTGATACCCCAACCTTGGAACCATTAGGGGAAGATGCCTCGCAAGAGGATAAGACCACATATAACACGTGGCAAAATGACTCACTTACTGTCAAGTGTATAATGCTTGCCTCTATGACCAATGAGTTACAGAGGCAACATGATAGCATGGACACAAACTCCATATTGCTCAATTTAAAAGAACTTTATGGAGAACATAGTCGAACTGCAAGATATGAAATATCTAAGCAGTTATTCCGTGCAAGGATGACAGAAGGTACATCCGTACAAGACCATGTATTAAAGGTTATTGACCTAATCACCCGATTGGGTCAATTGGGTTTTGTTATGGATGGGGAGTTGAATCAGGATTTAATCCTGCAGTCACTCCCAGAGTCATTTTCACAGTTTGTTCTTAATTATCATATGAACAAACTTAACACTTCCTTGCCTGAGCTGTTGAATATGTTAAAAACAGCAGAGAGCCATTTAAAGAAAAATAAGGCTCCACTTCTTCTTGTGGATGGTGTAAACAAGAAGAAAATAGGCAAAAAGGGTTCCAAGAGGAGGTTAAACCCAAAAGGGGGCATCAAGAAAAAGAAAGGAAAGAAGGCCTCCGGACAAATGACCTGCTTTCATTATGGCAAGCCGGGTCACTGGAAAAGAAACTGCAAGGTTTACCTTGCAAGTCTGAAGCCCGGTGCTAGTAATGCACCAACAGGTATGTATGAGATACATGCAATTTTGTCATTAGACACTTCTAATTCAAACTCTTGGGTATTGGATACTGCTTGTGGTCATCATATCTGCAAATCATTGCAGGGACTACAGAACATTAGAGTTTTGAAGGAAGGCGACTTCGAGCTCTACGGTGCTGGAGGAGATTCCATCCAAGCAGAAGTTGTAGGGACTTATATGTTGAAGCTGCCTTCTGGGAAGATTTTAGAGTTAAAGAATTGTTATTTTATGCCTAGAATCATTAGAAACATCATATCTGTACCCTTGTTACTTAAACAGGGATATATTATGAATGTAATGAGCAGTGGCTGCTCAATCAGTTTTTCTAATGAAATAATATTTAATGGCATATTTTGCAATGGTCTCTTAACTTTATCTTCTGATGACAATATACTACATGTTAGTAATAAACGAAAAAGAGATGAAGTAAACAATACTTTACTTTGGCACTGTCGTCTTGGACATATTAGTGAGCAGAGGATTAACAAGTTATACAAGGAAAAATTCCTTAATCCTTATGACTATGAATCATTAGGAACTTGTGAATCATGTCTCACGGGTAAAATGACCAAGACTCCATTTAGTGGACATAATGAAAGGACAACAGAGTTATTAGGACTCATACACACTGATGTATGTGGACCTATGACAACTCAGGCCAAGGGTGGATACTCATATTTCATCACATTCACTGATGACTTTTCAAGGTACGGATTTGTGTATCTAATGAAACATAAGTCCGAAGCTTTTGAAAAATTTTTAGAGTATCAAAGTATGGTAGAGAAACAAACGGGGAAAAGTATTAAGATCCTTCGATCAGATAGAGGAGGTGAATACTTATCCACCGAGTTTCTTGATCACCTTAAACAAAAGGGAATCATCTCTGAATGGACTCCTCCTTACACACCACAATTAAATGGTGTTGCTGAAAGGAGAAATCGTACTTTATTAGATATGGTACGGTCCATGATGTGCTTCACAGACTTACCTGTTTCTTTCTGGGGATATGCCTTGGAAACAGCGGCTAATATTTTGAATAGAGTACCATCCAAATCTGTATCTGGCATTCCATATGAGTTATGGAGGGGAAGGAAACCCAATCTTAAGCACCTTAAGATATGGGGATGTCCAGCTTATGTCAAAAGAAATTTTGGACAAAAGCTTGATGCTAGAGCAGAAAAATGTCTATTTGTTGGATATCCCAAAAATAGTATAGGATATCTATTCTACCACCCTACTGAACAAAAGATTTTAGTCAGTAGGCATGCCATTTTTATGGAAAAGGAATTCATCCTACAAAAGGGCAGTGGGAGAAATATTGAACTTGAAGAAGTTCAACAAATAGATACATCTCAACAAAATCATAACATAGTTAGTATAGAACCTGAACACACCACTCCTATCCGTAAGTCTGATAGAGTGCGACATGCACCTGAAAGGTATGGGTTCATTATTGAAAATAATGAAGCCCGAATCATTGATAATGATGAGCCTCTAACATATACGGATGCTGTCATAAGTAGTGACTCAGACAAATGGCTGGAAGCCATGAGATCCGAAATGGACTCCATGTATGTCAACCAAGTCTGGACTTTGGTTGATGCACCAGAGAGTGTTAACCCTATTGGATGCAAATGGGTCTATAAGAAAAAGATTGGGACAGATGGCCAAGTTGAAACTTATAAAGCCAGATTAGTGGCTAAGGGTTTCAGACAAAAACAGGGAATAGATTATGATGAAACATTTTCTCCTGTTGCCATGCTCAAATCTATTCGGATCATGCTTGCTATAGCAGCATATCATGATTATGAAATCTGGCAGATGGATGTGAAGACTGCATTCCTCAATGGTTTCCTTGAGGAAGAGGTTTATATGTCACAGCCAGAAGGTTTTGTCTTGGAGACTAAACCTAATCAGGTATGTAGGCTAAATAAATCTATTTATGGATTAAAGCAAGCATCTAGGAGTTGGAACATCCGATTTGATAAGACAGTCAAAGAATTTGACTTTATCAAAAATGAGGATGAACCTTGTGTGTACAAGAAGACTAGTGGGAGTGCCATAGTTTTCTTAGTTCTGTATGTAGATGACATACTCCTCATTGGGAATGATATCCCAATGTTACAATCAGTCAAGGTATGGTTATCTAAACAGTTTTCCATGAAAGACTTGGGAGAAGCATCTTATATACTAGGCATCAAGATCTATAGAGATAGATCTAGGAGGATGCTAGGTTTATCCCAGTCTAGGTACATTGACCAAGTGCTAAAAAGATTTAGCATGGAGGAAAGTAAAAGAGGTTACTTACCTATTGGTCATGGCATACATCTTTCTAAGAAGATGTCTCCTAAGACACCTGAAGAAAGAAATAGAATGAATTCGATACCTTATGCTTCGGCAGTAGGGTCTATTATGTATGCTATGTTATGTACTAGGCCTGATGTGGCATATGCCTTAGGTATAGCCAGCAGGTTTCAGGCTGATCCAGGAGAGGATCATTGGAAGGTTGTGAAAAATATTCTTAAGTACTTAAGAAGAACTAAGGATATTTTTCTAATATACGGAGGATCTGATCTTAAACTAGAAGCTTATTCAGATTCTAGTTTTCAATCAGATCCAGATGACAGCAAATCTATATCTGGGTATGTTTTTACCCTTAATGGAGGAGCTGTAAGTTGGAAAAGTTCTAAACAGCAAACTGTAGCTGACTCAACAACTGAGGCAGAGTACATTGCTGTTAGTGAAGCTGCCAAGGAAGCTGTCTGGATGAAGAAGTTCATATCAAAGTTGGGCGTAGTTCCTGAGATTGAAGGTCCAGTATCACTTTACTGTGATAATACGGGGGCTGTTGCTCAAGCAAAGGAACCAAGAGCTCATCACAAATCAAAGCACATTCTGAGACGCTTCCATCTCGTTCGAGAGATTGTCGAAAGACAAGAAGTCTGCATTAAAAGGGTAGAAACGAAGAACAACATAGCAGACCCGTTCACTAAGGCTCTATCACAGCGAGAGTTTGATCGCCACCTTGATTGTATGGGGTTAAGATTTAAAGGCGATTGGCTTTAGTGCAAGTGGGAGATTGAAAGATTGTGCCCTGAAAGCCAATTGAAATATTGTAATTTTGATCCCAAAATCAATGAATTGACATTTTATAAAGGCATTATTTTCATCATTTGCTGTGTCTTTTTGATTTTATGATGAACCCCATAGATTAGGGCTATGGTTCTAGGGTTATGATGAGATCATACCAGTGAGACCTAAAGCCTTAAAACCCTAATCTAAAATATTCCTGGTCGATGGGACATTGAGTTGGGGATCAATGTTTCCGGCAAGACCAGCACATCCTATATATGTTTTGTAATAAGGGTGACTGATCTCACAGTCACTTGTGTTTGACACTAATACTAGGATGTGAGTGTTCATTGGAGAATGAGTTCACTGAATTGATCCAGATTGAGAATATCTAATGGAACCTTATCTGTTTGTCAATAGATAATTCTCATAGTGGGAGTAGTGCATGTGGTCCTTTGACCTGAGACTACCATAGTACCTTATATACATGAATCCATACTTTGGTTCGCAGTCAATCATGACACTGAGTCATGCACGAGGTGATACTGGTTATGGTGGATTGTATATGAAGGTTGTGAGTAGGTCAACAAGGAATTGATCAGCCCTAGTAAGAGGGAATAGCATCCAGCTAATTTCAAATGATGGATTCAGGAAACCTTTGATCAAAGTATGAACATTAGAGTTATTTTCTAATGGTTCATTAATGAATCATCATTATAAAGATTGAGCTAGGGATGAATATGAAAATTGGATTTGACAAATATCCATATTCATAATCATATTCGGGATGCAAGTTGATCAAAGGACTGAATTGCCCGGTAACTCACCATTGAAGGGTATTTTGGTAATTCCACCAAAATTCCACATCTTCCGGGTAGACATGATACGTTGCTAGACGTCAATCTTGTCTTGTAATTATATGATTGAGTCATGGTAATTCAAATCAGTCAATTTGAATTAGATTCTAATTGACCGAGTCGAGCTAGTTTGAGTTGACCTAAATCGGCTTAGTTGAGATCTAACCGAATTAAGTCAAATAGCACTCGGACCTACTGCTGGCTAGGTGTGGAACCCAATGGGTCACACACAAAAGAAAATTGATGAAGGATTTAATTTGGAATTAAATCATGTTTGCAGGATAAACACACTAGCATGTGTTGCAGACCAAATTTCTATTCGAATCAGATTCGAATTTGGTTCCGAATTGGGCTTAATTGGGTTCTAATTGAACCAGATTAAGGTCCAATTTAATTTTTAGGACATTGGGCTAACCCATGGCTGAACCCAAGTGAATTTAATTCACTGAGACCCTCTCTCCAAGCCTCCCCCTCCCTTCTCTCACCCGCGCGCGCCAAGAAAGAAAGTCCACGCACGTGGACTTCTCTTAAAACGTGTGAGAAGAAAAAACATCGGAGAAATTCTGAAGAGGAGCATTTCAGATCCTTGTCTGGCACCCTTGGATCTGGATCTGATGGCCAGAAAAATTTAAGAAAAAGATCCGTCGCTTTTCGGTCGCAAATCCGTCTCCAAAAGTCGCGATCCTTCCTAAAGTTTTTCCGAGAGTTCTCCTCGTCGGAAAAACGAAAATCAAATCGGAGAATCATGATTTTTGGTTGAGGGGACGCGTGAGGAATGAGGGATCGTGATCCCTGGGGTTTCAGAGGGTTGCGTTGTTTCGAGATGACACCCCTCTGAGATCTATAAATAGGGTTGGGGTTCTCGGGGGTTTTCATGCAACATAGTTCAGAGATCCAATTCCCTCACTTCCTCTCCAGAATACTCCTTCCTCTTGTTCTTGTTGGGTATTGTTTCCCTTACAGAGGTATCCTCTGTCGAAACTCTGACCCTAAACAAGAATAAGAAGAAGGTCTTGAACGGTAAAGGAAAGAACAGGGAAAGGATCTTTTCTTCTTTTCTTTCTTGAATTAAGACTTTGACTGTCTTAATTTTTTCTTCCAATTCAATTCAAGAAAAGGGATTCAAGAAAGGGAATTCTTGAAGAAAATTCAAGAAGAGGAAAGAAGGAAGAAAAGGAAATTTTCAAGAAAGAAAATTTCAGCCTAAAGGTCCAAGAATTGAATTCTTGAAAAAGAATTCAAGAAGAGGAACCAAGAAATAGAAATTTTGTCTTCATTGTTTTTTCTGTGTGGATCACCATTGGAGGGTGAACATTTGGGCGCCTGGTGGAGATTCAGAGTTTGGATTTTGCGATACAGGTTAGTATCTTGATTTGAGATTAAATCTTATACATAAACATCTTATATGTTTTTATTCTTTTAAGGAGATTTTGGGTTGAAGGTTTGGTGAAGATTTCATTAAGATAAAAAATTTTGAAATCTATGATTCCGCCTTGCCACCGAACCTTACACACTAGCTAAATCTTCCATAGTACTTCTTCATCTCCTAAGTGTCTTGGTGAATAAGAAGAAGAAGAAGAGTCCATAAGCCATTTTGTTCCAGCGAAGCTAGCACTTCAAAAGAAGAAGGTCAAGGAAGAACTCTGGTGTGGAATACCTATAGAGGTCGGACACATGTGCGACTTCCAAAGTGATTATCTTCCTTGGTGAGCTTTTCCTCAACCCAACGAGTGTCACATCAGATTAAAGGTAAGGTTCTTGGTGAGTTTGCTAAAGAAGTGTGCTTTTGCATCTACATCAAACATAGAGTGGTTCTATGTGATGCACGACTTTGTGTGCTTATGTCTTCTTTCATTTACATGTTAGTATTCATACATGATCCTATTTGTAGGCCTATGTTAGAAATATTCTAATGTTATATGTTGATTAATATGATTAATCTAGTCTTCTGCTATGATGCAAGGTAGAAAAAATTTTAAAGTTGCATGACTATTGCCTACATAATGTTTCCTTACATAGATAAAGGAAATAAAATCGGGATAAATCTAAATTTGGCTACCCCACTTAAAGATCAACCTTATTTAAGTTCAACTTCAATTAGTTAGGCTAAATAGCAAGCATTGAAACCCAATCTAATTAGCTTAGGAGTTAGAGAAGCCAACATATGCTAGTATGTTAATTAGCTAGTCAATTAGGATCCCATGACCCTAAGATAAATATAAATAACTTCCTTGATCAATTCCATAATGTGTGAGATCCTTTGGACTCCTCGTCTAGCTAGCAGTAGATCAAGGTTTATGTCAATTTAGTTCGATTAGAAATCAACTAATTGAATTTGGTCAAATTGAGCTAATCCTAGCTACCAATTTGAACTATCTTTCAAATTGACTCATGAATTCAATCAATTTAATTCATGAAAACCTACAAGACATGATTGATGTCTAACAAGATTTCATGCCTACCCAAAATATGAGAAATTTGGTAGAAATTATCAAAATTCCCTTCAGTGGCAAGTTACAATGCAATTCAATCCTTCGATCTTCCCTTATCCCGAATAAGTGATGGGTATGAAAAATTGTCAAACACTTATACTTTATTCATTGAAACCTTAGATCACTAACGAATGCTTGACTGATAAAAGATTAGAAACTCTTTTCTAATTTGATCCTACTTTGATCAAAGACTTCCTGAGTCATCATTTGATGAGATTACATGGGCTAAATACTCTTTTTACTATGAGTTATTGATTCCTTATTGACCTACTTATAACGTTCATACATAATTCACCATATCCATGAACATCCCATACATGACTAAGTCATGAATGAGTATGAACCAAAACAAGAATTCATGTGTTAAGATACCATGGTTATCTCAAGTTTAAAGATCACTTAAACAACTCCCACTAAGAAAATTATCTTTTGATAAGCAAGACTTCCATAAGATGTTCTCATGATGGATCAATTCAGGGAACTCATACCCAGATAAGTACCCACATCCTTGTATTAGTATCCCTACACAAGTGGTCATGAGACAAACCCCTCTCTCCATCGAGCATACATAGGATGTACAAGTCTCTTCGGAAACATCGATCCCCGACTAGATAATCCTTTGACTAGAATTATTTTGGATTAGCGATTATAAAATCTTAGGTGTCACCGTTATAAACTTTATCATAACTCTAAAACAATTACCCTAATCTATTGGATTCATCATAATCTTAATAACAACAAAGTATAAGACATAGCATATGATGAAACAAATTATCTTTTATTAATATCATTCATGAGTCAAGAGAATTTTATAAAAATACCCATGATATATAAGAAATATGATTGGATTTTAGGATACTATTTTTTCAATCTCCCACTTGCACTAAAGCCAATCATCCTTATATTTAATTTCTATACAATCTAAATAGTGATCAAATTATTATTGAGGAAGGGCCTTAGTGAATAGGTCTGCTATATTATTCTTTGTATCTACTCATTCTAAAATCATATCTTGTCTATCAATGATTTCACAAATAAGATGGAAGTACCTTAGGATGTGCTTGGACTTTTGATGAGACCTTGATTTTTTAGCTTATGTAATAGCTCCAGTGTTATCATAATAAAGTAGCACCGATTGTTATATCATAGGAACTACATCCAACTCTTAGATGAACTTCATCTAAATAGCTTCCTTTGTGGCTTCACTAACAACTATATATTTTGCCTCAGTAACTAAGTTAGCTACAGTTTGCTATTTGATCTTTTTCAACTCACTGCACCTCCATAAGTAAAGACATACCTTGATATGGATTTACTATCATCTAGATCTGATTAAAAACTAAGGTCAGTATAGCCTTCTAGTTTTAAATTGAATCATCTATATATTAGAAAAATATCTTTAGTCCATTTAAGGTACTTAAAAATATTTTTCATAGCTTACCAATGATCCTTTCCTGGATCAGCCTGGAATCGACTTGCTATGCCTAAGTCATAATCAACATCAGGCCTGGTACATAACAAGCATACATGATTGATCATATAGCTGAATCATAATAAATCATACCATCATTTATCTCTTTTTAGGTATCTTAAGAGATACCTTTTTAGAAAGATGTATGCCTTGACTCATGGATGAGTAACCCCTTTTACTCTTCTCCATATTAGATCTTTTCAACATTAAATCAATATACCTAGATTGGGATAAGCTGAACACCCTCTTAGATCTATCTCCATAAATATTTATACCTAGTATATAGGATGCTTCTCCTAAATCCTTCATGGAAAATTATTTAGATAACCTAGCTTTGACCAATTGCAACATTGGAATATCATTTTTAATGATAATTATGTTATCAACAAATAATATTAAAAAGATAATAGCACTCTCACTTGTCTTCTTATACCCACATGGTTCATCCACATTTTTGATGAAACCAAATTCCTTGATTGTTTAATCAAAATGGATATTCCAACTCCTCGATACTTGCTTTAATCCATAAATGAATTTTTTAAGCTTGTATACTTGGTTTGGTCTCCTACTTGAGACAAACCCTTCTAGTTGTGACATGTAGACTTCTTCCTTAAGATATTCATTGAGGAAGGTAGTCTTTAAAATCATTTGCAATATTTTATAATCATAGTATGCAGTTACAGCAAGCAAAATTCTATTAGACATGAGCATAGCTACTGACGAAAATGTTTCATCATATCCAATTTCAATCTTTGTTTGAACCATTTGCCACTATCCTAACCTTGTAGGTTTCTACTTGGCCATCTGCTCCAATCTTCCTTTTGAACACCCATTTGCACCTTACAAGGTTTACTCCCTCAAGTGGATCAACCAAGGCCCAAACCAACTTGGAATACATGGAGTCCAATTCAAATTTCAAGGCATCAAGCCATTTGTCAGAGTCTTTACTCTTGACTACTTCTATATATGTCAAAGGATCATCATCTTGAATGATGCTTGCTTCATTGTCATTTCCAATGACAAAGCCATATCTAAGAGGTGCATTCCATACTCTCTCTAACCTATAGAGAGGAGGCATGTGTTATGGTTGTACCTGATTAATAGGTACTTGTGGTTGAGAAATTTGAGGTTGATTATCTATAAGAGTAGGTTGTAGATTTGAACTTCACTAAGTTCAATTATCCTCCAACTTTCTCCTTCTTGGATAAATTCCTTTTCTAAGAAAATGGCATGCCTACTGACAAAAACCTTTTGTTCCTAGGATGATAAAAGAGGTATCTAATATTCTCTCAAGGATAACCTATGAACCTACAATTATCAACCCTAGCACTCAGCTTTTGTCTAAACATATTTCTAACATAAGACAGGCTATCCGAAATCTTAAGATATTTAAGACTTGATCTTTTGCCTTTCCATAATTCATATGGAGTGCTAGCTACTATTTTGATAGTACTCTACTTAGTATATAAGTAGTAGTTTCTAGGGCATAACCCCAAAAGGATATAGGAAGATCAATGAAGCTCATCATGGACCTTACCATGTCTAACAAGGTATGATCCTCCTTTCTACTACACCATTCAATTATGGTGTATATAGAGGTATCCATTCTGAAAGAATGCCTTTGTCCTTAAGATGATCAAGAAATTTACTAAATAAGTATTCTCTTCGATCTGATCGAAGAATTTTAATACTCTTTCCATTTTGTTTCTCAACCATATTTTGATACTCTTTAAATCTATGAAAGGCTTCAAATTTATATTTCGTAAGATATACATATCCAAACCTAGATGAATCATTAATAAAGATGATGAAATAAGAGTATCCTTCTCTAGCTTGAGTTGACATAGATCCACATACATCTATACGTATTTGCCCTAATAACTCAATTGCCCTATCTCCATAACTAGTAAATAGAGATTTAGTCATTTTATCCATGAGACAGGACTTACAAGTTCCTAGTGATTGATAATCATAAGGATCAAAGAATTTATAATTGTATAACTTGTAAATCCTAGACTCACTAATATGACCTAATCTGTAATGCAAGAGAAAAGTGATGGGGGACTAATATGCATGCAATTCCTTTTGTATGTTTTATATATGGGGTTAGGTGATTAATTCCCGAATTTCAGATTAAAATAAGTTATAGGGAATTTTGTATGAATTTTAGAAGATCAGCATGCAGATTATGACCTAGAAAAGTAGCAAAGAAGGATCGCCGGGGCTGAGAAGCCTCGGTTAGGGCAAGTTCTCCTACAATAAAACTACTGGAGGTAGAGGGGTGTACCTGACAAAGTCTGTGAAGATCGCAGCGAAGGGGTCTCTCGTTCCTCGACGGATGCGGCCTGGAAAATCGAGCCAATGACCCGTGGATACCCGGCTTTCTGCTCGGTGGTCCGATTGAGGCTTGGCTAGAGTCGTTGGATTTGTAGGAACTCGGGGACCTGCAAACGACCTGTCAGGGGTTAGAAAACTCACAAAGGAATAAGAAAATAAACGAAAAATAGCAAGGGAAGACTTCTTTTGGAGTGGGCATCCAGGGATCTTGAGGGTTTGTTGGCAGCAGGAAGATGATTGCAAACACCGGGAAGAAGAACTCTCACAAACCCCTTTATGCACACAGCAGGGTATCACACAACTCAATAGAAGAACTCAAGGTTTTAATTTATATCAAAAAGTGTTTCATATAAGAGGCTAGGGTCCCTTAAATAGACCCTTAACCTTGGGCTCCAAGTAAGGGCACTTTAGACTTTACATAGGACTCCTTTTCCTTTTCAAACTCTAATTAGAATACAAGGCAAATAGGTAGAAAACTTCAACTCAAACACTCTCCTCTTGTCCTTCTCTTGGTTGGCCAAGGTGGTGACCATAAGTGGCTGACCAAGAGGAGAGGTGACCCTAGGGAGGGGCACCCTAAATTCTACCTGGGCCTGGGCTGGCCCAAATTCCTTCCGGCTGGTCCAAGGTTTCGAATTTGTTCCTGATTTTGTCTTCTCTTCCTGGACTCTTCAAGTATTCAAGCTGGGTTAGACTTGGGCTTAACTTTTATGTCTTCAATTAGGTTGAACTTGGTCTTCACTTGTATGATGTGGTCTTGAGTCTTCAATCTGATTGGACAGGACTCAAAAATTGAAACTAGCTCAACATGAGCTAACTAGTACTGAACTGAACTAGCTCAACAAGAGCTGGACTAATTACAGGACTCAAATGTAGCTGGACTAAGCTTTATTACAGGGAACTCAAATATTAACTAAGTGATCCACAGAGAGTTGAGAAGCCTCTGCCTTATTATGGTGCCTCTGGTGTCCGCACCAAAAAGTGACATTGACATTTTCTCTCTTTCTTTTCTTATTTTTAACAAGTAAAACATCATCATTAAGTGAAAGAACTAAAATACCATGAACAAATAAACTAGTTTCAAAGAAATTATTAGAATGATAAATGGAGCATCCACTACTTTTTATATTAATTTCAAAACCTTTTCGTAATAACAAAGGTATAGAAATAATATTTCTAATAATATTTGGAGCATAGTAATAGTCTTTGAATTCTAAAGTTTTACCCAAAGGTAGTAATAATAGATAGATACCCACAGCTTTCGCTTGAATGGCTTCAGCACTCGCACCATAAAGCTCGAAATCACCCTTCTTCAAGCTCCTAATTTTGTGAAGTCTTTCCAAAGACTTACATATATGAGACCCATATACGGTATCCAATATACATGAATCAGAAGCTGAAGTACTCAATGACAAGTTAGTTTGTATCATGTATAAACCTTTTGATGCTTTACTAGTATCAGGCTTCAAACTAGCAAGATATGACTTGTAGTTCTTTTTCTAGTGTTCCTTCTTGCTGTAGTGAAAATAGGTTCCATCAGTAGAAGGCCTCTTTGCCTTCTTCCTCTTCTAGGTGCTTTTCTTAATGTTTCACTTTCTCTTTGAACCCTTCTATTGACTCCTGTATTGATTTTGATGACTAACAAAATACTTAAGTATATATGAGTACTAACTATTTGTTAAAGTATGTTTTATTAGAAAAAGGTACTCATCAAGTTAGTTGATTGATTGCTTGTCAAAATAGTTGAAGAAGTCTCCTTAGAGATGAAATCATAAAGTTAAATGGACTTAAGTACAAAAGAATGACTTGGAGAACTCAAGTTTGAAGGTTGAAGAAGATTCAACAGAGTTTCAATTAAATTTCAGAAAGTTTCAATCAAGTGTCGACTCATGAAAGTGAAGTGTCAACTCATAAAAGCTTGAGCTGATACGTAGAAGAAGTTTCAGATAGCACGCTTGAAGTGTCGACTCATGGAGCTCAAGTATTGACTCACAGTGTCAACTCAAGAATGGACTCAAGGTCTGAGATAAATTATACAGAACATGCTAAATTTCAGACTTCCTTCAAGTGTTGACTCATGAAAGCCAAGTGTTGACTCAAGTATCGACTAACCAGAAGAAGTGTCGACTCTTCTAAGATTTTTAGAGAGCTTCAAGGAACATTTTTGAATAGAGTGTTGACTCACGAAGACCAAGTGTCAACTCAAGATGTCCACTCATGACTTGAAGTATCGACACTTGTAGTTGTTGAGTTTCAGTGATGCAGCAAAAACGTGGATTTCAAAATTTTTCATTTTGAAACTCCAAATAACTTGAAATCCTAAGCCCAAGATCCCTTATTCATTACAATTAACAAGTCATTCAATAAAGATTCAGAAAAAAAACTTGGAACACTAATTCCTTCTTCTTTTCATTGGCATACAAGTGCATGCCCTCTAGAGGTGATACACACAAGAATTGATCCTAGGAAGCACTCCTTAGTAGGTTTCTTAAGCCACCAGGACCCTTCTAATAGCCTTTCTTCCTTTAGCAGCATCTCCTTCCTTGCTCAGACCCTTGCCCTCCAGTAGAGTACTCTGAGCCCTCTCCAAAACCTCTCTTCACTCTCTTTTCCACTTCCTAAATCTCTTCCTAAACCCTTATCTTAAAATGGTGGACTAGCCTTAAGACAAGACCTAAACTCTAACAAGGGAGGGAGGAGACAAAGATAGTGTGGTAGAGTGTAAGTGTAAGAAAAAAATGAATTAGATACATTATCTCTTTAGCCTAAACACCAAAGGCTATTTATCAGAGATGGAAAGGTACCAATGATTGCTCTTCATCAGCCTTTGATCTGTTAATCAACAGATCAAATAAGACCCTTCATTAAGAAGGAGTCATATCTTAAAACATCTTGACTCTTGCTCCACCAAAAGCCATGACCCTTCTTGCACCAAATGCCTTTTCTCCTCATGCCATGTGGCACTTAACCGGTTGATAGGGTTCTTAAGATGGTGTGGAAGCTTTGTGATTTATCCAAGAGTCATGTTTCTTCATTGAGAAGTACTCTTGGATTTAAATCAAATGTGGTTAACATGAAAGGACACAACCCTTCACGTGCGCGCCAATATTTCTTGACCACCCAAGCTTTTTTTCACTGGTAATTAGCCATGAAATTAGGACATTGGATAAGTCTAGGGATGCCTTGTTTAATCTAGAAACCAAGTCCCCAAAGTAGAAGGACTCTAGGTCCTTTTCTGCACATCAATAGTGAAGAGTCGCTACTCTTCACTTATCGGTCAACTTTCTCCATACCATATCCTACCTTTGACCAGTTAAAGTATATCCAATATGGGTATCAAATGAAAGGGGATTAAATGTATTTTATCACCATAAAAGTGATTATCAAGTAGAAGGACTCTTGGTCCTTCTGCACCCCTCAATTGCCAACCACTTCTTTTGGTGCCAAGTGTACCATGCCATTGGGACTCTTGATATATGGAACAAAAAATATCAAAAAACTATCATATAAATTTTGATAAGTTTGTCCCACTTATGAATCAACCCAATTTAGGTCTTCCATAATTTGGTTAGTCCATTTGGCAACCTTTTAGACCCAATTCAATTTGGTTAGAAGTTAGGTTAGCATACAAATGCTAGTGTGTAATCTATCTTACTAATTAGGATCCCATGACCCTAATAAAATACCAATTGACTTCCTAGGCCAATTCCTTAATGTGTGTGACCTTTTGGGTTTCACATATTGCCAGTAGTAGGTCTAGGTCCAAGCCAATTCAATCAAATCAAAATCGATTTGACCTAACTAGGTCAAATTGAGCTGACCTAAGTTCCCAATTCGAACTAGCTTTCGAATTGACTCATGAATCCAATTGAATTGATTCATGAAAACCTACAAGACATGATTGACATATAGCAATGTGTTATGCCTACGTGAAAGATGAAGAATTTGGTAGAAAGTACCAAAATACTCTTCAGTGGAATGTTATCGTGCAATTCAATCCTTCGATCTCCCTGTATCTCAATTTAGTGATGGGCATCGATAAATGTCAAACCCTAACACTTAATTTTTTTGAATCTCAATTCGATAATGAAGTCATGATCGATGAAAGATTAGAAACCCAATCTAATCTCATCCTGCTTTGATCAAAGACTTCTTGAGTCATCATTCAAAGAAATCACACGGGTTAACTTCTCCTCTTACTAGGACTGATCGATTCCTTGTTGACCTACTCATTACTTCATACACAATCCACCATATCCAGAAACACCCCGTACATGACTTAATTGCCATGAATGAGTATGCACCAAAACATGGGTTCATATGCACAAGATACTATGGTAGTCTTAGGTCAAAGGTTCACATGCATAACTCCCACTAAGAGAACATTCTTTTGGCAAGTAAGACTTCCATTTGATGTTCTCTTGTTGGATCAGTTCAGTGGACTCATAACCTAATAAGCATCCACATCCTTGTATTAGTTTCTCTACATAAGTGGTTGTGAGAACAACCACCTCTCCATTGAGCATACATAGGATGTGCTAGTCTTTCTGGATTCATCGATCCCCGAATCGATTATCCAACGACTAGGAACATTCTAGATTAGGGTTTATATAAACTTAGGTCTCACCATTATGATCTCCATGATAATCCTAATTCCATTGCCCTAACCTACAGAGTTCATCATAATCTTTATAAGATGCAATAGTATGATGAATCAAAAGATACCTTTTTATTGATAAATAATATCATACATTAGTTGGAAGATCATAGAAATGCCCTTACAATGATTAGCTTTTAGGGTACCATTCTTTCAATCTCCTACTTGCACTAAAGCCAATCGTCTTTGTATTTTACAGCTATACAATCTAAGTGGTGATCAAGCTACTGCTTTGATAGTGCTTTAGTGAATGGGTATTCTATGTTGTTCTTTGTATATACTCATTCAATGAAAACATCTTGTCTTCTATGATCTCTTGAATAAGGTGGAAGTGTCTTAGGATGTGCTTGGACTTATGGTGAGACCTTGGTTCCTTCGCTTGCGCAACAGTCCCAGTGTTATCACAATAAAGTGGCACTGGTTGTTGTATAGTAGGAACCATGTCCAACTCCTTGATGAATTTCTTCATCCACACAACTTCCTTTGTGGCTCTACTTGCAGCTATATATTCTGCATCAATGACTGAATCAACTATAGTTGGCTGCTTTGTACTCTTCCAACCCACTGCACCACCATATAGGGTAAAGACATACCCTGATATGGATTTGCTATCATCCAGATCTGATCGAAATCTAGAAGCTTATATCCTTCTAGTTTCAACTCTGATCGACCATATATAAGAAAAACATCTTTAGTCCTTCTCAGGTACTTAAGAATATTTTTCACAGCTTTCCAATGATCTTCTCCTAGATTAATTTGGAACCTGCTTACTATGCCCAAGGCATAAGCAACATCAGGCCTAGTACATAACATGGCATACATAATTGATCCTACAGCCAAAGCATAAAGAATCAAACTCATCCTTTAACTATCCTTTGGTATCTTGGGAGACATCTTCTTGGAGAAATGTATGCCTTGACTCATGGACAAGTAACCTTTCTTACATTCCTCCATGTTGAATCTCTTCAACACTAAGTCAATGTATGTAGATTGGGATAAGCCCAGCATCCTCTTAGGTCTATCTTTATAGATCTTTATACCCAGTATATAGGATGCCTCTCCCAAATCCTTCATGAAAAATTACTTTGATAGCCAAGGCTTGACCGATTGCAACATTAGGATATCATTCCCAATGATGAGTATGTCATCGACATACAAAACCAAGAAAAAAAGGCACTCCCACTTATCTTCTTGTACATACATGGTTCATCCACATTCTTGATGAAACCAAACTCTTTGATTGTTTCATCAAAGTGGATGTTCTAACTCCTCGATGCTTGCTTTAATCCATAAATAGATTTTTTAAGCTTACATACTTAGTTTGGTCTCTCAATCAAGACAAACCCTTCTAGCTATGACATATAGATTTCTTTCTCAAGGTATCCATAAAGGAAAGCTGTCTTTATGTCCATTTGCTATATCTCATAATCATAGTATTCAACTATAGCAAGCAATATCTTTATGGACTTGAGCATGGCTACTAGTGAAAAAGTTTCATCATAGTCAATGCCATGTTTTTGTTTGAAACCTTTCGCCACCAGCCTAGCCATATAGGTCTCTCTTGACCATCTGCTCCAATCTTCTTCTTGAAGACCCATTTACACCCAATTGGGTTTACTCACTTAGGTGGATCAATTAATGTCGAAACTTGATTAGAGTACATGGATTCCATCTCGGATTTCATGGCTTCCAGCTATTTGTCAGAGTCTCCACTCGTGACAGCTTCCATATAGGTCACAGGATCATCATCTTGTATGATACTAGCTTCATTATCATTTCTAATAACAAAACCATATCTAAGAGATGCACTTCGCACTCTCTCTGACCCATGCAGAGGAGGTATGTGTTGTGGTTGTTCCTGAACCTTAGGAACATTTGGTTGAGGAATTACTTCAGGTGTAGGTTGAACTTCTTCAAGTTCAAATATCCTTTCATTGCACTTTTCTTAGATAAACTCCTTTTCCAAGAATGTGGCATGCCTGCTGACAAAGACCTTTTGCTCAGTAGGATGGTAGAAAAGGTAACCCATACCTTCTTTAGGATATCCTACAAACCTACACTTTTCAGCCCTAGCACTTAGCTTATGTCCAAAAACATTCCTGACATAAGCAAGGCAACCTCAAATCTTAAAAAACTTAAGACATGGCTTTCTTCCCTTTCCATAATTCATATGGAGTGCTTTTAACTGCCTTTGATGGCACCCTATTCAATATGTAGGTAGCAGTATCTAGGGCATAACCCCAGAAGGATACTGAAAGATCTGTGAAGCACATCATGGACCGTACCATGTCCAACAAGGTTCGGTTCCTCCTTTCTGCTACACCATTTAATCATGGCATATATGGAGGTGTCCATTCAGCGAGAATTCCTTTGTCTTTAAGATGATCGAGAAATTTACTAGACAAGTATTCTCCCCCTCTATTAGATTGAAGGATATTAATACTATGCCCAATTTGTTTCTCAACCATACTTTTATTCTTTTTGAATTTTTCAAAGGCTTCGGACTTGTATTTCATAAGATACACATATCCGAACCTTGATAAGTCATCAATAAAACTAATGAAATAAGATTATCCTTCTCTGGCCTGGGTTGTCATAGGACCACACACATCTATGTGTACCAGACCTAACAACTCAATTGCCCTATTTCCATGTCCAATAAATGGAGATTTGGTCATCTTACCCACGGGACAGGATTCACAAGTTCATAATGACTCAAGATCAAAAGGTTCAAAGAAATTTTCTTTGCATAACTTGTTTATCCTGAGCTCACTGATATGACCAAAATGGCAATGCTAGAGATAAGTGACATTCACATCATCTCTCTTTCTTTTCTTGTTTTCAACAAGCATAACTTCATCATTGAGAGACAGAATCAAAAGACCATTAGTAAATGCACCATAACCAAAGAATTTCTTTGAAAAGAAAATCGAGCACCCATGGCTCGACAATTTTACTTCATAACCTTGTTTTAACTACAAAGGTATAGAAATAATATTCTTTATAATATTAGGTACATAATAACAATCTTTTAATTCTAGAATATTACCCGTTGGCAATAATAGTAAATAGGTGCCAATAGCTTCAGCTTGAATGAGATCACCACTCGCACCAAACAGCTCAAAGTCACCCTTCTTCAAGCTTCTAGGTCTCTGTAACCCCTGTAATGACTTGCAGATATGAGACCTACATGTGATATCCAATACCCATGCATTAGAAGCTGAAGAACTCAATGACAAGTTTGTTTGTATCATGTACAAACTTTTTGATGCATCACCAACATCCAGCTTCTGACTTGAAAGATATAACTTACAATTCTTCTTCCAGTGCCCTTGCTTTTCATAGTGATAGCAGGTTCCAATCAACAGTAAGTAAAGAACAACTATAAGCAGACCACTCATGATAATATTCATAATTAGATAAGGACTTTTGCATCTAATTGTGTCTCCCATTATTTTTAATCGAATACCATAACCCTTAACTATGGTAAGTGGGATGGTACGGGCACCAAGATCAGCCAATGATTGTTGGGCCCAATCTGGTTTACTGATTAGGGTTTCTGAGTCCTGTAGTCCATAATAATGGGTCACTTGAGTCTTGTAATATAAGTAAGCCAATTGAGTCCTGTAATAAAGTGGAACATGTGAGTCAATGTAAGTCTTGTTGAGTTCTTTGTCCAGTTGAGTTTAGTTCCAAGTCAAGAGTCTTGTAATTTTGATTTCATCCAAGAAGAGAGTCACCAAGAGTCACCAGACCCCCTCCACCAGGGTAAGAGATCATGTACTTGGGCCCTTTCTCTGGCTCCCCAGCCTTGGTGCCCAAGAGATGGTCCTTCATGCCACCAAGCCCAATGTAGGCGCCCCTCCAGATCGTGCCCTTCTTCAGCCCAGCACCCTGCCAGGTCCACACCAGCTGGCACCCTCCCTCAAGACCAAGATGCCCTAGCCCATCAAGAGAAGGTGCCCCATCCTAGGCCTTGCCGCCCCCCTAGGGTTTCATGATTGGAGCCCCAGTCCAAGCCCTCTAAAGCTAGCACCCCAGCCCAAGAAGAAGGCTTGCAACTGATCAAGTCCACCAGGGTTTTCTTGGCCATGAAGTAATATAATTTTGATTTGTTTTGGAGTCCAGGGACCTAGGTAACTTTATAAATACCCACACCTCACCTCTTGTATGAGCATCTCTTTTCATGAAATATAATATTTTGATTAATTAAGTTCAATTGTTCCTCCTTCTTGGAGTGGTGTGAGACCCATGGTTACTCTGTGTGTGTGCAAACCCTAGCCACCCCTGTTACTCTCTCTCCTCCCTCAAACCCTAGCTGCCCTAGCCCTCTTCCTTCAAACCCTATGTCTCCCAACACCAAGCCCTCTAGGCCGCCACCCATCTTCCTTCTTCCATCCAACCCGCCAACATCCAAGTGTTCCAAGCCTTGGCCACCCCTTCCTTCTCCCCTTCCAGGCAATCCCTGGCATCCAAGATGCTAAGCACTCCATCGTAGGCACCCCTCCCTACTGCCAGGCCACCCCTCATCCAAGCCAGGAGTCCTCTTTCCCAAGTAGGCTGCCAACACCTACAACAACCCTATCTCTCCCCCTTCCATCAACTTTCCTATTCCTTATTTTTCTTGACCTCTGTGAATCTAACCCGTGACATGTGCAGGATCCTTCTAGTGACCACCACCAAGGAAGAAGCCTTCTTTGCCTCCTGGACCAACTAAAGAAAAGTTGGCTGATCCGCAAGGCAGATGACTGATCATCCAGGAACCAATCCAGAGAGTTGAGCAACCCCGTCTATTGCAGGATCAAACATCGTTGCCAGGTAAACACCCAAACCCTCTCTTGAGTTCTGATTTTTGAAGGTAAAACTATCCTAACCGGGGGTTTCTCAATTTTCGAGGTCCTATCATTTTGTTATTATGCATGATTCTAACTGCGGGTATGTAGACTTGTTATTACATCTTTTCCAGCTAAACTTTACTATTTTTTGGGACTTTAGCCTATGAATTAATTCTTAAAAAAATACAAAAAAATTAGTTTATTGCTTTTTTTCATACATATCATCTCTAGAGTCATCCCGCATCATGGGAAACCCTCCCAGGCATGGGAAACCCTCCTAGGGCTTCCTTAGTAGGGCTGAGATCCCAATTCCTCATGAATGCCTTATGTTAATCACAACAAACACCCATGAGTTCAAGGGTAGGAAAATCCCTTTCCAATTGCAACCTATACAATTCTTAACATAACAACTGCCTCTAAGATACTTATAGCCTTGTGTTAATCATAACAAACTATAATATCTTAGTTTAGTCAGACCCTTCATTTCTATACAGCCATGTTTGATAAATGTTTTTCTTGTGTCATCACAACAAAGCAACACCACCAATCATGCCATAAAGCAAAAAAAATGCACCAAGACAAATATCATATCAAACCCTATAGTAGGCTTTATGTCAATCACAACAAACCTACTATAGTTTTTGACATGGATTTAGCTTAGCATGAAGGAAGGCAATGTGTAGTGTGCTTAATCACTTAGCATTTCCAATTTAGGGTTTAGATAAGACCAAATTGGCCAGGTAAGTGGGAGAGATGAGGGGGTCCCCCCATTGCTTTCCTTAGACACCAATTAAATTGGCCAGGTAAGAGAACGGAACCAATTAAAAATCTCATTCCCTTTGCCTTCCCAAAACCACTTGCCTAGACACCAATTGGCTGATCATACCCTAATCGGATTTGCATCATGATTAACTTACACTATGACTAAATATGATTTTTATGAGGGCTTTGATGGTCTCCAACACATCCTAATATAGACTTAATCAGGTCATCCTAACATTCATGACATCATAAAACCTAACAATCATGACATCATAATATATTCATAACCATACACATATGACATGATATTTATTTCATCATTCGAGCATATTAACCTTAATATGCATACCATAAGCATGACTGTAATATGAATCTGTTCACCTCACTTGTTCATGAGATATGGCAATAGTGGCACCCCTATATGCCATAGGAGATCCCATTGAATTGGATGAGAGGGCCATGAAATCCTTAGTAACTCCTATGACCGAACGGCCATGGTGACTAACCCAATCCGAAGCAGTTACTAGGATTTAACAAATATCATATGTAATTTAAAACAATCATGCATCACTTCATAGCATAATAAGCAATCATTAGTAATTGCATTCATCATACATGATAACATTCACTATCATATACTCTTTCAATAATCTGTATCACACTATGATTCATAAACATGATCATATTATCATTCACTATATAAGTGAACCCTAATTGGTCGCATGCATCAAATTACCATATATGATCATCTTCACTATCACATAAGCATATTCAATTGACTATTAATTGAATGAAATAAGAGGGCTCTGATACCAGTGTTGGATTTTGGTAATGCAGCGGAAACATGGATTTCAAAAATTTTCATTTTGAAACTCCAAACAACTTGAAACCTTAAGCCTAAGATCCCTTATTCATTATAATTAACAAGTCATTCAATTAGGGTTTGGAAAAAAATACCTGGAACACTAATTCCTTCTTCTTTCTACTAGGCAAACAAGTGCATACCCTCCAAAGTTGATCCACACAGGAATTGATCCTAGGAAGCACTCCTTAGTAGGTTGCTTAAGTCACTGGGACTCTTATGATGGCCTTTCTTCCTTTGGCAACCTCTCTTTCCTTGCTCAAACCCTTATCCTCTAGTAGAGCACTCTAAGCCCTCTCCAAAACCTCTCTTCACTCTCTTTTCTACTTCCTAAATCTTTTTTTAAATCCTTGTCTTGAAATGGTGGACTTGACTTAAGATAAGACCTAAACTCTAACAAGGGAGGGAGGAGACAAGAATAGTGTGGTAAAGTGTAGGTGTAAGAAAGAAAGGAATCTGATTCATTATCTCTTCGGCCTAAACATCGAAGGCTATTTATATGAGATGGGGAGGCACCAATGATGGCTCTTCATCAGTCTTCGATCTGTTAATCAACAGATCAAATAAGACCCTTCATTAAGGAGTCTTATCCTAAAACATCATGACTATTCCTGTGCCAAAAGCCATGACCCTTACTACGCCAAATGCCTTTTCTCCTCATTCCATGTGGCACTTAACCAGCTGATAGGTTATTAAGATGACATGGAAGCATTGTGATTTATCCAAGAGTCATGTTCCTTCATTGAGAAGGACTCTTGGATTTAAATCATATGCGGTTAACATGAAGGGATGCAACCCTTCATGTGCATGCCAATATTTTTTGATCGCCCAAGCTTTCATTCACCAGTAATTTGCCATGATATTATGACATGGGATAAGGCTAGGGATTTCTTGTTTCATTTAGAAACCAAGTCCCCAAAGTTGAAGGACTCTAGGTCCTTTTCTGTATGCCAATAGTGAAGAGTCGCTACTCTTCACTTGTCGGTCAACTTTCTCCATGCCATATGCTATCTTTGACCAGTCAAAGTATATCCAATATGGGTGTCAAATGAAAGGAGATTAAATGTACTTTATCAAGTTATAAGTGATTATCAAGTAGAAGGACTCTTGGTCCTTTTGCACCCCTTTAATTGCCGACCACTTCTTTTGGCACCAAGAGTCCTATGCCATTGGGACTCTTGATATATGGCAAATAAAATGTCCAGAAATTATCAGATAAATTCTGATAATTTTGTCCCACTTAGGAATCAACCCAATTTAGTTCTCCCATAAATTGGTTAGTCAATTTAGCAACCTTTTAGATCCAATTCAATTGGGTTAGGAGTTAGGTTAGCATACACATGCTAGTGTGTAATCTAGCTAACCAATTAGGATCACATGACCCTAATAAAATGCCAATTGACTTCCTTGGCCAATTTCCTAATGTGTGTGACCCTTCGGATTCCACATTTAGCTAGCAGTAGGTCTAGGTCCAAGCTAATTTGATCCAATCGAAATCGATTTGACCTAATTTGATCAAATTGAGCTGACCTAAGTTGCCAATTGGAACTAGCTTTCGAATTGACTCATGAATCCAATCGAATTGATTCATGAAAACCTACAAGACATAATTGACATCTAGCAATGTGTCATGCCTATCCAAAAGATTAAGAATTTGATGGAAAGTACAAAAATATCCTTTAATAAAAAGTTACCATGTAATTCAATCCTTCAATCTCCTTATATCCCGATTAAGTAATGGACATGGATAAATGTCAAACCGTAGTACTTAATCTTTTTGAATCTTAATTCAATAATGAAGACTCGACCAATGAAAGATTATAAAGCCTATCTAATCTTATCCTACTTTGATCAAAGACTTCCTGAGTCATCATTCGAAGAAATCACATGGGATAACTTCTCCTCTTACTAGGAGTGATTGATTCCTTGTTGACCTGCTCATTACCTTCATACATAATCCACCATATCCAGAAACACTACGCACATGAATTAATTACCATGGTGAGTATGCACCAAAATATGGGTTCATGTGCACAAGATACCATGGTAGTCTCAGGTCTAAGGATCACATGCATAACTCCCACCAAGAGAATATTCTTTTGACAAGTAAGTAAGACTTCCATTTGATATTCTCTTGTCAGATCAGTTCAATGGACTCATAACCTAATGAGCACCCATATCCTTGTATTAATGTCTCTACACAAGTGGTTGTGAGACTAACCACCCTCTCCATTTAGCATACATAGGATGTGCTAGTCTTTTCGGATTCATCGATCCTCGTATCAATTATCCAATGACTAGAAATATTTTAGATTAGGGTTTATAAGAACCTAGGTCTCACCATTATGATTTCCATTACAACCATAATTCTATTACCCTAACCTATGGGGTTCATCATAATCTTTATAAGATGCAGTAGTATGATGAATAAAAAGATACCTTTTTATTGATAAATAATATCATACATGAGTTGGAAGATCATAGAAATGCCCTTATAATGATTGACTTTTAGGGCACCATTCTTTCAGCAGTTCTACTGAACAGTAACAACTAGTATTTTAAAATACATAATTTGTTCTTTTCACCCCCAATGGGTAGTTTCACCTCTCCAATGATCATAAACTATCATTTAATGCTTGGTAGAGTATTTAAAGTGGATTAAACTCAAGAGGGAAGCAACTAATGAGAAGTTAAGTGCATTCACTCCAATATTCATTAAGAGCAACTACTTTCAAGTGAAGTGAAGCCTTCAAGCATTCAAAGCATTCAAGAGTCTTTAAGTCCAACCTTTCAAGTATTGATTAAAGCTTCAACAACTTGAAGACAAGCATCTTCAAAGAGCTTCAAAGAGATATTTGCTTTTATTTTAAAGCTTTTTTTTTTCATACTTTCTACTTAAATTCTTTGTTAAGGTTTGTTGGTGAGCCTGTGTGTTAAAACCAACAAAGGTTTTTAGTAAGCCTTGTGAAAATCAAAGAGGTTTTTGGTTAACCTTGTGAAAGCCAAGAAGGTTGTTAATGAACCTAGGTTACAAAACCAGCTAAGTTTTTGATTAGCTTGTAAAACTAAAGGGGTTTTGACTTGCATTTTCGATGAAAACAAGTTGGGTTTTGATTAGTGAGCCTGAAAAACTAATCGACTGTAATCAAGAATGATTATAGTAAATTTTCAAGTGGACCTTGGGGAGTGGAAGTAGGTGTCTTGGTGTGCACTGAACCATAATATATTGTTATGTTTGTGTTGCTTGCTCTCTCTTTATTTACTCTTGTTTACTCTGCTTTTGCTTATCTATTTCCACTGCATACTCTTGAAAAATATACAAGCACTTGCAATTCACTCCCCCCTCTTGGGTTGCTTACTGGGTAACAAGTAGTATCAGAGCCACGTTCTCAGTTTATAGGTCTAACCACCTTGAGTAAAGATCTATGGCGGCCCTACTTGGTTCTAGTGTAGTTGAGGGACATGCCTCAAATAGACCTCCTTACTCTAATGGCACCAATTACATATATTAGAAAACAGGCATGAGAATCTATATGCATTCCATTGATTATAATCTATGGAAAGTTGCAGATAAAGGACCTCATATTTTCTTAGTCATTGTTAATAGCATTTCCATCTTTAAACTTAAAAAGGATTGGGATGAAAATTATATTAAACAATCAAAGATTAATGCAAAAGGAATGAATATTCTATATTGTGCATTGGATCCTGGTGAATTCAATAGGATTTCCACATGCACCTCTACTAAGAAAATATATGACATACTTGAGGTTACTCATGAGGGTACCGATCAAGTAAAAAATACTAAAGCTAATATGCTTGTAAATACTTATAAGATGTTTCGAATAAAACCTAATGAATCCATTACTGATATTATACTATATTTATAAATATTGTAAATGGCATGAGAAGTCTTGGTAAGACTATGATTAATACTGACCTTGTAAATTAAATTCTCAGGTCACTGCCAACATCTTGGGATCCTAAAGTAATAGCAATTTAAGAAGCCAAAGATGCTGAGAAACTTCCATTAGAGCAACTTATAGGTTCACTCATGGCCTATGAGTTGAACTTCAAGCAAAAGATAATGGACATGGACAAAAAAAAAAGACTATAGCTTTCGAATCTACAACACAAGAAGAGTCTTCAAGTAAAGAATTCGAAGGAGAAGAAAATGAGGATGAAGAGGCTCTCATTGTAAGAAAGTTCAAAAAGTTTATGAGAAGAAAGAAATTCCCTTACAAGAAAAAGCCTCATCCTACCAAAGAAAAGGAAAAAGAAAAAGAAATGAAAAAGGAGAAGGAACAACCAATTTGCTTCAAATGCAAGAATCCCAGACATTATAAGTTTGACTATCCTCTCTTAAAGAAGTCTAAGAAAAGATTTAAAAAGAAAGCAATAATGGCAACTTGGAGTGACAGTGAGGACTCCAGTTTTGAGGAAGAATAAACTGAAGTTGCCAATCTATGTTTCATGGTTCAAGAAGATGAGGTACATTCTAACTTTGAACCAGAATTTATATTTGACGAACTTAGAGATGCATTTGATGAGCTCATGCATGAATATAGATAGCTAAAAATTGAAAACAAAATGTTTAAAAAGCATACTAGTTCATCATCTCATGAAAACACCAATCTTGTAAATGAAAATAATGATTTAAAAGCTAAGATTGATGCTTTAGAAAAATAAAAGAATACTTTGTTAATGGAAATTAAAGTTTTAAAAAGATCCAATGTCATTATTTCAAATAATAAACTTTTAAAGAAAAATAAAGACCTGGAGGAAGAAAATCAAAAATTCAAAAATGAACTTGACAAAATTAAATCCTTTGTTGAGAAATTTACATATAGTTCTGAAAAGCTAAATCTTTTATTGAATAATCAAAGAGCAGTTTTCAACAAAGCAGGTTTGGATTTTAAACCTCAAAAGTAGTAGAAATATTTAAGAGTTCTTTATACCTACATCATCTAGCATTACATGTTTTTCTTGTAGAATGTTAGGTCATACAGAATATCACTGTGATCTTAGAAAAATTAACAATTCTAGAAAGATTTGGATTCCAAAAAGAACCACCTTTAGCACTAATCCAAAAGGACCTAAGATGGCTAGCGTACCTAAATTGAAAACTTAATTTATTTTGTAGGTGTGTCTTGCAACCAAAGAAAAAAAAAGATTATGGTATCTTGACAGTGGTTGTTCAAGATACATGATAGGAGATGTGAAGCAATTCACCTCTCTTGAGGCACTGAATAGAGGGAGTGTAACTTTTGGAGATAATAGTAAAGAAAAAATCATTGATATCCATAAAGTGTACATCTCCCCTTCTACATTTATAGATAATATATTATTAGTTGAAGGATTGAAACATAATTTGCTTAGTATTAGTTAGTTTTGTGACAAAGATTTTAAAGTTATTTTTGAATCATCTATTTGCATGGTAGCTAGTCCTGAATGTAGTGGAGTGAAATTCATTGGAAATAGGCATGGTAACATCTATGTTGTTGATCTTGACAATTTACTTTTACATGATGGTGAATGCCTAGTTGCTATAAATTCTACTATTTATGAGACTAGTTAGCTTTGGCATCATAGATTAGGTCATGCAAGCATGCATCTTCTTTCAAAATTATGCAAAAAGGATTTAGTAAGAGATTTACCTAAACTTAGTTTTGAAAAAGATAAATTATGTGAAGCATGCCAATTTGGAAAATAAGCAAAAACTTCTTTCAAACCAATAGGTTTTGTTTCAAGTTCTAGGCCATTAGAGCTACTTCATATGGATCTCTTGGACCAATTAGGACAACAAGCCAAGGAGGCAAGAGATATGGATTAGTTATAGTGGATGATTTCTCTCGATTAACATGGGTTTTATTTTTGGATCATAAAGATGAATCATTTTCAGCTTTCTTAAAGTTTTATTGAAAAGTTTCAAATGAAAAAGGTATTTCAGTTATTTATATTTGTAGTGACCATGGTATTAAATTTGAAAATCAAGATCTCAAAAATTTTTGTAATGAAAAAAAAATTGAGCACAATTTCTCTACACCTAGGATACCTCAACAAAATGGGATGGTAGAAAGAAAGAATAAAATTTTAGAAGAAATGGCACGCACAATGCTTTTAGAAAATGATCTTCTGAGATATTTTTAGGTTGAAATAGTTAATACATCTTGTTATATTTTAAATCATGTTTTAATTTGACCTATTTTAAAGAAAATAACCTATGAACTTTGGAAAGAAAGAAAACCTACTTTGAAGTATTTTTGGATTTTTGGTTGCCATTGCTTTGTTTTAAATAATGGAAAAGATAATTTAGGCAAATTTGATGCCATGTCTGATAAAGGTATCTTCTTAGGATACTCTACATCAAGCAAGACATATAGAGTTTTTAATAAAAGAACACTATTAGTAGAAGAATCAGTGAATGTAGTATTTGAAGAGTCTGCTAACAAATCCTCTAGAAAGGAGGATACTTCTAATGAATGTACAGGTGTTAAAGGATTGAAGAAGCTGACTTTGCATGTTCCCCCTTCCAAAGAAGATGAAGAAGATCAAAACAAGAAGGATGGAGAAGAAGCTACAAGATCCTCATCGAAGCACAATGATCTACCAAAAGAGTGGAGGTATGCTCATAGACTTCCTAAGGAATTGATCTTAGGTGATCCATTGAGAGGGGTAAGAACTATTCATATATTAGAAATAAATGTGATTACATTACTTTTGTTCCTCAAATATAACCTAAATATATTGAAAAAGCTGAAAAAGACCCTAATTGGATAATTGCTATATAAGAAGAATTAAATCAATTTGAAACAAACAAAGTTTTGACACTAATAAAAAGATCATCTAATATTTCAATTATTGGTACAAAATGGGTGTATATGAATAAATTAGATGAAAATGGTGTAGTAACTAGAAAAAAGGCTCGGTTGGTAGCTAAGGATTATAATCAAGAGGAAGGAATTGATTTTGATGAAACCTTTGCTCCAGTAGCTAGACTTGAAATCATTAGATTACTTTTAGCATTTACATGTTTTAAGAATTTCAAACTTTTTCAAATGGATGTTAAAAGTATATTTTTAAATAGTTATATAGTTGAAGAAGTGTTTGTTGAACAACCACCTAGATTTGAAAATCCTGCACATCCTGATTATGTTTTCAAATTGCATAAAGCACTTTATGGTAAACAACAAGAACCCCGTGCATGGTATGAAAGATAGCAAATTTTTGATTGAAAATGAATTCTCTAGAGACCATGTTGATACTACTTTATTTCTGAAAAAGAAAAATGATGATCTATTAGTAGTACAAATTTATGTTGATGATATCATTTATGGTGCTACTAATGAATCACTTTGTCAAGACTTGCCAAGTTTATACAGGGAGAGTTCGAGATGAGTATGATGGGTGAACTAAACTTATTCCTCAGACTTCAAATCAAGCAAACTAAAGAAGGGATCTTCATCAACCAAGTTAAGTATACAAGAGAAATCTTAAAGAAGTTTACGATGGAGACAATCAAGCCAATAGGTACACCTATAAGCCCTTCTTGTAAAATTGATAAAGGTGAATGTGGTAAAAATATTGATGAAAAGTTATATAGGGATATCATTGGATTATTACTGTACTTGACTAATGTAGACCAGATATCATGTTTAGTATTTGTATGTGTGCTAGATATCAGTCTGCTCCTAAAGAATCTCATTTACTGGCTATTACGCACATTCTTAGATACTTATCTGGTACTATTGATATTGGTCTATGGTATTCCAGAGATTCTTTAATTGAATTAATTGGCTATTATGATGCTGACTTTGCTAGATATAAATTAGATAGAAAAAGCACTAGTGAAACTTGTCAATTTCTTGGAGTTAACTTAATCTCATAGTTTAGCAAAAAACAAACTTTGGTTGCACTATCTATAGCTGAGGCTGAATATATTGCAGCTGAAAGTTGTTGTCCTCAAATCTTGTGGATTAAGCAACATTTGAAGATTTTGGAATCAAATTAATTAAGACACCCATAAGATGTGATAATGCAAGTGCTATAATTTTAACTAAAAATCCTATTTAGCACTCTAGAAGTAAATACATCGAAATTAGGCATCATTAGAGATCATATTAAAAATAATAATATTATGCTTGAATTTATGTGCACTGAAATGTAACTGGCTAACATTTTGACCAAACCTCTTCAAGATGATACGTTCTGTATGATTGGAAGAGAATTAGGGATCATTAATCCTTTTGATTGAATTTTTTTTGATCTCCTTATGATTTCTCAAATTACCCTTGAAATTATCTGATTAAATATTCTTCAAAATCATGATTAATCACTCATAATTCCTTAAAATCAATTTCCTAATTTCCTATGTTTTTCCCATTTTTTTGGTTGTTTGGCTGAAGTGTCGACACTTCAAAGTGTCGACACTTGACCCACAAACATGAGTCAATACTTGGTCGGTGGGTTTCCAAGAACAAATAGGGAAACTATTCATTTCTTTTCATTTTTCCCCAAATGCCCTAAGCCAACTCACCCTAAAATAGTATCCCTACACTCCATTTCACTCCAATATAAGTTTTAACTGTCTGATTCTTTGTTTAGAGAAATTTCTTCCCTTATTTCACTATTCCTTACCATTTCCTTACGATTTTCACCGTGAAAAACCCTTGATTTCTCCCAACAGTTGCTTTTTTATCTTGTTTCTCTGGAAATGGGTCCCCAAAAACAAGTTTTGAGGAGACCTCGTCCATCAATTTAGGAGGTGGAGTGATGGATGAAGGCTAGGCATGATGATTCAGCAGCAGTAGAGCCTGAGGTCCAGCCAAATATTCCTGTTAGATTGCTAGTTCTAGTAGCTGATAGGATGGCCTCTAAAGCCATAGTCGGAGGATGGCGAGTTGACTTTGACTTCCTGGACTAGTAGCATTTTCGGATTGGATAGTGGCTGAGGGATGCTAAGTTATCACAATTCTTCACCTTGTTTGAGAGGTTTTACCCTGGCTTAATCAAAGAGTTTTATGGTACTTTAGCCGAAGGTGTTGATGCGTGGATAGCAGTGGATCAAGTTACTAAGGTTCTGCTTACTACCGAGATACTGAGTAGGGAATGGAAGATACCTATGAGAGGATCAGTGGTGGAGTCACTAGTGGATCGCATGAGTGGGCTTTGGTGTATCTTCGAGTCAAATGTCTTCTAGAGGGAGCCAATGTTGTTGCATCCAGACTCTATCCCGAGATGAGGCTACTACATCATATTATCGCCTGGATTCTTCTTCCGAAGACCGAATGTTTTGTTTTTATCACTAAGCGAGAGCTGATGGTTATGGTATCCTTGATTCAGCACACTCTTGTCTGCCTTGCTGTGCTTATGGTTCATCAGATGACAGAGGTAGTGACTAGCAGGAGGCTATGCTTGCCCTATGGTATGGGTTTGACGATCTTATTCAGGGCATATGGAGTCATTTTAGATGGAGAGCCATACAGGCTGTTACTATATACGGATGTCTACAATAAGAGATTGCTCCACAGGATGGGTTTTCATCTTGTCAGAGGTCAGTGGAGATGACAAGTTTCAGGTCAGATCACTGATGAAGATAAGGAGGCCGCAGAGGAGGAGTGAATTTTCACTAATAAGGCGGGACCGTCCGAGACACAGAGAGACATCCCAGAGACACAGTCCGAGCCTGCAACTCAGCCTGAGCTAGTTGCTCTAGCACATACTGACTTGCCTGGTACAAGAGATAGTATGGATGAGAGGGTCACTCACATAGAGACAGAGATTATGATTATTCGATAGCAAGTTGACCAGATCTATATAGAGATGAGGGCAGATCACCAGGGTTTTAGATAGAGTGTTACTGATGAGGTATGGAATTCTAACATGATGTAGGATGACATGGAAGGGATGAACATGAAGGAATACCATATTTAAGGAAATAATTAATTTTGATTTTATGCAGTTATAATTCCCGAAATCTAGCCTAGATTGGGTTAGGGTTACCTGTATCAGTTAGTATCCGACCTGCATGCTAGAACAATAAAAGAGAAAAAAAAACTAGGATCCTAGGACTAAGAAATCCTATTAGGTACATGTTTGCCTTCAAAAAATTAGACAAGGAGAGTTGGGATGGGTTAGTTTACCTAGCAATGACGTTCTTGAAGCTGTAGAAGGGTTCGCTCGGCTCGGATTGGCACCTAGTTGAAGGAGTCACTTTCTCGTGGATCCACTGGCTTTTTATCTAGTCAATATGGGGTAAAAGAAGACCTCATCCAGAGGGTGTGGCACTAGAGAAATCCTGTAAACATCAAAGGTGAAAGATTGTGCCCTGAAAGCCAATTGAAATATTGTAATTTTGATCCCAAAATCAATGAATTGATATTTTATAAAGGCATTATTTTCATCATTTGCTGTGTCTTTTTGATTTTATGATGAACCCCATAGATTAGGGCTATGGTTCTAGGGTTATGATGAGATCATACCAGTGAGACCTAAAGCCTTAAAACCCTAATCTAAAATATTCCTGGTCGATGGGACATTGAGTTGGGGATCAATGTTTCCGGCAAGACCAGCACATCCTATATATGTTTTGTAATAAGGGTGACTGATCTCACAGTCACTTGTGTTTGACACTAATACTAGGATGTGAGTGTTCATTGGAGAATGAGTTCACTGAATTGATCCAGATTGAGAATATCTAATGGAACCTTATCTGTTTGTCAATAGATAATTCTCATAGTGGGAGTAGTGCATGTGGTCCTTTGACCTGAGACTACCATAGTACCTTATATACATGAATCCATACTTTGGTTCGCAGTCAATCATGACACTGAGTCATGCACGAGGTGATACTGGTTATGGTGGATTGTATATGAAGGTTGTGAGTAGGTCAACAAGGAATTGATCAGCCCTAGTAAGAGGGAATAGCATCCAGCTAATTTCAAATGATGGATTCAGGAAACCTTTGATCAAAGTATGAACATTAGAGTTATTTTCTAATGGTTCATTAATGAATCATCATTATAAAGATTGAGCTAGGGATGAATATGAAAATTGGATTTGACAAATATCCATATTCCTAATCATATTCGGGATGCAAGTTGATCAAAGGACTGAATTGCCCGGTAACTCACCACTGAAGGGTATTTTGGTAATTCCACCAAAATTCCACATCTTCCGGGTAGACATGATACGTTGCTAGACATCAATCTTGTCTTGTAGGTATATGATTGAGTCATGGTAATTCAAATCAGTCAATTTGAATTAGATTCTAATTGATCGAGTCGAGCTAGTTTGAGTTGACCTAAATCGGCTTAGTTGAGATCTAACCGAATTAAGTCAAATAGCACTCGGACCTACTGCTGGCTAGGTGTGGAACCCAATGGGTCACACACAAAAGAAAATTGATGAAGGATTTAATTTGGAATTAAATCATGTTTGCAGGATAAACACACTAGCATGTGTTGCAGACCAAATTTCTATTCGAATCAGATTCGAATTTGGTTCCGAATTGGGCTTAATTGGGTTCTAATTGAACCAGATTAAGGTCCAATTTAATTTTTAGGACATTGGGCTAACCCATGGCTGAACCCAAGTGAATTTAATTCACTGAGACCCTCTCTCCAAGCCGCCCCCTCCCTTCTCTCACCCGCGCGCGCCAAGAAAGAAAGTCCACGTGCGTGGACTTCTCTTAAAACGCGTGAGAAGAAAAAAACGTCAGAGAAATTCTGAAGAGGAGCATTTCAGATCCTTGTCTGGCACCCTTGGATCTGGATCTGATGGCCAAAAAAATTTAAGAAAAAGATCCGTCGCTTTTCGGTCGCAAATCCGTCTCCAAAAGTCGCGATCCTTCCTAAAGTTTTTCCGAGAGTTCTCCTCGTCGGAAAAACGAAAATCAAATCAGAGAATCATGATTTTTGGTTGAGGGGACGCGTGAGGAATGAGAGATCGTGATCCCTGGGGTTTCAGAGGGTTGCGTTGTTTCGAGATGACACCCCTCTGAGATCTATAAATAGGGTTGGGGTTCTCGGGGGTTTTCACGCAACATAGTTCAGAGATCCAATTCCCTCACTTCCTCTCCAGAATACTCCTTCCTCTTGTTCTTGTTGGGTATTGTTTCCCTTACAGAGGTATTCTCTGTCGAAACTCTGACCCTAAACAAGAATAAGAAGAAGGTCTTGAACGGTAAAGGAAAGAACAGGGAAAGGATCTTTTCTTCTTTTCTTTCTTGAATTAAGACTTTGACTGTCTTAATTTTTTCTTCCAATTCAATTCAAGAAAAGGGATTCAAGAAAGGGAATTCTTGAAGAAAATTCAAGAAGAAGAAAGAAGGAAGAAAAGGAAATTTTCAAGAAAGAAAATTTCAGCCTAAAGGTCCAAGAATTGAATTCTTGAAAAAGAATTCAAGAAGAGGAACCAAGAAATAGAAATTTTGTCTTCATTGTTTTTCTGTGTGGATCACCATTGGAGGGTGAACATTTGGGCGCCTGGTGGAGATTCAGAGTTTGGATTTTGCGATACAGGTTAGTATCTTGATTTGAGATTAAATCTTATATAAACATCTTATATGTTTTAATTCTTTTAAGGAGATTTTGGGTTGAAGGTTTGGTGAAGATTTCATTAAGATAAAAAATTTTGAAATCTATGATTCCGCCTTGCCACTGAACCTTACAGTGGTATCAGAGCCTCTTTATAGAGATTAAAATATATATTCTAAATTTTAGATGCATTTTTATAAAAGTAAGATGAGATGTAATATATGTTTGTTATAATGTCACCAATTAGGGTTTTCACTCAAACCCTAATTGTTGTAGAGATATGCATAGAGATCTAGTCATCATACTGAAATAAGGTTGCCCTGGCATAATGGTGGATCCATTATGTGGTAAATGGTTGTCCTAGTATGATGACACACTAATCACATTTTTGTGTTAATTATGCATATATGTTTGAAGTATGCCACTAATTAAGGTTTTCACTTAAACCTTAATTTGCATAGAGATATGTTTAGCCTTCTAGTCATCATACTGAAATAAGGTTGCCCTGGCATAATGGTGGATCCATTATGTGGTAAATGGTTGTCCTAGTATGATGGCACACTATGGCACATATTTGCTAGAATGTGCTTTGTTTTAATAAACCCCTCTTTAACAACATATTAAGTTGTAGTGTCATATACCAAAAGCAAAAATAATCAATATGATTAGTTTATCATTCGGTGTCTAGGAAAAGTGGTTCATGATCGGTAAAGAGGACGTGGTTTTTAATTGGTTCCATTGACTGACCTGGCCAATTCTTATTGGTGTCTAAGGAAAGCAACGGGGGGACTCCCACCACTCTTCCACTTACCTGGCCGGTACGATTAACTTAATTATTGATTAATATGCTCAGTGTAATATTCACTACATATGGTTTTCCTTCATGCCAAGTCATTATTATGTTATGATCCATATTAGGTTTGTTGTGTACACACAAGGCCTTTTCTTTATGGTGACTAACATAATTTTTTCTTGGTACATTTGATGCTTATGGAATGATTTAATATAATACTTTGTTGTGTACACACAAGGGTATTATGATTAATATCATGACTATATAGCAATGAAGGGTCTGACTTAACTAAAATATTATAGTTTGTTGTGTACACACAAGACTATTAATATTTTAGAGGCCAAGATAAGTTGAGAATTGTATGAATTACAATTGGAAAGAGTTTTTCCTACCTTTGAACTTATATAAGATTTGTTGTGTACACACAAGGTCTGTTATAAGGAATTAGGATCTCAACCCCACTAAGAGAACCAATTAGGGTTTTCTCGATCATCACATTGAGGGTTATGATGCTTGATAAAATAGTGGGAGACATAATTAAGTTAAAGTCCTAATTTAATTATGTTTTGTCAACATTGATTGTCTGCTTATGTAATGTTGTTTGTTAATGTAGATTAAATGGCCTCTTCACTCTCACTCCGTAGCATTCTTGATGCAAATAAATTGACTGGACCAAACTATGTTGATTGGTTGAGAAACCTGAAGATAGTACTCAGCCAAGAAAGAATTTCTTATATTCTTGATACCCCAACCTTGGAACCATTAGGGGAAGATGCCTCGCAAGAGGATAAGACCACATATAACACGTGGCAAAATGACTCACTTACTGTCAAGTGTATAATGCTTGCCTCTATGACCAATGAGTTACAGAGGCAACATGATAGCATGGACACAAACTCCATATTGCTCAATTTAAAAGAACTTTATGGAGAACATAGTCGAACTGCAAGATATGAAATATCTAAGCAGTTATTCCATGCAAGGATGACAGAAGGTACATCCGTACAAGACCATGTATTAAAGGTTATTGACCTAATCACCCGATTGGGTCAATTGGGTTTTGTTATGGATGGGGAGTTGAATCAGGATTTAATCCTGCAGTCACTCCCAGAGTCATTTTCACAGTTTGTTCTTAATTATTATATGAACAAACTTAACACTTCCTTGCCTGAGCTGTTGAATATGTTAAAAACAGCAAAGAGCCATTTAAAGAAAAATAAGGCTCCACTTCTTCTTGTGGATGGTGTAAACAAGAAGAAAATAGGCAAAAAGGGTTCCAAGAGGAGGTTAAACCCAAAAGGGGGCATCAAGAAAAAGAAAGGAAAGAAGGCCTCCGGACAAATGACCTGCTTTCATTGTGGCAAGCCGGGTCACTGGAAAAGAAACTGCAAGGTTTACCTTGCAAGTCTGAAGCCCGGTGCTAGTAATGCACCAACAGGTATGTATGAGATACATGCAATTTTGTCATTAGACACTTCTAATTCAAACTCTTGGGTATTGGATACTGCTTGTGGTCATCATATCTGCAAATCATTGCAGGGACTACAGAACATTAGAGTTTTGAAGGAAGGCGACTTCGAGCTCTACGGTGCTGGAGGAGATTCCATCCAAGCAGAAGTTGTAGGGACTTATATGTTGAAGCTGCCTTCTGGGAAGATTTTAGAGTTAAAGAATTGTTATTTTATGCCTAGAATCATTAGAAACATCATATCTGTACCCTTGTTACTTAAACAAGGATATATTATGAATGTAATGAGCAGTGGCTGCTCAATCAGTTTTTCTAATGAAATAATATTTAATGGCATATTTTGCAATGGTCTCTTAACTTTATCTTCTGATGACAATATACTACATGTTAGTAATAAACGAAAAAGAGATGAAGTAAACAATACTTTACTTTGGCACTGTCGTCTTGGACATATTAGTGAGCAGAGGATTAACAAGTTATACAAGGAAAAATTCCTTAATCCTTATGACTATGAATCATTAGGAACTTGTGAATCATGTCTCACGGGTAAAATGACCAAGACTCCATTTAGTGGACATAATGAAAGGACAACAGAGTTATTAGGACTCATACACACTGATGTATGTGGACCTATGACAACTCAGGCCAAGGGTGGATACTCATATTTCATCACATTCACTGATGACTTTTCAAGGTACGGATTTGTGTATCTAATGAAACATAAGTCCGAAGCTTTTGAAAAATTTTTAGAGTATCAAAGTATGGTAGAGAAACAAACGGGGAAAAGTATTAAGATCCTTCGATCAGATAGAGGAGGTGAATACTTATCCACCGAGTTTCTTGATCACCTTAAACAAAAGGGAATCATCTCTGAATGGACTCCTCCTTACACACCACAATTAAATGGTGTTGCTGAAAGGAGAAATCGTACTTTATTAGATATGGTACGGTCCATGATGTGCTTCACAGACTTACCTGTTTCTTTCTGGGGATATGCCTTGGAAACAGCGGCTAATATTTTGAATAGAGTACCATCCAAATCTGTATCTGGCATTCCATATGAGTTATGGAGGGGAAGGAAACCCAATCTTAAGCACCTTAAGATATGGGGATGTCCAGCTTATGTCAAAAGAAATTTTGGACAAAAGCTTGATGCTAGAGCAGAAAAATGTCTATTTGTTGGATATCCCAAAAATAGTATAGGATATCTATTCTACCACCCTACTGAACAAAAGATTTTAGTCAGTAGGCATGCCATTTTTATGGAAAAGGAATTCATCCTACAAAAGGGCAGTGGGAGAAATATTGAACTTGAAGAAGTTCAACAAATAGATACATCTCAACAAAATCATAACATAGTTAGTATAGAACCTGAACACACCACTCCTATCCGTAAGTCTGATAGAGTGCGACATGCACCTGAAAGGTATGGGTTCATTATTGAAAATAATGAAGCCCGAATCATTGATAATGATGAGCCTCTAACATATACGGATGCTGTCATAAGTAGTGACTCAGACAAATGGCTGGAAGCCATGAGATCCGAAATGGACTCCATGTATGTCAACCAAGTCTAGACTTTGGTTGATGCACCAGAGAGTGTTAACCCTATTGGATGCAAATGGGTCTATAAGAAAAAGATTGGGACAGATGGCCAAGTTGAAACTTATAAAGCCAGATTAGTGGCTAAGGGTTTCAGACAAAAACAGGGAATAGATTATGATGAAACATTTTCTCCTGTTGCCATGCTCAAATCTATTCGGATCATGCTTGCTATAGCAGCATATCATGATTATGAAATCTGGCAGATGGATGTGAAGACTGCATTCCTCAATGGTTTCCTTGAGGAAGAGGTTTATATGTCACAGCCAGAAGGTTTTGTCTTGGAGACTAAACCTAATCAGGTATGTAGGCTAAAGAAATCTATTTATGGATTAAAGCAAGCATCTAGGAGTTGGAACATCCGATTTGATAAGACAGTCAAAGAATTTGACTTTATCAAAAATGAGGATGAACCTTGTGTGTACAAGAAGACTAGTGGGAGTGCCATAGTTTTCTTGGTTCTGTATGTAGATGACATACTCCTCATTGGGAATGATATCCCAATGTTACAATCAGTCAAGGTATGGTTATCTAAACAGTTTTCCATTAAAGACTTGGGAGAAGCATCTTATATACTAGGCATCAAGATCTATAGAGATAGATCTAGGAGGATGCTAGGTTTATCCCAGTCTAGGTACATTGACCAAGTGCTAAAAAGATTTAGCATGGAGGAAAGTAAAAGAGGTTACTTACCTATTGGTCATGGCATACATCTTTCTAAGAAGATGTCTCCTAAGACACCTGAAGAAAGAAATAGAATGAATTCGGTACCTTATGCTTCGGCAGTAGGGTCTATTATGTATGCTATGTTATGTACTAGGCCTGATGTGGCATATGCCTTAGGTATAGCCAGCAGGTTTCAGGCTGATCCAGGAGAGGATCATTGGAAGGCTGTGAAAAATATTCTTAAGTACTTAAGAAGAACTAAGGATATTTTTCTAATATACGGAGGATCTGATCTTAAACTAGAAGCTTATTCAGATTCTAGTTTTCAATCAGATCCAGATGACAGCAAATCTATATCTGGGTATGTTTTTACCCTTAATGGAGGAGCTGTAAGTTGGAAAAGTTCTAAACAGCAAACTGTAGCTGACTCAACAACTGAGGCAGAGTACATTGCTGTTAGTGAAGCTGCCAAGGAAGCTGTCTGGATGAAGAAGTTCATATCAGAGTTGGGCGTAGTTCCTGAGATTGAAGGTCCAGTATCACTTTACTGTGATAATACGGGGGCTGTTGCTCAAGCAAAGGAACCAAGAGCTCATCACAAATCAAAGCACATTCTGAGACGCTTCCATCTCGTTCGAGAGATTGTCGAAAGACAAGAAGTCTGCATTAAAAGGGTAGAAACGAAGAACAACATAGCAGACCCGTTCACTAAGGCTCTATCACAGCGAGAGTTTGATCGCCACCTTGATTGTATGGGGTTAAGATTTAAAGGCGATTGGCTTTAGTGCAAGTGGGAGATTGAAAGATTGTGCCCTGAAAGCCAATTGAAATATTGTAATTTTGATCCCAAAATCAATGAATTGACATTTTATAAAGGCATTATTTTCATCATTTGCTGTGTCTTTTTGATTTTATGATGAACCCCATAGATTAGGGCTATGGTTCTAGGGTTATGATGAGATCATACCAGTGAGACCTAAAGCCTTAAAACCCTAATCTAAAATATTCCTGGTCGATGGGACATTGAGTTGGGGATCAATGTTTCCGGCAAGACCAGCACATCCTATATATGTTTTGTAATAAGGGTGACTGATCTCACAGTCACTTGTGTTTGACACTAATACTAGGATGTGAGTGTTCATTGGAGAATGAGTTCACTGAATTGATCCAGATTGAGAATATCTAATGGAACCTTATCTGTTTGTCAATAGATAATTCTCATAGTGGGAGTAGTGCATGTGGTCCTTTGACCTGAGACTACCATAGTACCTTATATACATGAATCCATACTTTGGTTCGCAGTCAATCATGACACTGAGTCATGCACGAGGTGATACTGGTTATGGTGGATTGTATATGAAGGTTGTGAGTAGGTCAACAATGAATTGATCAGCCCTAGTAAGAGGGAATAGCATCCAGCTAATTTCAAATGCTGGATTCAGGAAACCTTTGATCAAAGTATGAACATTAGAGTTATTTTCTAATGGTTCATTAATGAATCATCATTATAAAGATTGAGCTAGGGATGAATATGAAAATTGGATTTGACAAATATCCATATTCCTAATCATATTCGGGATGCAAGTTGATCAAAGGACTGAATTGCCCGGTAACTCACCACTGAAGGGTATTTTGGTAATTCCACCAAAATTCCACATCTTCCGGGTAGACATGATACGTTGCTAGACGTCAATCTTGTCTTGTAGGTATATGATTGAGTCATGGTAATTCAAATCAGTCAATTTGAATTAGATTCTAATTGACCGAGTCGAGCTAGTTTGAGTTGACCTAAATCGGCTTAGTTGAGATCTAACCGAATTAAGTCAAATAGCACTCGGACCTACTGCTGGCTAGGTGTGGAACCCAATGGGTCACACACAAAAGAAAATTGATGAAGGATTTAATTTGGAATTAAATCATGTTTGCAGGATAAACACACTAGCATGTGTTGCAGACCAAATTTCTATTCGAATCAGATTCGAATTTGGTTCCGAATTGGGCTTAATTGGGTTCTAATTGAACCAGATTAAGGTCCAATTTAATTTTTAAGACATTGGGCTAACCCATGGCTGAACCCAAGTGAATTTAATTCACTGAGACCCTCTCTCCAAGCCGCCCCCTCCCTTCTCTCACCCGCGCGCGCCAAGAAAGAAAGTCCACGCGCGTGGACTTCTCTTAAAACGCGTGAGAAGAAAAAACGTCGGAGAAATTCTGAAGAGGAGCATTTCAGATCCTTGTCTGGCGCCCTTGGATCTGGATCTGATGGCCAGAAAAATTTAAGAAAAAGATCCATCGCTTTTCGGTCGCAAATCCGTCTCCAAAAGTCGCGATCCTTCCTAAAGTTTTTCCGAGAGTTCTCCTCGTCGGAAAAACGAAAATCAAATCGGAGAATAGTGATTTTTGGTTGAGGGGACGCGTGAGGAATGAGGGATCGTGATCCCTGGGGTTTCAGAGGGTTGCATTGTTTCGAGATGACACCCCTCTGAGATTTATAAATAGGGTTGGGGTTCTCGGGGGTTTTCATGCAACATAGTTCAGAGATCCAATTCCCTCACTTCCTCTCCAGAATACTCCTTCCTCTTGTTCTTGTTGGGTATTGTTTCCCTTACAGAGGTATCCTCTGTCGAAACTCTGACCCTAAACAAGAATAAGAAGAAGGTCTTGAACGGTAAAGGAAAGAACAGGGAAAGGATCTTTTCTTCTTTTCTTTCTTGAATTAAGACTTTGACTGTCTTAATTTTTTCTTCCAATTCAATTCAAGAAAAGGGATTCAAGAAAGGGAATTCTTGAAGAAAATTCAAGAAGAGGAAAGAAGGAAGAAAAGGAAATTTTCAAGAAAGAAAATTTCAGCCTAAAGGTCCAAGAATTGAATTCTTGAAAAAGAATTCAAGAAGAGGAACCAAGAAATAGAAATTTTGTCTTCATTGTTTTTCTGTGTGGATCACCATTGGAGGGTGAACATTTGGGCGCCTGGTGGAGATTCAGAGTTTGGATTTTGCGATACAGGTTAGTATCTTGATTTGAGATTAAATCTTATATAAACATCTTATATGTTTTAATTCTTTTAAGGAGATTTTGGGTTGAAGGTTTGGTGAAGATTTCATTAAGATAAAAAATTTTGAAATCTATGATTCCGCCTTGCCACTGAACCTTACAGTGGTATCAGAGCCTCTTTATAGAGATTAAAATATATATTCTAAATTTTAGATGCATTTTTATAAAAGTAAGATGAGATGTAATATATGTTTGTTATAATGTCACCAATTAGGGTTTTCACTCAAACCCTAATTGTTGTAGAGATATGCATAGAGATCTAGTCATCATACTGAAATAAGGTTGCCCTGGCATAATGGTGGATCCATTATGTGGTAAATGGTTGTCCTAGTATGATGACACACTAATCACATTTTTGTGTTAATTATGCATATATGTTTGAAGTATGCCACTAATTAAGGTTTTCACTTAAACCTTAATTTGCATAGAGATATGTTTAGCCTTCTAGTCATCATACTGAAATAAGGTTGCCCTGGCATAATGGTGGATCCATTATGTGGTAAATGGTTGTCCTAGTATGATGGCACACTATGGCACATATTTGCTAGAATGTGCTTTGTTTTAATAAACCCCTCTTTAACAACATATTAAGTTGTAGTGTCATATACCAAAAGCAAAAATAATCAATATGATTAGTTTATCATTCGGTGTCTAGGAAAAGTGGTTCATGATCGGTAAAGAGGACGTGGTTTTTAATTGGTTCCATTGACTGACCTGGCCAATTCTTATTGGTGTCTAAGGAAAGCAACGGGGGGACTCCCACCACTCTTCCACTTACCTGGCCGGTACGATTAACTTAATTATTGATTAATATGCTCAGTGTAATATTCACTACATATGGTTTTCCTTCATGCCAAGTCATTATTATGTTATGATCCATATTAGGTTTGTTGTGTACACACAAGGCCTTTTCTTTATGGTGACTAACATAATTTTTTCTTGGTACATTTGATGCTTATGGAATGATTTAATATAATACTTTGTTGTGTACACACAAGGGTATTATGATTAATATCATGACTATATAGCAATGAAGGGTCTGACTTAACTAAAATATTATAGTTTGTTGTGTACACACAAGACTATTAATATTTTAGAGGCCAAGATAAGTTGAGAATTGTATGAATTACAATTGGAAAGAGTTTTTCCTACCTTTGAACTTATATAAGATTTGTTGTGTACACACAAGGTCTGTTATAAGGAATTAGGATCTCAACCCCACTAAGAGAACCAATTAGGGTTTTCTCGATCATCACATTGAGGGTTATGATGCTTGATAAAATAGTGGGAGACATAATTAAGTTAAAGTCCTAATTTAATTATGTTTTGTCAACATTGATTGTCTGCTTATGTAATGTTGTTTGTTAATGTAGATTAAATGGCCTCTTCACTCTCACTCCGTAGCATTCTTGATGCAAATAAATTGACTGGACCAAACTATGTTGATTGGTTGAGAAACCTGAAGATAGTACTCAGCCAAGAAAGAATTTCTTATATTCTTGATACCCCAACCTTGGAACCATTAGGGGAAGATGCCTCGCAAGAGGATAAGACCACATATAACACGTGGCAAAATGACTCACTTACTGTCAAGTGTATAATGCTTGCCTCTATGACCAATGAGTTACAGAGGCAACATGATAGCATGGACACAAACTCCATATTGCTCAATTTAAAAGAACTTTATGGAGAACATAGTCGAACTGCAAGATATGAAATATCTAAGCAGTTATTCCATGCAAGGATGACAGAAGGTACATCCGTACAAGACCATGTATTAAAGGTTATTGACCTAATCACCCGATTGGGTCAATTGGGTTTTGTTATGGATGGGGAGTTGAATCAGGATTTAATCCTGCAGTCACTCCCAGAGTCATTTTCACAGTTTGTTCTTAATTATTATATGAACAAACTTAACACTTCCTTGCCTGAGCTGTTGAATATGTTAAAAACAGCAAAGAGCCATTTAAAGAAAAATAAGGCTCCACTTCTTCTTGTGGATGGTGTAAACAAGAAGAAAATAGGCAAAAAGGGTTCCAAGAGGAGGTTAAACCCAAAAGGGGGCATCAAGAAAAAGAAAGGAAAGAAGGCCTCCGGACAAATGACCTGCTTTCATTGTGGCAAGCCGGGTCACTGGAAAAGAAACTGCAAGGTTTACCTTGCAAGTCTGAAGCCCGGTGCTAGTAATGCACCAACAGGTATGTATGAGATACATGCAATTTTGTCATTAGACACTTCTAATTCAAACTCTTGGGTATTGGATACTGCTTGTGGTCATCATATCTGCAAATCATTGCAGGGACTACAGAACATTAGAGTTTTGAAGGAAGGCGACTTCGAGCTCTACGGTGCTGGAGGAGATTCCATCCAAGCAGAAGTTGTAGGGACTTATATGTTGAAGCTGCCTTCTGGGAAGATTTTAGAGTTAAAGAATTGTTATTTTATGCCTAGAATCATTAGAAACATCATATCTGTACCCTTGTTACTTAAACAAGGATATATTATGAATGTAATGAGCAGTGGCTGCTCAATCAGTTTTTCTAATGAAATAATATTTAATGGCATATTTTGCAATGGTCTCTTAACTTTATCTTCTGATGACAATATACTACATGTTAGTAATAAACGAAAAAGAGATGAAGTAAACAATACTTTACTTTGGCACTGTCGTCTTGGACATATTAGTGAGCAGAGGATTAACAAGTTATACAAGGAAAAATTCCTTAATCCTTATGACTATGAATCATTAGGAACTTGTGAATCATGTCTCACGGGTAAAATGACCAAGACTCCATTTAGTGGACATAATGAAAGGACAACAGAGTTATTAGGACTCATACACACTGATGTATGTGGACCTATGACAACTCAGGCCAAGGGTGGATACTCATATTTCATCACATTCACTGATGACTTTTCAAGGTACGGATTTGTGTATCTAATGAAACATAAGTCCGAAGCTTTTGAAAAATTTTTAGAGTATCAAAGTATGGTAGAGAAACAAACGGGGAAAAGTATTAAGATCCTTCGATCAGATAGAGGAGGTGAATACTTATCCACCGAGTTTCTTGATCACCTTAAACAAAAGGGAATCATCTCTGAATGGACTCCTCCTTACACACCACAATTAAATGGTGTTGCTGAAAGGAGAAATCGTACTTTATTAGATATGGTACGGTCCATGATGTGCTTCACAGACTTACCTGTTTCTTTCTGGGGATATGCCTTGGAAACAGCGGCTAATATTTTGAATAGAGTACCATCCAAATCTGTATCTGGCATTCCATATGAGTTATGGAGGGGAAGGAAACCCAATCTTAAGCACCTTAAGATATGGGGATGTCCAGCTTATGTCAAAAGAAATTTTGGACAAAAGCTTGATGCTAGAGCAGAAAAATGTCTATTTGTTGGATATCCCAAAAATAGTATAGGATATCTATTCTACCACCCTACTGAACAAAAGATTTTAGTCAGTAGGCATGCCATTTTTATGGAAAAGGAATTCATCCTACAAAAGGGCAGTGGGAGAAATATTGAACTTGAAGAAGTTCAACAAATAGATACATCTCAACAAAATCATAACATAGTTAGTATAGAACCTGAACACACCACTCCTATCCGTAAGTCTGATAGAGTGCGACATGCACCTGAAAGGTATGGGTTCATTATTGAAAATAATGAAGCCCGAATCATTGATAATGATGAGCCTCTAACATATACGGATGCTGTCATAAGTAGTGACTCAGACAAATGGCTGGAAGCCATGAGATCCGAAATGGACTCCATGTATGTCAACCAAGTCTAGACTTTGGTTGATGCACCAGAGAGTGTTAACCCTATTGGATGCAAATGGGTCTATAAGAAAAAGATTGGGACAGATGGCCAAGTTGAAACTTATAAAGCCAGATTAGTGGCTAAGGGTTTCAGACAAAAACAGGGAATAGATTATGATGAAACATTTTCTCCTGTTGCCATGCTCAAATCTATTCGGATCATGCTTGCTATAGCAGCATATCATGATTATGAAATCTGGCAGATGGATGTGAAGACTGCATTCCTCAATGGTTTCCTTGAGGAAGAGGTTTATATGTCACAGCCAGAAGGTTTTGTCTTGGAGACTAAACCTAATCAGGTATGTAGGCTAAAGAAATCTATTTATGGATTAAAGCAAGCATCTAGGAGTTGGAACATCCGATTTGATAAGACAGTCAAAGAATTTGACTTTATCAAAAATGAGGATGAACCTTGTGTGTACAAGAAGACTAGTGGGAGTGCCATAGTTTTCTTGGTTCTGTATGTAGATGACATACTCCTCATTGGGAATGATATCCCAATGTTACAATCAGTCAAGGTATGGTTATCTAAACAGTTTTCCATTAAAGACTTGGGAGAAGCATCTTATATACTAGGCATCAAGATCTATAGAGATAGATCTAGGAGGATGCTAGGTTTATCCCAGTCTAGGTACATTGACCAAGTGCTAAAAAGATTTAGCATGGAGGAAAGTAAAAGAGGTTACTTACCTATTGGTCATGGCATACATCTTTCTAAGAAGATGTCTCCTAAGACACCTGAAGAAAGAAATAGAATGAATTCGGTACCTTATGCTTCGGCAGTAGGGTCTATTATGTATGCTATGTTATGTACTAGGCCTGATGTGGCATATGCCTTAGGTATAGCCAGCAGGTTTCAGGCTGATCCAGGAGAGGATCATTGGAAGGCTGTGAAAAATATTCTTAAGTACTTAAGAAGAACTAAGGATATTTTTCTAATATACGGAGGATCTGATCTTAAACTAGAAGCTTATTCAGATTCTAGTTTTCAATCAGATCCAGATGACAGCAAATCTATATCTGGGTATGTTTTTACCCTTAATGGAGGAGCTGTAAGTTGGAAAAGTTCTAAACAGCAAACTGTAGCTGACTCAACAACTGAGGCAGAGTACATTGCTGTTAGTGAAGCTGCCAAGGAAGCTGTCTGGATGAAGAAGTTCATATCAGAGTTGGGCGTAGTTCCTGAGATTGAAGGTCCAGTATCACTTTACTGTGATAATACGGGGGCTGTTGCTCAAGCAAAGGAACCAAGAGCTCATCACAAATCAAAGCACATTCTGAGACGCTTCCATCTCGTTCGAGAGATTGTCGAAAGACAAGAAGTCTGCATTAAAAGGGTAGAAACGAAGAACAACATAGCAGACCCGTTCACTAAGGCTCTATCACAGCGAGAGTTTGATCGCCACCTTGATTGTATGGGGTTAAGATTTAAAGGCGATTGGCTTTAGTGCAAGTGGGAGATTGAAAGATTGTGCCCTGAAAGCCAATTGAAATATTGTAATTTTGATCCCAAAATCAATGAATTGACATTTTATAAAGGCATTATTTTCATCATTTGCTGTGTCTTTTTGATTTTATGATGAACCCCATAGATTAGGGCTATGGTTCTAGGGTTATGATGAGATCATACCAGTGAGACCTAAAGCCTTAAAACCCTAATCTAAAATATTCCTGGTCGATGGGACATTGAGTTGGGGATCAATGTTTCCGGCAAGACCAGCACATCCTATATATGTTTTGTAATAAGGGTGACTGATCTCACAGTCACTTGTGTTTGACACTAATACTAGGATGTGAGTGTTCATTGGAGAATGAGTTCACTGAATTGATCCAGATTGAGAATATCTAATGGAACCTTATCTGTTTGTCAATAGATAATTCTCATAGTGGGAGTAGTGCATGTGGTCCTTTGACCTGAGACTACCATAGTACCTTATATACATGAATCCATACTTTGGTTCGCAGTCAATCATGACACTGAGTCATGCACGAGGTGATACTGGTTATGGTGGATTGTATATGAAGGTTGTGAGTAGGTCAACAATGAATTGATCAGCCCTAGTAAGAGGGAATAGCATCCAGCTAATTTCAAATGCTGGATTCAGGAAACCTTTGATCAAAGTATGAACATTAGAGTTATTTTCTAATGGTTCATTAATGAATCATCATTATAAAGATTGAGCTAGGGATGAATATGAAAATTGGATTTGACAAATATCCATATTCCTAATCATATTCGGGATGCAAGTTGATCAAAGGACTGAATTGCCCGGTAACTCACCACTGAAGGGTATTTTGGTAATTCCACCAAAATTCCACATCTTCCGGGTAGACATGATACGTTGCTAGACGTCAATCTTGTCTTGTAGGTATATGATTGAGTCATGGTAATTCAAATCAGTCAATTTGAATTAGATTCTAATTGACCGAGTCGAGCTAGTTTGAGTTGACCTAAATCGGCTTAGTTGAGATCTAACCGAATTAAGTCAAATAGCACTCGGACCTACTGCTGGCTAGGTGTGGAACCCAATGGGTCACACACAAAAGAAAATTGATGAAGGATTTAATTTGGAATTAAATCATGTTTGCAGGATAAACACACTAGCATGTGTTGCAGACCAAATTTCTATTCGAATCAGATTCGAATTTGGTTCCGAATTGGGCTTAATTGGGTTCTAATTGAACCAGATTAAGGTCCAATTTAATTTTTAAGACATTGGGCTAACCCATGGCTGAACCCAAGTGAATTTAATTCACTGAGACCCTCTCTCCAAGCCGCCCCCTCCCTTCTCTCACCCGCGCGCGCCAAGAAAGAAAGTCCACGCGCGTGGACTTCTCTTAAAACGCGTGAGAAGAAAAAACGTCGGAGAAATTCTGAAGAGGAGCATTTCAGATCCTTGTCTGGCGCCCTTGGATCTGGATCTGATGGCCAGAAAAATTTAAGAAAAAGATCCATCGCTTTTCGGTCGCAAATCCGTCTCCAAAAGTCGCGATCCTTCCTAAAGTTTTTCCGAGAGTTCTCCTCGTCGGAAAAACGAAAATCAAATCGGAGAATAGTGATTTTTGGTTGAGGGGACGCGTGAGGAATGAGGGATCGTGATCCCTGGGGTTTCAGAGGGTTGCATTGTTTCGAGATGACACCCCTCTGAGATTTATAAATAGGGTTGGGGTTCTCGGGGGTTTTCATGCAACATAGTTCAGAGATCCAATTCCCTCACTTCCTCTCCAGAATACTCCTTCCTCTTGTTCTTGTTGGGTATTGTTTCCCTTACAGAGGTATCCTCTGTCGAAACTCTGACCCTAAACAAGAATAAGAAGAAGGTCTTGAACGGTAAAGGAAAGAACAGGGAAAGGATCTTTTCTTCTTTTCTTTCTTGAATTAAGACTTTGACTGTCTTAATTTTTTCTTCCAATTCAATTCAAGAAAAGGGATTCAAGAAAGGGAATTCTTGAAGAAAATTCAAGAAGAGGAAAGAAGGAAGAAAAGGAAATTTTCAAGAAAGAAAATTTCAGCCTAAAGGTCCAAGAATTGAATTCTTGAAAAAGAATTCAAGAAGAGGAACCAAGAAATAGAAATTTTGTCTTCATTGTTTTTCTGTGTGGATCACCATTGGAGGGTGAACATTTGGGCGCCTGGTGGAGATTCAGAGTTTGGATTTTGCGATACAGGTTAGTATCTTGATTTGAGATTAAATCTTATATAAACATCTTATATGTTTTAATTCTTTTAAGGAGATTTTGGGTTGAAGGTTTGGTGAAGATTTCATTAAGATAAAAAATTTTGAAATCTATGATTCCGCCTTGCCACCGAACCTTACAAAAGGTAAGTATGATAGAAGATGAGAAAAATATAGAATAGGAGATTAAAGAAGTAGAGAAGGCTGGAGGGTGGCAGGAGGTGCTGGTGGCCTGGCTTGTTATATGGATGCCTGGATTGGAGGTGGCCAGCCTGTGGCTTGATGAAGATGGCACCTGGATACTGGAGAGAGGTGGCATGGTGGAGAGAGAACCTCTAGTGGCTAGGGTTTGGAGTATGATGGGCGATCTAGGATGGATGATGGGAAGGGCGGCCAAGGAAGATGGAGGGCATCCTAAGATGAAGAAAGGTGTGGGCGGCCTTGATGGAGGGTGGTGATGGGCGGCTTGGGCAAGGGTTTAGAAAATAACTTGCTAACTGGATAACTAGGGCCTCACACCCCTCGATGTTCCGAAGAACAAAGGAAAACGGGTCTCACACCTACTCCTCATGGATGCAACAAAATAATGTAGAAAATATCAAATTGTATTCATGAAAAGATTATTCATACAAGATGGGAGGGGGTGGGTATTTATAGATCTACCCAGGTTATTTGACTTGAGGGTTAAGAAACCTTGACTTGAGGGCCAAGAAAATCCTTTTGGACTAGGTCAAAGCCTCTTTCTCCTAGGCTTGGGCAGCTTGGCTCCATACTGGACATGGACTGGGTGGCATGAAGACTTGCTAGGCTGGGAGGGGCGCCAAAGCCTGGTAGGAATGAGGGCTCCAGGTGATGCGGGATGACTCTAAGATTGCTAATCATGCAGGAAAAATAGTAAACTAATTTTTTTATGATTTTTATGATTTAGGTTTATAGGCTAAATTCTAAAATAAAAGTAAGAACTAGCATAAGGAGTAGCAATGCATAGAATCATCATGATCGCAGGCAAACTCATGCAAAAATAATAAATTCCAGGATCCAAAAATTGAGAAACTCCTAGATTAGGATAACTTATCTTCATCAAATTAGAAATTAAAAGAAGGGAAGGATGTTACCAATCAGTGATTTGAATAATCTGCAATTGAAGGGATCATACAGCTCTCGGATTGATGCCTGGAAGACGAAGCTTGGTTCCATTGATTAGATGGCTGATTTGGGTAGTCTTGGAGGCAAGGAAAACCTCCTCAGGGAGGTGAAACATCGTGGAGATCCTGCAAAACATCAAGGGTCAATCAAAATAGAAATTTAATAAAGAAAAGAACTAGGGTTTAGAAGGAATCAAGTTTGGGTTTAGAAGCTGGGTGGCAAGGAAGCAGATGAAGCTGTTGATCTGGGGCATCTTCAAGGCTGCCACTCAAGGACGTGGCTGATGCTTGGAAGCTTGGTTTGCTGCTATGGGTAGGGAGGATTGCAAGGGATGGTCGGCCAACACAAGAAAAAGGAATCAAACAAAATAATGTAAACACAAGCTCGCAAGCTCAAATAAATTTCACTAGGATTTTTTTAACATGAATAAAAATTGCTTACAAGAGTGGGAGGGGTGGGGTATTTATAGAGTTCCCATGCCTTCTCCTAACTAGGGTTACACACTTGGGTTACAAGTCATCTCTTAGCTAGGTTAGAAAAACAAATCTTAAAACAATTAGTAGCGTAAATCCCAACTAGGTTAGGATTTGACCTAGTCTTCTCCTTCTTCCTTCATGCTTTGACTATTCCACTCAAGGACACCTCTTGGACTTGGTCAACACTTCAAGGATGCCTAGGAGGGCATGTTGGACTTTTAGGGGCAGTAAGGGGCTGGCCCTAAAGGGCTTGGCGCAAGGGCTTGGGCCTCCTAGAAGCTGGGGTGGCCTGGTAGCCTAGTAGCAAGAATATTCCATGGAATCTTACTTATTTAGAGCCTGGGCTTGATTTCCTTGGGCTGGGTTGTAGGTGGACCTTTGGAATCATGGATGCCCTGGTTTAGGAATATGCTCTAGCATCTGGAGAGGAATCTGGGCATCTGGAGGACATCTGGAAAGAATCAGGGTTTTTGGAAGCATCTTAGATCCTGGGTTGTCACACAAAATCAATGGGCTGATGTAATGGCCTCTGACTCCTGGATGTGACCTGGTCAAACTCCAAAGTTGGGTGACCTCCTCTTTTGTACAAAAATTGGACTCATACTAGACTCATAGTTGATGTACAGGACTCAAAATACTAACTAGGTTGAGGGTTGAGACAAATCAACTAACCTCAACTTATTATAAGACTTAATCTTAATTGATTACAAAATTTCAAAGCTTTGACATGTGACTAATTAAACCATATGGGATCCAGTGATCTGTGCCTGATCCTGGTGTCCCAACCAATTCTCTCAGGGTGGGAGGAACTCGACCCCATCAAGTAAGGGTCAATTTGGCTCAAGAAGCGTTTGGGTTGAGGCACTACAGATCCGCACCAGCGTTCCACAAGTTCTCAGATTCTGGCCAACCTTGCCACTGGACCAAGTACCACTGACAGTCTCTATCTTGGATACTGATAGCTTGATCATCCAGAGCTCTCTCAATCTTTACCTCACCAAAAGGCCAAATTATATGTTGTCGCTCTAGGGTGCATTCTCTCTCAAAAAATGGAAGTGGCTCAAGGGTCTCGCTAGGTATCACTGCTAGCTTCCTAGACTTTACAAAGTCTGAAATGATGAAAGTGGAGCTAATACCTAAATTAGGTGATATCTCAGGTAAATAGGCATTAGGTCCACTACTATTCATTATTTTGGATGGGCCAACTTCGTGAGCAGAAAATTCTTTGACAGTCACATATTCCTCTACATAAAAATCTTTATCTTTCTTTTAAGAATTAGCCAAGTTATTATTTTGTTCATTAATTATGTTTAGCTCTTGACTAATTTCATGATGCATATGCTGTGTAGAGGCTAGTGAATATGTGGACAGGTAGATTGGGTCTGTAAATTTATTGGACTCTAGACTAACACCTAATAGACTCGACTAGACTTTCTTATCAAAGAAAATTTTTTAGACTCTAGGGACGAAACCTAACAGACTATAGGTTCTTTAGGTTTGACCCTAGCATGGCATGCACATGAAAACTTACTATGTACTTCTAGTAAATGCCAAAAGGTATGCAAGAAGTAAGATGCAAACCTAACATGCACAAGGTATGTATGCAATATGCTTATTTCTACAAAATGCAAATGAATGGTTAAAGAAACATAAGAAAATTCAGGAAAAGATAGGAAATATGAGGTGGATTCTGGGTTAGCCTAGTGGGGTAGAAGGTAAGAGAAAGGTTCAAGTTTGATTGGACAGAATAAGATGTAAGAAGGGGTATCAGGGATTAAATTTAGACTAATGAGATTGACCCTATGGGGTTGTTGTATATCTAATGGTTTTTATGATAGAAGAATGGATCAATAATTTCTGGAAAGAGGTCTTCAATGGGAACTATAGGAGGGGATTCATCCTGAGGGTAGAAATAAGCCAAATCCTTAATAAAGTCTTCTGGTTCAAGAGATTTAGGATTGGGCTCTATACTTGGATCCTCTTCTAAACTTTTCTTAGGTGGTGCTCGAGTAATAGGATCTAGGTTATCTAACTCTGGGTCGGCTACTAATTGATTATGGTCAAGGTTAGCTAAATCTAGATTGGCTACTACTTGGATATCTATTGATTCAACTAACTCTAAGTCTTCTATGGGAAACTCCTCTTCTTCCTCCTCATACTCATCCACTAAGCTTCGGTCAGCCTCATATATCTCCTTTTCAAGGTCATTTGGGTGAACTAATGAGGTGCTAAGAGAATGTAGACTAAAAAAAAAACTAACTAATGATTGGGATGACAAGGGTGGGTTGGCTATGGTGCTCCTGACTAACACTGGGTTCATATCTAAGGGTTCTAATCTTATTGGGCTCAGGCTGACTAAGGGTTATGGGTTCATATGTTATAGGTTCAGTCCTATGGGTCTTGTCTAGAGTTCCAAACCGATCTCCTACTTGGTCAAAACTAGTGGCTAATTGGTCGATCCTAGTGGTTGCCTAGTCAAATTGTTGGTCTACTTGGTTGAATCTATGGTTCATTTGGTTCTGGGATTAGGTCAATTGGGTTAACTAATCTTGGTTTGGTCAAGTTTAGTATTGATTTGGGTGATTTGGGCTGATTGATCTTGGGTTCGGGTGTTGGATTGGTCAAACCTATAGTTCATTTGGGAGATAATCTGATCACTCATGGCCCTTATCATGGCCTCAAAATTGGAATCCATAGTTGGGCTGGGTTGAGGTTTGGACTTTTGGTATTGGGTTCCTAATCTAGTTGTTAGGCAACAAATCAAACAATCATAGTGGAATGATGCAGCCAAGCATGCAAAAGAAAAAGTTAGTACAATCTAGGGCTTGCTAGACCTAGAGTCAAAACTAAATGGGTCAGCTCAACTTACACTTAACCTAGCAGCTAATCCTTCCACTGGCCAGGTAGGGGATGGGGTGGTGGGAGGCTCCCCCTGCTTATCACAGGGTCTTAATTAAAAACCACCAGTCCACTTAGGTCATTTGACTCTGGACCCCTAGCCTTAGACACCAGCTTTCAGTAATAGCTATAAGATTATATGCACTAGTTGGCCCACACAGCTCATGCCCGACCTGTTGGTGTCACCTAGCCCTCTAGGGCAAATTAAATCTAATCAATTTTAATTAAGGCTTGGGTGGAAATGCTAGGGGGTTGTTTTGGGCCCAGGACAGGTTATGACCTCCTGCCCTGATGTTATATTGATTGCCCTTAAGATTAGATTAAAAGATGATGAACATTCAATGGTCCTGATGCAAGCTAAAATATAGAAGAAAATAAAATAATTTTTAATGATTTATAATGTGTCAAGTTAGGTTTAAGTTAACTGGGGTTATCAAACAAAGTTTGGCTAGGGATTGGGGGGTTTTGGAAATTAAATAGGTTTTTGTTGGCTTTGACTCCTTAGTTTTGATGATTAACAAAAGGTTGAGTATATGTTTGGACTAATGTTTAATCTCAAGATAAAGTTTCAGGACTTAGGTTATTCAAAAAGAGTATCATAAGGACAATGATGAAACTAAGTTTACCTGATTTGGAAATGAGCTCTTCTACCTTGAACAAGATCAAAATTCTCATAATGGACCTTCTTGTTAAGAAATATTTGACAAAAGAAACAAAGGCTTAAAGAAACTCAAGCATGGCACGCACATCTCAAAGAGTTTCAGAAAAATTCAGATCAGAGGTCGACCACCAGAGGTCGACACCTTGTCAAAGGTCGACCACCAGAGGTCGACTCATGAAGAAAAGGAAAGTTCAGCATGGCCGGCACGGCAAAGTCTCAGTGGCACGCTTCAGAGGTCGACCACCAGAGGTCAACACCTGTCCAGAGGTCGACACCAGAGGTCGACTCATAGCCTGAGAATTCAAATGGGCAGAACTATGGTATTCTGAACTTTTGCCTAAACTTTACTGGAGGTCGACTCATGAGGTCGACACTTGATCCAGAGGTCGACTCATGAGGTCGACTCATGGCATAACGGCTAGTTTTTCTGAACTTCTGATTTGATTTCTAACGGCCATAAACGGCCATATTTTTGAATCTAACGGTCTTGTGGAGTTGTTTCAGCATGAATGAGGTATTTAACCTCCACCAAACTTCAAAAAAGACAAGGAGACAAAGTGAAAAAGTGTTGATTCAAAGTACAAAGCCTTCAATCACTTCCAAGCAAAAAGAGTGAGAAAACCAAGAGATTCCCTAGCCAAAAAGTCTTCCATCTTTGAGGAATCCAACATTCAAGTGTTTGGCATTTAGTGAGGTCCAAAGATTCCAAGGGAAAAGGCTTGAAGAGTCTCCATCAAGAGCTTCAACGAATTTATTATTGCTCAAAAGGAGTTTGTTTAGTTTTCATAACTTGTATTCATACTCTTTTGTCTTTAGCTAGTTTCAAGGGAATTTGAAACTAGAGTGAGGTTTGTTGGTGAGCCAATTGATAAAACCAACTAGGGTTGCTTGTAAGCCCGAAGCCAAAACAAGTGAGTGAGGTTTGTTGGTGAGCCAATTGATAAAACCAACTAGGGTTGCTTGTTAGCCCGAAGCCAAAACAAGTGTGTAAGGTTTTGACTTGTGAGCCTGGTAAAACAAGTCGGCTGTAATCTAAAGATTATAGTGAAATTCCCAAGTGGAGCTTGGGGAGTGGATGTAGGTGCTGGGTGCACCGAACCACTATATTTCTTGTGTGTTTGCATTGGTTTGCTCTTTAGCTTCTTTAGCTCATTAATTGTCATTTTATTTCGTTGCTTCCGTTGCACAATTATTAAAGCACTATCACTCTTCACTTTTGAACTTGATAGCACATATATTGCCTTTAATTTTTAAAATACCCAATTCACCCCCCCCTCTTGGGCACCATATCTGGGCAACAAGTGGTATCAGAGCACCGGTACTCTCTTGTAGGTCCAACGATCTTGAGTGAAAGATCATGGCCGCTCCAATTGGAATGGGTATAGTTGAAGGACAAGCATCAAATCGTCCTCCTTTCTTTAATGGCACAAACTACACTTATTGGAAAACTCGTATGCGTATTTATTTACAAGCTGTAGATTATCATATTTGGAGAGTAATCACTAAAGGGCCTCATCAGCCCACTCACTTGGTTAATGGCATTATCACCCCAAAATCTGAAGAAGAATGGGATGACAATGACATCAAACAAGCTGAGTTAAATGCTAAGGCGATGAATTTGTTATTCTGTGCACTTGATCCTAGTGAATTCAACAGAATATCAAATTGTATTTCCGCCAAAGAAATTTGGGATACACTTGAGGTTACCCATGAGGGTACACATCAAGTGAAGACCACTAAGGTGAACATGCTCATTCATACGTATGAGATGCTCAGGATGGAACCAACTGAAAGTATAAGTGAAATGTATACTAGATTTACCAATATAGTAAATGGTATGAGGAGTTTGGGAAAAATTATATCTAATGGTGAACTGGTTAACAAACTTCTCAGGTCTCTTCCGGCTTCATGGGATGCGAAAGTTACAGCCATAGAAGAAGCCAAGGATGTCAACACTCTGCCTCTCGAGCAGCTTCTTGGATCACTGATGACCTACGAGCTTTCACTAAAGCAGAAAATAGTGGACAATGACAAGAAAAAGAAAGCCATAGCATTCAAGTCCACTACAAAAGAAGAGTCAAGTGATGAATCTGAAGAAGAAGCTGATGATGATGAGACAGCCCTAATTACTAGGAAATTTAAAAGATTCATGAGAAAGAAGAAGGACTTCTACAAGAAAAGGCAACAAAAAGGTGATCACAACAAGGAGAAAGAGAAAGAAAGGGATCCACCCATCTGCTTCGAGTGCAAGAAGCCTGGACATTACAAAACGGATTGCCCTTTGCTTAAAAAAAGTAGAAGGATGTTGAGAAAGAAGGCCATGATGGCTACCTGGAGTGAGAGTGAGGACTCCAGCAGTGAAGAAGAGCAGCAGGTAGTCGCCAACCTATGTTTCATGGCCAATGAAGATAATGAGGTAAATTCTGAACCTGAAACTGAATTTACTTTCAATGAATTGCATGATGCTTTTGATGACTTAGTAATGGAATATGAAAAATTAAAATTAAAAAATAAGAAATTAAGAAAGCAAAACTTTGAACTTACAAAAGATTCAGAAAAGTTTTCAAGTGAAATTGAAAATTTAACTCAAGAAAACAAGAAATTAAAAGAACATGTAAAGACTTTGACAAATGACAAAGATAATCTTGTTAAAGAAAATAATTCTTTGAAAAATAATAGAAGTCTTAAAACTAATGAGAACATTGAAAAACAAAACAAAGAACTATTGCTTCAAAATAAGAATTACAAGGAAGAGTTAGAAAGAGTAAAACCTTTTGTAGAAAAGTTTACCTTTAGCTCAGAAAAACTAAATATGCTTTTAAATAGCCAACATGCAGTGTTTAATAAAGCTGGACTTGGATTTAAACCACACAATCAGCAAAAACTTTACAAAAACTTTTTCATACCTGCATCTTCTAATATTACCTGTTATGCATGTGGTAAAGTAGGTCATAAATCATATGTTTGTAACAGAAGAAAATCAAATACCTTTAGAAAGATTTGGGTTCCAAAAGGAACCAACCTGACTAACCCTAAAGGACCCAAGATGACTTGGGTACCTAAAGTTTCAACTTGATCTTTTTTTTGCAGGTGTGCCTTGCAACCAAAAATAAAAGAAGAATGTGGTATCTGGATAGTGGTTGCTCAAGGCACATGACTGGGGATGTGAAGCAATTCTCATCACTAGCTGCAATTGATGGTGGAAATGTCACTTTTGGTGATAATGGAAAAGGCAAAATCGTCGGAATTGGTAAAATCCATATCACCCCTAATGCTTATGTAGATAATGTATTATTTGTTGATGGATTGAAGCATAATCTTTTTAGCATTAGTCAGTTTTGTGATAAAGGTTTTAAAGTAATTTTTGAATCATCTTTGTGCATGGTATCTAGTCTAGATGTCGATGGCATCAAGTTCACTGGTCTTAGACATGGAAACATTTACATGGTTGATCTTGATGATCTAGCCATGGAAAGTGGTCAATGCCTAGTGGCTAAGGAAGCCAAGGCAAGTGAAACTAGTTGGCTTTGGCATCGTAGGCTAGGGCATGCTAGTATGCAGTTGATTTCAAAATTAAGCAAAAAGAATCTTGTAAAAGAATTGCCAAAACACACTTATGAAAAAGATAAAATTTGTGCTGCATGTCAATTTGGAAAACAAACTAAATCTACTTTCAAACCTAAAGGAGTAGTATCTACTACTAGACCCCTTGAATTATTGCATATGGACCTCTTTGGACCAACCAGAACAACTAGTTTGGGAGGTAAAAAATATGGGCTAGTAATTGTAGATGATTTCTCACGATTTACTTGGGTAATGTTTTTAGCTCATAAAGATGAAACATTTTCAGCTTTTGTTAAATTTCATAAAAAGGTTTCAAACGAAAAAGATCTCACTATTGTTTCTTTGCGTAGTGATCATGGAACTGAATTTGAAAATCATGATTTTGAAGCTTTTTGTAATGAAAATGGTATTAGTCATAATTTCTCTGCACCTAGGACACCTCAACAAAATGGGGTGGTAGAAAGAAAAAATAGGACACTTGAAGAAATGGCACGCACAATGCTTTGCGAAAACGATTTACCTAGATATTTTTGGGCAGAAGCCATTAATACTTCCTGTTACATTTTAAATCGTGTTTTAATTCGACCTATTTTGAAGAAAACACCATATGAGCTTTGGAAAAATCGAAAACCTAATCTCAAGTATTTTCGTGTGTTTGGTTGCCGCTGTTTCATATTAAACAATGGCAAAGACAATATCAGTAAATTTGATGCCAAGTCAGATGAAGGTATCTTTTTAGGATACTCTACTTCTAGCAAGGCATACAGGGTCTTCAACAGAAGAACACTTCTGGTTGAAGAATCAATTCATGTAGTGTTTGATGAATCTAACGAAAAATCTTCTAGAAAAGAAGATTCTATTGATGTTGAAACAGGTACAAAGAAACTTGAACAATTGACAATCAATGAAGATGAGCCCAAAGGAGATGATGATCAAGAAAGTCAAGATCAAATTCAAGAAATCAATGCAACTTCACCAAAACCTTTACCTAAAGAATGGAGGTATGCACATGGACACCCTAAAGAGCTAATAATAGGTGATCCATCAAAGGGGGTAAGTACACGCTCTTCTATTAGAAATGTGTGTGATTATTTAGCTTTTGTATCTCAGATAGAGCCTAAGTCAATAGAAGAAGCTGAAAAAGATTGTAATTGGATTAATGCTATGCAAGATGAATTAAATCAATTTAAAAGAAATAATGTTTGGACTTTAACTGAAAGACCCCTTAATGTTTCTGTAATTGGCACAAAATGGGTTTTTAGAAATAAACTTGATGAACATGGTATTGTAATTAGGAACAAAGCTAGACTTGTTGCTAAAGGCTACAACCAGGAAGAAGGAATCGACTTCGATGAAACCTTTGCTCCTGTTGCTAGGCTAGAAGCAATTAGACTTTTACTTGCTTTTGCTTGTTTTATGGATTTCAAGTTGTTTCAAATGGATGTAAAGAGTGCCTTTTTAAATGGATTTATTGAAGAGGAAGTTTATGTTGAACAACCTCCTGGTTTTGAAAATCATGAATTTCCTAATCATGTCTTTAAATTGCATAAAGCATTGTATGGTTTAAAGCAAGCTCCTAGAGCTTGGTATGATAGATTAAGTTCATTTTTGATGAAAAATGATTTTTCTAGAGGTAATGTAGATAATACATTGTTTTTGAAAAAGAAAAATGATGATCTCTTAGTAGTACAAATATATGTAGATGATATTATTTTTGGTGCTACTAACGAATGTCTTTGTCAAGAATTTGCGAAGTTAATGCAGAGTGAGTTCGAGATGAGCATGATGGGAGAACTCAACTTCTTCCTCGGACTCCAAATTAAGCAAACCAAAGAGGGGATCTCCATCAATCAAGCCAAGTACACAAGGGAAATCTTGAAAAAGTTTGGGATGGAGACCACAAAACCAATAGGTACCCCTATGAGCTCTTCATGTAAATTAGACAAAGATGAATGTGGTAAATCAGTAGACCAAAAATTATATAGAGGCATGATTGGTTCATTGCTATATTTAACTGCCAGTAGACCAGATATAATGTTTAGTGTTTGTATGTGTGCACGTTTTCAGTCTGCTCCTAAAGAATCACATCTCTTAGCTGTAAAACGTATACTTAGATACTTATCTGGGTCTATCGAAATTGGTCTTTGGTACTCTAGGGAGTCATCATATGAATTAATTGCATATTCTGATGCTGATTTTGCTGGGTGTAAACTTGATCGAAAAAGTACTAGTGGAACTTGTCAATTCCTAGGAGTTAATTTGATTTCATGGAGCAGTAAGAAACAGAATTCGGTTGCTCTATCTACGGCAGAAGCCGAATATATAGCAGCTGGAAGCTGCTGTGCTCAGATTTTATGGATCAAACAACAACTCGAGGACTTTGGCATCAAACTAACTAAGACACCCATAAGATGTGATAATACTAGTGCAATCAATTTAACGAAAAATCCTGTACAACATTCAAGAAGCAAGCATATTGAAATAAGACATCACTTCATAAGAGATCACGTTCAAAACTCTAATGTGTTATTAGAATTTATATGTACTGATTATCAATTGGCTGATATATTCACAAAACCATTGAATGAAGATAGATTTTGTATGATTAGAAGAGAACTGGGAGTCATTGATCCTCTTGCTTGAATCTCTTCATTTTTCATCAAAATTCCTCAAAAATGATTTATAAATTCTCAAATATGTTTAAAGGTCATTTTTCTAAATTTTGTCAATTTTTTTTAAAAATTTTACAGAATTTTATTTTGGAAGATTTATTGTTGGAGGTCGACACTTGAGATTTTCGGAGGTCGACACTTGAGGTCGACACTTAAGCTTTGGAGGTCGACACTTGAGGTCGACCCCTGAAAATTCTCAGAGGTCGACACTTGAACGAAAATCTGCGTTTTTAAAACCCGTCCGCAAGCCCTTTTCTCCCATTTTTTTCCCTCCTCTCCTTCGTGTGGTCCCCCTACAACTTCCCTAAACCTCCAAATAGTGGATTTCCACCCCTCTCCTCGATCTTTTTGGGAAATCCTCACCTCCTCTCTTACTTTTCTTGGAATCAACTCTCTTTTTGACCGTTTTCTTGATTTTGGACAACCGAAAGCCCTCGAATCCTTCAACCCTCAAATCTCGGTTGTTTTTCAATTGAAAACACATATTTCTTTCGTCCGTTTCTTACCTTTTCCTCATTTACTCTCGATTTTCACCAATCTCTCAAACCCTATCTCACTATTTCACATTCTCCTTCTTTTTTCCAATTAGTGAATATCTCTCTGCCTTACCTCTTTACATTTCTCCCTAAGTTACCCCTCATCCCTACACATGGGTCCGAGAAAACACCTGGCAGTAAGGAAAAGGAGATTGGAACAGGGGCAGGGTAGTACTGAGCGGCGAAGGAAAGTCAGACATGAGCGTGAGCAGACCCCAGAGGCTCCTGCACCAGTGCCAGCCAGCCTAGTCCGGAAGAACATTGCTTATGGGAGGCGCGTAGATATTCCATTCTGGGATCAGCATCACTTCTTCATTGGAGATGTACTGAGAGATGCAGGTCTGGTTCATTTTTGTACCATGTCCGAGAGATACTACCCAGACCTCATCAGAGAGTTCTATGGATCCATGGCCACTGATGGCATTAGATGGTCTGCCACAGTTCGAGGGATCGAGATTCCAGTGACACCTGAGGTCATCAGTCGCATCTGGAGGATTCCACTTCATGGCACTGCTGCCACTACGATCAGCGACAGAGAGCACGCCTTCAGGTGTATCCTAGAGCGTGAGGATGTTAGCGGCATTTCCACAGTGTCCGCTAACCAGCTTTCACTGGAGATGAGAGTGCTGCATCACATCATCGCCCGTATCTTGATTCCGAAGAGCGGGAGATTTGATTTTATCACTGAGCGTGAGCTGGTGTTGATGGTGTCCCTGAGCCAGCGGACTCCCATCAACCTCCCCAGGATCATGCTTCAGCAGATGGGTGAGGCAGCTTCTCACAGGAGACTCGTTCAGCCGTACGGTATGGGACTGACTCAGATATTCAGAGAGCATGGTGTCTCATTCGACGGCATACCCTTCAGTCAGCTACAGCACACAGATACTTATGGAGAGAAATCCCTACATCGGATGGGATTTCGACTGATCAGTGATCGATGGGTACGACGAGAGTCTGGCCAGGAGCCAGATGAGGAGGATGAGATCCGAGCTGCTGAGGCAGGGCCTCAGGGCCTACTGATCATGGTACACCTCCTCGCCCAGCACCGGAGACAGAGACTGCGGAGCCTGAGCCATTCACGCCACCACCTTCATCAGCTCCGGCACCTACTATCACTGCGACACCACGGAGGACTTCAGTGAGGATATCGGACTTCGAGCAGCGAGTGACTGATCAGATTTCAGAGGTCCGGACAGAGATCACTGGTGTACGGCAGGAGATTCATGATCTGCGGATACACACAGACACACGCATTAGTGCTCTCTCAGCTAGTATGGATACAGGATTCAGACAGATCCTCAGCTTATTGAGATTAGCACTGCCATCAGGGACTGCAGATCCGACAGTATCTCCTCCACATGATGATGATGATGATGATGATGGTGATGATGATGCTGATGACTCTAGTGGATACAGTGACAGTGATGGAGATCAGCCTGGAGCAGGTAGATCTGATGTTCCACCTGCAGAGCCGATTCCAGAGATTCCCCCTTCAGCTGATCTTCCTTCCACTGATTTTCAGAGTTCAGATCCTCCAGCCACAGCTGTGCCAGTTGATGTTGAGCCTACAGAGTCACTATTTGAGACTATCACTGGGATTCCGGATGACATAGATGAGCATACAGAGACAGACATCGATGATCCCACAGCTTATGAGCTAGTCAGCAGGCAGACTCCAGCTCAGTCTACTCAGCATGCAGATCCGTCCACTCCTTCAGCTACTGCCTCTGTCTCGACTTCTGTGGAGCCCTTACCTAGGACTTATAGATCTCGTAGGACTACCCCTAGGTCTGGTCCCTCTCTGAGGACTCGGAGTTCCTCTCATAGGACTCCAAAATCCTCATCTAGGATCATGGCTCCTGTATCTTTTGACATACCTTCTGATGAGGAGTAGCCTCATAGTTTGCTTTTGTATGATCTGATGTATCAGTGTTTTGTGCCTATTTTGTAAGCAATTCTGTAACTGAATACATTTGCTTTTATCTATATTGTGCCATTTTATCTGATACCAGCTCTTAACATTTAACTTCTTAAACCCTCAAGTTAGAATATTTTGTTGTATGCACAAATTGAGGGGGAGCATATATTCTATACTTCATTATAATTGAACATAAGTCTCATTACCATATCCTTCTCTATAACAATAAACTTTTTGATTCTTGACAAAAAGGGGGAGTAGAAAAGTAGAGTAGTATATATGTATTTATGAGACTCCATCTTATGAGTAATAAAGTTTATATGATTCTTATCTTTCTTGACTTATGAGAATGTTTTCACAAAAAGAAAGAAATAAATGAAAAGTAAAATCTTTTTGACTCTTGAGAATATTTTCACAAAATTTTTATGATACACTCTTGCATGAAAGGATACTTTGAAAATTTTTATTATTGCTATATTTTGCTCTTGGACTTAATTGCATATATACTCAAGGTTTTGTCATCATCAAAAAGGGGGAGATTGTTGGCTTTGACTCCTTAGTTTTGATGATTAACAAAAGGTTGAGTATATGTTTGGACTAATGTTTAATCTCAAGATAAAGTTTCAGGACTTAGGTTATTCAAAAAGAGTATCATAAGGACAATGATGAAACTAAGTTTACCTGATTTGGAAATGAGCTCTTCTACCTTGAACAAGATCAAAATTCTCATAATGGACCTTCTTGTTAAGAAATATTTGACAAAAGAAACAAAGGCTTAAAGAAACTCAAGCATGGCACGCACATCTCAAAGAGTTTCAGAAAAATTCAGATCAGAGGTCGACCACCAGAGGTCGACACCTTGTCAAAGGTCGACCACCAGAGGTCGACTCATGAAGAAAAGGAAAGTTCAGCATGGCCGGCACGGCAAAGTCTCAGTGGCACGCTTCAGAGGTCGACCACCAGAGGTCAACACCTGTCCAGAGGTCGACACCAGAGGTCGACTCATAGCCTGAGAATTCAAATGGGCAGAACTATGGTATTCTGAACTTTTGCCTAAACTTTACTGGAGGTCGACTCATGAGGTCGACACTTGATCCAGAGGTCGACTCATGAGGTCGACTCATGGCATAACGGCTAGTTTTTCTGAACTTCTGATTTGATTTCTAACGGCCATAAACGGCCATATTTTTGAATCTAACGGTCTTGTGGAGTTGTTTCAGCATGAATGAGGTATTTAACCTCCACCAAACTTCAAAAAAGACAAGGAGACAAAGTGAAAAAGTGTTGATTCAAAGTACAAAGCCTTCAATCACTTCCAAGCAAAAAGAGTGAGAAAACCAAGAGATTCCCTAGCCAAAAAGTCTTCCATCTTTGAGGAATCCAACATTCAAGTGTTTGGCATTTAGTGAGGTCCAAAGATTCCAAGGGAAAAGGCTTGAAGAGTCTCCATCAAGAGCTTCAACGAATTTATTATTGCTCAAAAGGAGTTTGTTTAGTTTTCATAACTTGTATTCATACTCTTTTGTCTTTAGCTAGTTTCAAGGGAATTTGAAACTAGAGTGAGGTTTGTTGGTGAGCCAATTGATAAAACCAACTAGGGTTGCTTGTAAGCCCGAAGCCAAAACAAGTGAGTGAGGTTTGTTGGTGAGCCAATTGATAAAACCAACTAGGGTTGCTTGTTAGCCCGAAGCCAAAACAAGTGTGTAAGGTTTTGACTTGTGAGCCTGGTAAAACAAGTCGGCTGTAATCTAAAGATTATAGTGAAATTCCCAAGTGGAGCTTGGGGAGTGGATGTAGGTGCTGGGTGCACCGAACCACTATATTTCTTGTGTGTTTGCATTGGTTTGCTCTTTAGCTTCTTTAGCTCATTAATTGTCATTTTATTTCGTTGCTTCCGTTGCACAATTATTAAAGCACTATCACTCTTCACTTTTGAACTTGATAGCACATATATTGCCTTTAATTTTTAAAATACCCAATTCACCCCCCCTCTTGGGCACCATATCTGGGCAACAGTTTTGGTTGAACAAGTATACAGAATAGCAGAATTTGGAAAATTAAGGTTTTAGATGATACAAGTTTTGACATAGATTATGATGCATAAAAAATCCCAAAATATTCTAGGATAGAGGATGGACAGTGTTGATGAATTCTTCCAAATTTGATGAAAAAATAAAATCAAATGATTATGCAAATCCTAGGGTTTTTGGACTGATGCAGAATTATCAGACTTTTAGTTAGGATTTCTAATTTTCCAAATTTTAAGGGATTTAGGGTTCTAGTAAAATTAATTAAAAATTATGAAAATTATTAAAATAGAACAGAGGACATGAAGTGAAAGTTTCACAGAAAAATAAAATGTTTAGGATGCCAGAATTAGATGAAAACTAGACACCTAATGCAGTGGATATGATGCAGAAATTAGGGTTTGTGTTCCTAATGCAGAGGAACGCTATCCTAAACCCGCTCTGATACCAAACTGATGCAGGATGACTCTAAGATTGCTAATCATGCAGGGAAAATAGTAAACTAATTTTTTTTTATGATTTTTATGATTTAGGTTTGTAGGCTAAATTTCCAAATAAAAGTAAGAACTAGCATAAGGAGTAGCCATTCATAGAACATCTAGATCGCAGGCAAACTCATATAAAAATAATATATTTCAGGACCCAAGAATTGAGAAACTCTTGGATTAGGATAGCTTATCTTCATCAAATCAGAAATTAAAAGAAGGAAAGGATGTTACCAATCAATGATTTGAAGAATCTACAATCGAAGGGATCACACAGCTCTCAGATTGATGCTTGGAAGATGAAGCTCGGTTCCCTTGATTAGATGGCTGATTTGGGCAGTCCTGGAGGCAAGGAAAGCCTCCTCTGTGGAGGTGAAACACCTCGGGGATCCTACAAAACATTAAGGGTCAATCAAAATTATAATTTAATAAAGTAAAGAACTAGGGTTTAGAAGGAATCAGGTTAGGGTTTAGAAGCTAGGCGGTAAGGAAGCAGATGAAGTTGTTGATCTAGGGTGCCTTCAAGGTTGCTCTTTAAGGACGTGGTTGATGCTTGGAAGCTTGGTTTGCTACTGTGGGTGGGGAGGATTGCAAGGGACAGTCGGCTAACAAAAGAAAAAGAAACCAAACAAAACAAAGTAACACAATCTTGCAAGCTTAAATAAATTTCACTAGGATTTTTTTTATCATGAATAAAAATTGCTTACAAGAGGGGAAGGGGTGGGGTATTTATAGAGTTCCCATGCCCTTTCCTAATTAGGGTTACACACTTGGGTTACAAGTCCTCTCCTAGCTAGGTTAGAAAAACAAATCTTAAAACAATTAGGAGCATAAATCTCAACTAGGTTAGGATTTGACCTAGTCTTCTCCTTCTCCCATCATGCTTTGACTATTCCACTCAAGGACACCTCTTGGACTTGGTCAACACTTCAAGGACACCAAGGAGGGCATGTTGGGCTTCTAGGGGCAGCAAGGGGCCGGTCCAAAGGGGCTTGGCGCATGGGCTTGGGCCTCCTGGAAGCTGGAGTGGCATGGTAGCCTGGTAGCAGGAATATTCCATGGAATCTTGCTTCTTTAGGGCTTGGGATTGGTACCTGGGCTTGATTTCCTTGGGCTAAGATGCAGGTGGACCTCTGAAATCATGGATGCCCTATTTTAGGAATATGCTCTGGCATCTGAGGAGGAATCTGGGCATTTAGAGGACATTTGGAAAGAATCAGGGTTTCTGGAAGCATCTTGGATCCTAAGTTGCACACAAAATCTAATGGGCTGATTTAGTGGCCTCTGACTCCTAGATGTGGCCTGGTGAAATTCCAAAGTAGGGTGACCTCCTTTCTTGTACAAAAATTAGGCTCATACTGGACTCATAATTGATGTACAGGACTCAAAATACTGATTAGGTTGAGGGTTGAGACAAATCAACTAACCTCAACTTATTACAGGACTCAATCTTAATTAATTACAAAATTTTCAAAACTTTGATACATGACTAATTAAACCATATGGGATCCAGTGATCTGCGTCTGATCCTAGTGTCCCCACCACCAGGGGCTAGGGCCTGGGCCTGGGCCTGTGGTTCCACTGCCTAGGTGGGCTGGGGAGGGCACCAAATGCATGAAATCTTGTGGACTGGGGTGCCATCATTGAAGCTTGTACAAGGGCGCTCTCTTGTGGGCTTGGCGGCATGAAAGGGCCCAGGTACTTGGATGCCACTACTGGGGATAATTAGGGACAGGTGGGGGGGTAGGATCGTTGGCGAGCTGAGAAGTCACCAGGGATTAGGGTACCACAAAAAAATATTTATGTTTTATTATTATTATTATTGATGGAGGTGGTCAAGGAAACAACGGGGATGGAAGGTGAAAGATTGTGCCCTGAAAGCCAATTGAAATATTGTATTTCGATCCCAAAATCAATGAATTGACATTATTATAATAAAGATATTATTTTCATCATACGCTGTGTCTTTATGATTATATGATGAACCCCATAGATTAGGGCTATGGTTCTAGGGTTATGATGAGATCATACCAATGAGACATAAAGCCTTAAAACCCTAATCTAAAATATTCCTGGTTGATGGGACATTGAGTTGGGGATCAATGTTTCCGGCAAGACCAGCGCATCCTATATATGCTTTGTGATGAGGGTGACTGATCTCACAGTCACTTGTGTTTGACACTAATACTAGGATGTGAGTGTTCATTAGAGAATGAGTTCACTGAATTGATCCAGATTGAGAATATCTAATGGAACCTTATCTGTTTGTCAATAGATAATTCTCATAGTGGGAGTAGTGCATGTGGTCCTTTGACCTGAGACTACCATGGTACCTTATATATATGAATCCATACTTTGGTTCGCAATCAATCATGACATTGAGTCATGCACGAGGTGAAACTGGGTATGGTGGATTGTATATGGAGGATGTGAGTAGGTCAATAAGGAATTGATTAGCCCTAGTAAGAGGGAATTGCATACAGCTAATTTCGATCAAATGATGGATTCAGGAAATCTTTGATCAAAGTATGAACATCAGAGTTAATTTCTAATGGTTCATTAATGAATCATCATTATAAAGATTGAGCTAGGGATGAATATGAAATTGGATTTGACAAGTATCCATATTCATAATCATATTCAGGATGCAAGTTGATCAAGGACTGAATTGCCCGGTAACTCACCACTAAAGGGTATTTTGGTAATTCCACCAAAATTCTACATCTTCCGGGTAGACATGATACGTTGCTAGACATCAATCTTGTCTTGTAGGTATATGATTGAATTATGGTAATTCAAATCAGTTAATTAGAATTAGATTCTAATTGATCGAGTCGAGCTAGTTTGAGTTGACCTAAATCGGCTTAGTTGAGATCTAACCGAATTAAGTCAAAGAGCACTCGGACCTACTGTTGGCTAGGTGTGGAACCCAATGGGTCACACACAAAAGAGAATTGATGAAGGATTTAATTTGGAATAAACACACTAGCATGTGTTGCAGACTCAATTTCTATTCGAATCAGATTCGAATTTGGTTCCGAATTGGGCTTAATTGGGTTATATTTGAACCAGATTAAGGTCTAATTTAAATTTTAGGACATTGGGCTAACCCATGGCTGAACCCAAGTGAATCAAGTTCACTGAGACTCTCTCTCCAAGCCGCCCACACCCTTCCTCACCCGTGCACGCCAAGAAGAAGAGTCCATGCGCGTGGGAAGGAAATTCCATCGGAGAAAAATCAAGAAAAGGGGGTGATTTGGATCCTTGTCTGACATCCTTGGATCTGGATCTGATGGCCAGAAAAATTAAGGAAAAAGATCCGTCATTTTTCGGTCGCAAGTCCGTCTTCAAAAGTCGCGATTCTTCCTAAAGTTTTACCGAGAGTCCTCCTCGTTGGAAAAACAAAAATTAAATCGAAGAATCATGATTTTTGGTTGAGGGGACGCATCAGGAATGAGGGATCGTGATTCCTGGGGTTTCAGAGGGTTGCGATTTTTTAAGAAAACGCCCCTCTAAAATCTATAAAAGGGTTTGGGTTCTCGGGGGTTTCTTTCAGATAATCAAATACAGAGATCATATTCCTCTCCTCCTCTTCGGAATACTCCTTCCCTTTATGCTTGTTGGGTATTGTTTCCCTTACAGAGATAATCTCTGTAGAAACTCTGACCCTAAACAAGAATAAGAGGAAGGTCTTGAACGGTAAAGGAAAGGATAAAGGAAGGGTCTGTTCTTCTTTTCTTTCTTGAATTAAGACTTTACTTGTCTTAATTTCTTCTTCCAATTCAATTCAAGAAAAGGAAGTCAAGAAAAGGAATTCAAGAAAAGAATTCAAGAAGAAGAAAGAAGGAAGAAAAGAAATTTTCAAGAAAGAAAATTTCAGCCTAAAAGTCCAAGAATTGAATTCTTGAAAAAGAATTCAAGAAGAGAAGCCAAGAACAAGAAATTGTAGTCTTCATCTTTTTCTGTGTGGATCACCATTGGAGGGTGAACATTTGGGCACCTGGTGGAGATTTAAAGTTTGGATTTTAGCAATACAGGTTAGTACTTTAATATGACTTTAAATCTTATATATACATGTTATATGTTTTAATTCTTTTAAGGAGATCTTGGGTTAAGGGTTTGGTGAAGATTTCATAAAGATAAAAATTTTGAAATCTATGTTTCCACCTTGCCACCGAATCCTACAATGGTAACAGAGCCTTTTTATTAAGATTAAAATATATATGCTAATTTTTAGATGCATATGTATATAAGTAACATATAATATTATATATGTTTGATGTAATGTCACCAATTAGGGTTTTCACTCAAACCCTAATTGTTGTAGAGATATGTTTAGACATCTAGTCATCATACTGAAATAAGGTTGCCCTGGCATAATGGTGGATCCATTATATGGTAAATGGTTGTCCTAGTATGATGACACACTAATCACATATTTGTGTTAATTATGCATATATGTTTGATGTATGCCACTAATTAAGGTTTTCACTTAAACCTTAATTTGTATAGAGATATGTTTAGCCTTCTATTCATCATACTGAAATAAGGTTGCCCTGGAATAATGGTGGATCCATTATGTGGTAAATGGTTGTCCTAATATGATGGCACACTATGGCACATATTTGCTAGGTTATATAAAGAATGTGCTTTGTTTTAATAAAGCCCTCTTTAAAAACATATTAAGTTGTAGTGTCATATACCAAAAGCAAAAATAATCAATATGATTAGTTTATCATTCGGTGTCTAGGAAAAGTGGTTCATGATTGGTAAAGAGGACGTGATTTTTAATTGATTCCGTTGACTGACCTGGCCAATTCTTATTGGTGTCTAAGGAAAGCAACGGGGGGACTCCCACCACTCTCCCACTTACCTGGCCGATAAGATTTACTTAATTATTGATTGATATGCTTAGTGTAATATTCATTACATGTGGCCTTCCTTCATGCCAAGTCATTATTATGTTATGATCCATATTAGGTTTGTTGTGTACACACAAGGCCTTTTGTGGTGACTAACATAATTTTGGCTTGGTACATTTGATGTTTATGGCATGATTTAATATAATACTTTGTTGTGTACACACAAGGATATTATAATTAATATCATGACTATATAGCAATGAAGGGTCTAACTTAACTAAAATATTATAGTTTGTTGTGTATACACAAGGCTATTAATATTTTAGAGGCCAAGATAAGTTGAGAATTGTATGAGTTACAATTGGAAAGAGTTTTCCTACCTTTGAACTTATATAAGATTTGTTGTGTACACACAAGGTCTTTTGTAAGGAATTAGGATCTCAACCCCACTAAGAGAACCAATTAGGGTTTTCTCGATCATCATATGGAGGGTTATGATGCTTGATAAAATAGTGGGAGACATAATTAAGTTAAAGTCCTAATTTAATTATGTTTTGCCAACATTGTTTGTTTACTTATGTAATGTTCTTTGTTAATGTAGATTAAATGGCCTCTTCACTCTCACTCCATAGCATTCTTGATGCAAATAAATTGACTGGACCAAACTATGTTGATTGGTTGAGAAACCTGAAGATAGTACTCAGCCAAGAAAGAATTTCTTATATTCTTGATACCCCAACCTTGGAACCATTAGGGGAAGATGCCTCGCAAGAGGACAAGACCACATATAACATGTAACAAAATGACTCACTTATTGTCAAGTGTACAATGCTTGCCTCTATGACCAATGAGTTATAGAGGCAACATGAAAGCATGGACACAAACTCCATATTGCTCAATCTAAAATAACTTTATGGAGAACATAGTCGAACTGCAAGATATGAAATATCTAAGCAGTTATTCCGTGCAACGATGACAGAAGGTACATCCGTACAAGACCATGTATTAAAGGTTATTGACCTAATCACCCGATTGGGTCAATTGGGTTTTGTTATGGATGGGGAGTTGAATCAGGATTTAATCCTACAGTCACTCCCACAGTCATTTTCACAGTTTGTTCTTAATTATCATATGAACAAACTTAACACTTCCTTGCCTGAGCTATTGAATATGTTAAAAACAACAGAGAGCCATTTAAAGAAAAATAAGGCTCCACTTCTTCTTGTGGATGGTGTAAACAAGAAGAAAATAGGCAAAAAGGGTTCCAAGAGGAGGTTGAACCCAAAAGGGGGCATCAAGAAAAAGAAAGGAAAGAAGGCCTCCGGACAAATGATCTGCTTTCATTGTGGCAAGCTGGGTCACTGGAAAAAAAACTGCAAGGTTTACCTTGCAAGTGTGAAGCCTGGTGCTAGTGATGCACCAAAAGGTATGTATGAGATACATACAATTTTGTCATTAGACTCTTCTAATTCAAACTCTTGGGTATTGGATACTGCTTGTGGTCATTATATCTGCAAATCATTACAGGGACTACAGAACATTAGAGTTTTGAAGGAAGGTGACTTCGAGCTCTATGATGCTGGAGGAGATTCCATCCAAGCAGAAGCTGTAGGGACTTATATATTGAAGCTACCTTTTGGAAAGATTTTAGAGTTAAAAAATTGTTATTTTATGCCTAGAATCATTAGAAACATCATATCTGTACCCTTGTTACTTAAACAAGGATATATTATGAATGTAATGAGCAGTGGCTGCTCAATCAATTTTTCTAATGAACTAATATTTAATGGCATATTTTGCAATGGTCTCTTAACTCTATCTTCTGATGACAATATACTACATGTTAGTAATAAACGAAAAAGAGATGAAGTAAACAATACTTTACTTTGGCACTGTCATCTTGGACATATTAGTGACCAAAGGATTAACAAGTTATACAAGGAAAAATTCCTTAATCCTTATGACTATGAATCATTAGGAACTTGTGAATCATGTCTCATGGGTAAAATGACCAAGACTCCATTTAGTGGACATAATGAAAGGACAACTGAGTTATTAATACTCATACACACTGATGTATGTGGACCTATGACAACTCAGGCCAAGGGTGGATACTCATATTTCATCACATTCACTGATGATTTTTCAAGGTACGGATTTGTGTATCTAATGAAACATAAGTCCGAAGCTTTTGAAAAATTTTTAGAGTATCAATGTATGGTAGAGAAACAAACAGGAAAAAATATTAAGATCCTTCGATCAGATAGAGGAGGTGAATACTTATCCACCGAGTTTCTTGATCACCTTAAAGAAAAGGGAATCATCTCTAAATGGACTCCTCCTTACACACCACAATTAAATGGTGTTGCTGAAAGGAGAAATCATACTTTATTAGATATGGTACGGTCCATGATGTGCTTCACAGACTTACCTGTTTCTTTATGGGGATATGCCTTGGAAACAGCGGCTAATATTTTAAATAGAGTACCATCCAAATCTATATCTAGCACTCTATATGAGTTATGGAGGGGAAAGAAACCCAATCTTAAGTATCTTAAGATATGGGGATGTCCAGCCTATGTCAAAAGAAATTTTGGACATAAGCTTGATGTTAGAGCAGAAAAGTGTCTATTTGTTGGATATCCTAAAGATATTATAGGATATCTGTTCTACCACCCTACTGAACAAAAGGTTTTAGTCAGTAGGCATGCCACTTTTATGGAGAAAGAGTTCATCCTACAAAAGGGTAGTGGGAGAAATATTGAACTTGAAGAAGTTCAACAAGTAGACACATCTCAACCAAATCATAACATAGTTAGTATAGAACCTAAACACACCACTCCTATCCATAGGTCTGATAGGGTGCGACATGCACCTGAGAGGTATGGGTTCATTATTGAAAATAATGAAGCCCGAATCATTGATAATGATGAGCCTCTAACATATACGGATGCTGTCATGAGTAGTGACTCAGATAGATGGCTGGAAGCCATGAGATCCGAAATGGACTCCATGTATGTCAACCAAGTCTGGACTTTGGTTGATGCACCAGAGGGTGTTAACCCTATTGGATGCAAATGAATCTATAAGAAAAATATTGGGGCAGATGGCCAAGTTGAAACTTATAAAGCCAGATTAGTGGCTAAGGGTTTCAGACAAAAACAGGGAATAGATTATGATGAAACATTTTCTCCTGTTGCCATGCTCAAATCTATTCGAATCATGCTTGCTATAGCAGCATATCATGATAATGAAATCTAGCAGATGGATGTGAAAACCGCATTCCTCAATGGTTTCCTTGAAGAAGAGGTTTATATGTCACAGCCAGAAGGTTTTGTCTTGGAGACTAAACCTAATCAGGTATGTAGGCTGAAGAAATCTATTTATGGATTAAAGCAAGCATCTAGGAGTTGGAACATCCGATTTGATAAGATAGTCAAAGAATTTGACTTTATCAAAAATGAAGATGAACCTTGTGTGTACAAGAAGACTAGTGGGAGTGCCATAGTTTTCTTTGTTCTGTATGTAGATGACATACTCCTCATTGGAAATGATATCCCAATGTTACAATCAGTCAAGGTATGGTTATCTAAATAGTTTTCCATTAAAGACTTGGGAGAAGCATCTTATATACTAGGCATCAAGATCTATAGAGATAGATCTAGGAGGATGCTAGGTTTATCCCAGTCTAAGTATATTGACCAAGTGCTAAAAAGATTTAGCATGAAGGAAAGTAAAAGAGGTTACTTACCTATTGGTCATGGCATACATCTTTCTAAAAAGATGTCTCCTAAGACACCTGAAGAAAGAAATAGAATGAATTCTATACCTTATGCTTCGGCAGTAAGGTCTATTATATATGCTATGTTATTTACTAGGCCTGATTTGGCATATGCCTTAGGTATAGCCAGCAGGTTTCAGGCTGATCCAGGAGAGGATCATTGGAAGGCTGTGAAAAATATTCTTAGGTACATAAGAAGAACTAAGGATATTTTTCTAATATACGGAGGATCTAATCTTAAACTAGAAGCTTATTCAGATTCTAGTTTTCAATCAGATCCAGATGACAGCAAATCTATATCTGGATATGTTTTTTCCTAAATGGAGGAGCTGTAAGCTGGAAGAGTTCTAAACAGCAAACTGTAGCTGACTCAACAACTGAGGCAGAGTACATTGCTGTTAGTGAAGCTGCCAAGGAAGCTGTCTGGATGAAGAAGTTCATATCAGAGTTGGGCGTAGTTCATGAGATTGAAGGTCCAGTATCACTTTACTGTGATAATACGGGGGTTGTTGCTCAAGCAAAGGAACCAAGAGCTCATCACAAATCAAAGCACATTCTGAGACGCTTCCATCTTATTCGAGTGATTGTCAAAAGACAAGAAGTCTGCATTAAAAGGGTAGAAACGAAGAACAACATTGTAGACCCGTTCACTAAGGCTCTATCATAGTGAGAGTTTGATCGCCACCTTGATTGTATGGGGTTAAGATTTAAAGGTGATTGGCTTTAGTGCAGTGGGAGATTGAAAGATTGTGCCCTGAAAGCTAATTGAAATATTGTATTTCGATCCCAAAATCAATGAATTGACATTATTATAATAAAGGCATTATTTTCATCATACGTTGTGTCTTTATGATTATATGATGAACCCCATAGATTAGGGCTATGGTTCTAGGGTTATGATGAGATTATACCAGTGAGACCTAAAGCCTTAAAACCCTAATCTAAAATATTCCTGGTTGATGGGACATTGAGTTGGGGATCAATGTTTACGGCAAGACCAGCACATCCTATATATGCTTTGTGATGAGGGTGACTGATCTCACAATCACTTGTGTTTGACACTAATACTAGGATGTGAGTGTTCATTAGAGAATGAGTTCACTGAATTGATCCAAATTGAGAATATCTAATGGAACCTTATATGTTTGTCAATAGATAATTCTCATAGTGGGAGTAGTGCATGTGATCCTTTGACCTGAGACTACCATGGTACCTTATATATATGAATCCATACTTTGGTTCGCAATCAATCATGACACTGAGTCATGCACGAGGTGATACTGGGTATGGTGGATTGTATATGGAGGTTGTGAGTAGGTCAATAAGAAATTGATCTGCCCTAGTAAGAGGGAATTGCATCCAGCTAATTTCGATCAAATGATGGATTCAGGAAATCTTTGATCAAAGTATGAACATTAGAGTTAATTTCTAATGGTTCATTAATGAATCATCATTATAAAGATTGAGCTAGGGATGAATATGAAATTGGATTTGACAAGTATCCATATTCATAATCATATTCGGGAAGCAAGTTGATCAAAGGACTGAATTGCCCGGTAACTCACCACTGAAGGGTATTTTGATAATTCCACCAGAATTCCACATCTTCCGGGTAGACATGATACGTTGCTAGATGTCAATCTTGTCTTGTAGGTATATGATTGAATTATGGTAATTCAAATCAGTTAATTAGAATTAGATTCTAATTGACCGAGTCGAGCTAGTTTGAGTTGACCTAAATCGGCTTAGTTAAGATCTAACCGAATTAAGTCAAATAGCACTCGGACCTACTGCTGGCTAGGTGTGGAACCCAATGTGTTACACACAAAAGAGAATTGATGAAGGATTTAATTTGGAATTAAATCATGTTTTCAGGATAAACATACTAGCATGTGTTGCAGACCCAATTTCTATTCGAATCAGATTCGAATTTAGTTCCGAATTGGGCTTAATTGGGTTCTAATTGAACCAAATTAAGGTCTAATTTAAATTTTAGGACATTGGGCTAACCCATGGCTAAACCCAAGTGAATCAAGTGCACTGAGACTCTCTCTCCAAGCTGCCCACGCCCTTCCTCAACCGCGCACGCCAAGTTGAAGAGTCCACGCACGTGTGGACTCCTCTTCACGTGCGTGGGAAGGAAATTCCATTTGAGAAAAATCAAGAAAAGGGGGCGATTTGGATCCTTGTCTGACGTCCTTGGATCTGGATCTGATGGCCAGAAAAATTAAGGAAAAAGATCCGTCATTTTTCGGTCGCAAGTCCGTCTTCAAAAGTAGCGATTCTTCCTGAAGTTTTTCCGAGAGTCCTCCTCGTCGGAAAAACGAAAATTAAATCGAAGAACCATGATTTTTGGTTGAGGGGATGCATGAGGAATGAGGGATCGTGATTCCTGGGGTTTCAGAGGGTTACGATTTTTTGAGAAAACGCCCCTCTGAAATCTATAAAAGGGTTTAGGTTCTCGGGGGTTTCTTTCAGATAATCAAATACAGAGATCATATCCTCTCCTACTCTCTGGAATACTCCTTCCCTTTATGCTTGTTGGGTATTGTTTCCCTTACAGAGATAATCTCTGTTGAAACTCTGACCCTAAACAAGAATAAGAGGAAGGTCTTGAATGGTAAAGGAAAGGGAAAAGGAAGGGTCTGTTCTTCTTCTTTTCTTTCTTGAATTAAGACTTTACTTGTCTTAATTTCTTCTTCCAAATCAATTCAAGAAAAGGAATTCAAGAAAGGGAATTCAAGAAAAGAATTCAAGAAGAGGAAAGAAGGAAGAAAAGAAATTTTCAAGAAAGAAAATTTCAGCCTAAAAGTCCAAGAATTGAATTCTTGAAAAAGAATTCAAGAAGAGGAGCCAAGAACAAGAAATTGTAGTCTTCATCTTTTTCTGTGTGGATCACCATTGGAGGGTGAACATTTGGGCACCTGGTGGAGATTTAAAGTTTGGATTTTAGCAATACAGGTTAGTACTTTAATATGACTTTAAATCTTATATATACATGTTATATGTTTTTATTCTTTTAAGGAGATCTTGGGTTAAGGGTTTGGTGAAGATTTCATAAAGATAAAAATTTTGAAATCTATGTTTCCTCCTTGCCACCGAACCCTACAGAAGGTAGGGGTTTGGACTACCACGGACTTGGAAACTCACACTCATGGAGAGACCTCTCACCTCTAGGGCATTTCACCCACCTCACTATGGAGCCATGAGGGTAACTTTCCAAGGCCATGGAGGGATAAAGAAGATAGATACTCTACAGACTTGGGACTTACATTCACGGAGAGACCTCTCACCTCTAGGGCATCTCACCCATCCTACTACATGTAGCCTAGGGCATCCCACCCATCTCACTACATGCGGAGCCTAGGGCATCCTACCCAAATCGCTACCTGGGGCCATGAAGAAGAATCTATAAGGCCATCGAGAGGACTCGATGGGGAAGGGGATAACTAGGGCCTCACACCCCTCGATGCTCGAAAACAAAGGTATAGGGACGGGCCTCATGCCCACTCCTTTATGGAGGCAGAACGAAGAGTCACTCTTCTCAAATCATTATCATTATTATTATTTCAATACAAGAGAGGGGTCCTTATATAGGAAACCCTAGCCCTTGGAATACATGGAAAAATAAACATAAAAAGGGAGGCCAACAAACTTCCTTGTTGGTGCCAACTACATGCCATATGAGATGGGGCTAGAAGGGCAAGAGATTTCATGCTACAAGGAAAAATGGAGGGCACCACAAACATTCCATAAAAGGGTGGTCAACACAAGGAAATAAAATCTTATGAAAGTGGAATGGAGAGTGGGTGCCCAGATGCTGCTTGATTTGCCTAATACTCTCTTCCATCATCTCCTTAGTAGTCCCTAATTTTTATACGGGATGTTGATCTGTAGCTTTTTATGCTTGAGTGGATATATGAGAATCCTAGAATGCCTAATAGGGTGGATGATGCCTGCAAGGACTCCACATGGCAGCTGATAGCTCTCATGTCCCCATTAAGGGATGCTTGAGTAGGGGTCCAGGTGCATGGAATCTAGTTTTGATCAGGGGAGGGCCTGGTGAATCTCCTGGTCTGGTGACTCTCCTCTTGGTTCTTGTCTTGAAGGAAAATTCAAGAATAATATTGGACTAAAACAAGGGGCTACAACTGACTTAGTGAACTCAACTAGCTCACTTTATTACAGGACTCAAAATTAGACTTCATTACAAAACTCAACAAAATTGACCAATACACGAATCAGAGATTAGAACCTTGAAATTCTGTTCTGGTCCTGATGTCCTCCTAAGTTACTACTATTCTAGCTATGCTGAAGAGGTTGACTTCTTCAAGAGCTCCAGCACCTTCACCTCCTTTATCATCAGATTCTCCACCAGCACCTCCAGCACCACCTGCAGCCCCAGGACTAGAGGCAGGAGATGGTCTGGGTGACTCTTCCATCGAGTTTGACATTGGCGACTTTATGGTGGAGCCAGATCCAGAGGCTATAGCAAAGGATGTTTCGAGGACTCCAGTTCTAGATCCTTCCAATCCATCATTCCAGACACCAGTCCTCTCCAGTTCCTTACCTCCCTTCCTGACCCACCTATTACTCTTACTCTTACACCTGTTCTTGACACAAATTTTCCTACATCGATTCTTAGTTTTCCTAGTACGACTCCACCTACTCCTTCCATATCTACCTTGATCTGAGAGCTAAGTCTTTATGTACCAGGTTTCCATGCTCTTAGTTCAGGTCCTGTTTTTGATGACACACCTCCAATTTTTGATATAATTGTTGTTCCTTTCACTGTTGCTCCTGCATTTGATATTCCATCATCCTCTTCAACATCGGCTAGAGGAAGGACATATACCAGATGCAGAGGTCGAGGCCATGGCACTGCATTGAGACCTACCCGATTCAGACTATCTGATCTTCGACCGATATGGCTGTGACCCAGACCTTCTAGGGTTACAGGTTCGATCATTCTTGAGATTAGGTCTTCCTCTAATGAGGAGAGTACCCCTTAGGATTGGTCCATCTATTAGTCAGTCTATATCTCGGTGCTTATAATCACTGCTCTGATATGGTCAATTTATATAAATTTAACTTTCTTCATATATATTTTGATACATTATCAGTATATTTTTAGGCTCTGATACTTATTATGTTTAGCTCTGATACTTTTTGCCAAAAGCTCTATTTTTGTTGAAAATCTTTTAAGCTTTCCATATGTATATACTTAAAGATTTTGTTATCATCAAAAAGGGGAGATTGTTGACTCCTGTATTGATTTTGATGATTAACAAAATACTTAAGTATATTTGAGTACTAATTATTTGTTAAAGTATGTTTTATCAAAAAAAGATAATCATCAAGTTATTTGATTGATTGCTTGTCAAAATAGTTGAAGAAGTCTTCTTAGAGATGAAATTGTTGATGCAGGATGGATGCGATGCTAATATAAAGATTAAGAATTAAACTTTAATTTTAGTGAGCAATGGCAGCAAACTCAAGTAAAGCTACTAATAGTTTTAATAAAGAAAGACTAGTAGACTATTACTAACTACCCGGAATGAAATCACATGCAATCATATAAAGAACCCTGGATCCGATGATTAAGAAACCAACAAAACTAGGACATCCTTGCTTCAACTAAATAGATCTAATGAGATTCTGATTGGTTTCACTTACCAATAGCAATTTTATCCCTCCTTAGCAATAGATCTGGATTCAACTCTTAAGATCTCGCGATAGGATTCTAAACTTCAGTTTCTTTGGAGCAGATCTTCTCATAGATGGTTGTATGGCAAGGGAAACCTCCTCTTTGGATCATGAACACCAGGGATCCTACAAAAGAACAGTGATTAAAACTTGGAGGATTGAGAAAACAAAGAAAGAATGGAAGATTGGGAGGCAGGGAAAAGGATGGATGGCATCTTGGATCTTGGAACTTGGATGATAACTAGGCTTCACACCCCAAGGGCTTCAACACCCCACTCTCACAAATAACAATGCTTTACCAACAGAGCAATTGGAGAAAAGAACAAAGCTTCATTAACAAATCATAAATTAGTTACATTTTGAAAATGGAGTGGTATTTATAGACCCTCCATACAAGGTAGCAAGATAAAAACAAATTCCTTTGAATACAAGATAGATAAGGATAGGGCCCTTTGAGAGGATAATGTTAGACTTTTATCTTCTTGTTGGATGGATGAAAACTTTTTTGAAGTGGGTGCTTCCTTACGTTTGAACTCCTCCAATTTGGGCGTCAAAGAGAGGATGAGATGAGGCATCCTCCCTTCTTACTCCTTTTAAAAATTGGTGACAACTTGAATGGATTTCAAATGGGTGACAAATGAGAGGAATGAGATGCGTGGGCATCCTCTTCTTAAATTTAAATCTTAAGTAATGTGGATGGGCGACAATTCATAAGAAGGTGGCATCCAATCTTTCTCCTTCTTGGCATCAATCCCTCTTGGACTCCATCCTGATCTTCTTTCATTCCAAATTTGAAAGTAGATAAAGATATCTCCATTTGAATTCATCTTTCTTTGGATTTAAAATGGACTCCTTGTTTATGATTTGAATGGACTCCAAGGGATAAACTTCTTTAAATTTGAAAGTAGATAGGACTCCCTCATTTTGGTTGACAAAAGGAGATAAGCTTCTTGGCCGACTTATCTTGGAGTGGGCGACAATAAGAAGAAAAATTGGGGCTGCCTTCTTGTTGGATAAACTTAAATTTCAAATGATGTCTTGATATCTTGATGTCTTGATGTCTTGATGTGTTGATGTGAAAGAGAGACAACTTTCTTTTGACATTGAGTTGGCCATCCAAGGTGACATGGCGTGGCATATGACTCCAAGTGTTGGGTGACAAGGCTCCATGAAGTGATGACATGGCATGGTGACAAGGCTTCAATAATTAGGCTTGAACCTGGCTAACTTATAAATCCCCTTGACTAAATCAAGTACTAATTACAAGACTCAATCCAAATAAACCTAATTCAATCAAACTGACTCTCATTTGACTAATTTGCAAATCAAAATAGACTAATTTTAATTACAGGACTCAATTAATTACAAGAACTCAATTACTCATGATTGAAAGAAGACAGACTACTCATTGGTAATCCACAATAAGCTTTGAAGGATCTGTTGTCCCTTGCTAGCTCTAGTGTCCTCACCAATTCTCCCGGGATGGGAGGAACTCGACCCTGTTGAGTATGAGTCAACTCTGCTCTGGTAATGTTCTAGCAAGTCTGGGTCTATTCTTTGCAGATCCTCTCGAGTAATCCATGAATCATCATCAGATTCCAGTCAACCTTGCCATCAAACCATGTAACGTTGAAAATCTTTACTCCTAGTAGTGTTAGTTTTGTCATCCAAAATTTGCTCAATCTTATCTCTCCATTATGGTAATTTGGCTGGTGGACACATAGGGATAGGGTCACTTTCAAAAATGGAATCAGGCCCAAATGGCTCACTAGGTATCATTATTAGCTCCTTATACTCAACAAGATCTGATATATTGAAGGTTGGACTAATACCTAATTCAGGTGGTAACTCTAACATATAGGCATTAGACCCAGTTTTCTTTATGATCTTGTATGGTCATGAACTATGGGCATGTAGTTTCTTCATGGTTTCAAGTGGGAACCGTTCAAGTCGAAGCATGATCATGATAAAGTCTCTTTCATTAAACTCTTTGAAGCGTTTACATGAGTTAAACATATGCTCATATGATTCATTGCTTTTATTAATCTTTTTACTTATTTATTTATGCAATTCCTTAATATGCTGTGCATATGACTCTGCAAACTCAGAAATATATGCATGAATGGGTAAGGGAATAAGATCTAAAGGCTTTCTAGGCTTATACCTATGGACAATCTCAAACGGACTGCCTGTGGACCTATTAACTGAACTGTTGTAGGCAAATTCAGCTCTAGGTAGCAAAAGATCCCAATTTGCAGTGTTTCCACCTACAAGACATCCTAGCAAGTTTCCAAGGCTCCGGTTCACTACCTCAGTCTGACCATCGATTTGAGGGTGGTAGGATGTAGAAAAATTGAGCTTAGTTCCTAACAAGTGCCAGAGAGTTTTCCAAAAGTAACTTATGAATCTGACATCCCTATCAGAGACTATGGTTTTAGGGAGACCATGTAACCTAACCATGTTATCAAGAAAGATTTTGGCTACCTTGGAAGCATTAGAAGTTTGTGAGCAGGGTATAAAGTGTGCCATCTTAGGAAACCTATCAACCACAATATAGATAGAATCATGTCTTCTCATGGTCTTAGGCAATCCTAGAACAAAGTCCATGCTAAGGTTTTGCCAAGGAAAATCGGGCACAGGTAGAGGGGTATAAAGGCCAGTGTTTTGCTTTTGCAATTTTGCAACAGTACAAGTTCGACAACTAGCTACAATATGAGCAACATCCCTCTTTAAACTCTACCAATAAAACTAGTCTTTAATAGCTAAAATGGTCTTATTCCTACCAAAGTGACCAACAAAACCACCTACATGGGTCTCCCAAATCAAAAATTCTCTAAGGGAAGTTTTAGGAATACACAACCTATTGTCCTTAAAAAGGTAGCCATCTTGTAGGGTATACTCACTATTCAAACTAGATGGTCCTTATTTGATAGACTGATATGTTTCACTAAAATCAGGACAAGTTTCATATTGATCATTCAGTTTGTCAAATCCTACAACTTCAGCACTAATAGAGTTAAGGAGCATGGATCGATGACTAAGGGCATCAGCAACCTTATTCTTGATACCAGTACAATGTTTCAGTACAAAGGTATAGGCTTGAATGTACTATAACCATTTAGCATGTCTAGGATTTAATTTCTTTTGGGAACCTAGAAATCGAAGTGCCTCATGATCTGAGTATATAACAAATTTCTGTGGTAGCAAATAATATCTCCAGTACCTTAAAGCTTGCACTACCGCATAAAACTCTTTATCATAGGTTGAGTATTTAAGTTTAGCCTCATTTAATTTTTCAATAAAGAAGGCTACAGGGTGACTCTCTTGACTCAATACTCCACCAATATCAACTCCAGAGGCATCACAAGCAACCTCAAAAATTTAAGAAAAATTGGGAAACCTTAAAATGGGTGCTTGGGTCATCTTGTCCTTGATTTCTAGGAAGGCTCTATTGGCACTCTTGGTCCACTCGAAGGCTCCTTTCCTAAGGCAATTAGTGATAGGTGCTACAATTGTGCTAAATCCTTGAATGAATCTCCTATAGAAGGTGGCTAGTCCATAAAATCTAGGAACATCATGTACATTCTTAGGTGTAGGCCATTCAAATATGGATTTGATCTTCACAGGATCAGCAGATACTCCTTCAGAAGTCACAACAAAGCCTAGGAAAATGATTCTTGGGGTCATGAAACTATACTTCTTGAGATTGGCATACAAAGTTTCTTTCCTAAGAGTTTGACACACTTGTTGGAGATGGTCAAAGTGATCCTCAGTTTTACTATATATGAGGATATCGTCAAAATAAACTACTACAAATTTTTCAATAAAAGCTTTCAAAACTTGGGTTATGATCCTCATAAATGTACTTGGAGCATTTGATAGGCCAAAAGGCATCACTAACCATTCGTATAAGCCATCCTTAGTTTTAATGGCTATTTTCCATTCATCCCCGAGTCTGACCCTAACCTGGTGATAGTCGCTCTTAAGGTCAATCTTAGAGAAAATAGATTCTCTGGCCATCATGTCTAGCATGTCATCCAAATAGGGAATAGGGAAATGATATTTCATTGATATCTAATTAATGGCTCTACTATCAACACACATCCTCCAAGTACCATCTTTCTTTAGGGTTAATAGAGCTGGGACTACTCACAGACTCAAGCTCTCCCTAATAAATCCTTTTTGAAGTAGATCTCCTACTTGTCTTTGTAATTCTAAATTCTCCGAGAAATTCATCCTATAGTATGGGAGCTTTAGCAAGGTGGCTCCTAGGACCAAATCTATGGCATGCTGTATGTCTCTTAATGGTGGCAGCTGATCAAGAAGGTCTTCAAGAAACACATCCAGAAACTCCTTCAAAAACTCTATAATTTCATTCAGGTGTTCCTATTGGGGTTGGTCAAAAACTTCATTAGTGGTTAAAATCAAAACTAGCAAACCTTTAGTCACCTCGTGCTCTCGTTCCCTAGCAGTGATCATGATTAGTCCTGGCTCCTTCTCCCTCAAATTGCTAGACCCTCTCTTGATGTTATCCTTGAAAGGTTTCCAGTGCACCACAGTGAAAAGATAACTTCAAAATGATGAAATTTACACCAAAACCCTTAGCCAGGATCTCCTTATTCAGGATTAAAACATATGAGAAACATGCAAACCTACACTATTAGAATTAGGGCACCAACCTGTTATCGCTAAATCCAATTTTGATGTAGAATCAAGACTTGATGTTGAATGACCCTTTTGAATTCACCAGGTATCCAAATGTCCACCCTCCAATGGTGATCCACAAGAAAATCCATCAAGATGCTTGCTTCTTCAAAAGTTCCTTCACTTGAATTCTTCTCCTAGAACTCAAGAGGACTATGGCTGAAAAGCTCCACGGCAATGACTTCTTACTTCCTTTCTTTCTTCTTCCTCTCCCTTTCTTAAGACCTTGTCCTAAGAATAAACTATTGTCTTGAAAGGAGGAGGAGGATTTAAGACACTAATGTCTTAATGTAAAAGGAAATAAAAATAGAGTATATCTTCTTTTCTTTTACCATTCGAGAGATTCTTCCTATCTCTTGTTTTAGACTTGGTTTCAACAGAGAAGAGAACTCTGTAAAAGGGAAACTCTTGTGTCCTAAACAAGCTAAGGAGGAATCAGTATCCTAGAAAGGAAAGAAAAATAAAAAAAAACTTCTGTCGTACATCCCAAAAAACACCCGAAGCCTCTGTTCCTTAAATGGACTACAAAAAGATGTCTTTTCAAAAGTATACAACTCTCCATAAACTATTTCTCACGGCTTTCCACATTTCTCATGCCCTCTCCTTCCTTCTCACGGCCCTTCAGATTCAAACTCATGGCTCTTCCTAAAAGAAAAGTCGTAAAGTTTTAAGAAGAAGGAAGTCGCGATGTTTCGGTCTCCGAAGAGACGTTATATCGCGCAACCGGGAAGAGTTAGCGCCTTTTATCTTTCTCAAAATCCCCAAACCGTTAGATGACCATCTAATGGTCATTAGGAGATGTGCTAATAGAGAATAACTGGCCAAAATGCAAAAATTGTGGTGAAATAAGAAGACTTCACGCGCGCATGAAGAGTCCATGCGTGCGTGGAGTCTTTCCTCTTATCCACGCGTACAAATAATTTGGGCGGCCTATATGGATGGGCTTGGGTGTTAATTAAGATGTAGTCTTAGCCATGGGTTAGCCCAAAGTCCTATATATTTAATTAGGGTCTAATTAGGTCCAATTAGAACCCAAATTGATCCAATTCAGAACCCTAATTCAAATCCAATTCGAATAGAAGCTAGGGTTTGCAACACCTGCTAGAGTGTTATCCTGCAAAGATGATTTAATTACAAATTAAACTCTTGATCAATCCTCTTAAGTGTGTGACCCATTGGGTTCCATATCCAGCCAGCAGTAGGTCTGAGTACAAGTTGACCTAACTTGATTAGAACTCTTTCTAATCGATTTAGGTCAAAACGAGCTTACCCGACTTGATCAATTAGGACTCTTCCTAATAAGTGATCTTTAAATTTGATCAACCCACAAGACAAGATTGACGTCTAGCAACGTGTCATGTCTACCCGAAAGATATGAAAATTCTGGTGAAATACCAAAACTACCCTTCAGTAGAAAGTTACCGTACAATTAAATCTTTCGATCAGCCTGCAACCAAAATATAATTATGGATATGGATATATGTCAAATCCAATATTATATTTATTTATAGCTCAATCTTATATTTATGATTCAATTATCTTGATATTAGAAACCATCGCTAATATCTTTTCTTTGATCAAAGATTCCCTGAATCATCAACCGATTGATAACTAGCTGGATGCAATCTCCTCTTACTAAGAGTGATCGATTCCTTGTTGACCTACTCATTACCTTCATATACAATTCACCATTCCCAGTATCAATCCTGTGCATGACTCAATGTCATGATTAGGATTGAACCAAAGGATGGGTTCATGTACATAAGGTACTTATGGCAGTCTCAGGTCAAAGGATTACTTGTACCACTCCCACTATGAGAACCTTCTATTGACATGTAGCTAAGACTCCATTAGATGTTCTCAAGTTGGATCATATCAGTGAACTCATTCACTAATGAGCACCCACATCCTAGTATTAGTGTCATACACAAGTGACTGTGAGAGCAGTCACCCTTTTCAGTATACATGGGATGTGCTAGTCTTACCGGAAAAACCCTGATCCCCTACTCAAGGTTCCTTTGACTAGGAATATTTTAGATTAAGGTTTTAAGACTTTAGGTCTCACTGGTATGATCTCATCATAACCCTAAAATCATAGCCCTAATCTATGGGGTTCATCATAATAAAACACAGTGTATTACGAAAAAATAATGCCTTTATTAGAATATTGTCAATTACATTGATTTGGGAGATACAATATTGATTGGCTTGTAGGGCATATCCCTTTCAATCTCCCACTTGCACTAAAGCCAATCACCTTTAAATCTTAACCCCATACCCTCGAGGTGGCGATCAAAATCTCGCTGTGGTAGAGCCTTAGTGAACGGGTCTGCTACGTTGTTCTTTGTATCAACTCTATTTATGTAGACATCTTGTCTTTCGACTATTTCTCGGACGAGATGGATGTGTCTCAGAATGTGCATGGACTTATGATGAGCTCTTGGTTCCTTAGCTTGAGCAACAGCTCCAGTGTTGTCACAGTAAAGTGGCACTGGGTTTTCAATCTCAGGAACAATACCCAACTCTATGATGAACTTCTTCATCCAGACTGCTTCCTTGGCGGCTTCACTGACAGCTATGTATTCTGCCTCTGTGGTTGAGTCAGCTACAGTCTGCTGCTTAGTACTCTTCCAACTCACTGCTCCACCATTTAGGGTACAAACATATCCCAAAATGGATTTGCTATCATCAATGTCTGATTGAAAACTAGAATCAGAATATGCTTCTAGTTTAAGATCAGAACCACCATAAACTAGAAAAATATCCTTAGTCCTTCTCAGGTACTTAAGAATATTTTTAACTGCTTTCCAATGATCCTCTCTTGGATCAGCCTGAAACCTACTGACAATGCCTAAAGCATATGCCACATCAGGCCTGGTACATAACATGGCATACATTATGGACCCTATTGACGAAGCATAAGGTATAGAATTCATTCTATTTCTTTCTTCAGGTGTCTTAGGAGACATTCTTTTGGAAAGATGTATGCCTTGACTCATAGGAAGATAACCTCTTTTACTTCCATCCATGCTGAATCTTTTCAGCACTAAGTCAATCTACCTTGACTGGGATAAACCTAGCATCCTCTTAGACCTATCTCTATAAATCTTAATACCTAGTATATAGGATGCTTCTCCCAAATCTTTCATGAAAAACTGGTTTGATAGCCAAACCTTGACTGATTGTAACATTGGGATATCATTCCCAATGAGGAGTGTGTCATCTACATACAGAACCAAGAAGACTATGGTACTCCCACTAGTCTTCTTTTAAACACAGGGTTCATCCACATTTTTGATAAAACCAAACCTTTTAATAGTTTCATCAAAACGGATGTTCCAACTCCTTGAAGCTTGTTTCAATCCATAAATGGATTTCTTTAGCTTGCATAATTGATTAGGTTTATTCTTTGAAATAAAACCTTCTGATTGTGACATGTAGACTTCTTCCTCAAGGAAACCATTGAGGAAAGCAGTCTTCACATCCATTTGCCAGATCTCATAATCGTGGTATGCTGCTATAGCAAGTAAAATCCGAATTGATTTGAGCATGGCTACAGGTGAGAATGTTTCATCATAATCAATTCCCTGTTTTTGTCTAAATCCTTTTGCCACTAATCTGGCTTTATAGGTTTCAACTTGGCCATCAGCCCCAATCTTTTTCTTATAGACCCATTTGCATCCAATAGGATTAACACCCTCTGGTGCATCAACCAAAGACCATACTTGGTTGACATACATAGAGTCTATCTCGGATTCCAAGGCTTCTTGCCATCTATCTGAGTCACTACTCAAGATAGCTTCCGTATAGGTCAGAGGTTCATCATTTTGAATGACTTGGGCTTCATTATTTTCAATAATAAACCCATACCTCTCAGGTGTCCGTGCCACTCTATCAGACCTACAGGGAGGAGTTTTGTGTTTTGGTTCTGACCTAGCTATATGTTCTAATGGTTGAGAATTGTCTATCTATGTTTCTTGTACTTCTCCAAGTTCAACAGTTCTACCATTGCCTTTTTCTAAAATGAACTCTTTTTCTAGAAAAATGGCATGCCTGCTGACAAAAATCTTTTGTTCAGTAGGATGGTAAAACAGATATCCTCTACCCTCTCTAGGATATCCTACAAATAGATATTTATCCGCTCTAGCTTCCAACTTATGTCCAAAAATTTTTTTAACATAAGCTAAACATCCCCATATCTTTAAATATTTAAGATATGGTTTCTTTCCACCCCAAATCTCATACGGAGTACTAAAAATGGATTTAGAAGGTACTTTGTTCAGAATGTAAACAGCAGTTTCTAGGGCATGACCCCAGAAGGAAATGGGTAATTTTGTGAAGCACATCATGGATCGTACCATATCTAATAAGGTACGATTCCTCCTTTTAGCTACACCATTTAGCTGTGGTGTATAAGGAGGGGTCCATTCAGAAAGAATTCCATTAAGTTTAAGATAGTCTAAAAACTTCATGGATAAGTATTCTCCTCCTCGATCAGACCGAAGAACTTTAATACTTTTCCCGGTTTGTTTTTCGACCATACTTTGATACTCCTTAAATTAATCAAAGGCTTCAGATTTATGTTTCATAAGATACACATATCCGAACCTAGATAAATTATCTATAAAAGTGATAAAATATGAGTATCCACCTCTGGCCTGAGTCGTCATTGGACCACATACATCAGTATGTATAAGTCCTAATAACTCAGTTGACCTTTCTCCATGTCCAGTAAATGGAGTCTTGGTCATCTTACCCATGAAACATGATTCGCAAGTCCCTAATGATTTATATTCATAAGGATCAAGGAATTTCTCCTTGTATAACTTGCTTATCCTAGACTCATTAACATGACCAAGTCGATGATGCCAAAGAAAAGTATTATTAAAGTGTTCTCTTTTTCTTTTATTATTGACATGAAAAACACTATCATTGGAAGAAAGAGTTAAGATCCCATTGCTAAATATGCCAGAACAAACAAATTCATTAGATAACATTATTGAGCAACCAGTGCTCGTTACATCCATTACATATCCTTGTTTTAATAATAAGGGAATAGATATAATGTTCCTAATAATCTTAGGCATATAATAACAATTTTCTAACTCCAAGATCTTCCCTGAAGGCAACTTCAGAATATAGGTCCCTACAGCTTCTGCTTGGATGATATCACCACTAGCACCGTAGAGATTTAAGTCACCTTCCTTCAATACTTTAAGCTTGTGGAGGTCCTGCAAAGATTTGCATATATGGTAACCACAAGCGGTATCCAATACCCAAGTATTTGAAACAGATGAATTTAATGTCAATATAGCATGTATCTCATACATACCTTTTGGTGCATCTGATGCACCAGGCTTCACAGTTGCAAGGTAAGCCTTGCAATTCCTTTTCCAATGTCCCGCTTTATCGCAAAAGTAACAGGTCGACTGTTTGGAGGCCTTCTTTCCTTTCTTATTCTTATTGATGCCACTCTTAGGGTTTAGCTTCCTATTAAAACCCTTTTTGCCTGATTTCTTCTTATTGGTCTTATTAATAAGAAGTGGAGCCTTTTCTTTCTTTATGTGGCTCTCTGTTGTTTTTAACATATTTAACAGCTCAGGCCAGGATGTGTTCAGTTTGTTCATGTGATAATTCAAGACAAACTGAGAAAGTGACTTTGGGAGTGATTGTAGGATTAAATCCTGATTCAACTCCCCATCCATAATAAAACCTAATTAACCCAATATGGTGATCAAGTCAATTACTTTCAGAACATGATCCTGAACGGATGTTCCCTCTGTCATCCTAGCACGGAATAACTGCTTAGATATTTTATATCTAGCAGTTCTGTTATGTTCTCCATAAAGCTCTTTTAAATTGAGCTTTATGGATTGAGTATTCATGCTTTCATGCTGTCTCTGTAACTCATTGGTCATAGAGGCTAGTACGATACACTTGACAGTGAGGGAGTCATTCTGCCACATTTTCTATGTGGCCATATCTTCCTGTGTGGCATCATCCCCTAGTGGATTAAGACTAGGGGTATCAAGAATATAAGAAAGTTTTTCTGAACTCAGCACAATCTTTAAATTTCTCAACCAGTCCACATAGTTTGGACCAGTCAGTTTGTTGGTATCTAAGATACTTCGTAGTGATAATGAAGATACCATTTATCTACATTTAACAAAGAATAATACATAAGCAAACAATCATGAAATGACATACATAATTAAATAAGATCTTTAGTTAAATTATGTCTCCCACTATTTTATCAAAAATCATAGCCCTCACTATGATAATCGAAAAAAAAAAAAAAACTGATAGGTTTTTCTTAGTGAGATTGAGATCCTAATAACTTATAAAAGATCTTGCAGAAAACACAACAAATCTTTTATAAGCTTAAAGGTAGGAAACTCTTCCAATTATATCTCATATAATTTTCAAGAAGTAACTTGGCCTCTAGAACATTATTAGTCTTGCAGAAGATACAACAAACCATAATGTTCTAGTTAAGTCAAGACCCTTTTATTTCTTTATAGTCAATACTTAAATATAATGCCCTTGCAGATAACACAATAAAGCATTATACTGAATATGCTGTAATCATCTCTATGCACTAGACTAGTATTATGTCAATCACCATATTAGGTCTTGCAGATAACACAACAAACCTAATGTGGTTCATAACACAATAACGATCTAGCATGAAGGAAGGCCAATATATATAGTATTTTTAACACTAAGCATTTTAGTCAAGATTTAAATTTAATCAAATCGGCCAAGCAAGTGGAAGAGATATGGGAGTCCCCCCGTTGCTTTCCTAGACACCAATAAAAATTGGCCAGGTCAGTCAACGGAACCAATTAAAAACCATAATTCTCTTTACCTTCCCAGAACCACCTTTCTAGACACCGAAATGATCAATTGTTCATCATGACTGGTGATTCTTATCAGTTAAATATACTAAGACTTAATATAATTTTTAAGAGGAGGGATTTATAAATTTCCAGCACATCCTTATAAAATTTATCACAACATATCATTCTTATAAATAAGAAAATATGTGCTAAGTGTGTCATCATACTAGGACAACCATTTACCACATAATGGATCCACTATTATTCCAGGGCAACCTTATTTCAGTATGATGACTTCAAAACTAAACATATCTCTATAATAATTAGGGTTAGAGTGAAAAACCCTAATTAGTGACACATATCAAACATAAATTATCAAACATACATGCATCCCATAAATGTGCTAATTGTATCAGCATTCAAGGGTTTAAAACCCTAACATGCCACTACAACAAAAACACATATAAATAATTTCCATATGTTTTAACTATAATAACATACCACTGAAAGAAACAGTGAGATAATTTCAAAATAATGAAATTTATACCGAAACCCTACACTATTAGAATTAGGGAATTAGGGCACCAACCTGTTATTGCTAAATCCAATTTTGATGTAGAATCAAGACTTGATGTTGAATGACCCTTTTGAATTCACCAGGCATCCAAATGTCCACCCTCCAATGGTGATCCACAAGAAAATTGATCAAGATGCTTGCTTCTTCAAAAGTTCCTTCACTTGAATCCTTCTCCTAGAACTCAAGAGGACTATGGCTGAAAAACTCCACGGCAAGGACTTCTTACTTCCTTTCTTTCTTCTTCCTCTCCCTTTCTTAAGACCTTGTCCTAAGAATACACTCTTGTCTTGAAAGGAGGAGGAGGATTTAAGACACTAATGTCTTAATGTGAAAGGAAATAAAAACAGAGTATATCTTTTCTTTTACCGTTCGAGAGATTCTTCCTATCTCTTGTTTTAGACTTGAGTTTCAATAGAGAAGAGAACTCTGTAAAAGGGAAACTCTTGTGTCCTAAATAAGCTAAGGAGGAATCAATCTCCTGGAAAGGAAAGAAAAATAAAAAAAACCTTTGTCGTACATCCCAAATAACACCCGAAGCCTCTGTTCCTTAAATAGACTACAAAAAGATGTCTTTTCAAAAGAACACAACTCTCCGTAAACTATTTCTCATGGCTTTCCACATTTCTCATGCCCTCTCCATCCTTAGCACGGCCTTTCATATTCAAACTCACGGCTCTTTCTAAAAGAAAAGTCATAAAGTTTTAAGAAGAAGGAAGTCGCGATGTTTCGGTCTCCGAAGAGTCGTTATATCGCGCAACCGGGAAGAGTTAGCGCCTTTTATCTTTCTCAAAATTTCCAAACCATTAGATGACCATCTAATGGTCATTAGGAGATGCGCTAATAGAGAATAACTGGCCAAAATGCAAAAATTGCGATGAAATAAGAAGACTTCACGCGCGCATGAAGAGTCCATGCACGTGTGGAGTCTTTCCTCTTATCCATGCACACAAATAATTTGGGCGGCCTATATGGATGGGCTTGGGTGTTAATTAAGATGTAGTCTTAGCCATGGGTTAGCCCAAAGTCCTATTTTTTTAATTAGGGTCTAATTAGGTCCAATTAGAACCCAAATTGATCCAATTCGGAACCCTAATTCAAATCCAATTCGAATAGAAGCTAGGGTTTGCAACACCTGCTAGAGTGTTATCCTACAAAGATGATTTAATTACAAATTAAACTCTTGATCAATCCTCTTAAGTGTGTGACCCATTGGGTTCCATATCCAGCCGGCAGTAGGTCTGAGTACAAGTTGACCTAACTTGATTAGAACTCTTTCTAATCGATTTAGGTCAAAATGAGCTTACCCGACTTGATCAATTAGGACTCTTCCTAATAAGTGATCTTTAAATTTGATCAACCCACAATACAAGATTGATGTCTAGCAACATGTCATGTCTATCCGGAAGATATGAAAATTCTGGTGAAATACCAAAACTACCCTTCAGTAGAAAGTTACCGTACAATTAAGTCTTTCGATCGGCCTGCACCCAAAATATAATTATGGATATGGATATATGTCAAATCTAATATTATATTTATTTCTAGCTCAATCTTATATTGATGATTCAATTATCATGATATTAGAAACCATCGCTAATATCTTTACTTTGATCAAAGATTTCCTGAATCATCATCCGATTGATAACTAGCTGGATGCAATCTCCTCTTACTAAGAGTGATCGATTCCTTGTTGACCTACTCATTACCTTCATATACAATTCACCATTCCCAGTATCAATCCTGTGCATGACACAATGTCATGATTAGGATTGAACCAATGGATGGGTTCATGTACATAAGGTACTTATGGCAGTCTCAGGTCAAAGGATTACTTGTACCACTCCCACTATGAGAACCTTCTATTGACATGTAGCTAAGACTCCATTAGATGTTCTCAAGTTGGATCATATCAGTGAACTCATTCACTAATGAGCACCCACATCCTAGTATTAGTGTCATACACAAGTGACTGTGAGAGCAGTCACCCTTTCCAGTATACATGGGATTGCTGGGTTTGATGGCAAGGCGGAAACATAGATTTCAAAATTTTTATTTTAATCTTTTGAAATCTTCACCAAACCTTTAACCCAAGATCTCCTTAAAAGAATTAAAACATATAAAATGTATATATAAGATTTAATCTCAAATTAAGATACTAACCTGTATCGCAAAATCCAAACTCTGAATCTCCACCAGGTGGCCAAATGTTCACCCTCCAATGGTGATCCACACAGAAAAAGATGAAGACAACAATTTCTAGTTCTTGGCTCCTCTTCTTGAATTCTTTTTCAAGAATTCAATTCTTGGACTTTTAGGCTGAAATTTTCTTTCTTGAAAATTTCTTTTCTTCCTTCTTTCCTCTTCTTGAATTTTCTTCAAGAATTCCCTTTCTTGAATCCATTTTCTTGAATTGAATTGGAAGAAAAATTAAGACAGGCAAAGTCTTAATTCAAGAAGGAAAAGAAGAAGAATAGATCCTCTCCTTTTTCTTTCCTTTACCGTTCAAGACCTTCTTCTTATTCTTGTTTAGGGTCAGAGTTTCGACAGAGGATACCTCTGTAAGGGAAACAATACCCAACAAGAACAAGGGGAAGGAGTATTCTGGAGAGGAGGAAAGGGAATTGGATCTCTGAATTATGTTACGTTAAAACCCCCGAGAACCCAACCCTATTTATAGATCTCAGAGGGGTGTCATCTCGAAACAACGCAACCCTCTGAAACCCCAGGGATCATGATCCCTCATTCCTCACGCGTCCCCTCAACCAAAAATCACGATTCTCTGATTTAATTTTCGTTTTTCCGACGAGGAGGACTCTCGGAAAAACTTCAGGAAGAATCGCGACTTTTGGAGACGGATTTGCGACCGAAAAGCGACGAATCTTTTTCTTAATTTTTTCTGGCCATCAGATCCAGATCCAAGGGCGCCAGACAAGGATCTGAATCGCCCCTTTTCCAGATATTTCTCTGACGTTTATTTTCTTTCTCACGCATTTTAAGAGAAGTCCACGCACGTGGACTCTCTTTCTTGGCGCGCGCGGGTGAGAAAAGGGAGGGGGCGGCTTGGAGAGAGGGTCTCAGTGAACTAAATTCACTTGGGTTCAGCCATGGGTTAGCCCAATGTCCTAAAAAATAAATTGGACCTTAATCTGGTTCAATTAGAACCCAATTAAGCCCAATTCGGAACCAAATTCGAATCTGATTCGAATAGAAATTTGGTCTGCAACACATGCTAGTGTGTTTATCCTGCAAACATAATTTAATTCCAAATTAAATCCTTCATCAATTTTCTTTTGTGTGTGATCCATTGGGTTCCACACCTAGCCAGCAGTAGGTCCGAGTTCTATTTGACTTAATTCGGTTAGATCTCAACTAAGCCGATTTAAGTCAACTCAAACTAGCTCGACTCGATCAATTAGAATCTAATTCAAATTAACTGATTTGAATTACCATGACTCAATCATATACCTACAAGATAAGATTGACGTCTAACAACGTATCATGTCTACCCGGAAGATGTGGAATTTTGGTGGAATTACCAAAATACCCTTCAGCGGTGAGTTACCGGGCAATTCAGTCCTTTGATCAACTTGCATCCCGAATATGATTATGAATATGGATACTTGTCAAATCCAATTTCATATTCATCCCTAGCTCAATCTTTATAATGATGATTCATTAATTAACCATTAGAAAATAACTCTAATGTTCATACTTTGATCAAAGATTTCCTGAATCCATCATTTGAAATTAGCTGGATGCTATTCCCTCTTACTAGGGCTGATCAATTCCTTGTTGACCTACTCACAACCTCCATATACAATCCACCATAACCAGTATCACCTCGTGCATGACTCAGTGTCATGATTGATTGCGAACCAAAGTATGGATTCATATATATAAGGTACTATGGTAGTCTCAGGTCAAAGGACCACATGCACTACTCCTACTATGAGAATTATCTATTGACAAACAGATAAGGTTCCATTAGATATTCTCAATCTGGATCAATTCAGTGAACTCATTCTCTAATGAACACTCACATCCTAGTATTAGTGTCAAACACAAGTGACTGTGAGATCAGTCACCCTCATTACAAAACATATATAGGATGTGCTGGTCTTGCCGGAAACATTGATCCCCAACTCAATGTCCCATCGACCAGGAATATTTTAGATTAGGGTTTTAAGGCTTTAGGTCTCACTGGTATGATCTCATCATAACCCTAGAACCATAGCCCTAATCTATGGGGTTCATCATAAAATCAAAAAGACACAGCAAATGATGAAAATAATGCGTTTATAAAATGTCAATTCATTGATTTTGGGATCAAAATTACAATATTTCAATTGGCTTTCAGGGCACAATCTTTCAGGGATGTGCTAGTCTTACCGGAAAAACCCTGATCCCCTACTCAGGATTCCTTTGACTAGGAATATTTTAGATTAAGGTTTTAAGACTTTAGGTCTCACTGGTATGATCTCATCATAACCCTAAAATCATAGCCCTAATCTATGGGGTTCATCATAATAAAACACAGCGTATGATGAAAAAATAATGCCTTTATTAGAATATTGTCAATTATATTGATTTGGGAGATACAATATTGATTGGCTTGTAGGGCATATCCCTTTCAATCCTTAGGTGGGGCTGAATTTTTGACGATCCTTTTACCATGATGGTTAAAGGAAAATGAATTGGAATGGCCATAAAGGGTAACATCATGGTTATATAACCAGGGTCTACCTAAGATAATGCTGTTGACCCCCATTAGGAGAACATCACACTAGATTTTTTCTTGATATGACTGGACTTAAACTGTAACCTAACATCTCAATCTAATAGGAATAGAGGTTAAGTCAATCCAACAAAACTTATAGGGGTCGCGATGGGGAACTGTAGCTAAACCTAAGTTCTTAGTAGTATTTGTAGAGATAGCATTAACATAGCTCCCACAATCTATGATGATTTTGCAAACTTTGTCTCCTAACTTTATGAAGGATTGTAAGATGTTAGTCCTACATCAGTCCTCATTCTTCTTAGTCTATGACAAGATAAACCTAATGACTCCTAAGAGATCAAGTGACTCTAAATCCTCCTCGTCCCCTTCATACTCATCTGCTAAATCTGGTTCAGCTTCATATACTTCCTCCTCACATTCTTTCATAGATTCTGGATCTTCCTCATCAAGCTCTCCTATGTGTAAGGCTCATGCAGGGCATTGACTAGCATAATGGCCATAACTTTGACATTTAAAGCATTGTATTCTTTGGTTTCTATTCCTTTGCATTTCAAGTGCCTTTCCTTTGTCATCCTTTTGAGCTAGTGGAGTGGTAGGTTTGGGTCGGCTATTTGGAAACTGGCTCGCACTAGGCCTACTTCCAAGAGTACTAAACCTATTGGGTTCGAGTTGACAGGTAATGGGTCTTCTCTGGAATCTTTCACAGTCCCTAGAGATATGATAGGCTTGGTCTAAATCATGGACCTCTCTTAGAAACAATTCCCTCTGAATGTCCTCATGTAGGCCTGCTCGAAATCTAAATAGGGTGACTAACTCTGACTCAGCTACACCACACCTCATGACAAATTCGTCGAATTTGATAATGTATTCAGACAGATTTGTTGCCTTGGATCAACTTCTACCACTAATCTAAGAGTCTTTACTCATAGGACAAGGGTAGGTATTTCTCCCTAAGCTTGATCTTCATGGCTCTCCATGTGACTATGGACAAATCTCCTCTTCGATGATTAAGTCTCTCTAAATTCTCCCAATAAAATCTAGCTTGTTTGACAAACCTAAGCTTGGCAAACTTAACCTTCCTCTCCTCAGACATCTCATACCACTCGAAATACTGGTCCATGCACTCTCCCAATCAGTGTACACCTTAGGGTCAAAGTTTTCATCAAAGGTTGGTGCCTCTAGTCTAATATTTCTAAGGGCTCTTTCCTCTTGGTCATTGACATCTTGAAAGAGTCACCTAGGATTAGGTTCAGGGGTGAGTTCACGATGTTGGGCTCTTGGACCGATAGGAGTGGATCTTGGTAACTCAGGATCAGGGTGAGTCATATGGGATTCTTCAAGGTTCCCCATTCTCTCCTCCATCTGGTCAATCATAGTCCTCATTAAAGCTTTCATATTTGAGTCCATGGTGTGACTGCTTTGGGTTTGGGGTTGTTGATATGGAGTTCCTGCTCTAGTGATCATGCAATACAATCCTAGCTTCTAGGGCTCCTAGACCTAGAGCTCAAATAAAATGAGTCAATTCAATTTACACCCAACTCAATAATTAGTCCTTCCACTGGCCAGGTAAGAGGTGGGGTGGTGGAAGGCTCCTCCTGCTTGTCACAAGATTTTAATTAAGAACCACCAGTCCGCTTAGGGCATTTGCCTCTGGACCTCTAGCCTTAGACACTAGCTTCCAGTAATAATTGGAGGATTGAGTGCACTAGTTTTTGCACAAGACTCAAACCTGACCTGTTGGTGTCCCTAAGCTATATTAGGTTGCTACTCAGTTTTAGATTAGGGCTAGGACAATGCAAGATGAGGTTGGTTGTTTGTGGGCCAAGGAAAGGTGATGAAATCATTTCCTTATCTTATGATAGCATGCCCTTAAGATGACTTCAGATAAGATAAATGCATAACCAAATAAACTAGCTAATAGGATAAGATAAAGATAAAGATAAAACTTGAAATTCAAAATTTAAACTTTATCTTTTAATTTCAAGATTGGATTTCAAATTTAAATTTGAATTTTAAATTTGAATTTCAGATTTCAGATTTTAAATTATAGAAATTAAAATTTAATTTTTTTGGAGATTAGGTTGGATAGCTTCAGAATTCTAGATGTGCCAAAATCTTATCCTAAGTTGTGCTTAGAAGATTAACATGCAATCTTTAAAATAATTAATAATTCAAACAAGCATACACTAAGTACAACGGATTTTCGATATTGGGTTATCACATTTGGCCATAGCTCATTACTCCCATGGGTCGTGACAGTATACTTTCGTATACCCGCTCAGGAGGCATGATTTCCTTCCACTAAAAAGTACTAAGAAAAACAATGCAATTTTTTTTTTGAAAAATTACTGATCTGAAAACTATAAGAGATGATTACAGATCTGATTTCTAATCTGGCTTAATCACTAAAATGATGTAGAAGAAACTAAGATCTGAAGAGCTATAGATGAGCTTTCCAAATCTAACGCTAGAATGATGAAGAATTTCAGCAACTAACTATATGTCCTAGTCTAACCTATGGCTCTGATATCAAAGATGATGCAGGATGGATGCGATGCTAATCTAAAGATTAAGAATTAAACTTTAATTTTAGTGAGCAATGGCAACAAACTCAAGTAAAGTTATCAATAGATTTAAGAAAGAAAGACTAGTAGATTATTACTAACTACCCACAATGAATTCACATGCAATCATATAAAGAACTCTGGATCTAATGATTAAGAACCATCAAAACTAGGACATCCTTGCTTCAACTAATCAGATCTAATGAGATTCAGATTGGTTTCACTTACCAATAGCAATTTTATCCCTTCTTAGCAGTAGAACTAGATTCAACTCTCAAGATCTCGCAGTAGGATTCTAAACTTCAGTTTCTTCAGAGCAGATCTTTTCATAGATGATAGTATGGCAAGGGAAACCTTTTCTTCGGATCATGAACATCAGGGATCCTGCAAAAGAACAGCAATTAAAACTTAGAGGATTAAGAAAACAAAGAAAGATTGGAAGATTGGGAGGCAAGGAAAAGGATGGATGGCGTCTTAGATCTTTGAACTTGGAACTTGGAAGATAACTAGGGCTTCACACCCCAAGGGCTTCAGCACCCAACTCTCATAAATAACAATGCTTTCCCAGCAAAGCAATTGGAGGAAAGAACAAAGCTTCATTAACAAATCACAAACTAGTTACAAGGAGAAAATGGAGTGGTATTTACAGACCCTCCATACAAGGTAGCAAGATAAAAACAAATTCCTTTGAATACAAGATAGATAAGGATAGGGACCTTTGAGAGAATAATGTTAGACTCCTATCTTCTTGTTGGATGGATGAAAACTCCTTTGAAGTGGGCACTTCCTTGCATTTGAACTCCTCCAATTTGGGCAACAAAGAGATGATGAGATGAGGCACCCTCCCATCTTACTCCTCTTAAAAATTGGTGACAACTTGAATGGATTTCAAATGGGTGACAAATGAGTGGAATGAGATGCATGGGCATCCTCCTCTTAAATTTAAATTTCAAGTAATGTGGATGGGAGATAATTCATAAGAAGGTGGCATCCAATCTTTCTCCTTCTTGGCGTCAATCCCTCTTGGACTCCATCCTAATCTTCTTTCATTCCAAATTTGAAAGTAGATAAAGATATCTCCATTTAAATTCATCTTTCTTTGGATTTAAATGGACTCCTTGTTTTTGGATTTGAATGGATTCCATGGGATAAAATTCTTTAAATTTGAAAGTAGATAGGACTCCCTCATTTTGGGTGACAAAAGGAGATAAGCTTCTTGCCTGACTTCTCTTGGAGTGGGTGATAATGAGAAGAAAAATTGGGGACACCTTCTTCTTGGATAAACTTAAATTTTAAATGATAACTTGATATCTTGATGTCTTGATGTCTTGATGTCTTGATGTGAATGAGAGACAACCTTCTTTTTATATTGAGTTGGCCATCCAAGGTGATGTGGCATGGCATACTACTCCAAGTGGTGGGTGACAAGGCTCCATGAAGTGATTATATGGCATGGTGACATGGCTTCAATAATTGGGCTTGAACCTTGCTAACTTATAAACCTCCTTGACTAAATCAAGTACTAATTACAAGACTCAATCCAAGCAAACCTAACTCAATCAAATTGACTCTCGTTTGACTAATTTGCAAATCAAAATAGACTAATTTTAGTTACAAGAACTCAATTAATTACAAGGACTCAATTACTTATGATTGAAAGAAAATAGACTACTCATTGGTGATCCATAATGAGCATAGAAGGGTCTGATGTCCCTTCGTGGCTTTGGTGTCCTCACTAATTATAAAGTTAAATGGACTTAAGTATAGAAGAATGACTTGGAAGGATTCAGGTTTGAAGGTTGAAGAAGATTCAACGGAGTTTCAATTGAATTTCAGAAAGTTTCAGCCAAGTGTCGACTCATGAAAGTGAAGTGTCGACTCATAGATGCTTGAGCTGATATGTAGAAGAAGTTTTAGATGGCACGGTTGAAGTGTCAACTCATGGAGCTTAAGTATCGACACACAGTGTTGACTCAAGGATTGACTCAAGGTTTGAGACAAAAATTATATAGAACATGCTAAAATTCAGACTTTATTCAAGTGTCGACTCATGGAAGCCAAGTGTCCACTCAAGTGTCTACTCACCAGAAGAAGTGTCAACTCACCTGAGATTTCTAAAGAGCTTCAAAAAATATTTTTGAACTGAGAGTAGACTCATGGAGACCAAGTATCGACTCAAGGTGTCGACTCTTGACTTGAAGTGTCGATACTTACAGTTCTGCTGAATAGTAACAACTAGTATTTTAAAATGTAGAACTTGTCCTTTTCACCTCCAACAGCTAGTTTCACCTCTCCAATGGCCATAAACTACCATTTGATGCTTGGAAGAGTATTTAAAGTGGATTAAACTTGAGAGGAAAGCAACTCATGAGAAGTTAAGTGTATTCACTCCAATATTCATTAAGAGCAACTACTTTTAAGTGAAGTGAAGTCTTCAAAAATATAAAGCATTCAAGAGCATTCAAGACCAACATTTCAAGCATTGATTAAGGCTTCAATAATTTGAAGACAAGCATATTCAAAGAGCTTCAAAGAGATATTTGCTTTTATTTGAAAGCTTTCTTGTATTTCATACTTTCTACTTAAATGTTGAGGTTTGTTGGTGAGCCCGTGTGTTAAAACCAACAAAGATTTTTGGTGAGCCTCGTAAAAATCAAAGAGATTTTTGGTTAGCCTTGTAAGAACCAAGGAGGTTGTTGGTAAGCCTAAGTTACAAAACCAACTAGATTTTTGGTTAGCCCATAAAATCAAAGGGATTTTAACTTGTGTTCTCGGTGAAAACAAATTGGATTTTGATTAGTGAGCCCAGAAAACTAATCGACTGTAATCAAGATTGATTATAGTGAATTCTTAAGTGGACCTTTGGGAGTGGATGTAGGTGTCTTGTTATGCAATGAACCACTATATATCATTGTATTTGTGTTGCTTGCTCTCTCATTATTTACTCTTATTACTTTGCTTTTGCTTATCTATTTTCGCTGCATACTCTTGAAAAACACACATGCACTTGCAATTCACTAGCACCTTAATTGTTTTGAATTGGCACATACTTGCAAAAGTTTTTAAAACCCAATTCACCCCCACTCTTGAGTTGCTTACTAGGCAACACCTTCTTCATCATTGTTTTCTTCTTCCCATCAATTAGAAGAAGATGAGCCTTATCTCTTTTAAAATGGCTCTCAGCTATCTTAAGCATGTTAAGCAGTTCAGGTAATTAAAGGTTCAATTTATTCATGTGATAGTTCATGACAAACTAAGAGAAGGAATCTATGAGTGACTGCAGGATCAAGTCCTGATTAAGCTCTCCATCCATAAAAGATCCTAATTGACCTAATTGAGTAATTAAGTTAATCACCTTTAGTATATGGACTTGAACGAATGAGCCCTCACTCATACATGCTTGGAACAACTACTTTGATATTTTGTATCAGCTAGCCCTACTTTTCTCTCCACAAAGCTCTATAAGATTGAGCAATATGGACTGAGGTTCCATTTCTTCATGTTGCCTCTATAATTCATTACTCATAGAGGCCAACATAATGCACTTGATAGTTAAACTATCATTTTGCCAAAACTTATATGTGGTCTTTCCTCCTCTGAAGGATCATCTCCGATCAGATCTGGATCAGGAGAATCAAGGATGTAGAACACCTTCTCCTGAATTAAGATAATTCTCTGGTTCCTTAACCAATGCATATAATTAGGACCAGTTAACTTATTGGCATCTAAAATATCCCATAATGATAAAGTGAAAACCATAATATTAATCTATGTAAAATAAATAATAATGTATAAGCAAACTACTCAAGATGATATATACAACTAGATAAGGATTTATCAATCTAATTATGTCTCCCATAATTTTTCTATGAATGCCATAGCCCTCACCTATGGTAAGCAACAATCCCTTATAGGATTTCTTAATTGGGCTTGAGATCCCAATTCCTCATAAATGTCTTGTATTACATAATAAACATTTATGAGTTTATGGGTAGAACTTTTTTTTTTAATTATAACCATGCAACTCTCAACATGACAGCTGCCTCTAAGACACTTACGGTCTTGTGTTATACAACAAACTATAATGTCTTAGTTTAGTCAGATCCTTCATTTCCATATAGTCATGTTTGAATAATGTTGCCCTTGTATTATACAATAAAGCAATACCATTAATCATGCTATAAAGTATTAGATGTAACAAGATAAATTTCACATCAAATCTTAGAGTAGGCCTTGTGTTACACAATAAATATATTATTATTTTTGACATGAATTTGGCTTAGCATGAAGGCAATTAGTAATATTTTAGTCAATTAGTATTTTTTAATTCAAGGTCTAAATCAATCAAATTGGCTAGATAAGCAGGAAAGAGGTGGGAGGCCTCCCATGCTTGCCTTAGGCACTAAAAATTTGGCTAGGTGAGTAACAAATCTAATTAAAAACCATGTTTTCTTTACCTTCCTAGAACCACTTTCCTTGATACTAATTGATCAATCAAACCTTAAATGGATTTGCATAATGATTTTATAACACGATGACTAAATATAATTTTTAAAGAGGTCTTTCATGGTCTCATGCATATCCTAACACTACAAACTATCTAATAGGCATATAACACCACAACATTATATATGCCAAGTGTATCATCATTCTAGGATAACCTTACTATATAGCAGACATCCACCACTATATTAGGACAACCTTATTTCAAAATAATGACCGAATAATCTAAACATATCTCTATGTCGATTAGGATTTAAGTGAAACACCTAATCAGTGGCATGCATCAGCCAACATATAATACAACTATTATGCTAAATATAATTAGATAGCATATAATAATTCAAATATTTAATTGAATATTAATTGAATGAATCAAAGTGTCTCTGATACCACTACAAGGTTATGATTGCGTAGCAGAAGACTGAATTTTAAAATTTTAATCTTTAAAATCCTAGTCAACAGAAATCCTAAACCTAGGATCCCTTTGATCATATCAATTAACAAGACAAAATATTAAAAAATAGAAGAATACCTATAATGATAATATCCTTTATTCTACTAGGCACATAAGTGTATGCCCTCCAGAGATGATCCACACAGGAACTGGATCAAGGAAGCACTCCTCTTGCTTGCTTGACTAGAAACTCTTCCTGGTGCCCTTCTTCCTTGAGCAACCTTTCATCTCTTCTAGAACATTTTTTCCTTCCGAAAAGAATCCCAAAACCTCTTTGAAGACTCTCTTACTATCCTATTATCCTTTCTAATTCTCTTTATAAGCTTTTGTTTTAAAATGATGGACTTGTCTTAAAATAAAAGACTTATCCTAACAAGGAAAGAAAGAGAGTTGTCAAGACAAACTTCAGATAATTTGGTTTCAATCACCAAAGCCTTTAAAATAAGAAGAGAAGAGGCGCTTAAAATATCCTTTCATTAGTTCCAAATATGACATTTAACATATCAGATAAGACACTTCAAGCAGAAGGAGTCTCTAGGCAGAAAGGTGCTAAGTGAAACATATATTGTTTTACAAATATTTTGCTCTAAGAGTTGCTTATCACAACTCTTCAAGACAAATCTAATAATTAATCTTTAATTTAGGAATTAAAGACTTGGTCCAACATCCGAAAGACACATAAACTAGAGAGGCTTATTTGGAAAAAGTGATTGATAAGCAGAAAGACTTTAGTCCATCCCATGTGCCATATATCCTAAGCATCACATCCCTTCATGCACCCACATGAAATCATGCCCACAATTTCTTAATTTGATTGGTGAAATCTAGTTTAATTGGGTATGGATGAAAGAGGATAAGGGCTAAGGTTTATCAACAAAAAGATGATTTAATTGTAGAAGGACTCTCGATCCTTCTGCACCCCTTAATATGTGTGCATGCCATTGATGCCAAGAGTCCCAAGCCCTTGGGACTCTTGGTTTAATACATGGATAAAGGCTATAAAATTAGAATAAATCTTAATTTGGCTGCCCCACTTAAGGCTCAACTCAATTTAAATCCCACTCAAATTAGTTAGCCCATATAACAAGCATGTAAATGCAATCTAATTAGGATAGGAGTTAGGCTAGCCAACATATGCTAGTATGTTAATTAGCTATCCAATTAGGATCCTATAACCCTAATAAAAATATAAATAACTTCCTTGATCAATTTTCTAACATGTTCGATCCTTTGGACTCCTCATCTAGCTAGCAGTAGGTCTAGGTTCATATTGATTTAGTTCAATTAGAAATCAACTAATTGAATTGGGTCAAATCCCCCTTGCTACCATTTTAATAATCTTTCAAATTGACTCATGAATTTAATTAATTTAATTCATAAAAATTTATAATACATGATTGACATCTAGAAATATACCATGCCTACCTAGAAGATAAAAAATCTGATTGAAATTACCAAAATATCTTTTAGTGGCAAGTTACCGTGCAATTCCATCATTCGATCTTTCCTTATCCCGAATAAGTGATGGGTATGGAAAATTATCAAATCTTTACACTTTATTTATTTAAATCTCAAATTACTAATAAAGACTCAATCAATGAAATATTAGAAACCCTTTTTTAGTTTCATCATGCTTTGATCAAAGACTTCCTGTGTCATCATTTGATGAGATTATATTGGATAAATACTCCTCTTACTAGGAGTAATTAATTCTTTATTGACCTACTCATAACCTTTATGTACAATTCACCATATCCATAAACATCCCATACATGACTAGGTCATGAATGTGTATGAACCAAAACATGGATTCATGCATATAAGATATCATGGTGATCTTAGGTCAAAGGATCACTTATACAACTCCCATTAAGATAATCATCTTTGGACAAATAAGACTTCCATAATATATTTTCATGATGAATCAATTCAGTGAACTCATATCCTGATGAGCACCCATATCTATATATTAGTGTCCCTATACAAGTAGTCATGAGACCAACCACTCTTCATCGAGCATACATAGGATGTGCCAGTCTCTCTAGAAACATCGATCCACAACTTGATGATCCTTTGACTAGGATATTTTAGATTAAAGTTTTTAAAATTTTAGATCTCACTATTATGAACTCCATCATGATCCAAAAATCATTGTCCTAATCTATGAGATTCATCATAATCTTAAACAACAAAGTATAAGACTCAACATATGATGAAATAAAATATCTTTAATTAATATCATTCATGAGTCAAAAAAATTTTATAGAAATGCTCCTGATATATAAGAAATATGATTGGCTTTTAGGATACTATTCTTTCATTTATTAGCATCTAAATGCTCCACATAATAAAGTAGAAGCCATTACATTAATCTATATAAAAATAAAAAATAATGTATAAGTAGACCATTCATAATGACATATATAACTAGATGAAAACTTATAAATCTAGTTATGTCTCCCACTATTTTATTATGAATATCATAGCCCTCATCTATAGTAAGAGAGAATCCCTACTAGGGTTTTTTTAGTGGGGTTAAGATCCTAATTCCTCACAAATGCCTTATGTTACGCAACAAACATTTTGTTGAACCCTTGAATTATTTTAATGATAACAAAATATTAGAGGATGCATTTGTTTTGCTAACTACTTCCACGTCTTTTCTAAGTTTTTGTAGGATGATTTTAATGCACATTCACACTTCCTACAACTTTGTAAGTATGTCAAGCAAATTTCTAGAAATATTGAAAATATTTTATGAAAAGAAGTGTCCAAGAAAAATTACTCAATAATTCCTAAAAATGGGCAACTTCACTGAAGAGCTGACTCAAATCATAAAGAGCTGACTCGAGTTCTAGCATAAAACACAACTTAATGGCACGCAGATATCCGAGCCGACTCGAAGGAAGTTGAGTCGACTCATCCAGCACTATAGTTTCTTAGTCAAAAATTTGAGCCGGCCCGAAAGCAAAGAGTCGACTCAAGCAGAGTACAAGTTCTGAAAGTCTAGAATTTGAGCGGACTCGAGGGTATCCAAGCTGACTCAACCAGAGTAAGGATTTCTCAAAAAGATAGGCAAGCAGAGTAAGGAAGCTGACTCTTATAGAGTTCGGATATAATCAATTTTAAAGAACAAGCCAGGCAAGCCAACTTAATGAAGAAGAGCTAACTCGACCAGTATAACCTTCTGACCTATCTGAGAATTCGAGCCAACTCGAAGCATCTGAGCCAACTCGAATCCTAGTTTTAGGCAAGTAACGGCTAGTTCCAGAACTTGCTGTTTGAAATCAAATCAAGCTCCAACGATCATATTTCAAATTCCAATGGTATACAATGGCTATATCCACTAAAGAAGAGTACAAGACTCTATTTATAAGAGATTTGGACATCTCTTAAAAGGCTAATGATCTTCAATGTTTATTTGGTGAGAATATTCAAGGGAAAGCATTCAAGAGAGTCTTCAAGTCTTCACCAACTCTCATCTAAAGCTTGAAACATTTATTGAAGAATCTAAGAAGCCATTAAAAAGCATTCAAGTGCAATTAAGAAAGCTTCCTTTAAGTTGCAACTGCAACCATCAGACAACTTGGGTTTGTCATAAAGTTGCTTGATTTTTAACTCTTTTATGAGTTTATTAGGTTCTTGGTAAGCTTGTTGAAAACCAAGTGTAGGTTGTTAGTGATCCCATCTTAAAACTAACGTTATAGTGGATTTTTGGTGAGCCCGGTCAAAACCAAGTTTGGGTTTTTGGTTAGCCCGGTTAAAACCAAGTTGGGTTTTGGATTGTGAGCCCGTGAAAATAATCCGACTATATTCCATGGGTGAATATAGTGGAAATCCTAAATGATATCTTGGATAGTGTATGCAGGAACGAGGTTGCTCCAAACTACTATAAACTTACTGTGTTTGTGATTATGCCTTTTCTACTTTTGCTTGCTTCAGCTTTAATTATTCTAATCACAGCACTTTCCACACTAAAGAACACTTAACAAAGCACACATTTGCTTAAATTTTTTAAATTCCCAATTCACCCCCCTCTTGGGAAAAGCCACTTGGGCAACAACTAGTAACAGAGCAGTATCTCTGAATCTTAGTTAGAGTAATGATTAATGGCTCATCCAATGAGTACCTCCTTGGCCGAAGGCCAATCAACAAATAGACATCCACTCTTCACTGGCATTAATTATAGTTATTGGAAAGCTCGAATGAAAATAAAAATTCAAGCTATACACTTTCAATCAAGGAAGGGCATTCTTAAGGGACCTCATATACCCATGATAAAGGTTGATGGCATGGATGTCCCAAAACCTAAAGAGGATTGGGATGAATATAACATGAAAATGGGTGAGTTAAATGCCAAAGACATGAACTTGTTATATTATGCTTTGGATGTAAATGAGTTCAATTGAATTTCTACTTGCATATCTACAAAAGAAATTTGGGAAAACCTCAAGGTAACCCATGAAGGAACTTCCTAAGTGAAGACTTCTAAAATTAATCTTCTTATGCACAACTATGAACTGTTTAAAATAAAACAAAATGAAACTATCTCTGCCATGTTTTTATATTTTACAGATATTATTAACAATTTGAAAAGTCTTGGCAGGGTTTACTCTAATGCAGATCTAGTACAGAAGATATTAAGATCACTTCTAGATAAGTGGGACCTTAAAGTAACTGCCATCCAAGAAGCAAAAGACTTGAACACACTACCTCTGGGTGAACTGATGGGTTCTTTAATAACACAGAGTTAGCCATGCAGCATAGGAATGAAGATGATCAGAAAAAGAAAAAGACTATTACCTTCAAAGCTACATCAGAAATGAAGAAACAAAAAGATGAATCTGAAGAAGACTGCCCCTCCTCCGAAGATGAATTAGAAGATAAAGACATAGCACTAGTCGTGAGGAGATTTAGAAAATTTATGGGCAAGAAAAAGGGAAGGTACTTCAAGAAATTTTATAAGAAAGGTGAATATAGCAAGGACAAGGACAAGGAGAAAGAAAGAGAAAATTAACAAATTCCCATCTATTATGAGTGCAAGAAGTCGGGGCATATCCGTATTGATTGTCCTTTATTAAAGAAGACATATAAGAACTAGAAGAAGAAAGTGATGGCTGCTACTTGGAGCGACGGTGAGGAGTCGACTTCAACTGAAGAGGAAAAGACAACTAAAATTGCCAATCTATATCTTATGGGTCTCAAAAATAAGGTAATGTCTCCTGAGCCTCACAATGAATTTACTTTTGAAGAGCTAAATTCAGCATTCCATGATTTACTGTTTGAATTTAAAAAGGCTAGGATAAAAATTAGAGCTTTAAAGAATAGCAGTGATTCATTAATGAATAAAAATGTTAAAATTTCAGAAAAGAATAAGCTATTGCAAAAAGAACTTATTACCTTTTCTGAAACTATAAAGCTTTGCAAACTAAGAAGAATAGCTACTTTGAGAAAAACAAAGCTTTACTTGAAGAAAACATTGGTTTGAAAAAAAGGTAGAAAAACTTAAGACTTTGGTTGAAAAACTAACTTTAAGTTCAAATAAACTTGAGTTAATTTTGAAAGAATAAAGAGATTCAAGTAATAAGGCTGGAATCAATTATAACTCTTTGAATAAAAATGGAATTTCAGCTACTAGATTTGTATCTTCAAAAGCTTATGTACCGAAACTTTTATTTCGAAAAGCTTTTGTATTAAATGCTTCCACATCCATTTCTAAAACTCCAAAGTATATACCAAAGATTTTAAATCAAAAAACTTTCAAGCTAAATGATTCTACATATGCATCAATAATTCTCCTTCTAGAGCATAAAAATATATATCTTTTCAAAATTCCAGAGTTGTTTGTTATGCATGTAATGGGGTTGGACACAAATTATTTCAATGTAATATGTTAAAGAAAAACAAAAACAAAATTAGAAGAATTTGGATTCCCAAAGGAACCAATCCTACTAACCTGAGAGGATCCAAGGTAGCTTGGGTACCTAAAAATACTCCGTGACTATTTTACCGGAATGTCTTGCAGCCCAAAATGCAAAGAAAAGATGGTATCTGGATAGCGGCTACTCAAGGTATATGACAGGTGATAAAGAGTAATTCATCACCTTATAAATGAAAGAAGGAGGATTGGTAACTTTTAGAAATAATGGCAATAAAAAAATAATCGAAATTGGTAAGATCAAAATAACCCCTTTTACTTTCATTCAAAAGTATTGCTAGTAGACAAATTGAAGTATAATTTGTTAAGTATTAGTCAATTGTGTGATAAAGGCTTCAAGGTTGTCTTTGAATCATCTATGTGTATAGCAACTAACTCACTTGATTTTAGCACCACACTCATTGGACATAGACTGAGAAATATATATGTGATAAATCTAAATGATCTAGCCATGACCAACAATACAAGTCTAGTAGTAATGAATGCTAAAACCAAAAAGTCTAGCTTACTTTGGCATAGACGATTAGGTCATGTAGCATGCATACAATTGCCAAATTAATTTCTAAGAATCTAGTTAGAGGTTTACCTAAATTCAAAGTTGATTTCGAACATGTTTGCGATGCTTATCAAATGGGTAAACAAACTAAGGAAAATTTTAAATCTAAAAATATGGTTTCAACCTCTAGACCCCTTGAGCAACTTCACATGGATTTATTTGGACCAACTAGGACCACAAGCCTAGGTGATATGAAATACACACTTGTGATAGTAGATGATTTTTCTAGATTTACATTGATCTTATTTATTGCACATAAAGATGAAAATTTCAAAGTTTTTTGAAAATTCCACAAGAAAGTTTCAAACTAGAAAAATCTTTCAATTGTATCTATTAGAAGTGATCATGGCATGGAATTTGAAAATCAATTTTTTGATGATTATTGCACAAAAAATGGCATTGATCATAACTTCTTCGCTCCTAGAACACCACACAAAATGGTGTTGTAGAGAGAAAGAATAGGACTTTAGAAGAGATGGCCCAAATAATGCTATGTGAAGGCAATCTTCCAAGGTACTTTTGGATAGAAGCGGTGAACAATGTTTGCTATATTTTGAACCATATTTTAATAAGACCAATTTTAAAGAAAACCCCTTATGAGCTTTGGAATGAAAAGAAACCAAATATTAATTACTTTCATGTTTTTGGTTGTAAATGCTTTATGTTAAATAATGGAAAGGATAACCTAGAAAAATTTGATGCAAAACTTGATGAAGCTATATTTCTAGGTTATTCAATTAATAACAATGCATATAGGGTGTTTAATAAGAGAACACTAACTGTAGAAGAATCAGTCCATGTCATTTTTGATCAAGCTAACCCTTCACCTTCTAGAAAAGAAGAGTGTGCAGACAATGATGCAGGTAAACTTGACTAAGAAATGGAGGATATGAGCTTAAAAGACAAGCCAACATAGGAAGGAGAAAAAGTGGTAAGTAAAGATCATGGTGATCTACCAAGGGAATGGAGGTATGTAACTTCACATCAAAGAGATTTAATTATTGGTGATCCTTTTCAAGGTATTAGGACTAGGTCATCACAAAGAGAAGCACATGACTACCTAGAATTTGATCACGAATAGAGCCACATAGTTTAGAAGAAGTTAAAAATGACCCTAATTAGAAGATGGCCATGCATGAAGAACTTAATCAATTTAAGAGGAACAATGTATGGACATTAGTAAATAGACCATCAGACCATCCTATCATAGGAACTAAATTGATTTATAGAAATAAACTAGATGAAAAAGAAAATGTTATTAGAAACAAAGCTAGATTAGTGGCTAAGGGATATAATCAAAAGGAAAGAATAGATTTTGATGAAATATATGCACCCGTAGCAAGACTAGAAGCCATAAGAGTACTACTTGTATTTTCTTGCTACATGAATTTCAAACTATTCCAAAAGGATGTAAAGAGTGCTTTTTTAAATGATTCTATCTCAGAACAAGTTTTTATAGAATAGCCACCAAGTTTTGTAGATCATGCTTTTCCAAATCATGTTTTCAAACTTAATAAAGCATTATATGGACTAAAATAAGCACCTAGAGCCTGGTTTGATAGATTAAGCAAATTCTTACTTGAAAATGATTTTGTAAGAGGACATATAGATAAAACTTTATTTATCAAAAAGAAGGATAATGATATATTAGTTGTACAAATTTATGTAGATGATATTATATTTGGTGTAACTAATGAGAATCATTGTAGAGAATTTACTGAGTTAATGCAGGAAGAATTTGAGATGAGCTTGATGGGTGAACTAACCTAGTTCCTTGGACTCCAAATAAAGCAAACAAAGGATGGAACCGTTATAAACCAAGCAAAGTACATCAAGGTGATCATCAAGAAGTTTCTTATAGAGTCAAGCAAAAAATGAGCACACCCATTAGCCCTACCTGCAGATTAGACAAAGTTGAAGATGGCAACAATGTTGATCAAAAGCTATATAGAGTTATGATTGGATCACTATTCTATTTAACCACTTTTAGACCTGATATCTTGTTTAGCATATGTGTATGTGCTAGATTCCAATGTAATCTTAAAGAATCACATATGCTTACAGTAAAAAGAATTATAAAATATCTAAAAGGAACAAGTGATCTAGGTCTATGACATTCAAAGCAATCTTCATTAAACTTAATTATATTTTTTGATGTTGATTATATTAGTTATAAAATTGATAGAAAAAGTACTAGTGGTACTTGCCAATTTTTAGAGTTGAATTTAATCTCATGATACTGCGAGAAACAAAACTCTGTAGCACTATCTATTACTAAGGTATAGTATGTAGCTGCGAGGAGTTGTTGTGTACAAGTGTTATGGATTAAGCAATAACTAGAAGACTTTGGTGTTACACAAACTAAAACTCCTATAAAATGTGATAACACAAGTACTTTAAATTTGACAAAAAATCCAATTCAGCATGTAAAAACAAAGCATATTGAAATTAGACATCATTTTCATAAGAGATCATGTTTTAAATGAAGAAATTGAACTTGAGTTTATTCCAACTAAGAACCAACTTGCAGACATTTTCACTAAGCCACTTAATGAAGAGAGATTTGAGATGATTAGAGAAGAATTAGGCTTATGAGACCCATTTTGGTGTTTGTTGACTTAATTACTCCAAAATTAAGAAAAAATTATCTAGAAAGCCTCCTGCATCAAATTAAGGATATTAACCATCTTTATAAGTGTATACCCTTCTTTAGAAACCAATTTAGAATCTTTTTAAACCATCTAGAGAGTTTTGGTTCGAGTCGACTCGAGCATCAGTGCTCAAGTCAAGCTGACTCGAATATCGGGTTAGGTGTTTTTATATAAAACCTGCAGAACCCTTCTTAGACCTTATTCTTAGTCAAACCCTAGATGAATTTAAGAACTCTCTCTCACTAAGCTTTAGAATACTCTCTCCTACCATACTCTCCTAAAATCCACTCAATCAATCCAAACCTGATTTTTCTCTCCTAATGGCACCGAAAAGAGTAGTCGGCAAGAGATCTTATAGGGTTGATCCAAGAGCTGAAAGAGAAAGGACTAAACGAAGACAGGAAGAGCTGACTCGTTTGGAAGAACATGAAGAACAGGAAAAAATCAGAAATCCACCTCCAGCGCCTCTAAGACAAGTCGTCCAAATGGAAAATCGCCACGTAACCACTAGTAGGAAGATAAATTTTTCATTTTTGGAAAACCAAGGGTTTCGGATAAGCAACTGGATTGAAACTCAAGGCATGGAATCCTTTTGCTCTTTAGATGTTCCTACTTACCCAAGCCTTATAAGAACCTTTTTTGAGAATCTAACCCTGGAAGAGCATGAGATAACATCATCTATTAAAGGGGTTAGAATATCTATGAATGAAGCTAGTCTAAGCCAAATTCTTCAAATGCTTAATGAAGGAGAATGTCACCTAATCATGAAGGATAGGCAAATAACTCTAAGGCTTATTCTAGAGTCTAGTAGTGTAGATGGGATAACAAATATGAGAGCCAATGTTTTATCCCTAAAGATGGGGCTGCTACATAACATCATAAGCAGAATCTTCTTGCCTCGTACTAGATGTTTTGACTGGGTCAGCCAAAGAGATCTGATGTTCATGAGATACATGATTGAGGGGGAGGCCCTCAATCTACCTTATATTATGCTGTTTTAGATGTGAGATGTAGTTCGTAATGCCAAAGAGTGCCTACCTTATGGTATGGCCTTCACCTTAATATTCAGACATTTTGGTATTAACTTGGATGGAGAGGACATCAGATTATTGCATCACACTAACACTTACTCAGAAAAATCTTTTCAAAGAATGGGGTACCATCAAATTGAAAGAGTTTGGTCAAACAAATCATCAGAATAGAGAGCTGGGACCTCTTTTGATGAGGAGGAAGGTGAAGATGATTAGATTGTGAACCCTATTGATGGTACTGATACTATTGATAGAGGAGATGATGACATACAGGCTGATGAGCATGCACAGATACAAAGAGAGCCTAAGAGTACTAGGACTTCACCAGGACCCGCACCTTCACCAGCACCAGCACTTTCTCCAACACCAGCACCAGCAAAGACTTCTACCCCTGTACCTTCTGCTACACCTACTCCAGGACCATCAATAGATACTTTAGCACCATCTGTATCACATGCTTTCTTTGCTCAACAGATTAGACAGTTATCACAGTCCCTGACGAGTAGTGTTGGATCGATGTTTGGTGAGCTTCATCAAACAATTGATACTAGACTTGGAGATCTGTGCAGAGCTAAGACAATTACACACCAGAGTGGACACAGTTGAGTCTACTAGAGCAGAGCCAAAGAGAGACTTTCAGTCACTAACAAATTCTTTTAGATCTATGTCTTATGATATCCGACTGACAGTAGACCATGGATTAAAAGAGTTCATATCAAAATTGTTAGAGCTATCATTTGGGATGGGGTCACTGATGAGAATTCTCTGGTGCGGGCACCAGACTCAGAAAAAGACTTCAGAGCTCCATTTGGATCTCTGATTGACATTGCCCGAGAAATTAGGGTTTGTAATAAAGGTTGACCTGGTCAACCGGTTTATTTATTTTATTTATTTCTTGAGTCACCATTTAAATTTTGTTGAGTCATGTTGACTCGGTGCAAGTCCCAATGTGGTTTCAATTTGGTCCAAAATGGTGCCACATTTCTCTTCCAATCAACTCAAGGTTCAAGCAAGTGGAGGCCACACTCCAAGCCACACACCCAGCCACACTCCGAGCACACGCCAGAGTCCAGGAGGCGCCATAGAGGCATCCCAGTGTCATGGTCCCCACATCCAAAGAAGAAAAAAATCAAATTGGAGGCTAGATTAAAGGAGGCGCCCACACCTGCCTAATTTACCTAAGCAAAGAAGGAAGAAAACTTCTCTTGGAGAAGAAATCAAAGAAGGACATCCAACCTACTCCTAATTGAAGTTCAAATCAAAATCAAAGAGCTTAACTTGGAGTGGAAGAAAAGAAGAAATACCATAAGAAGAAGAGGACTCCAAATCCAAATCCAACTCCAAAGGAGGTGCCATAAAAGTTCCAAAACAATTCCTTTATGGCCGTCCCAATTTTTTTTGGACTCTTGGTCGGCCAAGGGAGAGGATTTTCTACCTAATCTAGGGGTTGGAAGAGTTTAGTCCCACATGGGAATTTGTACAAGCTAGGAGAAAATTTTAGGTCTATATAATAGACCTCTCTTTGTAACTTTAAGAAATCAATGAAGAAAAATTATTTTTGCTATTCTCTTGTGTTGAGCAACCTAGGTTTCTCTTCTTCCGCACTATTCTAAGTGTTGAGCTCCGTGAGGGGGTAATCCGGGTTCCATTGGAGCCTTGAGGAGGTGAGAGATCTCCATCTTTATCCAAAACCCTAGGTTAGCCACTTGAAATTCCAAAACCCTAGCCACCTTTCATTATTTTCCATCCACCAAACCCTAGATCCATCCATCTCCCACGGCCTCTCTCTCTCTACAAGTCCAGGCCGTCCACCTTCATCCAGATCCAGTCCGGCTACTTCAGATCCAGAGCAAGTTCCAAGGAAAATCACATCAGCATCCAGGAGAATCCAGTTTTCAGTAATTTCGATCTTCAAGTTCATCAACCTGGTAAATCTTTTCCTTGACTCTCTGATTCCATCAATTGTTTTTCTTCTCTTCCAGATCTTGAGTTCAGGAGAAGCCAACCCGCCAAAGGACCAGTATTGGAGGATCCATTACGAAGATATCCAACTCCGAGGATCCAACAATCTGCTCGGGAGAGTTCTTCCACCAAAATCTGTGAAGATCATTGTCTGGTTAGATAAACCTTCCCTTCTCTTTATTTCTGTTTTGTTGAAAGCTCGGAGTGAAACCCTAGGTCTGGGAGTTTCTCAACCCCCAGCGATCCGTTGCTTCTAAACTACTCTGATAATTTAGTTTCCTTAAAATTGTGCTTTCAATTATCATATTAGTATCTTTCAATGTTAGGTTAACTTTTCTTTGATTTGAAGCCAACTTCTACAAACCTATAAAAACAACAAAAAAATTAGTTAATCTTAATTTACTTCCGCATCGCATTCCTTTATTTGTTCTGCATCATTTTTGGTATCAGAGCCCAGTCTAGGGTTTCTGATTTGCTTGCTTGCTTGTTTTGATTGTTCTCTTTTTATTTTGTCTGCTCGAAGTAGACTCCCCAGGACGTCCGGTCCTAGGAACTAAGCGAGGCGCAAGCCTCCTCCTCCCATTCCACGGGGTGTTCCTAGGGCGTGTAGGGGATCCATTGGGTTATAACTTCGTAGCAGGGATTATAAACGGGGAAGATAATCTAGTTGCAGCCCGTAATTTCCCTGTTATCTGAATTATTTCTCCCTGCATAAAACTCTGAATTGCATGATTTTTGCTTCGTTGAAACCAGTATAATTGAACCTATTTTCCATAATTTTTCTACGATTTATTGGTTTCGGTAAAACCTCTGAGAATTAAAATACAGCAACTCTATTTTTTGTGTTCTGCAATTCAATTCTTTTTTGGAGTGATCATCTCATAATTTACTTAAGGGCAATTGAGCATCTAAGATAAGGGGAGGAGTTGATTACCTCTCCTTAGCCCAAAACCACCATCCAATCATTCGAACCTAGACCTAATTTAAAATCAGTTAGACCTAATTTGCCCTAGTGGGCTAGGGACACCAATTGGTCGGGTCTAGGCTAGTGTTGAGTCAGTTTGCTGAGTTATTCTGTGTGTGCTTAGCACTCAGTGTCTAGAACGGTGGTTCAGGGACTACGTCCCGAAGGGCTTGTGTGCTGGTCCGCCTGCCTGGCCAATCACTGATTGGTGTCTAGGATTGGCGATCAGGGACCTAACACTCCCCTTACACCTGCCTGGCTGAGTCCTGAGTTACTACAGGCTAGCTTGCCACTCTGATTGGGCATCTAGTTTGGACTCTAGGTCTAGTGATCCAGTAGTCGATTTAGTCTAGTCTCATTTTGTGTGCTTGCTTGAATCATCATGTCTACCAGAAACGGAGTGCCATATCAACCTGGTCAAACCCAACCTGATTTAGAGGCCATGATCAGAACTCTTACTGAAAGTATGGCTAAAATGAATCAGGATATGACAAACACTGTGGCCCAGTTTAGCGCACAAATTCATGAGGATCTTACCCAACTTAGGGACCGAGTCCAAGTACTTGAAGAACCTAGACATCGGAATTGGACTCCTGACCCCGATTTTAATGTGCCTCAACCTCACCCACATCAAGAGCCTAGAAGGCCTTTATATAGAGATCCCGAACCTAATCATAGGAGGCCTGACCCAGAGCCTGAAGATAGAGATGATAGGTTCATCAGGAACATCAAATTAGATGCACCCACTTTTGATGGTAGTCTGAACCCTAAGGTGTATTCTGATTGGGAGGGTGAGGTGGATCAATACTTTGAGTGGTATGCTATGTCTGAGGAAAGGAAATACAAGTTTGCCAAGATGAAATTAGTACGTCAAGCTAGGTTATACTGGGGGAACATTGAGCTAACCACTAGGAGACGGAATGTTGAGCCCATAACCACTTGGCAGGGTATGAAAGAAAAATTGAGAGATAAATACCTACCCATTTCATACCAGCAAAACCTGTTAGACCAATGGCAAAACCTGAAACAAGGAAACCGATCTGTCTCAGACTACATAACTACTTTTGATGAATACCTAATGAGATGTGATGTGAGTGAAGCCCACGAAGTCACTTTGTCTAGATTTAGGGCTGGACTGAGGGAAGAAATCAAGAGAGAACTATTTCTGAGAGAGGTTACTGATCTAGACCAAGCCTACCAGATTGCACTGAACACTGAGAAATTTCAGAGAGGACCTATACCTTCTAGGGTTAGTGCCCCAATCCCAAGGAATGGACCTAGCCAAGTTATCCCTAGTAAACCTTTTCAGGGTACTTCTACCCCTAGACCCATGGACAAAGGTAAGGCACCTGACACCCAGAGAACCCCTAGTTCAAATATCACCTGTTTTAAGTGTCAGAAACCAGGTCACATTTCCAGTCAGTGTACTGCCATAGCCTGTTTCAAGTGTCATAAGGTAGGTCATGTTGCTAGCCAGTGCCCACGAAGATCCCTTTACATAGAAGAGGGAGAGAATGATAATTCCGAGCCCAGTGAGGAATTTGAAGAAGAAGTTTATGAGGCCGGAATGAATTTGGTTGAGGAGTATGAAGGAGAGGAGGAACCCAATGAATCTGACCAATTAGGAGTTGTAAGATGCATCCTATCCCAGAATCTAGTTCAAGAGGATTGGCGTAGGACTAACATCCTATAGACTTTTCTTAAATTAGGGGATAAGGTATGTAAGATCATCATAGATAGTGGGAGCTGTGTAAATGCCATCTCTACTAGCACTGTCAAGATGTTAGGCTTAATCCCAGTTCCCCGTCCCAACCCCTATAAGGTTTCTTGGGTAGATTCTACCTCCATACCCATCCAGTCTAGATGTCAAGTCCAAATCCAAATGCAATCTTATCATGAAAAGATTTGGTGCGATGTCTTACCCATGGGGGAGCAGTATAATTCTCGGAAGACCTTGGTTGTATGATCATGATGCCACCCTCTTAGGAAAATCCAATACCTGTGTCTTTAGTTTCAATGGGAAGAAGATTACGATCCATTCCATTCTCCCTAAGGACAAGGTAACTAAAGGAGCCGGTAAGGTTAAGGAGATGAAAACTGGAGTGAACCTAATCAGTGCTAAGGACCTAGAACAAGAAATTCATAATGGTTCACCCATCTGGATGTTGACTGCTAAGGAACTTAGAACTTCGGAACCCTCAGAGCCTCCTCAAGAAGTTAAACCTGTGTTAAAAGAATTTGAGGATGTCTTTCCCGAGGATTTGCCAGACCACCTTCCACCTCTTAGGGATATCCAGCATGCCATAGATCTAATCCCAGGAGCGACTTTGCCCAACTTGCCCCATTACAGGATGAATCCATCTGAGCATGAAGAACTGCAAAAGCAGGTTGGAGAATTATTGAGGAAGGGGTTTATTAGAGAAAGTCTTAGCCCTTGTGCAGTCCCAGCCTTACTGACCCCAAAGAAAGATGGCACGTGGAGGATGTGTGTTGACAGTCGTGCCATCAATAAAATTATAATCAAATATAGGTTTCCCATCCCTAGACTAGATGACATGCTTGATATGATGGCTGGTGCAATGGTTTTTTCTAAGATTGATCTCAAAAGCGGCTATCATCAGGTTAGGATTAGACCCGGGGATGAATGGAAAACTGCTTTCAAAACTAAGGATGGTCTTTATGAATGGGTTGTTATGCCTTTTGGGTTGTCCAATGCCCCTAGTACTTTCATGAGAATTATGACCCAGGTACTTAGAGCTTTCATAGGAAAATTTGTGGTGGTCTATTTTGATGACATCCTGATCTATAGTAAGACCCCAACAGATCACCTAGACCACCTTAGAGCAGTCTGCCAAGTTTTGAGGAATGAGAGACTCTACGGTAATCTTAAGAAGTGTGAATTCATGACTAGTAGAGTTATCTTTCTTGGTTTTGTAGTAACCCCTGACGGCGTGGCGGCCGATCCTGAGAAGATTAAGTCCATAGTAGACTGGCCAGAGCCAACCAATGTGCATGAAGTTAGAAGTTTCCATGGCTTGGCTACCTTCTATAGGCGATTCATCAAGGGGTTTAGTACTTTAGCTGCTCCAATCACTGATTGTATTAGGAAGGGAGAATTTCATTGGACTAAGTCAGCCCATAAAGCCTTCCTAGATCTTAAGGATAAAATGACCCAGGCACCCATTCTGAGATTACCCGATTTTTCTAAAGTATTTGAGGTTGCCTGTGATGCTTCAGGTGTAGGAATAGGTGGAGTCCTAAGCCAAGAGAATCATCCCATAGCATTCTTTAGTGAAAAACTTAATGATGCTAAGCTTAGGTATTCTACCTATGATAAGGAATTTTATGCGGTGGTGCAAGCTTTGCGTTACTGGAGACATTATTTGCTACCGCAGGAATTTGTACTATTTTCGGACCATGAGGCTCTTAGATTTCTGAACTCCCAAAAGAAGCTTAACCCTAGGCATGCTAAGTGGGTAGAATATATCCAGTCATATACTTTTGTCCTGAAACATAAGGCTGGAGTTGAGAATAAGGTAGCTGATGCCCTTAGTCGCCGATCTCTGTTATTAACTTCTGTTAGAACTGAGGTCATAGGGTTTGAGCAAATCAAAGAGGAATATGAGTCTTGTCCGGATTTCACAACTGTGTATCAGGATCTAGTTCAAGGACCATCTAGTAATCACCAGGATTATACCCTTGTAGATGGTTTTTTGTTCTTCAAAACTAGGCTTTGCATCCCTAGAACTTCTCTTAGGGAATTTTTGATTTGGGAAATCCATGCTGGAGGTTTAGCTGGCCATTTTGGAAAAGACAAGACCATTCTAGCTATTGAAGACCACTTTTTCTGGCCTAGCTTAAAAGGGATGTAGCTAATATTGTAGCTAGATGTCGAACCTGCGCTGTTGCCAAACAGCGAAAACAAAACACTGGCCTTTATACCCCACTCCCTGTCCCAGATCGTCCTTGGCAAGATGTGAGTATGGATTTTGTGTTAGGTTTACCTAAGACCCAGAGGAGACATGATTCTATCTGTGTCGTAGTCGACCGATTCTCTAAAATGGCCCACTTCTTGCCTTGTTCCCAAACTTTTGATGCGTCTAAGATAGCCACACTTTTCTTCAATGAGATAGTTAGACTCCATGGCCTACCTAAGACAATCGTTTCAGATAGGGATGTCCGGTTCACCAGTTACTTTTGGAAGACCCTTTGGCATAAGTTAGGGACAAAACTTAAGTTTTCAACTGCCTATCATCCCCAAACTGATGGCCAAACTGAAGTAGTGAACCATAGCCTAGGAAATCTGCTGAGATGTCTTGTTGGTGAAAATACCAGAAATTGGGATTTATACCTACCAAGGGCAGAATTTGCGTACAACGACTCGGTCAATAGGTCTACGGGTAAGAGTCCATTTGAAATTGTACATGGGTACAAACCTCACACACCTCTTGACCTAGTCCCTTTACCTGTCCACACTCGAGTCTCCGAATCTGCTGAGAATTTTGCACAGCATATAAAAGACTTGCATAAAGAAATTCATGCCAAAATAAATTTAAGTAATGAAACTTATAAGAAGTTGGCTGATACTCAAAGGCGAGTCAAATCTTTTGTTGAGGGAGACTATGTGATGATTAGGTTAAGGCCTGAACGGTTTCCTCCTGGAACCGTTAGAAAGTTACATGCTAGGGGAGCTGGACCATTTAGAGTGGTAAAGAGAGTAGGATCCAATGCCTATGTGCTCGAGTTGCCTCCAGAACTAGGCATTAGCTCTACTTTCAACATTACAGACTTAGTAGAGTACAGGGAGCCAGCTGTGATTCCTAGTGAGCCTTTTGAGCCTAACCCTATCATTGAGAGTGATCCCGACCCTGTGTGTCCACCAACAAACTGGCCTGTGAGGAAAGAGCAGATTGAAAAGATCCTGGATGATCAGGTTATCTCTACTCGTAATCGAGGATACCAAAGGTACTTGGTCCGATGGCAAGGAAGGCCAGATTCTGATGACTCTTGGATCTCCCGAGAAGAATTACAAGAATTGGACCCAGACCTCTTGGAGAGATACCAGAGCCAACTTGAGCCTTACTCGACAGGGTCGAGTTCCTCCCACCCTGGGAGAATTGGTGCGGGCACCAGACTCAGAAGAAGACTTCAGAGCTCCATTTGGATCTCTGATTGACATTGCCCGAGAAATTAGGGTTTGTAATAAAGGTTGACCTGGTCAACCAGTTTATTTATTTTATTTATTTCTTGAGTCACCATTTAAATTTTGTTGAGTCATGTTGACTCGGTGCAAGTCCCAATGTGGTTTCAATTTGGTCCAAAATGGTGCCACATTTCTCTTCCAATCAACTCAAGGTTCAAGCAAGTGGAGGCCACACTCCAAGCCACATGCCCAGCCACACTCCGAGCACACGCCAGAGTCCAGGAGGCGCCATAGAGGCATCCCAGTGTCTTGGTCCCCACATCCAAAGAAGAAAAAAATCAAATTGGAGGCTAAATTAAAGGAGGCGCCCACACCTGCCTAATTTACCTAAGCAAAGAAGGAAGAAAACTTCTCTTGGAGAAGAAATCAAAGAAGGACATCCAACCTACTCCTAATTGAAGTTCAAATCAAAATCAAAGAGCTTAACTTGGAGTGGAAGAAAAGAAGAAATACCATAAGAAGAAGAGGACTCCAAATCCAAATCCAACTCCAAAGGAGGTGCCATAAAAGTTCCAAAACAATTCCTTTATGGCCGTCCCAATTTTTTTTGGACTCTTGGTCGGCCAAGGGAGAGGATTTTCTACCTAATCTAGGGGTTGGAAGAGTTTAGTCCCACATGGGAATTTGTACAAGCTAGGAGAAAATTTTAGGTCTATATAATAGACCTCTCTTTGTAACTTTAAGAAATCAATGAAGAAAAATTATTTTGCTATTCTCTTGTGTTGAGCAACCTAGGTTTCTCTTCTTCCGCACTATTCTAAGTGTTGAGCTCCGTGAGGGGGTAATCCGGGTTCCATTGGAGCCTTGAGGAGGTGAGAGATCTCCATCTTTATCCAAAACCCTAGGTTAGCCACTTGAAATTCCAAAACCCTAGCCACCTTTCATTATTTTCCATCCACCAAACCCTAGATCCATCCATCTCCCACGGCCTCTCTCTCTCTACAAGTCCAAGCCGTCCACCTTCATCCAGATCCAGTCCGGCTACTTCAGATCCAGAGCAAGTTCCAAGGAAAATCACATCAGCATCCAGGAGAATCCAGTTTTCAGCAATTTCGATCTTCAAGTTCATCAACCTGGTAAATCTTTTCCTTGACTCTCTGATTCCATCAATTGTTTTTCTTCTCTTCCAGATCTTGAGTTCAGGAGAAGCCAACCCGCCAAAGGACCAGTATTGGAGGATCCATTACGAAGATATCCAACTCCGAGGATCCAACAATCTGCTCGGGAGAGTTCTTCCACCAAAATCTGTGAAGATCATTGTCTGGTTAGATAAACCTTCCCTTCTCTTTATTTCTGTTTTGTTGAAAGCTCGGAGTGAAACCCTAGGTCTGGGAGTTTCTCAACCCCCAGCGATCCGTTGCTTCTAAACTACTCTGATAATTTAGTTTCCTTAAAATTGTGCTTTCAATTATCATATTAGTATCTTTCAATGTTAGGTTAACTTTTCTTTGATTTGAAGCCAACTTCTACAAACCTATAAAAACAACAAAAAAATTAGTTAATCTTAATTTACTTCCGCATCGCATTCCTTTATTTGTTCTGCATCATTTTTGGTATCAGAGCCCAGTCTAGGGTTTCTGATTTGCTTGCTTGCTTGTTTTGATTGTTCTCTTTTTATTTTGTCTGCTCGAAGTAGACTCCCCAGGACGTCCGGTCCTAGGAACTAAGCGAGGCGCAAGCCTCCTCCTCCCATTCCACGGGGTGTTCCTAGGGCGTGTAGGGGATCCATTGGGTTATAACTTCGTAGCAGGGATTATAAACGGGGAAGATAATCTAGTTGCAGCCCGTAATTTCCCTGTTATCTGAATTATTTCTCCCTGCATAAAACTCTGAATTGCATGATTTTTGCTTCGTTGAAACCAGTATAATTGAACCTATTTTCCATAATTTTTCTACGATTTATTGGTTTCGGTAAAACCTCTGAGAATTAAAATACAGCAACTCTGTTTTTTGTGTTCTGCAATTCAATTCTTTTTTGGAGTGATCATCTCATAATTTACTTAAGGGCAATTGAGCATCTAAGATAAGGGGAGGAGTTGATTACCTCTCCTTAGCCCAAAACCACCATCCAATCATTCGAACCTAGACCTAATTTAAAATCAGTTAGACCTAATTTGCCCTAGTGGGCTAGGGACACCAATTGGTCGGGTCTAGGCTAGTGTTGAGTCAGTTTGCTGAGTTATTCTGTGTGTGCTTAGCACTCAGTGTCTAGAACGGTGGTTCAGGGACTACGTCCCGAAGGGCTTGTGTGCTGGTCCGCCTGCCTGGCCAATCACTGATTGGTGTCTAGGATTGGCGATCAGGGACCTAACACTCCCCTTACACCTGCCTGGCTGAGTCCTGAGTTACTACAGGCTAGCTTGCCACTCTGATTGGGCATCTAGTTTGGACTCTAGGTCTAGTGATCCAGTAGTCGATTTAGTCTAGTCTCATTTTGTGTGCTTGCTTGAATCATCATGTCTACCAGAAACGGAGTGCCATATCAACCTGGTCAAACCCAACCTGATTTAGAGGCCATGATCAGAACTCTTACTGAAAGTATGGCTAAAATGAATCAGGATATGACAAACACTGTGGCCCAGTTTAGCGCACAAATTCATGAGGATCTTACCCAACTTAGGGACCGAGTCCAAGTACTTGAAGAACCTAGACATCGGAATTGGACTCCTGACCCCGATTTTAATGTGCCTCAACCTCACCCACATCAAGAGCCTAGAAGGCCTTTATATAGAGATCCCGAACCTAATCATAGGAGGCCTGACCCAGAGCCTGAAGATAGAGATGATAGGTTCATCAGGAACATCAAATTAGATGCACCCACTTTTGATGGTAGTCTGAACCCTAAGGTGTATTCTGATTGGGAGGGTGAGGTGGATCAATACTTTGAGTGGTATGCTATGTCTGAGGAAAGGAAATACAAGTTTGCCAAGATGAAATTAGTACGTCAAGCTAGGTTATACTGGGGGAACATTGAGCTAACCACTAGGAGACGGAATGTTGAGCCCATAACCACTTGGCAGGGTATGAAAGAAAAATTGAGAGATAAATACCTACCCATTTCATACCAGCAAAACCTGTTAGACCAATGGCAAAACCTGAAACAAGGAAACCGATCTGTCTCAGACTACATAACTACTTTTGATGAATACCTAATGAGATGTGATGTGAGTGAAGCCCACGAAGTCACTTTGTCTAGATTTAGGGCTGGACTGAGGGAAGAAATCAAGAGAGAACTATTTCTGAGAGAGGTTACTGATCTAGACCAAGCCTACCAGATTGCACTGAACACTGAGAAATTTCAGAGAGGACCTATACCTTCTAGGGTTAGTGCCCCAATCCCAAGGAATGGACCTAGCCAAGTTATCCCTAGTAAACCTTTTCAGGGTACTTCTACCCCTAGACCCATGGACAAAGGTAAGGCACCTGACACCCAGAGAACCCCTAGTTCAAATATCACCTGTTTTAAGTGTCAGAAACCAGGTCACATTTCCAGTCAGTGTACTGCCATAGCCTGTTTCAAGTGTCATAAGGTAGGTCATGTTGCTAGCCAGTGCCCACGAAGATCCCTTTACATAGAAGAGGGAGAGAATGATAATTCCGAGCCCAGTGAGGAATTTGAAGAAGAAGTTTATGAGGCCGGAATGAATTTGGTTGAGGAGTATGAAGGAGAGGAGGAACCCAATGAATCTGACCAATTAGGAGTTGTAAGATGCATCCTATCCCAGAATCTAGTTCAAGAGGATTGGCGTAGGACTAACATCCTATAGACTTTTCTTAAATTAGGGGATAAGGTATGTAAGATCATCATAGATAGTGGGAGCTGTGTAAATGCCATCTCTACTAGCACTGTCAAGATGTTAGGCTTAATCCCAGTTCCCCGTCCCAACCCCTATAAGGTTTCTTGGGTAGATTCTACCTCCATACCCATCCAGTCTAGATGTCAAGTCCAAATCCAAATGCAATCTTATCATGAAAAGATTTGGTGCGATGTCTTACCCATGGGGGTGAGCAGTATAATTCTCGGAAGACCTTGGTTGTATGATCATGATGCCACCCTCTTAGGAAAATCCAATACCTGTGTCTTTAGTTTCAATGGGAAGAAGATTACGATCCATTCCATTCTCCCTAAGGACAAGGTAACTAAAGGAGCCGGTAAGGTTAAGGAGATGAAAACTGGAGTGAACCTAATCAGTGCTAAGGACCTAGAACAAGAAATTCATAATGGTTCACCCATCTGGATGTTGACTGCTAAGGAACTTAGAACTTCGGAACCCTCAGAGCCTCCTCAAGAAGTTAAACCTGTGTTAAAAGAATTTGAGGATGTCTTTCCCGAGGATTTGCCAGACCACCTTCCACCTCTTAGGGATATCCAGCATGCCATAGATCTAATCCCAGGAGCGACTTTGCCCAACTTGCCCCATTACAGGATGAATCCATCTGAGCATGAAGAACTGCAAAAGCAGGTTGGAGAATTATTGAGGAAGGGGTTTATTAGAGAAAGTCTTAGCCCTTGTGCAGTCCCAGCCTTACTGACCCCAAAGAAAGATGGCACGTGGAGGATGTGTGTTGACAGTCGTGCCATCAATAAAATTATAATCAAATATAGGTTTCCCATCCCTAGACTAGATGACATGCTTGATATGATGGCTGGTGCAATGGTTTTTTCTAAGATTGATCTCAAAAGCGGCTATCATCAGGTTAGGATTAGACCCGGGGATGAATGGAAAACTGCTTTCAAAACTAAGGATGGTCTTTATGAATGGGTTGTTATGCCTTTTGGGTTGTCCAATGCCCCTAGTACTTTCATGAGAATTATGACCCAGGTACTTAGAGCTTTCATAGGAAAATTTGTGGTGGTCTATTTTGATGACATCCTGATCTATAGTAAGACCCCAACAGATCACCTAGACCACCTTAGAGCAGTCTGCCAAGTTTTGAGGAATGAGAGACTCTACGGTAATCTTAAGAAGTGTGAATTCATGACTAGTAGAGTTATCTTTCTTGGTTTTGTAGTAACCCCTGACGGCGTGGCGGCCGATCCTGAGAAGATTAAGTCCATAGTAGACTGGCCAGAGCCAACCAATGTGCATGAAGTTAGAAGTTTCCATGGCTTGGCTACCTTCTATAGGCGATTCATCAAGGGGTTTAGTACTTTAGCTGCTCCAATCACTGATTGTATTAGGAAGGGAGAATTTCATTGGACTAAGTCAGCCCATAAAGCCTTCCTAGATCTTAAGGATAAAATGACCCAGGCACCCATTCTGAGATTACCCGATTTTTCTAAAGTATTTGAGGTTGCCTGTGATGCTTCAGGTGTAGGAATAGGTGGAGTCCTAAGCCAAGAGAATCATCCCATAGCATTCTTTAGTGAAAAACTTAATGATGCTAAGCTTAGGTATTCTACCTATGATAAGGAATTTTATGCGGTGGTGCAAGCTTTGCGTTACTGGAGACATTATTTGCTACCGCAGGAATTTGTACTATTTTCGGACCATGAGGCTCTTAGATTTCTGAACTCCCAAAAGAAGCTTAACCCTAGGCATGCTAAGTGGGTAGAATATATCCAGTCCTATACTTTTGTCCTGAAACATAAGGCTGGAGTTGAGAATAAGGTAGCTGATGCCCTTAGTCGCCGATCTCTGTTATTAACTTCTGTTAGAACTGAGGTCATAGGGTTTGAGCAAATCAAAGAGGAATATGAGTCTTGTCCGGATTTCACAACTGTGTATCAGGATCTAGTTCAAGGACCATCTAGTAATCACCAGGATTATACCCTTGTAGATGGTTTTTTGTTCTTCAAAACTAGGCTTTGCATCCCTAGAACTTCTCTTAGGGAATTTTTGATTTGGGAAATCCATGCTGGAGGTTTAGCTGGCCATTTTGGAAAAGACAAGACCATTCTAGCTATTGAAGACCACTTTTTCTGGCCTAGCTTAAAAAGGGATGTAGCTAATATTGTAGCTAGATGTCGAACCTGCGCTGTTGCCAAACAGCGAAAACAAAACACTGGCCTTTATACCCCACTCCCTGTCCCAGATCGTCCTTGGCAAGATGTGAGTATGGATTTTGTGTTAGGTTTACCTAAGACCCAGAGGAGACATGATTCTATCTGTGTCGTAGTCGACCGATTCTCTAAAATGGCCCACTTCTTGCCTTGTTCCCAAACTTTTGATGCGTCTAAGGTAGCCACACTTTTCTTCAATGAGATAGTTAGACTCCATGGCCTACCTAAGACAATCGTTTCAGATAGGGATGTCCGGTTCACCAGTTACTTTTGGAAGACCCTTTGGCATAAGTTAGGGACAAAACTTAAGTTTTCAACTGCCTATCATCCCCAAACTGATGGCCAAACTGAAGTAGTGAACCATAGCCTAGGAAATCTGCTGAGATGTCTTGTTGGTGAAAATACCAGAAATTGGGATTTATACCTACCAAGGGCAGAATTTGCGTACAACGACTCGGTCAATAGGTCTACGGGTAAGAGTCCATTTGAAATTGTACATGGGTACAAACCTCACACACCTCTTGACCTAGTCCCTTTACCTGTCCACACTCGAGTCTCCGAATCTGCTGAGAATTTTGCACAGCATATAAAAGACTTGCATAAAGAAATTCATGCCAAAATAAATTTAAGTAATGAAACTTATAAGAAGTTGGCTGATACTCAAAGGCGAGTCAAATCTTTTGTTGAGGGAGACTATGTGATGATTAGGTTAAGGCCTGAACGGTTTCCTCCTGGAACCGTTAGAAAGTTACATGCTAGGGGAGCTGGACCATTTAGAGTGGTAAAGAGAGTAGGATCCAATGCCTATGTGCTCGAGTTGCCTCCAGAACTAGGCATTAGCTCTACTTTCAACATTACAGACTTAGTAGAGTACAGGGAGCCAGCTGTGATTCCTAGTGAGCCTTTTGAGCCTAACCCTATCATTGAGAGTGATCCCGACCCTGTGTGTCCACCAACAAACTGGCCTGTGAGGAAAGAGCAGATTGAAAAGATCCTGGATGATCAGGTTATCTCTACTCGTAATCGAGGATACCAAAGGTACTTGGTCCGATGGCAAGGAAGGCCAGATTCTGATGACTCTTGGATCTCCCGAGAAGAATTACAAGAATTGGACCCAGACCTCTTGGAGAGATACCAGAGCCAACTTGAGCCTTACTCGACAGGGTCGAGTTCCTCCCACCCTGGGAGAATTGGTGCGGGCACCAGACTCAGAAGAAGACTTCAGAGCTCCATTTGGATCTCTGATTGACATTGCCCGAGAAATTAGGGTTTGTAATAAAGGTTGACCTGGTCAACCAGTTTATTTATTTTATTTATTTCTTGAGTCACCATTTAAATTTTGTTGAGTCATGTTGACTCGGTGCAAGTCCCAATGTGGTTTCAATTTGGTCCAAAATGGTGCCACATTTCTCTTCCAATCAACTCAAGGTTCAAGCAAGTGGAGGCCACACTCCAAGCCACATGCCCAGCCACACTCCGAGCACACGCCAGAGTCCAGGAGGCGCCATAGAGGCATCCCAGTGTCTTGGTCCCCACATCCAAAGAAGAAAAAAATCAAATTGGAGGCTAAATTAAAGGAGGCGCCCACACCTGCCTAATTTACCTAAGCAAAGAAGGAAGAAAACTTCTCTTGGAGAAGAAATCAAAGAAGGACATCCAACCTACTCCTAATTGAAGTTCAAATCAAAATCAAAGAGCTTAACTTGGAGTGGAAGAAAAGAAGAAATACCATAAGAAGAAGAGGACTCCAAATCCAAATCCAACTCCAAAGGAGGTGCCATAAAGTTCCAAAACAATTCCTTTATGGCCGTCCCAATTTTTTTTGGACTCTTGGTCGGCCAAGGGAGAGGATTTTCTACCTAATCTAGGGGTTGGAAGAGTTTAGTCCCACATGGGAATTTGTACAAGCTAGGAGAAAATTTTAGGTCTATATAATAGACCTCTCTTTGTAACTTTAAGAAATCAATGAAGAAAAATTATTTTTGCTATTCTCTTGTGTTGAGCAACCTAGGTTTCTCTTCTTCCGCACTATTCTAAGTGTTGAGCTCCGTGAGGGGGTAATCCGGGTTCCATTGGAGCCTTGAGGAGGTGAGAGATCTCCATCTTTATCCAAAACCCTAGGTTAGCCACTTGAAATTCCAAAACCCTAGCCACCTTTCATTATTTTCCATCCACCAAACCCTAGATCCATCCATCTCCCACGGCCTCTCTCTCTCTACAAGTCCAGGCCGTCCACCTTCATCCAGATCCAGTCCGGCTACTTCAGATCCAGAGCAAGTTCCAAGGAAAATCACATCAGCATCCAGGAGAATCCAGTTTTCAGCAATTTCGATCTTCAAGTTCATCAACCTGGTAAATCTTTTCCTTGACTCTCTGATTCCATCAATTGTTTTTCTTCTCTTCCAGATCTTGAGTTCAGGAGAAGCCAACCCGCCAAAGGACCAGTATTGGAGGATCCATTACGAAGATATCCAACTCCGAGGATCCAACAATCTGCTCGGGAGAGTTCTTCCACCAAAATCTGTGAAGATCATTGTCTGGTTAGATAAACCTTCCCTTCTCTTTATTTCTGTTTTGTTGAAAGCTCGGAGTGAAACCCTAGGTCTGGGAGTTTCTCAACCCCCAGCGATCCGTTGCTTCTAAACTACTCTGATAATTTAGTTTCCTTAAAATTGTGCTTTCAATTATCATATTAGTATCTTTCAATGTTAGGTTAACTTTTCTTTGATTTGAAGCCAACTTCTACAAACCTATAAAAACAACAAAAAAATTAGTTAATCTTAATTTACTTCCGCATCGCATTCCTTTATTTGTTCTGCATCATTCTCCCAGGGTGCCTTGAATCATGCAGCATGCAGAAGTGAATTTCAAAACAAAAATTCAAAGCATAAAACCCTAATTGGCTAGAAAACCCTGATTTCCAAGAATCCCTTATGCAATACCAATTAATGAAACATAAATGGAGTCAAAAAAATATACCTAGAATGCTGAAATCCAATCCTCTCCACGAGGCTCACAAGTGCAAGCCCTCCAACGGTAAACCACATAGGAATCAAACCTAAGAACCTCTCCCTTGTAGGTTGCTTGATCAATTGGGACTCTTTCGATGGACTTTCTTCCTTCGGCAGCCTCTCCTTCCTTGCTTAGACCTTCGCCCTCTCGTAGAGCACTCTAAGGCCTCTCCAAAATCTCTCTTCTCTCTTTCTATCACTTTCTAATTCTCTTCCTAAATCCTTGTCTTAAAATGACGGACTTGTCTTAAAGGAAGACCTATGTCCTAACAAGGGAAGGAAGAGACAAGGTGGATAGATGTAAGAGTGTAAGAAAGAAACCAAAAATCATCCCATCGAAACAAATATCGATGGCTATTTATAGGAGAGTGGGAGGTGCTAGATAAGCCTTTTCATCAGCCTTTGATCTGTCCAAACATAGATCAAATAAGACCCTTCACTAAGAAGGAGTCTTATCTTGAAACACCATGTCCCTTTATGCGCCAACTGCCTAATTCAAGTCCCTTCAATTTTTTATCCGACTTCTCCCTTTGCCGCTTGGCATTTCCAGTTAAAATAAATCCAATGGATGTGACTTATGAATAAGAAGCATCGATGATTCAAAAGGACTTAAAGCAGGACTCTGCTTACTTGAATTAGCACCAAAGTGAAGAGACGCGACTCTTCACTTTGCACCAACTTCTCCATGCCATATGACACCTTTGACCTAGTCAAAGTATATGCAATATGGGTTTCATATAAAAGGACATTAAGTCTACTTTCCAACCATATAATTTGTTTTCATATTGGAGTTCAATTGGTCCTTGTGCGCCATTTTGAATGTAGAGGTGTCACTTAGGCGTCAAGAGTCCCATGCCTTTTGGACTTTTCATATATGGAGCATAAAATATACAAAAAATATCAGATAAAATCTGATAAATTCATCCCACTTAGGAATCAACCCATTCTAGGTCTCACATAAATTGGATAGTCCATTTAGCAAACTTTCAAACCCAATCCAATTAGGTTAGGAGATTAGGTCAGCCTACACATGCTAGTGTGCAATCTAGCTAACCAATTAGGATCCCTTGACCCTAATTAAATGTCAATTGAGTTCCTAGGTTGACTCCCAAATGTGTGTGACCCATTGGGATCCACATCTAGCCAGCAGTAGGTTTAGGTTTGAGCCGATTTGATCCAATCAAACCTGATTGACCTAATTAGGTCAAATTGGCTCACCTAGTTGTCCAATTTGAATCACACATCGAATTGACTCACGAAACCAAATTAATTGATTCATGAAAACCTATAAGACAAGATTGACGTCTAGCAACATGTCATGCCTACCTAGAAGATGAGAAATTTGGTGGAAATTATCAAAGTACCCTTCAGTAGTAAGTTATCATGCAATTCAATCTTTCAATCTCCCATTATCCTAATTAAGTGATAGGTATGGATATATGTCAAACCCTAACACTAAATCATATCAAATCTCATCTTGATCATGAGGACTCAGCTGATGATTGATTAGAAATCAATTCTAATCGCATCTTACTTTGATCAAAGTCTCCTTGTGTCAATCATCGAAGAGATTGCATAGGATAACAATTCCTCTTACTAGGAAAGATCGATTCCTTGTTGGTCCACTCACATTTCGTACACCTTCCACCATACCCATAACATCCCGTACAAGTCACAATGGCATGAATGAGTATGAACCAAAGTAAGGCTTAGTATGCACAAGGAACCATGATGATCTCAAGTCTAAAGATCACATGCACAACTTCTACTCTGGGATCTATCTTTTGACAAGTAGCAAGACTTCCATAAGATAGTCCCGGTGTGAATCAGTCCAATGTACTCATACCTTGATGAGCACCCTTATCCTTGTATTAGTGTCTCTACACAAATGGCTGTAAGATCAACCACCCTCATCAACTGAGCATACATAGAGTTAGCTAGTCTTTCCAGATTCATCGATCCCCGAATCGATGGTCCAATGACTAGAAACATTCTAGATTAGGATTTATAGGAATTAGGTCTCATTGTTATTTTATTATAATCCTAATTCCATTTCCCTACTCTATGGGGTTCATCATAATCAACAAAAACATGACACAGCAGTATATGATGAATCAAATGCCTTTATGAAAAATATGTCCTACATGAGCTGGAAGTTTACAAAAAGGCCCTCATAAAGATTGGCTCTTAGAGCACTTTTCTATCAAACTCCCACTTGCACTAAAGCCAATTGCCCTGGTATTTTATGCCCATATAATATAAGTGATGATCTAACTGCTACTTGGCTATTGCTTTAGTGAATGGGTGATGCGGACATCTAGATGAATATCAAACCTGATCAACTGACTCATATATCAGGACAGCCCGGTGATAGTTCGGTGAAGCCCAACCCAGACGTTTTGGTTCAGCTTCTAGCCCATGACGATTTGGGGTTGCCAGCCTCGCCAGCAGAAACGTGCGCAGGTCTAGATGCCTTCAAGGGAAGCAAGTTTCAAATATGACCCATTTTTGGGATGAAAATAATTAATTGGGAATTGGGCCGAAGGCCCAATACACTAATTGCGTCCGTGAAGTTTCGGATCCAGGAAAAACACCAGAGTCTTTAGTCTTATTATTATTATTATTATTATTTATTAGTGGCGTGATCTCTTGATTTTTTTTATATATATATAAAAAAAAATCCATTTGAAGAGTTTCATGCAAGAGTCAGCGTTTGGATTTGTTTACATTAGTGTTTAGTTTTTTTTTATTCCCTCCCTATTAGTCACGTGGGGGACAACTATACCTTGTATGGCTTTGTTTTCTTAAAACCCGAACCCAAGGAATACAAAGCAACATTTTCTTTGTTTGGAAAAAATAATTGCACGGTGTTTATTGGTGGGTGTCTTCTTTCCGTGGAAGGCCGCCGGCACCCTTTTCCCCCTTGAGCACACCAGGCCAAAAGCCCGGTTGGGAGAAGACGATTCTGTAAGGAATCTCTTCCTTCCGTTCCAAGTTCCTGATAAAAAAAAAAAAGAAAAAAAAGAAGAAACATGGACTCACGTTGAGAAACCCATCGTTCGTCCCTTCCAATCTTGAAGACCCGGATTGAAATCAAGTAAAGGGCTGGCAACGTGAGGAATCACGCGGCCCTTCCAGCGCTTGATCGTTGCAATTTTCAAAGGATCTTCTCCATATTGCTCAATCCTAGCATCCAAGAATTCCCAGAACCCGTTCTCCCTGAATCGGGATTTTGGTTGCTGCAAGCGTTTGACAACCGCCCTGCACCAGCTTGGTATCAGAGCCTTGATCCGTTCTTGATCTGTCCTTGATCCATTCTTGATTTGTTCTTGATCCGTTCTTGATTTAAAAAAAAAAAAAAAAATTCTACCGGTAACCATGGAGCGGAACAATGGGGAGCCTTCTCTTCGTGACGTTGTGGAGACCCAGCAGTAGATGATGGCTGTTTTGCAAGCAATGATGGCACGGTTGGAGGTGCAAGATCATGCTATACCTCATCAAGATCGCAATGCACCTGATGAACATCGAGAAGGTGATGCCGACCTTTTCCAGAATATTGAAGATCCTCCACCATTGCAAAGAGGGCAGCAACCGCGGCGTGATGTAGCGCTTCCCAGGGATTTCGGACCGCCGCCTATGCATGACAATCAAACTCGTTGGGAGTCCGGGTTTTGGATTGAAATACCGGAGTTCAGAGGTGGTTTGAATCCTGATGAGTATGTGGATTGGACCCTGCAGGTAGATAATGTTTTTCGGCTGAAAGAAGTGCCTTTGGACAAGCAAGTGCCGCTTATCACAATTCGATTCCGAGATCGAGCAGTGGCTTGGTGGCATGCACAGCACTACCGAAGGTATATGGATGGGAGGCCACCAATTGCATCATGGGTAGCCTTGAAGCAGGAGATGAATCGGGAGTTCCTTCCTCAAAATCATGAACAGGTCCTTTATTCTAAATTGCATGGTTTAACACAAGAAAATCGAAGCATGGAAGATTATACTACAAAGTTCTACCGACTGGTGGCTCGAAACCGATTGATGGAGTCAGAACCGAGGTTGGTAGCCATGTATTTGCTTGGACTGCGATTCCCGATCCAGGATGCGTTGGCTCTGCATCGGATTGACAGTGTTGGTGATGCACACATGTGGGTGCAAGCAGTGGAGCAGAGCCTAATGCGGAATAGAGGGTTCCAGAGTAGAGGAAAATTATCTGGTCAATTTTCGGGGCAGAGTTCTGGTAGTAGGAGTGCACCTCCTGTGGTGAGGCAACAAACTTCGGTAGTTCCTTCGAGACTTACAGTACCGAGTGGGGTGTCAGGTACCTAGCAGAGGGTGGGCAGCAATCGAGCCAATGTTCACTGCCATCGGTGTCATGACCTAGGACATTATACCAATGAGTGCCCCAAGGCGCGTACCCAGTTACTTATGGAGGAGGAGCAAGAAGTTGAATTTCTTGAGGATGAGGAGTTCGAGGATGAGATGTATGTGATTAACCTAGACCACATCTAGGGAGAGAGTCTGATCATTAGGAGGATGTGTCTTGCACCAAGAGTTGGTGGAGATTGGCGTCGGCACAATATTTTCTCAACAAATTGCACTGTAGCTGGTAAAACTTTCAAGGTAATTATTGATTCTGGAAGTTGGAAGAATGTGATTGCTGAGGAAGTTATGAAGAAATTGGGGTTGATGACTGAGCCCCATCCTCACCCATACAAGCTCGGCTGGGTGAATCGGGATGCAGATATTCAGGTCAGTCGATGTTGTAGGTTGGGTTTGTCTTTTGGTCCTCAGCTTGAGACGTCAATAGTAGATGATGTTGTACCTATGGATGCGACACACATCATTTTGGGACGACCTTGGCAGTTTGATAATAAAGCAGTGCATAATGGTTACACTCATACGTATATGCTGCAACCAGATGGGAGAAAAGTGATCTTGAAACCACTACAGGAAATGGCTGAACAGAAGGTAGTAATTTGTTTGCCAAGCAGGGAGTTTGAGGCGAGTTTAGAGGGAGAAGATTTCTATTTTTCCTTGATTAGTAAGCCAGAGGAGTTTGGCCAGAATGGGGAGCAGGAGCTGCATGATCTTCCTCAGGAGTTGGTGTCAGTTTTGGAGGAATTTCGGGATGTTGTACGGAGTGAGCTTCCTGCGGGTTTGCCACCACTTCGAGATATTCAGCATGAGATTGATCTGATTCCGGGTTCTGTGTTGCCGAATAAGGCTCATTACCGAATGACCCCACAGCAGCATGAGAAGCTGAAGAGGCAGGTTCAAGATCTTTTAGACAAAGGCTTTGTACGGGAAAGCATTAGCCCATGTGCGGTACCAGCACTTTTGGTGCCGAAAAAGGATGGTTCATGGTGTATGTGTGTTGACAGCCGGGCAATAAACAGAATTACTGTGAAGTATAGATTTCCAATACCGAGGCTGGATGATATGCTAGATCAGTTGAGTGGTGCCATGTTCTTTACTAAGATTGATTTGAAAAGTGGGTACCATCAGATCAGAATGAAGCCAGGTGATGAATGGAAGACAGCCTTCAAGACAAAGGAAGGCCTATATGAATGGTTGGTGATGCCATTCGGGCTATCTAATGCGCCTAGTACATTCATGCGAGTAATGAACCAGGTTTTGCATCCATTCCTTAGTTCTTTTGTTGTTGCATACTTTGATGATATATTGATATACAGTAAGACAGTACAAGAGCATATTGAGCATGTTTCACAAGTTCTAACAGTATTACGTGAAAATCAGCTTTTTGCTAACCCAGAGAAGTGTATTTGGATGGTAGACAAATTAATTTTTCTGGGATATGTTGTTACTGGTGATGGGATTCTTCCAGATGAAAGTAAGGTGCGAGTGATAGTGGACTGGCCAGCACCTACAACTTTAACTGAATTGAGATCCTTTTTGGATCTTGCGGGTTTTTACAGAAGGTTTGTGAAGAGGTATAGTGAGATTGCTACACCCTTAACAGATTTGTTGAAATTAAATCAGTTTGGATGGAATGACACTGCTCAGGCAGCATTTGATGAGATGAAAGTCAAGTTGACCCAAGCACCACTATTGGTTCTTCTAGATTTTGACAAGGTATTCGAAGTGGATTGTGATGCTTCGAAGACTGGGATTGGCGCAGTACTCAGCCAAGATGGGAGACCTGTTGCTTTCTACAGTGAGAAGCTTGGAGGTGCCAAACTATTGTATTCGGTTTATGATTTGGAGCTATACGCCATTGTGAGGTCATTGCAACATTGGCGACACTACTTAATCCAGCGAGAATTTGTGCTGTACTCAGATCATCAAGCATTAAAATTTCTATAGGGACAGCATAAGTTGAGCTCCAGACATGCAAAATGGGTAAGTACTCTATAGGAGTATACTTTCAGCATCAAGCATAAGTCAGGCACTTTGAATAAAGTAGCAGATGCTTTAAGTAGACGAAGTTTATTGATTGGTGCTATGCAAGTATATATCCTTGGTTTTGAAAGCATGAAGGATGATATCCATGCAGATGAGCATTTCCAGAGCATTGTGACTGAATTGGAAGCTGGAGGTCGATCTGACTTCGTCCTACATGATGGATATTTGTTCCGTGATAATTGTCTCTGTATTCCTAACACTTCACTGCGTGTATTGATTATTCAGGAGCTGCATAATCAAGGACATTTTGGAAGAGACAAAACTGCATGGTTAATTCGTCAACGGTTTTATTGGCCTGGGCTTGACCGAGATGTCAAAACCTTTGTGAAGAGATGCCGTTTGTGTCAGGAATCCAAAGGATTAGATACAAATCAGGGTTTATATACCCCTTTACCGATTCCAGATGAGCCGTGGCGAGAGGTATCTATTGATTTTGTTGTAGGTTTACCACGAACAGTGAGAGGTCTAGATTCAATTATGGTAGTCGTAGATCGGTTCAGCAAGATGGCTTGTTTCTTGCCATGCAAAACGATATTTGATGCGTCGAAAGTAGCTGATCTTTATTTTTCTACAGTAGTTCGACATTATGGGTTACCATCGTCGATTGTTTCGGACCGAGATAGCAAGTTTATGGGATATTTCTGGTGTGAATTGTGGAAAAAGTTGGGTACAAAATTAAAATTCAGTAGTCCCTATCATCCTCAGACCGATGGGCAAACCGAGATTGTCAACCGAAGTCTTGGTAACTTGTTGAGAGTCAATGTGCAAGAATTTAAAAACTAGGATGTATGTTTGCCAAAGATTGAGTTTGAGTTCAATTCTTCGGTGAACCGTTCTACTGGTTTTGCACCCTTTTAGGTATTGTATGGATTTCTGCCAAGAGGACCACTTGATATTTTACCTGTTGATGTGCCAAACAAATTAAGTAAGAAAATTGAAGATCGAGTGGCTAATCTCCGTGAGGTGCACGCAACTGTTAAAGCCAATCTAGAGCAAAATTATGCCAAGTATAAGGCTAAGGCTGATCAGACACGTCGACAGCAGACTTTTGAGGTTGGTGATTTGGTATGGGTCTTCTTGCCAAGAGAACGATATCCACAGGGGGCCTACACCAAACTCAAACCAAAGAAAATTGGTCCTTGTCAAGTGTTAGAGAAATTTAGTGACAATGCCTACCGAGTTGAATTACTAGACGATGTCCTTATTTCTGATGTATTCAATATTCGACATCTATCCCCTTATGCAGGTGATAATTCAAGCTTGAGGACAAGCTTTTCAGAAGAAGGGGAGAGTGATGTGGACATCGAGATGAATATCGAACCTGATCAACTGACTCATATATCAGGATAGCCCGATGATAGTTCGGCGAAGCCCAACCCAGACGTTTCGGTTCAGTTTCAGGCCCATGACGATTTGGGGTCGCCAGCCTCGCCAGTAGGAAATGTGCGCAGGTCCAGACACCTTCAAGGGAAGCAAGTTTCAAATCTGACCCGTTTTTGGGATGAAAATAATTAATTGGGAATTGGGCCAAAGGCCCAATACACTAATTGCGTTCATGAAGTTTTGGATCTGGGAAAAACACCGGAGTCTTTAGTCTTATTATTAATATTATTATTATTATTATTTTATTAGTGGCATGATCTCTTGATTTTTTTTATATATATAAAAAAAAAATCCGTTTGAAGAGTTTCTCGAAAGAGTCAGCGTTTGGATTTGTTTACATTAGTGTTTAGTTTTTTTTTATTCCCTCCCTGTTAGTCACGTGGGGGACAACTATACCTTGTATGGCTTTGTTTTCTTAAAACCCGAACCCAAGGAATACAAAGCAGTGTTTTCTTTGTTTGGAAAAAATAATTGCACGGTGTTTATTGGTGGGCATCTTCTTTCCGTGGAAGGCCGTCGGCACCCTTTTCCCCCTTGCACACACCAGGCCAAAAGCCCAGTTGGGAGAAGACGATTCCGTGAGGAATCTCTTCCTTCTGTTCCAAGTTCCTGATAAAAAAAAAGAAAAAAAAGAAGAAACAGGGACTCACGGTAAGAAACCCATCATTCGTCCCTTCCAATCTTGAAGACCCGGATTGAAATCGGGTAGAGGGCTGGCAACATGAGGAATCACGCGACCCTTCCAGCGCTTGATTGTTGCAGGTTTCAAAGGATCTTCCGCATATTGCTCAATCCTAGCATCCAAGAATTCCCAGAACCCGTTCTCCCTAAATCAGGGTTTTGTTCGCTGCAGGCGTTTGACAACCGCCCTGCACCAATGGGTCTGCTATATTGTTCTTTGTGTCAACTCGTTCAATGGTAATATCATGTCTTTCAATGATCTCTCGAACGAGGTGGAACTATCTTAGAATGTGCTTGGACTTGTGATGAGACCTTGGTTCCTTAGCTTGTGCAACAGCTCCAGTGTTATCACAATATAATGGCACTGGCTGTTGTACTACAGGAACCAAGTCTAATTTCATGATGAATTTCTTCATCTAGACAGCTTCCTTTGTGGCTTCACTAGCAGCTATGTACTCTGCCTCAGCGACTGAGTCAGCCACTATTGGCTACTTTGTACTTTTCTAACTCACTGCACCACCATTCAGGATGAAGACATATCCCGATGTGGATCTGCAATCATTTGAATCTGATTGAAAACTAGAATCTGTATAACCTTCTAGTTTTAACTCAGATCCACCATATACTAGAAAAATATCTTTAGTCCTTCTCAGGTACTTAAGAATATTTTTCACAGCTTGCCAATGATCCTCTCCTAGATCTGCTTGAAACCTTCTCACTATGCCCAAGGCATAAGCGACATCAGGCCTGGTACATTACATGGTATACATTATTAATCCTATAGCCAAAGCATAAGGAATCATAGCCATCCTCTCTCTTTCTTCTGATATCTTAGGAGATATTTTCTTAGAGAGATGTATGCCTTGACTTAGAGGCAAGTAACCTTTCTTACTTCCATCCATGTTGAATCTCTTCAACACTAAGTCAATGTACCTGGATTGGGATAAGCCCAGCATCCTTTTGGATATATTTTTATAGATCCTTATACCTAGTATATAGGATGCCTCTCCCAAATCCTTCATGGAAAACTTTGATGATAGCCAAGTTTTAACCGATTGTGACATTGAGATATCATTCCCAATGATCAATATGTCATCCACATACAAAACCAAGAAAACAAGTGCACTCCCACTAGTCTTCTTGTACACACATGGTTCATTCACATTTTTGACAAAACCAAATCCTTTGATTGTTTCAACAAAATGGATGTTCCAACTCCTTGATGCTAGCTTAAGTCCATAAATGGACTTCTTTAATTTGCATACCTGATTTGGTCTCCCTCTTGAGACAAAACCCTCTGGCTGTGACATATAGACTTCTTCCTCAAGGTTTCCTTTGAGGAAAGCAGTCTTTACATCTATTTGCCAGATCTCATAGTCATGGTATGCTGCTATGGCAAGCAGTATCTGAATGGACTTGAGCATGACTACTGGGGAAAAGGTTTCATCATAGTCAACACCATGTTTTTGTCTGAAATCTTTTGCTACTAGTCTAGCCTTATAGGCCTCAACTTGACCATTTGCTCTAATCTTCTTCTTGAAGATCCATTTACACCCTATTGGGTTAATTCCTTCAGGTGGATCTACTAAAGTCCAAACCTGATTAGAATACATGGAGTCCATTTCAGATTTCATGGTGCCAAGCTACTTGTTAGAGTCTCTACTCTTGACAGCTTCTGAATAGGTCACAAGATCATCATCCTGTATGATACTGGTTTCATTATCATTCCCAATGACAAAATCATATCTTAGAGGTGCTCCCCGCACCCTCTCTGACCTTTGAAGAGGAAGTGTGTATTGTGGTTGTTCCTGATCACAAGAACCTCTGGTTGAGGAACTTCTCTTGAAGGCTTACTGGTTTGTTGGTTCTATTCTTCACATAACTCAAGTGAAGAATCACTACATCCTTCTTAGATAAACTCTTGTTCCAAGAATGTAGCATGCCTGCTGACAATTATTTTTTGTTCAATAGCATTATAAAAGAGGTATCCAACACTCTCTTTTGAATAACCAACAAACCTACATTTATCAGCCCTTGCACTTAGCTTATGTCCAAAGGTATTCTTGACATAAGCATGGCAACCCCAAATCTTCAAATATTTAAGATTTGGTATTTTTCCATTCTATAATTTATATGGAGTGCTATTCACTAATTTAGATGGAACCCTGTTTAATATATATGCAGCAGTATCTAGGGCATGTCCCTAGAAAAAAGTAGGAAGGTCTATGAAGCTCATTATGGCCTCACCATGTCTAACAAGGTGAGATTTCTCCTTTCTGCCACTCCATTTAACTGGGGTGTATAAGGAGGGGTCCATTCATAAGTAATGCCTTTGTCCTTGAGATGGTTCAAAAACACACTAGACAAGTATTCCCCTCCTCGATCAGACCGAAGAGCTTTAATACTAAGTCCAGTTTGTTTTTCAACCATACTCTGATATTCTTTAAACTTATCAATGGCTTCGAACTTGTGTTTTAAAAGATATACATGACCGAACCTTGATAAATCATCAATAACAGTGATGAAATAAGAATATCCTCCTCTGGCCTGAGTTGACATAGGTCCACATACATCAGTATGTATTAGACCTAACAATTCAATTGCCCTCTCTCCAAGTCCAGTGAATGGAGACTTGGTCATTTTTCCTTTGAGACAAGATTCACAAGTTCCTAATGATTGAAAATCATCAGAGTCAAAGTAATTATCTTTGACTAACTTGTTTATCCTTTACTCACTGATATGACCCAATCGGCAGTGCCAGAGATATGTGACATTATCATTATCTCTTGAGGCTTCTAATTCTGTGGAGTCCATGCAATGAATTGCATATGTGAGATCCACATGCTGTATCCAATATCCATGAATTAGAAATGGAAGCACTCAATGATAAATTAGTTTGTATCATGTACAAACCTTTAGATGCACCACTTGCATCTTGCTTCACATTTGCAAGGTAAACCTTGCAATTCTTCTTCCAATGCCCAGTCTTGCCGCAATGGAAATAGGCTCCATCAGCCTTCTTAACTTTCTTGTTTTTCTTCTGGATGCTCTTCTTAGTGTTGAATTTTCTTTTCACACCCTTCTTCATTGCTTGCTTTTTTCTATCAACAAGAAGCACCTGAGCCTTATCTCCTTTAGAGTGGCTCTCAGCTATCTTAAACATATTAAGCAGCTTTGGTAATGAAGTATTCAATTTGTTCATATGGTAATCAAGAACAAACTGAGAGAAGGAATCTGGGAGTGACTGTAGGATCAAGTCCTGATTAAGTTCACCGTCCATGACAAACCCTAATTGACCCAATCGAGTGATCAAGTCAATCATTTTCAGCACATGTGTTTGCACAGGTGAACCGTCACTCATCCGTGCTCAAAATAATTGCTTCGATATCTCATATCGAGCAGCCCTACTTTGCTCTCCATAAAGCTCCTTTAGATTGAGCAATATGGACTGAGGTTCCATACCTTCAAGTTGTCTTTGGAGCTCGTTGCTCATCGAGGCCAACATGATGCACCTGACAGTTGCACTATCATTTTGCCACATTCTGTGTGTGGCAATTTCCTCCTCTGATGCATCCTCTCCGATCACCATTGGATCCAGAAAATCAAGTATATATGAAAGCTTCTCCTAAGTCAAAACAATCCTCAGGTTCCTTAGCCAGTCCACATAATTTGGACGGGTTAACTTGTTGGCATCCAAGATGCCCCTTAGTGATAAGTTTGAAGCCATTAAATTAAAGAACAATATTAGCAGACCACTCAATGATGACATTCATAACTAGATAAGGACTTTATATCTAATTATGTCTCCCACTATTTTCTTCAAATACCATAACCCTCAATTATGGTAAGCGAGAAACCTTTCTTGGTTTCCTTAGTGGGGTTGAGATCCTTATTCCTCATAAGTGCCTTGTGTATGCACAACAAACACACATGAGTTCAAAGGTAGGACAACCTTTCTAATTGCAACCCGTGCAATTTTCAATAATTATCTTTGCCTTTAAGATACTTATGGCCTTGTGTATGCACAACAAACCATAATGTCTTAGTTTAGTCGGACCCTTCATTTTCATATAGCCATGATTGAATAATGTTACCCTTGTGCATGCACAACAAATCAACATTTCCAACCATGCCATAAAGCACTAAGTGCACCAAGACAAATCTTATATCAAACCCTAGAGTAGGCCTTGTGTATGCACAACAAACCTACTATAGCCTTGACATAAATTTGGCTTAGCATGAAGGAAGCCAAAATATAGTATACTTAATCAATTAGCATTACCCAATTAAGATTTAAATATGACCAAATTGGCCAAGTGAGTGGAAGGGGTGAGGGGGTCCCCCCGTTGCTTTTCTTAGACACCAATTAAATTGGCCAGGTCAGTCAACGAAACCAATTAAAAATCTCATTTCCTTTACCTTCCCAGAACCACTTGCCTAGACACCAATTGGCTGATCAAACCCTAATTGGTTTTGCATCATGACTAAGTTTTTTGCTATGACTAAATATAATTTTTATGAAGGCTTTCGATGGTCTCAAAACACATTCTAAATTATCATGATTACTATACTTATAATATATATAAACATGTAACATATCATCATAACATAACATCATAACATAACATGTTATGTTAAACAAGCATATAATAGCTAATATGCAAATCAAGGCATGATAGATACATAAAAATACCTTTCATCTCACATTTTCATGAGATATGACCATAGCGGCACCCCTACATGCCATAGGAGACCCCTTGAATGGGAGGAGAGGGCCTTTAAACCCTACTTGGCTCCTATGAATGGACGGTCATGGTGATTAACCTAATCCAAAGCAGTTACTTGGTTCAATCAACATGCATAATTTCATTTTTGATATAATATCATGCATTTCATAAAAATTGAAATTAAACATATTATCCTAATATGCAAAATTTCATACAATTGCATTATTACATCATTTCAAAAAGAAAACATAAATCTTGCATATGAATTTGGTTGGGTCAACTCGAAAGGGTTCAGGTCGACTCGGATAGTGGAATTTCATAAAACTCCAAAAATGGTTCATAACTGGTACGCCATAAGGATGGCTCTGATACCACTAATGGGAATTCTCTCAGGGTGCTGGGAATCATGCAACATGAGGAAGTGAATTTCAAAACAAAAATTCAAAGCATGAAACCCTAATTGGCTAGAAAACCCTAATTCCCAGGAACCCCTTATGCAATACCAATTAATGAAACATAAATGGAGTCAGAAAAATATAACTAGATTGCTGAAATCCAATCCTTTCCATGAGGCTCACAAGTGCAAGCACTCCAACGGTGATCCACACAGGAATCAAACCTAGGAACCTCTCCCTCATAGGTTGCTTGATCAATTGGGACTCTTTTGATGGACTTTCTTCCTTCAGTAGCCTCTCCTTCCTTGCTTAGACCTTCTCCCTCCAGTAGAGCATTCTAAGCCCTCTCCAAAATCTATCTTCTCTCTTTCTATTACTTTCTAATTCTCTTCCTAAACTCTTGTCTTAAAATGGTGGACTTGTTTTAAAGGAAGACCTATGCCCTAACAACGGAAGGAAGAGACAAGGTGGATAGATATAAGAGTATAAGAAAGAAACCAAAAATCATCCCATCGGAACAAATACCAATGGCTATTTATAGAAGAGTGGGTAGTGCCAGATAAGCCTTTTCATCAGCCTTTGATCTGTCCAAACACAGATCAAATAAGACCCTTCACTAAGAAGGAGTCTTATCTTGAAACACCATGTCCCTTTATGCGCCAACCGCCTAACTCAAGTCCCTTCAATTTTTTATCTGACTTCTCCCTTTGCCACTTGGCATTTCTAGTTAAAATGAAGCCAAGGGATGTGACTTATGAATGAAAAGCATCAGTGATTCAAAAGAACTTAAAGCAGAAGGACTCTACTTACTTGAATTAGCACCAAAATGAAGAGACACAGCTCTTCACTTTGCGCCAACTTCTCCATGCCATATGACACCTTTGACCTAGTCAAAGTAAATGCAATATGGATTTCATATGAAAGGGCATTAAGTCTACTTTCTAACCATATAATTCATTTTCAGATTGGAGTTTAATTGGTCCTTGTGCGCCCTTTTGAATGTAGAGGTGTCACTTAGGCATCAAGAGTCCCATGCCTTTTGGACTCTTCATATATGGTGCATAAAATGTCCAAAAAATATCAAACAAAATCTGATAAATTCATCCCACTTAGGACATAACACAATCTAGGTCTCCCATAAATTGGTTAGTCCATTTAGCAACCTTTCAAAACCAATCCAATTGGGTTAGGAGATTAGGTCAGCCTACACATGCTAGTGTGCAATCTAGCTAACCAATTAGGATCTCTTGACCTTAATTAAATATCAATTGAGTTCCTAGGTCGACTTCCTAATGTGTGTGACCCATTGGATTCCATATCTAGCTAGCAGTAGTGATGGGAGACGAATTTGATGAAATGGGTGTGTGGGGATGTGATCTACTTACCTAGCAACAATCTATCAACATTAGAGCTCCAAATATGGAAAAATTCATAGGTGGAAGGGATGAAGAAATTCAAGCTAAAGACTAGGTGATCAGAAAATCTGAACCCTTGTGCAAGCTTCCTTTCAAAAAAAATAAAAAAGAGGATCTAAGGGTATAGAAACCCTCAACTAGGCTAAGCAACCTTTAATGACCTCAGATCTAAGGATCAAGAGGTTTTTTTCACAACAATGAAGAGAAATTAAGCTCAAGTGGAAGGGAAACACTCACCACTCAAAAAATTGAAGGCTAGAGGCAAGATATCCACTCCCTTCTTGGATGCACCATTGGAGCTTGGATCCTTGGCATGGAGCCTTCATCTTTGTCTTCAAATCACCAAGAAGAACCTGCAAAGAGTCAAGGTGAGGTTGAGATTCAAAGAAATTAAGGAAAAAATGAAGGAATTAATAAGAGAAGTGAAGAAAATTGCTGGAATTTTTGGACAGCACTTCCTCCTCTTCTTGGACTATTTGGATCTTGTGTAGAAGATCTTGGAAATGGAACTATGCACTCCAAACTCAAAGCACTCACTCCAATTTAAGATCAAACTCAACACTCCAAAGAAAATCAAAGAAAACACTCAAAATTCTAGGAGAACTCAAGAGAACTTGGCAAAATGGAAGAGAACTCAAATAAGGGAACTTTCATTCATTCAACTCAATTCATTCCATTCAATGCTTACAAGAGAGGGGCCTTGGTTTCTATTTATAGGCCAAGGGCAACTATTAAGGGACCAACTAATTCAAGTTTTATTGGTAGCTAATTACAAGATTAGTTCCTAGCAACTAATTCCTAGCAACTAATCCTAACAAGAGAATTCTAGAAATTCCATGTGGCATTATTTCCTTGCAACACTTGGCTTCATCTCATCCTTCCACATGGTCTTTAAAATTTGGTCTCCAAGTAGGCTTTTGATGCAGAACGAAAAGAGATGATGCGATGTGGAAGTAAATTAAGACTAATTCCTTTTATTTTTTTTTTTTATATTTTCAGAAGTTGGCTTTGACTCAAATGAAAGTTAAACTAAATTGAAAGAAACTATATAATAATTGAAAGCACAATTCAAAGAATCTAGATTATCAGAGTAGTTCAGAAGTAAAGGATCGCTGGGGTTGAGAAACTCCCAGACCTAGGATTTCGCTCTGAACTTTCAATAGGACAGAACTAAAGAGAAGGGAAGGGTTATGTACCAGGCAGTGATCTTCACAGAGTTTGGTGGAAGGACTCTCTCGAGCAGATTGTTGGATCCTCGGATTCGGATATCTTTGCAATGGATCCTCCAATACTGGTCCTTTGGTAGAGTTGGCTTCTCCTGAACTCAAGATCTGGGAAAGAAGAAGAACAAGTTATGGAACCAGATACTCAAGGAAGGATTTACTAGATAGAAGAACTTGAAAGCTGATGTTGCTGAAATCCTGATTCTCCTGGAATACTGATCTGACTTCCTCTGGGATTTGCTCTGTCTTCGAAGTAGCTGTACTGGACCTGGATGATGGTGGTCGGCCTCTACTTGGAGAGAGGGGTCGTGAGAGATGGGGTAGGCTTGGGTTTGGTGGAATGAAGAGGATGAAGGGTGGCTAGGGTTTGGAAGTGAAGTGGCTAACCTATGGTTTTGGGGTTGGAGATCTCATACCTCCTCAAGGTTCCTGGAAAACCCGGATTTACTCCCTCACAGAACTCAACACCTGAATGCAAGTGCGGAAGAGAGAAACACAAAGTTTGCTCACACATAAATTGAATTCATTCATCAGTTGTCTTTCAAACTTACAAGAGAGGTTTATTTTATAGGTCTTTACAAGAGGTCAGGGTTTTATATCTTCCCATGTGGGACTAATAGGATGGATCCTCAAATTAGGATTGTAGAATCAAATCCTTCTCATATGGCCGGCCAAGAGCTTCCATAAGTGTTGATTGGTGGCTCCAAATGGTAAGTAGGTGGCGCCTCCTAGCCTTGCTCTTTAAGAAAAATTTTTTTCCTTCCATGCTTGGTTTTATTTGGAAGTATTTGGGCGCCTCCTAGTCTTGCTCCACAAGTTTAGGCTTCTTCCTTTCATGGCTCAACTCTTTTGGACACCTCCTTTTCTTTCTCCCCAAGTCATGGCTCTTCCCAACTTTGCTTTGGTCTTTTTAGGCATGGATTGGGCGCCCCCTTGAAGTGCTCCCCAAGAAATGCCTCTTTCCTCCTTTAGCTTGGCCTTTTAAGGTATATATGGGGCGCCTCCTTGATTTTGGCTTCAAGAAAAATTCTTGCACCCTTGGGTGTGGGGACCAAGACACTGGGATGGAGATGTGGCACCCCCTGGATTCTGGCGTGTGGCTGGGAGTGTGGCGCCCACTTACTTGAGCCTGGGAGAAAAATGTGGCACCCTGGACCTTGACTTAAAAAAAGGCGGCACCAACCTGGAGAAGACCTAGACCACTACTAGGACTTGTATTGAGTCAACATGACTCAACAAAATTTAAATTGCAGGGAAATACAGACTCAAGACTAAAATTGAGTTGACCAAGTCAACCCTTATTACAAAACCAGAAAACCCTAATTCTTCGGGCAAGGTCAATCAGAGATCCAGATGAAGCCCTGAAGTCATCTTCTGAGTCTGGTGCCCGCACCAATTCTTCCTGGGTGGGAGGAACTCGACCCTGTCGAGTATGGGTCAAGCTGGCTCTGGTATCTCTCCAAGAGGTCTGGGTCCAATTCTTGTAATTCTTCTCGGGAGATCCAAGAGTCATCAGAATCTGACCTTCCTTGCCAGCGGACCAGGTATCTTTGGTATCCTCGATTACGAGTAGAGATAACCTGATCATCCAGGATCTTTTCAATCTGCTCTTTCCTCACAGGCCTGTTTGTTGGTGGACACACAGGGTTGGGTTCACTCTCAAGAGCAGGATTAGGCTCAAAAGGCTCACTAGGAATCACAGCTGGCTCTCTATACTCTACTAGGTCTGTAATGTTGAAAGTGGAGCTAATGCCTAGTTCTGAAGGCAACTCGAGCACATAGGCATTGGACCCTACTCTCTTCACCACTCTAAATGGTCCAGCTCCTCTAGCATGTAACTTTCTAATGGTTCCAGGAGGAAACCGTTCAGGCCTTAACCTAATCATTACATAGTCTCCCTCAACAAAAGTTTTGACTCTCCTTTGAGAATCAGCCAACTTCTTATAAGTTTCATTACTTAAATTTATTTTGGCATGAATTTCTTTATGCAAGTCTTTTATATGCTGTGCAAAAACTTCAGCAGACTCGGAGACTCGTGTGTGGACTGGTAAAGGAGCTAGGTCAAGAGGTGTGTGAGGTTTGTAACCATGCATAATTTCAAATGGACTCTTACCTATAGACCTATTGACCGAGTCATCGTATGCAATTTCAGCCCTGGACAAATCCCAATTCCTGGTGCTCTCAATCAAACCAAAATCTGAGCCAAAGCCTAGTAAAGGGTCAAGAAAAACTAAACTAGACTGACGACGCATTCCTAAAGAATGGACTTTATTCCAAAGGAACCCTAGGTCTAAACCTAACAAACTACGGCTCTCTAGGTTTGACCTTGGGTTAGAGGATGGCATGCAGAGCATGAAAACTTATCATGGGTGCCTAGTAGGTGCCATAAGGTCTTCCAGAAGTAGGTGGCAAAACTAATTGGTTCTGACACGTGGTTCACTCTAAAGACTTCGACAAAGTATACTTGGATGGTGTAAGAAGCATTGGAAGTCCTAGAGAAAGGGAGGAAATATGAGGTGGAGTCTCGAATTACCTGCTGACTAAAGGTGGTGACCTTAAGGTTTGAATGGTGATCTATGAGTGTCAACTGGTCATCCTTACGAAAGGAAAAGTTTGCTACTCCCAGGAATGGATCAAGAGATGGTTCGGGAAGTAGCCTAGGACATGTGATTGCAATAGTTAAGGTTTGTTCTCTAAGCAAACAATGATCCACTTTCTCAAGAACTGGATTAGAGAATGATTCATGGGAGGGCCTATGGATGATGACCTCAAGACTTGAAATTTGACCTATGGGTGCAGAAAGGTATACTCTATAGAAGGGTAGCTCAGTCATGCGAAGGAAGGGGTTTGGGGCCATAAGGAGGACTTCTACAGGACTGGGTGAATCAATCCGCTCAAGAAAAGGATGTCCAACTGAGATTATGGGAGAGACCTTAGTGGCTGAGCATGGGACAAGGTCCAATTGTAAGAGGCTTGATTCAGTCATCCTAAGGAGAGGATCTACCATAGGGTGGGCAAACTTAAACAGTTTAGTGCAAAGATCTTCAATTGGTACTTGGGGAATGACTGTCATTAGAGGGTACGAACTGATAGCTCGGGCTAACACTATGAGTTCTTCCTGGGGGTATTTGACTAAAGGAACCTGGTTCTCACAAATCTCTTGAATTTCTGAACTAGGTCCTACCACTTGGTTGCTTTCCAAGGTCTCCTCAGGTAAGAAACCAATAGTATCGATGTCACATTCTTCAAGTTCTTCCCCCTCATATTCATCAACTAGACTCAAGCCAGCATCATATACTTCCTCGATGCCATCTTTAACGGGTTTCGGGTCAGTGGTAATCGGGTCAACTGATTCTAGGCTTGTCATACCTAACCCTTCTTCCTCATTGGTATCCTTCTGGTCAAAAGGTGACACAAGTGGGAATTAACAAACAAAAGTCTGGTTCACTACGGGTGTCGGATCAATCAGAACTTGACTCAAGTTGGTAGAGGTTGGCTTTAAGTCCGAAGTACTTGATTGGTTATATCTTAAAGACCACTCATAGTCTTGGGCTTCTTGGTAGGCTCGGTCTAACTTATTGGTCTTTTCAAGGCATAGCTTCCTATAAATGTCTGGGTATAACCCAACCCTAAACCTCGATGTGATCTGAGCTTCGGTCTCAATGGTATTGCATTTCATGTCATACCACTGGAAGTCCTCGATATATTTAGACATAGGCCTATTACCTTGTCGCAATTGGTACCATTGGTCTAAAAGTCTTTTCTCATAGGATCTACCTAGGTACCTATCTCTCAACTTACTTCTCATATCTCTCCAAGTATATATTTCCTCTTTTCTTTAATAACACTAACGCTCAATAGCATACCAATGCGACCTAGCATGTTTGGTGAACTTGGTTTTGGCCAACCTAACTTGTCCTAATTCTGACATGTTAGTGCACTCAAAATACCGATCCATTTGTTCTTCCCACTTAATATATGTCTCTTGTCTTCCATCAAAAGTGGGTGCATAAGGTTCGGTGTTCCTAACGGGTCCCTTCTCTGAGTCAACCAAGTATGGATATAGGCTCCTAGGGTTATGCTCGGGATCACGGTATAAGGTCCTCCTAGGCTCCTGGCATGGGTGAGGTTGGGGCCAATTAAATTTTGGATCAGGGGTCCAATTTTGATGTCTACGTTTCTCAAGTCCCTGGGCTCGGTCTCTAAACTGGGCAAAACCCTCATTCATATCCTGACTCAATTTGGTCATACTTTCGGTAAAAGTTCTAATCATGGCCTCTAAATTAGGTTGGGTTTGACCAGGTTGGTAGGGTACTCCGTTCCGGGTAGACATGATAATGCAAGCAAACACACCAAATGAGACTCGACTGAAACGACTACGGGCTAACTACACCTAGAGCCCAAACTAGATGCCCAATCAGAGTGGCAAGCTAGCCTGTAGTAACTCGGGACTCAGCCAGGCAGGTGTAAGGGGAGTGTTAGGTCCCTAATTGCCAATCCTAGACACCAATCAGTGATTGGCCAGGTAGGCGGACCAGCACACAAGCCCTTCAGGATGTAGTCCCTGAATCACCGTTCTAGACACTGAGTACAAAGTACACACAGGGTAACCAGACAAACTGACTAAACCCTAGGCTGGACCTGACCAGTTGGTGTTCCTAGCCCACTAGGACAAATTAAGTCTAATAAATTTTAAAATTAGGCTTAGGATCGAATGAATGGGTGGTGGTTTTGGGCTAAGGAGAGGTTATCAACTCCTCCCCTTATCTTAGATGCCCAATTGCCCTTAAGATGAATTAGGAGATGATCACTCAAAAAAAAAAATTGAATTGCAGAAACACAGAAATAGAATTGCTGTAATTTAACTCTCAAAAATTTCACAGAAACCAATAAATTACAGTAAAATTATGTAAAATAGAGTCAATTATATGGTTCCAGAAAAATAAAAATAATGCAATTTGGAGTTACCTGCAATGAGAAACAATTCCTGAAACAGGGTAGTTACAGACTGAAAATAGAATGCTTCCCCCGTTTACAATTCCTGCTACGAAGTTTTAACCCAGCGGATCCCCTACACGCCCTAGGAACACCCCATGGAATGGGAAGAGGAGGCTTGCACCTCGCTTCATTCCTAGGACCGGACGTCCTGGGGAGTCTACTTCGAGCAGACAAAGTAAAAAAGAGAGACACTCAAAACATGCAAGCAAGTCAGAAATCCTAGACAGGGTTCTGATACCAAAATTGATGCATAACGAAAGCTCTGATACCAAAAAATTAATGCAGAATGAAAAGAGATGATGCGATACGGAAGTAAATTAAGACTAATTCCTTTTGTTTTTTTTTATATATTTTTAGAAGTTGGCTTTGACTCAAATGAAAGTTAAACTAAATTGAAAGAAACTATATAATAATTGAAAGCACAATTCAAAGAAACTAGATTATCAGAGTGGTTCAGAAGTAAAAGATCGCTGGGGTTGAGAAACTCCCAGACCTAGGGTTTCGCTCTGAACTTTCAACATGACAGAACTAAAGAGAAGGGAAGGGTTATGTACCAGGCAGTGATCTTCACAGAGTTTGGTGGAAGGACTCTCTCTAGCAGATTGTTGGATCCTCGGATTCGGATATCTTCGCAATGGATCCTCCAATACTGGTCCTTTGCCAAAGCTGGCTTCTCCTGAACTCAAGATCTGGGAAAGAAGAAGAACAAGTTATGGAACCAAATACTCAAGGAAGGATTTACCAGATAGAAGAACTTGAAAACTGATGTTGCTGAAATCCTGATTCTCCTGGAATGCTGATCTGACTTCCTCTGGAATTTGCTCTATCTTCGAAGTAGCTGTACTGGACCTGGATGATGGTGGTCGGCCTCTACTTGGAGAGAGGAGCCGTGAGAGATGGGGTAGGCTTGGGTTTGGTGGAATGAAGAGGATGAAGGGCGGCTAGGGTTTGGAAGTGAAGTGGCTAACCTATGGTTTTGGGATTGGAGATCTCACACCTCCTCAAGGTTCCTGGGGAACCCGGATTTACTCCCTCACGGAGCTCAACACTTGAATGCAAGTGCGGAAGAGAGAAACACAAAGTTTGCTCACACATAAATTGAATTCATTCATCAGTTGTCTTTCAAACTTACAAGAGGGGTTTATTTTATAGGTCTTTAAAAGAGGTCAGGGTTTTACATCTTCCCATGTGGGACTAATAGGATGGATCCTCAAATTAGGATTGTAGAATCAAATCCTTCTCATATGGCCGGCCAAGAGCTTTCATAAGTGTTGATTGGTGGCTCCAAATGGTAAGTAGGTGGCGCCTCCTAGCCTTGCTCTTCAAGAAAAAATTTTTTCCTTCCATGCTTGGTTTTATTTGGAAGTATTTGGGCGCCTCCTAGTCTTGCTCCACAAGTTTAGGCTTCTTCCTTTCATGGCTCAACTCTTTTGGACACCTCCTTTTCTTTCTCCCCAAGTCATGGCTCCTCCCAACTTTGCTTTGGTCTTTTTAGGCATGGATTGGGCGCCCCCTTGAAGTGCTCCCCAAGAAATGCCTCTTTCATCCTTTAGCTTGGCCTTTTAAGGTACTTATGGGGCACCTCCTTGATTTTGGCTTCAAGAAAAATTCTTGCTCCCTTGGGTGTGGGGACCAAGACACTGGGATGGAGATGTGACGCCCCCTGGATTTTGGCGTGTGGCTGGGAGTGTGGCGCCCACTTACTTGAGCCTGGGAGAAAAATGTGGCACCCTGGACCTTGACTTGAAAAAAGGTGGCACCAACCTGGAGAAGACCTAGACCACTACTAGGACTTGTACTGAGTCAACATGACTCAACAAAATTTAAATTACAGGGAAATACAGACTCAAGACTAAAATTGAGTTGACCAAGTCAACCCTTATTACAAAACCAGAAAACCCTAATTCTTCGGGCAAGGTCAATCAGAGATCCAGATGGAGCCCTGAAGTCATCTTCTGAGTCTGGTGCCCACACCAGCTTTCATGGTAGAGAATTTATTCAAGGCTTGGTCGGCCCATTGGCTTGGAGAAGGGGTCTTCAATTTGCTTCATAAAATTGGGGTCTTCAAGAGATGCTTCATGGTTTTGTAGGAACCTGAAAAAAAGAAATGGGACTACAACCAAAGATCATTAGTTTGTAATTTCTTCCTTTTGCCAATGTCCTCATTAATTCTCCCCGGGTGAAAAGAACTTGGCCCTGACGAGTATGGATTATTTAGGCTTTGGTAGTATTCAAGTAGATCTGGATTGATCCTTTGTAGTTCTTCTTGAGTGATCCATGAATCTTCAGAATCAGGTATGCCTTGCCAATGGACCAAGTATCGTTGGTAATCTTTATTTCGGGTAGTGACAATCTTGTCATCTATGACCCTTTCAATTTTTTCTCTCCGCTTTGGTAGTGTGGCTGGTGGATACTCTGGGGTTGCTTCACTCTCAAGGGATGGATCAGGTTCTAGGAACTCATTGGGAATCATTGTGGGCTTCTTGTAACCTACCAGATCTGAGATATTAAAAGTAATGCTAATGCCAAAGTCAGAAGGTAGCTCTAGCACATAAGCATTAGGTCCTATTCTTTTTTTTTTTATTTTGAAAGGATCTGCACCACGGGCGTGGAGTTTCTTCATAGTTCCCGGTGAAAACTGTTCAGGTTTTGGCTTGATCATCACAAAGTCCCCTACTTGAAATTCTTTGGCCCTTCTATGATAATCAGCCATATGCTTGTAGCTCTCATTGCTCATTTGGATTTTCTTGCTAATCTCTCTGTGCAAATCCCTAAGATGTTGTGCATATGATTCGGCAGACTTATGCATGGATGACACCAAATGACAAAACAAACTCAAATGATACTAAAACAAAAGACAAGCTCATGGGCTTTATTAACTAATGACTGAACTTTATTGTTGGCTATGAAACAAAAGCTCCTAATTTCTAATATTTCCCTTAAAGGCTTCTAAGACTCTTGCACATATCTTTAGGTAAGTGGCAGTAAATTTTAATTTGGCTCCCAACATATGTCATAGAGTCTTAAGAAAGTAACTATTGAATATCACTGGGAACAGATCAATGGTATGGTGGATGTCCTAGCTTGGTGGAATAGGAGAGTGCATGTTATGTAATGGTGAATCAGAAAGGTGGATGTTCAAGGATGGTGGATCAGGGACAGAGAAATGGTTAGGGAAAACATACTGAAGGTTTTTCAAAGGCTTTCCAACTTCTTGGAGCTGATCCGTAGGGGTTTGTTCTAGGTTTTCTCTGATGGTCAAAACCCCATTAGGTGATCCTTCATTAATTTCTAGATCTAAATCCTTAACATTGATTAATTTTAGATCTTCAATGTTATCCTCAGATTGATCTCCATGGTTTTGTCCTTGGATTTCATTTTGATCATCCCCATTATTGATTTCTTTAGGCTGGGTAATTATGTTATCTTCAAGTAATTGCTCTTGATCATATTTGTCCATAAGGTTAGACCCAGCTTCATAAACTTCTTCCTTAAGTTCTTCAATGGTTTAGGATTTTCTCTTTCTAGCCCTTCATTTGGATAAGACTTTGATTCTATTTCATCCTTAAATTCTTCAATAGGTTCAGGAGATTTTTTCTCTAATTTTTCCATGGGTTTAGTCTCTTCTTCATCTCCTTCATACTTATTGAATTTGGCAATATAATCAGATTCAGTTGTATCATCTTGTCTTAATTTGTACCATTGGTTTAAAAGTTTTTGCTCATAATATTTACCTAGGTACTTTTTCCTCAGTTTACTCTTCATTTTTCTCCAAGTATTTATTTTAGCCCCACTATAATAACCTTTTCGCTCAACTTCTCCCCAATATACTTTAGCATGTTGGACTAACTTTGATTTGGCAAATTGATACTTTGTTACTTCTGACATTTCATCAAATTCAATGTATTTATCCATTTTCTCTTCCCAATCGGCATACACCTCAGGATTTCCATCAAAAGTGGGTGCATGGGATCGATTGCTCCTAAAGACTCTCTCTTCCTGATCTACAAAGTCTTAGTAGGGGTATCTAGGATTATACTCAGGGGTGAGATCATGACATTGGGCTATTGGACCAAGGGGAGATGGACTAGGTGATTCAGGCTCAGCATGGATCCTATAGGCTTCTTCTATGAAGTCATGGTGAAGTCATCTTGAATTGTATTCAGTAGTGAACTCATGATGATGGACTCTTGGACCTCGAAGAATTGACCTAAGTGACTCAAGTTCGGTGGGGATCATTGGGGTCTCTTCAAGTGTCCCAACATGGTCCTTCACTTGACCTAATTCCTTTCTCATTTGCCCTAATTGCCCATTTATGGTATCAAACTTTTTAGTCAGGATTTTCAAAAAGAATTCAAGATTAGGATCCATAGGTAAAAATAGACTGAGGGTGGATAGAGCTTATAGGACACAGTACAAGGGTAATCAACTCAATGGACAAGCAAGCAAGACCTAATGCTAGGGTTCCTAGACCTAGAGTTTAAGAATATAAGACTTAACTAGGCACTACTTAAGATTGTAATTATCTTATCCACTGGCCAGGTAAGAGGTGGGGTTGCGGGAGGCTCCCCTCGCTTTCATGAGGTCCTAATTAAAAATTGCAAGTCCGCTTAAGGTGTTTGCCATTTGACCTCTTGCCTTAGACACCAATTTCAAGGAATAAGTACAAACTCAAATAATACTTTGTCTTACCTTGCACTTAAACCCGACTTGTGGGTGTCCCTAGTTTAGGTTCCTACTTGATTTTACTTTAGGGTTTAGGTCAATGAAAATGTGGGTGATTGTTTTAGGCTAAGGAAAGGTAATGACTTCCTTCCGTTATGTAATATTGAATGCCCTTAGGATATTTTAAAAATGGATGCATATAATTTCAGCATAACAATGAATACAATCACTATACCTAGCACAAATACAAGAAATTTTAATCCAATTTCAAAATTTTTAATAATGAAAATTTAAATTGGTTAGTTCAAATCTTGAAGTCTAAATCACAGTAACCATATTTTAAATTTTAAATTTCAAAATTTGATTAAAAAAATCGTTCTTGGAAGTAAAGTGGTTTAGATGTAAATTTCAGCTTCCAACTAACCTCCAGCTATGCTAATTTTGAAAATTCAAAATTTAAGATTTTAAAAATAAAAAATTCAAAATAAAATTTATTTGGATAGATATCAGATAAGGATTCTTGGACTTTAAAGTTTTGAATTCAGATTAACTCAAATTTTAGTTGAGAAGGAAGTTGGAAAGCACATGCTTGAAGATTCCAACAGCTCAGCTAGTTCTTAATAACCTGAATTCAAAATTTAAATTCCAAAATACGAATCTCTCTAAAATTCCAAATTTTTGTGAGTAATATCAAAAATAATGGTATGGATCTCAGATATAAAATTAGAAAAATTAAAAAAAAATATTTTCGTATTTTTTTGAAAATTAAAGGAAATGGAAGGCAGAAATAGAATTCTGGACAGAACTGTAGAAATGACCTAGGAACTTATATTTTTAAATCAAAAAAAAGAGAAATGTTTTTTTTGAATTTTATATTTAAAAACCTAACAAAAAAATGTACTGAAAAAATATTTTTTTGTATTTTTTTTTTATCAATGTAAAAAATACAAAAAATCACTGAATCTCGGAAGACAGTAAGACAGAATTTCCAACAGCCCGCAAAGCTTAACCTAGAACCAAAGCTCTGATACCAAAAAATTGATGGGGGATAAACTTGATGAAATAGTTATGTGGGGATGTGATCTAATTTCCTAGAAATAACATATCAGCATTAGAGCTCCAAATATGGCCGAATTCATGGGTGGAAGGGATGAAGAAATTCGAGCTAGAGACTAGGTTAGCAGAAAATCTGACACCCTAATGCAAGCTTCCTTTCAAAAAAAATAAAAGAGAGGATCTAAGGGCATAGAAACCCTAAACTAGGCTAAGCAACCTTTAATGACCTCAGATCTAAGGATCAAGAGGTTTTTTTCACAACAATGAAGAGAAATTAAGCTCAAGTGGAAGGGAAACACTCACCACTAAAAAAATTGAAGGCTAGAGGCAAGATCTCCACTCCCTTCTTGGATTCACCATTGGAGCTTGGATCCTTGGCATGGAGCCTTCATCTTTATCTTCAAATCACCAAGAAGAACCTGCAAAGAGTCTAGGTGAGGTCAAAATTCAAAGAAATTGAGGGAAAAATGAAGGAATTAATAAGAGAAGTGAAGAGAATTGCTAGAATTATTGGGCAGCACTTCCTCCTCTTCTTGGACTATTTGGATCTTGTGTAGAAGAACTTGGAAATGGAACTATGGCACTCCAAACTCAAAGCACTCACTCCAATTTAAGATCAAACTCAACACTCCAAAGAAAATCAAAGAAAACACTCAAAATTCTAGGAGAACTCAAGAGAACTAGGCAAAATGGAAGAGAACTCAAACAAGGGAACTTTCATTCATTCAACTCAATTCATTCCATTCAATGCTTACAAGAGGGGGGCCTTGGTCCCTATTTATAGGCCAAGGGTAGCTATTAAGGGACCAACTAATTCAAGTTTAATTGGTAGCTAATTACAAGATTAGTTCCTAGAAACTAATTCCTAGCAACTAACCCTAACAAGAGAATTCTAGAAATTTCATGTGGCATTATTTTCTTGCAACACTTGGCTTTATCTCATCCTTCCACATGGTCTTTAAAATTTGGATTCCAAATAGGCTTTCATGGTAGAGAATTTCTTCCAGTCTTGGTCGGCCTATGGGCTTGGAGAAGGGGTCTTCAATTTGCTTCATAAAATTGGGGTCTTCAAGAGATGCTTCATGATTTTGTGGAAACCTGAAAAAAAGAAATGGGACACAACCAAAGATCATTAGTTTGTAATTTCTTCCTCTTGCCAATGTCCTCATTAAGTAGGTTTAAGTTTGAGCCGATTTGATCCAATCGAACCCGATTGACCTAATTAGGTCAAATTGGCTCACCTAATTATCCAATTCGAATCACACATTGAATTAACTCATGAAACCAAATCAATTGGTTCATAAAAACCTACAAGACAAGATTGACGTCTAGCAACATGTCATGCCTACTCGAAAGATGAGAAATTTGATAGAAATTACCAAAGTACCCTTTAGTAGTAAGTTACTGTGCAATTCAATATTTCAATCTCCCATTATCTCGATTAAGTGATAGGTATGGATATATGTCAAACCCTAATAATTAATCATATCAAATCTCATCTCGATCATGATTACTCAGCTGATGACTGCTAAGAAACCAATTCTAATCTCATCCTAATTTGATCAAAGGCTTATTGAGTCACTCATCGAAGAGATTGCATAGGATAACAATTACTCTTACTAGAAAAGATTGATTCCTTGTTGGTCCACTCACATCCTTCGTACACCTTCCACCATGTCCAGAATACCCCATATATGTCGCAATGGTATGAATGAGTATGAACCAAAGTATGGCTTAGTGTGCACAAAAAATCATGGTGACCTCAGGTCGAAAGATCACATGCACAAGTTCTACTCGGGGATCTATCTTTTAACAAGTAGTAAGACTTCCATAAGATAGTCCTGGTATGGATCAGTCTAGTGTACTCATACCTTGATGAGCACCCTTATCCTTGTATTAGTGTCTATACACAAGTTGTTGTGAGATCAACCACCCTTATCAACTGAGCATACATAGGATAAGCTAGTATTTCCAGATTCATTGATCCCCAAATCAATGGTCCAATGACTAGGAACATTCTAGATTAGGGTTTATAGGAATTAGGTCCCACTGTTATTTTGTCATAACCCTTATTTCATTGCCCTACTCTATGGAATTCATCATAATCAACAAAAACATGACACATCAGTATATGATGAATCAAATGCCTTTATGAAAAATATGTCATACATGACTTGGAAGTTTACAAAAAGGCCCTCATAAAGATTGGCTCTTAGGACACTTTTCTATCAGTCACTAGAGCAGACCAAGAAGAGTGAGGATGATTACACTATAGGAGTGGGGATACTCTGAGCTGAGTTTGGCTGATTGATAGGATCTGCAGAAGATTTTGCCAATGCTCAAGCTAGTGAGATCATTGCACTTCATGAGGGGATCAAGAAGATACAAACTGAGCTTAGCACTGTTTGGCTTTTCTTGTCTCAGCTATCTTCTACTGCTAGAGGAGCCATCTCATCTACCCCTAGATAGCCACCACCTCACTCTACACAACCATCTTTTATACCTCATGGAGTGTTTGATCCAAACCCTATTTCTTCTAAACCACCTCCTGGACCATCTACTAGGGCTAGAGGTTCTTCTAGTCATCCTAGATCTTGGTATGGTAGGTCTGACTCTATTAAAGTTTAGTCTAGTGATAGTGAGTAGGCCATTTCTTTTTAGTACTTTTTTTGGCACTTTCTAATTTTTTAAGTTGTAATGAAAAACTTTGAAAGTAATGAAAGTATCTGTTTCTTACTTATTATGTATGCCATGTTATCTGAGCAATTAATTATATACCATTTTGATTAATGACAAAAAGGGGGAGAATGAAGAATGATATTAATGAAGTGTATGTGCATGGAAAATTCAAACATTCATTGTTTCAAAGAAATATACAAGTAAGGGGGAGCTTTATATTGATGTGCTATGAATTTTAGCAATTTTTAGCTTTATATTGATTTTGAACTTAATGAGCTATGCATTTTTAGCTTTGTGCTCTATATATGTTTCCTAAATTTAGCCTTGATACATATTTGATACATATTAGCTCTAATACATTTAATAGCTCTACTACCATTAGCTCTGAATAAGCTCTGATACATTATTGCCAACACTAATACCTTTTGCTATCTTAAGATCTAATACAATTTACAAATTTTGAACTCTGATATATTTTTCCTATCAATTTTGCCTTATGCTTATTGATGTTAATTTAGGAAAAAATAGGCTCGGATAAAAGTTAATACATAATGTTTCAAAAGCATTGATATTATATCAATATACTCATATACATTTATGTTTTATAGCTCATACATGTTGATACTAACTCCTAGATACCTTTATACATGTAATTGTAAAGTTTTGTTTTATATGCCTGGTATTTTGTCATCATCAAAAAGTGGGAGATTGTTGAACCCTTGAATGATTTTGATGATAACAAAACATTGGAGCATGCATTTGTTTTGCTAACTACTTCTAAGTCTTTTCTAAGTTTTATAAGATAATTTTAATGCACATTCACACTTCCTACAACTTTGTAAGTATGTCAACCAAATTTTTGGAAATATGGGAAATATTTTATGAAAAGAAGTGTCCAAGAAAAATCACTCAAGAATTCTTGAAAATGGGCATCTTCACTAAAGAGCCGACTCAAATCATAAAGAGCCGACTTGAGTTCTGACACAAAACATAACTTACTGGCATGTAGATATCCGAGCCAGCTCGAAGGAAGTCGAGCTGACTCATCCAGCGCTTCAGTTTCTCTATCAGAAATTCAAACCGACCCGAAAGCAAAGAGTCGACTCAAGCAGAGTACAAGTTTTGAAATTCTAGAATCCAAGCCAACTCGAGGATATCCGAGTCGACTCAACCAGTATAAGGATTTCTTAGAAAGACAAACGAGCCTACTCAAGGATAGAAGAGCCGACTCTTACAAAGTTCTGATATAATTAGTTCTGAAGAACAAGCCAGGGAAGCCGACTCGACCAGTGTAACCTTTTGACATTTTTGAGAATCTGAGCCAACTTGAAGCATCCGAGCTGACTCGAATCTCAATTTTAGGCAAGTAACGGCTAGTTCTAGAACTTGCTATTTGAAATCAAATCAAGCTTCAACAGTTATATTTCGAATTCCAACGGTCTACAACGGCTATATCAATCCAAGAGGAGTACAAGACTCTATTTATAAAGGATTTGGACATCTCTTGAAAGGCTAATGATCTTTAATGTTTATTTGGTGAGAATAATTAAGAGAAAGCATTCAAGAGAGTCTTCAAGTGTTCACCAACTCTCATCTGAAGCTTGAAGCATTTATTGAGGAATCTAAGAAGCCATTAAGGAGCATTCAAGTGCAATTAAGAAGGCTTTCTTTAAGCTATAACTGCAACCATCAGACAACTTGGGTTTGTCATAAAGTTGCTTATATTTTCTTAACTCTTTTATGAGTTTGTTAGGTTCTTGGTGAGCTTGTTGAAAACCAAGTGTAGGTTGTTAGTGATCCTGTCTTAAAACTATTATTATAGTGGGTTTTTGGTGAGCCCAGTCAAAACCAAGTTTGGATTTTTGGTTAGCCCGATTAAAACCAAGTTTGGGTTTTAGATTATGATCCCGTGAAAATAATCTGGCTGTATTCCATGGATGACTATAGTGAAAATCCCAAGTGGTATCTTGGGTAGTGAACGTAGGAGCAAGGTTGCTCCGAACGACTATAAACTTGATGTGTTTGTGATTATGCCTTTTCTGCTTTTGCTTGCTTCAGCTTTAATTATTCTAATCAAAACACTTTCCACACTAAAGAACACTTAACAGAGCACTCATTTGCTTAAATTTTTTAAATTCTTAATTCACCCCCCTCTTCGAAAAGGCCACCTAGGCAACAATTGGTATCAAAGTAGTGTCTCTGAATTTTAATTAGAGTAAAGATTAATGGCTCATCCCACGAGTTCCTCCTTGGCCGAAGGCCAATCAACAAATAGGCCTCCACTCTTCACTGGCACTAATTATGGTTATTGAAAAGCTCGAATGAAAATATACATTCAAGCTGTAGACTTTCAATTATGGAAGGTCATTCTCAAGGGACCTCATATACCTATGATAAAGGTTGATGGCGTGGATATCCCAAAACCTGAAGAGGTTTGGGATGAACATGACATGAAAATGGATGAGTTAAACGCCAAAGCCATGAACTTATTATATTATGATTTGGACATAAATGAGTTCAATCAAATTTTTGTTTGCTTATCCGTAAAAGAAATTTTGGACAAACTCGAGGAACCCCATGAAGGAACTTCCCAAGTGAAGACTTCTAAAATTCTTGTGCATAACTATAAACTGTTTAAGATGGAACAAAATGAAACTATCTCTGCCATGTTTTCATGTTTTACATAGATTATTAATGGTTTGAAAAGTCTTGGTAGGGTTTACTCTAATATAGATTTAGTACAGAAGATCTTAAGATCACTTCTAAACAAGTGGGACCCTAAAGTAACTGCCATCTAGGAAGCAAAAGACTTGAACACACTACCTCTGGATGAATCGATGGGTACTTTAATAATACATGAGTTAGCCATGCAGCATAGGAATGAAGATGATCAGAAAAAGAAAAAGACTATTGCCTTCAAAGCTACATCGAAAATGAAAAAACAAGAAGATGAATCTGAAGAAGGCTACCCCTCCTCCGAAGATGAATTAGAAGATGAAGACATAGCACTAGTTATTAGGAGATTTAGAAAATTTATGGGCAAGAAAAAGGGAAGAATGGAAGATACTTCAAGAAATTTTACAAGAAAGGTGAATACAGCAAGGACAAGGACAACGAGAAAGAAAGAAAAATGAACAAATGCCCATCTATTATGAGTGCAAGAAGTCGGGGCATATCTATACTGAGTGTCCTTTATTAAAGAAGACATATAAGAAAAAGAAGAAGAAAGCGATGGTTACTACTTTGAGCGATAGTGAGGAGTCGACTTCAATCGAAGAGGAAGAGACAACTAAAACTGCCAATCTATATCTTATGGGTCTCCAAAATGAGGTAATGTCTCCTGAGCCTCAGAATGAATTTACTTTTGAGGAGCTAAATTTAGCATTCCATGATTTACTGTCTAAATTCAAAATGGCTGGGATAAAAATTAGAGCTTTAAAGAATAGCAATGATTCATTAATGAATAAAAATGTTGAAATTTCAAAAAAGAATAAGCTATTGCAAAAAGAACTGATTACCTTTTCTGAAAACTATAAAGCTTTGCAAACTAAGAAGAATAGCTACTTTGAGAAAAATAAAGCTTTACTTGAAGAAAACATTGGTTTGAAAAAGGAGGTAGAAAAACTCAAGCCTTTGGTTGAAAAACTAACTTTAAGTTCAAATAAGCTCGAGTTAATTTTTAAAGAACAAAGATATTCAAGTAATAAGGCTGGAATCGATTATAACTCTTTGAATAAAAATAGAATTTCAGCTACTAGATTTGTATCTTCAAAAGCTTATGTACTGAAACTTTTATTTCAAAAAGCTTTTGTATCAAATGCTTCCATATCCATTTCTAGAACTTCAAAGTATGTACCCAAAATTTCAAATCAAAAATCTTTCAAGCTAAATGATTCTACATCTGCATCTAATACTTCTCCTTCTAGAGCATCAAAATCTATATCTTTTCAAAATTCCAGAGTTGTTTGTTATGCATGTAATGGGGTTGGACATAAATTATTTCAATGTAATATGTTAAAGAAAAACAAGAACATAATTAGAAGAAATTGGATACCCAAAGGAACCAATCCTATTAACCTGAGAGGGCCCAAGGTAGCTTGGGTACCTAAAAATACTTCATGACAATTTTGCAGGAATGTCTTGCAGCTCAAAATGTAAAGAAAAGATAATATCTGGATAATGGCTGCTCAAGGCATATGACGGGTCATAAAGAGCAATAAATCATCCTATAAATGAAAGAAAAAGGATTGGTAACTTTTGGAGAGAGGAGGCCCCCTGTGCTTGCCTTAGATATCAAAAGATTAGTCAGGTAAGCAACGGACCTAATTAAAAATCATATTCTCTTTATATTTCCAAAACCACTTTCCTAAATACCAATTGATCAATCATATCCTAAATGGATTTGTATTTTGAATTTTTATACTATAACCAAATATTGTTTTTAAGAGGACTTTCATGGTCTCATGCACATCCTTATACAACTTTCTGGCACATAAGCATGAATAAACACAATATAATGTGTTAGGTATGAAATAGTTATATCATTCTTATAGGACAACCTTACAACATAGTAGATGTCCACTGCTATGCTAGGATAACTTTCTATCAGAATGATGACTAACTAATCTAAGCATATCTCTAAAAATGATTAGGATTTAAGTGAAACACCTAATCAATGGCAAGCAATAAACAATGTGTGTAATAGCTATCATGCTAGTTATATTCAATGGCATACATATATCCATATCATAAAAATGGCCATTAATTGAATCAATTAAGATCACTCTGATACTACTATTGGATTATGATTATAGAGTGAAAGGTTGGATTTCAAAAATTTTTATTAATAAAATCCTAGTCAACCTAAATCCTAGATCTAAGATCCCTTGATTATAGCAATTAATTATAACAATCATAAATGGATTTAGAAGAATACCTATAATGCTAAATCCTTATATTTTCATAGGCATGCAAGCTCTTGTCCTCTAGAGATGATCTACAGTGGAACTGGATTAAGGAAGCACTCCTTCAACCTTGCTTGCTAAATTTTTTTTCCAACAGCCTTTCAACTTTGCTAGGGCATGTACCCTCCTGTAGGGTATCTCTTGACCTCTCTAAAATCTCTCTTACTATCCTTTTATCCTTCCTAATTCTTTTTTTAATCCTTTGTCTTAAAATGGCATACTTGTTTTAATTTCAAAGACTCATCTTAATAAGGGTGGGAGAAAGATTATTGAAATAAACTTCGATGCCTCGAACTACTACACTGATAACCCTTTTATAATTAAAGAGGAGGTGCTAATTGCACCTATTGTTGGGAATTGTGTCCCAAAGCCAATCGCCTGGGTTGTAGGCGGTTGAGCTAAGTATTGTACTCTTTCTTTGAATTAATAAAATATTATTTTTGGCAGCTCATCACATATTGTATTTTCCTGAAATGAACTCTTTCCATGTGATGAAGTCCTTAGGACTACACTGACTTCGATACAAAGAGGATGTATCGAGTGGTCCTAAAACCTTGTTCACAACCAAAGGATATATTGTACTGGATGGCAATATATCAAGTATAGGTTGTTGTAGTTCACATCGTTTGGTTGTCCTCTTGTCCAAATGAGTGTGGTGACACTGATGTGATCTACAAGTGGGATATGTGATATCTCATTGAATGTGACTCCGTGCAGTCCCTTTCTGCCAAAGGGATACTCACGATTGGATATGGGTATATATGTCCCACCGACCTGAGATCGTCATGGTAGCTTGCAAGCAACTCCCTGTGCTTTGGTGCCGGACTACCCAGATTTTTAATCCGATGATGGAAGGTTTCTGGATACAGGCAAGAACTTGTGGAGCAGCGATGGACCAAGATGGAATTGACCTGTCCAAACAGTTTGGATTGAATGTCTCGCAGTATCTCAATTTAGCAAATCCTCGGCCAGGGTAGCCCTAGTGAAGAGTCACGAGGCTTGTAAGGTTGAGACACGTAGTCGACTGACTCAGTCTGGGTTGGCAGCCCAATCTCAGTCGTCCTGAGCATTAGAGGTCAAAGGGATGAATTATACGGTAACCATATGCCAGAGGTTCGATAGTTTGCTCCCGCATCTTCGACCTATCCGGACGCCGGGATCCATTGCTAGATGGTTTCCTGTGCTGGTACTAGAATTGTTCTAGTGCTACCGTTTAGGTTCGAACCTATGTGGTCACACACCACAGAGGATTACTCTCTGATCCGGATACCGATTACGATTGGGAATCATCTCGATTTTATGGTCATAATTTTTTTGAGTACTCTTTTCCCCATCTTACCCTTGTCTGTGTCAACCAAAAAATGTTCCGGGTTGACCAGGACTGCACCAGGTTTTTTCTGAATCAGTTTTGAACTGATTCGGAGTTCATTTTGACCTTCAATTGGTTGTGAACCAATTTTAATCCCATGAACCAATGGGATTGGACCAGTTTTATTTGAATCAGTATTTTCTTTGGACCGGTTTCCTCGTTTCATTGCTGCTTGAAGGCCAAACGACCGAAGAGGCCAATCGACGCTGGGCAGGCGTCCTTTCTTCTCCCTCCACCGGATGCTTTAACCTCTTGTTATTGCTGATTAAATGGGTGATTAGCAACCGTTGCCTCTTGGCCTCCCAGTCTCTCCGTCTCCCTCTCCATTGCTGCCTATATATACACCGTGCAACAGCAGCTCTGTTTCATTGTTGTGACACCGTGTGAAGAGTTGTAAAACAGCAGTCTCCATTAAATGTTTGAGAGATCATTCCTTTCATCCATTGCATACTCCTGGGCTGGTTTTTTGTAGAGTGTGAGGGAGAGAAACAAAGCCCTTTTTCTATTATTTCTTGTGCTCAAACTCGGACTGCAGCAAAGGTGCTACTACCATTAACCAGTGACCGTGTGTCTCCTTCCAGCGGCTAGCACCGCGCGTGAAGGTGGATCGGAGGGCCCCCGGCATGTCTCCCCTCTAGAGGGAGTACTCTTCTACTCCTAGGAGCAAGCTACGCGAGCCGGGTTCGCCGCTGCAGCTCCAAACACGAAGATCAACCTGTTATCTTGTTCTGCTGCAGTTTTCTGGTAGCAGACTTTTGGGGATTTTATACACCTGTTTTAGATTATTTTGATTGCAGATATCGGTGGCAAATCGAAGTAGATTCGTCCACCTTGTAGCTGCTGAAGTTTGGGAGCAAACGGAGGTCCGGAAGGTGGTGTTTGGACGACGTTTTCAAACCTCAAAACAGGACATCCCACGGTTCCAAGGAAGAAGAAGGCTGGAATAGTTTTATTCCAGCTATTCCAGCCAATTCCAGATTTATTCCAGAGTTATTCCAAGCAGAATAAAGGTACAAAAAATTATTTTTTTTAATCATGCATAAATAGATTTATTTGTTTAATTTTTGTAAATATTTTTATATCATGATACATGCCTACATGCAACATGAATATATTAGGTTCTAGGCAAAGCAGTTTTCCGTTGCGCGAATTTAAAAAAAAAAAGTTTTAAAATCCATTTTGCTCCCACAGCTGTTTGCATGCCTAGTGTAGGATCATGTCATACCACCTGCATCTTTTTCTTTCAGTGGTATCAGAGAAGGTTGCATGTGTAATCTATTCCTGTATGCATGTTTATAGATTAAAATTAGTTTAATCTAAAATAAAAAAAAAATGTATCCAGATTTCTTTTTGGAACCTAGTTGAGACCTTCATCACGACCGTATATCTTTGACACGATGCGGATCGTCTATGTTGGCCTCTTCAGAAGGATCCTTAAAGAATTTTTAAAATTAAAAATGTTTTAATTTGATGATACATGTTATTGGGCATGTTTTATATGGATATGAAATATTTGTAAAATTTGAATCTTGATGCATGATTTGTTATGTAAAAATGTTTTACATTGTGACTTAATTAAAAAATGTTTTAATTAAGTGTTTGGCTTATTAAAAATTTTTAGGTTTATGAAATCTAAAATATTGCATAAGCCATTTTGGGTTAAATTGGGTTAGCTGACTAGTTGGGTTCATCACTGGGTTAGACCTAAGTTTAGTTGAACCAGATTACAAGAAGATAAAACAAAAGTTTTTTAAGGCTCTTCTTTAGAACTATCTAATAGTTAGATTAGTTGATCCGTTCATCTAAAATGGATCCAATTAGTGGCTCAGTGGATGCCTGAGTCTTTAGGCTAGTCTGATCGAGTCTGGTAAACCGACTGGTGTCGAGGTAGATTTGGCATTGTGATCATGGTTGTATGAGGCTACCTCTTTCCTGGCCAACTTGGTTGGTGTCTAGGAAAGATGGTTAATGGCGAATACTCACCCATGATCTCACCTACCTAGCTAGTCGAGTCGACCAGAACTGATTGGAAAAGTTCAATGACTCGAGTTAACCCATGTCACGTAGGTTGATCGGTCTGACTGATCTATTGGTGCCCATAGATCAATTTGTTGATTTATTTCAACCCTCCTGGAATCTGATTGATTCAGTGAGAGGATGATCCATGTCCTTGTCTTTTTCTTTTGTCACAACTAAAAAATCCTCTAAAATTATGAGGTCCTTAAAAAGACTAAGTTAAAGAGTTGACAGTGTCTTAGCCTCCCATTAAGTTGGATAGAAATGTGTCCACTAGCTTGGTGTGCATCAGTAGTTCCATAGAACGGGTGTACATCCGGCGACTAGAATTTCTATCTGATCGATGATGGTTCAGTGCAACCTCCTTAACGGGACCAGGTGGGTCGGCCAAAGTCAGGCTTGGTCTTTAGTTAGATGGAAGCATTGGATTTGTCATTTTAATGGTTGGACCTAACCAGAGACCCGCAATAGGAGGCCCCAAGGCCGATTGGGGTGTTCTCTGGGGCAAAATGAAATACTGAAAATTGTTTAGGGAAGCAATTGGTTTACGAACCTACCTTTAGGCTCGTATGGGTGAGCTGGCCAAAGTCGGGCTCATGCGTAGCCTATTGGATTTTAGTACCCACTTGAAAAAGTGTTTTCACGGATTGGATTTAGAGGCTACCAATCTGAAAAATTAATGGGAGAAACCTTTAAACAAAGTCCAAGTCTTTTGGTTAAATTATTAATTCATATACTAATTTGGTCTTATTTTCTTTTCAGATGTCTTCCAATTTATCGCTCCGGTCACTTCTCGATAACGAGAAGTTAAAGGGTCATAACTTCGATAGTTGGTATCGAAGATTGAGAATCGTTCTGGAGCATGAACGGATCCTCTATATGATAACGGATCCGGCACCTGAAATCCCTCCCGCTAATGCACGGAGTGCGGTTAGAGACGCTTATCTGAAGTGGGTCTCTGATCGGACTACTGTCCGATGCATTATGTTAGCGGCAATGAATGGCAAGTTCAGTCGCAAATTTGAGGAGGCCCAACCTGATGAAATCCTACAAAAGTTGAAGGAATCCTTCGGCACCCCGGATGATGTAGAATGGTACAAAGTGTCTTGTGCCATCTACAATTCCAAGATGCCGAATGGTGGTTCAGTCACTGATCATGTATTGTACATGATCGAGCTGATTGAAAAGCTAGGCAAACTCGGATGCCCCTTGCACAAGCAGCTCGGTAAGGATGCGATCCTGAATTCTCTTCCCTCTTCCTATCTTGATTTTCTCGATCATTATAGAATGAACAAGCCTGCAGTCAACTACCATGGTCTTTTGGGGTTGCTGCAGACTTTCGAGAAAGACCACCAACTGAATAAGGGGGTGGTGAATTTAGTGGGAGGTAGTAGAGGTCGTCATCCCTTTAAAAAAGGGAAGAAAAAAATAAATAAAAAGGGAAAGAAGGTGCAGTATGCTCCTGGCCCTAGTCAGACCAGAAAGTATAAGGCTGATCAATCTTCTGCAGAATGTTTCTACTGCAAAAAGAAGGGACACTGGAAGAGGAACTGTCCTCTTTATATTATGTCCCTTGATCCGAATAGGCCGAGAAAGCAAAAGTCTGCTGAACAAGGTATTTATATGATAAAACCTTGTAATTACTCAATTGTTGATACTGCTAACTGGGTATTGGATACTGGTAGTCCAATTCATGTTTGTAATTCATTACAAGGACTTCAAGTTAGCAGAAGATTTGAAGATGGAGAACAATTTCTAAGCGCCGGGAATGGAAATCGTGTTCCAGTACTGGCAGTCGGAGTTCTGCATCTTGTCTTTGAGTCTTGTACTGTCGAACTAGTCGACTGTCACTATTGTCCTAGTTTCATTATGAGCATAATCTCTGTAGGCCTTTTGGTCAATTATGGTTTTGAACTATCAATAAAAGGAGATTTTTGCAATGTTATTTTGAATAACTCTGTTATAATGAAAGCTAGATTAAATAATGGCATATGTGTACTATCAAGGCCTGTTAGTGTAATGTACACTTCTAGCAAATGCCCAAGGTTAGATAATATCAACGATTTATATCTTTGGCACTGTAGGCTAGGTCATATTAACCAAAATAGGATAAACAAGATGCGAGGAGATGGACTCCTCGAGGTCAGTGATTCTGAATCACTGCCCACTTGTGAATCCTGTTTACTTTGTAAAATGATCAAGTCATCTTTTACTGGAAAAGGTGAATGAGCTACAGAACTTCTAAGTCTCATACATACTGATGTATATGGACCGATGACAGTTAGTGCTAGAGGAGGATACAAATATTTCATTACTTTTACAGACAACTTTTCAAGGTTCGGTTATGTCTTCTTAATAAGACATAAGTCTGAGTCGTTTGAAATGTTCAAACGATACCGTAATGAAGTAGAAAAGCAAAATGGAAAAAGTATTAAAACCCTTCGATCTGATCGAGGTGGTGAATACTTATCTGGTGAATTTTTGACATATCTTGAGGAGAATGGAATTCTCTCTCAATGGACTCCTCCAGGAACACCGCAGTTGAATGGTGTGTCCGAAAGGAGGAATCGAACCTTGTTGGACATGGTTCGATCCATGATGGGCTTTGCAAATCTGCCGCTATCATTTTAGGGATATGCACTTCAGATAGCCTGCTACTTGTTAAATGATGTTCCAAGTAAGTCTGTTGTCTCCACTCCGTATGAGATATGGACTGGACGTAAACCCTAAATCTCACACCTTCGGGTCTAGGGTTGTCCGGCTTATGTAAAGCGTTTAGACTCAGACAAACTTGGTCCAAGGTCTGATCGGTGTTTATTCATTGGTTATCCTAAGGAAACCAAATGGTATTTCTTCTACTTGGAGAATGAACAAAAGGTGTTCGTTGCTCTTAGAGCTATCTTTTTGGAAAAAGAGTTCCTTGGAGAAGGAACTATAGCCTCTAAGATTGAACTTGATGAAGTTTAGCCAATAGAAGAACCTGCACGCTCCAAGGACATCGTAGAACCGGTTGTGATTGAATCACACCCAGAACCCATTAGGAGATTCGGTAGAATACTGCGTCAGCCGGACAGATACTATGGATTATTGGTCCGGGACGGCGATCCCATTGAGCTCGATGAGAACAATGAGGATCCGATCACCTATATGGATGCACTTCTGAGATCAGACTCTGAGGCATGGCTTGGAGCCATGCGATCCGAAATGAAGTCCATGGAAATCAACAATGTTTGGACATTGGTTGATCCTCCTGAAGGAATAAAACCCATCGGGTGTAAATGGATCTTCAAGAGGAAAAGGGGCGCAGATGGGAAGGTAGAGACCTATAAAGCCCATCTGGTTGCCAAGGGATATCATCAGCAATATGGTATCGATTATGACGAGACTTTCTCCCCTGTGGCAATGCTCAAGTCCATTCGGATCATGCTTGCTTTGGCAGCATATTTTGATTACAAGATCTGGCAGATGGATGTCCGAACTGCTTTCCTAAATGGGGAGCTGGAAGAGGAGGTGTATATGATACAGCCTGAAGGGTTCACATCCACAGATGTATCAAAAGTATGCAAGTTGCAGAAGTCCATCTATGGACTCAAGCAAGCGTCTCGAAGTTGGAACTTACGATTTGATAGATGTATCAAATCATATGGCTTCGTTAGGAATGTAGTAGAACCGTGCATCTATAAATGGGTTAATGGTTATGTGATTGTATTCCTAGTACTGTATGTTGACGACATTCTCTTAATCGGGAATGATGTCGCATCATTACAAGGAATAAAGGTCTGGTTATCATCTCAGTTCTCCATGAAGGACTTGGGTGAAGCTTCTTACATACTAGGTATGAAGATCTATAGAGATAGATCTAAGAAGCTTTTGGGACTGTCCAAGACTACGTACATTGATACCGTGCTGAAACGGTTCAGCATGAAAAATTCCAAGAAAGGCTATCTCTCGATAGGTTCTGGAATTACTCTTTCCAAGAAAGATTGTGAGACAACTCCTGAGGAAAGAGAGCGCATGAGTAGAGTACCTTATGCTTCTGCAGTAGGCTCTATCATGTATGCTATGACTTGTACTAGACCAGATATGGCATACTCACTAGGAGTAGTGAGTAGATACCAGTCTGACCCAGGTGAGGTGCATTGGAAGGTGGTTAAGTCCATCCTTAAGTATTTGAGAAATACTAAAGATCAATGGCTGATTTATGGAGAACCTGACTTGAAACTTGTGGGGTACTCTGACTCCAGTTTCTAGTCAGATAGAGATGATAGCAAGAGTATGTCAGGGTTTGTATTTACCCTGAATGGAGGAGTGATATGCTGGAAAAGTTCCAAGCAGGCAACTGTTGCAGACTCGGTATGCGAAGCAGAATATATTGCAGCATCATATGCAGTAAAGGAAGCTGTGTGGTTGTGGAAGTTCCTTGGAGAGCTAGGGGTGGCACCTTCCCTAGATGGTCCTATTTCGGTGTACTGTGACAGCACTGGAACCATTGCTCAAGCTAAGGAGCCTAAAGCTCATCACCGCACCAAGCACATACTGCAGCGCTACCACCTCGTATGAGAGATCGTAGAACGAGACGACATCAATCTTCTGAAGATCGATGGAAAAGAAAATCTGGCCGACCCCTTCACTAAAGCCCTCGAAATAAAAGAGTTCGACTATTGTAAATGGGAAATGGGTATTAGATACTCTTCTGATTGGCTTTAGTACAAGTGGGAGTTGTTGGGAATTGTGTCCCAAAGCCAATCGCCTGGGTTGTAGGCGATTGAGCTAAGTATTGTACTCTTTCTTTGAATTAATAAAATATTATTTTTGGCAGCTTATCACATATTGTATTTCCTTGAAATGAACTCTTTCCAAGTGATGAAGTCCTTAGGACTACACTGACTTCGATATAGAGAGGATGTATCGAGTGGTCCTTAAATCTTGTTCACAACCAAAGGATATATTATATTGGATGGCAATATATCAAGTATAGGTTGTTGTAGTTCACATCGTTTGGTTGTCCTCTTGACCAAATGAGTGTGGTGACACTGATGTGATCTACAAGTGGGATATGTGATATCTCATTGAACGTGACTCCGTGCAGCCCCTTTCTACCAAAGGGATACTCACGATTGGATATGAGTAAATGTGTCCCTCCGACCCGAGATCATCACGGTAGCTTGCAAGCAACTCCCTGTGCTTTGGTAACGGACTACCTGGATTTTTAATCCAGTGATGGAAGGTTTCTGGATACAGGCAAGAACTTGTGGAGCAGCGATGGACCAAGATGGAATTGACCTGTCCAAACAGTTTGGATTGAATGTCTCGCAGTATCTCAATTTAGCAAATCCTCGGCCAGGGTAGCCCTAGTGAAGAGTCACTAGGCTTGCAAGGTTGAGACACGTAGTCGACTGACTCAGTCTGGGTTGGCAGCCCAATCTCAGTCGTCCTAAGCATTAGAGGTCAAAGGGATGAATTATACGGTAACCATATGCCAGAGGTTCGATAGTTTGCTCCCGCATCTTCGACCTATCCGGATGCCGGGACCCATTGCTAAATGGTTTTCTGTGCTGGTACAAGAATTGTTCTAGTGCTACCGTTTAGGTTTGAACCTATGAGGTCACAGAGGATTACTCTCTGATCCGGATACCGATTACGATTGGGAATCGTCTCAATTTTATGGTCATAATTTTTTTGAGCACTCTTTTCCCTGTCTTACCCTTGTTTGTGTCAACCGAAAAATGTTCCGGGTTGACCAGGACTGCACCAGGTTTATTCTGAATCAGTTTTGAACTGATTCGGAGTTCGTTTTGGCCTTCAATTGGTTATGAACCAATTTTAATCCCATGAACCAATGGGATTGGACCGGTTTTATTTGAACCGGTATTTTCTTTGGACCGGTTTCCTCGTTTCATTGCTGCTTGAAGGCCAAACGACCGAAGAGGCCAATCGACGTTGGGCGGGCATCCTTTCTTCTCCCTCCACCGGATGCTTTAACCTCTTGTTATTGCTGGTTAAATGGGTGATTAGCAACCGTTGCCTCTTGGCCTCCCAGTCTCTCCGTCTCCCTCTCCATTGCTGCCTATATATACACCGTGCAACAGCAGCTTTGTTATATTATTGTGACACCGTGTGAAGAGTTGAAAAACAGCAGTCTCCATTAAGTGTTTGAGAGATCATTCCTTTCATCCATTGCATACTCTTGGGCTGGTTTTTTGTAGAGTGTGAGGGAGAGAAACAAAGCCCTTTTTCTATTATTTCTTGTGCTCAAACTCGGACTGCAGCAAAGGTGCTGCTGCCATTAACCAGTGACTGTGTATCTCCTTCCAGCGGCTAGCACCCCGCGTGAAGGTGGATCGGAGGGCCCATGGCGTGTCTCCCTTCTAGAGGGAGTACTCTTCTACTCCTAGGAGCAAGCTATGCGAGCCGGGTTCGCCGCTGTAGCTCCAAATACGAAGATCAACCTGCTGTCCTGTTCTACTGCAATTTTCTGGTAGCAGACTTTTGGAGATTTTATACACCTATTTTAGATTATTTCGATTGCAGATATCGGTGGCAAATCGAAGTAGATTCATCCACCTTGCCGCTACTGAAGTTTGGGAGCAAACGGAGGTCCGGAAGGTGGTGTTTGGACGACATTTTCAAACCTTAAAACAGGACATCCCACGGTTCCAAGGAAGAAGAAGGCTGGAATAGTTTTATTCCAGCTATTCTAGCCTATTCCAGGTTTATTCCAGAGTTATTCCAAGCAGAATAAAGGTACAGAAAATTTTTTTTTTTAATCATGCATAAATAGATTTATTTGTTTAATTTTTGCAAATATTTTTATATCATAATACATGCCTACATGCAACATGAATAGATTAGGTTCTGGGTGGAGCAGTTTTCCGTTGCACGAATTTTTTTAAAAAAAAAGTTTTAAAATCCATTCTGCTCCCGCAGCTGTTTGCATGCCTAGTGTAGGATCATGTCAAACCACCTGCATCTTTTTCTTTCACCTATTCCCCATCACTTATCTAATATTCTATGTATCAGATAAGTCCCTTAAAGTAGGAGTCTGGTGTGAAATATATGTAATGAAATGCCATATGAATGCAGCATTTCGAAGTTCCTAGTGCCAAGAGTCATATCTCACATCCCTTCTTAAAATCAAATGACTTTCCTTCTTCCACATGGCCAAAGACCTGGTCAAAATTATCCCAAGAGGGTGAGAATTGGACATGGCTTTCAAAAAAGGTGATTCACAAATAGAAGGACTCAAGGTCCTCTCCTTGTGTGCCATCTAATCTTATGCTAACTCCTTTCAAGCCACATTCATGATTAGCACCAAAATTAGAACCTTGACAAGTCAAATATTATCTAATGGGGTGTGGAGGAGTGAGAGGGAGAGATAAACATTATCCACAAAAGGTGATTAAGTAGCAAAAGGACTCTTGGTCCTTCTTCATGCCTCCTTTGTGCGCCTAATATATCTTGCACCAACATGAGTCCCAAGCCCTTGAGACACTTACTATTTGGCATGAATAAAAATAATTAAGCATGCCAAATTTGGTGAAATCTTAAGGCTTGATCCAATTTAAATTTCACATAAACTAGTTAACTTAAATAGCAAGCAAATAAACCCAATCCAACTAGGTTAGGAGTTAGGCTAGATAATATGTGCTCGCATATTAATTATCTAGTCAATTATGACCTTATAACCCATCAAAAAATATAATTAACTTCCTTGACCAATTTCTTAGTATGTGTGACCATTTGGGCTCCATATCTAGCCAGTAGTAGGTTTACGTATATGTTGATCTAATTCAGTTAGAACTTACCTAATTGAATTAGATCAAACTCATGTCAACCCAAGTTATCAAATTAAAATTTCTTCCTAATTGACTTATGAGTTAATTACTTTAATTTATAAAATCCTTCAAGACATGATTGACAATATATCATGCTTATCTAGAAGACGAAGAATTTGATAAAAATTATCAAAATATCCTTCAATAGCAAGTTATCGTATAATTCAATCTTTCAATCATCCTTTATCATGAGTAAGCGATAGGCAGGAAATTTTTTCAAATCCTTAATACTTTATTCATTCGAATCTCAATCCTATAATAAAGACTTAACTGATGAAAGATTAAAAATTAATTTTAATTTCATCCTACTTTAATTGATGACTCCTTGAGTCATCATATAATAAGATTACATGAGATAAATTATTTTCTTACTAGGAGTGATCGATTTCTTGTTGATCTACTCACAATCTTCATATATAGTCCATCATATCCGAGAACATCCCATACATGACTTAGTCATGAATGAGTATAAACTAAAACATGGATTCATGTACACAAGGTTCTATGATGATCTCAGGTCTAAGGATCTCCTACACAACTTCCACTTAGAAAGTCATCTTTTTACAAGTAAGACTTTATAAGATATTCTCATGATAGATCAATTCAATAAACTCATTCCCAATTGAGCACCCACATCCTTGTATTAGTATCTCTATATAAGTGGTTGTGAGACTAACCATCCTCTCCATCAAACATATATAGGATGTGCCAGTCTTACTGGAATCATCAATCCCCAACTCATAATCCTACAACTGGAAATATTTTAGACTATGATTTATTAAAATTTAGTTCTCACTATTATGAACTCATCATAACCCTTAATCTATTACCCTAATCTATGAGATTCATCATAATCTTAGGACAAAGAGTTCAAGATACAGCATATGATGAAACATAAATACCTCTTTATTAATAAATGTTATACATGAGTTAGAAGAAATATTACAAAAAAGTCGTTGGCACTATTCTTTCATGACACTTATTTTCATGAACACAGTGGCGTAATCAGGGGATCATATCTTGAATCTCCAGTAAATCCCCTCCATTAAGAGGGATGTGACCCATCCCAGGCTATAGTCCTTGTAACCATTGAGGAAACCAACTAGTGACATGGATAGGATAAACCCTCCATTAATGGGGAGGCGGACATTCCAAACAAATGAAATGATACTTTGTTGGATTTTCTGACAGGAATTGACATCCTATCAATTCTTATCAACCTACTAAGATTTCTTGCATCTAGAGAATATCCTCACTACCCACCTATAAAATGGAGCTTCCCGAGAGCTCCCAAGGATTGAGACCACTCTTTCTCTATTTTTCTCTTCTTTTTCCTTTCCATTGCCTATTGAGTAACTTAATCATCGAAGCTATCTCCGACCCAAGCTTCCTTGCAAGTACAGTCATGAGTACCTCTCCTCCAACACACTCTGGTGATAAGATGGAAAATAGTATCAACAACATCTATTCTAGCACAGATCATGATAGATAAGGTTATAGTAGACAAGATCCCAATAAATCTTGCCAAAGATGCTAGTGGTGAAGATTTTACAGGACAAAATCCCATCAATTTAGCAAAATTTGTTATGCATATCAGAGATACCTTTGCAATGATATGTAGTTATCCAATATAATCCTATAAAATGATAAGAGGGAATTCCCAATGAGGTGTCTTACATTATCCTTTACACGCTCATTTAGTCACTATCATTATTCTCAGCTCTGACTGCTATAGTCCATGTCTTTCATTCACTAACTTAAATGTCAGAGAATCCCTCGCCAGTCACCACAAGTTAAGTGACTATTTTTATAGGTCTCTGTTGGGATATGACAAGCTTGGTTTGTTTATACTGATATGGTGGAGATTTGGATCTGAATGATCAATGCCTAATAGGCACAAATATGATCAACGCAAGAGGTGTAAAGCTAGTCAATGCCCAATAGGCACGAGTTTGATCAATGCCTAAGTGGCACAAGGCTAATTAATGCCCAAGAGTCATAAAGCAGATCAATGCCCAATAGGCACAAGTTTGATCAATGTCTAAGAGGTGCAAGGCTGATCAATATCCAAGAGTCGTAAAGCCGATCAATGCCTACTAGGTACGAGTTTGATCAATGCCCAAGTGGCACAAGGTTGATCAATGCCCAAGAAGTGTAAAGCCAATCAATGTCCAATAGGTACAAGTTTGATCAACGCCCAAGTGGCACAAGACTGATGAACGTCCAAGAGGCGTAAAGCCGATCAATGCTCAATAGGCACAAGTTTGATCAATGCACAAGAGGCACAAGGCTGATCAATGTCCAAGAGTCGTAAAGCCGATCAATGCCCAATAGGCACAAGTTTGATTAATGTCCAAGAGGTACAAGGTTGATCAACACCCAAGAGTCGTAAAGCTGATTAATGCCCAATAGGTACGAGTTTGATCAATGCCCAAGAGGCACAAGGCTGATCAACGTCCAAGAGTCGTAAAGTCAGTCAATGCCCAATAGGCACAAGTTTGATCAATGTCCAAGAGGCACAAGGCTGATCAACGTCCAAGAACCATGAGGCCGATCAACTCTCGACGGGCATAAGATTGACTAATTTTCGAGAGAGATAAAGTTGATCAATGTTCAAATAATGCAGAGATTATTCAACATCTGGAAAAGGCCTGATCAACTACGGATAGCCTTTTGTTGCACATGCTCATGTCTTAGCTTAACTATTTAATAGCTGGATGACAGCTATGAGTGGTTAGATTTGTGGCCTATAAATACCACCGAGTGCAATGAAGATGAGATTCTTTTTCTGAACCACCCTTCACTTAGCCTTCCTTCAGATCTTATCTGTTCCCATTCAGACTCCATCAACGAGCTCGAGAGCTGTCTCAACACCTAGATCCTCCAAGAAGATGGCAGGGAGCTAGATCAAATCAGCTCGATCCACTTCTTTTTTAATTCAAGCTTGTTGTAATTTATTTGGATGCAATAGATTAGCATGCCAGGTAGGGAAACTCATTAAAGGAGTTTCAAGAATCTGGAAGGAAGCATGGTGAAAGGTAGGAAGAGGAATTTGCCAGCAGAAGATATTCCCCATTCTTCAAAGGGGAACGATCCTATTCTTGGCGAAAGGGTGGGAGCTTTGCCTGCCGGAAACATGGATCAAGAAAGGTTAAACACTCTATGCGACAAGGTGGAAGTACTTACTGCAGCAATACAAAACCTTCAAGAGATCGTTGCGAAAGAGCCATCACAACCTGCTATATCAAGAAGTAGCCGGCAACCCTCTCCTCAGGTAAGTAAACATCCTAGTCCAAGAAGACATTCATCTTATCAATATTCTTCAAGTCAATAGTCTCCTTCAAAGCATCATCACCGATCTCATCATTACATCAAGAAGTGGAATAAGGGAAAACATCCACAATCTCGTTCAATGTCATCTGAAGAATTAACTCCTGACAGTATCCAAGTACAACATCTTGCAAGAGCTAATGATTTTGATAGGAAGTTCAGAAAGCTAGAGTTGCAGATTGCTAAAGTTCTTGAGCAGAGGAAAACAGAGGATGTAGCACCAAGTTGTGATATATTACAACCTTTTTCTAAGAAGGTCATGGAAGAGAGAATTCCGCATCATTTCAGGGTCCCATAAATTGAGCTGTATGATGGGTCGTCTAACCCTTTGGATCAGTTGGGTAGCTTTAAAGCCCATATGTTGATCCAGGGGGCATCAGATGCACTTCATTGTCTTGCCTTTCCTGCGACCTTAAAGAAATCAGCAAGAATGTGGTATTCAAGTTTGTAACCAGACACCATTCATTCATTCAGTCAGTTAGAGAAGTTGTTCATCTCCCACTTCAGAACAAGCAAAAAAAAAAGAATGCTCAGAAATTCTGATAGCTTATTCTTTATTTAGCAGTCGGAAGGGGAGTCTTTGAGAGATTACATCAAGAGGTTTAATTTTGCCACATTGGAGATTCTGGATCTTAATGAATATATGGTAATGTCTGCTATGAAAAAGGGCTTACGAGCAGTCCAGATTCACATTCTCCTTGGATAAAAAATTTTTTGACCAATTACTCCGAGTTACTGGCCCATGCTCAAAAGTACGCCCAAGCTGAAGAACATGCCTTGAGCCGGTGACAGATAGAGAAAATTAGTGCCAAGAAGAAGGCCAAGGAGGATGAATCCCGATTCCCTGGGGTCCGATCAATTAACGACAAGGTCAAAGGTTGAGGGAGTTGGTCGGCAGGAACTACGTCAATCAATTTGATGCTTATACCCCCTAACTCTCCCAAGAGAGAAGATTCTAATAAAAATAGAGAAAAGAAAGGTTGGCCTGATAAGCTGATCGCAATCTGACAAATCAAGTAGGTCTGGTCCACTAACTCATCGGTATTTAATGATCGGAATAATTGATCAAAAGGCTGGCCAGATAAGCTGACCATAATCTGATAAACCGAGTTGGTCTGATCCACTAACTCATCAGTATTTAATGATCAGAATAACTTGTTGATCAATTGAAAAGTTAACATGATAAGCTAATTACATTTCGACAAATCAGTTTGGTCTGATTCACCAATTCATCGATACATTGATGACCGATTAATTGAATGGTTGAGTTAATATGTTAACTGTGAGCCAAGTGATAATGGACAATGAAGGGAAAGGAAGGAATAGCAACAAATATTATTCAACCTTTTTTCTAGCCGATGTAATCACTTGAAGCTTTATCTTATATAGATGTTTCTCTAACAGTTGGGATTACTGGGTTATCGTTTGGCTTTTCTTTTTCTTTTTCTACATAATAGTCTATAGAAATAGAGAAAAGATCAAGGTCAGGGTATAATCCCTTAATCTTCTTGATACATTCTTCAAAGCCAAATTCATGGCCTTTGGCTCCTACTTGTTCCATCCCGTGGTAAAAGGCTTCAAATTTTTTGAAATCTTCGATCACAAGAAGCTTCCGTTGAATCAGTGAGGTATTTTCTTGTTCAATATGTTCCAACTTCTTTTCAAGGAGCGTTATCTTTTCTTCCATTGTGGATTTCTGATTCAATACTTCTTCGTATGCCCAGGTTTTCTCTTTTATGGCTTCATCTGCCTGCCAAAGTATTTTTCTTCTTTTAGCTGCATCATTCACAAGCTACACAGCTTGCCTTTCAACTTTTCTCAATTGATTGTGCAAAGACAGGATCAATGTAGTTGATCTAGCAACTCTTGATTCTAAGGCTCTCCGATCAGCATCAGCCTTGTCCTTTTCCTCCTTGGCTGCTGCTAATTGGTTTTGAAGATCTTCCTGAAGGTTGGTTGTTTAATCCCAAATTTCTTTAATCATGGATATATCATTGACAAACTGGACAAAAGATTTTGAACATCATTAAAATACGAATAGATTATTTTGACAAGAGAAGACATATCACCAACCTCCATGATTCCCGAGTTGATGGAAGATAAAATCTCCTTCATTCTTTGTTTGATTGTTGTTTCCCAGTCTTTCTGAAGGATGGTAGATTGCAGTATGGTTTTTGCTAACTTGGGATTATTGACACTTGCATCAGCAATAAGCATTTGAGTAGCTTTAACATTGTTCGTACCAGATGGTTCCTCAATAGGAGCCTTCCCTTTATCAGAACTACGTTTGGCAGCTAGGTCACATTCTGGCTCCTTTGAGAGAGGGACAGAAGGTTCTTATTCCTTTTCGTCGGATGAAGATGCAACATATTCAGGAGATTCTGGTCTATTGGAAGTACTTTACGACAAGCGCTTTCTTCTTACACATGATCTTCTCTAAATTATATTGGTCTGACTTTTTTCTTGGATGTCTAATGAAGCTTCTTATCGCCAGATTCCATTTCTCAAATATGATGAAGATTTCTCCTTGGAAGTATTCTTGGAAACAAAGGATTTCGAAAAAGAAAATAAACTCGAGATACTTGAGACTAAAGTTAGCTTAAAGACCTAGGCCTGGGACCTCTTTATATAAAGAGCATCCATGGCCACGATTTATGGTCCAAATTTCAAGATATCTTGAGATCTTGACACATTTAAGATCCTGATTTGGTGGGAGTACGTACACCGCTTCTAATTCTCAGAAAGCCAGTTATAAAATTATATATCTAATGGTATTTGATTTGAATTTGAATTCAAATCTTATACATCCTCTCAATATTGACAAATGTGGTTACACGGCTTGCTGAGCAACTTTTCCTTTAATAGGAAGATGACATTTGTCAAAGTTGGTATGATAATTTATGTTCAGAAAAATCTTTCATAAAGGATTCTTCTTAAAATATACGGAAAAAGGAAAAAGGTGTTCGGTAAATCAAATCGAAGTATTATATCATCTATGAGTGAGTTAAAGGTTTGGTTGATTTAGAGATTATTTTTCTAAATGATTCGGTAAATGCTAACTTCTTCCTTAGGAAAAGTTAGAAATCATGTTTTTCGATCAACTTATCCCGTTAAAGATTCTTGTTCAATGTATTTGTACGGAAGTGTTTTAATTAGATTTTTTCGAATAATACTTAGTGTTTATATTTTGATTCGGATAATTTCATGATTAAATCAATTTTTCTTGGAAACTTTGTTGTTTGATCTGATGATTTTATACTTAGAAAATTTTCTCATTTATAAAAGTTGGAGCTCTTGCAATTCGATAAACGTTATTAAAAAGAAACATTCTTCATTTCATGTTAAAAACAAAATAAGTGCATACATCATTGATCATTTACATTCCTTTCAACTACACTTTCTTCTATTTCAACTCGGTTTATAGTAAGAACTGTTGGTGTTTCTTCTGCAATTTAAAAGTCTAGTGCCGATTCTTCGGTTTGGTCACCGATTGATTCTTCATTTCAGTTTATGATTGGTTCTTCGACCTGATCTTCTTTATCATAATTTTTTTCATCGGAGACTTTTTCATCGGAGACTTCCTCTATTTTTGAAGTATCGAGGTCAGGATAAAATTTCTTTACCTTATTCAAACAATCTATAAGATCAAGGTTGTAGCTCTCAACTCCCGCTTCATGGAGTTTATCGCCAAAAGCTTTTGATTGAATGTATTTCTTTATGGCCTCACTAACAGCTTCTTCAACGACTTGTTCGATCTTCTTTGTAGCTGTTAGAGCTCTTTCTTCGGTTGCTGAAACCCTCTTTTCAGCTGTTGAGATTTTTTCTTCAGCTTTCTCTAGCTTGGTAAATATTGATCGGATTTTCTTGTTTTTCTTTTTTAATTTTGACTCCATGACATCTATTTTTGACCTTGCTTCGTTCAGCTCTGCTTCTAGAACTGATGTTCTGGTTGCTGATTCTTTTAGTTTCTTTTCCATGGCATTTTTCAGTTCCTCAGCAACCTCTTTTTTCACCTTTGCAACATTCACTACATTGCACATAGTTTGGCAGAATTGGTCAAAATTCTTTAGACTTTCATCCATGATTCAGATTCCATGGATGAGCTATTTATTTACATTTCAAATAAGTGAGATTCAATAAAAAAAATGACTAACTTTTTTAAAGAACAAGTTTGATTCTATACCTTCAGCAATGTGGGATGGAGTAACAGAATGGTATCATCAATTTGCTAGGACTTAGTGATTTCCCAATCTCTTGGAATAATGATGGAATTCAAAAGGCGACGGGCCAGCATTGGGTCATTCAAACCTGAATCATCATCATATACAGAAAAATTGGATGTTACATTTGCAGCCAAAATTCTCTCTTCTTCTTCCTCCTCCCTTATTGGAGCCTTTCCTTTATCGATCTGGTCAGTAGAAAAGGATGATGGACCAGCTCCTGAAGTTTTTATTGGTCATCTTCCTTGCACTAGAGGTTGAAGAGATGTTGATAATGACACTTTATCATCCTCCGATACACTTGCTATTAGTATCAAGGAACTCGAATATGTTGAAACCATTGAAGCCGTTGGAGTTGTTAGTCTTATTTTCTTTGGTCTTTTAATTCTTCCTTCTTCTTCTTGGTTGGAAGGGATGGTTTCTGCTCTTCGCTTCTTCGAAAGTTTTTGAAGTTTCTGAACATCATCCATGATTGATGTATCTGTAATAATTAAGAAGTCAAATATTGAGGCTGATTATCAAAAAGAAAAATGGAGAAATAGTGTTGACGATAAAGATACCTAAAGAAGGTTTGGGACTGATTTCCGCTGAGAAAAGCTCTCTTTCATGAAGAAGTTCTTTTATCGAGGAATCTCCATCCCCGTAAGCTTTTTATAGTCTTCTTGGTCGGCTGTCAGAATTTTCTTGCCATCATTGTGAGTTAGTCGGGGTTCCCTATGACTAGCAGTAAAGTTCAAAGAAATTTTTGAGATGATGAAGAAGAAGCCAGGTTTACAACCGTGAATGGCCAATGGAAGCCCCAAAATAAATTTCCGACCATGGCATAGATTGATTACCCACCACCCATGACCGTGAAAATCTCGTTTCAGTACGAATAAAGTCGTGAAGAGAGAAGTTTTGGGAACTATATTTGCATCCTTACAGAGAATCAAGAATGCACATATTATCCGAATATTGTTGGGGGTTAGTTGAGATGGTAATACTCTATATAGTCTAAAGATCGTAAGGAAAAAGGGATGAATCAAAAATTTAAGACCAGCCCTTAAGTGTTCTTCATAGATTGTCAGGCTATCTAGTGGATGCCGATCTATTTGGTCATCAGGATTTGAAAGAACTACGACATATTCATCAGAAATATTATAGTATTGTTTCAACGCTAAGATTCGGTGTTCAGTTAAGGAAGACCTAACATCACCTATCTTCATTGATTCGACTTATTTTTTCTGTTGTTAAGAAGTATATTCCTCAGGGTTTTCAGTATGACTGATCTCTAATATTCTAGCCATAATGGAAGGAAGAAGTAAAGGAAGATTAACTTTAAAGAATAAAGATATAAAAAGAATAGAGGCCGACCTGAAAGGTTTCTTTTGCTCCTAAGGCGAACAGGTTGAAATGATGGAAAACCTATTTTCTTGGAGAAGTTGGTATTTATATAATGTCTTCCAATGATTCAAAATTTTTCTCGAATAACAAGATTGATCCAGATCTGGCCACCTGTCCACAAATATCTGGTAAAAAGATAAAGTTTCTCGAAGGATCGAAATGACCCTTTGCAATCCGGCAATGACATTCCGCTGATAGGATGGATGCATTTATTCTTGACGATGATCTTTCGGCCTTTTTGGGTTTCAAAAATTATAATGATGAGGGCAGGATACAGCTATTAGTTTTTATAACTGCCTCCCCAATCATAGTTTGACATGTGATCGAAGCGTGTTGCCCAAGAATGGAAACTTCTGACAGTTTTTGATTTCCAACTAATGAATTCAGAAACTGGGAGGACCAGTGTTGGAGTATGACAAGCTTGGTCTATTTATACTGATCTGGTGGAGATTTGGATCTGAATGATCAATGCCCAATAGAAACAAATATGATCAACGCCCAAGAGGTGTAAAGCCGATCAATGCCCAATAGGCATGAGTTTGATCAATGCCCAATAGGCACAAGGCTGATCAACGTCCAAGAGGCGTAAAGCCGATTAATGTCCAATAGGCACGAGTTTGATCAATGCCCAAGTGGCATAAGGCTAATCAATGTCCAAGAGACGTAAAGCCGATCAATATCCAATAAACACGAGTTTGATCAATGCCCAAGTGGCACAAGGCTGATGAACGCCCAAGAGGCGTAAAGCCGATCAATGCCCAATAGGCACAAGTTTGATTAATGCCCAAGAGATACAAGGCTGATCAATGTCCAAGAGTCGTAAAGCCGATCAATGCCCAATAGGCACAAGTTTGATCAATGTCCAAGAGGCACAAGGCTGATCAACGTCCTAGAGTCGTAAAGCCGATCAATGCTTAATAGGCACGAGTTTGATCAATGCCCAAGAGGTACAAGGCTGATCAACGCTCAAGAGTCATAAAGCCGATCAATGCCCAATAAGCACAAGTTTGATCAATGCCCAAGAGGCACAAGGCTGATCAACGCTCAAGAACTATGAGGCCGATCAACTCTCGACAGGCATAAGATTGACTAAGTTCCGAAAGAGATAAAGTTGATCAATGTTCAAATAATGCAGAGATTATTCAACATCTAGAAAAGGCCTGATCAACTACAGATAGCCTTTTGTTGCACGTGCTCATGTCTTGGCTTAACTATTTAACAGCTGGATGACAGCTGTTTAGGTTTGTGGCCTATACATACCACCAAGTGCAATGAAGAGGGGATTCTTTTTTCGGACTACCCTTCACTTAGTCTTTCTTCAGATATTATCTGTTCCCGTTCAGACTCCATCAACGAGCTTGAAAGCTGCCTCAACACTCGGATCCTTCAAGAAGATGACGGGAAGCTAAATCAAATCAAATCGATCCACTTCTTTTTTAATTCAAACTTATTGTAATTTGTTTGGACACAACAGTCTTTATTCGAGAGCTAGTAGCAACACAGTATCTTTTGGAAAGGATTGGAGCACTCTTGGCCACCGCTGGAATCCATTGGAAGGCAATTTGATGGCAATAATGATCTTTGACCGATAGGAGTTATTGGACAGACTAACTGTAACTAATCCGGACTGGACCCAGCTGTTGCCCCGTTGTGATCTCCTCTTTTCGTGTCTTCTTTGCCTCGGCAGGTTAACTCCTGAAACACTCGTTTCAACCTTGAATTCTTTGCTTTGCGCAGTCATGGAACCAGACGTGGCCTTGAAGTTGTGTTTGCGGTAACTTGGTTCACACTCTCAACGTGCGCTCTAAGAATAAGAAACTGTGAAAAGGCTTGGTCGCCACGTGTTCCCAACGACCCACCTCTTTCATTGCATTCCAAGATTTTTTTAAATATTTATTCCAACCCTGTAATTCTAAAGATTCCTCCCACTTACATATACACCCAAGCTTCTGCATGCTTAGAACACCAACACCCAAGATCATCGGCCATACAAAAAACAGACCTGAAGATGGCAATGGAGGAAAGAAAGATCAGCAGGTTCCTTCACGGGACTCTTGAGGTCACCATCTTCCAAGCTGCAGTTCATAGCCTATCTTTGCCCTTCCATGTAACATCACAACATTGTATATACACCAGCATGTTTAAATGTTTGATTGTCATGTGATGAAATATTCTATTTTGATGATTTTCAGTGCATTTGCTTTGGAGCCAAAGCTGCCTATGTAACGATCAAGATAGACAAGACAAGGGTTGCCAAGACTAGCCACCAATGTGGTCGAGTATGGAACCAGACGTTTAGAATACTCTGTGCCCATCCTGCTGACTCAACCATAACATTAACCTTGAGGACCAGGCTATTCATCTTGGGAAAGATTGAAGTACCCATGCAGGCGTTGTTATCGGAAGAAGAATACAGCCCTCATGAACAATCTTCCCATTTCTTTTCAATGAAAGATAACTGGAGTTCAAATCTCAAGCTACAGTTTGCTCTTCAGTTCAGGCATGCGGAATCTGAATTGGACTGGGGAAGAGGCCTCCAATATGGTGGATCTACCGGTCTTGTCAACGGCGCCGCGTTCCCACAGAGATCAAACAGCAGCATCATACTCTATCATGATACTCATCATTGCCACCTCTTTCAACCACGCGTCGACCTTGGAACCGAGCAGCAACATCAGCCGAGAAAGCTGTGGGAAGATATTTTTGGGGCCATTGATGGGGCCAAGCATCTAATTTATATTGCTGGATGGTCACTCAATCCTAAGATTGTTCTTGTGAGCATCTACAAATATTGTTTTATGCTTTAAGCTACAACATGAGCTGCCTTTTCGTTCGCTCATTGCCTTTATTTCTTGCAGGTACGTGATTCTCGGACCGAGATTCCACGAGCATGGGGAGTTGAATTGGGTGAGCTCCTGAAACGAAAGGATCAGGAGGGTGTCACTGTTAGAATCATGCTCTGGGATGATGAGACCTCGTTGCACATCATCAAAAACAAGGGTGTGATGAGAACCCATGACGAAGATGCTTTGAGCTACTTCAAACACACCAAGGTGGTCTGCAAGTTATGTCCCAGGCTGCACAACAATTTCCCAACCTTTTTCGCTCACCACCAGAAAACAATCACGGTTGATGCATGCCCACGGCTTCTTTCAGCTCACGATGCATCCAAAGATGATACTGCTAGAGAAATTATCAGCTTCATCGGTGGCTTGGACCTTTGTGATGGTAGATACGACACCGAGCAGCACTCCTTGTTCCAGTCTCTGAAAAATTACTCTCATGCTAATGATTTCTACCTGACAAGCATTGCAGGTGCCAGCATCCATAGAGGCGGGCCTAGACAGCCATGGCATGATGCCCATGCTTGTGTCGTAGGTGAAGCCGCTCGCGATGTGCTGGCCAACTTCGAGCAGCGTTGGGCTAAACAATGTGACTCCTCTCTTCTTCCTCCAATCAGTGGTATCACTGATCTTATTGGCCTACAGGCAAGTTCCTTAGACCATAGTTGGAACGTCCAGGTGCTCCGTTCTATCGATAGGATTTCTGCAGCAGGACTGCCAGACGACGTTTCCGTGGAACACAGCATCCATGACGCATACATACAAGCCATTAGGCGGGCAGAGAGATTTATCTACATCGAGAATCAGTATTTCATGGGTGGGTGTCATCTTTGGGAGAAGGATCAGCACAGCGGGTGCAAGAATCTGATCCCTGTGGAGATCGCACTTAAGGTTGCAGCCAAGATCAGGGCTAACGAGAGGTTTGCTGTGTACATTTTGATGCCGATGTGGCCTGAAGGGTTACCAGAGACAGATCCGGTTCAAGACATGCTGCACTGGACTAGGCTGACAATATCCATGATGTATGCTTTGATTGCAAAAGCAATTAAAGATAGCACTGTGAACACACACCCGAGGGATTACCTCAATTTCTTTTGCCTTGTAAATAGGGAAGAGAAGTGTTGGGGAGAGTTTATTCCACCTTGTTCCCCTCCTCACGCAAGCCATTACTTCAAGGCCCAGATGAACAGGAGATTCATGATTTATGTCCACTCCAAGTTGATGATAGGTGAGGGATGTATGTCTCCCGTAGCTCAAGAATATCTCAAAGTGTCACATACATCACTTTTCCCGAATCTAATGTTTTCTTGATTGTCTAATGGTTTCTTTATTGAATTCCTTTAGTGGATGATGAGTACATATTGATTGGATCTGCGAATGTGAACCAAAGATCCATGGATGGTGAACGAGATACAGAGATAGCGGTTGGTTGCCACCAACCAAATTGTGTAGGTGAGAAGAGCCAAGATGGAGATATCCATGCATATCGGATGTCACTTTGGTATGAACACACTTCTCGGTTCGAGGAGGCATTCATGGAGCCGCAAAGCATTAATTGTGTGAGGAGTCTTCAAAGGTTTGGGGAGGAAATGTGGAAGGTTTACAGTGGTGAAGCAGTGATCGGTATGGAAGGAGTGCACCTTGTGAGTTATCCAATAATTGTGTTGGAGGATGGAACACTTGAGGATCTTCGAGAGGGTGCTGGTTGCTTCCCAGATACCACTGCACCAATCAAGGGAAGGAGATCAAATATTCTTCCAACAGTTTGCACTACATAATTGCGGAATAGGACATTCCTTGTATCTAGGATGTGCATTTTGCATGGGCCATATAATGTTGTATGCAATATATCTTAGCTGAAGCAGTATCTGCAAGCCGTACAAGATCGCGACCGAAACATATTATGTATTCGGTTTCCATGCTGGACATGAATAGCAGTGGACTGGCTAGCAAGTGTTGTTCAGATCAGTGAGGAAAATTGGCAACATTAAGCATACTAGAATTTCCAGATGTTTCATTGACAGGTGTGGTAGTTTCTCTATGTATGATTGAAGAAGCTGTTGATTGAATTTTCAATGGCGTCCAATCATAATTTTTCCAAGGACGCATTCTTAAATGTAACATTAATTAGTAAAATCAATATTTTTTTAAGAATTATTAAAATCTAATGCTTTGTTTATTATGTATTAAACTCTCTCTCTCTCCTTATGTCTTGTCATAGATAGATGTTAATATTTGGTTGCATGTATGCCACATGGATGGCTATTATATAGCTTTCTTGGAAGCCAAGAAAAGTAAAATAGGGTTACCATAAAACAGAACAAAAAAATATAAAAAAATGTGAGATTCCTCTTCCATCATATTTATCATCCATTTTCTTTCTTTTTTCTTTTGCTTCCAAATATATGTTTATGAGCTAAAATCACATCAACAAAATTGGTATCAGAGCTAAGAAGATCGTTGTAGCTAGGTTTGAGTAAGATTTATAAGAAAACAAGCCTCAATCAAGAAGATTTTCATGGCAACTTCAAATCCCATTGGTATGAGTATCCAACAACCTTCTATGCCTGTCTTTGATGGTGAAAACTACGATTTTTGGAGCATCAAGATGAAAATACTCTTTATTTCACAAGAGATTTGGAATTTGGTGGAGAATGGATATGAGGAACGCAACTCGTCAACAACCCTAACCAATGCTCAAAGAGATCAATTGAAGGAGTATAAGAAAAAGGATGCAAAAGCCTTCTTCTTCATCCAACAAGCCATGTCCGATAAGATTTTTTCAAGGATTATTGGGGCAAGCAAAACAAAGGAAGCTTGGGAAATTCTTCAAGAGGAATTCCAAGGCAACACCAAGGTAAGAACCATCAAACTTTTATCTCCTAGAAGGGAATTAGAGAATATGAAAATGAAGGAAAATGAAATCATGAAAGATTACTTCTCCAAAATCTCGGAGATAGTTAATCAAATGAAAATATATGGTGAAAAGATCACCGATCAAAGAATTTATGAAAAGATTATGATTAGTTTGCTCTAAAAATATGATGCTATTGTTGCTGCTATTGAAGAATCAAAAGATTTCTCTTCATTAAGTGTACATGAGTTGATGGGTTCACTTGAATCACATGAGCAAAGATTGAATAGGTATAATGAAAAATCTCTTGAAAGTGCCTTTCAATCTAAGATTAATATTTTCTCCAAAGGAGACCCATCTACTCATGAGCACCATAATTATGAATCCTCATCTAGAGGTAGAAGGCAAGAAAGAGGAAGAAGAAGAAATTCAAGAGGAAGAGAAAGAAATAATTTTTAAAGAAGAAACAATAATGAAAGCAATTAAAATAGATGCAAAATATGCAAAAGATCTTCTCATATTGAAAATGATTGTTGGTTTAAAAGCAAACCTCAATGTTTGGTGTACAAGAAATTTGGCCATGTTTATAAGGATTGTAGGTACAAAGCAAATAAGCAAGCAAACTATTCCGAAGAGAAAGAAGGTGGTGAACAAAGTACATTCTATGCATGTAAAATGGCATCCAAGCAAGGGAATGATATATGGTACCTTGATAGTGGATGTAGCAACCATATGACCAGCGACAAGTCAATTTTATCAATATTGATGCTTCTTCTACATCGCAAGTTAAGATGGGAAATGGAACACTTGTTCAAGCTAAGGGCAAAGGTACTATTGCTATTGACACAAAGAAGGGAAAGAAATTCATTCATGATATTCTTCTTATTCTCGATTTAGAGCAAAATCTTCTAAGTGTTGGCCAATTGATTGAGCATGGGTATATTGTTCACTTTGAAGAAAACTTATGTAAAATATATGATAATAGTGAGAAGAGACAACTTATGACAATCATCAAGATGAAAAAAAATAAAAATTTTCCTCTCATTCTCCAATATGTAAAGAATACGACACTAAAGATAGAAGTCAATAATGAATCATGGTTATGGCACAAAAGATATGGGCACTTGAGTTTCCAAAGTTTGAGAAGTCTCCAACAAAAAAATATGGTGTATGGTCTACCAGAAATTCAGGAAAAGAAAGAAGCATATGAAGGTTGTGCACTCGGGAAACAACATCGGGATGTATTTCCAAAGGAGAAAGCATGGAGAGCAAAGGCATCATTGGAACTTGTTCGTACCGATGTGTGCGAGCTTACGAAGACTCCTTCTCATACTAGAAATGTCTACTTCATTATCTTCATTGATGATTATTGAAGAATGATATTGGTCTACTTTATGAGGCACATGTCTGAGGTATTCTCTATTTTCAAGAAGTTCAAAAATCTTGTTGAAAGGTAAAGTGGGCATTATATCAAATATCTAAGAAGTGATCGAGGTGGTTAGTATAATTCAAAAGAATTTGAAAAGTTTTGTGAAGATATTGGCTTGCATAGATAATTGACCGTTAGCTATACATCGGAACAAAATAGAGTTGCCAAAAGAAAGAACCACACAATTGTTAAAATGGCAAGATCTATGCTGAAAGATAAAGGCCTTCCAAATTCCTTTAAGCGGAAGCAATCTTTACAATGGTCTACTTATTGAATAGATGTCCAACAAAAGCAATTCAAGATAAAACACCATTTAAGACTTGGTCCGGTAGAAAGCCATCGATTAAGCATCTCAAGATTTTGGGTTGTATTTATTTTGCACATATCCCAAAAGAAAAGAGGCACAAGCTTGATGAAACAAGTGAAAAATGTATCTTTGTTGGCTATAGCTCACAATCAAAGGGTTATAGATTCTTTAGCTTGAAAGCAAACAAGGTGGTGATTAGTAGAGATGTTCTTTTCAATGAAAAAGCATCATGAAATTGGAAAGAAAAGAAAGTTGGTAGGGACACCAGGATCAGACACAGATCCTTGGATCCCATATGGTTTAATTAGTCATGTGTCAAAGTTTTGAAAGTTTTGTAAACAATTAAGATTTAGTCCTGTAATAAATTGAGGTTAGTTGATTTGTCTCAACCCTCAACCAAGTCAGTATTTTGAGTCCTATACATCAATTATTAGTCCAGTATGAGCCCGAATTTATACAAGAGAAAAGGTCACCCTTATTTTGGAGTTCCACCAGGCCATATCTAGGAGTCAGAGGCCACTACATCAGCCCATTGGATTTTGTGTGACAACCCAGGATCCAAGATACTTCCAGAAACCTTGATTCCTTCCAGATGCCCTCCAGATGCCCAGATTGTAGGGTTCGATGGCAAGGCGGAAACATAGATTTCAAAATTTTTATCTTTATGAAATCTTCACCAAACCCTTAACCCAAGATCTCCTTAAAAGAATTAAAACATATAACATGTATATATAAGATTTAAAGTCATATTAAAGTACTAACCTGTATCGCTAAAATCCAAACTTTAAATCTCCACCAGGTGCCCAAATGTTCACCCTCCAATGGTGATCCACACAGAAAAAGATGAAGACTACAACTTCTTGTTCTTGGCTCCTCTTCTTGAATTCTTTTTCAAGAATTCAATTCTTGGACTTTTAGGCTGAAATTTTCTTTCTTGAAAATTTCTTTTCTTCCTTCTTTCCTCTTCTTGAATTCTTTTCTTGAATTCCCTTTCTTGAATTCCTTTTCTTGAATTGAATTGGAAGAAGAAATTAAGACAAGTAAAGTCTTAATTCAAGAAAGAAAAGAAGAACAGACCCTTCCTTTTCCTTTCCTTTACCATTCAAGACCTTCCTCTTATTCTTGTTTAGGGTCAGAGTTTCGACAGAGATTATCTCTGTAAGGGAAACAATACCCAACAAGCATAAAGGGAAGGAGTATTCCAGAGAGGAGGAGAGGAATATGATCTCTGAATTTGATTATCAGATAAAACCCCTGAGAACCCAAACCCTTTTATAGATTTCAGAGGGGCATCTTCTCAAAACATCGCAACCCTCTGAAATCCCAGGAATCACGATCCCTCATTCCTCACGCATCCCCTCAACCAAAAATCATGATTCTCTAATTTAATTTCCATTTTTCAGACGAGGAGGACTCTCGAAAAAACTTCAGGAAGAATTGCGACTTTTGACGACGGATTTGCGACCGAAAAATGATGGATCTTTTTCCTTGATTTTTTTGGCCACAGATCCAGATCCAAGGATGTCAGACAAACATCCAAATCGCCCCCCCTGTCTTGATTTTTCTCCGATGGAATTTCCTTCCCATGCACGTGAAGAGGAGTCCACACGCGCGTGGACTCTTCTTCTTGGCGCACGCGGGTGAGGAAAGGAGTGGGCGACCTGGAGAGAGGGTCTCAGTGCCCTTGATTCACTTGGGTTTAGCCATGGGTTAGGCCAATGTCCTAAAATTTAAATTAGACTTTAATCTGGTTCAATTAGAACCCAATTAAGCCCAATTCGGAACCAAATTCGAATCTGATTCGAATAGAAATTTGGTCTGCAACACATGCTAGTGTGTTTATCCTACAAACATGATTTAATTCCAAATTAAATCCTTCATCAATTTTCTTTTGTGTGTTACCCATTGGGTTCCACACCTAGCCAGTAGTAGGTCCGAGTGCTATTTGACTTAATTCGGTTAGATCTCAACTAAGCCGATTTAGGTCAACTCAAACTAGCTCGACTCGGTCAAATAGAATCTAATTCTAATTAACTGATTTGAATTATCATAATTCAATCATATACCTACAAGACAAGATTGACGTCTAGCAACGTATCATGTCTACCCGAAAGATGTGGAATTTTGATGGAATTACCAAAATACCCTTCAGTGGTGAGTTACCGGGCAATTCAGTCCTTTGATCAACTTGCATCCCGAATATGATTATGAATATGGATACTTGTCAAATCCAATTTCATATTCATTCCTAGCTCAATCTTTATAATGATGATTCATTAATGAACCATTAGAAATTAACCCTAATGTTCATACTTTGATTAAAGATTTCTTGAATCCATCATATGATCGAAATTAGCTGGATGCAATTCCCTCTTACTAGGGCTGATCAATTCCTTGTTGACCTACTCACAACCTCCATATACAATCCACCATACCCAGTATCACCTCGTGCATGACTCAGTGTCATGATTGATTGCGAACCAAAGTATGGATTCATATATATAAGGTACCATGGTAGTCTCAGGTCAAAGGACCACATGCACTAATCCCACTATGAGAATTATCTATTGACAAACAGATAAGGTTCCATTAGATATTCTCAATCTGGATTAATTCAGTGAACTCATTCTTTAATGAACACTCACATCCTAGTATTAGTGTCAAATACAAGTGACTGTGAGATCAGTCACCCTCATCATAAAGCATATATAGGATGTGCTGGTCTTGCCGGAAACATTGATTCTCAACTCAATGTCCCATCGACCAGGAATATTTTAGATTAGGATTTTAAGGCTTTAGGTCTCACTGGTATGATCTCATCATAACCCTAGAACCATAGCCCTAATCTATGGGGTTCATCATATAATCATAAAGACACAGCGTATGATGAAAATAATGCCTTTATTATAATAATGTCAATTCATTGATTTTGGGATCAAAATACAATATTTCAATTGGCTTTCAGGGCACAATCTTTCAATCTCCAACTTTCACTAAAGCCAATCGCTTTTAAATCTTAACCCCATACAATCAAGGTGGCGATCAAACTCTCGCTGTGATAGAGCCTTAGTGAACGAGTCTGCTATGTTGTTCTTCATTTCTATCCTTTTAATGCAGACTTCTTGTCTTTCGACAATCTCTCGAACGAGATGGAAGCGTCTCAGAGTGTGCTTTGATTTGTGATGAGCTCTTGGTTCCTTTGCTTGAGTAACAGCCCCCGTATTATCACAGTAAAGTGATACTGGACCTTCAATCTCAGGAACTACGCCCAACTCTGATATGAACTTCTTCATCCAGACAGCTTCCTTGGTAGCTTCACTAACAGCAATGTACTCTGCCTCAGTTGTTGAGTCAGCTACAGTTTGCTGTTTAGAACTCTTCCAGCTTACAGCTCCTCCATTTAGGGTAAAAACATACCCAGATATAGATTTGTTGTCATCTGGATCTGATTGAAAACTAGAATCTGAATAAGCTTCTAGTTTAAGATCAGATCCTCTGTATATTTAAAAAATATCTTTAGTTCTTCTTAAGTACTTAAGAATATTTTTCACAGCCTTCCAATGATCCTCTCCTGGATCAGCCTGAAACCTGCTGGCTATACCTAAGGCATATGCCACATCAGGCCTAGTACATAACATAGCATACATAATAGACCCTACTGCCGAAGCATAAGGTATAGAATTCATTCTATTTCTTTCTTCAGGTATCTTAGGAGACATCTTTTTAGAAAGATGTATGCCATGACCAATAGGTAAGTAACCTCTTTTACTTTCCTCCATGCTAAATCTTTTTAGCACTTGGTCAATGTACCTTGACTGGGATAAACCTAGCATCCTCCTAGATCTATTTCTATATATCTTGATGCCTAGTATATAAGATGCTTCTCCCAAGTCTTTCATAGAAAAATGTTTAGATAAACATACCTTGACTGATTGTAACATTGGGATATCATTCCCAATGAGGAGTATGTCATCTACATATAGAACCAAGAAAACTATGGCACTCCCACTAGTCTTCTTGTACACACAAGGTTCATCCTCATTTTTGATAAAGTCAAATTCTTTGACAGTCTTATCAAATCGGATGTTCCAACTCCTAGATGCTTGCTTTAATCCATAAATAGGTTTTTTTAGCCTACATACCTTATTAGGTTTAGTCTCCAAGACAAAACCTTCTGGTTGTGACATATAAACCTCTTCCTCAAGGAAACCATTGAGGAATGCGGTTTTCACATCCATTTGCCAGATTTCATAATCATGATATGCTACTATAGCAAGCATGATCCGAATAGATTTGAGCATGGCAACAGGAGAAAATATTTCATCATAATCTATTCCCTGTTTTTGTCTGAAACCATTAGCCACTAATCTGGCTTTATAAGTTTCAACTTGGCCATCTGCCCCAATCTTTTTCTTATAGACCCATTTGCATCCAATAGGGTTAACACCCTCTGGTGCATCAACCAAAGTCCGGATTTGGTTGACATACATGGAGTCCATTTTGGATCTCATGGCTTCCAACTATCTGTCTGAGTCACTACTCATGACAGCATCCGTATATGTTAGAGGCTCATCATTATCAATGATTCGGGCTTCATTATTCTCAATAATGAACCCATACCTCTCAGGTGCATGTCGCACCCTATCAGACCTACAGATAGGAGTGGTGTGTTCAGGTTCTATACTAATTATGTTATGATTTGGTTGAGATGTATCTACTTGTTGAACTTCTTCAAGTTCAATATTTCTCCCACTGCCCTTTTATAGGATGAACTCTTTCTCCATAAAAGTGGCATGCCTACTGACTAAAACCTTTTGTTCAGTAGGGTGGTAGAACAGATATCCTATATTATCTTTAGGATATCCAACAAATAGACACTTTTCAGCTCTAACATCAAGCTTATATCCAAAATTTCTTTTGACATAGGCTGGACATCCCCATATCTTAAGATACCTAACATTGGGTTTCTTTCCCCTCCATAACTCATATGGAGTGCTAGATACAGATTTGGATGGTACTCTATTTAAAATATTAGCCGCTATTTCCAAGGCATATCCTCAGAAAGAAACAGGTAAGTCTGTGAAGCACATCATGGACCGTACCATATCTAATAAAGTACGATTTCTCCTTTCAGCAACACCATTTAATTGTGGTGTGTAAGGAGGAGTCCATTCAGAGATGATTCCCTTTTCTTTAAGGTGATCAAGAAACTCGGTCGATAAGTATTCACCTCCTCTATCTGATCGAAGGATCTTAATACTTTTTTCCGTTTGTTTCTCTACCATACTTTAATACTCTAAAAGTTTTTCAAAAGCTTCGGACTTATGTTTCATTAGATACACAAATCCATACCTTGAAAAATCATCAGTGAATGTGATGAAATATGAGTATCCACCCTTGGCCTGAGTTGTCATAGGTCCACATACATCAGTGTGTATGAGTCCTAATAACTCAGTTGTCCTTTCATTATGTCCAATAAATGGAGTCTTGGTCATTTTATCCATGAGACATGATTCACAAGTTCCTAATGATTCATAGTCATAAGGATTAAGAAATTTTTTCTTGTATAACTTGTTAATCCTTTGCTCACTAATATGTCCAAGACGACAGTACCAAAGTAAAGTATTGTTTACTTCATCTCTTTTTCGTTTATTACTAACATGTAGTATATTGTCATCAGAAGATAGAGTTAGGAAACCATTACAAAATATGCCATTAAATATTATTTCATTAGAAAAACTGATTGAGCAGCCACTGCTCATTACATTCATAATATATCCTTGTTTAAGTAACAAGGGTACAGATATGATGTTTCTAATGATTCTAGGCATAAAATAATAATTTTTTAACTCTAAAATCTTCCCAGAAGGCAGCTTCAATATATAAGTCCCTACAGCTTCTGCTTGGATGGAATCTCCTCCAGCACCGTAGAGCTCGAAATCACCTTCCTTCAAAACTCTAATGTTCTGTAGTCCCTGCAATGATTTGCAGATATGATGACCACAAGCAGTATCAAATACCCAAGAGTTTGAATTAGAAGAGTCTAATGACAAATTTGCATGTGTCTCATACATACCTTTTGGTGCATCACTAGCACCAGGCTTCACACTTGCAAGGTAAACCTTGTAGTTTCTTTTCCAGTGACCCGGCTTGCCACAATGAAAGCAGGTCATTTGTCCGGAGGCCTTCTTTCCTTTCTTTTTCTTGATGCCTCCTTTTGGGTTCAACCTCCTCTTGGAACCCTTTTTGTCTATTTTCTTCTTGTTTACACCATCCACAAGAAGAAGTGGAGCCTTATTTTTCTTTAAATGGCTCTCTGCTATTTTTAACATATTCAATAGCTCAGGCAAGGAAGTGTTAAGTTTGTTCATATGATAATTAAGAACAAACTGTGAAAATGACTCTGGGAGTGACTGCAGGATTAAATCCTGATTCAACTCCCCATCCATAACAAATCCCAATTGACCCAATCGATTGATTAGGTCAATAACCTTTAATACATGGTCTTGTACGGATGTACCTTCTGTCATCCTTGCACGGAATAACTGTTTAGATATTTCATATCTTGCAGTTCGACTATGTTCTCCATAAAGTTCTTTTAGATTGAGCAATATGGAGTTTGTGTCCATGCTTTCATGTTGCCTCTGTAACTCATTGGTCATAGAGGCAAGCATTATACACTTGACAGTAAGTGAGTCATTTTGCCACGTGTTATATGTGGTCTTATCCTCTTGCGAGGCATCTTCCCCTAATGGTTCCAAGGTTAAGGTATCAAGAATATAAGAAATTCTTTCTTGGCTGAGTACTATCTTCAGGTTTCTCAACCAATCAACATAGTTTGGTCCAGTCAATTTATTTGCATCAAGAATGCTATGGAGTGAGAGTGAAGAGGCCATTTAATCTACATTAACAAAGAATATTACATAAGCAAACAACCAATGTTGACAAAACATAATTAAATTAGGACTTTAACTTAATTATGTCTCCCACATTTTATCAAGCATCATAACCCTCCATGTGATGATCGAGAAAACCCTAATTGGTTCTCTTAGTGGGGTTGAGATCCTAATTCTTTACAAAAGACCTTGTGTGTACACAACAAATCTTATATAAGTTCAAAGGTAGGAAAACTCTTTCCAATTGTAACTCATACAATTCTCAACTTATCTTGGCCTCTAAAATATTAATAGCCTTATGTGTACACAACAAACTATAATATTTTAGTTAAGTTAAACCCTTTATTGCTATATAGTGATGATATTAATTATAATATCCTTGTGTGTACACAACAAAGTATTATATTAAATCATGCCATAAACATCAAATGTACCAAGCCAAAATTATATTAGTCACCATAAAAGGCCTTGTGTGTACACAACAAACCTAATATGGATCATAACATAATAATGACTTGGCATGAAGGAAGGCCACATGTAGTGAATATTACACTAAGCATTTCAATCAATAATTAAGTTAATCTTATCGGCCAGGTAAGTGGGAGAGTGGTGGGAGTCCCCCCGTTGCTTTCCTTAGACACCAATAAGAATTGACTAGGTCAGTCAACGGAATCAATTAAAAACCACGTCCTCTTTACCGATCATGAACCACTTTTCCTAGACACCGAATGATAAATTAATCATATTGATTATTTTTGCTTTTGGTATATGACACTACAACTTAATATATTTTTAAAGAGGGCTTTATTAAAACAAAGCACATTCTTTATATAACCAAGCAAATATGTGCCATAGTGTGCCATCATACTAGGACAACCATTTACCACATAATGGATCCACCATTATGCCAGGGCAACCTTATTTCAGTATGATGACTATAAAGCTAAACATATCTCTATACAAATTAAGGTTTAAGTGAAAACTTTAATTAATGGCATACATCAAACATATATGCATAATTAACATAAATATGTGATTAGTGTGTCATCATACTAGGACAACCATTTACCACATAATGGATCCACCATTATGCCAGGGCAACCTTATTTCAGTATGATGACTAGATGTCTAAACATATCTCTATAACAATTATGGTTTGAGTGAAAACCCTAATTGGCGGCATTACATCAAACATATACAATATCATATGTTAATTATATACATATGCATCTAAAAATCTGCATATATATTTTAATCTTAATAAGGAGGCTCTGATACCACTGTAGGGTTTGGTGGCAAGGTGGAAACATAGATTTCAAAATTTTTATCTTTATGAAATCTTCACCAAACCCTTAACCCAAGATCTCCTTAAAAGAATTAAAACATATAACATGTATATATAAGATTTAAAGTCATATTAAAGTACTTACCTGTATCGCTAAAATCCAAACTTTAAATCTCCACCAGGTGCCCAAATGTTCACCCTCCAATGGTGATCCACACAGAAAAAGATGAAGACTACAACTTCTTGTTCTTGGATCCTCTTCTTGAATTCTTTTTCAAGAATTCAATTCTTGGACTTTTAGGCTGAAATTTTCTTTCTTGAAAATTTCTTTTCTTCCTTCTTTCCTCTTCTTGAATTCTTTTCTTGAATTTCCTTTCTTGAAATCCTTTTCTTGAATTGAATTGGAAGAAGAAATTAAGACAAGTAAAGTCTTAATTCAAGAAAGAAAAGAAGAAGAACAGACCCTTCCTTTTCCTTTCCTTTACCGTTCAAGACCTTCCTCTTATTCTTGTTTAGGGTCAGAGTTTCGACAGAGATTATCTCTGTAAGGGAAACAATACCCAACAAGCATAAAGGGAAGGAGTATTCCGGAGAGGAGGAGAGGAATTTCATCTCTGAATTTGATTATCAGAGAAAACCCCCGAGAACCCAAACCCTTTTATAGATTTCAGAGGGGCGTCTTCTCAAAACATCTAAACCCTTTGAAACCCCAGGAATCACGATCCCTCATTCCTCACATGTCCCCTCAACCAAAAATCATGATTCTCCAATTTAATTTTCGTTTTTTCGATGAGGAGGACTCTCGAAAAAACTTCAGGAAGAATCACGACTTTTGACGACGAATTTGCGACCGAAAAACGATGGATCTTTTTCCTTAATTTTTCTGGCCATCAGATCCAGATCCAAGGATGTCAGATAAACAACCAAATCACCCCCCCCCTGTCTTGATTTTCCTCCGACAGAATTTCCTTCCCACGCGCGTGAAGAGGAGTCCACACGTGCGTGGACTCTTCTTCTTGGCGCGCGCGGGTGAGGAAAGGAGTGGGCGGCTTGGAGAGAGGGTCTCAGTGCACTTGATTCACTTGGGTTCAGCAATGAGTTAGCCCAATGTCCTAAAATTTAAATTAGACCTTAATCTGGTTCAATTAGAACCCAATTAAGCCCAATTCGGAACCAAATTCGAATATGATTCGAATAGAAATTTGGTCTGCAACACATGCTAGTGTGTTTATCCTGCAAACTTGATTTAATTCCAAATTAAATCCTACATCAATTTTATTTTGTGTGTGACCCATTGGGTTCCACACCTAGCCAGCAGTAGGTCCGAGTGCTATTTGACTTAATTCGGTTAGATCTCAACTAAGCCGATTTAGGTCAACTCAAACTAGCTCGACTCGGTCAATTAGAATCTAATTCTAATTAACTGATTTGAATTACCATAATTCAATCATATACCTACAAGACAAGATTGACGTCTAGCAACGTATCATGTCTACCCGGAAGATGTGAAATTTTGGTGAAATTACCAAAATACCCTTCAGTGGTGAGTTACCGGGCAATTCAGTCCTTTGATCAACTTGCATCCCGAATATGATTATGAATATGGATACTTGTCAAATCCAATTTCATATTCATCCCTAGCTTAATCTTTATAATGATGATTCATTAATGAACCATTAGAAATTAACTCTAATGTTCATACGTTGATCAAAGATTTCCTGAATCCATCATATGATCAAAATTAGTTGGATGCAATTCCCTCTTACTAGGGCTGATCAATTCCTTGTTGACCTACTCACAACCTCCATATACAATCCACCATACCCAGTATCACCTCGTGCATGACTCAGTGTCATGATTGATTGCGACCCAAAGTATGGATTCATATATATAAGGTACCATGGTAGTCTCAGGTCAAAGGACCACATGCACTACTCCCACTATGAGAATTATCTATTGACAAACAGATAAGGTTCCATTAGATATTCTCAATCTGGATCAATTCAGTGAACTCATTCTCTAATGAACACTCACATCCTAGTATTAGTGTCAAACACAAGTGACTGTGAGATCAGTCACCCTCATCACAAAGCATATATAGGATGTGCTGGTCTTGCCGGAAACATTGATTCCCAACTCAATGTCCCATCGTGGTGCGGGCACCAGACTCAGAAGAAGACTTCAGAGCTCCATCTGGATCTCTGATTGACCTTGCCCAAAGAATTAGGGTTTTCTGGCTTGTAATAAGGGTTGACTTGATCAACTCAATTTTAGCTTAAGTCTGTACTCCCTGCAATTTATTTTTGTTGAGTCATGTTGACTCAGTAGTGGTCTAGGACTTCAACCTGGGGTGTCACATTTTCTCCCAAGGCCAAGCAAGTGGGCGCCACACTCCCAGCCACACTCCCAGCCACATGCCTGAGTCCAGGGGGCGCCACATCTCCATCCAGTATACTCTGGTCCCCACACCACAGATAGCAGCTCCCTTCTCTCATGCGCCATTTGAGGAGAAAGCAATCAGGGATCCACAAATCAAGGGGGCGGCCCAAGACCTTCCATAAGAGCCAAACTATGAAAGGGAAGAAATTCTTCTTGGAGAGAACTTCAAGGAGGCACCCATTCCCTGCCAAAAATACCCAAAACAAAGATGGGAAGGACCATGACTTAGGGAGAAAGAAAAGGAGGAGTCCAAAAGAGTTGAGCCATGGAAGGAAAGAAATCCTCTCTTGAAGAATAAAGCTTGGAGGCGCCATCTACCTTCCTTTTAAAATCCAAATCAAATTTTTTTGGAACCTTTGGCCGGCCATATGTGTAAGGATTGATCCTACAATCCTAATTTGCAGATCCCCTCCTTTAGTCCCACATGGAAAGATGTAAAACCCTACTCTCTTGTAAAGTCCTATAAATTAAACCCTTCTTGTAAACTTTAAAGTTATCTGATGAATGAATTCAAACTTTTGTGTGAGCAAACTCTGTGTTTTCTCTCTTCCGTACTTGCATCCAGGTGTTGAGCTCCGTGAGGGAGTAAATCCGGGTTTCCCAGGAACCTTGAGGAGGTGTGAGATCTCCAAACCCCAAACCCTAGGTTAGCCACTTCACTCCCAAACCCTAGCCGCCTGTCATCCTTCTCTTTCCACCAAGCCCTAGCATATCCCACCTCTCGCGGCCACCCTCTTTAAGTCAAGGCCGACCCCAGCATCCGGGTCCAGTCCGAATACTTCAGATCCAGAGCAATTCCCAAAGGAAGTCAGATCAACCTCTAGGAGAATCCGGATTTCAGCACATCAACTTTCAAGTTCTTCAATCTGGTAACTTCTTCCTTGAGTATCTGATTCCATCACTTGTTCTTCTTCTTTTCCAGATCTTGAGTCCAGGAGAAGCCGACTCAGCCACAGGACCAGTATTGGAGGATCCATTACGAAGGTATCCGAATTCGAGGATCCAACAATCTGCTCGGGAGAGTTCTTCCACCAAACTTTGTGAAGATCGCTGTCTGGTTGGTACCCTTCTCTTCTCTTTACTTCTGTCCTTTGAAAGTTCAGAGCGAAACCCTAGGTCTGGGAGTTTCTCAACCCCCAGCGATCCGTTACTTCTGAACTACTCTGATAATCCAGTTTTATTTAAATTGTGCTTTCAATTATTACCTAGTTTCTTTCAATTTAGTTTAGCTTTCCTTTGAGTCAAAGCCAATTTCAGAAAATATAAAAAAAAAAGAATTAATCTTAATTTATTTCTGCATCGCATCATCTCTCCTCTTTTGTTCTGCATCATTTTTGGTATCAGAGCCCTCTCTAGGGTTTCTATTTTACTTGCTTGTTTTAAGTCTCTCTCCTTTTACTTTGTCTGCTCGAAGTAGACTCCCCAGGACGTCCGATCCTAGGAATGAAGCGAGGTGCAAACCTCCTCTTCCCATTCCACGGGGTGTTCCTAGGGCATGTAGGGGATCCGCTGGGTTACAACTTCATAGCAGGAATTGTAAACGGGGGAAGCACTCTGTTTTCAGTCTGTAACTATCTTATTGCAGGAATTATTTCTCATTGCAGGTAACTCCAAATTATATGATTTTTATTTTTTTGGAATCAGTATAATTGAATCTATTTTACATAATTTTCCTGTGATTTATTGGTTTCCGTGAAATTTCTGAGAGTTAAATTACTGCAACTCTATTTCTGTGTTTCTGCAATTCAATTTTTTGAGTGATCATCTCCTAATTCATCTTAAGGGCATTTGAGCATCTAAGATAAGGGGAGGAGTTGATAACCTCTCCTTAGCCCAAAACCACCACCCACTCATTCGATCCTAAGCCTAATTTTAAAATTTATTAGACTTAATTTGCCCTAGTGGGCTAGGGACATCAACAAGTCGGGTCAAGGCTAGTGTTGAGTCAGTTTGTCTAGTTACTCTGTGTGTGCTTTGTACTCAGTGTCTAGAATGGTGGTTCTGGGACTATGTCCCGAAGGGCTTGTGTGCTGGTCCGCCTACTTGGCCAATCACTGATTGGTGTTTAGGATTGGCAATTAGGGACCTAACACTCCCCTTACACCTGTCTGGCTGAGTCTTGAGTTACTACAGGCTAGCTTGCCACTCTAATTGGGCATCTAGTTTGGGCTCTAGGTCTAGTTAGCCCGTAGTCGATTCAGTTGAGTCTCATTTTGTGTGTTTGCTTGCATCATCATGTCTACCCGGAATGGAGTACCCTACCAACCTGGTCAAACCCAACCTGATTTAGAGGCCATGGTTAGAGCTCTTACTGAGAGTATGAACAAATTAAGTCAGGATATGAATGAGAATTTTGCCCAGCTTAGGGATCGAGTCCAAGTACTTGAGGAACCTAGGCATTAGAATTGGACTCCTGATCCAGATTTTAATGTGCCTCAACCTCACCCACACCAAGAGCCTAGAAGACCTTTATACAGAGATCCTGAACCTAATCATAGGAGGCCTGACCCAGAACCTGAAGATAGAGATGATAGGTTCATTCGGAACATCAAATTAGATGCACCCACTTTTGATGGTAGCTTAAACCCTAAGGTGTATTCTGATTGGGAGGGTGAGATGGACCAGTACTTTGAGTGGTATGCCATGTATGAGGAAAGAAAGTTCAAGTTTGCCAAGATGAAGTTAGAACGTCAAGCTAGGTTATACTGGGGGAACATTGAGCTGACCACTAGAAGACGAAATGTAGAGCCCATAACCACTTGGCAGGGTATGAAAGAGAAACTTAGAGATAAGTACCTATCCATTTCATACCAGCAGAACCTGTTAGACCAATGGCAGACTTTGAAACAAGGGAACCGATCTGTATCAGACTACATAACCACCTTTGATGAATACCTGATGAGATGTGATGTGAGTGAATCCCATGAGGTCACTTTGTCTAGGTTTAGGGCTGGACTTAGGGAAGACATAAAGAGGGAGTTGTTTCTGAGAGAGGTTACTGACCTAGATCAAGCATATCAGATTGCACTGAACACTGAGAAGTTTCAGAGAGGACCTATACCTTCTAGGGTTAGTGCCCCAATCCCAAGAAATGGACCTAGCCAAGTTACCCCTAGCAAGTCTAATCAGGGTATTCCCACCCCTAGGCCCATGAACAAAGGTAAGGCACCTGACACCCAAAGAACCCCTAGTATCATCTGTTTTAAGTGCCAGAAGCCCGGTCATATCTCCAACTAGTGCACAGCCATAGCTTGTTTTAAGTGCCACAAGGTAGGTCATGTTTCTAGCCAGTGCCCTCGTAGATCCCTTTACATAGAAGAAGCAGAAGAAGAGAGTTCCGGACCCAATGAAGAGTTTGAAGAAGAAGTTTATGAGGCCGGAATGAATTTGGTCGATGAGTATGAAGGAGAGGAGGAATCCACAGAGTCTGACCAATTAGGGGTTGTGAGGTGCATCCAATCCCAGAATAGAGTTCAGGAAGATTGGCGTAGGACTAACATCCTACAGACTTTCCTTAAACTAGGTGATAAGGTTTGTAAAATCATCATAGATAGTGGGAGCTGTGTGAATGCCATTTATGCTAGCACTGTCAAAATGTTAGGCTTAATCCCAGTCCCCCACCCCAACCCCTATAAGGTTTCTTGGGTAGACTCTACCTCTATACCCATCCAGTCTAGATGTCAGGTCCAGATCCAAATGCAATCCTATCAAGAGAAGATTTGGTGTGACGTCTTGCCCATGGGGGTGAGCAGTATAATTCTTGGAAGACCTTGGTTGTATGATCATGATGCCACCCTCTTAGAAAAATCCAACACCTGTGTCTTTAGTTTTAATGGAAAGAAAATCATAATCCATTCAGTTCCTCCTAAGGACAAGGTAGCTAAAGGAACCAATAAGGTCAGAGGAATGAAGACTGGAGTGAACCTAATTAGTGCTAAGGATCTAGAACAGGAAATTCATAGTGGTTCACCTATTTGGATGTTGACTGCTAAGGAACTTAGGACTCCTACACCCTCAGAACCTCGTCAGGAAGTTAAACCTTTGTTAAAAGAATTTGAGGATGTTTTTCCCGAGGATCTGCCAGACCACCTTCCACCTCTTAGGGATATCCAGCATTCCATAGATTTAGTCCCAGGAGCTACTTTACCCAACTCGCCCCATTATAGGATGAATCCATCTGAGCATAAGGAACTACAAAAGCAGGTTGGAGAATTGTTGAGGAATGGGTTCATTAGAGAGAGTCTTAGCCCTTGTGCAGTCCCTGCACTTCTAACCCCAAAGAAGGATGGCACGTGGAGGATGTGTGTTGATAGTCGTGCCATCAACAAAATCACAATCAAGTATAGGTTCCCCATCCCTAGACTAGATGACATGCTAGATATGATGGCCGGTGCAATGGTTTTTTCTAAAATTGATCTCAAGAGCGGCTATCATCAGGTTAGGATTAGACTAGGGGATGAGTGGAAAACCGCTTTCAAAACTAAGGATGGTCTCTATGAATGGGTTGTTATGCCTTTTGGGTTGTTCAATGCCCCTAGTACTTTCATGAGGATTATGATCCAGGTACTTAGAGCTTTCATAGAAAAGTTTGTAGTGGTCTATTTTGATGACATCCTGATCTATAGTAGGACCACTGCAGACCACCTAGGCCACCTTAGACAAGTCTGTCAAGTTTTGAGGAATGATAATCTCAACGGTAATCTCAAAAAGTGTGAATTCATGACCAGTAGAATTATCTTCCTTGGTTTTGTAGTAACCCCTGACAGCGTGGCTGCCGATCTTGAAAAAATTAGGTCCATAGTAGAATGGCCAGAGCCGACTAGTGTGCATGAAGTCAGAAGTTTCCATGGCTTGGCTACCTTCTATAGGCGATTCATCAAGGGGTTTAGTACTGTAGTTGCTCCTATCACAGACTGTATTAGGAAGGGAGAATTCCAGTGGACTAAAGCAGCCCATAAAGCCTTCCTAGATCTTAAGGATAGGATGACCCAGGCACCCATTTTGAGGTTACCCGACTTTTCAAAGGTATTTGAGGTTGCCTGTGATGCTTCAGGAGTAGGTATAGGTGGAGTCCTAAGCCAAGAGAACCATCCCGTAGCATTCTTTAGTGAAAAACTTAATGATGCTAAGCTTAGGTATTCTACCTATGATAAGGAATTTTATGCGGTAGTGCAAGCTTTGCGTTATTGGAGACATTATTTGCTACCGCAAGAATTTGTGCTATTTTCGGACCATGAGGCTCTTAGATTCTTGAATTCCCAGAAGAAGCTTAACCCTAGGCATGCTAAGTGGGTAGAATATATCCAGTCCTATACTTTTGTTTTGAAGCATAAGGCTGGATCTGAAAATAAGGTAGCTGATGCCCTTAGTCGTCGATCTTTGTTGTTGAATTCTGTTAGGGCTGAAGTCATAGGGTTTGAGCAAATCAAAGAGGAATATGAGTCGTGTCCGGATTTTAAGACTGTGTACCAAGATCTAACTCAAAGACCATCTAGTGACCATAAGGATTATACCCTTTTAGATGGCTTTCTGTTCTTTAAGAATAGGCTTTGCATCCCTAGAACTTCTCTTAGGGAATTTTTGATTTGGAAAATTCATGCTGGAGGTTTAGCTGGCCATTTTGGAAAAGATAAAACCACCCTGGCTATTGAAGACCACTTTTTCTGGCCTAGCTTAAAAAGAGATGTAGCACACATTGTGGCTAGGTGTCGGACCTGCGCTGTTGCCAAACAGCGAAAACAGAACACCGGCCTTTATACCCCACTCCCTGTCCCAGATCATCCTTGGCAAGATGTGAGCATGGACTTTGTGTTAGGTTTGCCTAAGACCCAGAGGAGGCATGACTCTATCTGTGTTGTAGTAGACCGATTTTCCAAGATAGCCCATTTCTTGCCTTGTTCCCAAACATTTGATGCGTCTAAGGTAGCCACCCTGTTCTTTAATGAGATAGTTCGACTCCATGGCCTACCCAAGACCATTGTTTCAGATAGGGATGTCCGGTTCACCAGCTATTTCTGGAAAACCCTTTGGTATAAGTTAGGGACAAAACTTAAGTTTTCAACTACCTATCATCCCCAGACTGATGGCCAAACCGAAGTAGTGAACCGTAGTTTAGGCAATCTGTTAAGGTGTCTTGTTGGTGAAAACATTAGGAACTGGGATTTGTATTTACCTAGAGCTGAATTTGCATACAATGACTCGGTCAATAGGTCTACAGGTAAGAGTCCATTTGAAATTGTGCATGGTTACAAACCTCACACACCTCTTGACCTGGCTCCTTTACCAGTCCACACACGAGTCTCCGAGTCTGCCGAAGTTTTTGCACAGCATATAAAAGACTTGCATAAAGAAATTCATGCCAAAATAAATTTAAGTAATGAAACTTAAAAGAAGTTGGCTGATTCTCAAAGGCGAGTCAAAACTTTTAATGAGGGAGACTATGTAATGATTAGGGTAAGGCCTGAACGGTTTTCTCCTAGAACCGTTAGAAAGTTACATACTAGAGGAGCTGGACCATTTAGAGTGGTGAAGAGAGTAGGATCCAATGCCTATGTGCTCGAGTTGCCTCCAGAACTAGGCATTAGCTCCACTTTCAACATTACAGACCTAGTAAAGAATAGAGAGCTAGCAGTGATTCCCAATGAGCCTTTTGAACCTAATCATGCTCTTGAGAGTGAACCCAACCCTGTGTGTCCACCAACAAACTGGCCTGTAAGGAAAGAGCAGATTGAAAAGATCCTGGATGATCAGGTTATCTCTACTCTTAATCGAGGATACCAAAGATACCTGGTCCGCTGGCAAGGAAGGCCAGATTCTGATGACTCTTGGATCTCCTGAGAAGAATTACAAGAATTGGACCCAGACCTCTTGGAGAGATACCAGAGCCAACTTGATCCATACTCGACAGGGTCGAGTTCCTCCCACCCCGGGAGAATTGGTACGGGCACCAGACTCAGAAGAAGACTTCAGAGCTCCATCTGGATCTCTGATTGACCTTGCCCGAAGAATTAGGGTTTTCTGGCTTGTAATAAGGGTTGACTTGATCAACTCAATTTTAGCTTAAGTCTGTACTCCCTGCAATTTATTTTTGTTGAGTCATGTTGACTCAGTAGTGGTCTAGGACTTCAACCTGGGGTGTCACATTTTCTCCCAAGGCCAAGCAAGTGGGCGCCACACTCCCAGCCACACGCCTGAGTCCAGGGGGCGCCACATCTCCATCCAGTATACTCTGGTCCCCACACCACAGATAGCAGCTCCCTTCTCTCATGCGCCATTTAAGGAAAAAGCAACCAGGGATCCACAAATCAAGGGGGCGGCCCAAGACCTTCCATAAGAGCCAAACTATGAAAGGGAAGAAATTTTTCTTGGAGAGAACTTCAAGGAGGCGCCCATTCCCTGCCAAAAATACCCAAAACAAAGATGGGAAGGACCATGACTTAGGGAGAAAGAAAAGGAGGAGTCCAAAAGAGTTGAGCCATGGAAGGAAAGAAATCCTCTCTTGAAGAACAAAGCTTGGAGGTGCCATCTACCTTCCTTTTAAAACCCAAATCAAATTTTTTTGGAACCTTTGGCCGGCCATATGTGTAAGGATTGATCCTACAATCCTAATTTGCAGATCCCCTCCTTTAGTCCCACATGGGAAGATGTAAAACCCTACTCTCTTGTAAAGTCCTATAAATTAAACCCTTCTTGTAAACTTTAAAGTAATCTGATGAATGAATTCAAACTTTTGTGTGAGCAAACTCTGTGTTTTCTCTCTTCCGCACTTGCATCCAGGTGTTGAGCTCCGTGAGGGAGTAAATCCGGGTTCCCTAGGAACCTTGAGGAGGTGTGAGATCTCCAAACCCCAAATCCTAGGTTAGCCACTTCACTCCCAAACCCTAGCCGCCCATCATCCTTCTCTTTCCACCAAGCCCTAGCATATCCCACCTCTCACGGCCACCCTCTTCAAGTCAAGGCCGACCCCAGCATTCGAGTCCAGTCCGGATACTTCAGATCCAGAGCAATTCTCCAAGGAAGTCAGATCAACCTCCAGGAGAATCCAGATTTCAGCACATCAACTTTCAAGTTCTTCAATCTGGTAAATTCTTCCTTGAGTATCTGATTCCATCACTTGTTCTTCTTCTTTCCCAGATCTTGAGTCCAGGAGAAGCCGACTCAGCCACAGGACCAGTATTGGAGGATCCATTGCAAAGGTATCCGAATCCGAGGATCCAACAATCTGCTCGGGAGAGTTCTTCCACCAAACTTTGGGAAGATTGCTGTCTGGTTGGTAACCTTCTCTTCTCTTTACTTCTGTCCTATTGAAAGTTAAGAGCGAAACCCTAGGTCTGGGAGTTTCTCAACCCCCAGCGGTCCGTTACTTCTGAACTACTCTGATAATCCAGTTTTATTTAAATTGTGCTTTCAATTATTACCTAGTTTCTTTCAATTTAGTTTAGCTTTCCTTTGAGTCAAAGCCAATTTTGGAAAATATATAAAAAAAAGAATTAATCTTAATCTATTTCCGCATCGCATCATCTCTCCTCTTTTGTTCTGCATCACATCGACCAGGAATATTTTAGATTAGGGTTTTAAGGCTTTAGGTCTCGCTGGTATGATCTCATCATAACCCTAGAACCATAGCCCTAATCTATGGGGTTCATCATATAATCATAAAGACACAGCGTATGATGAAAATAATGCCTTTATTATAATAATGTCAATTCATTGATTTTGGGATCGAAATACAATATTTCAATTGGCTTTCAGGGCACAATCTTTTACAGATTCCCTTCCAGATGTTAGAGCATATTTCTAAACCAAGGAATCCATGATTCCAGAGGTCCACCTGCATCCCAACCCAAAGAAATCAAGCCCAGGTGCCAAGCCCAAGCCCTTGAGAAGCAAGATTCCATGGAATATTCCTGCTACCAAGCTACCAGGCCACCCCACCTTCCAGAAGCTCAAACCCATGCACCCAAGCCCCTTTGGGCTGGCCCCTTGCTACTCCTAAAGGCCCAACACACCCCCTTAGGAATCCTTGAAGTGTTGACCATGTCCAAAGAGGTTTGACCAAGTCTAAGTTGAAAAGAAGAAGGAGAAGACCAAGTTTATTCCTAACCTAGTTAGGATTTCTAATCCTTTTAAACTTTGTAATTCTAACCTAGCTAGGAAAGGACTTGTATTCCAATTTGGAAGAGGACTTGTAACCCAAGTGTAACCATGGTTAGTGAGGGCATGGGATAAGTACCCCACCCATCCCCCTCTTGTAAGCATCTTTCTCTTATGAATAAACCTTTCTGAAATTTTGAGTTATTGCCTTGTGTTGGTATTTTGTTTGGATTCTTTGGTTGGTGTTTTTGTGCTTGGACGAATTCCTTGCTGCCCTAGCATCCTTTCACGCCCTAACTCACTGCTATCCAAGCCTTCACACGTCCAAGAAAGAGTGCCCTAGGCCGCCAAGCAAGGAGATCTTCAACAAACTTCAAACAGCCCAGCTTCTAATCCCTAACTTGATTCCTTCTAAACCTAATTTCATTTTCTTTTCTTACTTACTGTTTTAATTGACCCTTGACATTTTGCAGGATCCCCGAGGTGTTTCACCTCCCCAAAGGAGGCTTTCCTTGCATCCAGAACCATCCAAATCAGCCATCTAATCAAGGCAACCGAACTTCATCATCCATACTCCAATCAGAGTGCTGTGTGACCTCTTCATCAAAAGTTCTTCAAATCACTGATTGGTAATATCCTTCCCTTCTTTAAATTTCTGATTTGATAAAGATTAGCTATCCTAATCCGGGAGTTTCTCAATTTTCGGGTCCTAGAATTTATTGTTTTGCATGAGTTTGACTGTGATACGATGATTCTATGCATTACTATTCTTCTTGCTAGTTCTTACTTTTATTTGGGAATTTAGCCTATAAATCAAAATTATAAAAATCACAAAAAAATTAATTTACTATTTTTCCTGTATGATTAGCAATCTTAGGGTCATCCTGCATCAGTTTGGTATTAAAGCGGGTTTAGGATAGTTTTTATCTGCATTGCAATCACAAATCCTAATTTCAGCATTCTATCCACTGCATTAGGTATTAGTTTTGCATCTACTTTCGACCATCTAAAAATTTTATTTTTCTCTGGATTTTGTATGAATTGTTCTATTTTAAGCCCTATATTTTATAAAAAATTTTAATTAATTTTACAGAAAACCTAAATTTTAAAAATTTGGCATATTAGAAACCCTAACAGAATCTTGATAATTTCTGCAATAGTCTAAACAAACCCTAGGTTTGCATCATCATATGATTTTTTCTCTACATGAAATTTGGTAAGTTTCATCATCACCATCAATCCTATGTTCCATAATTTTTTTGATTTTTTTATACATCGGTATCTGTGTCAACTTCTTCATCATCTGAATCCTAATTTTTCTGATTTCTGCTAAATTCTGCATCTTGACTCAACCGAACCTAATCAACTTCCACACACCCCAATCCCAAGCCAAACTTTGTTTGATAACCCCAGTTAACTTAAACCTAACTTGACATCTCATAAACTAATTAAAAATTATTTTATTTTCTGATTGTTTTAGATTGCATAAGGACCATTGAATGTTCATCATCTTTTAATCTAATCTTAAGGGCAATCAATATAACATTAGGGCAGGAGGTCATAACCTGTCCTGGGCCTTAAACAACCACCCAGCATTTTCACCCAAGCCTAATTAAAATCAATTAGACTTAAATTTCCCTAGAGGGCTAGGTGACATCAACAGGTTGGGTCGGAGCTGTGTGGGCCAACTAGTGCATTTAATCCAATGGCTATTACTGAAATCTGGTGTCTAAGGCTGAGGGTCCAAAGTCAAACAATCTAAGTGGTGTTGTGGTTTTTAAATGGTTCCCTGCAAAAGCAGGGGGGCCTTCCATACTCCCACCCTCTACCTAGCCAGAGGAAGTATTAGCTATTAGGTTAAGTGTAAGTTGAGCTGACCCACCCAGTTTTGGCTCTAGGTCTAGGAAACCCTTGATTAAGCTAACATATTTTGCATGCTTGGCTGCACCATTCCATTCTGATTGCTTGATTGAGTGTATGATCACTAGATTAGGAATCCAATACCATAAGACTAAACCTCAAACCAACTCAGCCATGGATCCCAATTTTGAAGCCATCATGAACTAGCTTTCCAAGTTAACTACCCAAATGAACCAAGCCAACTTCCAATCTCAAAACCAGTTTACCCAACTAAACCAATCCAATACCTAAATTAATACTAAGCTTGACCAAACCAATGACTAGATAACCCAAATGAACTATAGATTCATCCAAGTAGACCAATAATTTGACTAGGCAACCACTAGGATCGACCAATTAACCACTAGACTAAACCAAGTAAAGAATCGATTAGGTACTATAGAGAAAACCCAAGACTCTATGCTGAACCTAATCCTAACCCATCATGTTCTACCTCTCAAAACCCTAGTAGAACCCAGACTCAGGAACCCTTCGTAGAGCCTAACCATTAGGAACCATACCAAGAACCTAACCATAGGAGAGTCCCGAACCCTGAACCTATCCAAGAACCCATCCGTAGAAGGCCCCAACATAAAGTTCATGATCAAGATGAAAGGGCCATGAGAAATATTAGGATAGAAGCACCCACCTTTGATGTAAGTCTTGAACCAAAGGTCTATGTAGATTAGGTAGGTGATATGGATTATTATTTTGAATGGTATGAAATGAGTGAAGGGATGAAATATAAATTTGCCAAGATGAGGTTGACTCATCAAGCTAGATTACATTAGGCTAATCTTGAGCAAACTAGGAGACAACGAGATCTTCCACCCATAGCTACTTGGCAAGAGATGAAATTGCAACTCAAGGAGAAATACCTACCAGTATCCTATGATCAACAACTCTTAGACCAATGGAACAAATTCATCAAGGTAATATATCAGTGTCAGAGTATAATGCTGAATTTGATGAGTTTGCTATTAAGTACAATATATCCGAGTCTAAAGACCAAACCCTGTCCAGGTTTAGAATTGGATTAAGAGAAGATATCCACAGAGAACTATACATGTGAGGGGCCCAAGATTTTGAACATGCCTATCAAATAGCTAGACAATATGAACAATTCCTCCTAGGACCTACCTATCAGAAATTTGAACCTGTTAGGAACAATACCTCATTCCCAAAGTCAAATCCAAACCAGGTATACCAGGGTAGATCAAATCCCAACCCCAACCCAGGTCAATTTAACTCCAGCCCAGTTAGGCCAAACCCTAACCCAGTCCGACCCAACCATAATCCAATCCGATTCAATTCCAACCCAAATCGACTCAACCCTAACCCATCTCGACCTAACTCGAGTCCGAGTCCATCTAGTTCTAGTAATTCTGCACCTGCTAGAATCGATAAGGGTAAGGCACCCATGTTTCAGAAAGCCCCAAGCCCCAACCCTAATACTTGTTTTAGGTGTAATAAGGTAGGTCACTATGCTAGCCAGAGTCCCACCAGATCATTACACATAGGGGAGCTAAAAGAACAAGAGCTTGAACCCAATAATGAGGATGTAGAAGAAGAAGTTTATGAGGCTGAACCAGACTTGATAAAGGAATATGATGGAGATGAGGATGAATTTGATCAAGTAGGGGTGGTTAGATGTATTTTAATCCAAACAAAACCTAAGGAAGATTGGCATGAGACCAGCATCCTACAGACTTTTGTTAAGTATGGGAATAAAGTATGTAAGATTATAATTGATAGTGGTAGTTGTGTCAATGCCATTGCTATGGAGACAGCTAAATCTTTAGGCTTGACCCTAGTTCCACATCCTGACCCCTATAAAGTATCATGGATAGATTCCACCTTTATGCCAATCAAGTCTAGGTACCAAATCTTAATTAAATTACAATCATATGAAGAAGAGATTTGGTTTGATATCCTTCCCATGAAGGTTAGTAGTGTCATTCTAGGTTGACCATGGCTATATGATCATGAAGCTGCCCTATCTAGTCGAACCAATACCTGTACCTTTTTTCACCATGGAAAAAGATTTGTGATTTACCCCACTCAGCCTAGGAGCTCAAGAAGTTCTAGTAGCCTTAGAGCAAAACAAGGAGTTAATCTGATTAAGGCTTAAGAATTAGAAATAGACCCTTCTGAACCCACTAAGAAATTCATGTATTGATCTTGAATCCACTTTAATAATTGAAGAAGTAATTAAGCCAGGATCAAACTTTATGGGTGAAACTAATAATTTACAAGAGTTGTTCATAGAGGAAGCCCAGGATCAAATCCCTAAAGAATAACCAAAATAAATAGGTGTATGTAATGAAACAACATCTGAATGTGAGTCATAGATTGAATCTATATGCCTGCACCTATACTAGCCTTTGCACATTATATGCATCATGAAATTAGTCAAGAGCTGAACATAATTAATGAACTAAATAATAACTTGGCTAATCCCAAAAGAAAGATAAAGATTTTTATGCAGAGGAATATGTGACTGTCAAAGAATTCTCTGTTCGCGAAGCTGGCCCATCCAAAATAATGAATAGTAGTGGACCCAATGCCTATGTGCCTGAGATATCACCTGATTTAGGTATTAGCTCCACTTTCATCATCTCAGACTTTATAAAGTCTATGGAGCCAGTAGTGATACCCAGCGAGCCCCTTGAGCCACTCCCGTTCTTTAAGAGAGAAACCATCCAAGACCGACCACATATAATTTGGCCTTATGGTGAGGAAATAATTGAGAGAGCTCTGGATGATCAAGCTATCGGTACCCAGGATAGAGACTGTTAATGATATTTGGTTCGGTGGCAAGGTTAGCCAGAATCTGAGGAACTGTGGATGCTGGTGCGGATTTGCAACGCCTCAACCTAGAACCTCCTTGAGCCAAATTGAACCATACTCGACAGGGTTGAGTTCCTCCTGCCCCGGGAGAATTGGTGGTGACACCAGAATCAGACACAAATCCCTAGATCCCATATGGTTTAATTAGTCATGTGTCAAAGTTTTGAAAGTTTTGTAATCAATTAAGATTGAGTCCTATAATAAGTTGAGGTTGGTTGATTTGTCTCAACCCTCAACCTAGTCAGTATTTTGAGTCTTGTATATCAATTATAAGTCCAGTATGAGCCCGATTTTATACAAGAGAGGAGGTCACCCTATTTTAGAGCTCCATCAGGCCATATCCAGGAATCAGAGGCCACTACATCAGCCTATTGGATTTTATGAGACAACCTAGGATCCAAGATACTTCCAAAAACCCTGATTCCTTCTGGATGCCCTCCAGATGCCTAGATTCCCTTCTAGATGTCAGAGCATATTCCTAAACCAAGGAATCCATGATGCCAGAGGACCACCTACATCCTAGCCCAAAGAAATCAAGCCCAGGTGCCAAGCCCAAGCCCTTAAGAAGCAAGATTCCAGGGAATATTCCTACTACCAGACTACAAGGCCATCCCAGCTTCTAAAGGCCCAAACCCATGAACCCAAGCCCCTTTGGACAGGCCCCTTGCTGCTCCTAAAGGCCCAACACACCCCCCTAGGCATCCTTGAGGTGTTGACCATGTCCAAAGAGGTTTGACCAAGTCCAAGTTGAAGAGAAGAAGGAGAAGACCAAGTTTATTCCTAACCTAGTTGGGATTTCTAATCCTTTTAAACTTTGTAATTCTAACCTAGCTAGGAAAGGACTTGTATTCTAATTTGGAAGAGGACTTGTAACCCAAGTGTAACCATGGTTAGTGAGGGCATGGGAACTCTATAAATACCCCACCCCTCCCCCTCTTGTAAGCATCTTTCTCTTATGAATAAACCTTGCTGAAATTTTGAGTTATTGCCTTGTGTTGGTGTTTTGTTTGGGTTCTTTGGTTGGTGTTTTTATGCTTGGATGAATTCCTTGCTTCCCTAGCATCCTTCCATGCCCTAACTCACTACCATCCAAGCCTTTACATGTCTAAGAAAGAGTACCCCAGGCCACCAAGCAAGGAGTTCTTCAACAAGCTTCAAACAGTCCAGCTTCAAATTCCTAAGCTGATTTCTTCTAAACCTAGTTTCCTTTCCTTTTTTTACTTGCTATTTTGATTGATCCTTGATGTTTTGCAGGATCCCCGAGGTGTTTCACCTCCCTAGAGGAGGCTTTCCTTGCATCTGGAACCATCCAAATCAGCCATCTAATCAAGGCAATCGAACTTCATCATCCATACTCCAATCAGAGTGCTGTGTGATCTCTTCATCGAATGTTCTTCAAATCACTGATTGGTAACATCCTTCCCTTCTTTAAATTTCTAATTTGATGAAGATTAGCTATCATAATCCAGGAGTTTCTCAATTCTCAGGTCCTGGAATTTATTATTTTGTATGAGTTTGCCTGCGATATGATGATTCTATGCATTACTATTCTTCTTGCTAGTTCTTACTTTTATTCAGAAATTTAGCCTATATATATAAATTATAAAAATCATAAAAAAATAGTTTACTATTTTTCCTACAAAATTAGCAATCTTAGAGTCATCTCACATCAAAAGTCCAAGAAAAAGTCGTTACCATTTATGAAATGACTTAAGATGCTCAAAATGAAGAAGTTGATGAAGAATCATCATATGTCTCTCCATGTACAAGTCCATCTCCAAGCTCAAGCTCACCTTCAAGTACAAGTTCATCTCCAAGCTCTACTCTAAAGAGAATGAAAAGTCTTAGTGATATTTATCCTATATGCAACATTTTTATGGTTGAACCTGAATGCCTTAAAGAAGCAATGAAAGAAAAAGCTGGGAGGAAAGCAATGAAAGAAGAAATTGAAATGATTAAAAAAAATAAAACTTGGGAGCTAGTTGATAAACCAAATAAGAAAGAAGTCATCGGCTTTAATGGATCTATAAGATAAAGTTTAATCTGGATGGTTCCATTCAAAGACAAAAAGCAAGATTGGTGGCCAAAGGATATTCTCAACAAGAAGGAATTGATTATCAAGAAACCTTTGCACTGGTTGCTTGGCTTGATACAATTAGTACACTCATTGCTTTGGTGGCACATAAAAGTTGGCATTTGTACCAATTAGCTATAAAATCAACATTTTTGAATGGAGCATTGAAAGAAGATATTTATGTAGAGCAACCTCAAGGGTTCATCATCAAAGACCATGAGAAGAAACTGTACAAGTTGAAGAAATCTTTGTATGGATTAAAATAATCTCCCCGAGCATGGTATAGTTAAATTGATGCCTATTTCAATGAGAAAGGATTCCAAAGAAGCCCAAGTGAGCCAACCTTATGCATCAAAAGACAAGGTAACACTGGTATCCTTATTGTTTCTCTTTATGTTGATGATTTGATATATACCGGTAGTGATGAAAGAATGATTTATGAATTTAAAAATGACATGATGAAAAGATATGAAATGAATGATATGGATTTTCTTTATTACTTCTTGGGAGTTCAAGTTGATCAAAAAGGAGATGGTGTTTTTATTTTCCAAAAGAACTATGTGGAAAGTATTCTCAAGAAGTTCAGAATGAAAAATTGCAACCTGGTGCCAACATCCTTTATAGTAAATAAAAAATTCTCAAAGGAAGATGGAAGTGAAGATGCAAATGTAACTTTATATAGAAGTTTGGTTAGAAGTCTATTATATCTCACTACTACAAGGCCGGACATCAGATATGCTACAAGTTTGTTATTTCGTTTTATGCATCAATCAAGTAAGCTTCATTTTGAGGCAGCAAAAAGAGTTTTGAGATAAATTCAAGGCACCAAAAATTTTGGCATCATTTATAGGAGAGAAGTAAATACAAAACTGAAATTATTTGGATTTTGTGATAGTGATTGGACCGGGAATCTAGATGATATGAAAAGCACATCGGGTTATGCTTTTACCTTTGGATCTAGCATATGTTCTTGGGCATCAAAGAAGCAAGAAACCGTGGCATTATCCTCAATAGAAGCGGAATATATTTCAGCTACATTAGCCTCAAAGCAAGCAATTTGTATGAGAAGAATTTCAGAAGATATTAGTGAGAAGCAAGAAAAAGCCACTATATTATTTTGTGACAACAAATCTGCCATCTTTATGACAAAAAATCTCATATATCATAGCCAAACAAAGCATATCAAAATCAAGTATCATTTTATCCATGAAGTTATGGAAGGAGAAATTCAAATGAGGTATGTAAAGACACTAGATCAAGTGGCAGACATATTTAACAAGGTACTTCTTTTAAAAAAATATATATTTTAGTTAACTCATGGGTGTTCAAGAACAAAGCATTAAGGGGGAGTATTAAAATCTAATGCTTTGTTTATTATGTATTAAACTCTTTCTCTCTTGTTATGTTTTTTCATGGATAGATGTTAATGTTTGGTTGCACGTATGCCCCATGGATGGCTATTATGTAGCTTTCTTGGAAGCTAAGGAAAGTAAAATACGGTTGCCATAAAACAGAAGAAAAAAAATACAAAAAATTGTGAGGTTCTTCCATCATATTTATCATCCATTTTCTTCCTTTTTTTTTTTTCTTCCAAATATATGTTTATAAGCTGAAACACACCTAACAAGAATAAATATTTTTTAATTTGTTAATATTGGGATGCGAGAATTAAATTTTGCTCATTTTCTTGGTCTTTTGAGATAGGTGTCTTTCCAAGGGCATTGATATGGCATGATCGTTGATGTGGAACCCTATCAGATCTAGATGGCCGCCATGATGGTGAGAGGTGCCATCTGGATGCTCGACAAGACAAAGCACCAGTCTGAGCCCTCGATCAAGGTAAATCCCTCGGGGTCGAGCCATCAGTCACGGTCGTGCTCGTGTTCTTCGAACCCCTGGCCGAGGTCAGCTCCCCCGAGGTTGAGGCCACGATCAAGGTTGTGCTCTCATTTTTCTTGCCCCCAGTTGAGGTTAGCTCTCCCGAGGTCAAGCCCTCGGTCGAGGTCATGCTCACATTCTTCGAGCCCCTGACCGAGGTTAGCTTCCTTGATGTCGAGCCCTCAATTGAGGTCATGCTCGCATTTTTCGAGCCCCTGGTCGAGGTCAACTCCCCCGAGGTCGACCCCTCGGTCGAGGTCATGCTCTCTTTTTTTGTGCCCCTGTCGAGGTCAGCTCCTCCGAGGTCGAGCCCTCGACCAAGGTCGTGCTCCCATTTATCAAGCCCCTAATCGAAGTCAGCTCCCTTATGGTCAAGCTCTTGGCTAGGGTCGTGTTCTCTTTTCTCGAGGTTGATTCCTTGGTCAAAATCGGCTCCTTCCCCTGACGTCAAGTATGGACTTGCACAGGTGGATGCGGCCTTCTCCATGAGCACTTCTAGAGTAGTCGGGATCGTGATGTTGGCAAGTAATGTAACCACCGACATCAGGGCCCTTGAGTTACCCGGAGGAGAGGTTAGCACCCCTATGGGGTGGACTCCACCAGAAGCACACCACCTGCAATCTCTATGGTACGGTATTTTACCAGAGCATGCTGCTAGCAAAGGAGCATCCCGTTAGAATATCAGACCTCGCAACCCATTATCGGCACCTCCTGTGGGAGGATACGTCGTTCAGGGTGTGGCACCCCTTGACCTACCGCTTGTACCACCCAAAAGAGAAAGGTTTTGCTGGTCTCAGACCTTATAGCATCTCCTTCCAGACTGGTGCTCTGCTAGGTCTCCCAAAACATGGCAAGATGATGCCAGAAAGGGGGGCAGTGTCCTATCAGAGTGTCAGGCCTCGTAGCATGCCACACGTACCCATTGCTAGAGGGATGTGCACTCCTCAGTACTCCACCCGTGCTTGTGGCAGACCTCCCCTAACAGAGGCTATGGATCCTGTCCCACTCCTCTGGTGAAGGGGGAAGGATGAGCAGGCCTACGCCTTGTCCAGGTGAGGGACTCCGAAAGGGTGCTAGGTTAAGGCTCTACACCTCACAGGAGGTACAAAACTTTTATAAGAAACTCAAAGGGGCCCCTGGCAAAGATAAGTGAGAAGGGGAGAGCAACCAGCAAGGCTCTAAGGGCAAGAAGAATACCCCAAGACTCCCCAAGAGAGTTCCACCAACAGCAGCCCTCACTGCTCAAGCCCTCCTTCTTGATCCCAACTCTCCTTCCATCATCTCTTAAATTCTCTGAGAGTGGAGACCACTTCGAGATCCATCAAGGAGGACTGTTCTCCTTGATCATCTACTGACTTCACTGTCAGAGTGCCCCCATTAGGATCCCTAGCTTAGGTCTCCCTTCTTTTGCAAGACCGGGCACGCACGTAGGATGTCAAGCGGGAGAGCCACCAACCGACACCATGTAGGAGCTATGGGCCAGGGCGACCTAGGCGGCAATAAATTGGTGCACCAAGAAGGGGGAGTAGTCAGGTCTAACATGTCCCTCGTGTCTAGAATAGTTCGACTGGGACATTGTGGTGATGCAGGTGCGGGAAACCTCCGTCAGCCACATGGAGGGTCCTCCTCTCTACGAGGATCCGCACAGCTTAGAGAGGGAGCTTTTTGCTCCATCACCACCACCTTCAGCGAACCCCCAGTTCACTATGCTCGCCCAACAAGTTCAGACCATGACTATGGTAGTATGGTAGTTGCACCACCAGCATCGATCCCTAGTAACCCAGCAACAGCCAGGAACCCCCGTGGATTAAGCCACCGAACATTCTGGTAGCTTGTGATTTTTCCAAAGGAGGCCATCACATCCGTGGACCATGTCCTTCCACTAGGGAAGCCTTTAGACCCTGAGGAAGAGGCACTGGAATGGGTTGGTCGATCGAGAGAGTCAATCTTCGGCCTCAAACCACGTTGCCTCCAGGGGCTGCAAGCATCATCACGACAAGGGCACCCGACATGATCCTCTCCGAACGTATCTTCCTCTCCTTTGACAGCCTTGATAGAAGGTTCCATACGAGGCTATTAGGCATCAGGCTGAGAGACACCTGGAAAGACAAGAGCACAAACTGCCTGAGCTATCCCTCCAGTTTGCCAATCTATAAGGCTCCTTAGCTAGTTTGTGCTCTTGTATGAGCTATCCTTCCAGTTTGTCAATCTGTAGGGCTCCTCATACGAGCCCATGTGCTACGATGCCCACTCTCCTTTCTCTCAGATAATCCAAGAGGAACCAATTCCTAGCCGGTTCTGCATGCCTCAAGTGGAACCTTACGACGGGAGCAAGTGTTGACACCTTGAAGACTGGTCTGCAGAACTTTCATCTGGCATGCCAAGTGTCGACTCAAAGTGTCGACTCATAGAGTTCAAGTATTGACTCACAGATCGACTCAAAGCCTGAGAACAAAAATCAACAGAACATCATTTCTTGGACTCAAATGAAGTGTCGACTCACAAGAACTAAGTGTCGACTCACAAGGTTCAAGCATCGACTCATAGATCAGCTAATGGCCTGAGACAAGAAAGAAAATAGAATAGTGTCATTCCATGGATCTTTTTCTAGTGCTGACTCAAGTGTCGACTCACAATTTCAATTGTCGACTCAAAGTGTCGACTCACAATTTCAAGTATCGACTCACAGGTCAACTCATAGCCTGAGAATAGAATTGAAGTAGAATCCTGAAAATTCAAATTTATACCTGGTGTCATCCAAGTATCGACCCATGTGTCGACTCATAGATTTACTCCTGAACAAATCAAGTGTCAATACTTAGTGTAATGGCTATATTTTCAAAAGTTCTGAATTGATCTCAAACGGCTCCAAACAGCTCGTTTTTTTGCTCTAACGGTCATAAACGATTTTTTAAAGGTGTGTGGACTATTTATCACTCACCAAATACATTGAAGACATAAGAAAAAGTTAAAAAAAAAAGTGAAACACAAGAGACAAAGATCATCTTTTGAGAAAACCTTTTGAAAAGACTTGAGTGAGCCTTAAAGAAGATTCCACCTAAAAAAGCATTCATCTGTGCTGTTGAGACTTCAAATCATATTCCAAAAGTGTACATTGAAGAAGATTCAAGGAGAAGACAACTCAAGCATTGAAGTAGAGCCTCAACAATATTTATTTGTACTCTTCTGAGAGTTTATCTTGTGCTTATTACTGTATATTTGACCTTTATTTGTTGTTTTACTAGTTTCAAGGCTATTGAAACTAGGTGTTAGGCCCTTCCAAGCTGTGAATTAGAACTCAAGCCTAAGTTGGCTTGAGGGAAAGATTGTTGGTAAGGCTAAGTGACAAAACCAACTAAGGATTTTAACTTGTGAGCCCAGAAAATAAGTTGGCTGTAATCTTGGTGATTATAGTGAAAATATCCAAGGAGAAGCTTAGGGAGTGGATGTAGGTGCTTGGTTTGAACCGAACCACTATACATCTTATGTTTATGATTGCTTGCTTCTTCTTATTACTTGTTCTTGTTCATATTGATCTTATTCTACTGCATATCATTTTAGAGCACAATCACTTTGTTACACAAGAACTTTAGTTTAGCACATACTTGCTTAAGTTTAAAATTTTAAGAAATCCAATTCAACCCCCCTCTTAGATTGCTATACTAAGCAACAAGTAGTATCGAGCTTGGTACTCAGTATTTAGATCTCATGATCTTGAGTCAAAGATCTAATGGTAGCCCAAATTGGTGTAGGCATTATAGAAGGACAAGCCTCAAACCATCCCCTACTATTTAATGGCATAAATTATATCTATTGGAAGACATGCAAGCGCATATATATTCAAGCTATTAATTATAATATTTGAAAGACTATGGTTAAAGGTCCTCATCAGCCTACTATCTTAATTAATGGCATTCCCATCTTTAAATTAGAAGAAGATTGGGATGAGAATAACATTAAGAAAGCTGAGCTTAATGCCAAGGCCATGAATTTATTATTTTGTGTACTTGATCCAAGTGAATTTAATAGAATATCTAACTATATTTTTGCCAAAGAAATTTGGGATACTCTTGAAGTTATCCATGAGGGTACAATCAAGTAAAGACCACCAAAGTTAATATGCTCATTCATACCTATGAGATGTTTAGGATGGAACCAAATGAAACTATTAGTGAAATGTATACTATATTCACTAATATTGTTAATGGCATGAGGAGTTTGGGAAAAGTTATTTCTAATGCTGAACTTATCAACAAAATCTTCAAGTCTTTTCCATCCTCTTGGGATTCAAAAGTCACCGCCATTGAAGAAGCAAAGGATTTCAACACTCTTCTACTTGAGCAGCTTTTGGGTTCACTGATGACATATGAGCTATCCTTGAAGCAAAAGGTGGTGGATAATGAGAAGAAAAAGAAGGCCATTGCATTCAAGTCCACAACCAAAGAGGAGTCCAGTGATGATTCAGATGATTCAGATGAGGAAGATGAAATAGCTCTCATCTCAAGAAAATTTAAGAAATTCATGAGAAAGAAGAGGTTCAACTACAAGAAAAAGCCTCAAAGAGGAGAGCCCAATAAGGAGAATGAGAAAGGAAAGGAAAGGGAGCAACCCATATATTTTGAATGTAAAAAGCTTGGACATTACAAAATGGATTGTCCCACTCTTAAAAAGGACAAGAAGAAATTTAAGAAGAAAGTAATGATGGCGATGTGGAGTGAGAGCGAAGATTCAAGCTTCGATGAATAATAGCAAGAGATAGCTAACATCTGCTTTATGGCCAATGATGAAGAGGTAAGATCTAAAACTGAAAATGAATTTATATTTGATGAATTACATGATATTTTTGATGAGCTTGTTATTGAATATCAAAAAATAAAATAAAAAATTAAGAATTAAGAAAATAAAATTTGGATCTATCTGAAATTAATAATAAGCTTTTGATAGATAATGATAGTTTACTACAAGAGAACAAGAATTTGAATGATCAAATTATTCTTTTGAAAAATGAGAATGAAGAATTTTTGAAAGAAAAAGAAAAAGGATATAGTTTTTGCATCAAATGAAAAGCTTATCAAAAAAAACAAAGAACTTTTGCAAGAAAACAAGAAATGTAAAGAAGAACTTGAAAAAGTAAAACCATTTGTTAAAAAATTCACCTATAGTTCTAAAAAACTAAACTTGCTTTTAAATAGCCAAAGAGCAGTTTCTAACAAAGTAGGCTTAGGTTTTAAACCACAAAAATAATAAAAATATTTCAAAAAAATTTTTGTACCTGCATCTTCTAGCATTACTTGTTATGCTTGTAGTAAATTAGGACATAAATCATATATGTGTGATAAAAGAAAGTTGAATAATGTTAGAAAAGCTTGGATTTCAAAAGGAACCACTTCAACTAACCCTAAAGGATCCAAGATGACTTGGGTACTTAAAGTTTTCACTTAATTTGATTTTGTAGGTATGTCTTGCAGCCAAGGATAAAAGAAGATTATGGTACCTTGACAGTGGTTGCTCAAGACACATGACTAGAGATGTAAGGCAATTCTCATCTCTAGAAGCTTTAAATAGTGGAAATATAATATTTGGTGATAATGGAAAGGGCAAAATTATCGATATTGGTAAAGTCAATATCTCTCCCTTTACTTATGTTGATAATATTTTATTTGTTGATGGTTTCAAACATAATTTGCTTAGTATTGGTCAGTTTTGTGATAAAGAATTTAAAATAATTTTTGAATCTTCTATGTGCATTGTATCTAGTCTAAATGATAATGGCATCAAGTTTATTGGTCATAGGCATGGAAACATTTATGTGGTTGATCTTGATGATCTTGATAAAACAGGTTCCAAGCTGCTTAAGTTTCTAGAACTCAAGAGTCTCACCAAAACTCTTGAGTCTTCTTCTATCATGATTGAAGAGTCCACTTGCTTGCAAGAGCCCACATCATCCATACTCCAAAGTCCAGCAATCAAGGCCAAGCGATGGAGCCATGTTGACACTACATCATGACAACTCACCTTATCCTCCACCTTGGTGCCAACATTGGATGAGAGGCCCATAAATTCATCCACCTTGGAGAGAGTCCCTGATTAGGCCAAGAATAGGAGTCCAAGACACCCAGAGCAAGGCTTCTAGGAGTTGTTGTCTAAGGAAAAACAAACAATAGTATTTGTAACCCTTATATCTCTTGTTGTTGGTCTATAAATACTCCATCAACCCCCATGTATAATTATTATTAGTCATAAATAAAGATGCTCTGCCAAAATTTTCTTCCTTTGCTATGTGCATCGCGCGGTGTGAGGCCCTTTTCCTTTGTTCTTCGGAACATCGCAAGGTGTGAGGCCCTTTTCCTTTGTTCTTCGAAACATCGCGGGGTGCGAGGCCCTAGTTATCTTACCTATCCAGTTGACAAGAAAACCTAGCCACTTCTTCTAACCCTTCCCTTTTATTTATTTTCCTTCCTTTGCTACTTCTTAACTTTAGTTTTCTTTGTTGAGTGTTTGCAGGTGATCTGGAGTCAAAAACAAGTATTCTTGCCTCAAAACCAGCATCGTGCAGAAGATCGGAGCCCGGGATCGAGTTCTTGAAACCCTATCGCGATAATCTTGAGAGTGCTGCTAGATCTAAAGAAGCGATCTTCATTGGTAAAATTAAAATCTCTTCCCTTCTCTTTAATTTTTAAAGAGTTGATAAGTAGACCCTAGTTTGGATGGTTTCTTAGCCACCATATCCTGCTTTCCTAGTTATTTTGTTAGGTTTACTTGTGCGGGTAGTTAACTAAACTAGTTTTCTTTACTATCTCCTTCAAGTCTTCTTTAAAAGTTTAAAAAAATATAAAAAGATTATTCTCTACTTTCCTCAAATAATTAGATTTTAATCATAGTAATTTAGTTTCAATTATTTATCCTGCATCAATTTTTGGTACCAGAGCAGGTTAAACTAGGGTTTAATCTTTCCTGTGCTGATTAAGTTTCTCTTTAAGTACTCAGATCGGGTGCTTCACTATGGCCATTCGGTCATAGAAAAAAGTAGGGCTGCAAGACCCTCACCCCCCATTCAAACGAGATTTCTAATGGTGTGTAGGGGTGCTGCTGTGAATTGATCCTTGAAGAAGAAAACAAAGAGATAGGCCTCTTTAGGGTTTATTTTTTGCATCACGTCCATCAAAGTACATGATCTGTTCTTTTAATTGTTTCTATATGTAAGTAACTCAGAATTGCTTTATTCATCTTTTGCTAGATCCATCATAATTGATAGTATTTTTTAAAATTTTCTCATGAATTATTTCAGTCTGTAGATTTTTTGCTCACCGGAATATTGCTTGAGAATAGATCTGCCCTGAATTTCAGCAATGCTAGTTTAGGGTTCTTTTTGCATAATCTTGCATATTTTAATTTCCTACATCTTAGGTACTTTTCCGCAAACTATATTTTTGTTGAAAACGAAAAATAAAATACAAAAAAAATAATTTATTTTACATGACTCAAAATACTGACTAAGTTGAGGGTTGAGACAAATCAACTAACCTCAACTTCTTACAAGACTCAATTCTAGTTGATTACAAAATTTGACACATGGCTAGGTAAACCAAATAGGGCCCAGTAATCTGTGTCTAATCTTGGTGCCCCCATCAATTCTCCCGGGGTGGGAGGACTCGACCTTGTTGAGTGTGGGATAACATGGCTCTCAAAGTGCTCGAGTAGGTCTGGGTTGAGGCGTTGTAGATCCTCACGGGTGATCCATGAATTCTCAAATTCTGGTCGACCTTGCCACCAAATCAAATACCTTTGATAGCCTCTATTCCAGGAACATAAGGCTTGATCATCCAGGATTCTCTAGATCTTTTCCTCGCTATTTGGCCAATTGGTTGGTAGACACTCTGGGGCAGGCTCACTCTCAAGGAAAGGGATAGGTCCAAAAGGCTTGCTGGGAATCGCTGCTGGCTCCCTATACTCTACAAGATCTGAGATGTTGAAGGTGGAACTAAAGCCTAAGTTGGGTAGTAACTCAAGCACATAGGCATTGGGTCCAACTCTCTTGATTATCTTAAATGGGCCAGCTCCACGAGCATGAAGTTTCTTTACGGTCCCCGGAGGGAACCATTCAGGCCTAAGCCTGATCATCACAAAATCCACAGCAAAAAATTCTTTAGCTCTTTTTCGAGAATTAGCCAAGTTCTTATATAGTTCATTACCTAGGTTTATCTTTTGGCTAATTTCTTTATGCATTTCTCTAACATGCTGTGCAAAAGACTCAGCTGACTCAGAAACTCGTGCATATGAGGGTAAGGGGATCAAATCAAGAGGTTTTTTGGGTTTGTATCCATGCACAACCTCAAAAGGACTCTTCCCTATGGACCTATTAACATAACTATTGTAAGCAAATTCAGCTCAGGATAACAATATGTCCCAATTTCCCGTGTGTTCACCTACGAGGCATCTAAGAAGGTTTCCTAAGCTTCTGTTCACTATGTCGATTTGGCTATCAGTCTGTGGGTGGTATGCTGTAGAAAATCTCAACATGATTCCTAATAGGTGCCAAAGGGTCTTCCAAAAGTAACTAGTAAAGCGGACATCCCTATCTGACACAATTGTTTTAGGCAATCCATGTAATCTAACCACCTGGTCAAGGAAAAGAAGGGCTACTCTAGATGCATCAAAGGTTTGAGAGCAGGATATAAAATGGGCCATTTTAGAAAACCTATCGACCACTATAAATATTGAATCATGTTTCTAGAGGGTCTTAGGTAGGCCTAAAACAAAGTCCATGCTTAAGTCCTGCAATGGACGGTCTGGTACGGGTAGAGGGGTATATAATCCAGTATTTTGTTTTTGCTATTTTGCAACAGCACAGATTCTACATCTGGACACTATATTGGCAATGTCCCTCTTCAAACTAGTCCAAAAAAACTGGTCCTCTAAAGCTGAGATAGTCTTATGTCTTCCAAAGTGACCAGCAAGGCCTACAGCATGGGTTTCCCAAACTAAGAATTTTCGAAGTGAGGTTCTGGGAATACAAAGTCTATTGTTTTTAAATAGATAACCATCTTGAAGGGTGTATTCGCTATGGGTACTAGATGATCCCTGGGCTAAGGATTGGACAATGTCACTAAAGTCTGGATAGGTTGTTTATTCGTCTTTTACCCTATCAAATTCAATGACGTCAGTGCTAATGGTGTTCAACAGTATGGCTCGTCTGCTAAGGGCATCTGCAACCTTGTTTTCAGATCCAGGTTGGTGTTTAAGTACAAAGGTATAGGCTTGTATAAATTCTACCCACTTAGCATGCCTAGGGTTTAGTTTCTTCTGGGAGTTCAAAAATCGAAGTGCCTCATGATCAGAATATAAAACAAATACTGGGGTAGTAAATAATGTCTCCAGTATCTAAGAGCTTGTACTATCGCATAAAACAATTTGTCATAGGTTGAATACTTTAATTTAGCCTCATTAAGTTTCTCATTGAAAAAGGCTACTGGGTGATTCTCTTGGCTCAGAACACCTCCTATATCTACTCCTGAAGCATCACAAGTTACCTCAAAAACTTTGGTGAAATTGGGTAACCTCAATATAGGTGCTTGTGTCATCTTAGTTTTAATCTCTAGGAAGGCTCTATCTGCAGATTTGGTCCATTCAAAATTATCTTTCCTAATACAGTCAGTGATTGGTGCTACCATGGTGCTAAATCCCCTAATAAATCTTCTGTAGAAAGTGGCTAGACCATGAAAACTTCTAACTTCATGGATATTAGTGGGTACTAGCCATTCTACAATAAATATGACTTTTTTAGGGTCAACCGCTACACCTTCAGGGGTCACCACAAAGCCTAGGAAGATAACTCTATGGGTTAAGAAATCACACTTCTTTAAATTTGCATAGAGGCTTTCTTTCCTAATGGTCAAACAAATTTGTTTCAGATGCTCTATATGATCTTCCTTGGTTTTACTATAAATCAGGATGTCATCAAAATATACTACCATAAATTTACCTCTGAACATCTTAAGGACTTGGGTCATAACTCTCATGAAAGTGCTAGGGTCATTGGACAAGCCAAAAGGCATATGGACCACTCATATAGACCAACTTTCATTTTAAAAGCTATTTTCCATTCATCCCCAGGTCTAATTCGAACCTGATGGTAGCCACTCTTAAGGTCTATCTTTGAAAAGATTGTGGCTCCTGCCATCATATCCAACATATCATCCAAGCGGGGGATGGGAAACCTATACTTCACAATAATTTTATTTATGGCACGGCTATCAACACACATTCTCCACGTGCCATCTTTCTTAGTGGTTAATAGGGCTGGTACAGCACAAGGACTTAGGCTCTCCCGAATAAACCCTTTTCTAAGAAGCTCACCTACCTGTCTTTGAAGCTCTAAGTGTTCAGCTGGGTTCATCCTATAATGAGGTAGGTTGGGCAAGGTAGCTCCTGGGACTAAATCAATTGCATGTTGGACATCCCTAAGAGGTGGTAAGTGGTCAGATAAATCTTTAGGAAATATATCATTAAATTCATTCAAGACTTCCTTAACCTCCTGAGGGTACTCTTTATCAATAGGATCGATACTTCTTTCACAGCTCACTTCCACACAGTAGTGCCCTTAGATATCTCCTTCTCTAGCTCTTTTGCAGTGATTAGGTTAATTCCAGACTTTTTCTCCTTAAGTGAGCTAGATCCTTTCTTAATTAACTCCTGAGGTGGGGTGGGGTTTATGGTGATCTTCTTCCCATGGAAAGTAAACATGCAAGCATTAGTTCGGCCATAAAGAGTGGCATCGTGATCATAAAGCCATGGCCATCCTAGGATGACACTACTTACCCCCATGGGCACAACATCACACCACACTCTATTTTGATAGGATTGAAGCTGAAGTTGGACTTGGCATCTGGATTTAATGGGTATAGAGGTGGAATCTATCCAAGATACCTTATAGGGGCTTGGGTGAGGAAATGGGTATAAGCCTAGGATTTGGACAGCCTTATGGGATATGGCATTCACACAGCTCCCACTATCTATGATTATTTTACACACCTTGTCTCCAATTTTCACTAAAATCTGTAAGATATTGGTCCTACACCAATCTTCTCGGGTTTTATTCTGGGACAAGATGCATCTAACTACCCCTGCGAGGTCTGTTTGTTCAAAGTCCTCCTCATCTCCTACATATTCTTCAATTAAGTCCGTTTCAGCTTCATAGACCTCTTCCTCTTCTTCCTCATTGGGTTCAAGCTCATCTTCTACAAGCTCCCCTATGTGCAGAGATCTGGTGGGACACTGGCTAGCAAAGTGACCTACCTTATTGCACCTAAAACAAGCATTAGGACTGGGGCTTGGGTTCTTCTGAAAAACTGGTGCCTTACCCTTATCATTCCTTAAAGATGCAGTGTTACTTGAGCTAGCCTGACTCGGACTTGGGTTAGGATGAGATGGATTAGGGTTGGGACGGGTTGGATTGGGTTTAGGATGACTTAGGTTTGGGTTTGGCTGACTTTGGCTAAGGTTGGGGCGAGTCCGGTTGTAGCTGGGTTGGTTTGGGTAGAACTGGTTTTGGTTGGACTTAAAGCTCATAGTGTTGGACCTAAAGGGCTCAGGTTTCCTAACTACAGGTTCTTTCTAGAACCTTTCAAAGTTTTCAGCTACACGGTAGGCATGGGCCATGCTATCAACATCCCTAAGGTACAGCTCCTTTTGGATCTCCTCTGTGAGACCATTCCTAAACCTAGAGAGGATAACTGACTCATGTTCATCTATGCCGCATCTTAGGGCACACTCATCAAACTGGGCTATGTATTCACTCACAGATTTGGTCCATTCTTTTAATTTCTGCCATTGATCTAAGAGACACTGCTGATAATATGGAGGAACATACTTAGCCCTAATTTTAATTTCATGGATTCCCAGGTGGTAATGGGTAGGTTGCCTATCTAATTATTGAGTCTTTCTACTTGGTTCCAATACAATCTAGCTTGATCAGTTAGCCTGAGATGGATAAATTGACACTTTTTCTCATCACTCAAGACATAAGATTTGAAGTACCTATCCATACCTTCCTCCTAATCTATATAGACTTTTGGATCTAGGGTGCCGTTGAAGGTAGGTGCATCTATCTTAATGCTCCTAAGAAGCATATCATCTTGATTTTGGTCCTCATGATTGGGTCTCCTATGGTTGAGATCATGATATTGATCTTGGTGTTGGTTTCCTCTATGGTTAGGCTCCCTAAATTGATCCTGGTTCTGGGGTCTCCTAGGATTGTGTTCTACATAGGGTTCATGGGTTTGGACTCTTCTAGGGTTGTGAGGGGTAGAAGGGATGGAATCCAGGTCTGTTTCAGTGTTAGACTCTTCGGTTTTCTCTACATTCTCCAATCGGTTCTCAAGTTGGTTAAGCCTATTGTTTAATTGGTTGATCCTAGTGGTTGCTTGGTCAAATTGTTGGTCCACTTGGTTGAATCTTTAGTTCATTTGGTCTAGCTTAGTATCGGATTGGTCAAATCTATGGTCTATTTGGGCTAACTGATTTTGGGTTTGGGTATTGGACTGGTTTATTTGGGTAAGCTGGGCTTAGGTTTGAGCATTCATTTGGGCAAGTTGAGCTAGGATGGTCTCCAAAGTGGGTTCCATGGTTGGGTTGGGCTGAGGTCTGGACTTTTGATATTGGGTTCCTAATCTAGTGGTAATGCAACAAATCAATCAATCAAAATGATATGATGCAACCAAGCATGCAAAAAAGAAAGAAAAGGCTAGTATAATCTAGGGTTTCGTAGACCTAGAGCCAGAAACTGGGTGGGTCAGCTCAACTTACACCTAACCCAATAGCTAATCCTTCAACTAGCCATGTAGGGGGTGGGAGAGTGGGAGGCCCCCCCTGCTTTCGCAGGGACCCAATTAAAAACCACAGCATCACTTAGGTCGTTTAACTCTGGACCCCCAGCCTTAGACGCCAGCTTTCAGTAATAGCTAAAAGGTTAAATGCACTAGTTGGCCCACACAGCTCGGACCCGACTTGTTGATGTCTCCTAGCCCACTGGGGAAAATTAGGTCTAATTGATTTTAATTAGACTTGGGATAGTATGATGATAGTGATTTTGGGCCCAGGACAGGTGATGAAATCCTGCCATGATCTGAGATTTTGAGTTGCCCTTAAGATTAGGTTAAAATGATGGCAATCAATGGACTTAATGCAAGCTAAAACAATCAAAAAATAAAATATTTTTTTAATGATTTATAATGTGTCAAGTTAGGTTTAAGTTAACTGGGGTTATCAAACAAAGTTTGGCTTGGGATTGGGGGTTTGGTAGTTGATTAGGTTAGGTTGAGTCAAGATGCAAAATGTAGCAGAAATTAGTAAATTAGGATTTCAGTTATTGCAGAGTTTGACATAGATCCTGATGTATAAAAAATTCAAAAAAAATCTAGAATAGAGGATGGACGGTGTTATGAAGCCTACCAAATTTCATGGTAGAAAAAAATCAGATGATAATGCAAACCTAGGGTTTTCTGGACTGCTATAGAAATTATCAGGATTCTATTAGGGTTCCTATTATGCCGAATTTTAGAGTTTTAGGGTTTCACTAAAAATAATTAGAAATTCTGATAATTACTAGGACAGAATAGATGACATGCAGTGCAAATTTCATAGAAAGATAAAATATTTATGATGCCAAAATCAGATGAAACCTAGACACCTAATGCAATGGATAGAATGTAGAAATTAGGGTTTATGAGTGCAAAGCAAATAAAAACTATCCTAAACCTGCTCTGATACCAAACTGATGCAGGATGACTCTAAGAATGCTAAATATGTAGTAGAAATAGTAACTAATTTTTTTTGTGATTTTTTTGATTTAGGTTTTTGGCTAATTACTCGAAGCAAAGTAATGAACTAGCAGGTATTCAGCAATTCTAAGAATCAACTTACCACAGGTTGAATCATGCAAGATAACTAAAAGACAGGATCCAAAAATTATGGAATTCCTGGCTTAGGATAGTTAACTTCAAGCAAATCAGATAATAAGAGAAGGGAAGGTTTCATACCAGTCAGAGATGATAATATCAGTAGTAGAAGAGATCACTCACAACTCTGATCGGAGCCTAGAAGAAGAAGCCTTGTTTCCCTTGAATCTGATGGCTGATCTTGGTGGTTTGGGCAGAAAAGAAAGCCTCCTCAGGAGAGGGGAAGCACCTCGAGGATCCTACAAGCATCAGGGTTAATCAAAATAGCAATTAAAAATAAGAAAAGGAACTATGGGTTGAAAGGAATCAGGATTAGGGTTAGAAGATGGCTGTTTGAAGCTTGTTGAAGATCTCCTTGCTTGGTGGCCTAGGGCACTCCTCCTTGGATGTGTGAAGGCTTTGATGGCAGTGAGTTAGGGTGTGGATGGAAGCTAGGGTAGCAAGGAATTCGTCCAAGCACAAAAACACAAACCAAAGAACCAAAACAAAACACCAACACAAGGCAATAACTCAACTTTCAACAAATTGTATTCATAAGAAAGAGATGCTTACAAGAGGGGGAGGGGTGGGGTATTTATAGAGTTCCCATGCCCTCACTAACCATGTTTACACTTGGGTTACAAATCCTCTTTCCAATTGGAATACAAGTCCTTTCCTTGCTAGGTTAGAATTACAAAGTTTAAAAAATCCCAACTAGGTTAGGAATAAACTTGGTCTTCTCCTTCTTCTCTTCAACTTGGACTTGGTCAAACCTCTTTAGATGTGGTCAACACTTCAAGGATGCCTAGGGGGGCATGTTGGGCCTCTAGGAGCAGCAAGGGGCTGGCCCAAAGGGGATTGGGTGCATGGGTTTTGGCCTCTGGAAGTTGGGGTGGCCTGGTAGCCTGGTAGCAGGAATATTCCCCAGAATCTTGCTTCTTAAGGGCTTGGGCTTGGCACCTGGGCTTGATTTCTTTGGGCTGGGATGCAAGTGGACCTCTGAAATCATGGATGCCCTAGTTTAGGAATAAGCTTTGGCATTTGGGGAGGAATCTGGGCATCTGGAGGATATCTGAAAAGAATCAGGATTTCTGGAAGCATCTTGGATCCTGGGTTGTCACAAAAAATCCAATGGGCTAATGTAGCAGCCTCTGACTCTTGTATGTGGCTTAGTGGAACTCCAAAATAAGGTGACCTCCTCTCTTGTATAAAAATCAGGCTCATACTGGACTCATAATTGATGTACATGACTCAAAATACTGACTAGGTTGAGGGTTGAGACAAATCAACTAATCTTAACTTATTATAGGACTCAATTCTAGTTGATTACAAAATTTGACACATGGCTAGGTAAACCAAATAGGGCCCAGTAATCTGTGTCTAATCCTGGTGCCCCCACCAATTCTCCCGGGGTGGGAGGAACTCGACCCTATCGAGTGTGGGATAACTTGGCTCTTATAGTGCTCGAGTAGGTCTGGGTTGAGGCACTGTAGAACCTTACGGGTGATCCACGAGTCCTCAGATTCTGGCCAACCTTGCCACCGGATCAAATACCTTTGATAGCCTCTATTACGGGTACATATGGCTTGATCATCCAAGATTCTCTCGATCTTTTCCTCACTATTTGGCCAATTGGTTGGTGGACACTCTGGGGCAGGCTCACTCTCAAGGGAAGGGATAGGTCCAAAAGGCTCGCTGGGAATCGCTACTGGCTCCCTATACTCTATAAGATTTAAGATGTTGAAGGTGGAACTAATGCCTAAGTCAGGTGGTAACTCAAGCACATAGGCATTGGGTCCAACTCTCTTGATTATCTTAAATGGGCCAGCTCCGCGAGCATGAAGTTTCTTTACGGTCTTCGGAGGGAACCATTCAGGCCTAAGCCTGATCATCACAAAATCCCGTGCAAAAAATTTTTTAGCTCTTTTTCGAGAATTAGCCAAGTTCTTATTTAGTTCATTACGTAGGTTTATCTTTTGGCTAATTTCTTTATGCAGTTCTTTAACATGCTATGCAAAAGACTCATTTGACTTAGAAACTAATGCATTTGAGGGTAAGGGGATCAAATCAAGAGGTTTATTGGGTTTGTATCCATGCACAACCTCAAAAGGACTCTTCCCTATGGACCTATTAACAGAACTATTGTAAGCAAATTCAGCTCGGGGTAACAATAGGTCCCAATTTCCAGTGTGTTCACCTACGAGGCATCTAAGAAGGTTTCCTAAGCTTCTGTTCACTACCTTGGTTTGGCCATCAGTCTGTGGGTGGTATGCTGTAGAAAATTTCAACTTGGTTCCTAATAGGTGCCAAAGGGTCTTCCAAAAGTAACTAGTAAAGCGGACATCCCTATCTGACACAATTGTTTTAGGCAATCCATGTAATCTAACCACCTGGTCAAGGATAAGACGGGCTACTCTGGATGCGTCAAAGGTTTGAGAGCATGGTATAAAATGGGCCATATTAGAAAACCTATCGACTACTACAAATATTGAATCATGTTTCCTGAGGGTCTTAGGTAGGCCTAAAACAAAGTCCATGCTTAAGTCCTGCCATGGATGGTCTGGTACGGGTAGAGGGGTATATAATCCAGTATTTTGTTTCTGCTGTTTTGCAATGGCATAGGTTCTACATCTGGATACTATATTAGCAATGTCCCTCTTCAAACTAGGCCAAAAGAACAGGTCCTCTACAGCTGAGATTGTCTTATGTCTTCCAAAGTGACCAGCAAGGCCTCCAGCATGGGTTTCCCAAACTAAGAATTCTCTAAGTGAGGTTCTGGGAATACAAAGTCTATTGTTTTTAAATAGATAACCATCTTGAAGGGTGTATTCACTATGGGTACTAGATGGTCCCTGGGCTAAGGATTGGACAATGTCACTAAAGTCTGGACAGGTTGTGTATTCATCTTTTAACCTATCAAATCCAATGACTTCAGTGCTAATGGTGTTCAACAGTAAGGCTCGTTTGCTAAGGGCATCTGCTACCTTGTTTTTAGATCCAGCTTGGTGTTTAAGTACAAAGGTATAGGCTTGTATAAATTCTACCCACTTAGCATGCCTAGGGTTTAGTTTCTTCTGGGAGTTCAAAAATCGGAGTGCCTCATGATCAGAATATAAAACAAACTCCTGAGGTAGTAAATAATGTCTCCAATATCTAAGAGCTTGTACTACCGCGTAAAACTCTTTGTCATAGGTTGAATACTTTAATTTAGCCTCATTAAGTTTCTCACTGAAAAAGGCTACTGGGTAATTCTCTTGGCTCAGAACTCCTCCTATGCCTACTCCTGAAGCATCACAAGCTACCTTAAAAACTTTGGTGAAATTGGGTAACCTCAATATGGGTGCTTGTGTCATCTTAGTTTTAATCTCTAGGAAGGCTCTATTTGTAGATTTGGTCCATTCAAAATTATCCTTCCTAATACAGTCATTGATTGATGCTACTATGGTGCTAAATCCCCTAATAAATCTTTTGTAGAAAGTGGCTAGACCATGGAAACTTTTAACTTCATGGACATTTGTGGGTACTGGCCATTCTACAATAGATCTGACCTTTTCAGTGTGAACTGCTATACCTTCAGGGGTCACAACAAAGCCTAGGAAGATAACTCTATGGTTAAGAAATCACACTTCTTTAAATTTGCATAGAGGCTTTTTTTCTTAAGGGTCAAACAAACTTGTTTCAGATGCTCTATATGATCTTCCTTGGTTTTACTATAAATCAGGAAGTCATCAAAATATACTACCACAAATTTACCTATGAACATCCTAAGGACTTGGGTCATAATTCTCATGAAAGTGCTAGGGGAATTGGACAACCCAAAAGGCATATGGACCACTCATATAGACCATCTTTCATTTTAAAAGCTGTTTTACATTCATTCCCAGGTCTAATTAGAACCTGATGGTAGCCACTCTTAAGGTCTATATTTGAAAAGATTGTGGCTCCTACCATCATGTCCAACATATCATCCAAGCGGGGGATGGGAAACCTATACTTCACAGTAATTTTATTTATGGCTTGGCTATCAACACACATTCTCCACATGCCATCTTTCTTAGGGGTTAATAGGGCTGGTACAGCACAAGGACTTAGGCTCTCCCTAATAAACCCTTTTTTAAGAAGCTCATCTACCTATCTTTGAAGCTCTAAGTGTTCAGCTGAGTTCATCCTATAATGAGGTAGGTTGGGCAAGGTAGCTCCTGGGACTAAATCAATTACATATTGGACATCCGTAAGAGATGATAAGTGGTCAGGTAAATCTTCAAGAAATATATCATTAAATTCATTCAAGAATCCCTTGACCTCCTGAGGGTACTCTCTATCAACAGGATCAGATACTTCCTTCACAGCTAACATGCACACAGTAGTGCCCTCAGATATCTTCTTCTCTAGATCTTTTGTAGTGATTAGGTTAATTCCAGACTTTTTCTCCTTAAGTGAGCTAGATCCTTTCTTAATTAACTCCTGAGGTGGGGTGGGGTTTATGGTGATCTTCTTCCAATGGAAAGTAAACATGCAAGCATTAGTTCGGCCATAAAGAGTGGCATCGTGATCATAAATCCATGGCCATCCTAGGATGATACTACTTTCCCCCATGGGCACAACATCACACCACACTCTATTTTGATAGGATTGAAGCTGAAGTTGGACTTGGCATCTGGATTTAATGGGTATAGAGGTGGAATCTATCCAAGATACCTTATAGGGGCTTGGGTGAGGAACTGGGTGTAAGCCTAGGGTTTTGATAGCCTTATGGGATATGGCATTCATATAGCTCCCACTATCTATGATTATTTTACACACCTTGTCTCCAATTTTCACTAAAGTCTATATGATATTGGTCCTACGCCAATCTTCCTGGGTTTTATTCTGGGACAAGATGCATCTAACAACCCCTGCGAGGTCTGTTTGTTCAAAGTCCTCCTCATCTCCTTCATATTCTTCAATTAAGTCCGATTCAGCTTCATAGAACTCTTCCTCTTCTTCCTTACTGCATAACTAGATTAGGGCTGAATTTCATTTGCAGTGAAACCTTCTAAACTTAGCTTTTCTTTGCATTTAATTAACTGTTATTAGTCTTTGTTAAATCTACCTTTTACATAAAAAAATAGAAAAAAATATTTTATTTTATACATATTTTTTGATTTTAGTTTCATGTTGCATATTTCATGTGTGTGTATGCATAACTAATTCACTTAAGGGCAATCTCTCTATCTCATATAAGGGAAGGATTTCATCACCTTTCCTTGGCTCAAGATAATCACCCTCATCTCGATCCCAAGCCCAATTAAAATTGAGTAGAAACCTAAAGCAGCTAGAGACATCAACAGGTCCAGTTCACGATATTGTGAGAAAGCTAGTGCACTCAATTCATCACTTATCTCTTGAAATTGGTGTCTAGGTAAGAGTTCCAGAGGCAAACGCCCTAAGCAGAGTTGTGGTTACTTAATTATGACTCTGGAGAGCAGGGGGAGCCTCCCACACTTTCACCTCTTACCTGGCTAGTGGAAAGGGTAACCGTTGACTTGGCTATAAGTTGAGCTGACTCATTCTACATGAGCTGCTAGGTCTAGCAACACCCTAGAACGATTTATATGCTTTTTGTATGACCACTAGATTAGGAGTCCAGTACCAATAGCCTCAAACCCAACCCAATCTGACCATGGAACCTTTCTTTGAAACCTTATTGAGGACCAAGACTGAACAATTCACCCAATTAAACAATAGGTTTGATCAGATGGAGGAACGTGTTGGAAACCTAGAGAGAACCCATGAGACCCATACTAAACCTAAACTTGAGACACCTTTTCCCACACCTCCTTGATGGAAATTCTCTCAGGGTGTCGGGAATCATGCAGCATGCGTAAGTGAATTTCAAAACAAAATTCTAAGCATGAAACCCTAATATGGCTAGAAAACCTTAATTCCTAGGAACCCCTTATGCAATACCAATCAATAAAACATAAATGAAGTCAGAATACATACTTGGATTGCTAAAACCCAATCCTTTCCTCGAGGCTCACAAGTGCAAGCCCTCCAATGGTGATCCACACAAGAATGGTACCAAGAAAGAATCCCTACCGGGGTTGCTTGCTTCAACAAACTCTTTGTCAGCCTTTTGACCTTTGACCACTATAAGACACCCTGTCTTACTATAGGGCTCTCTGGACACATCCCTAAACCACTCTTAATTTTAGGACAACCCTTTTCTAGGATCTCTTAGGCTTATGTCTTAAAACTAAGCCTTGTCCTAGTAGAAAAGACCTTGTCTTAACAAGACAAGTCTTGTCCTAAAGTAAGAAGGAGGGAGAGAGAAGTGGAAGAACACTCAGAATATCTTTATGGTGAAAAGGAAGATCTGAAACTCATATCACCACCCCTATTTATAGTTTTAAGAGGGGCACGTGATATGTCCTCCAACAAGTTATTAGATATGATTTTTTAAGATTGAAAAATCATATTAAATATGTCTCCTCATGCACCAAAAGATATATTGGCATCCGTCCATTTTCCTGGACAATCTGTGACTTGCCGCATGGCAAGTACCAATCCCTGGGAACCTAAGAGGTGCCTCTTCAATCTCTAAACACCAGAGAATATGAAAAATCCTAAAAGTAGAAGGACTCTGCTTCAGGGCGTGCACCACATGAAGAGATGCGTCTCTTCATGCGCACATTTGCTTCCATCCCTTTTTCATGCCCTTTCCAAAAAACCTTGACCGGTCAAACATATCCAAGAGGCATGGGGTAAGATGAGAAGGTGCCCCCCTAAAATGAAACACTCTAGTTTTTCATCTGTAGAAGGACTTTTGTCCTTCTGTGCGCACCTTCATCTCCCGCTCGTGCCAAGAGGTGCCAAGAGTCCCTTTACCTTATGGTCAACTTTATCAACACCCCATGCAACCTTTGACTAGTCAAAGTATATTCAATATGGGTGTCAAAAGAAAGAGCATTAAGTCCTCTTTCCATTTATATAAATATTTTTTAGATTAGAGGACTATAGACTCTTCTAGGCCTTTTTGAATGCCAAGGTGTCATTTTGGCATCTAGAGTCCCCACTCAAATGGACTCTTCAATAAGATGTCCAAAATACCAAAATAAAATCAGATCAAGCTCTAATTTAGCTATCCCACTTGAAACTCAACCTAATTTAGGTTTTTCTTAATTAGGTTAGCCAAATTAGAAAGCAACCGGACCCAATCCAATTGGGTTAGGAATTGGGTTAGCCTATATATGCTAGTATGCAATCTGGCTAACCAATTAGGATCCCATGATCCTAATTAAACCATGAGTGACTTCCTTGGCCAACTCTCTATTGTGTGTGACCCATTGGGTTCCACATCTAGTCAACAGTAGGTTTAGGTTTGAGCCAATTTGATCTGATCAAACCTGATTGACCTAATTAGGTCAAATTGGCTCACCTAATTGTCCAATTCGAATCACACATTGAATTGACTCATGAAACCAATCCAATTGGTTCATGAAAATTCACAAGATAAGATTGACATCTAGAAACATGTCATGCCTACCTGGAAGATGAGGAATTTGGTAAAAATTATCAAAATACCTTTCAGTAGTAAGTTACCATGCAATTCAATCTTTTGATCTCCCATTATCCCGATTAAGTGATGGTTATGGATAAATGTCAAACCATAATACTTAATCATATCGAATCTCAGCTCAATCATGAGGACTCAGCTGATGACTGATTAGAAGCCACTTCTAATCTCATCCCACTTTGCAAAGATTCTTTGAGTCACTCATCAAAGAGATTACATGGGATAACATATCCTCTTACCAGGATTGATCAATTTCTTGTTGGTCCACTCACATCCTTCGTACCCTTCCACCAAACCCAGAACATCCCGTACATGTCGCAATGCCATGAATGAGTATGAACCAAAGTATGGCTTGGTGTTTACAAGGAACCATGATGACCTCAGGTCTGAAGATCACATGCACAACTTCTACTATGGGACATATCTTTTGACAAGGAATAAGACTTCATAAGATAGTCCCGGTGTAGATTAGTTCAGTGTATTCATAACCTAATGAGCACCCTTATCCTTGTATTCCAAGTGGCTGTAAGACCAACCACCCTCATCAACTGGGCATACATAGGATAAGCTAGTCTTACCGGATTCATCGATCCCCGAATCGATGGTCGAATGACAGGAACATTCTAGATTAGGGTTTTTAGGAATTAGGTCTCATTGTTATTTTATCATAACCCTAATTCCATTGCCCTACTCTATGGGGTTCATCATAGTCAAAAACATGACACAGCAGTATATGATGAATCAAATACCTTTATTATAAATAATGATGTCATACATGAGTTGGAAGTTTACAAAAAGGCCCATACAATGATTGGCTCTTAGGGCATTTTTTTATTCAAACCCTAGAAAAGCCCCATGACATGACCCAATCTTAGAGCATAATCAGAGGAGACCCAATCATGATTTCCTTGACCAAGATGAGAGAGCCATTAGGAATATTAGGATAGAAGCATCTACATTTGATGGCAACCTTGACCCTTAGGTATACATTGATTAGGAAGGAGATATGGACCAGTACTTTGAGTGGTATGAGATGACTGAAGAAAAGAAGTGTAAGTTTGCCAAACTCAGGTTAGTCCGCCAAGCTAGGCTATACTGGAGGAATGTTTGAACGTATAACTAGACAAAGAAAAGACATACTCATAGCCACCTGGAGAGCCATAAAGATCAAACTTAGGGACAAGTATCTACCCATGTCCTATGAGCAGAGGGGATCCACAACCCATCGACCTGAACCCAATAGGATTAGTACCCCTGGATATAAGCCAAGTACTAGTCAAGTTCCTCTTAGTCGACCCACCCCTACTACCCCATTTGTTCACAAGGATGACATTGAAGAGGAAATATACATGGCAGACCTAGAACTAGTTGACTAGGAAAATACTCAGACTGATATTTGTATTGGAAGGACAATTAGAAGAAGAGAACTATGAGGAGTATAACACTGCTACTACTAGGGCTCTGCTTACGGAAATACTATATGAGAATCAAATTATAGAACCTAGTCTTGAAATCCAAGAACAAGAGGAAATTAGTGAGGACATGGTTTCTTCAATTCAATACCCTCAGGATGAATTCACTCCTTTAATCTTGGTTAAAGATCTCTTTTCTGAAATTGCTGACTCATCCTTTCATAAAGTAGACCTTTTATTGCCTGTAGATATAAATCAATGCTCGAACCTTAAGGTCATCCCCATTAATCAAGGACTATTCTACGAATCCTCTTCTTATTTCCTACCCTATCCTAAGGTTTCCAATGCTTTCACAACCACTCAATTACACTTTGTTGAGGTTAACAAGTTGCATAAATCCTTTGAGCATGTTAGATTTGCTACCTATTCCTGGAAGACCTTATGACATTTATTAGGAGTCCATGTAAAATTTTCATCTACATGTCACCTACTAACCAAGGGTCAGGCACAAAGTTGTAGTTAAAGATTTTTTAGTAGGAATGCATAGTCAAACCTATAATTTATTGGATGTTGGTATGAATCATTTGCACAGCATGTTAGGGATCTACATAATGAAATTAGCAGTAAGATTAAATTGAGTAATGATACTTATAAACAAATGGCTAATTCCAGAAAATGAACTAAAGAATTCGCTAAGGGGGATTTTGTGATGATTAGTCTTAGACCTGAGCAGTTTTTCTCGAGGACCATGAAAAAGTTACATGCCCATGGAGCTAGACCCTTTAAGGTGATTAAGAAAGTTGGACCCAATGCCTATGTGCCGAGTTACCACCCGAATTAGGTATTAGCTCAACCTTCAACATCTCAGACCTAGTTGAGTATAGGGAGCCGATAGTGATACCCAGTGAGCCATTTGGACCTAGCCCCATTCTTAAGAGTGAACTCATCCCAGAGTATCCACTGATAAATTGGCTTGAGCGAGGAGAAAAGATTGAGCATATTCTGGATGACCAGGCTATTACTACCCGAAACAAAGGTTACCAGTGATACCTGGTTCATTGGCAAGGTCAACTAGAATCTGAGAACTCGTGGATCACCCGAGAGGATCTACAGTGCATTGATCCAGACCTATTAAAAAAGTACGAGAGCTAGATTGACCTTTACTCGATAGGATCGAGTTCTTCCCATCCTGGGAGAATTGGTGAGGGCACCAGGATCAGACAAAGATTGGAAGGCTCCATTTGGATCTCTGATTGATGTATTGGGAGTATGTCACCTTTTAGTCCATCAGTCTTGAGTCATTTGAGTCCTGTAATAAAGATTGAGTCCTGTAATAAAGTGAGTCAATTAAGTCCATTAAATTAATTGAGTCCATTGAGTCCATTAATTCAATTGAGTCCATTAAGTCCATTAAGTTAATTGAGTCCATTTGTACATTTGAGTCCTGTAATTTTAATTTCTTTCATTCAAGTTAAGTCCAAGAGAAGAGTTACCAGACCCCATTGAAGTAGGGAATTAAGACTTCATGCACCTGGGCCTCACTCAAGCCAACCAAGCCCATGAGTAATTGGAGCTGCCCTAAGCCCATAAAGAGTTGGCGCCCCAAGAGGAGTTGGCACCCAAGCCCATAAGGAATTGGCACCTCCCAAGCCCAAAAGGAATTGGCACCTCCCAGCCCAACAAGGAGTCAAGCCTCCCAGTCTAACAAGGAATCAAGCCCCCAGTCCAACAAGAAATCAAGCCTCCCAGTCCCATAAGGAATCAAGCCTCCCAATCCAACAAGGAATCAAGTATCCTTATCCCACTCAAACAAGTGGGGCGCCCCCTTTTTTCCATGTATATACTCCAACTTTGACAGGGAGTCAAGAGGCCTGAGTGAATTATAAACACCCCTCCTCCCTCTTGTAAATTGAATAATGAATGAATGAATCATTAATGAATGAAAGAGTTCTTTTTCTTCTAGTTTCTTTTGACTTGAGTATTGACACTCCATGAGGGAGAGGATAAGAGGCCCAAACCAAACCAACCACTATCTTCCATCTTCAAGCCCTAGATGCCCATCCATCTTCAAACCCTAGCCATACCATCCATTTTCAAACCCTAGCCATACCATCCATCATCCCACTTGGTTGCCCCTTCCTTCCATCCAAAACCCAAGGCTACCAACCATCCTTCCCTCCAAAACCCTACGCTGCTAACCATCCTTCCATCCAAAATCCTAGGCCGCCAACCATTTTTCCACCAAAACCCTAGGCCGCCAAGTCCTCCTCCAGTCCAAGGCAATGCAGGCATCTCCCTTCCAGCCATGAGTCCAGGCATCCTCAAGCACACCAGGATCTACACCAAGCCATGGCTTCATCTTTAAGCCTTCTCCATCTTCTCTCCTATCTTCTAGTGTCTTTTGTTGCATAACTTTGCTTTCTCTAATCGAAGGATCTCATTTCCTTGGTGTTTGTAGGATCCCTCAGGTACCACACCCTATAGAAGAAGTCTTCTTGGATAATAGAACTGCCAGCCAGGAGCCAAGAGTTTAGGGAAACCTAGCCTCTTCATCTGGGCGCATCCTTCGAGAGATTATGTGATCCCCCTGCTTTCAAGAGAAGGGATGATCGTTGCCAGGTATTCCAAACCCCTCCCTTCTCCTAGATTTGATTTATTGAAGGGTAGATCAAGCATGTTCTAGTTAGGGTTTCTTAATCCTTGTGATCCTGCTTTCTTCTTTCTTTGAGAGTTAAACTTTATGGGGATTGTGATTTTGATCATCATAGATTACCCTTGCATGTTCCTTAACTTGATTTCAGGAATAAAAGCATCTTAAAACCTAAAATCTTACTCTTATTCATCTGAAATTACTTTCTTCCTTATGATGATCACTTGCATGCCCTATGTTCCCCATCAATGTTGGTGTTGATCTGTAATGATGGAAGTCTTAGTGGAAATAATGTAGGTAAACATGAAAAGAAGTAATAGATGAGAAGACTTACCATGAATAGTTAAGGGAGGATGCCCGCGATGGCACCCGACAGTAGCTTGCCGCTCCTCTCATGGCAGTCATGTGGCTGAGTGGCAAACTCCATCATCCATTCAGCCAGTGCGGTGTCTTAGGTTACCCTTGCATTCGGGGGCACCGTGATGGACACCTATTCACCTAGGAGTTGTCAACATCGGGGCTGTCACCTATCCCGGGGTGGGTGAAGGTGGAGGCACCTCGATTTCCATGGGTGCAATCATTGCTCCTACCACTGTCGATGGTGCCAGTCTCCCTTCTATTGCCACCTCGGCCTCGACTTTGACCACATCCGAAGCTTCAATAGAGGGGGTCGATGGTATGGCTCGCATAGTTGCTTCAAACCAACAGGCTGAGACCTGGGCCTGCAACACAGATGATATGGGAGCCAGCTTGGTCATCCGTTCCTCCCAACTGGATGATGATGCATCTCGGGGCTCCCATCCGGACTTTTTGTGGGCCCTCTTTGATGGGTCCTCCCCGAGCTTGGGGGACACACCCCTCTTCCAGGATATCTCCCGGATCTAGTCCATCGTGAACTTCATGCCTGCAAGAAAAGAGGATTGCTGGTTAGACCTAAGGCCGAGAAGGATCCCTATAGAAAGAAAAAAAAAAGAAAAAGGAAAAAAAATGGTTCATGGGGCTCACCTAAGGCACGGATCGGGCTAACCCTAGCCTCGAATAGATTATGTTTGGCCAGTAGGTCCTAGAGAGGAGGAATGATATGGGTGATGAGCTGGTCGTGCACCTCCCAATCCATGGCCTCCACTTGAGTTTTCCAGTTCAAGGAGTGGTCTGGGTCACTCCAGACCCAATCGATCCCCTTGACCGAGGTGAAGAAAAACCTATTCTTTCATCCCTTGATGGAAGAAGGAAGGTTGAACTTGATGGCCCCAAGGTGGGGGGCCACAAACCACTACCCATCATCGAAGGGGTGGTGCTTCAGGGTGAAGAATGTCCTGAAAAGGAAAAAATGGGCAACAATCCCATGGAAATGACAAAGAATGATGAAGCAAGAAATGACCCTAATGTCATTCTGGGTGAGTTGGGTTGGAACTAGGTGGAAGTTACTAAAGAAAGAAAAGAAAAAGGATACAGAAAGAAGCGAAGACCCCCGAGGAAGAAGTCCTTGTACAGGATAATTCGACCCGGGCCACAGGAGGTGACCCATTCCCCCGGTCTCAAAATCGAGAGCCAGATAGAGTTCGGGATCCTATAGGTGTCCCGAAGCCAAGAGAGGTCCTCTTGGGTCATCACCAAGATGATTCCAAAAGGACCAGCTGCATCATGAGGAATAGAGGGAACAGAAGGAATAGGAGGAATAGAGGGAGAAGGAGAAGGGGGTGCCCTAGGTCTACCTATGATGATCCCCGTTGGCCAGGGACCCCTATGGACAATAAGGGGGACATCATCCTCCTCATCGAAGGATTGGGTCCTAGGTCGAGAAGGCCCTGCATCTCTGGAGTACCTCGAACAAGGATGCCTCTAACCAAAAGGATCCATCCTAAAGTGGAGAATGAGTGGGGTGCCAAAGAAGAGAAACCTAAGGACTCTAAGACAGGTCTCCCTTAACACAAGCCATAGGAGGTGAAGAAGACAAAGGAGGGGGGAACTAACCTGAATGCCTCGAAGGAGAGATCGAACATGGGTGAAAAAGGGCTCTAGTTCTTCCTATAAGCATGAAGGTTCGAAAGAGATGGTTGGGGAAAAGTTTCCCTCCTTTTCAAAAATGGCCTGACAGTGCCCTACCGCTTAGTTCTAATGTAGATGTGCATCCCTTCGGTCCTCTGACCTCTGGATGCATGCCACATGTCAAGACCTACCAGAAATGGCATTTTGACATGCCGAAGATCACTTTGGGCCCAGCACCAAGCATCACACTTCCCCTGAGCTCACTGATGTGCCATCTCCTCATTGGTGTTAGGGCACGATCCATGAATCATCGGCAATCATTGTATTTAATGGTGCCGAATAAATGTCCTTCCATATTAGCATCATAATAACTCCTTTCATCCCGAGCGCTACGTCATGCTCATGACTTGGGAGTGGGGGATAACTGATATGGCATGATCGCTAATGTGGAACCCCGTCAAATTCGGATGGTCACCATGATGGCAAGAGGTGCCATCTCGATGCTCGACAAGACAAAGCACCAGTTCGAGCCCCTAGCCGAGGTTAGCTCCCTCGAGGTCGAGCCCTTGGTCAATGTCATGCTTGCATTCTTCGAGCCCCTAGCCTAGGTTAGCTCCCTCGAGGTCGAGCCCTTGGTCAAGGTCATGCTTGCATTCTTCGAGCCCCTAGCCAATGTCAGCACCCTTGAGGTCGAGCCCTCGGTTGACGTCATGCTCTCATTTTTCAAGCCCCCTGCCAAGGTTAGCTCCCTCAAGGTTGAGCCCTCGACCGAGGTCGTGCTTGCATTCTTCGTGGCCTTGGCAGAGGTCAACTCCCCCGAGGTCAAGCCCTTAGTTAAGGTCATGCTCGCATTATTCGAACCCCTGGCCAAGGTCAACTCCCCCAAGGTCGAGCCCTCAGTCAAGGTCGTGCTCTCATTTTTCAACCCCCCGGCTGAGGTTAGCTCCCCCGAAGTCGAGCCCTCGACCGAGGTTGTGCTCTCATTTTTCAAGCCCCCGATCAAGGTTAACTACCTCGAGATTGAGCCCTCGGTTGGGGTCGCATTCCCTCTGTTCATGGTTGATTCCTTGGTCAAAATCGACTCCTTCCCCCGAGGTTAGGTATGGACTTGTACAAGTGGATGCGGCCTTCTCCATGAACACTTTTAGAGTGATCAGGATCGTGACGTTGGTAGGTAATGTCGCCACCTCCATCAGGGCCTCAGAGCTGCTAAGAGAAGCTAGCACCCTTGTGGGGTGGTACTCTACCAGAAGCACTATTGGGTTTCGATGACATAGTGGAAGAATGGTTTTCAAAATTTTTATTTTGAAACTCCAAATAACTAGAAAACCTAAGCCCAAGATCCCTTATTCATTACAATTAACAAGTCATTTAATTAGGATTTGGAAGAATACCTAGAATGCTAATTCCTTCTTCTTTCCATTAGGCACGCAAGTGCATGCCCTCCAGAGGTGATCCACATAGGAATTGATCCTAGGAAGCACTCCTTAGCAGGTTGCTTAAACCACTGGGACTCTTCTGATAGCCTTTCTTCCTTTGGCAACCTCTCATTCCTTGCTTAAACCCTTGCCCTCCAGTAAAGCACTCTGAGCCCCTGTCCAAAATCTCTCTTCACTCTTTTTATCACTTACTAAATCTCTTCCTAATCCTTGTCTTAAAATGATGGACTTGTCTTAAGGAAAGACTTATGTCCTAACAAGGCAAGGAAGATACTACGTGGATAGAGTGACAGAATGTAAGAGTGTAAGAAAGAAGAAAATCAGATTGCCTTCGACCTAAACATCGAAGGCTATTTATAGGAGATAGGAAGGTGCCAAAAGAAGCTCTTCATTAGCCCTTGATCTGTCAATCAACAGATCATATAAGACCCTTCATTAAGAAGGAGTCTTATCTTACAACATCATGACTCTTCCTGTGCCAAAAGACATGACCCTTCCTATGCCAAATGCCTTTTCTCTTCATGCCATGTGGCACTTAACCGACTGATAGGGGTCTTTAGATGGCATGGAAGTATTGTGACTTATCCAAGAGTCAAGTTCCTTCATTGAGAATGACTCTTGAATTTAATCATCTGCGGTTACTAAGTGAAGGGATGCGACCCAATGAAAGTTTGAACATTGAGAGTCTTGGTAGGGCATATTCCAATACAGACCTCATGCAAAAAACTTTGAGATCTCTACCAGACAAATGGGATCCGAAGGTCATCGCTATCCATGAAGCGAAGGACTTGAATACTCTACCACTGGATAAGCTATTGGGATCCTTGATCACTCATGAGCTAGCAATGCAGCATAGAAGTGAGGATGATATCAAGAAAAAAAAATCTATAGCCTTTAAAGCTGTAGCAGAATTGAAGAAGCAAGAAGAAGAAATAGAAGAAGAAAGCCCCTCCTTCAAAGATGATCTTGAAGATGAAGATATTGCTCTAGTTGTGAGGAGATTTAAGAAATTTATGGATAGAAGAAAAGCAAGACATTAGAGAAAGAACTATAGAAAGGGGGAACAAAGCAAAGAAAAGGAAAAAGATAAAGACAAAGATAAAGAGTAACAACCCATTTGCTACGAGTGCAAGAAACCTGGGCATTTCCTATCAGACTGTCCAACATTAAAGAAAGCATACAAAAAGAAGAAGAAAGTGATGGTTGCAACTTGGAGCGATAATGAGGAGTCTACATCAAATGATGAAGAAGAGACCGCAAAAATAGTTAACATATATTTGATGGGTCTTGAGGATGAGGTAATGTCTCCTAAATCTAATGATGAATTTACATCTGAAGAATTGAATACTGCATTTCATGAGCTATTATCTGGAGTCTACTAGCTACTCCAATGAAAGTTTCTCAACATCTTTAGCTTCTTGTATAGAGATCACTTTTGGATCCCAAGATATTGGTAGAGACCAAGAATTTTGTTAACAAGATCGGCATTAGATATTATTTTTACCTAGGCTTCTCATGCCATTTATAATATTTGTAAACCTAGTTTGCATGTCAGTAATTGATTTATTAGGTTCCATACGAAACATCTCATAAGTGTGCACAAGCATGTTAACCTTAGTGTTTTTCACTTGATCAGTACCCTCATGAGTAACCTCAAGTGTGTCATATATTTCTTTAGCTAAGGTGCATGTGGAGATCCTGTTGAATTCATAAGGATCCAATGCACAGTAAAGGAGATTCATTGCTTTCGCATTGATCTCATATTGTTTAATATCATTTTCATCCCAATCCTCTTCAAGCTTTGGGATGGAAACACTATTAACCATAATCGAAGGAATATGAGGACCTTTATCAACTACTTTCCATAAATTATAATCTATAGAATGCATGTAAATTCTCATTCTAGTTTTTCAATATGTATAGTTAGTTCCATTAAAATAAGGTGGTCTATTTGAGGCTTGTCCCTCAACTACACTAGTACCAAGGAGGGCTACCATAGATCTTTTCTCAAGGCTGTTAGACCTATATACTGAGAATGTGGCTCTGATACCACTTGTTGCCCAATAAGCAACCCAAGAGGGGGGTGAATTGCATTTCTAAAAGCTATTTGCAAGTATGTATACCAATTCAATAATCAATACAAATGCTAGTGAGGTGCAAGTGTTATGTGCTCTTAAAGAGTATGCAGTAGAAATTTAAATTGCAATGAAAGTAAGAGCAAATAAAAAGAAATAATCAATCACAAACATAAAGCAAGTATAGTGGTTCGGTGCTTTCAAATGCACCTATATCCACTCCCTAAGATCCACTTGAGAATTCATTATAATCACTCATGATTAAAGCCAATTTATTTTCTGGGCTCACTAATCAAAATACCTTTTGGTTTTCACAAGGCTCACCAAAAGAAACCTCTTGTTTTTCAAAAGCTAACCAAAAACCTTCTTGGTTTTCAACTAAGCTAACCAAAAACCTCCTTGGTTTTGTTCTTAGGCTCACCAAAAACCTTGATACAACAAAGTATGAAATGTAGTAAAGAATACAAGAAAAGCTTTCTAATAAAAGATGTTATGGTGGGGACACCAGGATCAAACATAGATCATTGGATCCCATATGGTTTACTTAATCATGTGTCAAAGTTTTGAAAATTTTGTAATCAATTAAGATTGAGTCTTGTAAAAAAAGTTGAGGTTAGTTGATTTGTCTCAACCCTTAACCTTAGTCCAGTTTTGAGTCCTGTACTTTAGCCATGAGTCCAATATAAGTCCAAATTTTGTAAAAAAGAGGAGGTTACCCTATTTTGGAGTTCCACCAGGTCACATCCAAGAGTCAGAGCCTATTATATCAGCTTATTGGATTTTATGAGACATCCCAGGATCCAAAACACTTCCAGAAATCCTGATTCCTTCCAGATGTTTTCTAGATGCCCAGATTCCCTACCAGATGCTAGAGTATATTCCCAGACCAGGGCATCCATGATTCCAGAGGTCCAACTACATCCTAGCCTAAAGAAATCAAGCCCAGGTGCCAAGCCAAAGCCCTTAAAAAGCAAGATACCAGGGAATATTCCTACTACCAGGCTACCAGGCCACCCCAGCTTCTAGAGACCCAAGCCCATGTGCCCAAGCCCCTTTAGGCTTGCCCCTTGCTACTCCTAGAAGCCCAACACCCCCCTAGGCATCCTTGAAGGGTTGACTAAGTCAAAGCTCAAAGGGAGGTGTCCTTAAGTTAGAAGGAGAAGACTAGTCTAACTAAGTTAGGATTCTTAGTTCTTTTAAGATTTGTAGTTCTAACATAGCTAGGAAAGGACATGTAATCCAACTAGGAAAAGGCTTGTTAACCTATGTGTAACCCTAGTTAGAAGAGGGCATGGAAACTTCATAAATACCTCACCCCTCTCCCTCTTGTAAGCAATTTTTATTCATGATATCAAAACCCTGGTAAAATTTATTTGAGATTGCAAGCTTGTGTTTGTGTTACTTTGTTTTGTTTGGTTCCTTTTTCTTGTGTTGGCCGACCATCCCTTGCAATCTTCCATGCCCACAGTAGCAAACCAAGCTTCCAAGCATCAGGCACGTCCTTGAGGAGCAGCCTTGAAGATGCCCCAGATAAATAGCTTCATCTGCTTCCTTACCGCCCAGCTTCTAAACCCTAACCTGATTCCTTCTAAACCCTAGTTCTTTCCTTTATTTAATTAATGTTTTGATTGACCCTTGACATTTTGTAAGATCTTCAAGGTGTTTCACCTTCCCAGAGGAGGCTTTCCTTGTCTCCGAGAATGCCCAAATCAGCCATCTAATCAAGGGAACTGAGCTTCGCCTTGTGTGCATCAATCTAAGAGCTGTGTGACCCCTTCGATTATAGATTCTTCAAATCACTGATTGGAAACATCCTTCCCTTCTTTTAATTTCTAATTTGATGAAGATAAGCTATCCTAATATGGGAGTTTCTCAATTCTTTGGTCCTGGTTATTTCATTACCTTGCATGAGCTGTTTTGCGATACGATGATTCTTTGCATTGCTATCCTATTTGCTAGTTCTTACTTTAGTTTGGAAATTTATCCTACAAATTAAATTATAAAAAAATATAAAAAAATTAGTTTACTATTTTTCCTACATGATTAGCAATCTTAGAGACATCCCACACTAGTTTGGTATCAGAGCAGGTTTAGGATAGTTTTCATTTGCATTAGGATCACAAACCCTAATTTCTGCATCCTGCTAGCTAGATTAAGTGTCTATTTTTTCATCTGATTTTGATCACCTAGGAATTTTATTTTTCTATGAAATTTTCATGAGTTGTTCTCTGTCATGTCCTCTAATTTATCATAATTTTTAATTAATTTTATAGAAAATTTAAATCATTGAAATTCAGCATATTAGAAACCCTAACAAAATCCTAAGATTTTTGCAGCAGTCTGAAAACACTAGGATTTGCATCATCAATTGATATTTTTTTGCACCAAATTTGGTAGGTATCATCAACGTCGTCCATCCTCTATTCTTGAATTTTTTTGAATTATATATATATATATATATATATATATATATATATATATATATGTGTGTGTGTGTGTGTGTGTGTGTGTGTGTAAAAACCTGCATCATTTGACACCCTAATTTTCAGAATTCTACTAATTCTGCACATTTGACTCAACCAAACCTAACCAACTTCTACACACCCCAATCCCAAGCCCAATTTGATTGCTAACCTAATCACCCTAAACCTAATTTGTCATTCCATAAAATATACATAAAATATTTTTATTTTTATGATTGTTTTAGATTGCATTAGGACCATTGAATGCCATCATCTCTTTAATCTAATCTTAAGGGCAATCAATATAACATCAGGGCAGGATTTCATCACCTGTCCTGGGCCCAAAACAACCATCAGCATACTGACCTAAACCTAATTAAAATTAATTAGACCTAATTTGCCCTAGAGGGATAGGTGACACCCACAGGTCGGGCCTGAGCTGTGTGGGCTAACTAGTGCATTTAATCCTGCAGCTATTACTGAAATCTGGTGTCTAAGGCTGAGGGTCCAGAGTCAAATGACCTAAGTGGTGTTGTGGTTTTTAATTGGGTCCCTATGAAAGCAGGGGGCCCTCCCACACTCCCACCCTTTACCTGGCCAGAGGAAGGATTAGTTATTGGGTTAAGTGTAAGTTGAGCTGACCCACCCAGTTTTGGCTCTAGGTCTAGGAAACCCTAGAATAAGATAACCTATTTTGCATGCTTGACTGCACCCTATCACTTTGCTTGCTTGTTTGATTGTTTGCCCTATATTAGGAACCCAATACCAGAAGTCCACATCCCAAACTGACTTAGCCATGGATTCCAGCTTTGAGGCCATCATGAACCAGTTTGCCCAAATGAATCGTAGGTTTGAACAATCCAAAGGTTAGTTAGCCCAAATGAACCACAGGTTTGACCAATCCCAGAATTGGTTTACCTAGTTAATCACCCAGACTAACCAGATGACCTAACCCAGTAACCAAACGATCCATAGGAATGATCCATTAGACGACCCAATAGGAACCCTAGATAAGGCCCATAGAGCTAAGCCCTTGCCCTATAAGCCCCAGGAACCCATAGTCCCTAGGTATGAACCCAGTAGTAACCTACTATCTCTCAGTTGACCTGAACCCTATAAGATTAATACCCCTATATTTGAACCTAGTATTAGTCAGGTATCCCTTAGCCAACCCCATCTTACCACCTCATTGGTTCACCAGAAAAATATTGAAGAGGAGATATATGAGGCTGACCCAAGCTTAGTGGACGAGTACAAGGAGGAAGAGGAAGAGTTCTCCATAGAAGACTTAGAGTTAGTTGAATGATGCGGAACCTATGTATGCATGCAAATATATTTTTTTATGTTTTTAATTCAAGTTGTGAATCTAATCCCGAAGAGTAGATCAAGTATTTAAGCAAGGAAAACTATGCAAGAAACAAACTAAAAGCATGCAAATAGGAACTAAGAGCATTAGAAAGAGAAGGACCTAAGAGCATCAGAAAGAGAAGGACCTCCGGGGCTGAGAAGCCTCGGTTGGGCTAGTTCTTCTACAATAACGCTACTGGTGGCAGAGGGGGTATACCTGGCAACGTCTGAAGCACCTGATGAAGATCACAGTGAAGAGATCACTCATCCTCAATGGCTGCGGCCCAGAAAACCAAGCCAGAGATCCATAGATTCCAGGCTTTCTGCTTGGTGGTCCAATTGAGGCCTAGCTGGAGTCGTTGGATTCGTCGGAGTTGAGGGACCTGCAAACGACCTGTCAAGGGTTAGAAAACTCAGAAGAGATGAAGAAACAAGAAGAAAATAGCAAGGGATGAAGTATTTTTGGAGTGGTCGGCCAGGGCTCTGGAGGATTGGATGGCGGCTCGATTCAGTTGCAACACTAGGAAGAAGAAAGCTCTCAGATGATCCCTTAATGCACACAGCAGGGAGGCACACAGAATTTAGAGACTTAATAATATTTCATATATCAAAGTTAACTCTCATACAAGAGACTAGGGTCCTTTAAATAGACCCATAGTCTTGGGCTCCAAGTAAGGATACCAAAGTAATTAATTAAGAGTATTATTCCTACCCAAACCCTATCTAGAAAATAAAGAAACATTATGTAGAAAAATTTCTAAAAATTCTCCCTCTCTGCTTGCCTTGGTTGTCCAAGAGGGTGACTTTAAGTGGTCGACCAAGGGTGGTCACCATAAGCTCCTGGCGCCCTAGCTCCCTCTTGGGCCTGGGCTGGCCCAATTTTACTTCCAGCTGGTCCAGGGCTTCAGGGTTTCTGATTTCTCCTCTTGGGGTCTTCAAATCTTCAAGCTGGGTTGGACTTGGGCTACTCTTCCATGATGTGGTCTTGAGTCTTTAGTGTGTTTGGACAGGACTCAGAAAAAAAAATTAGCTCAACATGAGCTGACTAGCACTGGACTAGACTAGCTCAACATGAGCTGACTAATACAGGACTCAAATAATAACAACTTAGATGAACTAAGCTTTATTATAATGGACTTGAAAGTAGCTAGGTGATCCACAGGGTTGAGAAGCCTCTATCTTATTCTGGTGCCTCTGGTGTCCGCATCAATTCTCCCGGGGTGGGAGGAACTCGACCTTGTTGAGTGAAAATCAAGCTGGCTCACATATCTCTCGAGGAGGTCTGGGTTGAGGCATTGCAAGTCCTCTTGAAAAACCCATGAAATGTCCGACTCTGGCCAACCTTGCCATCAGACCAAGAAGCATTAATAATCGCAGCCCCGGGTCATTAAGGCTTGATCATCCAGGATATGCTCGATCTGTTCTCCTCTCTCAGGCCAATTAATTGGTGGACACTCTAGGCTAGGATCACTCTCAATAGAAGGAATAGGTCCAAAGGCCTCACTAGGTATCACTGCCGGTTCCCTATACTCAACCAAGTCTACGATATTGAAGTAGAACTAATGCCTAGATCCAAAGGCAAATCTAACACATAGGCATTTGGTCCAACCCTCTCTATCACTCTAAAAGGTCTGGCTCTATGAGCATGAAGTTTCTTAACGGTCCCCTACATCAAATTCCTTGATCCTTCTTTGGGAAATAGCCAGTTTCTTATATGTTTTGTTAATTAGATTTATTTTTTGGCTAATGTCCTTATAGAAGTTTCTAATATGCTGTGCAAATGATTCTACAGACTCTGAGACTCGTGCATGAACAGGTAAAGGAATCAGGTCAATAGGGTGATTAGGCTTGTACCCATGGACTATCTCAAAAGAACTCTTGCCCGTTGTCCTATTCATTGAGTTGTTGTAGGCAAACTCTGCTCTAGGCAACAATAGATCCCAATTTCCAATATGTTCACCTACCAGGTATCAATGGAGGTTTCCTAAACTACGGTTCACCACTTTAGTTTGGCCCTCTGTTTGGGAGTGGTAGGCTGTAGAAAACTTAAGTTTGGTCCTTAACAGGTGCCACAGGGTTTTCCAGAAATAACTGGTGAACCTAACATCCCTATCAGATATGATGATCTTGGGTAGGCCATGGAGTTTAACCACATGATCTAAGAAAAGCTTGGCTACTCTAGATGCATCAAAGGTCTGGGAACAGGGGATAAAGTGAGCCATCTTAGAGAACCTATCGACCACTACAAAGATGGAATCATGTCTCTTCTGGGTCTTAGGTAATCCTAACACGAAGTCCATACTTAGGTCCTGCCATGGGTGATCAGGCACTGGTAAAGGTGTGTAGAGACCAATGTTTTGCTTTTGCTGTTTTGCAATAGCACAAGTTCTACACCTGGGTAAAATCTGTGCAACATGCCTTTTCAATCTTGGCCAAAAGAACTAGTCCTCTATCGCTAAGATTGTCTTATTTCTATCAAAGTGACCAGCTAAACCTCCAGCATGGGTCTCCCAAATTAAGAACTCTCTAAGAAAAGTTCTAGGTATACAAAGTTGATTATTTTGGAAAATGTAGCCATCCTGAATGGTATACTCACTAGGGTACTAGATGGTCCTAGCCTGAGGGTCTGGTAAATGTCTCCAAAGTCTGGGCAGGTTTCATATTCATCTTTTAGCCTATCAAATCTTATGACTTGGGGCTAACTGATTCTAACAGCAAAGACCTACGGCTCAGGGCATCTGTTACCTTATTTTCAGTGCCGGCACGGTGCTTCAGGACAAAGGTATAGGCCTGAATGTACTCGATCCATTTATCATGTCGTGGGTTAAGTTTCTTTTGGGAGTTTAGGAATCGGATTGCCTCATGGTCAGAAAATAAGACAAACTCCTGTGGCAGTAAGTAATGTTTCCAATATCTAAGGGCCTGGACTACCGCATAAAACCCCTTGTCATAGGTAGAGTACTTAAGTTTAGCCTCATTTAGCTTCTCACTGAAGAAGGCTACAGGGTGATTCTCTTGACTTAGTACCCCACCTATTCCTACTCCTGAGGCATCGCAAGCGACCTCAAGCACCTTAGTGAAGTCAGGTAATCTAAGGATGGGTGCATGGGTCATCTTATCCTTAAGTTCTAGGAAAGCTTTATCAGCTACTTTGGTCCACTCAAATGTACCCTTCCTAATGCAATCAGTGATAAGTGCGATGATTGTACTAAAACCCCTAATAAATTTTCTATAAAAGGTTGCTAGGCCATGGAAACTATGAACATCGTGGATACTAGTGGGTGCAGGCCACTAAATAATTGCCCTAACCTTTTTAGGATCTACAGAAACTCCCTCAGGGGTGACAACAAAACCTAGGAAGATAACCCTATGTGTCATGAACTCACACTTCTTAAAGTTGGCATAGAGGCTATTCTCCCTAAAGGTCTGGCATACTAGTCTCAGATGACTAAGGTGGTCCTTCTTAGTCCAGCTATAAATCAAGATATCATCAAAGTAGACCATAACAAATTTTTCAGTATACTATTTCAGGACCTGGTCATAATCCTCATAAAAGTACTTGGTGCATTGGAAAGTCCGAAAGGCATTACAACCCACTCAAACAGGCCATCCTTAGTCTTAAATGTGGTTTTATACTCATCCCCAGGTCTAATCCTACCATGATGATAGCCGCTCTTAAGGTCTATCTTTGAGAAAACTTTGGCTCCGGCCATCATGTCTAACATATCATCCAATCGGGGGATGGAAAACCTATATTTCATAGTTATTTTGTTGATGGCTCTACTGTCTACACACATCCTTCAGGTACCATCTTTCTTAGGCGTCAGCAAAGCAGGGACTGCACATGGACTCTAGCTCTCCCTAATGAAACCCTTCCTAAGTAATTCTCCAACTTGTTTCTATAATTCTTGATGCTCACTAGGGTTCATTCTGTAGTGAGGAAGGTTAGGTAAAGTGGCTCCTGGGATTAAGTCTATTGCATGTTGGATGTCTCTAAGGGGTGGTATTAATCAGGTAAATCATCAGGGAAGACTCCTCAAATTCATTCAAAGCCTCAACAATTTCTTTAGGGTGTTCCTTTTGGGTCAGCTCATGTATTTCTTTGGTGGTCAAGATCCAAATAGGGTTCCCCTTAGCAATTTCTCTTTCTAACTCCCTAGCCCTAATCAAATTAACTCCAGGTTTCTTGTCCTTAAGGCTACTAGAACCCCTCTTAACTGGGTCTTTAGGGAGAGCTGGGTGGATAACAAACTTATTCCGATGGTAGTTAAAAGCACAAACATTGGTTTGACCATACAGGGTTGCATCATGATCAAAAAGCCAAGGTCTACCTAGAATGATACTACTCACTTCCATGGGGATGACATCACACCAAATTTTTTCATCATAGGTTTGCAGTCTAACTAAGATTTGGCATCTAGCTTGAATATGGATGGAGGTGGAGTCTATCCAAGAAACTTTGTAAGGGCTAGGATGGAGAACAGTGGTCAATCCTAAAGATTTAACTATGTTGGCAGAGATGGCATTGACACAACTCCCACTGTCTATGATGATCTTAAGTACCTTACCCCCTACCTTAACAAAAGTCTGTATGATGCTAGTCCTATGCCAATCTTCCTTAACTGGGGTTTGGGTTAAGATGCACCTAACCACTCCTAATTGGTTCTCAAACTTAGGTTCCTCCTCCTCACCTTCATACTCATCTATCAACTGATCATCAGCCTCATAAATATCTCCCTCAGGTTCAGCTACAGGTTCAGGCTCTTCTTCCACTAGCTCACCTAAGTGTAGGGCAGCTGGGCATTGGTGCATAAAGTGGCCTAGTTTCTTGCATCTAAAATAGGTCTTCTAGGGATTGTAATTCCTATTGACCTCTACAGTTTTTCCTCTATCATCCCTACGGGTCAAAGGAAAACTAGGCTGGGGTTGACTCGGGCCTGGCTGCTGAGGATTGGGTCGACTCGGGCTAGGTCGGCTAAGCATGGGTCGGCTCTGTGTAGATTGGTTAGCTCCTTGGTATTGACTAGGGTATCTAGTGGGCTCAGGTTTACAATAGATGGGCCTTCTCTGAAAATGCTCATTATCCCTAGCAATCTGGTAAGCATGGTCCAGGTCTCTAACCTCTCTCATATAGAGCTCCTTCTTAATGTCATCTCTCAGTCCAGCCCTAAACCTAGACAGAACAACATCCTCAGACTCATTTAAATCACATCGCATAGAATACTCAACAAATTTTGTGATGTACTCATCTAAACTCCTGCTACCCTGATTTAGTCGCTGCCATTGATCCAGTAAACCACAATGATATGATGGTGGAACATACTTTCTCCTAAGCTTATCCTTCATGGCCCACCAGGTAACTATGGGTTTATGTTCTCCTAGTCTAAGGGTTCTTTCCATACTAGCCCAATGTAACCTGGCCTCCCAAACCAACTTAAGCTTAGCAAACCTAAACTTATGCTCCTTCGACATATCGTACCATTCAAAATATTGATCAATCTCTCCCTCCCAATCTATATAGACCTTAGGATCAAGACAAGCATCAAAAGTGGGGACATCAAGCTTAATGTGTATATAGGATCTGTCTTCCTGGTCTACAAAATCCTGATTGGGTCTTCTAGGATGAACCTCTGGGATTGGGTCATGATGATGGGCTCTTCTAAGTTCAGCCTCAAGGTATGGATCAGGGTTTGGGGTCCTCCTAGGTTCAGTATCATAGTATGGGTCATGCGAGGGGTTCTCCTAGGATGGGGAGGTGACTCAAGTTCTGGTTCAGACTGGGTCCTACGTGTCTCTTCTAGGAATCCTAGTCGAGCATCTATTTGATCAAGTCTAGGAGTCAACTGGGCATTTGAATGATCAAGCCTAAGATTGATGGATTGGGTTAGTTGATCAGTAAGGGCTTTCATTTGGGCTTCAAAGTTATCCATGGGTTCAGCCAGAAGTGGAGGTGGTGGATGATATGATGCTCTTGATCTAGTTTTCATGCAAGACTCGATCAGACCAACTACAGCTCCCTAGACCTAGACTCCAAACTAGATGCTCAATCAGGGTGGCAAACTAGCCTATAATAACCCTGTACACAGCTAGGTAAGTGTAAGAGGAGTGTTAGGTCCCTGATTGCCAATCTTAAACACCAATTAGAGATTGTCCAGGTAGGCGGACCAGCACACAAGCCCTTCAGGATTGAATCCCTGAACCACCATTCTAGACACTAAGCACAAGGCACACACAGGTTAGCTTGACACAGTGATCTGACACTTAGCCCGGACCCGACCAGTTGGTGTCCCTAGCCCACTAGGGCAAAATTAAGTCTAGTTAATTTTAAGTTAGGCATGGGATGGAATGCAAAGATGGTGGTTTTAGGCTAGGGAAAGGTAATGACCTCCTTCCCTTATCTGGCATAAAGAGAGTGCCCTTAAAGTAAATTATGCAATGATGGCAGGCAGATGAGGATGCAAATTAGGGTTTAGATGTTTTTGGTATTTTTGATTATATGTAATTTTTTTTTAGAATTTTCTTAAATAAAAAGATATTTAAAGATTATGCTCTAATATGTAGGAAACATACTAAAAATAAAAGATATGCAAAGGAATACTAAACAAAACCCTAAATCTTCCAAAATTGTCTTGTTGAAAAAAATAGAACAAAAACTTTACAGGCTGTATTTCAACTTATAGAAACTACACAGACCGAAATAAAATCTGCATAAATTTTGTAAAATACTTTGAGTTAAGATAAATCCAGCAAAATAAGTTTCAAAATTTTTAGAGTTCTAAGCAGAGAGAAACAATTAAAAAAACATAGTATATTTTAAAAAGGCCGAAAATGAAAAACCCTAAGAACTCCTTGTGTTCTTCTTCACCGGTCAATTCACAGTGGCACCCCTACTGCTATAGGAGATCCCGTTGATTGGAAAAGATGGTTTCAAAGCCCTAATAATCTCCTATGACCAGACGATCATGGTGAAGCACCTGACGATCCGAGTATCCAAAGAAAACCGAGCCCAAATAGGCTCTGATACCAAATTGATGCAGAACCTATGTATGCATGGAAATATATTTTTTTATGTTTTTAATCCAAATTGTAAATCTAATCTTGAAGAGTAGATCAAGTATTTAAGCAAGGAAAACTATGCAAGAAGGAAACTAAAAGCATGCAAATCGGACCTAAGAGCATCAGAAAGAGAAGGACTGCCGGGGCTGAGAAGCCTCGGTTGGGATAGTTCTTCTACAATAACTCTACTGGTGGTAGAGGGGGTGTACCTGGCAATGTCTGAAGTGCCTGATAAAAATCGCAGTGAAGAGATCACTCATCCTCGATGGATGCAGCCTGGAAAACCAAGCCAGAGACCCGCAAATTCCCGGCTTTCTACTCGATGGTCTGATTGAGGCCTGGCTGGAGTCGTTGGATTCGTCGGAGTCGAGGGACCTGCAAACGACCTGTCAGGGGTTAGTAAACTCAATGGAGATGAAAAAACAAGAAGAAAATAGCAAGGGATGAAGTGTTTTTGGAGTGGTCGGCCAGATCTCTGGAGGATTGGATGGCGGCTGGATTCAGTTGCAACATTGGGAAGAAGAAAGCTCTCAGAAGATCCCTTAATGCACACAGTAGGGAGGCACACAGAAATTGGAGACTCAATAATATTTCATATATCAAAGTTAACTCTCATACAAGAGACTAGGGTCCTTTAAATAGACCCATAGTCATGGGCTCCAAGTAAGGATACAAAAGTAATTACATAAGAGTCTTATTCCCTCCCAAACCCTAGCTAGAAAATAAGGAAACATTAGGTAGAAAAATCCCTAAAAATTCTCCCTCTCTCCTTGCCTTGGTCGGCCAAGAGGGTGACTCTAAGTGGCCAACCAAGGGTGGTCACCATAAGCTCTTGGCACCCTAGCTCCCTTTTGGGCCTAGGCTGGCCCAATTTTGCTTCTCGCTGGTCCAGGGCTTTAGGGTTTATGATTTCTCCTTCTGGGATCTTCAAATCTTTAAGCTAGGTTAGACTTGGGCTACTCTTCCATGATGTATTCTTGAGTCTTCAGTGTGTTTGGACCGGACTCAGAAAAATAAAATTAGCTCAACATGAGCTGACTAGAACTGGACTAGACTAGGTCAACATGAGCTGACTAATACAGGACTCAAATAAAGACAACTTAGATGAACTAAGTTTTATTACAATGGACTTGAAAGTAGCTAAGTGATCCACAGAGGGTTGAGAAGCCTCTATCTTATTCTGGTGCCTTTGGTGTCCGCACTGTTGAACCCTGAAGTGATTTTGATGATAACAAAACATTGGAGCATATATTTGGTTATCTAACAACTCTTCAAATGGTTCACAAGTTTTTGTAGGATGACTACTTTGATATATTTTTTAAACCCTACAACCTTTATTTCTTTGTGTTGAGTTGTAAGTAAGTAGAATCTCGTAAAGAAGAACCCAACAAAAATTTTCTATTTGAATCAAAGATAAAGGGTTGCTTCTACTAGTTTTCAAGCTTTAATTTTTCTTGATAATGTTGTAAGAAGATCTGAAGGAAGTCTTCAAAGCTTGGCATGTGAGTTCTAGAGAATAGTAATTGGTCTGGTTGAAGAACTAATCTCGAGCCGACTGGATGGAGGAACCAGCCGACTATGGCACTGGCACCAGAAAGAAAATCTCTAGCTTGCAGACCCAGCCGACAAGCATCAAGTCCTAGCCGACTCATCTAGAACTTGGTTGAAGATATTCTAAGAACCTCAGAGATCCGAGCTGACTGGATTTCAGCCTAGCTGACTCGTCCAGAGTGAGCTATTTTTTCGACTATGGAACCTAGCCGACTGGTTTTCAACCCAGCCGACCCGAACCTGATTCGAGCCGACTCGAAGATGTCCGAGCCGACTGGAATGTTGGGGTCTCTTCTCCAATGGCTAGTTCAAGATTTCTGAGTTTGAATTCCAAAAGTGATCCAATGGTAACCTATCACTTCCCAATGGTCTACAATATTCAAAATCAAGGGAAGGAAGTTGAAGTCTCTATAAATGAGGTATGAGAACATCCTTAGAGAAGACTAATGAGTTGTTGAACATTTATTGAACATTTATTGAAGTAAGAAGAGAGAGCACTTGAGCTTTGAAGTCAGTCTTCAAGCCATCACCAACTCTTATCAGAAGCTTGAAGCATCTTTTGAGGAAAGCAAGGAAGCCATTGAAGTGCATTGAAGAGTATTCAATTGAGCTTCACTCGAGCTGCATCAGCAACCACCATACAACCTAGTTTATCATTTCTGTTGCTTTTCTTTCTACTCTTAGAATACTTGGGTTATTAGTGTGCCTGGTTATAAAAACCAAATAGATTTCTTTGGTGAGCCTACTCAAAACTAAAGTGTAGAGGTTCTAGGTGAGCCTGTAAAAACCTAGTGTTGGTTTCTTTGGTGAGCCTGGTTTAAAAACCAAAGTGTAGATGTTGGGATTGTGAGCTTGTAAAACAATTTGACTGTATTCTGGTTTAATCTGACTGTATTCCTGTTTAGGGGATATAGTGGAGATCCCGAGTGGCGAACTTGGGTAGTGGATGTAGGAGCTGGGTTGCTCCGAACCACTATAAATTTGTTTTGTTTGTGTTGTGCTTTACTTACTTTTCAGCTTCTGCACTTATTCTCTGAATAACACAACACTCAACCACTAAAAGGAATTACTTGTGCACATATTTGCAAGAAATTTTGTAATTCCCAATTCACCCCCCTCTTGGGAAAAGCCACCTGGGCAATAGCTGGTATCAGAGTAGTGTCTCTGATTACTTGAGTAAAGATTGATGTCTCATCCCATGAGTACATCCTTGGTCGAAGGCCAGTCAACAAATAGACCTCTACTATTCACAGGCACTAATTACTCTTATTGGAAAGCATGAATGAAAATTTACATTCAAGCTGTTGATTTTCAATTATGGAAGGTCATCTTAAAAGGGCCCACATTCCCACGATCAAAGTTGATGGCATGGACATCCCTAAGCCTGAAGAGGATTGGGATGATCATGACATGAAAATGGGGGAATTGAATGCCAAAGCAATGAACTTACTATACTGTGCTTTGGATGCAAATGAGTTCAACTAAATTTTCACTTGCTTTTTAGCAAAGGAAATCTGGGACAAACTCGAAGTGACCCATGAGGAAAATTCCCAAGAGAAAAACTCAAAGATAAATCTTCTAGTTCATAACTATGAACTGTTTAAGATGGAACCTTCTGAAATAATTTATGCCATGTTCTCTAGATTTACAGATATTATTAAAGGTTTGAAGAGTCTTGGCAGGGTATACTCAAATGCTGATCTAGTTCAGAAGATACTCCGATCTTTACCTGACAAGTGGGATCCCAAAGTGACAGCAATCCAGGAGGCCAAAGATCTCAACACATTACTACTGGATGAACTACTGGGATCACTCATCACCCACGAGCTGACTATGCAGCACAGAACTGAAGACGAACAGAAGAAAAGGAAAACTATAGCCTTCAGAGCTGCTACTGAATCAAAGTGGGATGATGAAGAGTCTGAAGAAGAAAGCACCTCCTCTAATGATGACCTAGAAGACGATGATATTGCAATGGTTGTGAGGAGATTCAGAAAGTTCATGGGAAGGAAGAAAGGAAGATTCAACCAAAAACTCCATAGGAAGGATTACGAAAAAGAAAAAGAAAAGGATAGAGAAAGATAAAGAAGTAGTCCCCACATGCTATGAATGCAAGAAGCCGGGGCACATTCATCCAGGCTGTCCTTTATTGAAGAAATCCTTCAGACAGAAAAAGAAGAAGAAAGCCATGGTTGCCACATGGAGCAATAGTGAAGAATCATCTTCGTGTGAAGAAGAAGAGACCACCAAGGTTGCAAATCTGTGTTTAATTGATCTCGAAGATGAGGTAACATCCCCTAGCAATTGCACTGAATTTACATTTGACGAATTAAATTCTATATTTTATGATCTATTATCTAAATTTAAGAAAGCTGGAGTAAAGATAAAAATATTGAAAAATATGAATGACTCTTTACTCAAACAGAAAAATGAAATTTCAGAAAAGAACCCTTTATTGCAAAAAGAACTACATGACTTTTCTGAAAGAATTGAAAAGCTGAAAAATGAAAATCTCTTATGTGAAAGGAAAAATAATGATTTAATTATTGAAAATATTGAACTAAAAAAGGAGGTTGCAAAACTCAAGCCATTAGTTGAAAAACTTACTTTGTCTTCAAATAAGCTTGAGTTAATTTTAAAAGAACAATGAATTTAAGGAAACAAAGCTGGAATTGATTTTAAAACTTCTATTATGAATAAAATTTCAGCAACTACCTTTGTGAAATCTAAAGTACCTGTTCAAAACGTATTATCACAAAAAGCATTGGCTGCACCAAAAACTGTTTCAACTTCAAAATCTTTATTGCATGTTCCTAAGATCTTGAGCAAAAATGCTTATATTTCAAAAGGTTTAAAATCTGCATCAATTGCATCAACTTTTAGAACTTCTAATTCTACTTTTATTAAAAACTCTAAAGTTGTATGCTATGTTTGCAAAAGAATAGGACATAAAGCTTTTGACTGTAATAATTCTAGAAATGTCCATAAGAATGTAAGAAAAATCTAGGTTCCCAAAGGAACCACCTCTATTGACCTGCAAGGACCCAAGGTAGCTTGGGTACCTAAAAGAATTCATTGATTATTTTGCAGGAATGTCTTGTACCCAAAAATTGAAGAAAAGGTGGTACTTAGACAGTGGCTGCTCAAGACATATGACGAGTGACAAGGACCTATTTATCACCCTTGAAATGAAAGAAGGAGGTATGGTCACCTTTGGAGACAATGGCAAAGGGAGAATAATCGGTATTGGTAAGATCAAAATAACTCCCTTCATTTTTATTAAAAATGTTTTGCTAGTGGACAAGTTGAAGCATAATCTTTTAAGCATAAGTCAATTATGTGATAAAGGTTTCAAGGTTATCTTTGAATCTTCTATGTGTATAGTAACTAACTCTTTAGATTCTAGCAATAAGTTCATTGGACATAGACTTGGGAATATCTATGTGGTAGATCTTAATGATCTAGCCATGTCAAGTAGTCCCAGTCTAGTTACAATGAATGCTAAGACCAAAGAGTCATGTTTACTATGGCTTATGTTAGCATGCATACTATTGCCAAATTGATTTCTAAAGATATTGTTAGAGGCATGCCTAAGTTTAAAGTTGATTTTGATCATGTTTGTGATGCATGCCAAATGGGTAAACAAACTAGGGGGAGTTTTAAATCAAAGAATATAGTTTCTACAACAAGACCACTTGAACTACTTCACATGGACCTTTTCGGACCTACTAGGACCACAAGCCTAGGAGGTATGAAATATGCTCTTGTGATAGTAGATGATTTTTCAAGATTTACTTGAGTTTTGTTTATTGCTTCAAAAGATGAAACCTTTCATGTTTTCAAAAATTTCTATAAAAAGGTATCAAATCAAAAGTACTTATCTTTAATTTCAATTAGAAGTGATCATGGAACTGAATTTGAAAATCAATTTTTTGAAGATTATTGTACTGAATCTGGCATTGATCACAACTTCTCCGCTCCTAGAACACCTCAACAAAATGGTATTGTAGAGAGGAAAAATAGGACATTGAAAGAAATTGCTTGCACAATGTTGTGCGAAGGCAATCTTCCAAAGTACTTTTGGGCAGAAGTGGTGAACACTGCATACTATATTTTAAACCGCATTTTGATCCGTCCTATTTTAAAGAAAACCCCCTATGAGCTTTGGAATGATAGAAAACCCAATATCAGTTATTTTCATGTGTTTGGATGCAAATGCTTTGTGCATAACAATGAAAAAGATAATTTAGGAAAATTTGATTGTAAAGATGATGATGTAATTTTTCTAGGTTATTCATTACATAGCAAAGCATATCGGGTTTTTAATAAAAGGACCCTTACTATTGAAGAGTCAATACATGTTGTATTTATTGAAACTAACCCTACACCTTCTAGACAAGAAGAGTGCATAGATAATGATGCAAGTACGTTGCAAAAAGGAATGGAGGACCAGAGCATTCAAGATAAAGACACTCAAGACAGAGAAGAAACAGTAAGTAAGGATCACACTGATCTAGCGAGGGACTGGAGGTATGTTACATCTCACCCGAAAGAATTAATCATAGGAGATCCTTCACATGGTGTTAGGACTAGGTCTGCACATAAGGATGTACATGATTACCTAGCCTTTGTATCACAAATAGAACCCCATAGCCTAGAAGAAGCTGAGACTAACCCAAACTGGATGATGGCAATGCATGAAGAATTAAACCAGTTTGAAAGAAATAGGGTATGGACACTTGTAGATAGACCTACTGACCATCCAATAATAGGAACCAAATGGGTCTATAGGAATAAATTAGATGAACAAGGAAACATAATAAAAAACAAAGCTAACTAGTGGCTAAGGGATATAACAAAGAAGAAGGTATTGATTTTGATGAAACTTATGCACCTATAGCAAGATTAAAAGCCATTAGACTACTACTTGCATTTGCTTGCTACATGAATTTCAAACTTTTTCAAATGGATGTAAAGAGTGCATTTCTTAATGGTTTTATCTCTGAACAAGTTTTTATGGAACAACCACCAGGTTTTGAAAATCACACATTTCCAAACCACGTATTTAAATTAAACAAAGCATTGTATAGTTTGAAACAAGCACCTAGAGCCTGGTATGATAGACTTAGCACTTTCTTAATTGAAAATAATTTTTCAAGAGGAAATGTAGATAAAATCTTTTTTATCAAAAAGAAGAATAATGACATCTTAGTTATACAAATATATGTTGATGATATCATTTTTGGTGCAACTAACGAATCTCTATGTAAAGAATTTGCTAAGCTTATGCAGGGAGAATTTGAAATGAGCTTAATGGACGAACTAAACTACTTCCTTGGACTTCAAGTAAAACAAACAAAGGAAGACATCTTCATCAACCAAGCTAAATACATCAAAGAAATCATCAAAAAGTTTGGTATGGAGAGTAGCAAATCAATGAGCACACTAATGAGCCCAACTTGCAGATTGGACAAAGATGAAAATGGATCCAATGTTGACCAAAAGCTATATAGAGGTATGATCGGATCCCTATTTGGTGCGGACATCAGAGGCACCAGAATAAGACAGAGGCTTTTCAACCCTCTATGGATTGATCAATAATTTATGAGTCCATCTGTAATAAGGGCTTAGCCCATCTGAGTCCAATTTAGTTGTTATTTGAGTCTTTTGAGTTATTATTTCAGTTCTGTACTAGTCAGCTCATGTTGAGCTAGTTCAGTCCAATGCTAGTCAGCTCATGTTGAGCTAATTTTATTTTTTTGAGTCCTGTCCAAGCATGCTGAAGACTCAAGACCACATCATACAAGTGAAGACCAAGTCCAACTAGATTGCAGACATGGAAGTTTAGCCCAAGTCCAACCCAGCTTGAAGATTTGAAGACCCCAGGAGGAAAATCAGAAACCTTGATTCCTTGCAGATGCCCTCTAGATGCCCAGATTCCCATCCAGATGCCCAAATTCCCTTCCAGATGCCAGAATATATTCATAGACCAGGGCATCCATGATTCTAAAGGTCCATCTGCATCCTAGCCCAAAGAAATCAAGCCCAGGCACCAAGCCCAAGCCCCTAAGAAGCAAGATACCAAGGAATATTCCTACTACCTGACTACTAGGCCACCCCAGCTTCCAGAGGCCCAAGCCCATGCGCCCAAGCCCCTTTGGGCTGGCCTCTTGCTGCTCTTAGAAGCCCAACATGCCCCCTTAGGCATCTTTGGAGTGTTGACCAAGTCAAGAGAATTTTTAGGGATTTTTTTTACCTAATGTTTCCTTATTTTCTAGCTAGGGTTTGAGTAGGAGTAGGATTCTTATGTAAAGATTAATGTATCCTTACTTGGAGCCCAAGACTAAGGGTCTATTTAAAGGACCCTAGTCTCTTGTATGAGGATTGATTTTGATATATGAAATAAATCTTGAGTTCTTCTATTGCTTTGAGTGATTACCCTGCTGTGTGCATAAAGGGGTTTGAGAGTTCTTCTTCCCGGTGTTTGCAACCATTTTCCTGCCGCCAACCTTCCTTCCAGCCCCCTCCAAAACTTTCTTCCCTTTGCTATTTTTCTTTGTTTTCTTGATTTTCTTTGAGTTTTCTAACCCCTGACAGGTTGTTTGCAGGTCCTCGAGTTCCTACGAATCCAACGACTCCAGTCAAGCCTCAATCAGACCACCGAGCAGAAAGCCAGGTATCCGCGGGTCTTTGGCTCGATTTTCCAGGCAACATCCATCGAGGAACGAGATATTCCTTCACTATGATCTTCACTGGGCACTTTAGACATTGTCAAGTACACCCCCTCTACCTCCAGTCTTTATATTGTAGGTGAACTTGCCCTAACCGAGGCTTCTCAGCCCTAGCGATCCTTCTTTAGTACTTTTCTAGGTTCTAATCTGCATGCTTGGCTTCAAAAGTTCATACATAATTCCCTACAATTAATTTTGATCTGAAATTTGGGAATTAATCATCTAACCCCACATATAAAACATAAAAAAAGAATTGCATTCATATTAGTCCCGCATCATTTGGTATCAGAGCTTAGATTAGGGCTTGTTTTCTGTAATTTTTTAGTCCATATATGATCTGTTATTTAAATTATTTATCCATAAAAAAAACTCCAAAAATTCTAAAATTTGTTTTTATGGATTCATTATAATTCACAGTAATTTTTAAATTTTTTACAGATTTTATTTAAGCCTATAAATTTTCTGCAAGCCGAAATATAGCCTGCAAAGTTTCAGCTCTGTTTTTCAGCAAGATAATTTTGGAAGGTTTAGGATTTTGTTTAGTATCCCTTTTGCATATCTTTTAATTTTAGTATATTTTATGCATATTAAGACATAATTTGCAAGTTTTATTATGTATATGAAAATGCCAAAATATATATATATATATATATAAAAGCTACTAAAACATCTAACCCTAATTTGCATCATCTGCCTGTCATCATTGCATAATTTACCATTAAGGGCACTCTTGCTATATCAGATAAGGAGAGGAGTTGATAACCTCTCCTTAGCCCAAAACCATATCCCTTGCATTCGGTCCCAAGCATAACCTAAAATTAACTAGACTTAATTTGCCCTAGTGGGCTAGGGACATCAACTGGTCGGGTCCGGGCTAAATGTCAGATCATTGTGTCATGCTAACCTGTGTGTGCTTTATGCTCGGTGTCTAGAATGGTGGTTTAGGGATTTGGTCCCTAAGGGCTTGTGTGCTGGTCCGCCTACCTGGCCAATCTCTGATTAATGTCTAGGATTGGCAATCAGGGACCTAACACTCCATTTACACCTGCCTGGCTGAGTACAGGGTTACTATAGGGTAGTTTGCTACTCTGATTGAGCCCTTAGTTTTGGACTCTAGGTCTAGTCAGCTGTAGCCGGTATGATCGAGTCTTGCATGAGCATTAGATCAGGAGTCCCATCTCATTCACCATCTCCCTGAATCCATGGATCATCTTGATGCTAAAATTGATGCCCTTGGAGAGAGGTTAGTCCAATCCTTCAATCGTAGACTTGATCAACTAGATACCCGACGAGGAACCTTAGAGAAAACCCGTAGGACCCAAACCAGATCCAAACCTGAACCAGAACTTGAGTCACCTCCCCAGCCTAGGAGAACCCTTCGCCATGACCCTTATTATGATACTGAACCTAGGAGGACCCCAAATCTTGATCCATACCGTAAGGTTAAACCTAGGAGAGCCCATCATCCTTACCCATACTATAATCCTGAACCAAGGAGGACCCAGACTAGATCCAAACCTGAGCCATCTTTAACCTATATACCCACAACCTGTAGATCTTATGACTCTAAATCATATGCCTCTAGAACCTATGAGCCCATATCCCATGAGCCCAGTAGACCCAAGACCCATAGAGCTGAACCTAAATCCTATGACCCCAGATCCTATAATTTCATGACCCATAGATCTGCACCCTTGTCCTATGAGCCCAAAGAACCCATAACCCCTAAGTATCATCCTAGTACTAGTCAGATTTCCACTAGTCAACTTGAGCCCCATAGAATTAGTACCCCTAAATATGAGCCCAGTAGTGAGCCACTACCCCTTAGGCAACTTGAACCTACTAGGATTAGTGTCCATAATCAGAAACCAGGACCTAGCCAATTTTCTCCTAGCCGACCTTGTCCAACCATTCCTGAGATTGACAAGGCGTACATTAATGCAGAAGTGTATGAAGCTGATGCGAGCCTAGTGGATGAGTATGAAGGAGAAGAGGAGACACCTTTAGTAGACCTAGAATTAGCTGATCCAGTAGATACCCAGGTAGAAACCAACCCAGAGCTAGTTGACCTTGACCATATCCAACCTAAAGCTATAGTGGAAGAACAATTAGAGGAAGAGAACTCTGATACTAGGATTTTTCCTAAGGAAACACTAGAAAAGGATCTAATTGTAGAGCCTATTCCTAAATTTCATGAACAAGAAGACTTTATTGAGGATTTGGCTTACTTAACCCATTGCCCTCAGGATGAATCCCTTCCTACCATTCCTATTGAAGATCTCTTCCCATAAATTGTTGACCCATCCTTCCATAGCATGGACTTTTTCTTGCCCATAGATATATCGCAACCCCGTAAGGTTAGCCTCATTAGTCTAGGATTAGTCCCTGACATGCCTTCTTTTATTCTACTTTATCCAACTAACCCGGAACCTTTTTCTCCACCCTACCAGACTAATTCTGAACCCACTTCCTATTTCCTACCCTTTCCTGAGTTTTCTCATGTGCCTAGAACTATTAGGTTACATTTTGTTGAGGTTACTAGGTTGCAAGGATCTATAGAGCCAATCCCATTTGCTACCTACTTCTGGCATACCCTTTAGCATTTGCTTGGAGTCTATTGTAAATACTCTTGTGCACACCACACTAGGGTCAGACCTAGAGAGTCTATAGTCTCATAGGTTTAGGCCCATAAAAGTCTAATAAATTTCTTTTGATAGGAATGCAAAGTCGAGTCTATTAGGTGTTAGTTTGAGTCCTTTGCATCATCTTGTTAGGAGTCTGCATGTGCCTAGCATGTTCACCACCTGCACTAATCTTAAAATAACTGGCTAATTCCCGAAGATTGACCAAAGAATTTGATGTAGTGGATTCTATCTTGGTTAGGCTTAGGCCTAAAAGAAGCTTCATGCTCATAGAGCCGGACCTTTTAAAGTGATAGAGAAGGTTGGATCAAATGCCTAGGTTTTAGACTTGCCATTGGATTTGGGCATTAGTTCTACCTTCAATATTATAGACCTGGTTGAGTACAGGGAACTGGCAGTGATACCTAGTGAGGCTTTTGGACCTATCCCCTCCTGTTGTGAGTGACCCTAACCTAGAGTGTCCACTAACAAATTTGGCCTGAGAGAGGAGAGAGGATCGAGCGTATCCTGGACGATAAAGCCATCACGACCTAGGGCCGTGGCTATCAACACTTCTTGGTCTGATGGTAAGGCCGGCCAGAGTCGGACGATTCATGAATTTCTTGAGAGGACTTGCAATGCCTCAACCCAGACCTTCTCGAGAGATATGTGAGCCAGTCTAATCTTCACTCGACAGGGTCGATTTCCTCCCACCCTGGGAGAATTAGTGCGGACACCAGAGGCACCAAAATAAGACAGAGGCTTTTCAACCCTCTATGGATTGATCAATAATTCATGAGTCCATCTGTAATAAGGGCTTATCCCATCTGAGTCCATTTTAGTTGTTTTTTGAGACTTTTGAGTTGTTATTTCAGTTCTGTACTAGTCAGCTCATGTTGAGCTAGTTCAGTCCAATGCTAGTCAGCTCATATTGAGCTAATTTTATTTTTTTGAGTCCTGTCCAAGCATACTGAAGACTCAAGACCACATCATACAAGTGAAGACCATGTCCAGCTAGATTGAAGACATGGAAGTTTAGCCCAAGTCCAACCCAGCTTGAAGATTTGAAGACCCCAGGAGGAAAATCAGAAACCCTGATTCCTTGCAGATGCCCTCCAGATATCCAGATTCCCTTCCAGATGCCAGAATATATTCATAAACAAGGGCATCCATGATTCCAGAGGTCCACCTGCATCCTAGCCCAAAGAAATTAAGCCCAGGCACCAAGCCCAAGCCCCTAAGAAGAAAGATACCAAGGAATATTCCTGCTACCTGGCTACCAGGCCAGCCTAGCTTCCAGAGGCCCAAGCCCATGCGCCCAAGCCCCTTTGGGCCAGCCTCTTGCTGCTCTTAGAAGCCCAACACGTCCCCCTAGGCATCCTTGGAGTGTTGACCAAGTCAAAAGAATTTTTAGGAATTTTTTCTACCTAATGTTTCCTTATTTTCTAGCTAGGGTTTGAGTAGGAGTAGGATTCTTATGTAAAGACTAATGTATCATTCCTTGGAGCCCAAGACTAATGGTCTATTTAAGGGACCCTAGTCTCTTGTATGAGGATTGATTTTGATATATGAAATAATCCTTGAGTTCTTCTATTGCTTTGAGTGATTACCCTGCTGTATGCATAAAGGGGTTTGAGAGTTCTTCTTCCTGGTGTTTGCAACTACTTTCCTGCCTCCAACCATCCTTCCAGCCCCCTCCAAAACTTTATTCCCTTTTTTTTCCTTTGTTTTCTTGATTTTCTCTGAGTTTTCTAATCCCTGATAGGTCGTTTGCAGGTCCCCGAGTTCCTACGAATCCAACGACTACAACCAAGCCTCAATCGGACCATCGAGCAGAATGCCGGGTATCCGCGGGTCTTTGGCTCGATTTTCCAGGCCGCATCAATCGAGGAACGAGAGATCCCTTCGCTTTGATCTTCACCAGGTGCTTCAGACATTGTTAGGTACACCCCCTCTACCTCCAGTCTTTATATTGTAGGAGAACTTGCCCTAACCGAGGCTTCTCAGCCCCAACGATCCTTCTTTAGTACTTTTCTAGGTTCTAATCTGCATGCTTGGCTTCAAAAATTCATACATAATTCCCTACAACTAATTTTGATCTGAAATTTGGGAATTAATCACCTAACCCCCACATATAAAACATACAAAAAGAATTGCATGCATATTAGTCCTACATCATTATTGTATTTGACTGCAAGTAGACCTGACATATTATATAGTGTATGTGTATGTACTAGATTTCAATCATCACCAAAAGAAACACATATACTTGCTGTTAAGAGAATAATTAAATACTTGAAAGGAACAAGTAATTTAGAAATTTGGTATTCTAAACATTCTACCCTGAATTTGATTGGATTCTCTGATGCTAACTATGCTGGTTGTAAAATAGATAGAAAAAGCACTAGCGATACATGCCAATTTTTAGGGTTGAATTTAATCTCATGGCACTATAAGAAGCAAAACTCCGTAGCCTTGTCCATAGCTGAGGCTGAGTACGTGGTTGCTGGTAGTTGCTATGCTCAAGTGTTATGGATTAAACAATAACTAGAAGACTTTGGTGTATCACAATCTAAAATTTCAATTAAATATGATAACACAAGTGCTATCAATTTGACAAAGAATCCAATTCAACACTCTAGAACATGAAATTAGACATCATTTTATTAGAAATCATGTTTCAAATGGTAATATTGTGCTTGATTTTGTTCCTAGTGAAGATCAATTAGCTGATATATTTACTAAGCCACTTAATCAAGATAGGTTTGAACTAATTAGAAGTGAATTAGGATTTTGCGATCCTTTTTAAATTCTCTAATCTAATTCCTTCAAATTTAAGGAAACATCATCTAAAGAACCTTCTGATTTCATTCTCTATCATAGAGCCTAAATTTCCTTCGAAATTTTCTCCAAAATCTCTCAGAATTATGATCGAAATTTTGAAAACCCTGATTTCTCTGTTCGAGTTGACTGGATCTTAATCCGAGTCGACTGGATTTTCTGTGTGTTTTGAGCGAGTTCTGGCCTAGCCGGCTCGAGCCTCTCTAGGATTTTTTCGAGTCGACTTGATTATCATGCTTGAGTTTTTTATTTTGGGGCGTAGAACCCATTCTAAGCTTTCTAACCTCCATTTCAATTTTCTAACCATTCGTTCCTCTCTCCCTTCTAAGCTCCCCAATCTCTCATCTCTTCCTCTTTCCTAGCAATGGCTCCAAAACGTGCTACCAGGAAACGCTTCTTGCGAGCTGCTCCATCCGTGGAAAGGGAAAGAAGAACTAAGAGATGACAAGAAGAGCCAACTGCCACTGTTCACAGTGAAGAACTTGTGGAAGAACCTGCAAGGGCCGATCCAAGTGCTCCAAGCCAAATCCCTTCAATGTCCACAAGACCGATAACCTCTGGCCATCGTATCAACTTTGAATTTATTAAAGAGATAGGGTTAAAGATTGGTGATTTGATTGAGGATCAAGGATGGAGGAAATTCTGCTCTCTAAATGAAAAAACCTACCCCTCTCTTGTTAAGACATTTTATGAAAATTTGAGATTGGGTACAAATCATGTAGAATCTATAATTAAAGGAAGAATAGTTATTGTCAATGAAGATGTTCTACACAACCTATTGGATTTACTTATTGATGGGGTGAAATTCTTAGTAATTAAGGATAAAGAAAAAGCCTTGAGAACTATTCTAAACAGGGAAAATGTCAGTGAGATTGGAACTATCTTTGCCAACACCTTATCACTTGAAATGAGGTTGTTACATAATTTCATCAGTAGAATATTTATGCAAAGGACTGGAAGATTTGATTGGGTAACTAAGAAGGACCTGAGCCTTATGGAACATATCTTAGAAAAGACTCCTGTGAACTAATCACATATTATCATTATGCAAATGAAGGACACTGTTAGAAAGGCTAAGGCTTGCTTACCCTATGGAATGATGTTAACCCTACTATTCAAGTTCCAAAGAGTGAGTTTGGAAGGTGAAGATGGAGTTGAATTGCACCACACTGATATCTACACTTCCAAGTCACTAGAAAGAATGGGTTACATTCAAGTTGAAGGTGTTTGGAGAAAGGAACCAATATCAGGGCTATTGGTTGTTCGAGCAGTGAAGAAGAAGAAGAAGAAATTAAAGAAACTGTTGGTACTGCTACTGCTGAAGCTGGAACCTCCACTACACCTGCACCTGAGCTAGAGTCTCTATTTCCGGAACCTGCTACCACTTTTGAAGAGACTGATGTACCTTTTTCTGATCTTAATATGCCTGCACCTAAATTTGATTTGCCTGCAGCTGATATACCTTTACCACACTTCACTCCTGCAGCTTCACATCCTCCAAACATCCTATGTCCAATTGAAGATCAGATGAAGGCTTTGACTGATTCACTAACAGGGACTATCACTTCACTTTTTGGTGATCTAAAACAGTCAGTGGATAGTAGACTGTCTCAACTGGAAGAACATGTTACAAGTTTGCAAGGAAAAGTTGAAGTAATAGAAACTTCGAGATCTGTACCTCAAATGGAACTTCAACCTATCCTAGACCTCATTTCTTCTAGTTCTGAAGGCATAAAGAATTCAGTTGATGCAACATTAAATGAGTATAGAACTGAGTTGAATGAAGCCAAATGCACTTTGGGAACAATTGCAGAGACAAGACAAATGGCAGATGACTACACACGAGGCATTAGGATTATCAGATCAGAACTTGGAAGACTTAGAGGATCTGCTGAAGCTTTTGCTAATGTCCAAGCTTCTGAACTTATATCAATGCAAAAGGAAATTGGTGAAATGAAAGAGGCTGTGAACAAGGTACCTACAAGCCTCAAGGACATGGAACAGCAACTTGGTGCAATCTGGATGGAGATGATTTCAATATGTAGCACTGTTAGATCCTTGGAGATCACTGCTAAGACTAGACCTCTATATGATCCTTCTCCTATTTTCTCTAGGGGTCCTACCACTTCTCACCATCCTAGAGCACCTCCACCTCATGCATCTTCTAGTAGACCTCCTAGACCTACTTCTTGGCAAGGTGTCAATGTACCTAAGGAAGAATCTGATAGTGAGTAGGTCTTTAATAATTTCAGTACTTTTTGGAAACTTTTTGAAGTTTGTGTAATGTTTAATGTACTGAATCTTTTGATAGAAATACAATGAATATCTTTTTGGACACATGTGTGTACTTCTTTTATCCTGTTAACACTCTCTAATATTTTTTAAATAGGATTCTCTCTCTAAATTAAGAAAGTGAAATTATCTCAAACAAATCTTAATACAATCTCAATCTGCTTAAAATCTGAGCTTAATTGTATAACCTTTTTGATTTGATGACAAAAAGGGGGAGAACTATTATACAATAAAGTGCATGAAAGAAAAAACTTAATAGAATTGGAATAGAGCTGCTAAAGTTAATTAGACAGGGGGAGCTTAATGAATATTGCATACCTTTTCTACTAAAGTGTTCAAATAAATGATAAAAGGGGAGAAATTTCATGTTGATTAGAAATTTTATAAAAAGAGGGAGAAATACATGTTTATTTTGCTTCAATATTTCATATTCTACTCTCTTTTAATTACATCTAACTATCAATGCTTAATGTTGCTTAATATACACAAGCACTTATTCTTTGACACTTACATATTATAAAGTTGGCTTTGTGTATAACTGTATAGCATACATTGATACTCATTTGAGAATACAGTTAATATTATGATACGTCAAACAATTATTAATGCTTACTATGATATACATCTATATTTATGAATAGAATAGATTTTTTCATGTCCAGTGTTTTGTCATCATCAAAAAGGGGGAGATTATTGAACCCTGAAGTGATTTTGATGATAACAAAACATTGGAGCATATATTTGGTTATCTAACAACTCTTCAAATGGTTGACAAGTTTTTGTAGGATAACTACTTTGATATATTTTTTAAATCCTACAACCTTTATTTCTTTGTGTTGAGTTGTAAGTAAGTAGAATCTTGTAAAGAAGAATCCAACAAAAATTTCTTATTTGAATCAAAAATAAAGGGTTGCTTCTACTAGTTTTCAAGCTTCAATTTTTCTTGATAATGTTGTAAGAAGATCTGAAGGAAGTCTTCAAAGCTTGGCATGTGAGTTCTAGAGAATAGGAATTGGTCTGGTTGAAGAACCAATCTCGAGCCGACTGGATGGAGGAACCAGCCGACTCTGGCACTGGCACCAGAAAAAAAATCTCTGGCACGCAGACCTAGCCGACTGGCACCAAGTCCTAGTCGACTCGTCCAGAACTTGGTTGAAGATATTCTGAGAACCTCAAGGATCCGAGGCGACTGGATTTCAGCCTAGCCGACTCGTCCAGAGTAAGCTATTTTCTCGACTGTGGAACCTAGCCGACTGGTTTCAACCCAGCCGACCCGAACCTGATCCGAGCCGACTCGAAGATGTCCAAGCCGACTGGAATGTCGGGGTCTCTTCTCCAACGACTAGTTCCAGATTTCTGTGTTTGAATTCCAAAAGTGCTCCAATGATAACCTGTCACTTCCCAACGGTCTACAACATTCAAAATCAAGAGAAGGCAGTTGATGTCTCTATAAATGAGGTATGAGAACATCCTTAGAGAAGACTAATGAGTTGTTGAACATTTATTGAAGTAAGAAGAGAGTGCACTTAAGCTTTGAAGTCAGTCTTCAAGCCTTCACCAACTCTTAACAGAAGCTTGAAGCATCTTTTAAGGAAAGCAAGGAAGCCATTGAAGTGCATTGAAGAGCATTCAATTTAGCTTCACTCGAGCTGCATCGGCAACCACCAAACAACTTAGTTTGTCATTTCTGTTACTTTTCTTTCTACTCCTAGAATACTTGGGTTATTGGTGTTCCCGGTTATAAAAACCAAATAGGTTTCTTTTGTGAGCCTACTCAAAACCAAAGTGTAGAGGTTCTAGGTGAGGCTGTGAAAACCTAGTGTGGGTTTCTTTGGTGAGCCCGGTTTAAAATCCAAAGTATAGAGGTTGGGATTGTGAGCTTGTAAAACAATACGACTGTATTCCGGTTTGGGGGATATAGTGGAAATCCCGAGTGGTGAACTTGGGTAGTGGACGTAGGAGCTGGGTTGCTCCGAACCACTATAAATTTATTTTGTTTTTGTTGTGCTTTACTTACTTTTCAACTTCTGTACTTATTCTCTGATTAACACAACACTCAACCACTGAAAGGAATTACTTGTGCACATATTTGTAAGAAATTTTGTAATTCCCAATTCACCGCCCCTCTTGGGAAAAGCCACCTGGACAACACGCACCATTGAATCAATAGATACCCAGGTAGAAGCCATCCTAGAATCAGTTAACCCTGACCATACCCACATAGAAGACCACCCAACATTAGTTGAACCTGACCATACCCAAGCTGAACCTATAGTGGAAGAGCAGTTAGAGGAAGAGAACCCTGAACCTATTAGAGTTTTACCTGAGGAGCCACTAGACGAAAGCACAAGTATAGAGCCCAATCCTAAATTTCTTGAACCCGATGACTTTATTAAGGATTTGGCTTATCAGTTCCCACAGGAAGATTCCCATCCTGTAGTTCCCATTAATGATCTCTTCCCTAAGATTAGTGACCCACTCTTCCATACTATAAACCCTGTAGAACTACCTCAAACCCATAAGGTCAATCTCATTAGTCTAGGACTCATCCTTGAAACCCCTTCTAGTATTCTACTCTTTCTGATTAACCCTGAACCATCTCCTTATTTCTTATCCTGCCAGACTAACCTTGAACCCACCTCTTATTTTCTCCCCTTTCCTGGAACTTCTTTTATTTTTTTTACTATTAGGTTACATTTTATAGGAGCTTGCATGTTACATTTATTTATTGAGCATGTCATGTTTGTATTTTACTTCTAGAAAACCCTATGGCATTTGCTAGGAGTCCATAGTAAATTTTCATGTGCATGCCATGCTAGGGTCAAATATAGAAAGTCTATAGTCTGTTAGGTTTTGTCCCGCAGAGTTCAATAAAATTTTCTTTGATAGGAAGGTCTAGTCAGTCTTTTATGTATTAGTTTTAAGTCCAACAAATTCACAACCTGAATTACATGTCTGCACTTACACTTACCTCTACACAGCATATGCATATGGAAATTAGTCAAAAGCTGAACCTAAGTAACGAACTAAATAACAACTTGTCTAATTCCTAAAGGAAAGATAAAGAATTTTATGCAGAGGAATATGTGACTGTAAAGGAATTTTCTGCTCGTGAAGCTGGCCCATTCAAAATAATGAATAGTAGTGGACCCAATGCCAATGTGCCTGAGATATCACCTAATTTAGGTATTAGCTCCACCTTCATCATCTCAGACTTTGTAAAGTCTAGGGGGCCAGTAGTGATACCTAGTGAGCCTCTTGAGCCACTCCCTTTCTTTGTGAGTGAACCCACCCCAGAGCGACCACATACAATTTGGCCTTTTGGTAGGAAAAAGATTGAGAGAACTCTGGACGATCAAGCAACCAGTACCCAAAATAGAGACTGTCAGCAGTATTTGGTTTGGTGGCAAGGTTGGCCAGAATCGAGGACTTGTGGAATGCTGGTGCAGATGTGCAGCACCTCAACCCAGACCCCCCTTGAGCCAAATTGACCCTTACTCGATGGGGTCGAGTTCCTCCTATCATGGAAGAATTGGTGGGGACACCAGGATCAGATACAAATCATTGGATCCCATATGGTTTACTTAATCATGTGTCAAAGTTTTAAAAATTTTGTAATCAATTAAAATTAAGTCATGTACAAAAAGTTGAGGTTAGTTGATTTGTCTCAACCCTCAACATTAGTTTAGTTTTGAGTCCTGTACATTAGCCATGAGTCCAATATAAGTCCAATATAAGTCCAAATTTTGTACAAGAGAGAAGGTTATCCTATTTTGGAGTTCCACCAGGCCATATCCAGGAGTCAGAGGCCACTACATCAACCTATTGGATTTTGTAAGACATCACAGGATCCAAAACACTTCCTGAAACCCTGATTCCTTCTAGATGTTTTCTAGATGCCCAGATTTCCTTCCAGATGCCAGAGTATATTCTCAGACCAGGGCATTCATGATTCCAGAGGTCCACCTGCATCCTAGCCCAAAGAAATCAAGCCCAAGCACCAACCCCAAGCCCTTAAGAAGCAAGATACCAAGGAATATTCCTGCTACCAGGCTACCAGGCCACCCCAGCTTTCAGAGGCCCAAGCCCATGCACCCAAGCCCCTTTGGGCCGGCCCCTTGCTGCTCCTAGAAGCCCAACATGCCCCCTAGGCATCTTTGAAGGGTTGACCAAGTCAAAGCTCAAAGGGAGGTGTCCTTAAGTGAGAAGGAGAAGACTAGTCTAACCTAGTTAGGATTCCTAGTTCTTTTAAGCTTTGTAATTCTAACCTAGATAGGAAAATAATGCGGGACAAAAGGGGGGGCAAGGAGGATCATTGGAGAGCTGAGAAGTCTCCTGTGATTAGGGTCAAAAAGGCAAAAAAAAAGATGTGGGGACAAGAAACATGGATACTCTATGGATTTGGGACTTACCTTCATGGAGAGACGTCGCATCTCTAGGGCATCCCACCCACCCCACTACATGCAATCTTGGGCATCCCACCCCTCTCACCACATGCGGAGCCTAGGGCATCCCACCCAAATCGCTATATAGGGCCGTGAAGGAGAAGCTCCAAGATCATAAAGGGAACTTAGCTAGGGAGAAGATAATTGGGGCCTCACACCCCTCGACATCTGCAGGTGAAGGAAAGACGGGCCTCATGCCCAGGCAAGACCAAGAACACCTTTTTCAAAAATTCATAATCATCATTATTTATTCAAGAGAGGGGGTGCCTTTATATAAGCTTACAAAACTTGGGGCCCAAAAAATAAATACAAGGCATGCAGCCCAAAAAAAGGTGACATCCCAAACATGCTTTGTTTGCAGCTTGATAACATGGTAGAAATCTAAACACAATCCTTCCTATATGGTGGAAAATAAAACTAATTCTAATCTAAAACTAATTTAAAAAAAACTTCCCAATTGATCCATACATCTAGATTTTAAAATAAATAAATTAGACATATTCTGGATTCACCAAGATTTGCTCTGAAATCTGTGCAACTATAAAATTGGTGTAGCTCTGAATTTCGGGTAGCTCCAAAAACCGTGCACAAATTTCTTCGTCTTCTTTGTAGAATCTCACATTTTCAAGAAGCAGAACCCCACCATCTGGCAATGCAAACACCATCTTTTGAACTCCCTCACCGATAAAATCATCAGCCATCTCAACATTAACTCCAAGAAGTTCAGATAGCCTAGGCACAAGTGGCTTCAAGCTGTACTTTGGAGTGACACCTTTAGGACGTCCCAAATGGCTGCAGAGGATGACCTTGGCGCCGTGCTCCATCAAGAAAAGGGTATGCTGAAGCAAAAATCACCAGCCATGAATGGATGTCATTCCCCCAATTTGGTGGAACGAGGTTGAAGTGATAGAACCGGGGCTTCCCTGTTAGAGTGACACTTCGGATATTTGGAAATCTACGAGCTACCATCTCCGGAGACACAGAGTAGCAGTTCCCAATAAATACATGGATCCGGCTCCATCGCTCAGCATTGTACCAATCTCTGCATCTGCCGGTAGAGGTCGAGGGCCTCCTGGGGGCCGCCATGGCGGACATGGCCCGAGATGATCATGCTCCAAGAGAGGTGGTCCTGTTCGGGCATGGCGTTGAACACGCGGCGGGCATCGGGGAGGGTGCCAGATTTGGCAAGGAGGTGGATGAGGCAGTTGGAGAGGAGAGCGGGGAAAGGAAAGAGGCCGGTGGTGGTGGCGTGGTCGATCCGGGATGAACGGGAAGAAAAAAATGGGAGAAAATGAAGTTCTGGGAGTTTTCTTGAAGGAAGAAGATGATAGGGATAAACATGGAATAAGTCGAGAATAAAAGAAGGATAAAGTTGGAATAACGAGGATAGGTAGAATAGGTGGAATAAAAAAATAAAAAATAAAAAAAATCTGGGATAAAAAAAATAAAAATTCGGATGGGTTTTGATGTCCTCATCAGAAATGACATGTAATCTAACTAGGAAAAGACTTGTTAACCTATGTGTAATCCTAGTTAGGAGAGGACAAGGGAACTTTATGAATATCCCACCCCTCTCCCTCTTGTAAGCAATTTTTATTCATGATATCAAAATCTTGGTGAAATTTATTAGAGCTTGCGAGTTTGTGTTTGTGTTACTTTGTTTTGTTTGGTTCCTTTTTCTTGTATTGGCTGACCATCTCTTGCAATCCTCCACACCCACAGCAGCAAACCAAGCTTCCAAGCATCAGCCACATCCTTGAAGAGCAACCTTGAAGATGCCCCAAATCAACAGCTTCATCTGCTTCCTTGTCGCCCAGCTTCTAAACCTTAACCTGATTCCTTCTAAACCCTAGTTCTTTCCTTTATTCAATTTCTATTTTGATTGACCCTTGACATTTTGTAGGATCTCCGAGGTGTTTCACCTTCCTAAAGGAGACTTTCCTTGCCTCCGAGACTGTCCAAATCAACCATATAATCAAGGAAACCGAGTTTCATGTTCCAGGCATTAATCTGAGAGCTGTGTGACCCCTTCGATTGTACATTCTTCAAATCACTAATTGGTAAAATCCTTCCCTTCTTTAATTTTTGATTTAATGAGATAAGCTATCATAATCCTGGAGTTTCTCAATTCTCAGGTCCTAGTTATTTCATTACCTTGCATGAGTTATTTTGTGATACGATGATTCTTTGCATTGCTATCATATTTGCTAGTTCTTACTTTAGTTTAGGAATTTAGCCTGCAAATTAAATTATAAAAAAATATAAAAAAATTAGTTTACTATTTTTTCTACATGATTAGCAATCTTAGAGTCGTCCCGCATCATGTTATCTCTTTAAAACTTGATGAAGATGCTTGTCTTCAATTCGATGAAGTCTCAATCAATGCTCAAAAGGTTGGACTTGAATACTCTTGATTGCTTTGAATGCTTGAAGGCTTCTTTAGCTTGGAAGTAGTTGCTCTCAATGAATGTGTGAGTGAATGAGCTTTCTTTTCTTCCTTTTTCTCTTTTCTCTTATTCTCCTCTTATTTTCTTGTGTTCCATTTGAACTTAATCCACTTAAATACCCTCCCAAGGCCTAAAAGTTAGTTTATGACCATTAGAGACATGAAACTAGCCATTGGGGTTGAAAGGGACGAGTTCTATATTTGAAAAACTAGCCGTTACTGTTCCTAGAACTCCAAGTGTCAACACTTTAGTCTTGTGAGTCGATACTTAGGGTCGACACTTAAGTCCCATGAGTCAATACCTAGTTCAAGATTCAGCTTTGATGCTCTCTAGAAATCTCAGGTGAGTCGACACTTTACCTGGTGAGTTGACACTTGAGGTGAGTCTTAATTTCAGCATGTTCTGTAAAAAATTAATCTCAGGCTTTGAGTCGATCCTTGAGTCGACACCTTGAGTCGATACTTGAATGGCATGAGTCGACACTTTAAGCGTGCCATCTGAAACTTCTTTTCTATGTGCCAGCTTGAGTCGACACTTGCACTGTCATGAGTCGATACTTGAACTGTGAGTCGATATTTTGAATCAATACTTGCTAAAACTTCTAAAAAATGACTGAAACTCTGCTGAATCCTTTTTCAACTGAACTCTTTAATTCCTTTCAACCAAATCTTAAACACATAAGTCCATTAAACACTGATGTTTCATCCATAGAAAGGACTTCTTCAATCATTTGACAAGCAATTCAATTTGACTAACTTGATGAGTACCTTTTTTTTAATGAAAATATATTTTAGTAAAATATTAGAACTCAATATACTTAAGTATTTTGTTCATCATCAAAATCAATAATGGAATCAACATGTTAAGTTGTTATAACTTTCTACCTATAAGTTGTTACAAACTACTTATAGTTACAACCATGTAACCAAAGTTGTTAGATCTAACTAGGAGTAGTTAGCTTAACCTAACCCTCTCCACCTCTCTCTCCTTGGCCGACTCCTATGGTTCCAAGGCCTATAAATAGGGTTCCAAGCCTTCTCTTGTAAGCATACTATGCTATGATATATTTTGAGAATTGAATGAAATGTTTCCTTCTTGTTAAGTTCCTTCTTGTGTTCTTTTGTGTGAAGTGAGTGAGATCTCTTTGGTTTGAAGGTTTGAAGCCTTGTTTGAGAAGAGGGTGGGATGGCGTTGGGTTTGTGTTTGAAAGTTGGGATGCCCTTATGATGAGTGGAGGGTGGGATGCCCTTTGATTGATCCAAGTTCAAGCTCCTAGATTCCAAGCGCCGGCCACTATTCCTTCTTCCTACTTTCCTTTATTTCAATTCCATCTTTAATTCCTCTTCCACGCTTAATGTTGGGTTTTGTTGAGGGTTCTCTCAGGGTTTCCATGTCAAGGATGAAAGTCTCCATGCCATGGATCAAGGCCAAGGTAAGTCCTAAAGTAGCAAGTGCTAGTCTTACAGTTTAGGTCTCAATCCTTGAGTGTTGAGAACTTCCTTTCCACCAAATATTTTAGCCTTCATTATTGGTAGGAGTACCTCTTCTTGGCTCTTTGGATCTGATCATTTGAAGGTGTTTGACCTAGTAGGAATGGTTTCCTAGCCATGAGATCCATCTTATATTAATTTGAATGTGATATGCATGCGGGTGTTTAATTTTTGATTAACTAGTCTCTTGCTTAGAAGAAGATTGTCTCCCTTATGATTAATTTTCATGCTTTAAATTCATTGCTCTTCATGGAAAGATCACCTTTTAAAGCACATCATCACCCATTCATTTCATTCGTTACCCACGTCCCGCATCAGGGATGCCTTGTTCCACGTGGAAACAAAGTCCCATAATCAGAAGGACTCTAGGTCCTTTTCTGCATGCAACTTATCTTGGCGTAAAAATCATTTGGTGCCAAGAGTCCCTCCACACTTGGACTCTTCATAAAAATTAAATAAAGGCTGATAAAATCTAGATAAAACCAGATAATTGCTACCACACTTTGGACTTAACCAAATCTAGGATTCCCTCAAATTGGTTAGCCCATTAAGCAACCTTTAGACCCAATTCAACTTGGGTTAGGAGTTAGGTCAACCTACACATGCTAGTGTGTAATCTATCTAACCAATTAAAATCCCATGGACCTAATAAAATATCAATTGACTTAGGTCAATTCTCTAATGTGTGTAATCCTTTGGGTTCCACATCTAGTCGGTAGTAGAACTAGGTCCAAGCTAATTCGATAAAATCAAACTCGATTGACCTAATTAGGTCAAATTAAGCTGACATAAGTTACTTCGAACTAGCTTTTAAATTGACTCATGAATCCATTCGAATTGATTCATGAAAACCTATAAGACATGATTGATGTCTAGCAATATATTATGCCTACCCGAAAGATGAGGAATTTGGTAGAAAGTACCAAAATACTCTTTAGTGAAAAGTTACAGTGCAATTCAATCTTTCGATCTCCCTTTATCCCGAATAAGTAATGGGTATGGATAATTATCAAACCCTGGCACTTAGTCATATCGAATCTTTATTCAATAATGAAGACTCTACTGATGATTAATTAAAAACACTTCTAATCTCATCTTCCTTTGATCAAAGACTTCCTAAGTCATCAATCGAAGATATTACATGGGATAACAATTCCTCTAACTAGGAATGATCAATTCCTTGTTGGTCCACTCACATCCTTCATACACCTTTCACCATATCGGAGAACATCCCGTACATGACTCGATGTCATGAATGAGTATGAACTAAAACATGGCTTAGTGTGCATAAGGAACCATGGTGACCTCAAGTCTAAAGATCACTTGCACAACTTCCACTATGAGAACTATCTCTTGACAAGTAGTAAGACTTCCATAAGATATTCTTAGTGCAGATAAATTCAGTGAACTCATACCCTAATGAGCACCCTTATCCTTGTATTAGTGTCTCTACATAAGTGGCTGCGAGACCAACCACCCTCTCTATTGAGCATATATAGGATAAGCTAGTCTTTCCAAAAGCATCGATCCTCGAATCGATGATCGAACAACTAGGAATATTTTAGATTAGGGTTTATAGGTACTTAGGTCTCACCATTATGATTTCCATCATAACCCTAATTCCTTTGCCCTAACCTGCAGGGTTCAACATAATCTTTAAATAAGACACAGCAGTATGATGAAACATAATGCCTTTTATTAATTCAATAATGTCATACAAGAGTTGGAAGATTACAAAAATGCCCTTACAAAGATTGGCTTTTAAGGCACTTTTCTTTCAAGCACACCGCCTACAACCTTTATGGCATGGTATTTCACCAGATCACGTCACCTACAGAGGAGCATCCCACCGAAGTATCAAACCTCGCAAACCATTGTCGGCACCTCCTGAGGAAGGATACCTTGTTCAGGGCATGGTGCCCCTCGACCTACCGCCTACACCACCTAGAAGAGGAAGGTTTTGCTAGGTGTATCAGACCCTGTAACATCTCCTTCCGGACCGATGCTCTGCCAGGTCTCCCATAATATGGTAGGACAATGCCAGAAAGGGGCAATGCCTTGTCGGAGTGTGAGGACTCATGGCAAGCCACATGTACCAGCTGCTAGAGGGACGCGCACTCCTCAGTACTCCACCTATGCCAGTGGTAGACCTCCTCTGATGGAGGCTATGGATCTTGTCACCCTCCTTTGGAGAGGGGGAGAGGAAGAGAAAGGCTACACCTCATCCAGGTGAGGGACTCTCAGAGGAGACCAGGTCAAGGCTCTGCACCTCATAGGAGGTACAATGCTTCTATAAGAATCTCAAAGGGGCCTCCAGTAAAGGTAAACGAGAAGGGGCGAGCAACCAGCAAGGTTTTGGGGGCAAGAAGAATATCCCAAGACTCCCTAGGAGAGTTCCAGCGATAGCAACCATCACCACTCAAACCCTCCTTCATGATCCCAACTCTCCTTCCATCATCTCTTAAATTCTCTGAGAGTGGAGACCACTTCGAGATCCACCGAGGAGGATCTATTCCCCTTGATTGTCTATTGACTTGACCATCATAGTGCCCCCACCGAGATCTCTGACCCAGGTCTCCCTTTTTTTGCAGGACCGGGCATGCATGTAGGATGTCAGGTGGGAGAGCCACCAACCGACACCACGTAGAAGCTGTAGGCCATGGCGATCTAGGTGGCAACAGGCATAATTTGAATTATGCATGTCACTTTGGGATTCAAGATAACATTTCAAAACTAATTTTGAGCCCCAAAAGTTTTCTGTTATGAGTTTTATCAAATTTGAGTCAAGAGCTAGCTAAAGTTCTATCAAGATCATTATGAATCATTTAACAAAAGTTTTGTATGTGATTTTATCTCTATGGATGCTTGTCACCTATTGCTAGGATGTTAATGACAATATGACTGTCAACTTATTCATAATGGCTTTAAAAACACTTATTCTTTTAATAAGGATGGCGTGAAGATCACTGTAGCAAATAAAGATTGATTATGATCATGAATTGCTCGTGGAAACCAGTAACTTCGCCTCTAGATCTGATTTCATCAAGGTTATAACCATGCCTCAAAAAGAGTTTGCTAATATAGTGCCCAAACAAATTATAGCTAGATTACCTTCTACGCATGTAACCAAAATTGTATTGACTTTGCTTCTGGCATCGTCATCCCCAACAAGCTCGCTATCGTATGAGTCCCAAAAAACATGAAGAACTTTAGCACCAAGTGAAAGACCTTATAGGGGAGGGATAGTCCAATAGAGTTATGCCATGCCAACATTACTAGCATGCAAGAAGGATGGACTGTGGCATACATGTATCTACAGTCGAGCTATTATTAAGATAATAATCAAATACCCATCTTCTGATTCCTCAACTTGATGACCTAATCAATAAACTACATAGCACATTTATTTTTTCTAAGATCAACTTTCAATGTAGCTATCATTAAATTTGATTACACCCTGGTGATGAATGGAAGACTGCTTTCAAAACTTAAGACAACCTTTATGAGAGAATAATCATACCTTTCAGTCTTTCAAATTGCTCAAGTGCATTCTTGCATCTTATGAACGAAGTCTTTAGGCCATTCATTGGATAATTTGTTGTTGTATATTTTGACAATATCCTTGATGATGTGGTATTATCACTAATATGGAACCTATGACAGCCCCAACTGGTGGCCGCGTTGGTGGAAAGTGCCACCTGGATGCAGCAACCGAATGTAGATCTGGAGTCGAGCTACCCTCATGCCTGGAGTGTGCTCCTGCCTTCAAGAGTGGAGACCCAAACTAGGGCTACACTCCTGCCTTTCGGGGTTGAGCTCCCGAGATAGAGCTCTCCCTCCTATCGAGGTCAAGCCCTCGACCGAGGTCAGCTACCATCTAGGGTTGAGCTCCTGGTCAAGGTCATGCTCTTGCCATCCAAGGTCGACCCCCCGGTTGAGGTCAGCTCCCATCCAGGGTCAAGCTCCTGGCCGAGGTTGTGCTCCCGACATCTGAGGTCGAGCCCCCAGTAGAGATCAGCTCCCATCCAGGGTTGAGCTCCTTTCCAAGGTCGTTCTCCCGCCATTCGAGGTCGAGCCCCCAATTGAGGTCAACTCCCATCCAGGGTCGAGCTCCCGGTCGAGGTCATGCTCCCACCATCCAAGGTCGATCCCCTGATCAAGGTTAGCTCCCATCCAGGGTCGAGCTCCTGACCGAGGCCATGCTCCCGCCATCCAGGGTCAAGCTCCCGAGATAGAGCTCCCCCCTTACAAAGATCGAAGTTCCTGCCATTAGCAAATAGGGAAGGATCAACAGAAGTTTAGATCATGGCATGGAAGCCCCCAGCTACCTACAATCTCCAGGGAGTGGTGCATACCCTGCGGATATTCAAGCTCTGCAATGTGCCACCCACATGTTCTGTGCAATGCATGCTCCACCAGGCTCTAAGCCCTGTAGCGTGCTGCCATGCCTACAACCGTGCAACTGGGGGCTCCAGTCCTCATGACACAGAACCCATACCTCCTCCAAGAGGAGTATCCCATTAAGGCCCTAGGACGTGCAACACTTCAACGGTCCCTCTTAGAATAGAAATGCCCCACCATAGCTTGGGGCTCAGCGGCACAGTGCCTGCACCTCTCATGAGAAACTACACCACCAAAGGGACAAGAACTGTACTACATCAGTGAACACCCCCAGTAAAAGGTTCTCCTTTTGAGGACCAGTCTGATAGGGGGAGACCGTAGATAGAAAAACCCCTTTCAAAAGGGGCACCAAGAAAGTGACATCTCGATGAAGCCCCAGATTTGGTATGGGCCATTCCTCTCATATAAAACAAAATAAGTGACCTCCAGCAGAGAGAGGGAGGCAACTAGTAAGACATAGAGAGCAAGCGAATAAGGAACCAGCAAAGCGAACCTCTCCACTCTCCAATCTCCACTTCACCTTGTCTTTTCATTTCTTAAATCTCATCTTTCATCCTCTACGTAGAGAGGTCTCAAGCTATACATCACAGAGATTCTGTTCTCCTTGATCGTCCCAAATAACTTGATCATCGCAGTGTCCTCGCCGAAATCTCTGGCCTAAGACTCTTCTTTTTTGTTTGTCACACTAACCCTGGAGCTGACCAGAAAAGGACCTAGCATCCAGAGGGATACCGACGCACCCATGACATGTTAGAGATATGGGCCACGATGATCCAGGTGGCAATAGATTAACATGTTGGGTAGGGGGGACAAGAGAAATGCCATTAACTATGGAAGGTCCGGTAACAAGTCCCCTACTACAAGAAGGACACCTATGGACATCTACGACCTCATGGTGATAATATGAACACGGGAGGCTTCCGCCAGCAATGTAGGGGCCCCCCTCATCATGGCAACCCACAGAGCATTGAGGGGGAGCTCCCCACTCCACCACCGCCACTTTCGGTGGATCTCTAGATCACCGTACTCACCCAGCAGGTCCATGCCTTAGCTGCGGCGTTGCACCAGCTCCACAAGCAATACCGATCCTTGGCAACTCAACATCAACCAAGGACACCGATGGCCCACGCCGTCGACCCCCATACTAGCCTATAGTCCTTCAAGGAGGGGTCGTTCATGCAGCCTCCTACCCATGGGGAGACCATTAGATGGTCGAGAAGAAGTAGCAGGATGGCTTGAATGGCCAGGAGAGCCACTCTCTGACCTCGAACCATGGTAAATGCTCGCATCGACAGCATTAGCATGGCTAGGAACTCAGACGAGAGTTTCTCCACTCCATGCCCCCTTCACCCTTGACGGCCTCTACCAAAGGATCCACAAATGAGGCCACTAGCTATTAGGTAGAAAGGCACCTCGAAGAGCAAGAGTGCAAGCTGGCTAACCCGTCCCACCAGTTTGCCAAGATTTAGGGCTCCCCCAGTGAGCCAATGGGTTGCGACACCTGTCCACCCTTTTCTCATAGAATCAAAGAGGAACCAATTGCTAACCGATTCACATGCCCCAGGTTGATCCCTATAACGAGGCAATAGATCCCTTGGACCACTTGGAAATCTATAAGGCCCTCATGAGGATCTAGGGGGCCACCAATGCTCTCCTCTACATCACCATCCTAGCTATCCTCTAGAAGGCTGCTCGAGCCTGGTTCTCCAAACTCGAGTAAGAAAGCATTGACTCCTTCGAATAGCTAGAGAAAAAGTTCATAGCGCACTTTGATGCATGCAAAAAGGTGCCATATGAGACCGATAGTCACTTGATCTGCTAGCAGAATCAAGAGCCCCTCTAGGACTATGTGTCATGGTTTAAAGCCATCACCCTTGAGATCTATCACCTCGATGAGCCAGTCGCTATGCTAGCCTTGAAGAGGGGACTCAAGACCTCTCGCTTCACCTACTCCCTCGACAAGAAGCCTTTGAAGACTTACTCAGAGCTCCTCCTCCCAGTCCATAAGTACATCCATACGGAGGAGGCCGACCATACTAGAAGGGAGCTGGATGGGAGGCCACTGAGAGACAGGCCATGGGGGAAACATCTGGCCCCCCAGCCCTGAAGGTTGCACCAGCCCCATGGCTAGGGGCCAAGCCTATAGTTGACCCTACCAAGGAAGAAAAGCTCACTCATCTCCTCACCCCAAGAGCAAAGACCCTGATGGAGATTGAGGGTGAGCACTTCCTATATTGTCCTCCTCCACTGAGGCTATCCGCTGGATGTGATAGATCCTATTACTACCGCTTCCACTGAGACCATGGCCATGATACTAAGGAATGCTGCAACCTGAAGAGAGAGATAGAAGACTTGATTAAGCATGGCTACCTTGGAAAGTACGTGGAGGGAGGAGCTGCCCTAATAGCCTAAAATGAAGAGCCCTAACCACTCGCCATCGACAACTGCCCCACTGAGAAGTTGGTGGGGATGATCTCCTGGGGGACAGGGAGAAGCTCGAAGAGGGCTAGGAAAGAGAGTGATGCGAGATGAAAATGAAACTTTAAACTCTGAAATCAACAATCTAAAAATGAGCAATGTATATACCACATATCAGCAAGATTCTTGCTTAGAGAGTAAATGAATTCAAAGAAAGAGACTACTAGTAAGTTGTTACCTGCAATGTAGGTTCATTCATTTGAAAGTAAATGGACCTAATGGCTGAGAAACTATTCTAACAAGGACATGAACTTTCAAACAATCAGACCTAAGGGCCTAGGAGGGGTTCTCTTACCAACAATGAGCTCTCACACTTTTAGTGGTGGTTTAGTTTTAGCACTCCAAGGACTAGCGGTTGGATTTGAAGACTATCACTCCTTGGATGAAAGACTCCTAATGTAGATGGTTTTGAAGCAAAAAAAATCTCATCTTCCGCTCAAAATCATGGAGGATCCTGTAATGGAGAGCATTAATGGCTATAAGAGGTTTGAATGGAAAAGGGAATTGAGGAAAAAAAATTGAAAGGAGGGGAAGAAGGATAGTGATTGGCATTTTCTTGGAACTAGGTTGAATAGACTAAGCCTCACGCCCTCTCCCTCATGGAGTGTCAATGCAACAAAAGAAATGGAACAAGAAGGAAGCTTTCATTCATTCATAACATTATCTTAATTACAAGAGGGTTAGGGATATTTATAGACTTCCCCAGCCTTTTCAAATTTGAATTACAAGCTTAAAGAGTGGAGTGATAAGTGGGATTACATGCATGAAGAATGGATAAATAAGTGGGGCATCCAACTTGTTTTCAAATTTGAATTCTTGGGTGCACAAATTGAGGTGATGTGGCATGGGAGGTAAAGTATCATCCCATCTTAGAATGGAGGTGGTGTGGAAGGTGATGTGGCTTTCATCTTGGCATGGTGATGTGGCGTTCCAACTGGGCATGGTGGTTAAGGTGGTTTGCTCCATCCAATCTTGATGCTTTCAAGGTTCAAGGTCTTGATCATGCCTAATTTGAACCCTACTTGAACCCAACTTGCCTAATTACAAGATCCAATTAATTACGAGACCAAATTGAACCCAACTTGACCAAATTGAACCCAACAAGACTAAATTGAACCTAACAAGACTAAATTAAAATCGAAATTGGAATGCACTCGACTTTAATTACAGGACTCATGCTAAAATTAAAAAACAAACTTGAAGCCAAAATTGAGTTTGGCTTATTCAGTTGTAATCCATAAGGAGCTCATCTTGATTAGGTCTGATTGAAATCTCTTACGAACTATGGTGCCCGCACTAATTCTCTCGTGGTGGGAAGGACTTGAAAGGGATATGCCCTACAAGCCAATCAATATTGTATCTCCCAAATCAATGTAATTGACAATATTCTAATAAAGGCATTATTTTTTTGTCATACGCTATGTTTTATTATGATGAACCCCATAGATTAGGGCTATGATTTTAGGGTTATGATGAGATCATACCAGTGAGACCTAAAGTCTTAAAACCTTAATCTAAAATATTTCTAGTCAAAGGAATCCTGAGTAGGGGATCAGGGTTTTTCCGGTAAGACTAGCACATCCCATGTATACTGGAAAGGGTGACTGCTCTCACAATCACTTGTGTATGACACTAATACTAGGATGTGGGTGCTCATTAGTGAATGAGTTCACTGATATGATCCAACTTGAGAACATTTAATGGAGTCTTAGCTACATGTCAATAGAAGGTTCTCATAGTGGGAGTGGTACAAGTAATCCTTTGACCTGAGACTGCCATAAGTACCTTATGTACATGAACCCATCCTTTGGTTCAATCCTAATCATGACATTGAGTCATGCACAGGATTGATACTGGGAATGGTGAATTGTATATGAAGGTAATGAGTAGGTCAACAAGGAATCGATCACTCTTAGTAAGAGGAGATTGCATCCAGCTAGTTATCAATCGGATGATGATTCAGGGAATCTTTGATCAAAGTAAAGATATTAGAGATGGTTTCTAATATCAAGATAATTGAATCATCAATATAAGATTGAGCTAGAAATAAATATAATATTGGATTTGACATATATCCATATCCATAATTATATTTTGGGTGCAGGCTGATCGAAAGATTTAATTATACGGTAACTTTCTACTGAAGGGTAGTTTTGGTATTTCACCAAAATTTTCATATCTTCCGAGTAGATATGACACGTTGCTAGACGTCAATCTTGTCTTGTGGGTTGATCAAATTTAAAGATCACTTATTAGGAAGAGTCCTAATTGATCAAGTCGGGTAAGCTCGTTTTGACCTAAATCGATTAGAAAGAGTTCTAATCAAGTTAGGTCAACTTGTACTCAGACCTACTGCCGGCTGGATATGGAACCCAATGGGTCACACACTTAAGAGGATTGATCAAGAGTTTAATTTATAATTAAATCATCTTTGCAGGATAACACTCTAGCAGGTGTTGCAAACCCTAGCTTCTATTCGAATTGGATTTGAATTAGGGTTCCGAATTGGATCAATTTGGGTTCTAATTGGACCTAATTAGACCCTAATTAAATATATAGGACTTTGGGCTAACCCATGGCTAAGACTACATCTTAATTAACACCCAAGCCCATCCATATAGGCTGCCCAAATTATTTGTGTGCATGGATAAGAGGAAAGACTCCACGCGCGCATGGACTCTTCATGCGCGCGTGAAGTCTTCTTATTTCACCGCAATTTTTGCATTTTGGCTAGTTATTCTCTATTAGCGCATCTCCTAATGACCATTAGATGGTCATCTAACGGTTTGGGGGATTTTAAGAAAGATAAAAGGTGCTAACTCTTCTCGGTTGCGCGATATAACGTCTCTTCGGAGACCGAAACATCGCGACTTCCTTCTTCTTAAAACTTTACGACTTTTCTTTTAGGAAGAGCCATGAGTTTGAATCTGAAGGGCCGTGAGAAGGAAGGAGAGGGTGTGAGAAATGTGGAAAGCAGTGAGAAATAGTTTACGGAGAGTTGTGTTCTTTTGAAAAGACATCTTTTTGTAGTCTATTTAAGGAACAGAGGCTTCGGGTGTTTTTTAGGATGTACGACAGAAGTTTTTTTTTATTTTTTTTTCCTTTCCAGGAGACCGATTCCTCCTTAGCTTGTTTAGGACACAAGAGTTTCCCTTTTACAGAGTTCTCTTATCTGTTGAAACTCAAGCCTAAAACAAGAGATAGGAAGAATCTCTCGAATGGACAAGGTCTTAAGAAAGGGAGAGGAAGAAAAAAGAAAGGAAGTAAGAAGTCCCTGCCATGGAGTTTTTCAGCCATAGTCCTCTTGAGTTCTAGGAGAAGAATTCAAGTGAAGGAACTTTTGAAGAAGCAAGCATCTTGATCAATTTTCTTGTGGATCACCATTGGAGGGTGGACATTTGGACACCTGGTGAATTCAAAAGGGTCATTCAACATCAAGTCTTTATTCTACATCAAAATTGGATTTAGCGATAACATGTTGGTGCCCTAATTCTAATAGTGTAGGTTTGCATGTTTCTCATATGTTTTAATCCTGAATAAGGAGATCCTGGCTAAGGGTTTTGGTATAAATTTCATCATTTTGAAATTATCTTTTCACTGTGGTGCACTGGAAACCTTTCAGTGGTATCAGAGCCACCCTTATTGCAGTTAAAACATAAGGAAATTATTTATATGTGTTTTTGTTGTAGTGTCGCATGTTAGGGTTTTAAACCCTTGAATGTTGATACACTTAGCACATTTATGGGATGCATGTATGTTTGATAATTTATGTTTGATGTGTGTCACTAATTAGGGTTTTTCACTCAAACCCTAATTATTATAGAGATATGTTTAGTTTTGAAGTCATCATACTGAAATAAGGTTGCCCTGGCATAATAATGGATCCATTATATGGTAAATGGTTGTCCTAGTATGATGACACACTTAGCACATATTTTCTTATTTATAAGAATGATATGTTGTGATAAATTTTAAGGATTGGGTGCAGGTGGTTTGACATAAACCTACACTAGGCATGCAAACAGGGCACGGGAGCACAGGGGATTTTAAAACATTTTTAAAAATTTCGCAGCGGAAAACATCTCCGCCCAGAACCTAATCTATTCAAGTTGCATGTATTAAAAATAGGCATGTAACAAGGCATATAATATTTGTAAAATAAATTAACAAATAGATCTAATTATGCATGATTTAAATAAAATTTTTCATACCTTTATTCCACTTGGAATAACTCTGGGATAAACCTGGAATAGGCTGGAATAAGTGGGATAAACTTATTCCAGTCTTCTTCTTCCTTGGGCTGAAAACAGACTCTATTTTTGGCTTGAAAAATGGCATCGGAACATCACCTTCCGGACCTCCGTTTGCTTCCAAATTTCAGCAGCAATAAGCTGATCAAATCTACTTCGATCTCTAATAAAGAACTGCAAAAAAATGTTAGCCAAAAAAATTGTAAAGAATCATCAAAGTCAGCTGCCAGATTTTCTGCAGTAGAACAGGGCAGCAAGTTGATCTTCGCGTTTGGAGCTATAGTGGTGATCCCGGCTCGCGTGGCTTGCTCCTAGGAGTAGAAGTATACTCCCTCTAGAGGGGAGACATGTCCGGGGCTCTCCGATCCTCCTTCTCGCGCGGTGCTAGCCGCTGGAAGGGAGTAGCACGGTCACAGGTAGCAGCAGATCTCTTTGCTGCAGAGCTGAGTTTGAGCACCTCAAAAGGTAATGAAAAGGCCCTTGAAACACTCACTCACCCTCTCCAAAAACTCCCTACAAGCACCTCATGGAAGCAAGAAGAAGAAAAAAAAAATCTCTCAAAGAACCCCCAGAATTTTTTTTTTTCTTCTCACGATGAAGAGGAATCAGCTCTCTTGAAACAGAGCAATGGCTGGGTTTAAAAAGGCAGCAGGGAAGAGGGAGATGGAGAGGCTGGGAAAACCAAAAGACACAGGCTGCCAATCACCCATTTAACAGCCATTTAATAGGGATTAAAATCATCCGGTGGAGGAGAGGAAGAGACGCCCATCATTCGTTCGGTCGTTTGGCCTTCAACCGGACGCATGGAATTCCAACGAAAATACCGTGTAAACCGGTCCAAGAGGAGAAAATCCACCGGTTCAAAAATCGGTCCAAAGAATTTAGGTTCAATCCCATTAAACCTCTTGGTTCAATCTAACTGAACCGGTTCAAGCCCAATTTAATTTGGTTCAATTGGTTCACAACCAATTGGAGGCCAAAACGAACTCCGAATCAGTTCAAAACTGATTCAGAAAAATCCTGGCACAGTCCTGGTCAGCCCGGAACAATTTCTGGTTAACACAAACAAGGGCAAGATGGGAAAAAAAGTGCTCAAAAATACTGTGACCATAAAACCGAGATGATTCCCATTCGTAATCGGTATCCGGATCAGAGAGTTATCCTCTATGGCGTGTGACCTCATAGGTTCGAACCTAAATAGTAGCACCAGAACAATTCTAGTACCAGCATAGGAAACCATCTAGTAATGGGTCCCGGCGTCCGGATAGGTCGAAGATGCGGGAGCAAACTATCGAACCTCTGGCATATGGTTACCATATAATTCATCCCTTTGACCTCTAATGCTCAGGACGACTGAGATTGGGCTGCCAACCCAGACAGAGTCAGTTGACTACGTGTCTCAACCTCGCAAGCCTGGTGACTCTTCACTAGGGCTACCCCGGTCGAGGATTTGCTAAATTGAGATACTGCGAGACATTCAATCCAAACTGTTTGGACAGGTCAATTCCTTCTTGGTCCATCATTGCTCCACAAGTACTTGCCTGTACCCAGAAACCTTCCATCACCGGATTAAAAATCCGGATAGTCCGGCACCAAAGCACAGGGAGTTGCTTGCAAGCTACCGTGATGACCTCAGGTCAGAGGGACATATATACCCATATCCAATCGTGAGTATCCCTTTGGCAGAAAAGGGCTGCACGGAGTCACGTTCAATAAGATATCATATATCCCACTTGTAGATCACATCAGTGTTGCCACACTCATTTGGTCAAGAGGACAACCAAACGATGTAACTACAACAACCTATACTCGATATATTGCCGTCCAGTACAATATATCCTTTGGTTGTGAACAAGGTTTAAGGACCACTCGATACATCCTCTCTATATCGAAGTCAGTGTAGTCCTAAGGACTTTATCACATGAAAAGTGTTCATTTCAGGAAAATACAATATGTGATGAGCTGCCAAAATAATATTTTATTAATTCATAAAAAGAGTACAATACTGAGCACAATCGCCTACAACCTAGGCGATTAGCTTTGGGACACAATTCCCAACAACTCCCACTTTTACTAAAGCTAATCAGAAGAGTATCTAATACCCATTTCCCATTTATAATAGTCGAACTCTTTTATTCCGAGGGCTTTAGTAAAGGGGTCGGCCAGATTTTCTTTTCCATCGATCTTCAAAAGATTGATGTCGCCTCGTTCCACGATCTCTCGTACGAGGTGGTAGCGCCGTAGAATGTGCTTGGTGCGGTGATGAGCTTTAGGCTCCTTAGCTTGAGCAATGGCTCCAGTGCTGTCACAGTACACCAGAACAAAACCATCTAGAGGAGGTGCCACCCCTAACTCTCCAAGGAACTTCTGCAACCACACAGCTTCTTTTGCTGCATCTGATGCTGCAATGTATTCTGCTTCGCATACCGAGTCTGCAACAATTGCCTGCTTGGAACTTTTCCAACAGATCGCTCCTCCATTCAGGATAAATACAAACCCTGACACACTCTTGCTATCATCTCTATTCGACTGGAAACTGGAGTCAGAGTACCCCACAAGTTTCAAGTCAGGTTCTCCATAAATCAGCCATTGATCTTTAGTATTTCTTAAATACTTAAGGATGGACTTAACCACCTTCCAATGTGCCTCACCTGGGTCAGACTGGTATCTGCTCACTACTCCTAGTGAGTATGCCACGTCTGGTCTAGTACAAGTCATAGCATACATGATAGAGCCTACTGCAGAAGCATAAGGTACTCTACTCATGCTCTCTCTTTCCTCAGGAGTTGTCGCACAATTCTTCTTGGAAAGAGTAATTCCAGAACCTATCGGGAGATAGCCTTTCTTGAAATTTTCCATGCTAAACCGTTTCAGCACGGTGTCTATGTACGTAGACTGGGACAGTCCCAAAAGCTTCTTAGATCTATCTCTATAGATCTTCATACCTAGTATGTAAGAAGCTTCACCCAAGTCCTTCATGGAGAACTGAGATGATAACCATACCATTATTCCTTGTAATGCTGTGACATCATTCCCGATTAAGAGAATGTCGTCAACATACAGTACTAGGAATACAATCACAGAACCATTAACCCATTTATAGATGCACGGTTCTTCTCTGTTCCTAACGAAGCCATACGATTTGATACATTTATCAAACCATAAGTTCCAACTTCGAGACGCTTGCTTGAATCCATAGATGGACCTCTATAACTTGTATACTTTTGATTCATCTGTGGATGTGAACCCTTCAGGCTGTATCATATACACCTCCTCTTCCAGCTCCCCATTTAGGAAAGCGGTTCGAACATCCATCTGCTAGATCTCGTAATCAAAATATGCTGCCAAAGCAAGAATGATCCGAATAGACTTGAGAATTGCCACAGGAGAGAAAGTCTCGTCATAATCGATACCATATCACTGACGATACCCCTTGGCAACCAGACGGGCTTTATAGGTCTCTACCTTCCCATCTGTGCCCCTTTTTCTCTTGAAGATCCATTTACACCCAATGGGTTTTATCCCTTTAGGCGGATCAACCAATGTCCATACATTGTTGATTTCCATGGACTCCATTTCGGATCGCATGGCTCCAAGCCATGCCTCAAAGTCAGATCTCTGAAGAGCATCCATATAGGTGATCGGATCCTCATTGTTCTCATCGAGCTCAATGGGATCGCCGTCCCGGACCAAGAAATAGTAGTATCTGTCCGGCTGACACGGTATTCTACCGGATCTCCTAATGGGTTCTGTGTGTGATTCAATCACAGCCGGTTCTACGATGTCCTTAAGTGTGCAGGTTCTTCTATTGGCTGAATTTCATCAAGTTCAATCATAGAGGCTATAGTTCCTTCTCCAAGGAACTCCTTTTCCAAAAAGATAGCTCTAAGTGCAACGAACACCTTTTGTTCATTCTCCAAGTAGAAGAAATACCTTTTGGTTTCCTTAGGATAACCAATGAATAAACACCGATCAGACCTTGGACCAAGTTTGTCTGAGTCTAAACGCTTTATGTAAGCTGGACAACCCCAGACCCGAAGGTGTGAGATTGAGGGTTTACGTCCATTCCACATCTCATATGGAGTGGAGACAACAGACTTACTTGGAACATTATATAATAAGTAACAGGCTGTCTGAAGCGCATATCCCCAAAAGGGTAGCGGTAGAGTTGCAAAGCCCATCATGGATCGAACCATGTCCAACAACGTTCGATTCCTCCTTTCAGACACACCATTCAACTGTGGTGTTCCTGGAGGAGTCCACTGAGAGAGAATTCCATTCTCCTCAAGATATGTCAAAAATGCACCAGATAAGTATTCGACACCTCGATCAGATCGAAGGGTTTTAATACTTTTTCTAGTTTGCTTTTCTACTTCATTATGGTATCGTTTGAACATTTCAAACGACTCAGACTTATGTCTCATTAAGAAGACTTAACCGAACCTTGAAAAGTCATATATAAAAGTAATGAAATATTTGTATCCTCCTCTGGCACTAACTGTCATCGGTCCACATACATCAGTATGTATTAGACTTAGAAGTTCTGTAACTTGTTCACCTTTTCCAGTAAAAGGTGACTTGGTCATTTTACCTAGTAAACAGGATTCACAAGTGGGCAGTGATTCAGAATCACTGACCTCGAGGAGTCCATCTCCTCGCATCTTGTTTATCCTATTTTGGTTAATATGACCTAGCCTACAGTGCCAAAGATACAAATCGTTGACATTATCTAATCTTGGGCGTTTGCTAGAAGTGTACATTACACTAACAGGCCTTGATAGTACATATATTGCATTATTTAATCTAGCTTTCATTATAACAGAGTTATTCAAAATAACATTGCAAAAATCTCCTTTTATTGATAGTTGAAAACCACAATTGGCCAAAAGGCCTACAGAGATTATGCACATAATGAAACTAGGACAATAGTGACAGTCAACTAGTTCGACAGTACAAGACGCAAAACTCCGATCGCCAATACTGGAACATGATTTCCATTCCCGATGCTCAGAAATAGTTCTCCATCTTCAAATCTTCTGCTAATTAGAAGTCCCTGTAACAAATTACAAACGTGAATTGGACTACCAGTATCCAATACCCAGTTAGCAGTATCAACAATTGAGTAATTGCAAGGTTTTATCATATAAATACCTTGTTCAATAGACTTCTGCTTCCTCGGCCTGTTCGGATCAAGGGACGCAATATAAAGAGGACAGTTCCTCTTCCAGTGTCCCTTCTTCTTGCAGTAGAAACATTCTGCAGAAGAATGATCAGCCTTATACTTCCTGGTCTGACCAGGGCCAGGAGCATTCTGCACCTTCTTTTCCTTCTTATTCATTCTCTTCTTCCCTTTCTTAAAGGGACGACAACCTCTACTACCTCCCACTAAATTCACCACCCCCTTATTTAGTTGGTGGTCTTTCTCGAAAGTCTGCAGCAACCCCAAAAGACCATGGTAGTTAACTGCAGGCTTGTTCATTCTATAATGATCGAGAAAATCAAGAAAGGAGGAGGGAAGAGAATTCAGGATCGCATCCTTGCCGAGCTGATCGTGCAAGGGGCATACGAGTTTGCCCAGTTTTTCAATAAGCTCGATCATGTACAGTACATGATCAGTGACTGAACCACCATTCGACATCTTGGAATTGTAGATGGCTCAAGACACTTTGTACCGTTCTACATCATCCAGGATGCCGAAGGATTCCTTCAACTTTTGAAGGATTTCATCAGGTTGGGCTTCCTCGAATTTGCGACTGAACTCGTCGTTCATAGTCGCTAACATAATGCATCGGACAGTAGTGCGATCAGAGACCCACTTCAGATAAGCGTCTCTGACCGCACTCCGTGCATTAGCGGGAGGGATTTCAGGTGCTGGATCCGTTATCACATAGAGGATCCGTTCATGCTCCAGAACTATTCTTAATCTTCGATACCAACTATCGAAGTTGTGACCCTTTAACTTCTCGTTATCGAGAAGTGACCGGAGCGATAAATTAGAAGACATCTGAAAAGAAAATAAGACCAAATAAGTGTATGAATTAATAACTTAACCAAAAGACTTGGACTTTAGTTTAAAGGTTTATCCCACTAATTTTTTTTTTAGATTGGTAGCCTCTAACTCCAATCCATGAAAACACTTTTTCAAGTGGGTACTGAAATCCAATAGGCCTCGCATGAGCCTGACTATGGCCAGCTCACCCATGCGAGCCTAAAGGTAGGTTCGTAAACCAATTGTTCCCCTAAATAATTTTCAGTATTTTATTTTGCCCCAGAGAACACCTCAATCGGCCTAGGGGCCTCCTATTGCGGGTCTCTGGTTAGGTCCAACCATTAAAATGACAAATCCAATGCTTCCTGCTAACTAAAGACCAAGCCCGACTATGGCCCGCCCACCTGGTCCCGTTAAGGAGGTTGCACTGAACCATTATCGATCAGATAGAAATTCCAGTCGCCGGATGTACACCCGTTCTATGGAACTGCCGATACACACCAAGCTAGTGGACACATTTCTATCCAACTTAATGGGAGGCTAAGACACTGTTAACTCCTTGACTTAGTCTTTTTAAGGACCTAATAATTTTAGAGGATTTTTTAATTATGACAGAAGAAAAAGACAAGGACATGGATCATCCTCCCACTGAATCAATCAGATTTCAGGAGGGTTAAAATAAATCAACAAATGATCCATGGGCACCTATAGATCAGTCAGACCGGTCAACCTGGGTGACATGGGTTAACTCGAGTCATTGAGCTTTTCCAATCAGTTCTGGTCGACCCGACTAGCCAGGTAGGTGAGATCATGGATGAGTATCCGCCATTAACCATCTTTCCTGGACACCAACCAAGTTGGCCAGGAAAGAGGTAGCCTCATACAACCATGATCACAATGCCAAACCTACCTCGACACCAGTCGGTTTACCAGACTCGATCAGACTAGCCTAAAGACTCGGGCAACCACTGAGCCACTAATTGGATCCATTTTAGATGAACGAATCAACTAATCTAATTATTAGATAGTTCTAAAGAAGGGCCTTAAACAACTTTTGTTTAATCTTCTTGTAATTTGGTTCAACTAAACTTAGGTCTAACCCATTGATGAACCCAACTAGTCAGCTAACCCAATTTAACCCAAAATGGCTTATGCAAATTTGATTAGATTTCATAAACCTAAAAAAAAAATTTAATAAGCCAAACTTTAATTAAAATAATTTTTAATTAAGTCTCTATGTAAAATAATTTTACATAACAAATCATGCATCAAGATTCAAAATTTTACAAATATTTTATATCCAATAAAACATGCCTAAAATCATGTATCATCAAATTAAAATATTTTTAATTTTAATATTTTTTAATGATCCTTCTGAAGAGGCCAACACAGACGATCCGCATCGTGTCAAAGATACATGGTCATGGTGAAGGTCCCAACTAGGTTCCAAAAAGAAATCTGGATACATATTTAGATTAAACAATTTTTAATCTATTAACATGCATACAGGAATAGATTACACATGCAACCTGCTCTGATACCATTGAAAGATAACGGTGCAGGTGGTTTGACATAAACCTACACTAGGCATGCAAACAGGGCACGGGAGCACAGGAGATTTTAAAACATTTTTAAAAATTGCACAGTGGAAAACTGCTCCGCCCAGAACCTAACCTATTCATGTTGCATGAAGGCATGTATGATAATATAAAATATTTGCAAAACATTAAACAAATAAATCTATTCATGCATGATTAAAAAAAATAATTTTCCAAACCTTTATTCCACCTGGAATAACTCTGGAATAAACCTGGAATAGGCTGGAATAAGTGGGATAAACTGATTCCAGTCTTCTTCTTCCTTGGGCTGAAAATAGACTCTATTTTTGGCTTGAAAAACGGCGTCGGAACACCACCCTCCGGACCTCCGTTTGCTCCCAAATTTCAGCAATAGTAAGTTGATCGAATCTACTTCGATCTCCAACAAAGAACTGCAAGAAGATGTTAGCCAAAAAAATATAAAAAATCGCCAAAGTCTGCTGCCAGATTTTCTGTAGTAGAACTGGGCAGCAGCTTCTTTCTTCGCGTTTGGAGCAACAGCAGCAAATCCGGCTCACCTTGCTTGCTCCCAGGAGTTGAAGAGTACTCCCTCTAGACGGGAGACATGCCCAGGGCTCTCGGATCCCTCTCCACGCGCGGTGCTAGCCACTGGAAGAGAGTAGCACGGTCACAGGTAGCAGTAGATCTCTTTGCTGCAGAGCTGAGTTTGAGCACTTCAAAAGGCAATGAAAAGGCCCTTGAAACACTCACTCACCCTCTCCAAAAACTCCCTACAAGCACCCAGTGGAAGCAAGAAGAAGAAGAAAAAAATCTCTCAAAGAACCCCGAGAAATTTTTTTCTTCTCACGGTGAAGAGGAATCAGCTCTCTTGAAATAGAGCAATGGCTGGGTTTAAAAAAGGCAACAGGGAAAAGGGAGATGGAGAGGCTGGGAAAACCAAAAGACACCGACTGCCAATCACCCATTTAACAGCCATTTAACAGGGATTTAAATCATCCGGTGGAGGAGAGGAAGAGATGCCCAGCATTCTTTCGGTCGTTTGGCCTTCAACCGGATGCATGGAATTCCAACAAAAATACCGTGTAAACCGGTCCAAGAGGAGAAAATCCACCGGTTCAAAACCAGTCCAAACAATTTTGGTTCAATCCCATTAAACCTCTTGGTTCAATCTAATTGAACCGGTTCAAGCCCAATAAAATTTGGTTCAATTGGTTCACAACCAATTGGAGGCCGAAACGAACTCCGAATCAGTTCAAAACTGATTCAGAAAAATCCTGGTGCAGTCATGGTCAACCCAGAACAATTTCGGTTGACACAAACAAGGATAAGACGGGAAAAAGAATGCTCAAAAATACCGTGACCATAAAATCGAGATGATTCCCAATCATAATCGATAACCAGATCAGAGAGTAATCCTCTATGGCGCGTGACCTCATAGGTTCGAACCTAAATGGTAGCACTAGAACAATTCTAGTACCAGCACAGAAAACCATCTAGCAATGGGTCTCGGCATCCGGATAGGTCGAAGATGCGGGAGCAAACTATCGAACCTCTGGCATATGGTTAATGTATAATTCATACCTTTGACCTCTAATGCTCAGGACGACTGAGATTGGGCTGCCAACCCAGACAAAGTCAGTCGACTATGTGTCTCAACCTCGCAAGCCCGATGACTCTTCACTAGGGCTACCCCGGCTGAGGATTTACTAAATTGAGATACTGTGAGACATTCAATCCAAACTATTTGGACAGGTCAATTCCATCTTGGTCCATCACTGCTCCACAAGTACTTTCCTGTACCTAGAAACCTTCCATCACCGGATTAAAAATCCGGGTAGTCCGGCACCAAAGCACAGGGAGTTGCTTGCAAGCTACCATGATGACCTCAGGTCAGAGGGACACATATACCCATATCCAATCGTGAGTATCCCTTTGGCAAAAAAGGCCTGCACAGAGTCACGTTCAATGAGATATCATATATCCCACTTGAAGATCACATCAGTGTCACCACACTCATTTGGTCAAGAGGACAACCAAACGATATGAACTACAACAACCTATACTTGATATATTGTCGTCCAGTACAATATATCCATTGGTTGTGAACAGGGTTTAAGGACCACTCGATACATCCTCCCTGTATCGAAGTCAGTGTAGTCCTAAGGACTTCATCACATGGAAAGAGTTCATTTTAGGAAAATTTAGTATGTGATGAGCTGCCAAAAAATATATTTTATTAATTCAAAGAAAAAGAACAATACTTAGCTCAACCGCCTACAACCCAGGCGATTGGCTTTTGGGACACAATTCCCAACAGGTTGTTTGTAGGTCCTCGAGTTTCTATGAATCCAACGACTCCAACCGGGCCGCAATCGGACCACCGAGCAGAAAGTCGGGAATCCGTGAGTCTCTGGCTCAATTTTCCAGGCCGCATCCATCAAGGAATGAGTGATCTCTTCGCTGCGATCTTCACCAGGCGCATCAGATGTTGCCAGGTACACCATCTATATTCTTTAGTAATTTTATTGAAGATGAACTAGCCCTAATCGAGACTTCTCAACCTCGACGATCCTCTTTTCTTTGCTTTTTTAGGTCCTGATCTGCATGCGTAGCTTCTAAAATTCATATAGAATTCTCTACATCTTATTTTGATCTGATATTCGGGATTTAACCACCTCACCCCACATATAAAATACACAAAAATAATCGCATGCATATTAGTTCTATATCATATAGGATGTTGATCTGCTGCATTTTGTACTTGAATGGATATATAAGAATCATGGGATTCCTAATAGGATGGATGACGACTGCTGGAACTCCACACGGTAGCTGATAGCTTTCTGGTCCCTATCATAGGGTCTACTGTGCTATCTACAATGCATGGATACATGATGGAGCCTCAGTCACTAATCATGTATTGTACATGATCGAGATGATTGAGTGCTTGGGCAAACTCAGATGTCCCTTGCATGAACAGCTTGGGAAGGATGCGATTCTAAATTCCCTCCCCTCTTCCAATCTAGATTTTCTTGATCATTATAGAATGAATAAGCCTGTAGTTAACTACCATGGTCTGTTGGGGTTGTTATAGATTTATGAGAAAGACCACCATCAGAACAAAGGGGTGGTGAATCTAGTGGGAGGATCTTCGGGAGGGCATCATCCCTTTAAGAAAGGGAAAAAGAAAAGTAAATGGAAATAGGTGCAGAATGCTTCTAGGCCTAGTCAGGCCAAGAAGGAGAAGGCTGATAAGAGCCAAGCAGAGTGCTTCTTCTGTAAGAAGCGAGGACATTAGAAGAGGAACTGTCCTTGTTACATTGCATCCCTTGACCCTAATAGGTCCAAGAAGAGGAAGCAGCTAGAAGGTGCTGGACAAGGTATTTATATGATAACACCTTGTAGTTTCTCTATCTGCGATACTACAAGAAGGCTTCTTAAGAGCATTCAAGGAAGGAATCAAGAAGGCTTCTCAAGAGCTACAACTACAAGCACCCGACAATGATCGGTTTGTCATTAGTGTTGCTCTATTTATAACTCTTTAATTTGAGTTGTTCCAAGTACAGCAGGGGTTATAACTTGGGGATTGATATAGGTTTTTGGTGAGCTTTTGAAAACCAAGTGTGGGTTGCTAGTGAGCCCAGGAAAACTAACATTGTATTAGATTTTTGGTGATCCCGAAGTAAAACCAAGTTTGGGCTATGATTTGCGATCTTGGTGAAATAAAAACTGGCTGTATTCCAAGGTGAAATAGTGAAAATCTCAAGTGATATCTTGGATAGTGGATATAGGAGCTGGGTTGCTCCGAACCATTATAAATTGCTTGTGTTTGTGCTTATGTTGCTTGTATTTTTTATTTGCTTCTGCATTTGATAATTAACTCATATCACTCACCACACTAAGAATTTTAAAAAGAGCACATACTTGAACAAATTTTTAAATACCTAATTCATCCCCCCTCTTGGATTGGCTACCTAGGCAATAACTGGTATCAGAGCAATGTCTCTAAAATTTACTTAGAGTAAAGATAAATGGCAAACCCTATGAGTACCTCTTTGGCCGAAGACCAGTCCATAAATAGACCTCCACTTTTTATAGGTACTAATTATACCTACTGGAAAGCTCAAATAAAAATTTACATACAGGCAGTAGATTTTTAGTTGTGGAAAATTATTTTAAAAGGACCTCACACATCCATGAAAAAGGTTGATGGCATGGATGTCCCAAAACCTGAAGAGGAATGGGATGAACATGACATGAAGATAGGTGAATTGAATGCCAAAGCCATGAATCTCTTATATTGTGCTTTGGATGCTAATGAGTTTAACCATATTTCTACTTGCATGTCTGCAAAAGAAATTTGGGATAAACTTAAAGTAACCCATGAAGGAACCTCCCAAGTGAAATCTTCTAAGATTAATCTTCTTGTACATAATTATGAATTATTTAAAATGAAACCAAATGAGACTATATCTGCCATGTTCTCAAGGTTTATAGATATTATTAATAGTCAAAAGAGTCTTGGTAGGGCATATTCCAATACAGACCTCATGCAAAAAACTTTGAGATCTCTACCAGACAAATGGGATCCGAAGGTCATCGCTATCCATGAAGCGAAGGACTTGAATACTCTACCACTGGATAAGCTATTGGGATCCTTGATCACTCATGAGCTAACAATGCAGCATAGAAGTGAGGATGATATCAAGAAAAAAAAATCTATAGCCTTTAAAGCTGTAGCAGAATTGAAGAAGCAAGAAGAAGAAATAGAAGAAGAAAGCCCCTCCTTCAAAGATGATCTTGAAGATGAAGATATTGCTCTAGTTGTGAGGAGATTTAAGAAATTTATGGATAGAAGAAAAGCAAGACATTAGAGAAAGAACTATAGAAAGGGGGAACAAAGCAAAGAAAAGGAAAAAGATAAAGACAAAGATAAAGAGTAACAACCCATTTGCTACGAGTGCAAGAAACCTGGGCATTTCCTATCAGACTGTCCAACATTAAAGAAAGCATACAAAAAGAAGAAGAAAGTGATGGTTGCAACTTGGAGCGATAATGAGGAGTCTACATCAAATGATGAAGAAGAGACCGCAAAAATAGTTAACATATATTTGATGGGTCTTGAGGATGAGGTAATGTCTCCTAAATCTAATGATGAATTTACATTTGAAGAATTGAATACTGCATTTCATGAGCTATTATCTGGATATAAAAAGGTTGGCTCAAAAATTAAGACTTTGAAAAATAATAATGATGCTTTAATGAAAGAAAAAGATGAAATTGTAGAAAAGAACAAAATTTTGCAAAAAGAACTGAATAGCATTTCTAAAAAATATAAAGTTTTGCAAGTTGAAAAGAATGACTATCTTGAAAAGAATAAGGCTTTACATGAAGAAAACATATGTTTGCAAAAAGAAGTTGAAAAACTCAAGCCATTAGTTAAAAAATTAACTTTGAGTTCAAATAAGCTTGAGGTAATTTTGAAAAACCAAAGGGATTCAAATAACAAAGCTGGAATTTGTTATAATCCCTTGCATACAAATAGAATTTCAGTTACAAAGTTTATAGCTTCAAAATGATATGTACCAAAGTTTTTAACTCAAAAATCTCTTGCATCTAGAGTTTCAACATTTGCATCCTTTCAAAAGTCAAGAGTTGTTTGTTATTCATGCAATGGGGTTGGTCATAAAGCTTTTGACTGCTAAATAAAAAAATAGAACTAAAATTAGAAAGATTTGGGTTCCCAAAGGAACCACTCCTACTAACCTGCAAGGACCCAAGAAAGCTTAGGTACCTAAAAGAAATACTTGATTATTTTGCAGGAATGTCTTGCAGCCCAGAATACAAAGAAAAGATGGTATCTAGACAGCGACTATTCAAGACATATGATGGGTGACAAAGAATATAATTCATCATCCCAGAAATGAAGGATGGAGGAATGGTCACTTTTGGTGATAATGGTAAGGAAAAGATCATTGGCATCGGTAAGATCAGAATTATCCCTTCTACATTTATTGAAAATATATTGCTAATTGACAAATTGAAGCATAATTTATTAAGTATAAGTCAATTATGTGATAGAGGCTTCAAGGTTGTCTTTAAATCTTCAATGTGCATAGTAACTAACTCACTTGATTCTAGTACTAAGCTCATTGGTCATAGACTTGGAAACATATATGTGCTAGACTTAAATGATCTAGCCATGTCTAGTAGTATAAGTCTTATGGTAATGAATGCTAAAACCAAGGAGTCTAGCTTACTTTGGCATAGGAGATTAGGTCATGCTAACATGCATACAATAGCTAAATTGATTTTCAAAGATCTAGTTAGAGGTTTACCAAAATTTAAAGTTGATTTTGAACATGTTTGTGATGCATGCCAATTTGGTAAACAAACTAAGAGGAGTTTTAAATCGAAAAATATGGTTTCTACTTCTAGACCTTTAGAACTACTACACATGGACCTATTTGGACCAACTAGGACCACAAACTTAGGTGTATGAAATATGGAATTGTGATAGTAGATGATTTTTTGAGATTTACTTGGGTCTTATTTATCGCACACAAAGATGAAGCTTTTAAAGTTTTTCAAAAATTTTATAAGAAAGTTTTAAACTAGAAAAATCTTTCAGTTATTTCTATTAGAAGTGATCATGACACAAAATTTGAATATCAATATTTTGAAGAATATTGCACTGAGCATGGCATTGATCATAACTTCTCCACTCCTAGAATACCACAGCAAAATGGTGTTGTAGATAGAAAAAATAGGACATTGGAAGAGATGGCCCAAACTATGTTATGTGAAGGCAATCTTCCAAGATACTTTTGGGCAAAAGCTGTGAACACTACATACTATATTTTGAACCATGATTTGATAAGACCTATTTTAAAGAAAACTCCCTATAAATTTTGGAATGATAGAAAACCTAGCATTCATTATTTTCATTTTTTTGGTTGTAAATGCTTTGTGTTGAATAATGGAAAGGATAACCTAGAAAAATTTGATGCTAAATCTAATGAAGTAATTTTTTTGGTTATTTAACATCTAGCAAAGCTTATAGAGTATTTAATAAAAGAACTTTGACTATTGAAGAATCTATTCATGTTATCTTTGATAAATCTAACCCCTCACCTTCTAGAAAAGAAGAGTGCATTGACAATGATACAGGTACAATGGATCAAGCTATAAAAGAAATAAGCCTGAAAGATAAACAAACACAAGAAGGAGAAGAAATGGTAAGTAAAGATCATGATGATTTACTAAGAGAATGGAGGTATGTAACTTCATACCCTAAAGATTTAATTATTGGTGACCCCTCACAAGGTATTAGGACTAGGTCATCACTTAGAGATGCACATGATTATCTAGTATTTGTTCCACAAGTAGAACCAAATAGCCTAGAAGAAGCAGAAATGATCCTAATTGGATGATGGCCATGCATGAAGAACTTAACCAATTTGAAAGAAATAATATATGGACCTTAGTAAATAGACCCTCTGATCATCCTATAATAGGCACTAAATGGGTTTATAGAAATAAACTAGATGAAAAAAGCCAAGTAATTAGAAATAAGGCTAAATTAGTGGCTAAAGGATATAATCAAGAATAATGAATAGATTTTGATGAAACCTATATACCTGTAGCAAGAATAGAAGCTATTAGATTATTACTTACATTTGCTTGCTATATGGATTTCAAATTATTTCAAATGGATATAAAAAGCATATTTTTAAATAGTTTTATTTTAGAAGAAGTTTTCATAGAACAACTACCAGGATTTGAAAATCATGCTCTTCCAAATCATGTTTTCAAACTTAATAAAGCACTGTAGGTTTAAAACAAGCACCTAGAGTATGGTATTATAGACTAAGTAAATTCTTACTTGAAAATATTTTTGTTAGAGGAAATGTAGACACTACTTTGTTCATTAAAAAAAAAAGCAAATGACATGTTAGTTGTACAAATCTATGTAGATTATTTTATTTTTGGTATAACTAATAAAAATTTGTGTAAAGAATTTGCTGAGCTTATGCAGGATGAATTTGAAATGAGCTTGATGGGTGAACTGACATACTTTCTTAGACTCCAAATTAAGCAAACGAAGGAAGGTATATTTATAAACCAAGGAGATCATTAAGAAGTTTGGTATGGAGTCAGTCAAAGAAATGAGCACACCCATGAGCCCCTCCTGCTGACTTGACAAAAATGAAGATGGAAATAATGTTGATCAAAAACTCTATCGAGGTATGATTGGATCACTAATATATTTAACTGCTAGTAGGCTTGATATCTTGTTTAGTATATGTATATGTACTAAATTTTAATCAAATCCTAAAGAATCACATATACATCAGTTAAAAGAATCATAAAATATCTTAAAAGGACAAGTAATCTAGGTCTATGGTATTCTAAGCAATCTTCATTAAATTTAATTGGATTTTTTAATGATAATTATGGTGAATGTAAAATTGATAGAAAAAGTACTAGCGGTACTTGTCAATTTTAGAGTTGAACTTAATTTCATGGCACTGTAAGAAACAAAACTCTATAGCACTGTCTACTACTGAGACAGAGTATGTGGTTGCAGAGAGTTGTTGTGCATAAGTACTTTGGATTAAGAAACAACTAGAAAACTTTGGTGTTATTCAAATAAAAATTTCTATCAAATGTGATAACACAAGTGCTATTAATTTGACAAAGAATCCAATTCAGTATTCTAGGATAAAACATAGAAATTAGACATCACTTTATTAGGGTTCATGTATAAAATGATAATATTGAACCTGAATTTATTCCAACTGAAAATCAATTAGCTGACATTTTCACTAAGCCACTTGTGAAGATAGATTTCAAATGATTAAAGGAGAATTAAGTTTGTGTGACCCGTTTTAAAAATTTTTGACATAATTTCTTTAAAATTAAAAAAAAAACCTAGAAAACCTCTTTAACCAATCTAAGGTTAACAACCACCTCATCTAGTGTGCTTATAGGCATGAAAAACCTTTTTATTAAGATTTTCAACCATTTTCTTGAATTTAGGTCGAGCTGACTCAAGCAGGAAAGGTCTCAGTTGAGTTGACTCGAGTGTCGGGTTCACTTAAAACCCATGTGACCTAGAACATTTCATTTCTTTCCTTTCACTATTTTTAGCCGAACCCTAGGGGGACCACTTCCCTTCCAAATCTAGATCCACCAGAAATCTTCTGCTCCCACTATAGATTCCCTCCAGATGGCACCAAGGAAAGCAGTTCCAAAGAGAGCTAAGCATGCGGAACTGAGCTCAAGTCAATGGGAAAAGAGATCTAAATAGAGAGAAGATGAGCTGACTCGGGACCAAGAGCAAGAAGAGCCAAGGAACTTATCTCCCACACTGGCAAGGCAGATCATTCCCATGGGAAACCGACTGTTCACCTTTGGTAGGCACATAAATTTTAGTTTTCTTGAAAGCCAAGGTTTCAGAATCAGGGATTGGATTGAACATTATGGATGGGATTTCTTTTGTTCACTAGATGTTCCTACATATCCATCTCTTATTAGGAGTTTCTATGAAAATCTATCGCTTGAGGAAAATGAGATCTTATCAACTGTTAAAGGAACCCAAATGTGCTTAAATGAAGATATATTGAGTAGGGTTTTGAAGATGCCCAGGGAAGGAAGAAAATATTTGATTTTAAAGGATAAACAGAGGACACTAAGACTTAATTTGGAGAGGAAAAGTATTGAAGGGATTTCTAATGTGCAAGCTAATATTTTATCCCTAGAGATGAGGCTTCTCCATAATATCATCAGTCACATCTTTCTGCCACGTACTGGTCGCTTCGATTGGGTGAGCGAGTGTGACATGGTATTCATAAGATGCATCATTGAGGGGGAGGCCCTCAATCTTCCATTCATCATGTTGGTGCAGATTCTAGATGCAGCGAGGAGAGCGAAGGCCTGCCTACCTTATGGCATGGTGTTCACTCTACTATTTCAGGAGTTTGGTATCGAACTGACTAGTGAGGATGGATGACTACTGCACCACACTGATAGGTACTCGGTGAAATCCCTCCATAGGATGGGTTATCACCAAGTAGAGGGTGTATGGGTAAAGAAGACATCCAGTCAAAGAGTAGCACATCACTCTAATTCTGATGATGAGGGTGAGGCTGTTAAGATTGCTGAGACTGCTGCTAGAGAGACTGTTAGAGATGCTAAGCATGAGTCTGATAGTGATAGCTCTGATGATTCTATTGAGGATTCCACTGATAAGAGGATCCAGGGATAGGCTAGACAGACCGACAACCCCAAGACACCCCCTATTCCATTAATTGCTTGATGGGGATCCAGGGTAGGTCCGGATTCTTTTTCTATTATTTTTATTTTCTCGCATTATTTTATTTTTGCCTATTCCCGCTCTTCCACCTATTCCAACTATTCCAGCTTTATCCCAAACATATCCCCACCGTATTCCTGCCTTATTCCATCTTCATCCCGTGATTTTAAAAAAAACTTCCCAAACCCTAGCTGCCACCCCGCTGCCCCAGATCCGAGCTGCCCGACCCCTGGTCACCTCCGCCGGCCCTGCCCTAGTTGGAAACCCGGCATCTATCACCCCCGCCCATGGAAGACGAAGGGATGGCCGTGAAAAGACCAACCGCTGCCCTACGGCCACCACTATCGCCCGTCACCGCCTGCCTGCTATCGGTCGCCCGCCCGCCGTCCATGGGCCCATACTCGGCAGCCGGAGGTCCTCGCCGGTGCCCTTGGGCCCCATGGCTCGGGAAGACCAAACGGCATGCTCGTGCATGCCGTGCGGCCATGCCGCCCCTGTGCCACCGTCGTCAGTCACCTGGCCATCGCCCACCATCCGCTGCCATCCCGCCGTTCGCCGGCCAAAGTCCAGTCGTCGGAGGCCTCGCCGGTGCCCAGGGGTTCCCCATGGTCGTGGGAGACCAAACGGCAAGCCCTGGGTGTGCCGTGCCATCTCTGTGCTGCCGCCAGCCGTCCGCCGCTCACCATCCGTCGACCCCATCCGCCGCCCACTTCCCGGCCACCGGCCATCCACCGGTTGCCATCAGAGATCGTTCTCTTCCCCTGTGCACGGCCATGAGAGAATTCCGCACAGCTTTTGGAGCAGTCCAGTTTTCATAGCAACACGTTCTTTAGAGCACTTCATCAAGCAGACATGCTTCCTAGATCATATCAGCACAAATATTGATGTAGCACGGATTTTGATGTAGTTTATTGTCCTTTTTTGGGTTGCTTGTAGGCTATGTGAGGGGTTTGGTTTTTCTATATAAAGGCCCCCTACCCTCCTGTATTACTCAGTTGATATGAAATTTTTGGTTTAGCCACTAGTTCTGGTCCTAGTTCTGGGTTGAGGCTCGTTTGCCTTCGTTTTCTGCTGTGTGCATTATGGGTTCGATGAGGGGTGTGAAAGCCCTGCTGTGTGAATTATGGGTTTGTGAGAGCGCCCTAGTTATCCCCTATCCCATCTTCTTATCCCCTCATGTCTTCTGAGAGTCACCCAAGCAGGATGCCTTTGCTGTGTGCTATTGAGCCCTGTTGTGTGCATTATGGGTTCGATGAGTGAGGCATCTATTGAGAGCCTTGCTGTGTGCATTATGGGTTCGATGAGAGCTCAGGGTAGCTGTGTGCTTTGATCCCTGACTTTCTGTGTGCATCTCCCTATTAGAGTGGGTCCCAGGGCCATGAGTTCCCGTTCTCAATCTCCTATCTCCATCCTTCCTTCACCACCTCCACCAAGAAAAGTGAAAAACAAAAGAGATCAGCTGTTTTAGGATTTTAGTTTCAGTTTTGCCCTAGTCCCGGGAGCCTTCTTAGCCCTCCCACGGTCCTAGTTTGTTTAGGTGTTTCCCTTTTCCAAATAATCCAGGTATCATCGAGTCTGTCCCACATCACTGCTCCTGCACCTTCTGGACCATCGACTTTAGCACCATCGACTACCACTCAGGTAGATATCATCGAGCAGCTCACTCACTTTACTGTCACTCTGATAGCTTCTTTTAGATCCATGTTTGATGATCTTTGTCAAACAATGGACCACGAACTTTAGGAGTTCAGAGCAGAGATGAGGGAGCTCACTATGAGGGTGGTGTTAGTTGAGATGTGATAGCAGATGAAGGATGAGTACAATACAGATCTCAAGGACTTGCATTTAGATTTTGGGTGACTTCGAGGAGCCTCAGAGCATTTGTCACTCAGTAGACTGCTACTCTATAGAGCATTCGGGAGGGAGTTCAGAGGATACAGTCCAGGATGAGCACTATTCTTTTTCATCTCTTTATTGCTTCCACTTCAGGGTACCCACCTTCTTAGCCTCTCCCAGTTTGAGATCATCACCTGTTAGGCAGACATCACCTCCTGATCAGTCTCCACCTTATGTTAGTCAGCCATCACTTCTTGCCACACAACCACCACCTCCTAGTCAGACTGACCCTATGCTTTCTGTTGACATCAAAGATGAGCCTACTCCCATTAGAGCTAAACCTAAATCTAGACCTAAAGCCAAATCTAAAGTACCTATGGCTCTTACAAGAACCAGATTTAAAGATCTTAGGTTTAAACCTTTAAAAACTAAGGTCTCTTCTACTGTTTTAGAGATAGGTTCTTCCTCTAGTGAGGAAGAAGATGATTAGTTGTTGTATCTTTTTGTTGGATGTATCTTTTTTATGGTTGTATCATTTTTGTATCAAAGACTTCATTATATATATATATATATATATATATATATATATATATATATATATATATTTGATTACATGGTTACTGCTCTGTGTGTGCACTTTGTTCCAATTATCTTTCTACTCTTTTAACTGCTCTATGATGCTTACAGGAAATATCAAACAACTTTCATTGAAAAAGAAAAGAAAATTTTGATAAGAATATCAAGAAAATAAAACAAGGTGAAATTATCTCAAATTATAACAATATTCTTATTCTATTTCAAAAATCATTGAATGCTTAATTAACATTTTTGTTGATGACAAAAAGGGGGAGTGATATTAATGATGTGCATGGAAAATTCAAAGAAAATAGGGGAAGAAATATCATTTTATGCATGGAAATCAATGAAAATCTTTAGTTGACTTTGATACTTTTGAATGTTCAATTAACTTTAATATATTTTGCCACTAAATTCATGGAAATTAGCTCTATTACATTCTGCTACATTATTGACTCTAATAGCTCTGATACATTTTGCTAACTCTAATAAATTCTGCTACCTAATTCACCTTGATACATTATTGACTTCCATACATTTTAAGCAAAAATAGCTTTTGATAAATATTGGCTCTGATACATATTGGATCTATTACAAAAGCTCTGATAGTTTTTGATAAGCTCTGATACTTTTTGATACATTCTTGACACTTGTTGATACATATGGATATACATCAATTTAAAATCATATATAAGTTACCTTGATACGTTTAAGTGTTCATATACTCATAATTATAAAGTCCTTTTTCCATGCTCGATATTTTGTCATCATCAAAAAGGGAGAGATTGTTGATCCCTGCAATGATTTTGATGATAACAAAATATTAGAGCATGCATTTGATACTAACTACTTTCAAGTAGTTTATAAGTTTTTGTAGGATGATTTGAATAAACAATCACTATTCCTACACTTCTAAAATTATTGATGTATTTCAAGTTTATTTTTTGAAAAAGTATCATGCAGCGTAGAGCCCATAGAAAAATCACTTATGTATTCATGAAAATAGGATAATTAAATATAATTTTTCAAGTTTAAATTACTTAGTTTAAGCTTTGAAGGAGTTTGAAAACCTTTGAAGTTAGTTGGAAGCCTTTGGAAGAAATCTGGAGAAGTTTGGAAGGTCTTTGGCAAAAACACTCAAGCCAACTCAAAGAAGAAGAGCCGACTCAATATTCTAGCATGGCACTAAGTTTTCTAGCACGCAGTCATCGAGCCAACTCGAAGGAACCCGAACCAACTCGACCAGAGCTACAATTCCTCAATCAAACAACCGAGTCAACCCGATAGAATCTGAGCTGACTCAAATATTCAATCAGACGACCGAGTAGACCTGACAGAAAATCGAGCCGACTCCTCTAGAGTTTTGAAAAATCAATTCTGAAAAAACCAATCAGGCGAGCTGACTCGAGAGTGAAGAGCCGACTCAACCAGAGTTCAATTTTTGAAGGACTGAGAATCTGAGCCAACTCAATGCATCTGAGTTGACTCGATGCATCAGAGTTGACTCGAATCACTGTTCTAGGCATATAACGGCTAGTTCTAGAACTATTTTTTTGAATCCAAAAAGTGCTCCAATGGCCATATTTTGAATTCCAATGGTCTACAATGATCATATTCATCTGAAATCAGTTCAAGGACTATATATAAGGGTTTTGAACAACTTTTGAAGAAGTTAATGAACTTTTAATGAATTTTTAAGAGAACATTCAAGAGAGCTTTCAAGAGAAGAACTCAAGACTTCACCAACTCCCATCAGATTCACCAACTCCCATCAAATTCTTGAGTCATTTATTGAGGAAGATCAAAAGCCTTAAAGAGTATTCAAGGAAGGAATCAAGAAGACTTCTCAAAAGTTATAACTGCAACCACCCGACAACGATCGGTTTGTCATTAGTATTGCTCTATTTTTAACTCTTTATTTAAGTTGTTCCAAGTACAGTAGGGGCTGTAACTTGGGGATTGATATAGATTTTTGATGAGCCTTTGAAAATCAAGTATGTGTTGTTGGTGAGCCCGAAAAAACTAACATTGTATTGGGTTTTTGGTGATCCCAGAATAAAACCAAGTTTGGGTTATGGTTTGTGATCCCAATGAAAAACAAACTGGCTATATTCCGAGGTGAATATAGTGAAAATCCTAAGTGGTATATTGGGAAGTGGATGTTGGAGCTGGGTTACTCTAAACCACTATAAATTGCTTGTGTTGCTTGTGTTCTTTATTTGCTTCCACATTTGATACTTAACTGATATCACTCACCATACTAAGATATTTAAAAAGAGCATATACTTGAGAAAATTTTTAAATACCCAATTCACCCCACCTCTTGGGTTGGCTACCTGGGCAACAGATTAGAAGTATTTTTCTAATCAGTCATTAGTAGAGTCTTTATTATCGAATAGAGATTCAAAATGACTAAGGGCTAGGATTTGATAATTATCCATACCCATCACTTATTTGGGATAAAGGGTGATCGAAAGATTGAATTGCATGGTAACTTTCCACTGAAGGGTATTTTAGTACTTTTTATAAAATTTCATATCTTTCGAGTAGGCATGACACATTGCTAGATGTCGATCATGTCTTGTAGGTTTTCATGAATCAATTTGATTGGATTCATGAGTCAATTTGGAAGCAAGTTTGAATTGGCAACTTAGGTCAGCTCAATTTGACCTAATTAGGTCAATCGGGTTCGATCAGATAGAATTGGCTTGGACCTAGACTTACTACTAGCTAGATGTGGAACCTAAAGGGTCACACACATTAGGGAGTTGGTGTAGGAAGTCAATTGATATTTTATTAGGGTCATGGGATCCTAATTGGTTAGCTAGATTATATACTAGCATGTGTAGGCTAACCTAACTCCTAACCCAATTGAATTAGGTCTAAAGGTTGCTTAATTGGCTAACCAATTAGAGGGAATCCTAGATTGGGTTGAGTCCAATGTGGGTCAGCAATTATCTGGTTTTATCCATATTTAATCAGCCTTTATTTAATTTATTTGAAGAGTCCTAAAGTGAAGGGACTCTTGGCACCAATTGTTTTATGCATGGGATAAGTTGGAGCATAGATGGACCTAGAGTCCTTCTACTTATGGCATTTGGTTTCCAAGTGAAACAAGGCATCCCTTGCCTTATCTCATGATTGATTTTATTGGCTTATTATCAGTTGAAATGAGGATTGGGCGGTGAGAATGTTGGCGCGCATATGAAGGGTTGCATCCCTTCATGATTAACTTCAATATTTCATAACCAAGAGTCTTTCTTATTGAAGAAACTTGACTCTTGGATAAGCCACTTGATTCCATGCCATCTAAAGACCCCTATCTGCCAATTAAATGCCACATGGCATGAGGACAAATGGCCAACATTTTCAAGAGGAGTCATTTGGTGCAGGAAAGGTCTTGACCTTTCAAGATAAGACTCCTTCTTAATGAATGGTCTTATATGATGTGTTATTTGATAGATCAAAGGTAGATGAAGAGCCATATTTGGCACCCTCCCATCTCCTATTTAAAGCCTTCGATGTTTATGCCGAAGATATCTAATTTCCGTTCTTTCTTACACTCTTACACTCTGCCACTTTGTTTTCCATGTCTCTTCCTTCCCTTGTTAGGACATAGGTCTTGCCTTAAGACAAGTCCACCATTTTAAGACAAGGGCTTAGGAAGAGAATTATGAAGTGATAAAGAGAGTGAAGATGATTTTGGAGAGGGCTTAAAGTGATCTACTGGAAGGCAAGGGCCTAAGCAAGGAAGGAGAGGCTGCCAAAGGAAGAAAGGCTATTAAAAGAGTCCCAATGGATTAAGCAACCTACTAAGGAGTGGTTCCTAGGTTTAATTCCTATGTGGATCACCTCTAGAGTGCATGCAATTGTGTGCCTAGTGAAAAGAAGAAGGAATTAGCATTCCAGGTATTTTTTCAAACCTTGTTTGAATAACTTGTTAATTATAATGAATAAGGGATCTTGGACTCAGGGTTTCTAGTTGTTTGGAGTTTCAAAATAAAAAATTTTGAAATCCATTCTTCCGCTATGACATCGAAATCCAATAGTGGTATCAGAGCCCCCTTATTTCATTCAATTAATAGTCCATGCAATTAGTAATGATTTCTTACTATGCTATGAAGCAATGCATGATTGTTTAAATTACATATGACATGTTATATCCTAGTAACTGCTTTGGATTAGGTTAGTCACCATGGCCGTCTAGTCATAGAAGTTACTTAGGGTTTCATGGCCCTCTCATCCCATTCAATGGGGTCTCCTTTGGCAAGTTGGGGTGCCTCTGTGGCCATATCCCATGAACAAGTGAGGTGAATGGATTGATATTACAATCATGCTTATGGTATGCATATTAGGGTTAATATGCTCGATTGTTGGAATGAATATCATGTCATATGATATGTTATATCCTGGTAATCGCTTTAAATTGGGTTAGTCACCATGGCCATCCGGTCATAAGAGCCAAGTAGGGTTTAAAGGCCCTCTCTTTTCATTCAATGGGGTCTCCTATGGTATGTTGGGGTGCCATTATGGCCATATCCCATGAACAAGTGAGGTGAATGGATTATTGTCATAATCATACTATGTTATGCATATTAGGATTTATATGCTTAAATGATGTCATGAATATCATGTTTACTTAGGATGTGTTTAAGACCACTAAAAGCTCTCATAATTAAAATATTTAGTCATAGTGTAAGTTAGTCAAGAGGCAAAATTCATGTAGGGTTATATGATTAGCCAATTGGTGTCTAGGCAAGTGGTTCTGGGAAGGTAAAGGGCATGAGGTTTTTAATTGATTCCGTTGTCTGACTTGGCCAATTAATTTGATATCTAAGAAAAGCAACGGGGGGACCCCCTCATCTCTTCCACTTACCTGGCCATTTTGGCTATATCTGGACCTTAAATTGAATATGCCAATTGAATTAACACACTACAGTTTGCCTTCCTTCATGCTAGGTATAGTTCATATTAAAAACTATAGTAAGTTTGTTGTGTAACACAAGGCCTATCTTAGTGTTAAAATATTAATTATCTTAGTGTATGTTGTACCCATCCGGTGGATCCTAGGTCGGACCGGCCCCAGGCATCCGACTGGCTGACCCCTAAAAGAGGGTCTGGAAGACCCACCGGAAGGCCGACCCAAGTTGAGCCGAGCGGCTCTCTTCCACCAAAGATATGGCTGACCCTCCTGAGAACCTCAGAGAGCCGTCAAACGCCTCCCCCGCGTGTGCGTTGGCTTCCTGGGAACTCATGGCGAACATCCCGGTCGGCCAGACGACCCTCTTCAGCTGAGGCCAACCCACCATTAAGAGAACCACTCGAAGGCTCCAGAAGCCCCTCTCCAGCAAATTCTGACATTCTGTTGCAACCAACTCCACCACATGGCCATGACTCTGCACCACCAGGCCATTACCCTGATCCTCCTGATGGCGCCACCAGGCCAGATCTTGCTACCATGCTAGGCCATAACCCTGCCACCATGCTGGCTCTCCCAGGGGCAAATCAGGGCTTTTTCAACCTGTCCCCTAACAGAATTTAGCCGCACTCCATGCCTATAAAAGGCACCCGGGGGACCTTCGCGAAAGGTGAAGTACTCCTTCCTTACCACGAGCGATTTTCTCTTGTAACTCTCTCCATTCTGTTGCTCCAATCCCTCCTCTAACTTAAGCATCGAAGTGTCCCCTGCCGGAGCACCTCTGGTGCCCAAGGGACTTCGTGCAGGTCGACCGACAGAGGAGCTCTCCAGCGCGCCCGCCGAGCTTGGTCCAGGTGAAGGCGTAGCAACATATTGGCGCTAGAGCAAGGGCGGCTGAACCTTCGTTCCGCTCTCCACTCTAAAAGGAAAGATTAACTGAGGAAAGTTATTAATGGTGAGGGGAAGAGCATGAAATATCTCTGCCAGAAGAAGGCATTCTCGTCACAGGTCTGAAGCACCTCGCAGGGAAGATGACACAGCCGTTGCCGCCGAGCCTACCATCACTTTGGGACTGTAGCAGTTCCAGATACTGGTAAACTGCATTGAGTCACTTACCTCAGTGGTCCAGCATTTCCAGGAAGCGGCTGACGATCGGCGGTAGCCACCCGCGGTGTCCTGCATCAATCATCAGCCGGCTGCCGGGCGAAGTCAGCAGCCGGAAGTGCCCCTACCTCCTTCCCACGCCACTCCAGAGCCTCGAAGGTCCATGGGGGCTCACGCTAGCCGGAAGAGAGTGAGGTCGGCTTCCCCCACTTTCGCTGACTCCACCCCCATTGTCGGTCGGCGCCCTGCTAAGGATCCGCATGACTATGGTAGCAAAATCATGCGCATGGAAGAGTGCATGGCAGAAATCATCGAGCGCCAGAAGGCCGAGGGGGGGCAGGCGTATGACACCCGCCCACCTTTTTTCGCTGAGATCTTGGGAGAGCCTATCTCCCGACACTTTAAAATTCCTCAAGTGGACCCGTATGACTGTACCACTGACCCACTGGATCATCTGGGCGCTTATAAGGCCTACATAATGGTACAGGGTGCCTCCGACACCCTTCATTGCATTGCCTTCATAGCAACCCTGAAGAAGGCTGCCCAGATGTGGTTTACAGCCATCCAACCAGGTACGATCCAGTTTTTTGCTTAACTTGAGACCCTTTTTCTTTCTCATTTCAAGACATGCAGTCGGGCCCCGAAGAACATCGATTGCCTCTTCCTTATACTCCAAAAGGAGGGGGAGACCCTCCGAGACTACATGGCTCGCTTCAACTCAACGGCCATGGAAGTCCCAGACTTGAATGAGGGGTAGTGATGTCAGCCTTCAAGAGAGGGCTCCGATCATCCAGGCTCACATTTTTCCTGGACAAGAAATTTCTGAAGGACTATATCGAGCTATTGGCTAGGGCACACAAGTACGCCCTGGTAGAGGAGCAGGCGACGAGTCGGTAACAGGCGGAAGGGAGACCAGCCCCCAAGAAGCAGAGCGATAAAGCTCCTACAGTCCGACTCCGCGACGATGACAGCCGACCCGCTCGGCACCAAAGCCCGAAGCCGAAGGACTTCAAAAAGTTTGAGACTTATGCACCCCTCTCCCTTCCAAGAGAAAAAATTCTCATGGAGATTGAGAACGAGGCTTACTTCCAGAGGCCTCGACCGATGAGGGGCCCTCCTACCGCCAAAAATAAGAATAAGTACTGCCAGTTCCATAGGGACCATGGGCACGACACTGAAGAGTGCTTCCAACTGAAGTATGCCATCGAAGACCTCATCAGAAGAGGGTACCTGAGCAAGTATGTCTGGCCCTGCTGGGATCGGGCTGAGACCTCAACTATCAGAGACCCTCCGGAGGAGGCTGAGCTTCCTAATCAGCATCCAACAGGTGGAGGTGTTGGCATGCTGCATCGACGGTCCGATTGGGGGCATGAAGGGGGCCAAGACATCGCAAAGAGGCCCAGGGGCTCTGGTGTAATCAGATATTCTGATGAAGACCTCTTGGAACCTCATCTCCCAGGAGATGATCCTGTCGTCGTGTTGGCAATCATTGCCAACTATGATGTAAAGCGTGTCCTCATTGATAATGGAAGCTATGCATAAGTTTTGTTGTACGAAGCCTTTGTTTGAATGAACTTGTCTAAATCAAGGCTGTGGGAATCCCTGAAGCCGCTCACTGGCTTTGGGAAAAACTCCATCGGGGTAGAAGGAGAAATCACCTTACTCGTGACCCTCAGGACAGAGCCTTACTAGCAGACTTTTCCCATTAATTTTGTGGTCGTCCGTACGACCTCGGCATACAACGCCATCTTAGGTCGACTGGCTCTCAACAGGTTCCAAGCCATTGTATCCACTTACCATTTGCTGGCAAAATTCCCGACTCGTAACGGGATCGAGGAAATAAGGGGAGACCGCAAGATGGCTAGACAATGTCTGGCCATACATGATAGGCAGTTGGATGGGTGCCCCATGCTTGAGCAACTTGACCCCAGAGATGAAATCGACAACCACGGTCAGCCTGTTAAGAAGATCGTCTTTGTTCCCCTCAAGGAGGATGACCCTACTAAAGTACTTCAAGTCAGGAGTACGCTAACTGAAGAAGCCCAACAAGAGCTGGTTGGTTTCTTGAAAAGTAATGCTAATATCTTTGCTTGGTCGACTTTGGTCATGCCGGGCATCCCATCGGACGTCATCACTCATCAACTTAAGGTGGATCCAACGTATAGACCCGTCCGACAAAAGAAAAGGAGCTTCGCCGTTGAAAGGCAGAAGGCCATCGAAGAAGAGGTGAAGAAGCTCCTTGATGCCGGCTTCATCAGGAAGTCCCATTACCCAAAGTGGCTAGCCAATGTCGTCATGGTGAAGAAGGCTAGTGGGAAGTGGAGGATCTTTGTAGATTACACGGACCTCAATAAGGCTTGTCCGAAGGATAGCTTTTCCCTGCCAAAAATTGATTAACTGGTGGATGCCATGGCCGGCCACCAACTCTTGAGCTTTATGGATGCCTTCTCTAGGTACAACCAAATCAGGATGCACCCCAAAGATGAGGAGAAGATGGCTTTTATCACAAACAGAGGGCTGTATTGTTACAGGATGATGCCTTTCGGCCTGAAGAATGCGGGTGCCACTTTCCAACGGCTGATCAACCAAGTCTTTGAAGGGCAACTCGGGCAGAATATGGAGGCCTACGTCGATGATATGATTGTTAAGAAGCTTCGCAAGGCCGACCACATCAAGAACTTGCAGGAATCCTTTAATGCACTAAGACATCATCGGATGAAGCTAAATCCTGCTAAGTGCATATTTGGGATGACCTCCAGGAAATTTCTCGGTTTCCTGGTCACTCAGAGGGGGATTGAGGTCAACCCTAAGTAGATTAAGTCTATTATGGACATGGCACACCCAACCAACAAAAAGCAGGTGCAAGAGCTCACGGGCCACATTGCCTCTCTCAACCGTTTCATCTCACGGTCGGCTGAGAAGTCTCTACCATTCTTCAAGACCTTGCACCGGTCGGACCACTTCCAGTGGACCGACAAGTGTCGGTCGGCCTTCGAAGCCCTGAATAACTATCTGAAGAACCCTTCGCTCTTGGCTAAACCAACGAAGGGAGAAGTGTTGTACCTATACTTGTCGACCTTCGACGAGGCCATCAGCGCCGTTCTTGTGCGGGTGGTGGATGATGGCCAGCAGAAACCTATCTATTACATCATCAAGGTCCTCCACGATGCCGAGACAAGGTACCCCAAAGTGCAAAAGCTGGTCTATTCACTGGTCATAGCGGCGAAGCACCTCCATGAAGGTGAAAAATACCTACACCTAGCATACATTATGCAAAGAAAATATGGCAGAGAATATGCATTTTAAAACTATTTTTAAATCATGCATAGCGGAAGGCTCGGTAGATAGATCTAAACAATCTACTGATCTGCCCGCAACAGGACCTAGCATAATAATGTAGCATGCATATAATATCAAAAACAACAGAAGGCAACATAAACATAAAGGTCATAGCTCTATACCTTGGCGAGTGCTGGAGAGAAGCAGGGAAGGGCAGTGAGAAGGAGGGCGGTCGAGCCACACACACGTCTGGCCTCTACAGGATGTCCACACCTGGGCTCGACTCTGATCAACTCCCTCAAAGTGCTAGCTCTTCGGGATCCGTGGGCTGAACTTCTTCTTCTAAGAAGACTGGAAAGATAGTAGGAACCCCTTCCCAAATCTCTTTCCCAAGACCTAGCTTAATTGCTAAGTAGCTCACACCCAAACCCTAAAGCTCTCACACTTTTTTATCCTCTTCTCCCAAAACTCTTTTGCTATTGTTGTCTTGTAACCCCAGCAGCCACCACAATGTCCCATATTTATAAGGGCAGTAGGGAGAGGGAGAAGAAGGAAGGAAAAGAGATGAGAGGAGAGAATGGGGGAGAGGATCATGGGCATGCCAAATGGGTCTAACCCATTTGGGCAAGTATGACTTTCATACCATAACGGTTTGGAGCCAAAACTGGTTTGAATTCAAAATTCAAACCAGGTCAAACCTGCCCAAAAAAATCTCCATGAAAACCTCCCAGAATTTTTGCTCATCACAGGAAGTGTCGACGCTCGAAAATTGCCAAGTGCCGACACTTCACCAAATGTCGACACCTGTAAAAGTCCAAGTATCGACACTTGGAGCAAAGTCAACCAAATTGACTTCAGGTGACGGCAAATGATTCTCAATCATTGATCAGCCCAAAAGATCATATAGAAATCTTCTATGGTATATGACCCCATAGGTTCGAATACTAAACCGATAGCACTGGAACATTTTCAGTACTAGTCAAAGTCCTCATCTAGCAATGATACCCGACGTCCGGATAGGTTGAAGATGTAGAGCACCTAACAAGAACCTCTGGCATATGGTTGCCGCATAATTCATCCCTTTGACCTTATAATACTCAGGATGACCTAGGGTTAGATTGCCAACCCTAATTTGGTCTATCCAGATTTTGTCTCAACCTCACAAGTTCTGACTCCTCATAAGAACTACCCTGGCCAAGGTTTTGCTGAATTGAGACATAGTGAGTCATTCACTCCAAACTATTTGGAGAGATCAATTTCATCTTGATTCTCCACCGCTCTACAAGCACTTGACTGCACCCAGAAACCTTCCATCACTGGATTAGAAATCCAGGTAGTCCAGCACCAAAGTATAGTGAGTTGCTTGCAAGCTGCCATGGTGACCTCAGGTCTGAGGGACACATATACCCATATCCCTTCGCAAGCAACCCTTTGGTAGAAGGGAGCTCCGCAGATGGTCACGTTCAGTAAAGTGTCATACACTTCACTTGTACGTCACACCAGTGTCTTCACACTCCTTGGTTAAGAGGACAACTAACAAATGTGACATACAACAACCTATAGTTGATACATTGTCGTTCTATAACAATGTATCATTTGGTTGTGAACCAGTTTAAGAACTACTTGATATATCCTCTCTATATCAAAACAAAATAGTTCTAAGGACTCCATCATAAAGAGTTCATTACAGAAAAATGTAAAATGATGGACAGCCAAAAATAAATAACTTTTATTTATTATTAAAAAATTTATATACAAATACAAAATAGTACAACCGTCTACATCCTAGACGATTGGCTTTGGGACACAATTTCCAACAACTCCCACTTGGACTAAAGCCAATCAGTATAGAATCTCTTTCCCATTTTCCGTTTACAACAGTCAAACTCTTGAACTCCAATGGCTTTAGTGAAGGGGTCAGCCAGGTTCTCCTTTCCATCAATCTTCAGAAGGTCAATGTCATCTCGTTCCATGATCTCTCATACAAGGTGATAGCACCGTAGAATATGCTTTGTGTGGTGATGAGACTTCGGCTCTTTGGCTTGAGCAATGGCTCCATTGTTGTCACAGCTCATCGGAATAGGACCATCCATGGAAGGTGCCACTCCCAGCTCGCCAGGGAACTTCTGCAACCACACAGCTTCCTTCGCCGCATCAGATGCTATAATGTACTCTGCTTCGCATGTAGAGTCCGCCATAGTAGGCTGCTTCAAACTTTTTTGGCAGATAGCTCCTCTGTTCAGGGTAAAGACAAAACCTGACACACTCTTGCTATCATCTTTATCTGACTGGAAACTGGAGTTAGTATACCCCACAAGTTTCAAGTCAGATTCTCCATAAATTAGCCATTGGTCCTTAGTATTTTATAAATACTTAAGGATGGTTTTAACCACTTTCTAATGAGCTTCACCTGGGTCAAACTGGTATCTGCTCACTCACCTAGTGAGTATGCCATGTCTGGTCTAGTACATGTCATGGCATATATGATAAAACCCACTGCCGAAGTATATGAAATTATACTCATACGCTCTCTCTCCTCAGGAGTTGTCGCACAATTCCATTTGGAGAGATCAATTCCAGTGCCTATCGGGAGATAGCCCTTTTTGGAATTCTCCATGCTGAACCATTTCAGCACAGTGTCGATGTACGTAGACTGGGATAGTCCCAAAAGCCTCTTAGATCTATCTCTATAGAACTTCATACCTAGTATGTAAGAGGCTTCACCTAAGTCCTTCATAGAGAACTGAGATGATAATCAGACCTTTATTCCTTGTAATGCTGCGATATCATTCCCAATTAAGAGAATGTCATCTACATACAGCACAAGGAATACAATTACAGAACCATTAGCCCATTTGTAAATGCAAGGCTCTTCTCCGTTCCTAATGAAGCCATGTGACTTGATACACTTATCAAATCTTATGTTCCAACTCCTTGATGCTTGCTTCAATCCATAAATGGGCTTTTGAAGCTTGCACACCTTTGACTCATCTGTGGATGTGAACCCTTCAGGTTGTATCATATACACATCCTCTTCTAGCTCACCATTCAGGAAAGCTGTTCGGACATCCATATTCCAGATTTCATAGTCAAAGTGCGCTGCTAAAGCAAGCATAATCCGAATGGATTTGAGTATTGCTACAGGAGAGAACGTCTCGTCATAGTCAATACCATAATGTTGACGATACCCCTTGGCAACCAGATGGGCTTTATAGGTCTCTACCTTTCCATCTGCACCCCTTTTCCTTTTGAAAATCCATTTGCACCCAATGGGTTTTATCCCTTCAGGTGGATCAACCAATGTCCATACATTGTTGATCTCCATTGACTCCAATTCGGATTTCATGGCTCCTAGCCATGACTCAGAGTCGGACCTCTGTAATGCATCCATATAGGTGATCGGATCCTCATTGTTCTCATCAAGTTCAATGGGATCACCATCCCGGACTAAGAAATCGTAGTATCTGTCCGGTCGGCTCGGTACTCTAGTGGATCTCCTTAATGGTTCCTGAGTGGGCTCTGGGTGTGATCTAATCACAGCCGGTTCTATGTTGTCCCTTAAGTGTGTCAATTCTTCTACTTGTTGAACTTTACTAAGTTCAATCTTAGCGGCTACAGTTCCTTCACCAAGGATCTCCTTTTCCAAAAAGATAGCCCTAAGACTGATGAACAACTTTTGTTCCTCAGCTAAGTAGAAGTAATACCCCTTAGACTCTTTTGGATACCCAACAAATAGGGACCGATCAGACCTAGGTCCAAGTTTGTCCATTTCCAAATGTTTTACATAAGCTGGGCACCCCCAGACCCGAAGGTGTGAAAGTGTTGGCTTACGCCCAGTCCACATCTCATATGGTGTTTTACTAACGGACTTACTTGGAGCCCTATTCAGAATGTAACAGGCTGATTTTAAAGCATATCCCCCAAAGGATACCGGCAGAGAAACAAAGCCCTTCATGGACCGAACCATGTCTAACAGGGTTCGATTCCTCCTCTTAGACACTCCATTTAACTGGGGCATCCCTGGAGGCGTCCACTGAGAGAGAATCCCATTCTCCTCAAGATATGTCAGAAACTCGCTGGAAAGGTATTCACCACCTCGATCAGATCGAAGGGTTTTGATATACTTTCTAGTTTGTTTTTCTATTTCACTACGATATCGTTTGAACATTTCAAACGACTCAGACTTATGTCTCATCAAGAAGACATAACTGAACCTCAAAAGGTCGTGTGTAAATGTAATGAAATAAACGTACCCACCCCTGGCACTAACATTCATGGGTCCGCATACATCAGTATGCACCAGACTCAGAATTTTTTTGGCTCGTTCACCTTTTCCAGTAAAAGATGACTTAGTCAATTTTCTAAGAAGACAGGACTCACAGGTTGGAAGTGAACTATGTTCACTAAAATCGAGGAGACCCTCGATTTTCAACCTATTTATCCTGTTCTTATTGATATGACCTAGCCTACAATGCCATAGGTATGCTTCACTGACATTATCTATCCTAGGACATTACTAGACGTGTATATTACACTAACAGGTCACAACAATACATAGATGCCATTACATATTTATCCATTCAAAATAACATAATCATTCAAAATGATTTTGCAAATGTCATTCTTTATTAATAGTTCATAACCATACATGGCCAATTGGCCTACAAAAATTGTTGGGTTCGGGAACCAGTGCGGAAGCGTGGACTTCAAAAATTTATGAAATCAAGTCCGAACCCTAATCCCAAAATCTCCTTATTAGCAATTAAAACTGTGACTACATGCATGTCCAAATTTAAACATTGTTTAAATACTAACCTCAGATCGCTATTACCAGTCTCATGCAGAAATGAACTCCAAATTGAGTAGCCTCTTGAACACACCAGGCATCCACTTGTCCGCCCTCTGATGGTGATCCACACGGGCAGATGATCAAGACACTGACTCCTTAATTGGGTTCCTTCCAATCAAGTTCTACCCTAAGAACTTGATATATGGGCTATTGGCTAGGACTCCTCTAGCCAAACTGGGACTAAACCTTCTCTCTTACCCTTCTCCTCGTCTTCTAGCAACTTTGGCCCCTTAAGACACTCTTGTCTTAAGAATAAATCCTTGTCCTAAAATGGGACAAGGCTTGTCTTGGAGGGAGAAGAAAATTAAGACAAGATTGTCTTAATGTAAGAAAGAAAGGAGAGGCGCCTTCTTCCTTTATCGTCGGAGAGTTTCTCTCTGACTCTCCTTCTGTTCTGAGATTCGACAGAGCCTAGGCTCTGTAAAGGAATCAAAGAGGAAAGAGAGGAGGGGGAAACAATCTTCTAGAGTGGGAGAAGGAAAAAGAAGCAAGGCTTCACCATAGAAAATCTGGAATAATTTTTACGGTGAAGTCTTCTCCTTAAATAGGCGACAGAGAGGCGCCTTCTCATCTGTAATCATCCTCTCACGTCCCTCTCTCCCTTCTCACGTCCTTTCCCTTTATCTCACGGCCCTTGGGATTAATCTCACGGCCTTTGGGATGGGAAGACGCAAGGAAGAATCACGAAAAACACAGAAGGGCGCGTGCAGAAAGAAGAGTCGCGCCCCTTCGATGTTTTTTTTTTCTTTTTCACGGTAATTCCATTTTTTTTTGAAGAGTCCACACCTAGGTGGACTCTCTTCCATGCCTCATCAGCTAAAAACGCCGACTTCCTTTCTTTTCTCACGCAGAAACGCTGCTTGGAGAGAGTCCACGCGCGCGTGGACTCTTCTCCTTGCGCGCGCGCGTGGGAAAAGAGGGGAAAAGGGCTTAGGCGATGTGGGAAAGGGGTTTAGCCTCTTAGGTTAGCCCAATTGCTAGCCTACTATTAGCCCAATATCTTAAATCTTCAATTAGATTCAAACCGGAATGAATTTGGATCTAAAAAAGACCAAATCGGAACCCTAACTCGAATCCGATTCAAGTAGAAGCCATGGTTTGCAACACATGCTAGTGTGTTCATCTGCAAACGAGATTTAATTCCAAATTAAAACCTTGATTATCTATCCTAAGTGTGTGACCCATTGGGTTCCATACTTAGCCAGCAGTGGGTCCGAGTGCAAGTTGACCTAATTTGATCAGAACTCATTCTAATCGATTTAGGTCAAATCAAGCTAACTCGAGTCAGTCAATTAGGACTCCTCCTAATTAGTGATCCAATTAAACCATTTAATTTGATCAACCCACAAGACAAGATTGACGTCTAGCAACGTGTCATGTCTACCCGGAAGATATGGAAATTCTGGTGAAATTCCAAAACTACCCTTCAGTGGAAAGTTCCCGTACAATTCGATCCTTCAATCATCTTGCATCCCGAATATAACTATGGATATGGAATCATGTCAAATCCAGTTTATACTCATTCCCAGCTCAGTCATACACTAATGATTCAATTAATTCGATATTAGAAATCATTTCTAATATCTGTACTTTGATCAAAGATTTCCTGAATCATCATCTGACCTAATTTGGCTGGATGCAATCTCCTCCTACTAGGAGTGATCAATTCCTTGTTGACCTACTCATTTCCTTCATATACAATTCACCACACCCAGCATCAACCTTGTGCATGACCCAATGTCATGAATGAGATTGAACCAAAGCATGGGTTCATGTACATAAGGTATTATGGCAGTCTCAGGTCATAGGACTACTTGTACAACTCCCACTATGAGAAACATCTATTGACATGCAGCTAAGGCTCCATTAGATGTTCTCAAATTGGATCTATTCAGTGAACTCATTTCTTTAATGAGCACCCACATCCTTGTATTAGTGTCCTACACAAGTGACTGTGAGAGCAGTCACCCTTTTCAGCATACATAGGATGTGCCAGTCTTACCGGAAACCCTGATCCCCAACTCAGGGTTCCTATGACTAGGAATATTCTAGATTAGGGTTTTAAGGCCTTAGATCTCACTGGTATGATCTCATCATAGCCCTAGGACCATAGCCCTAACCTATGGGGTTCATCATATAATGACACAGCGAATGATGAAAAATATTGCCTTTATTAACTTGTCAATTTACAATGGTCTGGGAGATACAAATATTGGCTTATAGGGCATAATCCTTTCAATCTCCCACTTGCACTAAAGCCAATCGCTCTTATTCTTTAACCCCATACAATCGAGGTGGCGATCAAACTCCCGCTGTGGTAGAGCCTTAGTGAATGGGTCTGCTATGTTGTTCTTTGTATCCACTCTGTTGATGCAGACTTCTTGTCTCTCGATTATCTCTCGGACAAGATGGAAGCGTCTCAGAATGTTATTGGACTTGTGATGGGCTCTCGGTTCCTTAGCTTGAGCAACTGCTCCAGTGTTATCACAATAGAGTGGCACCGGGCTCTCAATCTCAGGAACTACTCCCAACTCTGTGATGAATTTCTTCATCCAGACAGCTTCCTTGGCGGCTTCACTGACAGCTATGTACTCTGCCTCGATAGTTGAGTCAGCTACAGTCTGCTGTTTAGTGCTCTTCCAACTTACTGCTCCACCATTCAAGGTAAAGACATACCCTGAAATGGATTTACTATCATCTGGGTCTGATTGAAAACTAGAGTCTGAATAGGCTTCTAGTTTAAGATCAGATCCTCCGTATATAAGAAAAATATCCTTAGTCCTTCTCAGGTACTTAAGAATATTTTTCACAGCCTTCCAATGATCCTCTCCTGGATCAGCCTAAAATCTACTGGCTACACCCAAGGCATATGCCACATCAAGCCTGGTACATAACATAGCATACATAATCGACCTTATAGCCGAAGCATAAGGTATAGAATTCATTCTATTTCTTTCTTCAGGTGTCTTAGGAGACATCCTCTTAGAAAGACGTATGCCATGACCAATAGGTAAGTAACCTCTTTTACTTTCCTCCATGCTAAATCTCTTTAGCACCTGGTCAATGTACCTAGACTGGGATAAACCTAGCATCCTTCTTGATCTTTCTCTATAGATCTTTATACCTAGTATATAGGATGATTCTCCCAAGTCTTTCATGGAAAACTGTTTCGATAACCACACTTTGACTGATTGTAACATTGGGATATCATTCCCAATAAGAAGTATATCATCAACATATAGAACTAAGAAAACTATGGCACTCCCACTAGTCTTCTTGTACACACAAGGTTCATCCTCATTTTTGAAAAAATCAAATTCTTTGACTGTTTTATCAAATCGGATGTTCCAACTCCTGGATGCTTGCTTTAATCCATAAATGGATTTCTTTAGCCTACATACCTGATTAGGTTTAGTCTCCAAGACAAAACCTTCTGGCTGTGACATATAAACCTCTTCCTCAAGGAAACCATTGAGGAATGCAGTTTTTACATCCATTTGCCAGATCTCATAATCATGATATGCTGCTATGGCAAGCATAATCCGAATAGATTTGAGCATGGCAACAGGGGAAAATGTTTCATCATAATCTATTCCCTGTTTTTGTCTGAAACCCTTAGCCACCAATCTGGCTTTATAAGTTTCAACTTGGCCATCTGCCCCAATCTTCCTTTTATAGACCCATTTACACCCAATGGGGTTAATACCCTCTGGTGCATCAACCAAAGACCATACTTGGTTGACATACATGGAGTCCATCTCGGATCTCATGGCTTCCAGCCATCTGTCTGAGTCTCTACTCATGACTACTTCCGTATAGGTTAGAGGCTCATCATTTTGAATGATTTGGGCTTCATTATTTTCAATTATGAACCCATACCTCTCAGGTGCCTGTCGCACCCTATCAGACCTACGGATAGGAGTGTGTTCAGGTTCTATATTAACTATGTTGTTACTTGACTGAGATGTGTCTATTTGTTGAATTTCATTAAGTTCGATATTTCTACCAGTGCCCTTTCGTAGGATGAATTCTTTTTCCATAAAAGTGGCATGCCTACTGACCAAAACCTTTTGCTCAGTAGGGTGGTAGAACAGATATCCTATACTATCTCTAGGATATCCGATAAATAGACATTTGTCTGCTCTAGCATCTAGTTTATGTCCAAAATTTCTTTTTACATAGGCTGGACATCCCCATATCTTAATATACTTAAGATTGGGCTTCTTACCTCTCCATAATTCATATGGAGTGCTAGAGACAGTTTTAGATGGTACTCTATTCAAGATATAAGTTGCTGTTTCCAAAGCATATCCCCAGAAAGAAAAAGGTAACTCTGTGAAGCACATCATGGACCGTACCATATCCAATAAAGTACGATTCCTCCTTTCAGCAACACTATTTAATTGTAGTGTGTAAGGAGGAGTCCATTCAGAGATGATCCCCTTATCTTTAAGGTGATCAAGAAACTCAGTGGATAAGTACTCACCTCCTCTATCTGATCGGAGGATCTTTATACTTTTTCCTGTCTGTTTCTCTACCATACTTTGATACTCTAAAAATTTTTCAAAAGCATCGGACTTATGTTTCATTAGATACACAAATCCATACCTTGAAAAATCATCAGTAAATGTGATGAAGTATGAGTATCCACCATAGGCTTGAGTTGTCATAGGCCCACATATATCTGTGTGTATGAGTCCCAATAACTCTTTTGTCCTTTCTCCATGTCCACTAAATGGAGTCTTGGTCATCTTACCCATGAGACATGATTCACAAGTTCCTAATGACTCATAGTCATAAGGATCAAAGAAATTTTCTTTGTATAACTTGTTAATCCTAGTCTCACTAATATGTCCAAGTCGACAATGCCAAAGTAAGGTATTGTTTACATCATCTCTTTTCCGTTTGTTAGAAACATGAAAAATATTGTCATTAGTGGAAAGAGTTAATAGACCATTGCAGAATATGCCATAACATATAATTTCATTAGATAAAGAAATTGAGCAGCCACTGCTCATTACATTCATAGTATATCCTTGTTTAAGTAACAAGGGTACAGATATGATATTTCTAATGATTTTTGGCATATAGTAACAATTCCTTAGCTCCAAGATCTTCCCTGAAGGTAACTTCAAAACATAAGTCCCTACAGCTTCTGCTTGGATGGGGTCCCCTCCAGCACCGTAGAGCTCAAAGTTACCTTCCTTCAATACTTTAAGCCCCTGAAGTCCCTGCAATGATTTGCAGATGTTATGACCACAGGCGGTATCCAACACCCAAGTATTTGAAATGGAAGAATCCAATGACAAAATAGTATGAACTTCTTTCATACCTTTTGGTGCCTCTGATGCACCAGGCTTCACACTTGCAAGGTAAACCTTGCAATTCCTTTTCCAATGACCCGGCTTGCCACAATGAAAGCAGGTCATCTGTCCGGAGGCCTTCTTTCCTTTCTTCTTCTTAATGCCCCCTTTGGGATTCATCCTCTTACTGGAACCCTTTTTGCCTATCTTCTTCTTATCCACAAGAAGAACTGGAGCCTTATTTTTCTTTACATGGCTCTCTGCTATCTTCAACATATTCAACAGCTCAGGCAAGGAAGAATTAAGTTTGTTCATATGGTAATTAAGAACAAACTGTGAAAATGACTCTGGGAGTGATTGCAAGATCAAGTCTTGATTCAACTCCCCATCCATTACAAAACCTAATTGACCTAATCGAGTGATTAGATCAATTATCTTTAATACATGGTCTTGTACTGATGTATCTTCTGTCATCCTTGCACGGAACAACTGCTTAGATATTTCATATCTAGCAGTTCTACTATGTTCTCCATAAAGCTCTTTTAAATTGAGCAGTATGGAGTTAGTATCCATGCTATCATGCTGCCTCTGCAACTCATTAGTCATAGAGGCAAGCATAACACACTTGACAGTAAGTGAGTCATTTTGCCACATATTATATGTGGTCTTCTCCTCTTGCGAGGCATCTTCCCTTGGTGGTTCCAAAATTGGGGTATCAAGAATATAGAAAATTCTTTCTTGACTGAGTACTATTTTTAAATTTCTCAGCCAATCAACATAATTAGGCCCAGTCAATTTGTTGGCATCTAAAATACTACGGAGTGAGAGTGAAGAGGCCATTTATCTACATTTAAACAAAGAACAATACATAAGCAAACAACCATGAAATGCCAATACATAATTAAATTAGGACTTTAATTTAATTATGTCTCCCACTATTTTATCGAGCATCATAACCCTCTATACGATGATCGAGAAAACCCTAATTAGTTTTTCTTAGTGGGGTTGAGATCCCAATCCCTTATAAAAGACCTTATGTGTACACAACAAATCTTATATAAGTTCATAGGTAGGAAATCTCTCTCCAATTGTAACCCGTACAATTCTCAACTTATCCCGGCCTCTAAAATATTAATAGCCTTGTGTATATACAACAAACTATAATATTTCAGTTAAGTAAGACCCTTCATAGCCATATAGTCATGACTTTAATAGTAATACCCTTGTGTGTACACAACAAAATATTACATTAAATCATGCCATAAACAAATAATTGTATTAGGCCAAAAATTGTGTTAGTCACCATATTAGGTATTGTGTGTACACAACAAACCTAGTATAGATCGTAACACAATAATGACCTATCATGAAGGAAGGCCAATAATAGTATTTTAACACCAAGCATGTTAGTCAAGAATTAAATCAATCAGATCGGCCAGGCTAGTGGAAGAGATGTGGGGGTCCCCCCGTTGCTTTCCTAGACACCAATTTAAAAATTGGCCAGGTCAGACAACGGAACCAATTAAAAACCACGATTCCCTTTACCTTCCCAGAACCACCTTTCTAGACACCGAAATGACTAATTATCCATCATGACTAATAATGCTTATCGGTTAACTATACTACCACTTAATATAATTTTAAGAGGGATTTATGCAATGCCAGCACATTCAATTAAAAGCTATCACATATATTAATACATGCTTTAAACTAAGCAAATATGTGAAATGTGTGCCATCATACTAGGACAACCATCTACCACATAATGGATACACCATTATGCCAGGGCAACCTTATTTCAGTATGATGGCTCCAGGGCTAATCATATCTCTAAGATAATTAGGATTTGAGTGGAAAACCCTAACTGGTGGCAATCATCAAACTCATGTTCAATCAAAGACATGCATTGTGCATCAATAAAGACTTTATCATGATACTACATCATTCAATAAAACATGAATTGAATTGCATAAGTTTTAATCCTAATAAGGATGCTCTGATACCACTGTTGGGTTCGGGAACCAGTGCGGAAGCGTGGACTTCAAAAATTTATGAAATCAGGTCCGAACCCTAATCCCAAAATCTTCTTATTAGCAATTAAAACTGTGACTACATGCATGTCCAAATTTAAACATTGTTTAAATACTAACCTCGGATCGCAATTACCAGTCTGATGCAGAAATGAACTCCAAATTGAGTAGCCTCTTGAACACACCAGGCGTCCACTTGTCCGCCCTCCGATGGTGATCCACACGGGCAGATGATCAAGACACTGACTCCTTAATTGGGTTCCTTCCAATCAAGTTCTACCCTAAGAACTTGATATATGGGCTATTGGCTAGGACTCCTCTAGCCAAACTGGGACTAAACCTTCTCTCTTACCCTTCTCCTCGTCTTCTAGCAACTTTGGCCCCTTAAGACACTCTTGTCTTAAGAATAAACCCTTGTCCTAAAATGGGACAAGGCTTGTCTTGGAGGGAGAAGAAAATTAAGACAAGATTGTCTTAATGTAAGAAAGAAAGGAGAGGCGCCTTCTTCCTTTACCGTCGGAGAGTTTCTCTCTGACTCTCCTTCTGTTCTGAGATTCGACAAAGCCTAGGCTCTGTAAAGGAATCAAAGAGGAAAGAGAGGAGGGGGAAACAATCTTCTGGAGAGGGAGAAGGAAAAAGAAGCAAGGCTTCGCCTTAGAAAATCTGGAATAATTTTTACGGTGAAGTCTTCTCCTTAAATAGGCGACAGAGAGGCGCCTTCTCATCTGTAATCATCCTCTCACATCCCTCTCTCCCTTCTCACGTCCTTTCCCTTTATCTCACGGCCCTTGGGATTAATCTCACGGCCTTTGGGATGGGAAGACGCAAGGAAGAATCGCGAAAAACACAGAAGGGCGCGCGCAGAAAGAAGAGTCGCGCCCCTTCGATGTTTTTTTTTTCTTTTTCACGGTAATTCCATTTTTTTTTGAAGAGTCCACGCCTAGGTGGACTCTCTTCCATGCCTCATCAGCCAAAAATGCCGACTTCCTTTCTTTTCTCACGCAGAAACGCCGCTTGGAGAGAGTCCACGCGCGCGTGGACTCTTCTCCTTGCGCGCGCGCGTGGGAAAAGAGGGGAAAAGGGCTTAGGCGATGTGGGAAAGGGGTTTAGCCTCTTAGGTTATCCCAATTGCTAGCCTACTATTAGCCCAATGTCTTGAATCTTCAATTAGATTCAAACCGGAATGAATTTGGATCTAAAAAAGACCAAATCGGAACCCTAACTCGAATCCGATTCAAGTAGAAGCCATGGTTTGCAACACATGCTAGTGTGTTCATCTGCAAACGAGATTTAATTCCAAATTAAAACCTTGATTATCTATCCTAAGTGTGTGACCCATTGGGTTCCATACTTAGCCAGCAGTGGGTCCGAGTGCAAGTTGACCTAATTTGATCAGAACTCATTCTAATCGATTTAGGTCAAATCGAGCTAACTCGAGTCAGTCAATTAGGACTCCTCCTAATTAGTGATCCAATTAAACCATTTAATTTGATCAACCCACAAGACAAGATTGACGTCTAGCAACGTGTCATGTCTACCCGGAAGATATGGAAATTCTGGTAAAATTCCAAAACTACCCTTCAGTGGAAAGTTCCCGTACAATTCGATCCTTCAATCATCTTGCATCCCGAATATAACTATGGATATGGAATCATGTCAAATCCAGTTTATACTCATTCCCAGCACAGTCATACACTAATGATTTAATTAATTCGATATTAGAAATCATTTCTAATATCTGTACTTTGATCAAAGATTTCCTGAATCATCATCTGACCTAATTTGGCTGGATGCAATCTCCTCCTACTAGGAGTGATCAATTCCTTGTTGACCTACTCATTTCCATCATATACAATTCACCACACCCAGCATCAACCTTGTGCATGACCCAGTGTCATGAATGAGATTGAACCAAAGCATGGGTTCATGTACATAAGGTATTATGGCAGTCTCAGGTCATAGGACTACTTGTACAACTCCCACTATGAGAAACATCTATTGACATGCAGCTAAGGCTCCATTAGATGTTCTCAAATTGGATCTATTCAGTGAACTCATTCGCTAATGAGCACCCACATCCTTGTATTAGTGTCCTACACAAGTGACTGTGAGAGCAGTCACCCTTTTCAGCATACATAGGATGTGCCAGTCTTACCGGAAATCCTGATCCCCAACTCAGGGTTCATATGACTAGGAATATTCTAGATTAGGGTTTTAAGGCCTTAGATCTCACTGGTATGATCTCATCATAGACCTAAGACCATAGCCCTAACCTATGGGGTTCATCATATAATGACACAGCGAATGATGAAAAATATTGCCTTTATTAACTTATCAATTTACAATGGTCTGGGAGATACAAATATTGGCTTATAGGGCATAATCCTTTCAAAAATGACATTCAAAATGAAAGAAGGACAAAAATGGCATTCATTCAAAATGACAGTACAGGACTTGAAAACTAGTTTAAGAACTCCCAACGCCAGAACTGGAACTCGGCTTCCATTTCCCACGTTCAAGAACCTCTCGCCATCCTCGAATCTTCTACTAACTTGAAGTCCCTGCAAAGAATTGCAAATATGAATTGGACTTCCTGTATCCAATATCCAGTTAGTAGTATCGCAAACAGAGAAACTACAAGGTGTTCTCATATGAATACCTTGTCCAGGACCATCCTGCAGCTTTCTCTTCTTTGACCTATTCAGATCAAGGGACACAATGTAAAGAGGACAGTTCCTCTTCCAGTGTCCCTGCTTCTTGCAGAAGAAGCACTCTGCATGACTCTAATCAGCCTTCACTTTCTTGGCCTAACTGGGCCCAAAAGCACTAAGCATCTTTTTTCCTTTATTATTTTTCTTCTTCTTCCCTTTCTTAAAGGGACGATGCCCTCCCGAAGAACCTCCCACTAGAGTCACCACCCCTTTATTCAACTGGTGGTCTTTTTCAAAAGTCTACAGCAACCCCAACAGACCATGGTAGTTAACTGTAGGCTTGTTCATTCTATAATGATCAAGAAAGTCTGAATAGGAGGGGAGAGAATTCAGTATCGCATCTTTCCCAAGCTGTTCATGTAAGGGACAGCCGAGCTTGCCCAGGCGCTCAATCATCTCGATCATGTATAATACATGATCAGTGACTGAGGCCCCATCATGCATCCGCGCATTATAGATAGCACAAGAGACCCTGTACCTCTCAACATCGTCTAGTGTCCCGAAAGACTCCTTCAACTTTTGAAGAATTTCTTTTGGCTGGACTTCCTCGAACTTGCGACTGAACTTGTCGTTCATCACAACCAACATAATGCATCGGACAGTGGTCCTGTCAGAGAGCCACTTCTAGTAAGTGTCTCTGATCAAACCCCGAGCATTGGCAGCAGGGATCTCAGGTGCCGAATCTGATATACATATAGGATCTGTTCATGCACCAGAAAAATCCTGAGCCTTCGATACCAGCTATCAAAGTTGGGTCCATAGAGCTTCTCGCTATCGAGAAGAGACCGAAGTGAAAGGTTGGAAGACATATAAAAGGAAAACCAAAACTAATTAGTGTATATGAATAATTAACCTAAAGACATGGACTTAAGTCTAATGGTCCCTCCCACTATTTTGCACAGATTGGTAGCCTCTACCTCCAATCCAAGGAATTACTTTAATTTCCTAGTGGGTACTAGAGTCCAATAGACAACACATGAGCCCGACTTTGGCCAGCCCACCCATGCGTGTCTAAAGGTAGGTTCTTTAACCAATTACTTCTCCAAGTAACCTCTAGTAATTGGATTTTGCCTCAAGGAGCACTTCAATCAGTCTTTGGGCCTCCTATTGAAGGTCCTGGTGTTGGGGATTCCGGTGTAGTGCAGCGGAAGTGTAATTTCAAAAATGATGAAATTGGCACCAAAATCCCTTAGCCAAGATCTCCTTATTCAGAATTAAAACATACAAACTAACATTGTTAGAATTAGGGCACCAACCTTTTAACGCTAAGTCCAATTTTGATGTAGAATCAGAACTTGGTGTTGAATGCTTCTTTTGATTTCACCAGGCGTCCAAATGTCCACCCTCCAATGGTGATCCACAAGATGATTGATCAAGATGCAAGCTTCTTCAAAATTCCTTCACTTGAATTCTTATCCTAGAACTCAAGAGGACTATGGCTCTAAAACTTCAGGGTAGGGGCTCCTTACTTCCTTTATTCCTTCTTCCTCTCCCTTTCTTAAGACCTTGTCCTAAGAATAAAACTCTTGTCTTGAAGGAGGAGATGGATTTAAGACACTAATGTCTTAAAGTAAAGGAAATAGAAACAGAGTAGGAGTTCCTTTCTTTTACCGATCAAGAGATTCTTCCTATCTCTTGTTTTGGACTTGAGTTTCAACAGAGAAGAGAACTCTGTAAGAGGGAAACTCTCTTTGTCCTAAACAAGCTAAGGAGGAATCAGTTTCCTGGAAAGAAAAGACAATAAATAAACTCTGTCGTTCATTAGTTCAAACACCCGAGACCTCAGTTGTTTAAATAGATTACAGAGAGATGTCTTCTCAAAAGAACACAACTCTCCGTAAACCCCATTCCACTTTGTCTCATGCCCCTTCCCTATTTCTCACACCCAATCCTCCCATCTCACAGCCTTCCAGATTAAATCCCACGGCTTTTCTTAAAGGAAAAACCGCGGTGTTTTAAAAGGAAGGAAGTCGCGACTTTTCATCTCCGAAGAGATGTTATTTCGCGCACCCGGGAGGAGTTAGCGCATTCCTTCTTTCTCAAAATCCCATCAGCCATTGGATTCTCATCCAAGGGGGGAGAGATGGTGCGCTAATTGCTTAAGAAGGAGGCCGCCCCAAATAAAATCATCGGAGAAATATTTGGGGCATGCCAAGAGTCCATGCGCCATGGACTCTTTCAAATGGCGCGCCAAGAGTCCATATGCGCATGGACTCTTGGCATTTGGCGTGGAAAAATAAAGGGGGCGGGTGGGGAGGCTAGCCAAGCTACATGGCTAGCCAATAGGGTTAGCCATATTCCTGTTTTCTTAATTAGGGTCTAATTAGGTCCAATTAGAACCCAATTTGAACCAATCCGGAACCCTAATTCGAATCTGATCTGAATAGAAGCTAGGGTTTGCAACACCTGCTAGAGTGTTATCTTGCAAAGATGATTTAATTCTAAATTAAACTCTTGATCAATCCTCTCAAGTGTGTGACCCATTGGGTTCCACATCTAGCCAGCAGTGGGTTCGAATACAAGTTGACCTAATCGATTAGAACTCTTTCTAATCGATTTAGGTCAAACCGGGCTTACCCGATTCGATCAATTAGGATTCTTCCTAACATGTGATCTTTGAACTTGATCAACCCACAAGACAAGATTGACGTCTAGCAACGTGTCATGTCTACCCGGAAGATATGGAAATTCTGGTGAAATACCAAAATTACCCTTCAGTAGAGAGTTACCGTACAATTAAATCTTTCGATCAGCCTGCACCCAAAATATAACTATGGATATGGATATATGTCAAATCCAATATTATATTTATTTCTAGCTCAATCTTATAATGATGATTCGATTATCTTGATATTAGAAACCATTTCTAATATCTTCACTTTGATCAAAGATTCCCTGAATCATCATGTGATTGTTGACTAGCTGGATGCAATCTCCTCTTACTAAGAGTGATCGATTCCTTGTTGACCTACTCATTACCTTCATATCCAATTCACCATTCCCAGTATCAATCCTGTGCATGTCTCAGTGTCATGATTAGGATTGAACCAAAGAATGGGTTCATGTACATAAGATACTTATGGCAGTCTCAGGTCAAAAGATTACTTGTACCACTCCCACTACGAGAACCTTCTATTGACATGTAGCTAAGACTCCATTAGATGTTCTCAAGTTGGATCATATCAGTGAACTCATTCTCCAATGAGCACCCACATCCCAGTATTAGTGTCATACACAAGTGACTGTGAGAGCAGTCACCCTTTCCAGTATACCCGGGATGTGCTAGTCTTATCGGAAAAACCCTGATCCCCTACTCAGGGTTCCTTTGACTAGAATTACTTTAGATTAAGGTTTTAAGATTTTAGGTCTCACTGGTATGATCTCATCATAACCCTAAAATCATAGCCCTAATCTATGGGGTTCATCATATAATAAAAAAAAAAAAACAGCGTATGATGAAAAATAATGCCTTTATTTAGAAAATTGTCAATTACAATGGTTTGGGAGATACAACATAGATTGGCTTGTAGGGCATATCCCTTTCAATCTCCCACTTGCACTAAAGCCAATCGCCTTTGAATCTTAATCCCATACATTCGAGGTGGCGATCAAAATCTCGCTGTGGTAGAGCCTTAGTGAACGGGTCTGCTACATTGTTCTTTGTATCAACTCTATCTATGTAGACATCTTGTCTCTCTACTATTTCTCGGACAAGATGGAAGCGTCTCAGAATGTGCTTGGACTTATGATGAGCTCTTGGTTCCTTAGCTTGAGCAACAGCCCCAGTGTTGTCACAGTAAAGTGGCACTGGGTTTTCAATTTGAGGAACAACACCCAACTCTGTGATGAACTTCTTCATCCAGACTGCTTCCTTGGCGGCTTCACTAATAGCTATGTATTCTTCCTCTGTGGTTGAGTCAGCTATAGTCTACTGCTTGGTACTCTTCCAACTCACTGCTCCACCATTTAGGATAAAAACATATCCCGAAATGGATTTGCTATCATCAGGGTCTGATTGAAAACTAGAATCAGAATAAGCTTCTAGTTTAAGATCAGAACCACCATAAACCAGAAAAATATCCTTAGTCCTTCTTAGGTACTTAAGAATATTTTTAACTGCTTTCCAATGATCCTCTCCTGGATCAGCCTGAAACCTACTGACAATGCCTAAAGCATATGCCACATCAGGCCTGGTAAATAACATGGCATACATTATGGACCCTATTACCGAAGCATAGGGTATAGAATTCATTCTATTTCTTTCTTCAGGTGTCTTAGGAGACATCCTTTTAGAAAGATGTATGCCTTGACTCATAGGAAGATAACCTCTTTTACTTCCTTCCATGATGAATCTTTTCAGCACTAAGTCAATGTACCTAGATTGGGATAAACCTAGCATCCTCTTAGATCTATCTCTATAGATCTTAATACCTAGTATATAGGATGCTTCTCCCAAATCTTTCATGGAAAACTGGTTTGATAGCCAAACCTTGACTGATTGCAACATTGGGATATCATTCCCAATGAGGAGTATGTCATCTACATACAGAACCAAGAAAACTATGGCACTCCTACTAGTCTTCTTATAAACACAGGGTTCATCCATATTTTTGATAAAACCAAACCTTTTAATAGTTTCATCAAAGCGGATGTTCCAACTCCTGGAAGCTTGCTTTAATCCATAAATGGATTTCTTTAGCTTGCATACTTGATTAGGTTTATTCTTTGAAATAAAACCTTCTGGCTGTGACATGTAGACTTCTTCCTCAAGGAAACCATTGAGGAATGCAGTCTTTACATCCATCTGCCATATCTCATAATCGTGGTATGCTGCTATAGCAAGTAAAATCCGAATTGATTTCAGCATGGCAACAGGTGAAAATGTTTCATCATAATCAATTCCCTGTTTTTGTCTAAAACCTTTAGCCACTAATCTGGCTTTATAGGTTTCAACTTGGCCATCAGCCCCAATCTTTTTCTTATAGACCCATTTACACCCAATAGGATTAACACCCTCTGGTGCATCAACCAAAGACCATACTTGGTTTACATACATAGAGTCTACTTCGGATTCCATGGCTTCTTGCCATTTATCTGAATCAGTACTCAAGATAGCTTCCATATAGGTCAGAGGTTCATCATTTTGAATGACTTGGGCTTCATTATTTTCAATAATAAACCCATACCTCTCAGGTGCCCGTGGCACTCTATCAGACCTACGAGGAGGAGTTTTATGTTCTGGTTCTGTCCTAACTATATGTTCTAATGGTTGAGAATTGTCTATCTGTATTTCTTGTACTTCTCCAAGTTCAATAGTTCTACCATTGCCCTTTTCTAAAATGAACTCTTTTTCTAGAAAAGTGGCATGCCTGCTGACAAAAATCTTTTGTTCAGTAGGATGGTAGAATAGATATCCTCTACCTTCTTTAGGATATCCTACAAATAGACATTTATCCGCTCTAGGTTCCAACTTATGTCCAAAATTTCTTTTAACATAAGCTGGACATCCCCATACCTTAAAATATTTAAGATATGGTTTCTTTCCACTCCAAATTTCATATGGAGTACTAACAACGGATTTAGAAGGTACCTTGTTCAGAATGTAAACAGCAGTTTCTAGGGCATGACCCCAGAAGGAAATGGGCAAATTTGTGAAGCACATCATGGATCGTACCATATCTAATAAGGTACGATTTCTCCTTTCAGCTATACCATTTAGCTGTGGTGTATAAGGAGGGGTCCATTCAGAAAGGATTCCATTAACTTTAAGATAGTCTAAAAACTCCGTGGATAAGTATTCTCCTCCTCGATCAGAACGAAGAACTTTAATACTTTTCCCGGTTTGTTTTTCGACCATACTTTGATACTCTTTAAATTTATCAAAGGCTTCAGATTTGTGTTTCATAAGATACACATATCCGAACCTAGATAAATCATCTGTAAAAGTGATAAAATCTGAGTATCCTCCTCTGGCCTGAGTTGTCATTAGACCACATACATCAGTATGTATAAGTCCTAATAACTCAGTTGACCTTTCCCAATGTCCAGTGAATGGGGTTTTTGTCATCTTACCCATGAGACATGATTCGCAAGTTCCTAATGATTCATACTCATAAGGATCAAGGAATTTTTTCTTGTATAACTTGCTAATCCTAGACTCATTAACATGACCAAGTCTATGATGCCAAAGTAAAGTATCATTAAAGTCTTTTCTTTTCCTTTTAGTATTGACATGAAAAATACTATCATTGGAAGAAAGAGTTAAGAGCCCATTGCTAAATATGCCAGAACAAATAATATTATTAGATAACATTATCGAGCAACCAGTGCTCGTTACATCCATTACATATCCTTGTTTTAATAACAAAGGAATAGATATAATGTTCCTAATAATCTTTGGCATATAGTAACAATTCTCTAGCTCCAAGATCTTCCCTGAAGGCAACTTCAGAATATAGGTCCCTATAGCTTCTGCTTGGATGATATCACCACCAGCACCGTTGAGATTGAAGTCGCCTTCCTTCAATACTTTAAGCTTGTGGAGGTCCTGCAAAGATTTGCATATATGGTAACCACAAGCGGTATCCAATATCCAAGTATTTGATATAGACGAATTTAATGTCAATATAGTATGTATCTCATACATACCTTTTGGTGCGTCTGCCGCACCAGGCTTCACAGTTGCAAGGTAAGCCTTGCAATTCCTTTTCCAATGTCCCGCTTTGTCGCAAAAGTAACAGGTTGACTGTTTTGAGGCCTTCTTTCCTTTCTTGTTCTTATTGATGCCACCCTTAGGGTTTAGCCTCCTACTAAAACCCTTTTTGCCCGATTTCTTCTTATTGGTCTTATCAACAAGAAGAAGTGGAGCCTTTTCTCTCTAAACGTGGCTCTCTGCTGTTTTTAACATATTTAACAGCTCAAGCAAGGAAGTGTTCAGTTTGTTCATGTGATAATTCAAGACAAACTGAGAAAATGACTCCGGGAGTGATTGCAGGATTAAATCCTGATTCAGCTCCCCATCCATAATAAACCCTAATTGACCCAATCTGGTGATTAAGTCAATTACCTTCAGGACATGATCCTGAACGAATGTACCCTCTGTCATCCTAGCACAGAATAACTGCTTAGATATTTCGTATCTAGCAGTTCTGCTTTGTTCTCCATAAAGCTCCTTTAAATTGAGCATTATGGATTGAGTATCCATGCTTTCATGCTGCCTCTGTAAATCATTGGTCATAAAGGCCAGTATGATACACTTGACAGTGAGGGAATCATTCTGCCACATTTTGTATGTGGCCATATCTTCCTGTGTGGCATCATCCCCTAGTGGATTAAGACTAGGGGTATCAAGAATATAAGAAAGTTTTTCTGAACTCAGTACAATCTTTAAGTTTCTCAACCAGTCCACATAGTTTGGACCAGTCAATTTGTTGGTATCTAAGATGCTTCTCAGTGATAATGAAGATGCCATTTATCTACATTTAATTAAGAACAATACATAAGCAAACAACCATGAAATGACTTACATAATTAAATTAGGTCTTCAATTTAATTATGTCTCCCACTATTTTATCAAAAATCATAGCCCTCACTATGATAATTGAGAAGAACCCTGATCGGTTTTCTTAGTGAGATCGAGATCCTTATAATTTATAAAAGATCTTGCAGATAACACAACAAATCTTTTATAAGTTCAAAAGTAGGAAACTCTTCCGATTATATCTCATATAATTCTCAAAAATAACTTGGCCTCTAGAACATTATAAGTCTTGCAGAAAATACAACAAACCATAATGTTCTAGTTAAGTCAAGACCCTTTCATTTCTATACAGTCAGTACTCAAATATAATACCCTTGCAGATAACACAACAAGGCATTATACTGAATACACTGTAAGCATATTTTTGCACTAGACCAATATTATGTCAATCACCCTATTAGGTCTTGCAGATAACACAACAAACCTAATGTGGTTCATAACACAGTAATGATCCAGCATGAAGGAAGGCCAACATATAGCATTTTTTAACACTAAGCATATAAGTCAAGATTTAAATATAATCAAATCGGCCAGGCAAGTGGAAGAGAAGTGGGAGTCCCCCCGTTGCTTTCCTAGACACCAATAAAAAATGGCCAGGTCAGTCAACGGAACCAATTAAAAACCACGATTCTCTTTACCTTCCCAGAACCACCTTTCTAGACACCGAATGATCAATTATTCATCATGACTAGTGATGCTCATTAGTTAAATATACTATGACTTAATATAATTTTAAGAAGAGGGCTTTATTAAAATTGCCAGCACGTTCTTATAAAAACATATCACAATAATATCACTTTGATAAACATATATGTGCTGAGTATGTCATCATACTAGGACAACCATTTACCACATAATGGATCCACCATTATGCCAGGGCAACCTTATTTCAGTATGATGACTTTAAAACTAATCAGATCTCTATAATAATTAGGGTTTGAGTGAAAAATCCTAACTAGTGGCATACATCAAAACATTAATTATCATATATGCATCCCTTAAATTATTCTAAGTGTATCAGCATTCAAGGGTTTAAAACCCTAATTGCGATACTACAACAAAAATGCATATAAATAATTTTCATATGTTTTAACTGTAATAAGGATTGCTCTGATACCACTGTTGGGGATTCCGGTGCAGCGCAGCGGAAGTGTAATTTCAAAAATGATGAAATTGGCACCAAAATCCCTTAGCCAAGATCTCCTTATTCAGAATTAAAACATACAAACTAACATTGTTAGAATTAGGGCACCGACCTTTTAACGCTAAGTCCAATTTTGATGTAGAATCAGAACTTGGTGTTGAATGCTTCTTTTGATTTCACCAAGCATCCAAATGTCCACCCTCCAATGGTGATCCACAAGATGATTGATCAAGATGCAAGCTTCTTCAAAATTCCTTCACTTGAATTCTTATCCTAGAACTCAAGAGGACTATGGCTCTAAAACTTCAGGGTAGGGGCTCCTTACTTCCTTTCTTCCTTCTTCCTCTCCCTTTCTTAAGACCTTGTCCTAAGAATAAAACTCTTGTCTTGAAGGAGGAGATGGATTTAAGACACTAATGTCTTAAAGTAAAGGAAATAGAAACAGAGTAGGAGTTCCTTTCTTTTACCGATCAAGAGATTCTTCCTATCTCTTGTTTTGGACTTGAGTTTCAACAGAGAAGAGAACTCTGTAAGAGGGAAACTCTCTTTATCCTAAACAAGCTAAGGAGGAATCAGTTTCCTGGAAAGAAAAGACAATAAATAAACTCTGTCGTTCATTAGTTCAAACACCCGAGACCTCAGTTGTTTAAATAGATTACAGAGAGATGTCTTCTCAAAAGAACACAACTCTCCGTAAACCCCATTCCACTTTGTCTCACGCCCCTTCCCTATTTCTCATGCCCAATCCTCCCATCTCACGGCCTTCTAGATTAAATCCCATGGCTTTTCTTAAAGGAAAAATCGTGGTGTTTTAAAAGGAAGGAAGTCGCGACTTTTCATCTCCGAAGAGATGTTATTTCGCGCGCCCGGGAGGAGTTAGCGCATTCCTTCTTTCTCAAAATCCCATCAGCCATTGGATTCTCATCCAAGGGGGGAGAGATGGTGCGCTAATTGCTTAAGAAGGAGGCCGCCCCAAATAAAATCATCGGAGAAATATTTGGGGCGCGCCAAGAGTCCATGCGCCATGGACTCTTTCAAATGGCGCGCCAAGAGACCATATGCGCATGGACTCTTGGCATTTGGCATGGAAAAATAAAGGGGGCGAGTGGGGAGGCTAGCCAAGCTACATGGCTAGCCAATAGGGTTAGCCATATTCCTGTTTTCTTAATTAGGGTCTAATTAGGTCCAATTAGAACCCAATTTGAACCAATCCGGAACCCTAATTCGAATCTGATCCGAATAGAAGCTAGGGTTTGCAACACCTGCTAGAGTGTTATCTTGCAAAGATGATTTAATTCTAAATTAAACTCTTGATCAATCCTCTCAAGTGTGTGACCCATTGGGTTCCACATCTAGCCAGCAGTGGGTTCGAATACAAGTTGACCTAATCGATTAGAACTCTTTCTAATCGATTTAGGTCAAACCGGGCTTACCCGATTCGATCAATTAGGATTCTTCCTAACATGTGATCTTTGAACTTGATCAACCCACAAGACAAGATTGACGTCTAGCAACGTGTCATGTCTACCCGAAAGATATGGAAATTCTGGTGAAATACCAAAATTACCCTTCAGTAGAGAGTTACCGTACAATTAAATCTTTCGATCAGCCTGCACCCAAAATATAACTATGGATATGGATATATGTCAAATCCAATATTATTTTTATTTCTAGCTCAATCTTATAATGATGATTCGATTATCTTGATATTAGAAACCATTTCTAATATCTTCACTTTGATCAAAGATTCCCTGAATCATCATGTGATTGTTGACTAGCTGGATGCAATCTCCTCTTACTAAGAGTGATCGATTCCTTGTTGACCTACTCATTACCTTCATATCCAATTCACCATTTCCAGTATCAATCCTGTGCATGTCTCAGTGTCATGATTAGGATTGAACCAAAGAATGGGTTCATATACTAAGGTACTTATGGCAGTCTCAGGTCAAAAGATTACTTGTACCACTCCCACTACGAGAACCTTTTATTGACATGTAGCTAAGACTCCATTAGATGTTCTCAAGTTGGATCATATCAGTGAACTCATTCTCCAATGAGCACCCACATCCCAGTATTAGTGTCATACACAAGTGACTGTGAGAGCAGTCACCCTTTCCAGTATACCCGGGATGTGCTAGTCTTATCGGAAAAACCCTGATCCCCTACTCAGGGTTCCTTTGACTAGGATTACTTTAGATTAAGGTTTTATGATTTTAGGTCTCACTGGTATGATCTCATCATAACCCTAAAATCATAGCCCTAATCTATGGGGTTCATCATATAATAAAAAAAAAAAAAACAGCATATGATGAAAAATAATGCCTTTATTTAAAAAATTGTCAATTACAATGGTTTGGGAGATACAACATAGATTGGCTTGTAGGGCATATCCCTTTCACCTGGTTAGGTCCAACCATTAACATGACAAAATTCAATGTTTCTAACTAACGAATGGTCAAGCCCAACTTTGGCCGGCCCACTTGACCACTGTTAAGAAAGTCACACTGAGCCATCATATTAGGAACAACAATTCTAATAGCCCGATGACCACCCGATCTTTGAATTTGCTGATGAACACCGAACTAATTGACACATTACCATCCCACTTAATGGAAGGATAGGACTTGGTTATCTCTATAACTTTGTCCTTTTAAGGACCTAATAATTTAGAGGATTTTTAATTAAGTGACAGAAGAAGAGATGAGAAAATATGGATCAACCTCCTACTGACCACATCAGTAATCAAGGAGGGTTACACATAACCAATGATCCATGGGCACCTAAAATCAGTCAAGACTGATTAACCTTGGGTGACAAGGGTTAACATGAGTCAATGAGCTGTATAATCAATCCTGATTGACCACATTGGCCAGGTTAGTGAGATCATGGATTGGGTTCCGCCATTATCCATCCTGCCTAGACACCAATAGAGTTGGCCAGGTAAGAGGTAGCCCCAAAGAACCATGATCACAATGCCAAACTTACCTCGACACCAAACGGTTCATCAGACTTGATTAGACTAGTCTAAAGACTCGGGCTTTTCACTGAGCCACAAATTAGATCCATTTAGATTATGGACTAATCAATCTAACTATTAGATAGATCTAGAGAAGAAATTCTAACTCAACTTTTGATTAGATTAGTTCTCTAACTTGTCCAATGAATCTAAACTTAGGTCTAACCCAATCAAGGACCTAATAGAAGCTAACCCATGATCCTTAAAGCTTATTGAAATGACTTAAGATCTTTGAATCACATTCCTAGAGTTCTTAGTCAATCTTAATTCATAATTAAGTTCAATGGCCTTAAATAAATTAAAATAATTTTAATTTATCCTGTAAAACAGTTTTACAACAAATCAAAATTTAAATTCACTATTTTTCAGCATTTTCTGTAGCCAAGTGTCGACACTTCAAGGTCAAGTGTCGACACTCCAAGCTCAAGTGTAGACACTTCAGGGTCAAGTGTCAACACTCCAGCCTGTTTCAGAAGCAAAATAGAAACCAAATCTCAGGAAAAGTTCCCATGAGCCGACACTTCAAAAGCCAAGTGTCGACTCACAGCCTGAGACAACGAAAAAATAGTGATTTCAAATCCGGTGTTTCACCAAACATTCAAACAAAACCGATCAATAAAAACTTTTAGATCTTATCTAAAGTGTCTTATGATCATGCCATTAGATTAAAACATTTTTAACCTACAAAATACTTTCTTCTTATTTTCCTATTCATGAGCCTATCACAGTGGCACACCTACACGCCATAGGAGACTCCATTGAATGGGAAGAAAGGATCTTGCAGCCTTACTTCTCTCCTATGACCAGACGGCCTGGTGAAGCACTCAATCCAAATACTTAAGAAAGAAAAGAGATGATATAAGCATACTAGCATTATTATACTACAAAATGAACCTACTGCTCTGATACCATTGAAGGTGAAAAACACCTACACCTAGCATACATTATGCAAGAAAAATAGGATAGAAAATATGCATTTTAAAACTATTTTAAATCATGCACAGTGGAAGGCTCGGTTGATAAATCTAAACAATCTACCGATCTGCTGCAACAAGACCTAGCATAATAATGTAGCATGCATATAACATCAAAAACAATAGAAGGCAACATAAACATAAAGGTCATACCTCTATACCTCGGCGAGTGCTGGAGAGAAGCAGGGAAGGGCAGTGAGAAGGAGGGCACTCGAGCCACACATGCATCTGGCCTCTACAGGATGTCCACACCTGGGCTCGACTCTGATCAACTCCCTCGGAGTGCTAGCTCTTCGGGATCCGTGGGCTGAACTTCTTCTTCTAAGAAGACTGGGAAGATAGCAGGAACCCCTTCCCAAATCTCTTTCCCAAGACCTAGCTTGATTGCTAAGTAGCTCACACCCAAACCCTAAAGCTCTCACACTTCTCTATCCTCTTCTCCCAAAACTCTTATGCTGTTGTTGTCTTGTAACCCCAGTAGCCACCACAATGTCCCACATTTATAGGGGCAACATAGAGAGGGAGAAGAAAGAAGGAGGAGAGATGAGAGGAGAGAATGAGGGAGAGGATCATGGGCATGCTAAATGGGTCTAACCCATTTGGGCAAGTATGACTTTTATACCATAAAGGTTTGGAGCCAAAACTGGTTTGAATTCAAAATTCAAACCAAGTCAAACCTGCCCAAAAAATCTCCACGAAAACCTCCAAGAATTTTTTCTCGTCAAAGGAAGTGTCGATACTCAAAAATTGCCAAGTGCCGACACTTCACCAAGTGTCAACACCTGCAAAAATCCAAGTATCGACACTTGAAGCGAAGTCAACCAAATTGACTTCAGGTGATGGCAAACGACTCTCAATCATTGATCAGCCTAAAAGATCAGATAGAAATCCTCTATGGTGTGTGACCCCATAGGTTTGAATACTAAACCGGTAGCACTGGAACATTTCCAGTACCAGTCAAAGTCCTCATCTAATAATGATACCCGATATCCGGATAGGTCGAAGATACAGAGCACCTCATAAGAACCTCTGGCATATAGTTGCCACATAATTCATCCCTTTGACCTTATAATGCTCAGGATGACCTAGGGTTAGACTGCCAACCCTAATTTGGTCTATCCAGATTTTGTCTCAACCTCACAAGTTCTATGACTCCTCACAAGAACTACCCTGGCCAAGGTTTTGCTGAATTGAGACATAGTGAGTCATTCACTCCAAACTATTTGGAGAGGTCAATTCCATCTTGATTCACCACCACTCCATAAGTACTTGACTGCATCCTGAAACCTTCCATCACTGGATTAGAAATCCAGGTAGTCCGGCATCAAAGTATAGTGAGTTGCTTGTAAGCTGCCATAGTGACCTCAGGTCTGAGGGACACATATACCCATATCCCTTCGCGAGCAACCCTTTGGCATAAGGGAGCTCTGCAGATAGTCACGTTAAGTGAAGTGTCATACACTTCACTTGTATGTCACACCAGTGTCTTCACACTCCTTGGTTAAGAGGACAACCAACAAATGTGACGTACAACAACTTATAGTTGATACATTATCGTTCTATAACAATGTATCATTTGGTTGTGAACCAGTTTAAGAACTACTTGATATATCCTCTCTATATCAAAACAAAGTAGTTCTAAGGACTCCATCATACAAGAGTTCATTACAGAAAAATATAAAATGATGGATAACCAAAAATAAATAACTTTTATTTATTATTAAAAAATTCATATACAAATATAAAATACCACAACCGTCTATATCCTAGACGATTGGCTTTGGAATGCAATTCCTAACACTCCGACCCTCCTTTCGGCATATCCGATCATTGTACTGACTGACCAGCCCCTCAAGGCAATCCTCTGGAGCCTTGACACCTCCGGGCGGCTCGCCAAGTGGGCTGTCAAACTGGGCGACTTCGACATCTCCTTCTAGTCCCGATCGGCCGTGAAGGCTCTGGTGATCGTTGATTTCATTGCAGAGTGCACCTGGAGGATGGAGGTAGCCCCAACAGTGGCTGAGGCACCTATGGCTGATCCCGTGGAAGAGGCCGAACCCGCTTGGACTCTTCATGTGGACGGAGCTTCCAATCTTTCGGGGTGTGGTGCAGGCCTGATCTTGGATGACCCCAATGGACAATATCTGGAGTACGTTCTACACTTTGCATTCCAGGTATCGAATAACCAAGCAGAGTATGAAGCCTTGCTTGCAGGGCTGAGGATAGCCAGTGAGTTAGGCATTGACAGAATCTGCACCTTCTCTGACTCCCAGTTGGTAGTCAATCAGGTGAAGGGCAAATTTGAAGCAAGGGATCCTTCCTTGGCTAAGTACTTGGACAAGGTACGGGACTTCATATCTCAGCTTAAATTCTTCGAGATCCTCCATATACCTCGACTGCAAAACTCCTGAGTGGATGCCCTATTGCGATTAGCTACTGCATATGTATTTCTCAATATTCTTTTAACAGCAAGCATATGTATTTCTTTGGGATTACATTGAAATCTAGCACATACACATACACTATACAAGATATCTGGTCTACTTGCAGTTAAATATAATAAGGATCCGATCATACCTCTATATGGCTTTTGGTTAACATTGGATCCATTTTCATCTTTGTCCAATTTGCAAGATGGGCTCATGGGTGTGCTCATTTGTTTGCTCGTCTCCGTACCAAACTTTTTGATTATTTCCTTGATGTATTTGGCTTGGTTGTTGAAGATCCCTTCCTTTGTTTGATTTACTTGAAGTCCGAGGAAGTAGTTAAGTTCACCCATTAGGTTCATTTCAAATTCTTCATGTATTAGCTTAGCAAATTCTTCACAAAAACATTCATTAGTTACACCAAATATAATATCATCAACATAAATTTGTACAACTAATATGTCATTGTTTTTCTTTTTGATGAAAAGAGTTTTATCAATGTTTCCTCTTGAAAAATCATTTTCAATCAAGAAAGTGCTAAGTCTATCATACCAGGCTCTAGGGGCTTATTTCAAACCATATAAAGCTTTATTGAGTTTAAACACATTGTTTGGAAATGCATGATTTTCAAAACCCGGTGGTTGTTCTACAAAAACTTGTTCGAAGATAAAACCATTTAAAAATATATGTTTTACATCCATTTGAAAAAGTTTAAAATTCATGTAGCAAGCAAATGCAAGAAGTAATCTAATGGCTTCTAGTCTTGCTACGGGTGCATATGTTTCATCAAAATCGATGCCTTCTTCTTGACTATATCCCTTAGCCACTAATCTAGCTTTGTTTCTAATGATATTTCCTTGTTCATCTAATTTGTTCCTATATACCCATTTGGTTCCTATGATTGGGTGGTCTTTAGGTCTTTTAACTAATGTCCAAACTTTATTTCTTTCAAACTAGTTCAATTCATCCATGTTGCCCAGATATGGTATCCAAGAGGGGGGGTGAATTGGGTATTTTAAAAATTAAAGCAATATATGCGCTATCAAGTTCTAAGGTGAAGAGTGATAGTGCTCAAGTAATTGTGCAACGGAAGCAATGAAATAAAACAACAATTAAAGAGAAAAAGAAGATAAAAAGTAAAGCAATGCAAACACACAAGAAGTATAGTGGTTCGGTGCACCTAGCACCTACATCCACTCCCCAAGCTCCACTTGGGAATTTTCACTATAATCTTTAGATTACAGCCGACTTGTTTTACCAGGCTCACAAGTCAAAACCTTACATACTTGTTTTGGCTTCGGGCTTACAAGCAACCCTAGTTGGTTTTATCAATTGGCTCACCAACAAACCTCACTCACTTGTTTTGGCTTTGGGCTTACAAGCAACCCTAGTTGGTTTTATCAATTGGCTCACCAACAAACCTCACTCACTTGTTTTGGCTTCGGGCTTACAAGCAACCCTAGTTGGTTTTATTAATTGGCTCACCAACAAACCTCACACTAGTTTCAAATTCCCTTGAAACTAGTCTACCACAAATAGAATATGAATACAATGAATAAAAACAAGACAAACTCCTTTTTGAGCAAAAGGTAATTCGATGTAGCTTTTGATGGAGACTCTTAAAGCCTTTCTCTTGGAATCTTAGACCTTACTAAATGCCAAACTCTTGAAAGTTGGATTCCTCAAAGATGGAAAGCTTTTGGCTAAGGAATCTCTTGGATTTCTCACTCTTTTTGGCTTGGAATTGATTGAAGGCTTTTTACTTTCACTCTAATCCTTTTTACTTTGTCTCCATGTCTTTTTTGAAGTTTGGTGGAGGTTAAATACCTCATTCAAGCTGAAACAACTCCACAAGACCGTTAGAATAAAAAATATGGCCGTTTATGGCCGTTAGAAATCAAATCAAAAGTTCAGAAAAACTAGCCGTTATGCCATGAGTTGACCTCATGAGTCGACCTCTGGATCAAGTGTCGACCTCATGAGTCGACCTCCAGTTTATCTTAGGCAAAAATCCAGAAAACCATAGTTCTGCCCAGTTTAAATTCTCAGGCTATGAGTCGACCTCTAGTGTCGACCTCTGGACAGGTGTTGACCTCTGGTGTCGACCTCTGGACAGGTGTTGACCTCTGGTGTTGACCTCTGAACAGGTGTTGACCTCTGGTGTCGACCTCTGAAGCGTGCCACTGAAATTTTGCCATGCCGGCCTTGCTGAACCATCTTCAAATTGAAACTTTAACCTCTTCAAGTCCTTTCATATTAATTCCAAAGTCCATATATTTGATTTTCCATTAATTTAAGGACTTTTTCAACTGAAATACAAGCATTTCTTCATTCAACATGGTTGAGTACTAAGATCTGAGAAATACACTTAAAACACAATTAGTACTCATATATACTTAAACATTTTGTCAATCATCAAAATCAAGACTAGAGTCAACAATCCAGTTTGGGTCACTTTCAGCTTCTTCTAAGGTATGTGGTTCTATTTGTGATACAAAGGCTAGGTAGTCATGTGCAGTCTATGTGCAGACCTAGTCCTAATATCTTGTGAAGGATCACCAATAATTAATTCTTTAGGATGGGAAGTAGCGTACCTCCATTCTATTGGTAGATCTGTATGATCCTTACTTTTCATTTCTTCTCCTTCTTCGATTGGTGTTTCTTGTATGCTCATGTCTTCCATCTCTTTTTGAAATGTACCTGCATCATTATCTATACACTCTCCTTTCTTAGAAGGTGAAGGATTAGTTTCATCAAAAATAACATGCACTGACTCTTCAACATTAAGAGTCCTTTTATTAAATACTCTATATACTTTTCTATATAATGAATAACCAAGAAAAATTGCTTCATCAGATTTAGCATCAAATTTTTCTAGATTATCTTTACCATTATTAAGCACAAAGCATTTACAACTAAAAACATAAAAATAATTGATATTGGGTTTCTTTTTATTCCATAACTCATAGGGGGTTTTCTTCAAAATAGGACGGATCAAAATGCAGTTTAAAATATAACAAGCAGTGTTCACTGCTTCTACCCAAAAGTACCTTGGAAGCTTACCTTCACATAACATCGTTCGAGCCATTTCATCCAAAGTCTTATTTTTTCCTTCTACAATACCATTTTGTTGTGGTGTTCTAGGAGCGGAGAAGTTGTGATCAATGCCGTTTTCAGTACAATAATTATCAAAAATTGGTTTTCAAATTCAGTACCATGATCACTCCTAATTGAAATTATTGAAAGATTTTTCTGATTTGAAACCTTTTTGTAAGATTTTCTAAATACTTTGAAGGTTTCAATTTATGAACAATAAATAAAACCCATGTAAATCTAGAAAAATCGTCTACAATCACAAGGGTATATTTCATACCTCCTAGGCTTGTAGTCCTAGTTGGTCCAAATAAGTCCATGTGAAGTAGTTCTAGAGGTCTAGTAGTTGAAATCATATTTTTGGATTTAAATCTCCCCCGAGTTTGTTTACCCATTTGGCATGCATCACAAACATGATCAAAATTAACTTTGAACTTAGGCATGCATCTAACCAAATTTTTGAAAATTAACTTGGTAATAGTATGCATGCTAGCATGACCTAATCATCTATGCCATAATAAATAAGACTCCTTGGTCTTAGCATTCATTGCAACTAAACTAGAACTACTTGACATGGCAAGATTATTTAGATCTACCACATAAATATTTCCAAGTCTATGTCCAATGAATTTACTACTAGAGTCAAGAGAGTTTGTTATTATTTACATAGATGATTCAAAGATAACCTTGAAGCCTTTATCACAAAGTTGACTAATACTCAATAAATTATGCTTCGATTTATTTACTAGCAATACATTTTCAATGAAAGTGCAGGGGTTATTTTGATCTTACCAATTTTGATTATTTTTCCCTTGCTATTGTCTCCAAAAGTAACCATACCTCCTTTCATTTCTAGAGTGATGAACTAATCTTTGTCACCCGTCATATGCTTTGAACAGCCACTGTCAAGATACCATCTTTTCTTCAATTTCTGGGCTGCAAGATATAACTGCAAGATAATCAAGGAGTTATTTTAGGTATCCAAGCTAACTTGGATCCTTGCAGGTTAATTGAGGTGATTCCTTTGGGGACCCAAATCTTTCTTGATTGATTATGGATATTTCTAATAGTATTACATTTAAAAGCTTTATGTCCAAGTTCTTTACAAGCAAAACATCTGATTCTAGAATTCTGAAAAAATTTATACTTCAAAATTCTAGATGTATGAGATGCAGAAATAGCATATTTTATATTTGAGTTTTTAGGAACATACAAGGTAGCTTTTGAAATAGAAGTAGAACCTTTTGTCATAAAAGCTTTTTGAGAAGTAAACTTTAGAACAACATCTTTTTGTTTCACAAAAGTAGTTGCTGAAATATAATTCGAATTTGAAGAATTAAAACCTATTCCAGCTTTGTTACCAGAAATTCTTTGTTCTTTAAGAATCAACTCAAGCTTGTTATATGATAGAGTTAGTTTTTCAACAAGTGGCTTGAGTTTTTAATCTCCTTTTTCAACTCAATATTTTCATTCAATAAAACCTTGTTTTTGTCATGATAAACATTATTTTCAGTTTTCAATACTTTATAGTTTTCAGAAAAGTCATGAAGTATTTTTTGCAATAACGTATTCTTTTCTGAAATTTTCTCTTTTTCTTTGAGTAAAGAATTATTGATATTCTTTAGAGATCTAATCTTTACTCCAGCTTTCTTAAATTCAGATAACAGATCATGAAATGCAGAATTTAACTCGTCAAAAGTAAATTCGATTTGAGCATTGAGGGAAGTTACCTCGTCTTTGAGACCCATTAGACATAAGTTACCTATTTTTGTGGCCTCTTCCTCTTTAGTTGAGGTGGATTCTTCACTGTCGCTATATGTGGCAACCATCGCTTTCTTTTTCCTTTTCTTGAAAAATTTCTTCAATAGTGGACAATCTGGACGAATGTGCCCCAGTTTCTTACATTCATAGCAGGTGGGGACTTGTTCTTTTTATTTGGAATGTTCTCCTCGTTTATGAAATTTTCTATTGAATCTTCCTTTCTTCTTTCCCATAAACTTTATGAATCCCCTCATGACCATTGTAATATCTTCATCTTCTATATCATCTTCGGAGAAGCTAGAGTCATCTTTCGTCTCTTCATCATTCTTTGATTCCAATGCAGTCTTAAATGTAATAGTTTTCTTCTTCTTCTGATCATCATCAGTTCTATGCTGCATGGCTAATTCATGTGTGATGAGGGAGCCCATTAATTCATCCATGGATAGAGTGTTCAGATCTTTAGCTTCCTAGATGGTAGTAACTTTAGGATCCCATTTATCTGGAAGTGATCTCAGTATCTTCTGTACCAAATAAGTATTTGAGTAAACCCTACCAAGACTTTTCAAACCGTTAATAATATCTATAAATCTAGTGTACATGATAGAGATATTTTCATTAGATTCCATTTTGAATAGTTCATAATTGTGTACTAAAAGATTAATCTTTGAAGTCTTTACTTGGAAAGTCCTTCATGGATCATCTCAAGTTTATCCCAAATTTTCTTTGCTGAAGAGCAAGTGAAAATTTGATTAAACTTGTTTGAATCCAAAGCATAGTATAGCAAGTTCATGGCTTTGGCATTTAATTCCCCTAATTTCATGTCGTGTTCATCCCATTCCTCTTCAGGTTTTGGAATATCCATGCCATCAATTTTGATCATGGGAACATGTGGCCCTTTAAGAATTACCTTCCATAATTGAAAATCAACAGCTTGAATATAGATTTTCATTCTTGCTTTCCAATACGAATAATTTGTGCCTGTGAAGAGTGGAGGTCTATTAATTGACTGACCTTCCGCCAAGGATGTACTCATAGGATGAGCCATCAATCTTTACTCTAATGTAATCAGAGACACTGCTCTGATACCAGTTGTTGCCCAGGTGGCTACCCAAGGGGGGGTGAATTGGGAATTTGAAAAGTCTAAACATATAATGTGCAATTAAAAATTCCTTTTAAAGTGTTAGTTGCTATGGCAGATTAATAATTTGCATAAGCTAAATAAGAATGAAGAAGCACAACACAAACACACAGGATTTATAGTGGTTCAGAGCAACCCATCTCCTACGTCCACTACCCAAGATACCACTTAAGATTTTCACTATATTCACACCCGAATATAGTAGGATTGTTTTATAGGATCATAATCCAAAACCTCTATACTTTGGTTTTAACAGGAGTACCAAAGAAAATCCAACACCCTTTGGTTTTAAACAGGATCATCAAAGAAACTTAACTTGGTTTTTATAGGATCACCAAGAACCTAACTTGGTTTTTATCAAAGGCTCACCAAGAACCTATTTGGTTTTTCAAATGGACTCACCAATAATCCAAACAATTCAGAAATGAATTAAAAAATAAATGCAACAATAATGACAAACTCTAATTGTTGGATAGTTGCCGGTGCAGCTTGAGAGAAGTCCACTTGAAAGTGCTTCAAGGCACTTTAATTGCTTAAGTGGCTTCTTTCCAAATTGCTTCAAGCTTCAAATCAGAATTGGTGAAGACTTGAAGACTAGCTTGAATGCTCTTGTGCTCTTTTCCTTGTTGGTGGGTAGGATATTCAATAAAGCCTTTAAAACTTTGAGGAACTCTCTAATTATTTTTTCAAGAAAGTTCAAAACCCTCAAATATATGGCCTTCCATCACTCCAAGATAGTTTGAGACATTGTAGACCATTAGGATGTGACATATGACCGTTGGAGCACTTTTTAGCATTCAAAGAAAAATTCTGGAACTAGCCATTATGTACCTAAAGACGATATTCGAGTCGGCTCGGATTCCTTCGAGTCGGCTCAGATCATTCGAGTCGATAGGTCGAGTTGCCAGTTCTTTAGTGCAGTCGACTCTTTGTCTCAGGGTGCAAAACTTTACTCTGGACGAGTCGACTCTTTATAGCTCGAGTCGGCTCAAACTTTTGTCTTTGAAAATCTTGTACTCGAGGAGTCAGCTCTCTTGAACTTTGGTCGGCTCTTCCTCTCAGGTTCTAAAATCTATACTCTGGAAGAGTCGACTCGTTGCAGTTCAGGTCGGCTCGCTTTCTCAGGTCTTCAAAATTAGGTCTAGTAGAGTCAGCTCTTTCTGGTTTGGGTCGGCTCGCATGTTTTGTTCTCAGAAAACTTCAAAACTGGACTCTAGAAGAGTCAGCTCAAACTTATATCAATCAACTCGGATTTACTAGAGTCGGTTTAGATTGCTTCGAGTCGACTCGGATTGCTGCGCACCAGAATCCTTGTTGCATGTAATGAGGTAGAGTCGGCTCTTCATTGTATTGGGTCGGCTTGAGTGACTTCTTCAGGATTTTTACAATTAAACTTCAAGAAAACACTTGCCAACACTCTTACACTTTTCATGCATACCAACTCAAAATAAATTTAAGGCGCGCACACACACAGAAGTAACTCTTTTTACAGATTTTTCTTAATTTTTTCATTGGGTTCTTCTTTACAAAATCAGATTACAACACAACTCAAAACAAGAAGTAAAGATGTAGGAGTTGAAGTTTGAATAAATAAATCGTCCTACAAAAACTTGTAAACCACTTGAAGAGTTGTTAAAAATAAATGTGCATGCTCCATTGTTTGCTTATCATCAAAATTACTTATGGGGTCAACACTAGTGTCAATCATATCTTGTAGATTTTTATGAATCAAATTGGTTGGATTCATGAGTCAATTTGGAAGTTGGTTTGAATTGGCAACTTTGGTAAGCTTAATTTGACCTAATTAAGTCAATCGATTTTGATCGGATCAAAATAGCTTGGACCTGGACCTATTGCTAGCAAGATGTGAAGCCTAAAGGGTCACACAATCTAGAAAATTGGCTAAGGAAGTCAATTGAATTTTGGTTAGGGTCATTGGATCCTAATAGGCTAGCTAATTTGCATACTAGCATATGCATGCTAACCTAACTCCTAACCCAATTAGATTGGGTCAGTTTGCTTGCTATTTGGGCTAACCAATTTAAGTAAGATTTAGATTGGATTAAGTCCTAATTGGGACAGAATTTATCTATATTTATCTAGAATTTATTGAATATTATTCTTGGATTATGGAATAGTCCAAAGGGGATTGGACTCTTGGCACCATATTGGCATGTGCCAAGATTAAGGGGCACAGAAGGACCAAGAGTCCTTTTGCCACTTAATCACCTATTCTAGATAAGTGCTAGGCCTCTCTCCCTTATCCCCACTCCCATTTGAATTGGTCTTAATCGATCAAAAGGTTGGTTATGGCATAGAGAAGTGTGGTGCACAAAATGGACGGACGTATCCCTTCATATTTGGTGTGCAATCATAAATTCATAAGTCCTATTTGAAGGTATCTAGTTCTCTAATACAACCTTTGGAATCCCACATCCCTTAGCTAAATTTTGATTGGTTACTTGCCACATGGCAAGTGGAAAAATCATTGAAAAATTAAAGAGATACATATATATCTCTTGACGTAGTGATATGGCATGATATGGAATATCAAGATAAAACATTTCACCCATGGGACTCCTACTTGAAGGATCCTATCTGATCATTAAGAAATCATATCAAGGGTTGAGGAAAAGGTTTATCAGGTGCCCTCTCACTTAGTATATAAAGGCATCGGTATTCTGATTCAAAGAAGATCTGAAAGAAATCTTTTCTATCTCTCTTCCTTCTCTTAGGGAAAAAAGTCTTCTTTAGAATAAGATTTGTCATTTTAAGACATGAGTCTAAAAAGAGATATAAGAGAGATAATCAGATTTTGAGAGAGAATTTAGAGAGGTCTTTGAGTGCCTTACAGGAGGGTAGGGGTTCCAGCAAAGGGAGAAAGACCCATGAAGGAAAAAAGGCTACCGAAAAGAGTCCTAGTCAAATAAGCAAGCTCGATTGGAGTGTCTCCTTGGTTTGGTTCCTATGTGGATCACCTTTGGAGGGCATATACTTGTATGCTTTGTAGAAATTAAAGAGTATAGCACTCCAGGTATTCCTCTATAACCCTAAAGTTATGATTTATTAGTCGTCATAGTCAAGTTTCCTTGGGTCTAGGATTCTGACTGATTAGGGTTTCAATAATAAAAATTTTTAAAATCTAGTCTTCCACTACATCAGCCTGAATCCAATAATAGGATCCTAATTAACTAGCTAATTAATACTAGCATATGTTTTCTAGCCTAACTCCTAACCTAATTAAATTGGATTTAAATGCTTGTTATTTGGGCTAACTAATTTGAGTAAAACTTAAATTGAGTTGAGCCTTAAGTGGGGCAACCAAATTAGGATTTACCTTGATTTTATAATCCTTGTCCATGTCTTAAACCAAGAGTCCCAAGGGTTGGGACACTTGGGGCCAATATTGGCGTGCACAAAATATAAGGGGTGCAGAAGGACCAAGATTCCTTCTACAATTAAATCACCTTTTTGCTAATAAACCTTAGCCCTATCCTCTCTTTTCCATGCATATTTTGATTGGATTTGACTAGTCAAGTGGAGAAATTTTGGGCATGAATTCATGTGGGCATGTGAAAGGTTACGATGCTTGGAATTTATTGTGCATGAAGAAGGCACCAAGAGTCTTTCTGCTTATCAATCACTTTTTCTAGATAAGCTTTTCTAGTTTATATGCCTATTGGGGTATTGGACTAAGTCTTTAGTTTTTAAATTAAAGGCTAATTATCAGATTTTTTTTTTATCACAACTCTATGTAGAAAGTATTTATGAAACATCGTATGTTTACGGTTTCACTTAGCATCTTTCTACCAAGAGACTCTTTCTGCTTGAAGGGTCTTATCTGATATGCTAAATATCGTATTAAGATCTAAGAAAAAGATACTTTTAGAACTTCCTCTCTAACTATTTAAAGGCTTTGGTGATTGAAATCAAATCATCCAAAATTTATCCTGATAACTCTCTTCCTTCCCTTATTAGGACAAGTATTGTATTTTAAGACAAGTCTGCTATTTTAAGACAAGGGCTTAAGAAGAGAATTAGAAAGGGCAATAGGATAGTAAGAGAGATTTTGGAGAGGTTTTGAAGCGCTCTTCGATGGAAAAATGGTCCTATAAGAGAGGAAAGGCTGCCGAAGGTAGAAAGGCTACCGAGATGAGTTTCTAATCAAGCAAGCAAGAAATAGGAGTGCTTCCTTTATCTAATTCCTATGTGGATTATCTCTGGAGGGCATACGCTTCTATGTCTAGTGAAATAAAGGATATTAGCATTACATGTATTCTTCTATATCCTAATATATTGCCTTGTTAATTATCATAATCAATGGGTCCTCGTCTAGGATTTTGGTTGACTAGGATTTCAAGATTTAAAAATTTTGAAATCCAATCTTCACTGCACAACTATAACCCTGTAGTGGTATCAGAGCCAACTTTATTCATTCAACTAATAGTCAATTAAATGTTTGAATGATTATATGCTATCTAATTATATCTAGCATAATAGTTATAGCATATGTTGGTTGTTGTTGTATGCCACCGATTAGGTGTTTCACTTAAATCCTAATCGATATAGAGATATGTTTAGATTACTCAGTCATCATTTTAAAATAAGATTATCCTAACATAGCAGTAGACATCTACTATGTTGTAAGGTTATCCTAGAATGTGACACTTTGCATATATAATTTCATGGTGTTATATGCCTATTAGATAGTTTATAGTATTAGGATGTTGATGGGGGAAGAAAATAAAATGATGAATGGAGAGTTTTAGAAAGCTAACCAACAAGCAAACTTGAGCAATTAATTATCAAATAAATGGTCTAAATTAATCCAAGAAAAAAATCTTCATAAGGAGACTAGTTGATCTAAGTTACAATACCCGTAATGTAGATCTAGTTCAAAATAAAGATTAGGATCTTTCATGGCAAGGAAACCATCACTACTAGGGCAGGTTAACCTTCAAATGATTAGATATAATGAAGCTTAGGAAGAGTTTTCCTACCAACAATGATGGCTAAAATATTTGATGGAAGAAGAAGCTATCAACACTCATGGATTTGAAGACTAGAAGGCAAGATGATCACTCTCTACTTTAGGACTTACCTTGCCCTTGATCAATGGCATAGAGACCTTCCTCTTGGACATGGGAACTTGAGAGAACCTGCAAATAAACTTGGAATTAGACATGGAAGGGGAATTGAGGTTGGAATGGAAACAAGAGAGAAAGGGAAAGAAACAAGGCTGGTGGCTTGGAACTTGGGGCTTGAACTTGGAGCACTCATTAATGGTGTCACACTCTTCAATCTTCAAAGCAGCAATCACTCTCCAACACACACTCAAAGGACCTCTCACTCCCTTCTCAAACACGAATTTAAACACTCCAACTTAAAGGACTAAATCACTCCATACAAGAAGAACTCAACAAGAAGAAAACCTTCATTAATTCTCAAAATATTTCATACAAGGAATGCCTTACAAGGGGAGCCTTGGACCCTATTTATAGCCTTAGGGGTCGACCAATGTGAGGAGGGGAGGTGGAGTTAGGTTAGCTAATCATTTATAGTTAAATCCAACTCCTTTGGTTACGTAGTTGCAACAAGAAATAACTTCTAGGTAAGAGGTTGTAACAACTTGCTATGTGGCACCTAGGTAGCTTTGACATGGCTTCTAATTACTGATATGAAGCCCTAGGTGTCATGTGATGTAGCATCCCACATGGCAATTTGGTTGGGGGGTTGTTGGGTGAATAAGGAGTGGTCCCATGCTTCCCCTCAAAATGCTTGATATGTTGTTTCTCATGTCTTTCCAAAATGTGTCCCATGTGAAGAATAAAATGAGCTTCTAAGAGGTGGTATCATGGGTTTCAAAAGGTGGTATCTTGACTTGCTTGGGCTTTGACTTGGGCATACTTGAAGTTGGTCTTGATCTGAATTGAGTCGACTCAAGGAACTGGTGGCCTTCTTTCATGAGTCTCAGCTCATGAATTGGTCTTTGTCTTCAAGGGTTTGGTGGGCTTTATTCCAAGGTTTTCATTAATCCTAGGTACACTATATTAGCTGCAAAAAAAAAAATCAAGAGAATTATTTGAAAATTTTTTTTCTTGTTGATGTCCCATCAATTCTCCTGTGGTGGAAAAGAGCTCGACTCCATCGAGTAGGAATCAGTCTAATTTTGGTAATACTCTAGTAGGTCAGGATTGATTCTTTGTAGGTCCTCTCGAGTTATCATGAGTCTTTAAAATCTAGACATCCTTGCTAATGAACCAAGTAGCGCTGATAGTCTTTATTTCGAGTAATGATAATCTTGTCATCTAAGAATCGCCCAATCCTATCTTGCCACTTTGGAAATATGGCTGGTGGACACTCAAGGGTTGGCTCACTCTTAATGGTAGATCAGGCCCGACTGGCTCACTAGGTATCATTGTCGATTCCTTGTACACTATTAGATCTGAAATGTTAAAAGTGGAACTGATACCAAAGTCGGATGGTATATCTAGCACATATTAGGTCCAATTTTCCTTACTATTTTTAAAATGACCTACACCATGGGCATATAATCATTTTGAGCCTAATCAAGGCAGTCTCCTTCCTGAAATTCTTTGACTTTTTTTTACAAAATTTAGCCATGTGCTTGTTAATTTCATTACTCAAAATTATTTTTTTAATCACGCTATGCATATGACTCTCGTAATCATGGATATGTATGCATGGGACACGAAATGACAAGAGACAAATGCAAATGATACAAAATGGTAAAAACAAAACAAGCTCAAATGGACTTTATTATCTATAGACTAAACTTTATTGTTGGCTAGGAAACAAGGTTCCTAATTTCCAATATTCCCTAAATGGCTTTGAAGACTCTGGCACACAACTTTAGGTAAGTGGCAGTGAATCTTAATTTAGTTCCTAATATATGCCATAAAGTCTTAAAAAAGTAACTATTGAATATTACTAGGACCAGATCAATAGTATGGTGGATGTCCCAGCATGGTGGAATAGGAGAGTGCATGTAACATAGTGGTGAATGAGGCTCAGGGCAATTATCAGGGATTACAATTTCCATCTTCCATCTCTTCCATTTCCATCTTTCAATTCCTACCATCTCTTCACTTTCAATCCTCATGTTAAATTATTTTGCAGGTTCTACAATTTCTTGGAGTTGATCCTTTGGAATTGGTTCTAGATTTTCTCTGATGGTCAATACCCCATTAGGTGATCCTTCATTAATCTCTAGATTTAAATCCTCAACATTGATTAATTCTGGGTCCTCTATTATCTCCTTGAATTATTCATCATGGCTTTGTCTCTGGATTTCATTTTCTTCAAGTTGATTATTCCCGTTGTTGATTTCTTTAGGCTGGATAATTATTTTATCTTCAAGCAATTATTCTTGTTCATACTTATCCATAAGGTTAGACCCAGCTTCATAAACTTCTTCCTTATGTTCTTCAACGGGTTTAGGATCTTCTCTTTCTAGCCCTTCATTTGGACAAGATTTTGATTCTATTTCATCTTTAAATTCTTCAATAGGTTTAGAAGATTTTTCCTTTAATTCTTCCATGGATTTAGTCACTTTTTATATATTTAAACACAGTTTCATCATCTTGTCTTAATTTGTACCATTGGGTTGGAAGATTTTACTTATAAGATTTGCCTAGGTACTTTTCTCTCAGCTTACTCTTCATATCTCTCCAAGTAATTATTTTATCCCCACTATAATAACTTTTATGCTCAACATGTTCCCAATATGACTTAGCATGTCGGATTAGCTTTAATTTGGCAAATTGACACTTCCTTTCTTCTGACATTTTATCAAACTCAAAGTATTGATCCATTTTCTTCTCCCAATCGACATACACCTTAGGGTTTCCATCAAAAATGGGTGTATAGGGTCGATTGCTCCCAAAGACTCTTTCCTCCTGATCTACAAATCCTTGGTAGGGGTATCTAAGTTTATACTCAGGGGTGAGATCATGATAATGGGATCTTGGACCAATGGGAGGTGATTTAGGATTAGTATGGGTCAAGCGATCTTTTTTGAGGTTTCCAATTTGATTATTTACTTGCCCTAACTCTTTGTTCACTTGTCCTAATTGTTTAGTTAGGGTATCAAATTTTTTAGTCAGGGTCCTCATAAAGAATTCAAGATTGGGATCCATGGATATGTGTAGGACTATTGGTATAGGGCTTCAGATCAAATGGGCAAGCAGTACAAACCTAACTTCGAGGGCTCCTAGACCTAAAAGTTCAAAATACAGGAATTGACTAAGTACTAGTTAAAGTTATAATTACCTTTTCCACTAGCCAGGTAAGAGGTGGGGTTGCGGGAGGCTCCTCTCACTTTCACGAGGTCCTAATTAAAAACCACAAGTCCACTTAAGGCGTTTGCCATTGGACCTCTTGCCTTAGACACTAATTTCAAAAAGTAAGTACAAACTCAACTAATATTTAGTCTCATATTGCACTTGAACACGACTTGTGGGTGTCCCTAGTTTTAGGTTCCAACTATATTTCAATTATAGTTTAGGTCAATGCAAATGTGGGTGATTGTTTTGGGCCAAGGAAAGGTGATGACCTCTATCCCTTATGTTATGATTGAATACCCTTAATTGGATTTAGAAATGGATGCACAAACAATCAACTTGCTAACAAGATATCTATACTAGGTCAAATATGTGATTCAAACCCAAGTTAAAAAAAAAAATTAAAATTCAGAAATTTAATTGAAAGATTTAGATTTTGAAGTCCAGAATTTAGAAATTAAATTTTAAAATTTAAATATCAAATTAGAATTAAAAATTCATTCTAGAAGTTAGAGTTGTTGCAAGATAGTTTTCAGCCCTAACAACTTCTAGTCAACTAATTTTAAAATTCAAAATTAAAATTTTAAAATTATAAAGAAAAAATTAAATTTAAATTTGAATTGTTAAATCTCTCAGTGATGATTCCATATTCCAAATTTTAAAATTTAATTCCTGAAATGTGGTTAAGAAATTCATTTTGAAAGTTATTGTAAAAAAAAAATTTCAGCAGGGATCAACTTTCAACTAGCTAGTTTTAAAAATTTAAAATTTTGAACTATCAGATTAACTTCGAATTTTGGTTGAGAAGGTAGTTTGAAAATAGTTGCTAGAAGGTTCCAGCAGTTTAGCTAACTCTTAACAACCTGAATTCAAATTTTGAATTTCAAATTCTAAATCCTTCTAAAATTCAAAGTTCTAGTATAAAATAACAAAACTAGAAGTCTATATCTCAGATATAAAATCCAAAATTTATAAAAAATGTTTTTTGTATTTTTTTGAAAACTAAATGAAATGGAAGGAAGAAACATAATTCTGGACAGAACTTCAGAAATGATCTAAAAACTCATATTTTTAAATCTAAAAATAAAAGAAAAATATTTTTTTTGAATTTTATATTTTAAATCCTAACACACTAAGGTACTATAAAAATATTTGTTTGGATTTTTTTGATCAATTTAAAAAATACTAAAATTCATAAAATATTTGGGTGAATACTAGAACAGAAATTTCAGCAATCAAACACTTGACCTACTAAACCATAAGCTTTGATACCAAAAAAGTTGATGGGGAAAGAAAATAAAATGATGAATGGAGAGTTTTAGAAAGCTAACCAACAAGCAAACTTAAGAAATTAATTATCAAATAAATGGTCTAAATTAATTCAAGAAAAGAATCTTCATAAGGAGACTAGTTGATCAAGTTACAATACCCGTAATGTAGATTTAGTTCAAAATAAAGATTAGGATCTTCATGGCAAGGAAACCATCACTACTAGGATAAGTTAACCTTCAAATGATCAGATATAATGAAGCTTATGATGAGTTTTCCTACCAACAATGATGGCTAAAATATTTGATGGAAAAAGAAGCCTCAACACTCATGGATTTGAGGACTAGAAGGCAAGATGATCACTCTCTACTTTAGGACTTATCTTGCCCTTGATCAATGGCATGGAGACCTTCCTCTTGGACATGGGAACTTGAGAGAACCTACAAACAAACTTGGAATTAGACATGGAAGGGGAATTGAGGTTGGAATGGAAGCAAGAGAAAAAGGGAATGAAATAAGGCCTGCGGCTTGGAACTTGGGGTTTGAACTTGGAGCACTCATTAATGGCATCACACTTTTCAATCTTCAAAGCAGCAATCACTCTCCAACACACACTTAAAGAACCTCTCACTCCCTTCTCAAATATGAATTTAAACACTCCAACTTAAAGGACTAAATCACTCCAACTAAAAGAACTAAATCACTCCATACAAGAAGAACTCAAGATAAAACTCAACAAGAAGAAAACCTTCATTAATTCTCAAAATATTTCATACACGGAATGCCTTACAAGGGGATCCTTGGACCCTATTTATAGCCTTAGGGATCGGCCAAAGTGAGGAGGGGAGGTGGAGTTAGGTTAAATAATCATTTCTAGTTAAATCCAACTCCTTTGGTTACATAGTTGCAATAAGAAACAACCTCTAGGTAAGAGGTTGTAACAACTTGCTATGTGGCACCTAGGTGGCTTTGACATGACTTATAATTACTGATATGGAGCCCTAGGTGTCATGTGATGTGGCATCCCACATGGCAAGTTGGTTGGGAGGTTGTTGGGTGAGTAAGGAGTGGTCCTATGCTTCCCCTCAAAATGCTTGATGTGTTGTTTCTCATGTCTTCCCAAAATGTGTCCCATGTGAAGAATAAAATGAGCTTCTAAGAGGTGGCATCATGGGCTTCAAAAGGTGATATCTTGACTTACTCGGGCTTTAACTTGGGCATGCTTGAAGTTGGTCTTGATCTGGATTGAGTCGACTCAAGGAACTGGTGGCCTTCTTCCATGAGTCGGCTCATGAATTGGTCTTTGTCTTCAAGGGTTTGGTAGGCTTCATTCCAAGATTTTCATTAATCCTAAGTACACTATATTATCTATAAAAAATAATAATAATAATAAAATATCAAGAAAATTAGTTAAAAAAAAAATTTCTTGTTGATGTCCCATCAGATGTGCATGAGACCATGAAGGCCCTCTTTAAAAATTATATTTTGTCATAGTGTTATAAAAGCATAATGCAAATTCATTTAGGATTTGATTGATCAATTGGTGTCTAGGAAAGTGGTTCTGCAAAGGTAAAGAAATCCTACTAAAGAAATCCTATTAGGGTTTCTCGTTTATCATAGATTTTTATTATATAATACAAAACATTTATGAGGAATTGAGATCTCAACCCTACTAAAGAAATCCTATTAGGGTTTCTTGTTTATCATAGATGAGGGCTATGGTATTTGTAGTAAAATAGTGGAAGATATAATTAGATTGATAAGTCCTTATCTTGTTATGTATATCATCTTGAGTGGTCTGGTTTTACATTATTTATTTTTTTTATAGATTAGTATTATGGCTTCTACTCTATCACTATAAGATATTTTAGATGCCAATAAGTTGACCAGTCCTAATTATGTAGATTGATTAATGAACCTAAGAATTATCTTAACTCAGGAGAAGGTCTCTTATATCCTTGATTCTCTTGATTTAGATCCGATTGGAGACGATGCTATGGAGACTAAAAGGGCTGCATATAAAATATAGTAGAATGATAGTTTAACTATTAAGTACATTATGTCGGCCTCTATGAGCAATAAATTATAGAGGCAACATGAAGAAATGGAATCTCAATCCATACAGCTCAATCTTAAGAAGCTTTATGGAGAGCAAAGTAGGGCTGCCCGATGCAAAATATTAAAGTAGTTGTTTTAAGCACATATGAGTGAGGGCTCATTTGTTCAAGCCCATGTACTTAAGATGATTGACTTTATCACTCCATTAGATTAATTAGGATTTGTTATAAATAGAGAGCTTAATCAGGACTTGATCCTACAATCACTTACTGATTTCTTCTCTTTGTTTGTCATGAACTATCATACGAATAAACTGAACATTTTATTACTTGAGCTGCTTAACATCCTTAAGATAGCTGAGAGCCATTTTAAGGGAGATAAGGCTCATCTTCATCTAATTGATGGAAAGAAGAAAATAATAATGAAAATGGGTTCAAAGAGAAAGTGGAATACTAAAACAAGCATCCAGAAGAGGAAGAAGACAAAGAAGCCTTCTGCTGATAAAACCTGCTTTCACTACAACAAGCAGAGATATTGGAAGAAGAACTCTAAGTCATATCTTGCTAGTCTGAAGCTTGATGCTGGTGGAGCATCAAAAGGTTTGTACATGACACAAACTAACTTATCATTGAGTACTTCAATTTCTGATTCATGGGTATTGGATACCACATGTAGGTCTCATATATGCAAGTCTTTGTAGAGACTTCAAAAAATCAAGAGCTTGAAGAAGGGTGACTTCAAGCTTTATGGTGCGATGGTGAAGCATTCAAGCAGAAGCTGTGGACACCTATCTATTATTATTGCCTTAAAGTAAAATTTTAAAATTTAAAGACTATTAATATATTTGAAATATTAGTTAAAAATATTAGGTTTTGAAATTAACATAAAGAGTAGTGGATGCACCATTTTTTATTCTAATAATTTCTTTGAAAGTGATTTATTTATTAATTGTCTTTTAGTTCTTTCACTCAATGATAAAGTTTTACTTGTTAGAAATAAGAAAAGAAAGAGAGAAGATGTTAATGTCACTTTTCTCTGGCATTGCCAATTAAGTCGTATTAGTGTGGCTAGGATAAACAAGTTATACAAAGATAAATTTTTTATCCTTATGATTATCAATTATTAGGAACTTATGAGTCTTGCCTTATGGATAAAATGACCAAATCTTCATTCATTGGTCATGGAGATAGGGCAATTGAGTTATTAGGGCTGATACATATAGATATATATGGACCAATGTCAACTTAAGCTAGAGAAGGATACTCTTATTTATCACCTTTATTAATGATTTATCTAGGTTTGGATATGTTTATCTTATAAAATATAAATTCGAAGCCTTTGATAATTTTAAAGAGTATCAAAGTATGGTTGAGAAACAAACTAGAAAAAGTATTAAAATCTTTTGATCAAATTAAGGAGGGGAATACTTATCTAATGAGTTTCTTAATCATCTTAAATACAAAGACATTCTCTTAGAATGACACCTCTATATACACCATAATTAAATAGTATACCAAAAAGGAGAAATCGTACCTTGTTAGATATGGTAAGGTCCATGATAAGCTTACTGATCTTCCTGTATCCTTCTAGAGTTATGCCCTAGAGATTACTGCATATATACTAAATAGAGTACCATCAAATTAGTAGCTAACACTCCATATGAATTATGGAAAGGCAAAAGACCAAGTCTTAAATATCTTAAGACTTGAGATAACCCTGCTTATGTTAGAAATGTGTTTAGAAATAAGGTAAATGCTAGAGCTAATAAATGTAGGTTCATAGGTTATCCCAAAAAGGGTATTGGATACCTCTTTTATCATCCTACTAAATAAAAGAATTTTGTTAGTAGGCATGCCACTTTATTGGAAAAGAAATTTATCTAAGAAGGAGGCAGTGGGAGGGTACTTGAACTTAATGATGTTCAAGACCAACAACCTACTACTATGGACAATCAATCTCAAATTCTTCAACCACAAGTACCTATTAATCAGGTACCACTACAACACATACCTCCTCTCTATGGGTTAAAGAGAGTGCAAGTGCACTTCTTAGATATGGCTTTGTTATTAGAAATGACAATGAAGCTAGCATCATTCAAAATGATGATCCTATGACCTATATGGAAACTATCAAAAGTAAATATTCTAACAAATGGCTTGATGCCATGAAATCTAAAATGGACTCCATGTATTCCAACCAGGTTTGGATCTTGGTTGATCTACTTGAGGGAGTAAACCTAATAGAGTGCAAATGAATCTTTAAAAAAAAGATTGGAGCAGATGGCCAAGTAGAAACCTACAAGACTAGGCTAGTGGCAAAAGGTTTCAGATAAAGACATGGAATTGACTATGATAAAGCTTTTTTGCCAGTAGCTATGCTCGAGTCCACTAGGATTTTGATTGCTATAGCCATATACTACGATTATGAATCTAGCAAAATGGATGTAAAGATTGCCTTCCTCAATGGGTATCTTGAGGAAGAAGTCTATATATCATAGCTAGAAGGGTTTGTCTCAAGTGAGAGACCAAACCAAGTATGCAAGCTTAAGAATCAATTTATGGATTAAAGCAAGCATCAAGGAGTTGGAACATCTACTTTTATGAAATAATAAAAGAATTTGGTTTCATCAAAAATTTGGATGAATCATGTATGTATAAGAAGACAAGTGAGAGTACCATTATTTTTTTAATATTATATGTTGATGACATACTTATCATTGGGAATGATATTTCAATGTTGCAATCGATCAAAGCTTGACTATCTAAACAGTTTTTCATGAAGGATTTGAGTGAAGCATCCTATATACTAGGTATAAAGATCTATAGAGATAGATCTAAGAGGATGCTCGGCTTATTCCAATCTAAGTACACTGACTTAGTATTGAAAAGATTCAATATGTAGGAAAGTAAAAGTGATTACTTGCCCATGAGTCAAGGCATACATATTTCTAAAAAAATGTCTCCTAAGATATCCAAAGAGAGACAATGGATGAACAAGATTCTTTATGCTTTGGCTATACAATCAATCATGTATGCCATGTTATGTACCAGGCTTGATGTTGCTTATGCCTTAGACATAGCAAGCAAATTCCAAGTTGATCCAGGGGAGGATCATTGGAAAGCTATGAAAAATATTTTTAAGTACCTTAAAAGGACTAAAAAAGTTTTTCTAATATATGGAGGATCAAATTTAAAATTATAAAGCTATACTAACTCTAGTTTTCAATCAGACTTAGATGATAGTAAATCAATATCAAGATATATCTTTACTCTGTATGGAGGTGTAGTGAGTTGGAAAAGTACCAAGTAGTAAGCAATAGCTAGCTCAATTACTGAGGCAGAATATATAGCTACTAGTGAAGCTACCAAGGAAGCTATTTGGATGAAAAAGTTCATCTTGGAGTTGGATGTAGTTCCTGCAATACAACTGGTGTCACTTTATTATGATAACACTAGAGTTGTTGCATAAGCTAACGAACTGAGGTCTCATCAAAAGTCTAAGCACATCCTAAGGTGCTTCCATCTTGTTCATGAAATCTTTGAAATACAAGATGTGGTTATAGAATGAGTAGATACAAAGAATAACATAGCAGACCCATTCACTAAGGCCCTTCCTCGACAGCAATTTGATTGCCATTTAGATTATATAAAAATTAAATATAAAGGTGATTGGCTTTAGTGCAAGTGGGAGATTAAAAAAATAGTACCCTAAAAGCCAATCTATTTCTATATAACAGGGAATTTTCTATAAAATTATTTTGACTCATATATGATAATGCATTAATAAAAGGCATTTTGATTCATCATATACTATGTCTTATACCTTTTTCTTTTAAGATTATGATGAATCCTATGGATTAAGATCATGGATTTAGGGTTATCATGAAGATTTTAATAATAAGACCTAAGATCTTATAAACTATAATCTATAATATTCTTAATCAAAGGATCATTGAGTCAAGGATCGATGTTTCCTAAAAGACTAGCACATTCTATATATGCTCAATGAAGAGACTGGTTGGTCTCATTGAAAGGGATATGCCCTACAAGCCAATCAATATTGTATCTCCCAAATCAATGTAATTGACAATATCTAATAAAGGCATTATTTTTCGTCATACATTGTGTTTTATTATGATGAACCCCATAGATTAGGGCTATGATTTTAGGGTTATGATGAGATCATACCAGTGAGACCTAAAGTCTTAAAACCTTAATCTAAAATATTCCTAGTCAAAGGAAACCTGAGTAGGGGATCAGGGTTTTTTCGATAAGACTAGCACATCCCATGTATACCGGAAAGGGTGACTGCTCTCACAGTCACTTGTGTATGACACTAATACTAGGATGTGGGTTCTCATTAGTGAATGAGTTCACTGATATGATCCAACTTGAGAACATCTAATGGAGTCTTAGCTACATGTCAATAGAAGGTTCTCATAGTGGGAGTGGTACAAGTAATCCTTTGACCTGAGACTGCCATAAGTACCTTATGTACATTTACCATCCTTTGGTTCAATCCTAATCATGACATTGAGTCATGCACAGGATTGATATTGGGAATGGTGAATTGTATATGAAGGTAATGAGTAGGTCAACAAGGAATCGATCACTCTTAGTAAGAGGAGATTTCATCCAGCTAGTTATCAATCGGATGATGATTCAGGAAATCTTTGATCAAAGTAAAGATATTAGAGATGGTTTTTAATATCAAGATAATTGAATCATGAATATAAGATTGAGCTAGAAATAAATATAATATTCGATTTGACATATATCCATATCCATAATTATATTTTGGGTGCAGGCTGATCGAAAGATTTAATTATACGGTAACTTTCTACTGAAGGGTAGTTTTGGTATTTCACTAGAATTTTCATATCTTCCGGGTAGACATGACATGTTGCTAGACGTCAATCTTGTCTTGTGGGTTGATCAAATTTAAAGATCACTTATTAGGAAGAGTCCTAATTGATCAAGTCGGGTAAGCTCGTTTTGACCTAAATCGATTAGAAAGAGTTCTAATCAAGTTAGGTCAACTTGTACTCAGACCTACTGTTGGCTGGATATGGAACCCAATGGGTCACACACTTAAGAGGATTGATCAAGAGTTTAATTTGTAATTAAATCATCTTTGCAGGATAACACTCTAGCAGGTGTTGCAAACCCTAGCTTCTATTCGAATTGGATTTGAATTAGGGTTCCGAATTGGATCAATTTGGGTTCTAATTGGACCTAATTAGACCCTAATTAAATATATAGGACTTTGGGCTAACCCATGGCTAAGACTACATCTTAATTAACACCCAAGCCCATCCATATAGGCCGCCTAAATTATTTATGCGCGTGGATAAGAGGAAAGACTCCACGCGTGCATGGACTCTTCATGCACGTGTGAAGTCTTCTTATTTCATCACAATTTTTGCATTTTGGCTGGTTATTCTCTATTAGCGCATCTCTTAATGACCATTAGATGGTCATCTAACGGTTTGGGGGATTTTGAGAAAGATAAAAGGCGCTAACTCTTCCCGGTTGCGCGATATAACGTCTCTTCGGAGACCGAAACATCGCGACTTCCTTCTTCTTAAAACTTTACGACTTTTCTTTTAGGAAGAGCCGTGAGTTTGAATCTGAAGGGCCGTGAGAAGGAAGGAGAGGGCATGAGAAATGTGGAAAGCCATGAGAAATAGTTTACGGAGAGTTGTGTTCTTTTGAAAAGACATCTTTTTGTAGTTTATTTAAGGAACAGAGGCTTCGGGTGTTTTTTGGGATGTACGACAGAAGTTTTTTTTTATTTTTCTTTCCTTTCCAGGAGACTGATTCCTCCTTAGCTTGTTTAGGACACAAGAGTTTTCCTTTTACAGAGTTCTCTTCTTTGTTGAAACTCAAGTCTAAAACAAGAGATAGGAAGAATCTCTCGAACGGTAAAAGAAAAGAAGATATACTCTATTTTTATTTCCTTTTACATTAAGACATTAGTGTCTTAAATCCTCTTCCTCCTTCAAGACAAGAGTGTATTCTTAGGACAAGGTCATAAGAAAGGGAGAGGAAGAAGAAAGAAAGGAAGTAAGAAGTCCTTGCCGTGGAGTTTTTCAGCCATAGTCCTCTTGAGTTCTAGGAGAAGAATTCAAGTGAAGGAACTTTTGAAGAAGCAAGCATCTTGATCGATTTTCTTATGGATCACCATTGGAGGGTGGACATTTGGACGCCTGGTGAATTCAAAAGGGTCATTCAACATCAAGTTTTGATTCTACATCAAAATTGGATTTAACGATAACAGGTTGGTTCCCTAATTCTAATAGTGTAGGTTTGCATGTTTCTCATATGTTTTAATCCTGAATAAGGAGACCCTGGCTAAGGGTTTTGGTGTAAATTTTATCATTTTGAAATTATCTTTTCACTGTGGTGCACTGGAAACCTTTCACTCATGACCACTTGTGTAAGGACACTAATACAAAGATGTGGGTGCTTATCAAGGTATGAGTTCATTGAATTGATCTATCATGAGAACATCTTATAGAAATCTTACTTGTCAAAAGATAATTCTCTTAGTAGGAGTTGTGCAAATGATCCTTAGACTTGAGATCACCATAAGAACTTATACACATGTGTCTATGTTTTGGTTCATACTTATTCATGTACGAGGTGTTCATAAATATGGTAAATTATGTATGAAAGTTATGAGTAGGTTAACAAGGAATTGATCACTCCTTGTAAGAGGAGTATTTATCCTATGTAATCTAATCAAATGGTGACTCAGAAAGTCTTTGATAAAAGTAGGATAAAATTAGAAAAAAGATTTCTATTTTTTTATCGATTGAGTTTTCATTAGTGATTTAAATTTGAATGAATAAAGTATGAGGGTTTGACAATTTTTCATACCTATTGCTTATTCAGGATAAAAAAAGATCGAAGGATTAAATTATATAATAACTTGCCACTGAAAGGTATTTTGATAATTTTCATCAAATTTCTCATCTTCTAGGTAGGCATCATACATTTCTAGACATCAATCATGTCTCGTATATTTTCATGAATTAAATTGATTGAATTTATGAGTCAATTTAAAAGATGGTTCAAATTGGCAACTAGGGTGATGCGGGACAAGAGTGAAGGATTGTTGGCGAGCTAAGAAGTCACCAGGGATTAGGGTACCACTAAAAAATTTTTTTTTCTATGGAGGTGAAGGAAACAATGAAAATGGAAGACATAAGTTTGGACTCTCATGAACTTTGGAACTCACACTCATGGAGAGGCATCTCACCAGTAGGGCACCCTACCCACCTCACCTATTAATCTAGGGCATCCCACCCATCTCACTAACGGAGCCGTGAAGGTAAATCTCAAAGGCCATGGAGGGGGTAAAGAAGATAGAAACTCTCATGAGCTTTGGGACTCACATTCACGAAGAGGTATCTCACCTTTAGGGCACCCTACCCACCTCACCTGTTAGTCTAGGGCATCCCACCCATCTCACTAACGGAGCCATGAAGGTAAATCTCAAGGCCATGGAGGTGGAATCAAAGGGAAGGGGATAACTAAAGGGGCATCACACCCTTTCCACAACATAAACAAAAGGGCATCACACACTCACCAAGAAAGAAGAATTCAAGCTAATTTAAATCTCCATTGATTGATTGATCCTTCTTACAAGGGTTGATGGGGTATTTATAGGCCCCAATCAAGAGATAAGGATGGGGTAACTAACCTAAGGGAGTTATAACAAGAAACAAGAATTAGTTGTAATAACTACTACTTCTAGTTCTAACTACTAACTAGTTTAGTTAGGGAGTTGTAACAAGAAACTACTCCTAGTTCTAACTACTAGCTAGTTTAGTTAGGGAGTTGTAACAAAAAACTAGAATTAGTTATAATACATGTGGTGCCTGTGTGGATGATGAAGTGGTTGGAGCTGATGAAGTGGCATCCAAGTTGGATGAAGTGACCCCCAAGATTGGTTGAGTCGGATCAAGAAGAATAGGTTGAGTTGGCTTAAAGATGAAAGGTTGAGTCGGCTCAATATAGAAGTTGAGTTCGCTCAAATGCTTCCTTGGATTTGCTCTTGGGTCATTGGATAGCTCTTGGTTCTCCATCATTTCCCTGGAGTGGGAAAAACTCAACCCCATCGAGTTTGGATCAGCGGTGACTTTGGTGAAATCGAACCCAATCAAATAAAAAAGGCTCTGCTCTAAGATCTGTGTAGATTGGAGATCCATCTTCACCATCTTTGGGACTACTTTGAGATTTGTGCAATCCTGGGAACCGTGCAAGACTTGAAGTTGGCAACAGGAGCCAGGTTTTGCATTCATGACCTACGGTGCTTCTTCATTCTCACGGTTCGTCGCAATGTGGAACAGGGATGAAAATCCGACGAAGATCTTCGTCGGTGATGGTGCTGGGTGGAGATGATGGAATGGAGGGGACAGGTGGCTGACGGGGAGCAAGATGGAGATCCGGCAGGAGGCAGCATCAATGAAGATCGAGCGGAGTCAACCAAAGATGAAGAAGAAAAGCAGCATGATAGGGAGCAGTAGCTATTCCGTTCGGTTGTAGGCGGTGTCAATTGGTGGATCCGATGGATGGCTCGAGTAGAGGCCGACGCGGTCTCCTAACTAGGTTGCCCGGTGTCTGTCAGAGGTGTTGATATGAGAGCAGAGTAGATGAATGGTCAGAATCCTTCAAGGAGAGCGAAGACAGATCGAAGGTTCATGGACCAGCATTTTTGATGACCGCAAGGGGAGGGGGAGATTCGGTGGGGGCACAGGTATCCGGATCTATGGCATGGGGTTCCATCAGCTGCTGCAGGGGGCAAGGAGGATGGTAGCAATAGAGGAGTGTTAGGCCTAGACCTTGCCACGGGTGTGGTGGTCGGAGATGGGGTTGGACGTGTCGGAGAAGCAAGAGATATTCCCGATGGGCTCTCTGATAAGATTCTGACCCGAGAGTGGCGAGGACGGCAAAGGGAGCTTGGTGGTGGGCTATGGGTGGTGTATCGGGTGTTCTGGGCTTTCAATTTTAGGAAGAAGATGATAGGAATATGTCCAAAACAAAGAAGGAATAAGGTTGGGATATCGGGAATAATAAGAATAGGGGGGAATAAGCAGAGGAGAGAAAGAAAAAAAGAAAAAATATAGAATACCCTAATCAACCTGTGGCTTTGATACCAAAATTGATGCGGGACAAGAGAAAAGGATCGTTGGCGAGCTAAGAAGTCACCAAGGATTAGGGTACCACTAGAATTATTTTCTTTTATTTTCTTTATTTTTTTTCTTCTATGGAGGTGGTGAATGAAACAATGGAGATGGAAGACATAAGTTTGGACTCTCATAGACTTTGGGACTCACATTCATGGAGAGGCATCTCACCTCTAGGGCACCATACCCACCTCACCTGTTAGTCTAGGGCATCCCACCCATCTCACTAACGGAGCCGTGAAGGTAAATCTCAAAGGCCATGGAGGGGATAAAGAAGATAGAAACTCTCATGAGCTTTGGGACTCACATTCATGGAGGGCATCTCACCTATAGGGACTGATACCAAAATTGATGCGGGACAAGAGTGAAGGATCGTTGGCGAGCTAAGAAGTCACCAAGGATTAGGGTACCACTAGAATTTTTTTATTTTTTTCTATGAAGGTGGTGAAGGAAACAATGGAGATGGAAGACATAAGTTTGGACTCTAATGGACTTTTGGACTCACATTCATGAAAAGGCATCTCACCTCTAGGGCACCCTACCCACCTCACCTATTAGTCTAGGGCTCCCACCCATCTCACAAATAGAGCCATGAAGGTAAATCTCAAAAGCCATGAAGGGGGCAAAGAAGATGGAAACTCACATGAGCTTTGGGACTCACATTCATGGAGAGGCATCTCACCTCTAAGGCACCCTACCCACCTCACCTGTTAGTCTAGGGCATCCCACCCATCTCACTAACGAATCCATGAAGGTAAATCTCAAAGGCCAAGGAGGTGGAATCAAAGGGAACGTGATAACTAGAGGTTCATCACACCCTCTCCACAACACAAACAAAAGGGCATCACACCCTCACCAAGAAAGAAGAACTCAAGCTGATTTAAATTTCCATTGATTGATTGATCCTCTTACAAGGGTTGATGGGGTATTTATAGGCTCCAATCAAGAGATAAGGATGGGGTAACTAACCTAAGGGAGTTATAACAAGAAACAAGAATTAGTTGTAATAACCACTTCTAGTTCTAACTACTAACTAGTTTAGTTAGGGAGTTGTAACAAGAAACTACTTCTAGTTCTAAATACTAGCTAGTTTAGTTAGGGAGTTGTAACAAAAAACTAGAATTAGTTGTAATACAAGTGGTGCCTATGTGGATGATGAAGTGGTTGGAGCTGATGAAGTGGCATCCAAGTTGGATGAAGTGGCCCCCAAGATAGGTTGAGTCGGCTTAAGAAGAATAGGTTGAGTTGGCTCAAAGATGAAAGGTTGAGTCGGCTTAAAGTAGAAGTTGAGTTGGCTCAAATGCTTCCTCGGATTTTCTCTTGGGTCATTGGATAGCTCTTGGTTCTCCATCATTCTCCTGAAGTGAGCAAAACTCAACCCCATGGAGTTTGGATCAGTGATGACTTTGATGAAACTGAACCCAATCAAAAAAAAAAGGCTCTGCTATAAGATCTGTGTAGATTGGAGATCCGTGCTTCACCATCTTTGGCATTGCTTTGAGATTTATGCAATCTTGCGAATCGTGCGAGACTTGAAGTCGACAACAGGAGCCAAATTTTTCATTCATGATCGTGTAGTGCTTCTTCCTTCTCACGGTTCATTGCAATTGGAACAGGGATGAAAATCCGGTGAAGATCTTCGTCGGTGATGGTGCTTGGTGGAGATGACGGAACGGAGGGGACAGGTGGCCGATGGGGAGCAGGTTGGAGATCCGGCAGGAGGTGGTGTCGATGAAGATCGGGCGGAGTCAATTGAAAATGAAGAAGAAAAGCAGCACGGCAGGGAGCAGCTATTGTTCCATTCGATTACAGGCGGCATCGATTGGAGGATCCGGTGGATGGCTCGAGTAGAGGTGATGCAGTCTCCTAACTAGGTTGCCCGGATTCTGTTCGAGATGTCGATTTGAGAGTGGAGCAAATGGATGACCAGAATCCTTCAAGGGGAGTAGAGGCAGACCAAAGGTTCACAAACCAGCATCATCGACAACCACAGGGGCAAGAAAAGATCCGATGGGGGCACAGGCAGCCGGATCTATGGCATGGGGTTCCGTCGACTGCTGTAAAGGGCAGGGAGGAAGGCGGTGGTAAAGGAGTGTTGGGCTTGGACCTTGCCACAGGTGTGGTGGTCAGAGATGGGGTCGGACATGCCGGAGAAGTAAAAGATCTTGCTGGTGGGCTCTCCGGTGAGATTCGGACCCGAGAGTGGCGACGATGATAGAGGGAGCTTGGTGGCGGGCTATGGGTGGTGGATCGGGTGTTCTAGGCTTTCAATTTTAGGAAGAAGATGACAGGAATAAGTCAAGAATAGAGGAGGAATAAGGTCATCATAATGGGAATAATGAGAATAGGGGGAATAAGCAGAGGAGAGAGAAAAAAAGGAAAAATATAGAATACCCTAATCAACCTGTGGCTCTGATACCAAAATTGATGTGGGACAAGAGCAAAGGATCGTTGGCGAGCTAAGAAGTTACCAAGGATTAGGCTACCATTAGAATTTTTTCTTTTATTTTCTTTATTTTTTTCTTCATGGAGGTGGTGAATGAAATAATGGAGATGGAAGAAATAGTTTGGACTCTCATAGACTTTGGGACTCACATTCATGGAAAGGCATCTCACCTCTAGGGCACCCTACCCACCTTACCTGTTAGTCTAGGGCATCCCACCCATCTCACTAACGGATCCATGAAGGTAAATCTCAAAGTTCAGGAAGGCGGTAAGAAAGATGGAAACTCTTATGAGCTTTGGGACTCACATTCATGGAGAGGCATCTCACCCTAGGGTATGATACCAAAATTGTTGCAGGATAAGAGCGAAGGATCGATGGCGAGCTATGAAGTCACCAAGGATTTGGGTACCACTAGAACTTTTTTATTTTATTTTTTTTATTTTTTTCAATGAAGGTGGTGAAGGAAACAATGAAGATGGAAGACATAAGTTTGAACTCTCATGGACTTTGGGACTCACATTCACAGAAAGGCATCTCACCTCTAGGGCACCCTACCAACCTCACCTGTTAGTCTAGGACATCCCACCCATTTCACCAATGGAGCCGTGAAGGTAAATCTCAAAGGCCATGGAGGGGGTAAAGAAGATGGAAACCCTCATGAGCTTTGGGACTCACATTCATCGAGAGGCATGTCACCTCTAGGGCACCCTACCCACCTCACATGTTAGTCTAGGGCATCCCACCCTTCTCACTAACAGAGCCATGAAGGTAAATATCAAAGGCCATGGAGGTGGAATCAAAGGGAAGGGGATAACTAAAGGGGCATCACACCCTCTCCATAATACAAACAAAAGGGCATCACACCCTCACCAAGAAAGAAGAACTCAAGCTGATTTAACTCTCCATTGATTGATTGATCCTTCTTTCAAGGGTTGATGGGATATTTATAGGCCCCAATCAAGATATAAGGATGGGGTAACTAACTTAAGGGAATTATAACAAGAAACAAGAATTAGTTGTAATAACTACTTCTAGTTCTAACTACTAACTAGTTTAGTTAGGGAGTTGTAACAAGAAACTACTTCTAGTTCTAACTACTAACTAGTTTAGTTAGGGAGTTGTAACAAAAAACTAGAATTAGTGCATGTGTGGATGATGAAGTGGTTAGAACTAATGAAATGGCATCCAAGTTGGATGAAGTGGCCCCCAAGATAGGTTGAGTTGGCTTAAGAAGAATAGGTTGAGTCGACGCAAAGATGAAAAGTTGAGTCGGCTCAAAGTAGAATTTGAGTTGGCTCAAATGCTTCCTCGGATTTGCTCCTGGGTCATTGGATAGCTCTTGGTTCCCCATCATAGGGTTAGCTTGATTTGACCAAATTTGATTAGTTGATTTCTAATCAAACTAAATCGACATGAATCTAAACCTACTGCTAGCTAGATGCAGAGCCCAAAGGGTCACACACATTAAGGAATTAATCAAAGAAGTCATTTATATTTTTATTAGGGTCATAGGATCCTAATTAGCTAGCTAATTAACATACTAGCATATGTTGGCTAGCCTAACTCCTAACCTAATTAGATTGGATTTAAATGCTTGTTATTTGGGCTAACTAATTTAATTAAAATTTAAATTGAGTTGAGACTTAAGTAGGGAAGCTAAATTGGGATTTATCTTAATTTTATAGCCCTTATCCATGTCTTAAATCAAGAGTCCCAAGGGCTTGGGACTCTTGGCCAATATTGGCGTGCACATAATATAAGGGGCGTAGAAGGACCAAGAGTCCTACAATTAAATCACCTTTTTACCAATAAACTTTAGGTCCTATCCTCTCTTATCCATGCATATTTAGATTGGATTTGACTAGTCAAGTGGAGAGATTTTGGGCGTGAATTCATGTGGGCGCATAAAAGGTTGTGATGGTTGGAATTTATGGCACTTGTAGAAGGGACCTTGTATCCATGATTCTTTATCTAAACTCTCTATGGCTTCCTTGAATGTTTCTGGATCTCGATTCACAGATATGAGAGCATAAGATATATTCTCATCCATGCCATATCTCATCAGCTTTCGGATTGTCCGTTGTGGTTTATGCAATGCCACTCTCCTTGCACTGTCCTGCAAGTCTTCTGTTTGTGGCTGTTCTTGCTGAAAGAAAAAGATGCAGGTGGTTTGACATGATCCTACACTAGGCATGCAAACAACTGCGGGAGCAGAATGGATTTTAAAACTTTTTTTAAAAATCCGCGTAACGAAAAACTGCTCCGCCCAGAACCTAATCTATTCATGTTGCATGTAGGCATGTATCATGATATAAAAATATTTGCAAAAATTAAACAAATAAATCTATTTATGCATGATTAAGAAAAATAATTTTCCGCACCTTTATTCCACCTAGAATAACTCTAGAATAAACCTGGAATAGGCTGGAATAGCTAGAATAAAACTATTCCAGCCTTCTTCTTCCTTGGAACCGTGGGATGTCCTGTTTTGAATTTTGAAAACATCGTCCAAACACCACCTTCCGGACCTCCGTTTGCTCCCAAACTTCAGCAGCGGCAAGGTGGACGATCTACTTCGATTTGCCACTGATATCTGCAATCGAAATAATCTAAAACAGGTGTATAAAATCACTAAAAGTCTGCTGCTGGAAAACTGCAGCAGAACAAGATAGCAAGTTGATTTTCGCGTTTGGAGATGCAGCGGCGAACCCAGCTCGCGTAGCTCGCTCTTAGGAGTAGAAGAGTACTCCCTCTAGAGGGGAAACATGCCCGGGGCACTCCAATCCCTCTCCACATGCGGTGCTAGCCGCTGGAAGATGATTCGGCCATAGTGAACGACAGCAACTGGCCTTGTTGCAGTCCAGGGTTTGAGCACTCAAATGGACAAGGAAATGGGGCTTGTGACTCTCCCTCTCACCCTCCAAAACCCAGCCTATAAGAGCAAAGACTAAGCTCTCAAAAATGGGAGAAAACTCTCAAAGGAAACATTGCCCAGAAATACTTTTGTTTGCTGTTGTACGGTGAAAACCACTTCCTTGAAACAGGGGACAGCAGTGGTATTTAAAGGCAGCAATGGAGGAAGATGGAGAGACTGGGAGAGGACGAGGCAGCCGGCTGCATTTCTCCAAATTAATCAGCCATTAACAAGGGTTAAAACATAGCCGGTGGGAGGAGAAAAGATGCCCAGCTCATGATCATTTGGGTCGTTTAGGCTTCCAGCGCTTGGGTTTCTTCCAGCAATGTGTAAAACATTTACACGGTGAAAAAAGAACACCGGTTCAAAACCGGTCCAAGCAAAAAAATGGTCCAATCCATTTAAACCTCTTGGTTCATTCTAATTGAATTGGTTCAAGTCCAATTAAATTGGTTCAATGGATTAAAATTGGTTCACAACCAATTGAAGGCCGAAACGATCTCCGAATTAGTTCAAAACTGATTCAGAAAAATCCTGGTACAGTCCTGGTCAGCCCGGAACAATTTTTGGTTGACACAGATAAGGGCAAGATGGGGAAAAGAGAGCTCAAAAATACGATGACCATAAAACTGAGACGATTCCCAATCATAATCGGTATCCGGATTAGAGAGTAATCCTCTGTGGCGTGTGACCTCATAGGTTCGAACCTAAACGGTAGCACTAGAACAATTCTAGTATCAGCACAGGAAACCATCTAGCAATGGGTCCCGGTGTCCGGATAGGTCGAAGATGCGGGAGCAAACTATCAAACCTCTGAAATATGGTTACCGTATAATTCATCCCTTTGACCTCTAATGCTCAGGATGACTGAGATTGGGCTACCAACCCAGATAGAGTCAGTCCACTACGTGTCTCAACCTCGCAATCCTAGTGACTCTTCACTAGGACTACCTCGGTCGAGGATTTGCTAAATTGAGATACTGCGAGACATTCAATCCAAACTGTTTAGACAGGTCAATTCCATCTTGGTCTATCACTGCTCCACAAGTACTTGCCTATACCCAGAAACCTTCCATCACCGGATTAAAAATCCGGGTAGTCCGGCACCAAAGCACAGGGAGTTGCTTGCAAGCTACCGTGATGACCTCAGGTCAGAGGGACACATATACCCATATCCAATCGTGAGTATCCCTTTGGCAGAAAGGGATGCACGGAGTCACGTTCAATGAGATATCACATATCCCACTTGTAGATCACATCAGTGTCACCACACTCATTTGGTCAAGAGGACAACCAAATGATGTGAACTACAACAACCTATACTTGATATATTGCCATCCAGTACAATATATCCTTTGGTTGTGAACAAGGTTTAAGGACCACTCGATACATCCTCTCTGTATCGAAGTCAGTGTAGTCCTAAGGACTTCATCACATGGTAAGAGTTCATTTCAGGGAAATACAATATGTGATGAGCTGCCAAAAATAATATTTTATTAATTCAAAGAAAGAGTACAATACTTAGCTCAACTGCCTACAACCCAGGCGATTGGCTTTGGGACACAATTCCCAACACTTGCACTTCACTTTGAACAACTGATTTTCCTTTCTGATCCTTCATCACAAGAGGACCTTTCCCACCTAACTCCACCTCAACTGAAACATCCTTGCTAGTTGATGTAGATGGCCTATCTTCCACCTATGAAGGACAGTCACTACTGTTCACCTTTGAAGCTGCAATTCCATCCATACTCCCCGATCTCTCCAAGATGCTCCATTCATTAAATATGATATCCCTTCTGATCATTGTCTTTTAAGACTGTGGATCCCACAATAGGTAACTCTTGACTTCTCGTAGATACACGATGAAGATCATCTTCTTTGACTTAGAGTCCAACTTACTCCGTTCAGTTGCCTTCATATATGCATAGGTCGGGCAACCAAACACCTTCAGGTCACCAAGCTCCACCTTCTTCCCACTCCAAGCTTCCTTTGGAAGTCCTCCATCTAGCTTGAAATGAGGGGACATGTTTACTAGAAAACATGATAGAGTAATAGCATCACCCCAAAAAGTTTTCGACAGTGATGACTACAACCTCATACTCCTTGCCTTTTCCAATAGTGTTCGATTCATCCTTTCTGCAACACCATTCTGCTATGCGGTCATCCTTACTATGTAATGGCATTTGATCCCATTTTTCTCACAGTAACTCCTGAACTCTTTACTATAGTACTCCCCACCATTATCTTACTGAAGGCACTTTACATGTTTTCCGGTCTCCTTCTCTTCCTCAGCCCTCCAGGCTTTGAACCAGGCAAATACCTCTAATTTTTCTCTTATCAGATACACCCACAATTTTCTAGAGAAGTCATCAATAAAGGTAACAAAATACCTTGCTCCACTACCAGCTCGGCAACTGAAGGCATAACCCTGCTCTTTTAAGTAGTCCAAGGAAATCAAATTCTTCTTTAATTCTAGTACATGTTTGACATTTGACAAAGTCCTTATCACTCCATCATACATTCTCACCCTAATGGTGCCAATTCCATCCATCGGACAAGGGTGATCATCACCAAGGCTTACACTACCTCCATCTAATCTGTTATAGGTATCAAACCACTCCCGATGTGAGGTATAATGATGAGAGCATGCTGAATCCAACGTCCAAGTATTATCCCAATCAACCGATCCATCTGAAGCTATCAATACATCCTCTCTACTGCCTTCAAATACACTAACACCATTAGTGTTGGCCTTCACTTTCTCGGTCTTCCAAAGAGGGCAATTCCTTTTGAAATGACCAGGCTGATGACATTTGTAGCACTTCAAGCCCTTCTTACTGCCTTGAGACTGTGATCTGCCTTTTGATTTTACCTTAATCCTTTTCTTTGGTCTTCCTTGCCTTTCATTCACAGCAAGAACCTCCGAGTTAGGATTTCTTTTGCAGATCTTCTCCCTTTGCTCATTTGACCTGAGCACTCCAACAACCTCTTCATAGATCAGGGTTTCCTTCCCATACACCAAGGTTGTTATTAGACCATCATATGATCCCGGAAGCGAACATAATAGCAACAATGCTCGATCCTCCTCATCAATTTTCATATCTAGACTCATCACCTCAAAACATACCTGGTTGAACCTCTGATTATGAGCAACGAGGTCTCCTCCTTTAAGCATTCTCAAACTATACAGCTGCTTCTTCAACCATAGCTTGTTTGTCATATTCTTGCCCATATATGTGTTCACCAATCTCAGCCAAAGACCCTTTGCTGCAGTCTCGGTACACACCTCCGATAAAACTCGATCTACCAAATACATCCTGATGGTGCTGAATACGATCTCTTCTAACTCTTCCTAATCCTCAACACTGATCTTTTTCGGTCTCTCTCTAACCAAGACCTTGTAGATCCTCTATTGAACCAGCAAGTCTTTTACCCTTTATTGCCATAGAGTAAAATTTCCCTTGCCAACATACTTCTCGAAATCCACCTTGAAACTGTGTGATGCCATTACCACAATCAAGTAGAATCAATATGTACTAGATCATACTTTCTAGCATTTCTTCGATGTAGAGATCTTCCCTCCTTCATGGAACCTCGCTCTGATACCAAATTGATGGAGATGATCCGGTGAATCCACGCCGAGCAAAAGCAATCTGGGTGCGTGAAAGACCCTCTACCAGCGATCCACAATGATCATGGTAGGATACAGGTCAAATGAAGATCAATCGATCCCTTGGATTGATCGAGAAGTAAAGAAGAGGGAAAGGAGAAAGAACAAGATCTAGAAGAAATGGAGGGGTTTCTTGATTCCGGTTGTTTTCTTGGACAGTTACAAATGACCTTCTCTCTCTTGTCCTCACTCATAACCATCCCAACTTACATATATATATACCTAGATCACAAAGGACCTAGCCCCCCAGAACTTCCCGGCACAACAACACATGATTCAAAAGATCCCATTATCCAAGTCAGCTCGATCCCCATGAGTCGACTCCATGCTACAGAGATCACTCTGGATGAGTGAGCTCGAACCTCTCAAGTTGACTCATCCAGACTGCGATTTACCTGTTCTACAGAATTGAGCCGACTCCCAATGATCCGAGCCGACTCTTAGCAATATCGAGCCGACTCCCAACAGTCCGAGCTGACTCTCAGCAAAACTCTTCCCCTGCATCCATGCCGTGCTAACCATTAGAGTCGACTCAGACTAGAACCGAGCCGACTCTAATATTTAGACTGACCAAAACTTAGTCTAACATCTAGGACTCATCCCATACTCACTCCTAGCCCTAAATACATCATGTGTGACCATTATAAACTGGACTAACCCGAACCTTGGCCCATCCCCCTGAAATCTTGGATGCACCACCTGAGACTCAATACATATTTTCATTGCAGCAAGCAAGGACACTTAAAGGAGAACTGTAAGTCATATCTTACTAGTCTAAAGCCTGACGCTAGTGGAGCATCAAAAGGTTTGTACATGATACAAACTAACCTATCATTGAGTACTTCAGCTTCTAATTTATGGATATTGGATATCGCATGTGGGTCTCATATATGCAAGTCTTTGTAAGGACTTCATAGAATTAGAAGCTTGAAGAAGGTTGACTTCAAGCTTTATGGTGTGAATGGTGAGGTCATTCAAGTAGAAGCTGTAGGCACCTATCTGTTGTTATTCCCTTTAGGCAAAATTTTAAAATTGGAAGACTTTGACTATATTCCAAATATTATTAGAAATATTATTTTTGTACCCTAGTTATTGAAAGAGTTGTGCCCTAAAAGCCAATCATAATTATTGAATCAATGATATTTTTGTATTCTCCTAACTCAAGATTGATATTAATGAAGGCAATTTCTTGATTCATCATATGCTGTGTCTTGTATCTTAGTCATATAATTATGATGAACCCCATAGATTAGAGCAACAATTTTAGGGTTATAGGGATAACAGTGAGACCTAAAACCTATAAATCCTAATCTAGAATATTCATAGTCATATGATCATCGATTCAAGGATCGATGAATCCAGATAGACTAGCGCATCATCTGTATGCTCGATGGAGAGCGTGGTTGGTCTCATGACCACTTATGTAGTGACACTACTACCAAGATGTGGATGCTCATTAGGTTATGAGTTCACTGAATTGATTCGACAAGAGAACATCTAATGGAAGTCTTACTTGTTAAAAAGAATATTCTCTTAGTTGGAGTTATGCATGTGATCCATAGACCTGAGACTACCATAGTATCTTGTGCACATAAACCTATGTTTTGGTGCATGCTCATTCATGGCAATTAAATCATGTATGGGGTGCTTCTGGATATGATAGATTATGTATGAAGGTAATGAGTAGGTCAACAAGGAATCGATCACTCCTAGTTAGAGGAGAACTTATCCAATATAATCTCTTCGATTATTGACTTAGAAAGTCTTCGATCAAAGTAGGAGAGATTTGATAGGGTTTCTAATCTTTCATCAATCAAGTCTTCATTATCGAATTGAAATTTGAAAGGATTAAGTACTAGGATTTGATATTTATCCATATCCATCACTTAATCAAGATAAAGGAAGATCGAAGGATTGAATTGTATGGTAACTTTTTATTGAAGGATATTTTGATAATTTTTATTAAATTTCTCATCTTTCAGGTAGGCATGACACATTTCTAGATATCAATCATGTCTTGTAGGATTTCATGAATCAAAATGGATGGATTCATCGATCAATATAAAAATTGGTTTCAATTAGCAACTTGGGTTAGCTCGATATGACCTAATTGGGTCAATCGATTTTGATTGGATCAAAATAACTTGGACCTGGACCTATTACTATCTAGATGTAGAATCTGAAGGGTCACACACATTAGAAAATTGATCAAGGAAGTCAATTAGATTTTAATTATGGTCATGGGATCCTAATTGGCTAGCTACTTAACATACTAGCATATGTTAGCTAGCCCAACTCCTAACCCAATTGGACTAAGTCAATTAGCATGCTATTTGGGCTAACCAATTTAAATAGAATTAAATTGGGTTAAGTCCTAATTAGAACATTTTTAATCAGTATTTATCTAAAATTATTTGGAGCTTTATCTTTGATTTATGATAGAGTCCAAGTGGGAAAGGACTCTTGGCGCCATATTGGTATGCACCAAGAATAAGGTGCATAGATGGACCAAGAGTCCTTCTGCTACTTAATCACAAATTCTAGATAAACATTAAGATCCTCTCCCTTATCTCCATGCCCAGTTGGATGGGTGTTGAATAGTCAAAAGAAGAAGGAATTGGCATGGAATTGTGGTGCACACAATGAAAGGACGCGTCCCTTCATTTTGGCACAGACTTAAAATATAGGAGTTCTTTTGTTTGAAGGCTTCTTTTTTCTCTGATACACCTCTTGGGATCCCATGCCTCATAGCCTTTATCTGACCAGTAACTTGCCACATGGCAAGTGGTGAAAATATTTGGAAAAATAAAGAGACACTTATATACCTCTTGGAGCATGAAATGATATATCATGATAAGCCTTTTCATCCAAAAGACTCTGGTCGTTGTCGTAGGCGGTCAAAAATATACCTACTCACTACTACATTTAACAATAAGTCAAGATCGTATTCTCGAGGATCAAAGGCAATTATTTCATGGGAACAGTAAGAAGGGAGTTGTTTGTAAGGGATTAGATTAAAAGTAGCAGTTGAAAAAAATAGCAACTATTTAATTAATTGAATCAAGACAGTAGGAAAAGTTACCTGGAAATCCGAATCTACCATGCACATTGGTTTCACCTTCTTTTCTTTATGTCACAATAATAATTATTCTTGCAAATTTAGGGTTAGAATAGTTTATCTCTTGCTAGGTATGGGTCATATCCGGAGATCACGATACATCCTCTTAGAGTATAAACTATCTAATCTTTATGCAAGTTTAGGGATCTAATCTACCATATTACGATCACCTCTCTTAGACACATACCATATCCTAAGATCATAGCACGTCGATAGAGGGTGTAGGCCATGTATGCTAGATTAGTACCTCAATAATAAAATAAAGATCAATAGATGTAGATAGAATAGCATACCTTTATTGCTTAGGAATTAAATACAAAAAGAAGTAGAAAACCTGAGTATAGGCTTCATCTTTATCCCAAGTTGAAGGAGTCTAGCCATGCATCGTTGCCGCCAGCATCTCCTCCATGATTCCCCCCTTTCCCTAAGCCTAATACAATGATCTAAAAGAAAGAAAGAAAACAACTTGGATAAAATTTGGTAAAGTAATTGGTGCATGGAATGCTACCTGGGGTCCTCCTTTTATAGAGATTATCTAGGGCTTCCTCCCAGTCAAATTTGGAGTCAATCAGGCTCAAGATTAGCCAGATATCATATAAAAATATCTTAGCCATCCATTCTATATCACAGACCTTGGATCATATTGGGATTCATGTAGACAGATGCTTCCTTCCTTCTTCGATGATAGAGTCTGGATTTGGACTCTTTGTTGAATCATGATCCCAAATCGAAACCTAGGATCCTTCTTCGATTGAAAATAGGATGCCTCCACCCAATTAAGATAGAGAAAGCGGTGTGAAGCGGTAGTGATAGTGGCAGGAACGGTGGTGAATGGTGGATGATGGTGGTGGGAAGGCCATGAACAAGAGGCTGGCTGCAGGATGGATCAGCGATGAATGGAGGTCGGTGGATCAAGGGCAGAGGTGGTAGCCAACGATGAGGGGCTCTCGATGGCATTGGTGGCCGGTCGAATGAAGAAGATGTTGACTCCGTTATTGATTTTGATGATAAGCAAAACATTTAAGTATAAGTTGAGTACTAAGATGTTTCTTGAAGTGTGTTTAATATAAAAAGGTACTCATCAAAATAACTAAGTTGGATTGCATGTCAAATGATGAAGAAGCCATTTGTATGGATGAAAGATCAGTTATAAATAGACTTAAGTACATAAGAATTGCTTGAAAAGACTTAAAGAGTTCAGCTCAAAAAGGTCTTAGTAGAAGTTCAATGATTTTTGAAGAAATCTCAGCAAGTGTCGACTTAAAATGTTGACTCACAATTCAAGTATCGACTCATGACAGTACAAGTGTCGACTCAAACTAGCATGCAAAAAAAGTTTCAGATAGCACGGCTGAAATATTGACTGACACCACTCAAGTGTCGACTCAAGGTGTCGACTCAAGGATCAACTCAAGGCCTGAGACAAATTTCTTACAGAACATGCAGAAGTTGAAAACTTGCCTGAAGTGTCGACTCTTGGATGTCAAGTGTCAACTCAAGTGTCGACTCACCTGAGAATTCTAGAGAGCTTCAAAGAAAAATTTTAAACTAGGTATCGACTCATGGGACTTAAGTTTCGACCCTAAGTGTCGACTCACAGCTTGAAGTGTCAACACTTGGAGTTCTTAGAATAGTAACGGCTAGTTTTTCAAACATAGAACTCGGCCCTCTTGGCTCCCAACGGCTAGTTTTTCATGTCTAACGGTCATAAACCAACTTTGAGACCTTGGGATGGTATTTAAGTAATTCAAATTAAATTGAAATACAAGAGGATGAGAAGAGAATAAGAAAAAGAAAGAGAAGCAAGTGCATTCACTCCCATTTATTGAGAGCAACTACCTTTAAGCAAAAAGAAGTCTCCAAGTATTCAAAGCTATCAAGAAGCATTTAAGTCTAACATTTTTAGCATTGATTGAGCCTTCATCAAGTTCAAGACAAGCAACTTCTCCAAGCTTCAAAGAGATATCAACTTTACATAAGAAAGCTTTGCTTGTTGCTTTACTTTATCTCATATCTTTGTTGTAAAGATTTTTGGTGAGCCTAAGAACAAAACCAAGGAGGTTTTTAGTTAGCCTAGTTAAAAACCAAGGAGGTTTTTAGTTAGCCTAGTTGAAAACTAAGGAGGTTATTGTTTAGCCTTTGAAAACCAAGAGGTTTCTTTTGGTGACCTTGTAAAAACCAAAAGGGGTTTTGATTAGTGAGCCCAGAAAATTAATCAACTGTAATCATAGGAGATTATAATGAATTCCCATGTGGACCATGGGGAGTAGATGTAGGTGCATTGGAAAGCACCGAACCACTATACTTGGCTTGTGTTTGTGATTGTCTCTAGCTTTCTTTACTTACTCTTATATTTGTTGCATTTATATTTTCGCTGCATACTCTTCAAGAGCATACTATTTCACCTCACACTAGTACTTAATTTAATATTTGTATTGGCACATATTCTTGCAAGTAATTTTTAGAAACCCAATTCACCCACCTCCTGGGTTGCTTACTGGGCAACAAAAGAGAGGTGGAGACCAGCTTAAAAAGTGCCTCTCAATGCTTTTTTCGGTGAGGGATGGCTCTCGGTGATGTTTTTCGGTGGCAGGCGGCTCTCAACAGTGTTGGGATGTCATCCGGCAAGTTCCGATGGCTGGACGGCTCAAAACGAAACCTGTGGTCCATGAGCAGGAGTGCAGACCAATAGCAATGGCCACCCATGGATTAGCTACGGTGCTATAGACCAAGCGGCCGGTCTACCATGGATCGACTGCTCTAAAATTCATGATCAAACTCTGGGCTCGTTCAAACTCTGATTTGGATGACGTTTATACTGTTGGACTCCAAAAATCATACTCTTCCCATCCATGGACTCCTTTTCTATAAAACATAAATAAAAAGTATCAATTCTTAATAAATACATATTACTTAATATTTATTTTAATGATTAATTAGGATATTTAATAGTCTTATTACACCCCCCAACTTAATCATTGCTAGTCCCTTAGCAATGTAATTAAGATAGAATCATGTATCTCTAAGATCCTCCTTTGCAAACTAGATCTTGGTTTAAGGTTAAAAGAAGCTAGCTAGTATCGCTAATTAAGTATTGAGTTTTCGAAGTAAATTTTGTAGTTAGAACTATCAGAAACTTTCTTAGAGTTCATCCAAAAATCTACAACACTTGTATCTGTGATGGCTAACTTAGTATTTCGATACTAGTTTGTAAGGAACAATGGTATCTTCACCTATCGCCTACTTTGGTTAATTTTCTATACACTCCCAAATTAAGCACATGAGCTGAGTTAGCTTTCACATTGCCTCATTTTTTTTGTGATGTTTTCACACTACCCACTTTTGGATATTAACAACAACGCTTACTTAGGCGAAGGTGCCTGGTTACTCGACGGAAAATCAATATTTAGAATCTTTTTTTTTTAAGTAGGTAGCTCTTTCCTCAATTTCAAGTTCCTCTCAATGGGGTATATATCAATTACCAATTTGTAATAATACTTGAATCTTCAATTGACCTTACAACTAATACCTAGTTTATCTCGTTAGTGTGCATATGCAATGGAAGTGCTAATAGCCTTTAGATGACCTAAGTAGGTTGCTAAAATTCTAACTAGCTAGTCTACCCCTTGGCTCGCTATAGTGATTAACCAATACTTTCTAACTTTATTACTTTTTTCTCATCGATTTTGCTCAAAAATTTCTTTCATGGCACATGCTTTAAAGTTTTTTAAAGATTGTCAAGGTGTTTTGAAATATATATTTTTCTTCCAAAAGGTTTCCTTACTCGCAACATGATTTTCCTTGTCCTCAATGGAGTAAGGTAGACTAAAACAATGAGAGATACCACCTGGATGAGATATGCCTTGTATAATACCAGGAGTGACTGTGCATAGCAGTCTCTTATTCTTAGAACTAAGAATCACTAAAATAGAAGTCAAAAAAATAACAAAACTTTGGGTTACCTCCCAAAGAGTGCTAAGTTTAACATCTTCAACTACATGTCATGGCCTACTCTGGTTCGTATAGAGTCATAACCTCCCCAGCTTTCTCAGTGGTTAATTCCAAGAATGGTTTTAGGCGTTGTCCATTAACTTTAAAGATAGCACCATTACTTGGGTTTTCAATTTTGATAGCTCCATGTGGAAAGACTTCTTTCACTATGTAAGGGCCAGTCCATCTTAATCTCAATTTCCCAGGAAATAGGTGAAGCCTAGAATTATATAATATAACTTTTTGCCCATGAGTAAAAGATTTTCTAGAGATAGCTTTGTCATGGAAAGTTTTAGTTCTCCTCTTATAAATTTTTACATTCTCATATGCTTCATTCCAAATTTTCTCAAGTTCATCCACCTGTAACTTTCTCTGACCTCCGATTTCATCCAAATCCATGTTCAGTTGTTTTATAGCCCACATTGCCCTATATTCTAATTCTACCGACAAGTGACATGCTTTATCAAATACAAACCTGTTGTACCTTGACGGCTCACTGGTGCGGACACTAGAGGCACCAGAATAAGATAGAGGCTTTTCAACCCTCTACGAATTTATCAATAATTTATGAGTCCATCTGTAATAAGGGCTTAGCCCATCTGAGTCCATTTTAGTTGTTATTTGAGTCTTTTGAGTTTCAGTTCTGTACTAGTCAGCTCATGTCGAGCTAGTTCAGTCCAGTATTAGTCAGCTCATGTCGAGCTAATTTTATTTTTTTGAGTCCTATTCAACCATATTGAAGACTCAAGACCACATCATATAAGTGAAGACCAAGTCCAACCAGATTGAAGACATGGAAGTATAGCCCAAGTCCAACCCAGCTTGAAGATTTGAAGACCCCAGGAGGAAAAATTCAGAAAATCCTGATTCCTTGCAGATGCCCTCCAGATGCCCAGATTCCCTTCCAGATGCCAAAATATATTCATATACCAAGGCATCCATGATTTTAGAGGTCCATCTGCATCCTAGCCCAAAGAAATCAAGCCCAGGCGCCAAGCCCAAGCCCCTAAGAAGCAAGATACCAGGGAATATTCTTGCTACCTGGCTACCAGGCCATCCCAGCTTCCAGAGGCCCAAACCCATGCGCCCGAGCCCCTTTGGGCCGGCCTCTTGCTTCTCCTAGAAGCCCAACACGCCCCCCTAGGCATCCTTGGAGTGTTGGCCAAGTCAAGAGAATTTTTTAGGGATTTTTCTACCTAATGTTTCCTTATTTTCTAGCTAGGGTTTGAGAGGGAAAATGATTCTTATGTAAAGACTTACGTGCCCTTACTTGGAGCCCAAGGTTAAGGGTCTACTTAAAGGACCCTAGCCTCTTGTATGAAGGGAGATTTTGATATATGAAATAAACCTTTAGTTCTTCAATTGCTTTGTGTGATTATCCTACTGTGTGCATAAAGGGGTTTGAGAGTTCTTCTTCCCGGTGTTTGCAACCATCTTCCTGCCGCCAACCATCCTTCCAGCCCCCTCCAAAACTTTTTTCCCTTTGCTATTTTCTTCTATTTTCTTGATCTCCTTTGAGTTTTCTAACCCCTGATAGGTCGTTTGCAGGTCCCCGAGTTCCTACGAATCCAACGACTCTAGCCAAGCGTCAATCGGACCACCGAGCAGAAAGCCGGGTATCCGCGGGTCTTTGGCTCGGTTTTCCAGGCCGCATCCATCGAGGAATGAGAGATCCCTTCGCTGTGATCTTCACCGAGCACTTCAAACATTGTCAGGTACACCCCCTCTACCTCCAGTCTTATTATTGTAGGAGAACTTGCCCTAACCGAGGCTTCTCAGCCCCGGCGATCCTTCTTTAGTACTTTTTAAGGTTCTAATCTGCATGCTTGGCTTCAAAAATTCATACAAAATTCTCTATAACTAATTTTGAACTGAAATCCAGGAATTAATCACCTAACTCTACATATAAAATATACAAAAATAATTGCATGCATATTAGTCCCGCATCATTTGGTATCAGAGCTTAGATTAGGGCTTGTTTTCTGCAATTTTTCAGTCTGTATATACTCTGTTATTTAAATTATTTCTCTATGATAAAAACTCCAAAAATTCTGAGATTTATTTTTATAGATTCATAATAATTCACAGTAGTTTTCAGAATTTTTTCAGATTTTATTATATCCTGTGAAGTTTCTGCAAGCCGAAATACAGCCTGTAAATTTTTAGCTCTGTTTTTTTTTCAGCAAGACAAGTTCGGAAGTTTTAGGATTTTGTTTAGCATTTTTTTCATATATTTTAATTTTAGTATATTTCCTGCATATTAGGCCATAATTTGTAAGTTTTCTTCTATTTAAGAAAATACCAAAAAAAATTACATATTCTCCAAAAATACCAAAAACATCTAAATCCTAATTTGCATCTTCATCTGCCTGCCATCATTGCATAATTTACTTGGCACCCTTGCTATATCAGATAAAGGGGAGGAGTTGATAACCTCTCCTTAGCCCAAAACCACATCCCTTGCATTCAGTCCCAAGCCTTAACCTAAAATTAACTAGACTTAATTTGCCTTAGTGGGCTAGGGACACCAACTGGTCGGGTCTGGGCTAGTGTTAGATCACTGTGTCAAGTTAACCTGTGTGTGCCTTGTGCTCAGTGTCTAGAATGGTGGTTTAGGGATTCAATCCCGAAGGACTTGTGTACTGGTCTGCCTACCTGGCCAATCTCTGATTGGTGTCTATGATTGGCAATCAGGGACCTAACACTCCCCTTACACCTGCCTGGCTGAGTACAGGGTTACTATAGGCTAGTTTGACACCCTGATTGAGCATCTAGTTTGGACTCTAGGTCTAGTCAGCTATAGTCGGTCTGATCGAGTCTTGCATGAGCACTAGATCAGGGGTTTCATATCACGCACCTCCTTCACAAATGTCTGAACCCATGGAAGATTTGCAAGCCCAAATAAAAGCACTCACTGAGCATCTAACCCAATCCATGGCTCAGTTGACTACCCAGTTAACTCAGTCTAGTACCCAAATCAACAATAGAATTGACCATCTTGCCAATAGGTTTGGCCAGTTAGAAGGCCATGTAGGGACCATAGAAAGAACCCATGAGTCACAGTCTGAGCCAGAACCTGAATCCCCTCAACCTAGGAGGACCCCAAACCCTGATCCATACCGAGAGCTTGAACCTAGGAGAGCCCCTCAACCTGACCCATACTATAATCCTGAGCCTAGGAGGACCCCAAACCCTGACCATACCTTGAGGCTGAACCTAGGAGAGCCTATCATCATGACCCAATCCCTAAGGTTAGTCCTAGAAGACCCAATCAGGATTTTGTAGACCAGGAAGATAGATCCTATTTACCCACATCCTCTAAGCCTAGTATACCCACAACCTATAGATCTTATGACTCCAAATCCTATGAACCAAGAACCTATGAAACCAGAACCTGTGAACCTAGATCCTATGACTCTAGATCCCATGATCATAAATCCTATGCACCTACACCCTATAAGCCTAGTAGACCCAACACCCAATATTCTGACCCATATAGGGAGTCCAACCCTAGGAGAACCCAATATTCTGACCCATATAGGGAATCCAACCCTAAGAGAACCCAATATTCTGACCCATATAGGGAGTCCAACCCTAGGAGAACCCAATATCTTGACCCATATAGAGAGCCCAACCTTAGGAGGACTCCATACCATGATCCATCCTTAGAACCTGACCATAGAGCTGACCCAAAATCCTATGACACCAGATCCTATAATCCCCTGACCCATAGATCTGCACCCTTGTCCTATGAGCCTAGGGAGCCCATAACCCCTAGGTATCAATCTAGTACTAGTCATGCTTTCCCTAGTCAACTTGAACCCCATAGGATTAGTACCCCTAAATATGAGCCCAGTAGTGAGCCACTACCCTTTAGGCAACCTGAACCTACTAGGATTAGTATCCATAATCAGAAACCAGGACCTAGCCAATTTTACCCTAGCCGACCTTCTCCAACCATTCCTGAGATTGACAAGGCTTACATTAACGCGGAAGTGTATGAAGCTGATGCGAGCCTAGTGGATGAGTATGAGGGAGAAGAAGAGACACCTTTAGATGACCTAGATTAGCTGACCCAATAGATACCCAGGTAGAAGCCAACCTAGAGGTAGTTGACCTTGACCACATCCAACCTAAAGCTATAGTGGAAGAACAAATAGAGGAAGAGAACCTAGGTACTACTATTAGAGCCTTACCTAAGGAAACCATAGAGGAAAGCCAAATTATAGAGTCTAGTCCTAAAATACAAGAACCAGAAAAATTTGTTAAGGACTTGATCTCTTTGAATCAGAACCCTCAGGATGAGCCTCCTCCTATAGTTCCCATTAAGGACCTCTTTCCTGAGATTAGTAACCCATCCTTCCATTATGCAAACCCCATAGATATATCGCAACCTCGTAAGGTTAGCCTCATTAGTCTAGGATTAGTCCCTGACATGCCTTCTTATATCGAACTTTATCCAACTAACCTTGAACCTTTTTCCTTACCCTACCAAACTAATTCTGAACCCACTTCCTATTTTCTGCCCTTTCCTGACACCTCCTGCATTTCTAGGATTATTTAACTGAGATTAGCATACTGCATGCATTCATCACGCATGTTAGGTTTGCATCTTACTTCTGGCATACTCTTTGGAATTTGCTAGGAGTTCACTGTAAATTTTCATGTGCATGTCAAGCTAGGATCAAACCTAGGGAACCTATAATCTCTTAGGTTTAGATCCAAAGAGTTCAATAAAATTTCCTTCTATAGGAATGCATAGTCAAGTCTGTTAGGTGTTAGTATGAGTCCTTTGAATCATTTGTTAGGAGTCTGCATGTGCCCAGCATGTTCACCACCTATACTAATTTTAAACAAACTGGCTAATTCCCGAAGATAGATCAAAGAATTTGATGTAGTGGATTCTATCTTGGTTAGGCTTAGACCTAAAAGAAGCTTCATGCTCGCAGAGCCAGACCTTTTAAAGTGATAGAGAAGGTTGGATCAAATGCCTAGGTGTTAGACTTGCCTTCAGATTTAGGCATTAGTTCTACCTTCAATATTACAGACCTGGTTGAGTATAGGGAACCGGCAGCGATACCTAGTGAGGCCTTTGGACCTATTCCTTTTCATTGTGAGTGACACTAACCCAGAGTGTCCACTAACAAATTGGCCGGAGAGAGGAGAACGGATCGAGCATATCCTGGACGATCAAGCCATCACGACCCGGGGCCATGACTATCAATGCTTCCTAGTCCGATGGCAAGGCCAGCCAGAGTCAGACGATTCGTAGATTTCTCGAGAGGACTTGCAATGCCTCAACCCAAACCTTCTTAAGAGATATGTGAGCTAGTCTGATCTTCACTCGACAGGGTCGAGTTCCTCCCACCCTGGGAGAATTAGTGCGGACACCAGAGGCACCAGAATAAGATAGAGGCTTTTCAACCCTCTACGAATTTATCAATAATTTATGAGTCCATCTGTAATAAGCGCTTAGCCCATCTGAGTCCATTTTAGTTGTTATTTGAGTCTTTTGAGTTTCAGTTCTATACTAGTCAGCTCATGTCGAGCTAATTTTATTTTTTTGAGTCATATTCAACCATATTGAAGACTCAAGACCACATCATACAAGTGAAGACCAAGTCCAACCAGATTGAAGACATGGAAGTATAGCCCAAGTCCAACCCAGCTTAAAGATTTGAAGACCCCAGGAGAAAAAATTCAGAAAATCTTGATTCCTTGCAGATGCCCTCCAAATGCCCAGATTTCCTTCCAGATGCCAAAATATATTCATATACTAAGGCATCCATGATTTTAGAGGTCCATCTGCATCCTAGCCCAAAGAAATCAAGCCCAGGCGCCAAGCCCAAGCCCCTAAGAAGCAAGATACCAGGGAATATTCCTGCTACCAGGCTTCCAGGCCACCCCAGCTTCCAGAGGCCCAAACCCATGCGCCCGAGCCCCTTTGGGCCGGCCTCTTGCTGCTCCTAGAAGCCCAACACACCCCCTAGGCATCCTTGGAGTGTTGGCCAAGTCAAGAGAATTTTTTAGGGATTTTTCTACCTAATGTTTTCTTATTTTCTAGCTAGGGTTTGAGAGGGAAAAGGATTCTTATGTAAAGACTTATGTGCCCTTACTTGGAGCCCAAGGTTAAGGGTCTACTTAAAGGACCCTAGCCTCTTGTATGAAGGGAGATTTTGATATATGAAATAAACCTTTAGTTCTTCAATTGCTTTGTGTGATTACCCTGCTGTGTGCATAAAGGGTTTGAGAGTTCTTCTTCCCGATGTTTGCAACTATCTTCCTGCCGCCAACCATCCTTCTAGCCCCCTCCAAAACTTTCTTCCCTTTGCTATTTTCCTCTATTTTTTTGATCTCCTTTGAGTTTTCTAACCCCTGATAGGTCGTTTGCAGGTCCCCGAGTTCCTACGAATCCAACGACGCCATCCAAGCCTCAATCGGACCACCGAGTAGAAAGCCGGGTATCCGCGGGTCTTTGGCTCGGTTTTTCAGGCTGCATCCATCGAGGAACGAGAGATCCCTTCGCTGGGATCTTCACCGGGCACTTCAGACATTGTCAGGTACACCCCCTCTACCTCCAGTCTTATTATTGTAGGAGAACTTGCCCTAACCGAGGCTTCTCAGTCCCGGCGATCCTTCTTTAGTACTTTTCTAGGTTCTAATCTTCATGCTTGGCTTCAAAAATTCATACAAAATTCCCTATAACTAATTTTTATCTGAAATACAAGAATTAATCACCTAACCCCACATATAAAACATACAAAAAGAATTGCATGCATATTAGTCCCGCATCACTCACCCTCAGCCAGAACCGGCCCATTCTTGCGGTCTAACTGGGCCACCCATTCAAAGCTCCGACTGCAAGAAGTTCGACCCACCAGAGTGGAGCAGACCTCTCCTGCTGGGGTCCAGCCTGTCGCTCTCCTTTAGAGGTCTGACCCACTGGGGCAGAGGTCCGAACGACCCTCTCCTACAGGGGTCCGGCCCGTCGCTCTCCTTTAGAGGTCCGACCCACCGGGGCAGAGGTCCGAACGACCCTCTCCTGCTGGGGTCCAGCCCGTCGCTCTCCTTCAAAGGTCCGGCCCACTAAAGCAAAGGTTCGAATGACCCTCTCTTACTGGGGTCCGGCCCGCCGCTCTCCTTCAGAGGTTTGGCCTTTGGTCCGCCCGACCGACGTTCCCACAGCCGATGTCCAACAAGCATGCCTTAGCATCCAGGGAATTCCAGAAGCACCTTTCTGTTACTGCGGGATCCTACCATCCCAAAATCCCTGCTCCATTACTTCCATGATGTCGCCATATCTGTGCGCCACATGGCCACTCTCCAAATTCTCCTAGGGGCAGATCGATCTTTCTCAGCCTCTCCCCTAACGGATTTTGGACTATTCCGTGCCTATATAAGGTACTCAGGGGACCCCATTTGAAGGTAGAAGAACTCTTCCCTCTCTATACGCTGTTCTTTGCTTGGTTCCTCCATTCTGTTACCTTCAACCTCCTGCTAACATAGGCATCGGAGGGTTCCCCGCCGGAACACCACCGGCGCCCTTGGGAACATTGTTCCAGGTTCACCCGGGAGAGGAGTGCTCCAGCACATCCAGCCCCGGTCCAGGAGTTGACACTGCAATAGATTGGCGCTAAAGGAAGGGAATTTTCTGTTCCCTTCTCTAAAAGGAAGAATCCATCACCCCTGCTACAAAATGGCTAAGGGAAGAGCTCCAAATGCCACTACCAGAAGAGGTATCTCTCCTTCCAGATATAAGGAACCTCCCATGGAGAATGATACCACCACCACCGCTGATGTTGTCGCTGAACCTACCATCACAGTGGGGATGCAGCAGTTCCAGACTTTAGTAAACTGCATCGAAACGCTTACTGCTGCAGTTCAGCATTTCTAGGAAGCAACCGATAATCGTCAGCAACTACCAGCTGTTTCCTACACCAATCCTCCGAATGCTGCTGAGGGAAGCCGACAGCCAGAGGCCCCTCAGCATTGTTCTCATGTTGCCGTAGAGCCCCATAGGTCATTGGGCAATCACGCCGATGGAAAAAGGGCAAGGTCTGCTTCGCCTTCCTATGCCAGATCCATCCCGATCGGCGATCGGCCTGCTGCCGAACCTTCGGGGGACTATGCCAGCAAGAACATGCACATGAAAGAGCGCATTGCCGAAATCACCCTCCGATAAAAGGCCGAAGGGGGACAAGTATACGATTCCCATCCCCCATTCTCTGATCAGATTCTGGTGGAGACGATTCCCCGCCACTTCAAGATTCTACAGGTGGACCCCTACGATGGTACCACCGACTCGATGGACCATCTGGGCACGTACAAAGCCCATATGATTGTACAAGGCACCTTCGATGCCCTCCACTGCATCACCTTCCCTGCCACCCTTAAAAAGACTGCCCGGATGTAGTTCTCCGCCATCTGGCTAGGTACGATCCACTCCTTTTCTCAACTCGAATAACTTTTTCTTTCCCATTTTAGGACTGCAGTCAGACCCCGAGGAATATCGACTGCCTCTTCCTCATGCTGCAAAAGAAGGGAGAGACTCTTCGGGATTTCATGGCCCTTTTCAACTCAGCGGCCATGGAAGTCCCGAACTTGAATGAGGCTGTGGCCATGTCAGCCTTCAAGCGAGGGCTCCATTCGTCTAGGCTGACCTTCTCCCTAGACAAGAAACATCCAACAAGCTACAGTGAACTCCTGGCCAGAGCGCAGAAGTATGCCCTAGCAGAAGAACAGGCGGCCAGCCGACGTCAAGCTGAGGGAAGGCCGAACCCCAAGAAGCGGAGCGATAAGGCTCCTGAAGTCTAACCTCCGAGTGATAGTCGACGGTCGGCCCAACGCCGAAGTCCGAAGCCGAGGGACTTCCCCCGGAGGTTCGAGACTTATGCTCCTTTGTCCCTGCCAAGAGAAAAGATCCTTATGGAGATCGAGAACGAGACCTTTCTGCAAAGCCCTCGACCGATGAGGGGTCCCCTTGCCCAAAGAAACAAAGATAAATTTTGTAAGTTCCATAGGAACCACGGGCACAGTACTGAAGAGTGCCTGTAGCTGAAAGATGCCATTGAAGATCTCATCCGGAGGGGGTACCTGTGCAAGTACGTCTGACCCCATCAGGATCGGGCCGGAGCATCAAATACCAGAAACCCTCTGGAGGAGATGGAGCTCCCCAATCAGAGGCTGACTGATGGGGATGTCGACATGCTGCATCGATGGTCCGGAGAAAGTTATGAGGGCCGACCCGATATTGCTAAAAGGTCCACGGGCTCCAATGCAATCACCTTCTCTGATGAAGATCTTCTGGAGACTCATGTTTTTGAAAATGATCCTATAGTCGTGTCGGCAGTGATTGCCAACTACGATGTAAGGAGAATACTTATAGATAATGGAAGCTCAACAGAGGTGTTGCTGTACGATTCTTTTATGAGAATGAATTTGTCCAGGTCCATGCTGCAGGAATCCCCCATGCCATTGACAGGCTTCGGGGGTAACTCTGTCGGAGTAGAAGGGGAGATAGTTCTCCCTGTGACGATCGGGACGGAGTCCTTCCAGAAAACTCTCCTTATCAACTTTGTGGTCGTTCAGACGACCTCGCCTTACAATGCTATCCTGGGCCAACCGGCCCTTAACAAATTCAAAGCCATTGTGTCCACTTATCATTTGTTGGCAAAATTTTTGACCAGGAGTGGGGTCGAAGTGTTGAGGGGAGACCGTCGGATGGCCAGGCAGTGTCTGACCATTTTGAACCAATAAGGAGAAGGCCATCCCACTCTGGAGCAACTTGACTCGAGGGCTGAGGTCGATGGCCTCGGTCAGCCAGGAGAAAGGATTCTATTTGTCCCCTTTCGAGAGGATGATCCCACCAAAGTCCTTCAGATTGGAGGTTCTCTCAACGAAGACATTAAGTCAGAACTGATCGGCTTCCTCAGGAGTAACACCGACATCTTTGCTTGGTCGACGTCGGACATGCCTGGAATACCGTCGGAGGTCATCACTCACCAGCTCAAGGTGGATCTGACTTACCGACCTGTTCGACAGAAGAAGAGAAGTTTTGCCACTAAAAGATAGAGAGTCATCGATGAGTTAGTGAAGAAGCTCTGTAATGCTGGCTTCATCAGGGAAGTCCACTATCCTGAGTGGCTAGCGAATGTTGTTATGGTAAAGAAGGCCAACAGGAAATGGAGAAACTGTGTAGGTTACACCGACCTCAACAAGGCCTGTCCGAAGGATAGTTTTTCAGTACCCAAGATTGATCAACTGGTGAATGCCACGGCCGGCCACCAGCTTCTCAGCTTTATGGATGCCTTCTTCGACTACAACTAAATTAGGATGCATCCAGAAGATGAGGAGAAGACCGCCTTTATCACCGACAAGGGTCTTTACTGCTATCGGATGATGCCCTTTGGCTTGAAGAATGCCAGTGCCACTTTTCAAAGGTTGATCAACTGCGTGTTTGAAGGCCAGCTGGGTAGGAACAAAACTTTGGGTTACCTCCCAAAGAGTGCTAAGTTTAACATCTTCAGCTACACGTCATGGCCTACTCTGGTTCGTATAGAGTCATAACCTCCCTAGCTTTCTCAGTGGTTAATTCCAAGAACGGTTTTAGGCATTGTCCATTAACTTTAAAGATAGCACCATTACTTGGGTTTTCAATTTCAATAGCTCCATGTGGAAAGACTTCTTTCACTATATAAGGGCCAGTCCATCTTAATCTCAATTTCCCAGGAAATAGGTGAAGCCTAGAATTATATAACAGAACTTTTTGCCCATGAGTAAAAGATTTTCTAGAGATAGCTTTGTCATGGAAAGTTTTAGTTCTCCTCTTATAAATTTTTATGTTCTCATATGCTTCATTCCAAATTTTCTCAAATTCATCCACCTGTAACTTTCTCTGACCTCCGATTTCATCCAAATCCATGTTCAGTTGTTTTATAGCTCACATTGCCCTATATTCTAATTCAACCGACAAGTGACATGCTTTATCAAATACAAACCTATAAGGAGACATTCCTAAATTGGTCTTGAAGGTAGTGCGATATATCAATAGTGCATCCACTAGCTTCACTAACCAATCTTTTCTGTTAGAGCTCACAATCTTTGCTAGGATCTATTTGATTTGTCGATTAGAAACCTCTACTTGCCTACTCATCTACAGGTGATAGGGTGTTTCCATCTTATGGGTGATGTTATATTTTCTCATCTGTGATGCGAAGGATTGATTGCAGAAATGTGTTCCACGATCACTGATTATAGCCCTTGGGATACCAAAGCGAGAGAGGACATGTTCCTTGAAAGATTTTATAATTTTTTTGATATCATTGGTTTTGCAAGGTATTGCCTCTACCCACTTGGATACATAATCTATGACTACTAGAATATACTCATTTCCAAAAGATTTTGGAAATAGTCCCATAAAGTCAATTCCCCAAACATCAAAAATCTCTACAACCAAAATTGGATTCATAGGCATCATATATCTCCTTGTGATCTAGCCTATTTGCCGGCATCTAACACAACTTTTATAGTATTTATTCATAAGCATCTTTAAATAGGTTAGGCCAGTAAAATCCATATTGGAGAACCTTTGCCGCTGTCTTCTTAGCTCCAAAATGACCACCACAAGCATGGTCATGGCAAAAGGACTAAATGCTCTTAGCTTTTTGATATGAGATGCATCTCCTAATAATCAGGTCAGGACATTGTTTAAATAGATATGGGTCATCCTAAATAAAGTATTTTACTTGGAAAAAAAATTAATTTTTGTCTTGAGCATTCTAGTGCATTGAAATTTGACCTATGGCTAAGTAATTGACTATATCAGCGTACCATGGTTCCAAGGTGGCAGACATAAGTTGACCATCAGGAAAGGACTCATTGGCAAGTAATTCTTCATTAGGTGTGATCGCTAACCTAGATAAATGATTGGCCACTACATTTTCGATACCCTTTTTATCTCTAATCTCTAGGTCAAATTCTTGTAAGAGTATGATCATCTAATTAAGCATGCCTTGGCATCCTTCTTTGAAAGAAGATACCTAATAGCAGAGTGATCAGTATAAATGACTACATGAGACCCTACTAAGTAAGACCTAAGTTTTTCTAGTACAAATATCACAACTAAAAATTCTTTCTCGGTAGTAGAATAATTGAGTTGTGCATCATTCAAGGTCTTACTAGCATAGTAGATTACTCGAGGTAGCTTATTAATTCTTTGACCTAGGACCACTCCTATGGCATGATCAAATGCATCACACATAAGCTCAAAAGGTTGAGTCCATATAGGTGGGTGAATGATTGGGGCTGAGGTTTATTCTCTTTTTAAGTATTCAAAGGACTCGCGACATTCAAATATGAAGTCAAATTTGACTTCTTTGGCTAATAGGTTAGTCGATGGTCAAGCCACTTTGCTAAGATTCTTAATAAATCTTTTGTAAAATCTAGCATGCCCTAGGAATGATCTTATTTCTTTGATTGATTTAAGTGGAGAGAGATTTGCAATCAGATCTACCTTGGCCTTGTCTCCTTTTATATCCTTATTTGAAATCACATGGCCAAGGACTATACCTTCCTTCACCATGAATTGGCACTTTTCCCAATTTAATACTAGATGCTTTTCCTTATATCTTTCTAAGACTAGTCTAAGGTGATATAAGCATTTAGAAAAAGTTGACCCAAAGATGGAAAGTCATCCATGAAAATCTCAAGGAACTGTTCTACTATATCAGAGAAAATACTCATCATGCACTTTTGAAAGATAGATGGTGCATTACACAAGCCAAAGGGCATACATCTATAGGCAAAGGTTCCATATGGATAGGTAAATGTAGTCTTCTCTTGATCTTCTGAGGCTATCGCAATTTGATTATAACTAGAGTATCCATCTAGAAAATAATAAAAATCATGCCTCGCTAATCATTTCAGCATTTGGTCTATAAAGGGCAGAGGAAAGTGGTCCTTCTTGGTAGCTACATTTAATTTTCAATAATCGATGCACACCCTCCATCTAGTTTGAATTCTTGTTGGGACCAACTCATTATTGTCATTTTGGATCACCGTGACTCCTGACTTCTTGGGTACCACTTGCACAGGACTTATCCAACACTATCTGAAATAGGATAAATTATACCATTTTCAGGAAGTTTGATAATATCTTTTTTCACTACTTCCTTCATGGCTGGGTTAAGTCTCCTTTAGGGGTCTCTTGTAGGCTTGGCTTCCTCCCTTAAGTGGATCCTATGTTAAACGATCGATGGGGTAATCCCCTTTATATCAGCCATGGTCCATCCTAAATCCTATTTATTGTCTCTTAGGACATTCAATAATTTTCCTTCTTGTGTGGAGTCTAGGTCGGCTGAAATAATCACAGGCAAGGTTTCTAACAGACCTAGGCATGCATATTTGAGGTGCTTAGGTAGTGGTTTTAGTTCTAGTTTGGGTGCTTCCTCCATTGATGGTTTGGGTACTAATTTGGATGCATTCTCTAGTAGTTCAATTGGAGGTTCCCATCTTGATTTTCCATCAATTGTAGCGACCTCATTAAATTGCTCCCCATCTTGGTTCATGCAAATTTCTAGGTCAAGCTCTTCATCACTAAGGTTAATTGGATCATAAATGGTATCCTGAACATAATTTATGTCGCTCGTTTGGAGTGTATTGGTAAGATTAAAAATATTGAGATCGATTGACATATTTCCAAAGGAGAGTTTCATTAATCCATTTTGGCAATTGATTTGGGCTTTAGCTATGGCCAAAAATGGTCTACCTAAGATAACTGGGATATGGCTCTTTGGATTCATTACCGGTTTAGTTTCTAGGATCATAAAGTCTACCGGGTAGATAAAGTCGCTAACTTTGATCAACACATCCTCTACTATTCCCCTGGGTACTTTCAAAGTGCGATATGCTAGTTGTAGGATCATTCCTGTAGGTTTTAGTTCTCCCAATCCTAGTTGCTTGTATACTGCGTATGGCAATATATTGACACTAGCCCCTAAGTCTAATAGAGCCCTATTTATGAGGGTGTTCCCAATAATGCATGAAATGGTGGGTGACCCTGGATCTTTATATTTCATTGGCATGTGGTTTGACAGGTAAGAGCTTACACTAGTTGCCATAAAGGCTCTCTTGGGCACATGGGTGGTCTTCTTTTTGGTACATAGATCCTTAAGGAATTTGGCATAGGCTCGGACCTGTTGGATCATATCCAATAAGGGTATGTTCACTTTAACTTATTTGAAGATCTCTAAAATCTTATTAAATTGGGCTGAATTTTGGTTGGGCTTAAGTCTATTTGGGAATGGTGCTATAACCCTAGATTTTGATTTATCTCCTTCTGGCATGGGCTTAGCTGGTGGGATGGGCATAACATCAGACTCTGATGCCTTAGGTATTTCACGCTGACCCAGCTCAGTGAGTTGTTCAGGTGGTGGGGTCTCTAATTCTTCTTCTTCATAATTACCCACTTGGTTATCTATTTGTTTTCCAGATCTTAATGTATGAATGACATTTAGTTGGTTAATTTAGGCTCCTTGTTTTGATCCATGGATGCTTAGGTTCTTAGGGTTAGCCTCGGGCTGACTTGGTAGCTTACATCATTCTCTCTTACTTAAGGTTGTGGCTAACTGACCTACCTATATCTCCAAACAAGCTATGGCCTGGGTATTAGAGGATAGTTGTTACCCTATGTTTTGCATAAAGTTATTCAAGGTGGCATTGGTGCTATTTATCATGGCATAGGAGTCAGCTTGGGACTTAGCTAGGATTTCCATGGCTTTGTCTAGGGAACTAAACCTCTTTACATTTTCATTCACTGGTGGGTTGTTGCCTATAGAATTGGGCCTTGGGTTAGGCTGGTTGAAGTTGGAACCACCTACACTAGGACCTTGTGACCAAGAAAAGTTTGGATGGTTCCTTCACCCTGGGTTGTAGGTTGGTGCATAGGGATTGTTGGTTATTCTTTGATAGGTTTCATTTACCAGTGCACAACCATTTTCAGTTTGGGTCATGAAGTAGGGGCACTCTTCTACTATATTGAAAGGGATATGCCCTACAAGCCAATCTATGTTGTATCTCCCAAACCATTGTAATTGACAATATTCTAATAAAGGCATTATTTTTCATCATACGCTGTGTTTATATTATATGATGAACCCCATAGATTAGGGCTATGATTTGAGGGTTATGATGAGATCATACCAGTGAGACCTAAAGTCTTAAAACCTTAATCTAAAATATTCCTAGTCAAAGGAACCCTGAGTAGGGGATCAGGGTTTTTCCGGTAAGACTAGTACATCCCATGTATACTGGAGAGGGTGACTGCTCTCACAGTCACTTGTGTATGACACTAATACTAGGATGTGGGTGCTCATTAGAGAATGAGTTCACTGATATGATCCAACTTGAGAACATCTAATGGAGTCTTAGCTACATGTCAATAGAAGGTTCTCATAGTGGGAGTGGTACAAGTAATCCTTTGACCTGAGACTGCCATAAGTACCTTATGTACATGAACCCATGCTTTGGTTCAAATCTAATCATGACACTGAGTCATGCACAGGATTGATACTGGGTGAATTGAATATGAAGGTAATGAGTAGGTCAACAAGGAATCGATCACTCTTAGTAAGAGGAGATTGCATCCAGCTAGTTATCAATCGGATGATGATTCAGGAAATCTTTGATCAAAGTAAAGATATTAGAGATGATTTCTAATATCAAGATAATTGAATCATCAATATAATATTGATCTAGAAACGAATATAATATTGGAGTTGACATATATCCATATCCATAATTATATTATGGGTGCAGGCTGATCGAAGGATTTAATTGTACGGTAACTTTCCACTGAAGGGTAGTTTTGGTATTTCACCAGAATTTCCATATCTTCCGGGTAGACATGACACATTGCTAGACGTCAATCTTGTCTTATGGGTTGATTAAATTGAACGATAACTTATTAGGAAGAGTCCTAATTGATCATAATCGGGTAAGCCCGATTTGACCTAAATCGATTAGAAAGAGTTCTAATCAAATTAGGTCAATTTGTATTCGAACCCACTGCTGGCTAGATGTGGAACCCAATGGGTCACACACTTAAGAGAATTGATCAAGGATTTAATTTTATAATTAAATCATTTTGCATGATGACACTCTAGCAAGTGTTGCAAATCCTAGCTTCTATTTGAATTAGATTTGAATTAGGGTTCCGGATTGGATCTAATTAGACCCTAATTGAGTTTATAGGGATTATGGCTAACCCTATTGGCTAACCAAGTATTTAGGCTAGCCCCTCCACCCGCTCCATTGAGTTTTCACGCCAAAATGCCAAGAGTCCATGTGCTAATGGACTCTTGGCGCGCCATTTGGAGGAGTCCATGGGCGCATGGACTCTTGGCGCACCCACTTAATTCTCCGATGAATTAAGATGGGGTGGCCTTTCTTTCTCACCTTAGCGCCTCACTTGTCCTCCCTTGGATGGAAATCTAACGGGTGGTGGGGTTTTAAGAAAGAAAGAAAGCGTTGTTTCTTCCCGGTCGCGTGAAATAACATCTCTTCAGAGATTTAAATTCGCAACTCCTTTCTTTTAAAAACATCGCGACTTTTCCTTTAAGAAAGGCCATGGGATTTAATCTAGAAGGCCGTGAGAAGGAGGGAAGGGGCGTGAGAAAATGAGAAGGGCGTGAGAAAGAGTTTACGGAGAGTTGTGTGGGCGCCTCTCTGAAATCTATTTAAGGGGTCAGGAAAATCAGAACTCGGTGATGGTAATCTGATGTGCTTTTATTTTTCTTCTTCCTCTCCAAAAGACTCCTTCCCTCTTTTCTTGTTTTACATTGTTTCCTTTACAGAGGACTCCTCTATCGAAACTCTATTGCTGAACAAGAATAAAAGAGAAGGTCTCCGACAGTAAAGGAAAGAAGGAGTTCTAATTTTCTTTCCTTTCTTTCTTACATTAAGACATTCTTGTCTTAATTTCTCCTCCAATTTAAGACAAGCCTATATCCTCTTAGGACAAGGTCTTATCTTCAACACAAGGGTGTCTTAAAGGGCCAAGGTCTTAGTGGAAGGAGGAGAAGAGATCAAAGAAAGGGAGGCAACCTCTTGTGTGGAAGAATTCCAGCCATAATCCGAAGAATTGAGTTCTAGGAAGAAAAACTCAATAGGAGGAACCATTGGACAAGAAGATAGTGTTCTTGATCATTGCTCTATATGGATCACCATCGGAGGGCGGACACCTGGATACCTGGTGAATTCAGTTAGCCCCTTCAACTTCAAGTTTGTTGGAATAAGCGATTACAGGTTGGTACCCTAATCCTAATTTGCATAGATATGCTAGTCATATGTTCTAGTCTTATTTAAGGAGTTCCTTGTTTAGGTTTTTGGTATGAATTTAGTTTCAATTTTGAAATTACCCTTCCACTGCATTGCACCGGATCCCTACAGTGGTATCAGAGCCACCTTAATTAGGACTATAATTTATGATAGCTTGTATGTCACATCTTAGGATTTTTAAATCCTAATATGTTACTACACTTAGCATATCTTTGATTGCATATATGTTTTGATGTATGCCACTAGTTAGGGTCTTTCACTCAAACCCTAGTTATTATAGAGATATGTATAGTTTTTGAAGTCATCATACTGAAATAAGGTTGCCCTGGCATAATGGTGGATCCATTATGTGGTAAATGGTTGTCCTAGTATGATGACACACTTAGCACATATTTGTTTATTTATAAGAGTGATATGTTGATTGTGATACGTTCTATGAGAATGTGCTGGCAATTTATAAATCCCTCCTTTTAAAAATTATATTAAGTCTTAGTATATTTAACTAATAAGCATCATTAGTCATGATGTACAATTGATCATTCGGTGTCTAGAAAGGTGGTTCTAGGAAGGTAAAGAGAATTGTGGTTTTTAATTGGTTCCGTTGACTGACCTGGCCAATTTTTATTGGTGTCAAGGAAAGCAACGGGGGGACTCCCACATCTCTTCCACTTGCCTGGCCGATTTGATTAAATTTAAATCTTGACTAAAATTCTTAGTGTTAAAAAATACAATATATTGGCCTTCCTTCATGCTGGATCATTATTGTGTTATGAACCACATTAGGTTTGTTGTGTTATCTGCAATACCTAATATGGTGATTGACATGATACTAGTCTAGTGCATAGATATGCTTACAGTATATTCAGTATAATGCTTTGTTGTGTTATCTGCAAGGGCATTATATTTGAGTATTGACTGTATAGAAATGAAAGGATCTTGACTTAACTAGAACATTATGGTTTGTTGTGTTTTCTGCAAGACTAATAATGTTCTAGAGGCCAAGTTACTTCTTGAGAATTATATGAGATATAATTGGAAGAGTTTCCTACCTTTGAGCTTATAAAAGATTTGTTGTGTTTTCTGCAAGATCTTTTATAAGTTATTAGGATCTCAATCTCACTAAGAAAAACCGATCAGGGTTCTTCTCGATTATCATAGTGAGGGCTATGATTTTTGATAAAATAGTGGGAGACATAATTAAATTGAAGACCTAATTTAATTATGTAAGTCATTTCATGGTTGTTTGCTTATGTATTGTTCTTTATTAAATGTAGATAAATGGCATCTTCATTATTACTACAAAGTATCTTAGACACCAACAAACTGACTGGTCCGAACTATATGGATTGGTTGAGAAATTTAAAGATTGTACTGAGTTCAGAAAAACTTTCTTATATTCTTGATACCCCTAGTCTTAATCCACTAGGAGATGATGCCACAGAGGAAGATATGGCCACATACAAAATGTGGCAGAATGACTCCCTTACTGTCAAGTGTATCATACTAGCCTCTATGACCAATGAGTTATAGAGACAGCATGAAAGCATGGATCTCAATCCATAATGCTCAATTTAAAAGAGCTTTGTGGAGAACATAGCAGAACTGCTAGATATGAAATATCTAAGGAGTTATTCCGTGCTAGGATGACAGAGGGAACATTCGTTCAGGATCATGTTCTGAAGATAATTGACTTAATCACCAGATTGGATCAATTAGGTTTTATTATGGATGGGGAGTTGAATTAGGATTTAATCCTGCAATCACTCCCGGAGTCATTTTCTTAGTTTGTCTTGAATTATCACATGAACAAACTGAACACTTCCTTGCCTGAGCTGTTAAATATGTTAAAAATAGCGGAGAGCCACGTTAAGAAAGAAAAGGCTCCACTTCTTCTTGTTGATAAGACCAATAAGAAGAAATCAGGAAAAAAGTGTTTTAATAGGAGGCTAAACCCTATGGGTGGCATCAATATGAATAAGAAAGGAAAGAAGGCCTCAAAACAGTCAACCTATTTCTTTTGCGGCAAAGCGGGACATTGAAAAAGGAATTGCAAGGCTTACCTTGCAACTGTGAAGCCTGGTGCGTCAGATGCACCAAAAGGTATGTATGAGATACATGCTATATTGACATTAAATTCATATATATCAAATACTTGGGTATTGGATACCGCTTGTGGTTACCATATTTGCAAATCTTTGCAGGACCTCCACAAGCTTAAAGTATTGAAGGAAGGTGACTTCAATCTCTACGGTGCTAGTGGTGATATCATCCAAGTAGAAGCTGTAGGGACCTATATTCTGAAGTTGCCTTCAGGGAAGATCTTGGAGTTAGAAAATTGTTATTATATGCCTAAGATTATTAGAAACATTATATATATTCCTTTGTTATTATAACAAGGATATGTAATGGATGTAACGAGCACTGGTTGCTCGATAATGTTGTCTAATAAAATTATTTGTTCTGGCATATTTAGCAATGGGCTCTTAACTCTTTCTTCCAATGATAGTGTATTTCATGTCAATAATAAAAGAAAAAGAAAAGACTTTAATGATACTTTACTTTGGCATCATCGACTTGGTCATGTTAATGAGTCTAGGATAAGCAAGTTATACAAGAAAAAATTCCTTGATCCTTATGAGTATGAATCATTAGGAACTTGCGAATCATGTCTCATGGGTAAGTTGACCAAGACTCCATTTACTGGACATGGAGAAAGGTCAATTGAGTTATTAGGATTTATACATACTGATGTATGTGGTCCAATGACAACTCAGGCCAGAGGTGGATACTCATATTTTATCACTTTTATAGATGATTTATCTAGGTTCGGATGTGTGTATCTTATGAAACATAAATCTGAAGCCTTTGATAAATTTAAGGAGTATCAAAGTATGGTCGAAAAACAAATCGGGAAAAGTATTAAAGTTCTTCGTTTTGATCGAGGAGGAGAATACTTATCCATGGAGTTTTTAGACTATCTTAAAGTTAATGGAATTCTTTCTGAATGGACCCCTCCTTATACACCACAGCTTAATGGTATAGCTGAAAGGAGGAATCGTACCTTATTAGATATGGTACGATCCATGATGTGCTTCATAAATTTACCCATTTCCTTCTGGGGTCATGCCCTAGAAACTGCTGTTTACATTCTGAACAAGGTACCTTCTAAATTCGTTGTTAGTACTCCATATGAAATTTGAAGTGGAAAGAAACCGTATCTTAAATATTTTAAGGTATGGGGATGTCCAGCTTATGTTAAAAGAAATTTTGGACATAAGTTGGAACCTAGAGCAGATAAATGTCTATTTGTAGGATATCCTAGAGAGTGTAGAGGATATCTGTTTTACCATCCTACTGAACAAAAGATTTTTGTCAGCAGGCATACCACTTTTCTAAAAAAAGAGTTCATTTTAGAAAAGGACAATGATAGAACTGTTGAACTTGGAGAAGTACAAGAAACACAGATAGACAGTTTCAACCATTAGAACATATAGTTAGGACAGAACCAGAACACAAAACTCCTCCCCGTAGGTCTGATAGAGTGCCACGGGCACCTGAGAGGTATGGGTTTATTATTGAAAATAATGAAGCCCAAGTCATTCAAAATGATGAACCTCTGACCTATACGGAAGCTATCTTGAGTACTGATTCAGATAGATGGCAAGAAGCCATGGAATCCGAGATAGACTCTATGTATGTAAACCAAGTATGGTCTTTGGTCGATGCACCAGAGGGTGTTAATCCTATTGGGTGCAAATGGATCTATAAGAAAAAGATTGGGGCTGATGGCCAAGTTGAAACCTATAAAGCCAGATTAGTGGCAAAAGGTTTTAGACAAAAACAGGGAATTGATTATGATGAAACATTCTCACCTGTTGCCATGCTCAAATCAATCCGGATTTTACTTGCTATAGCAGCATACCATGATTATGAGATCCGGTAGATGGATGTGAAGACTGCATTCCTCAATGGTTTCCTTGAGAAAGAAGTCTACATGTCACAGCCATAAGGTTTTATTTCAAAGAATAAACCTAATCAAGTATGCAAGCTAAAGAAATCCATTTACGGATTAAAGCAAGCTTCAAGGAGTTGGAACATCCGCTTTGATGAAACTATTAAAAGGTTTGGTTTTATCAAAAATGTGGATGAACCCTGTGTTTATAAGAAGACTAGTGGGAGTGCCATAGTCTTCTTGGTTCTGTATGTAGATGACATACTCCTCATTGGGAATGATATCCCAATGTTGCAATCAGTCAAGGTTTGGCTATCAAACCAGTTTTTCATGAAAGATTTGGGAGAAGCATCCTATATACTAGGTATTAAGATCTATAGAGATAGATCTAAGAGGATGCTAGGTTTATCCCAATCTAGGTACATTGACTTAGTGCTGAAAAGATTCAGCATGGATGGAAGTAAAAGATGTTATCTTCCTATGAGTCAAGGCATACATCTTTCTAAAAGGATGTCTTCTAAGACACCTGAAGAAAGAAATAGAATGAATTCTATACCTTATGCTTCGGCAATAGGGTCCATAATGTATGCCATGTTATGTACCAGGCCTGATGTGGCATATGCTTTAGGCATTGTCAGTAGGTTTCAGGCTGATCCAGGAGAGGATCATTGGAAAGCAGGAGGATCATTGGAAAGCAGTTAAAAATATTCTTAAGTACCTGAGAAGGACAAAGGATATTTTTCTGGTTTATGGTGGTTCTGATCTTAAACTAGAAGCTTATTCTGATTCTAGTTTTCAATCAGACCCTGATGATAGCAAATCCATTTCGGGATATGTTTTTACCCTAAATGGTGAAGCAGTGAGTTGGAAGTGTACCAAGCAGCAGACTGTAGCTGACTCAACCACAGAGGCAGAATACATAGCTGTCAGTGAAGCCGCCAAGGAAGCAGTCTGGATGAAGAAGTTCATCACAGAGTTGGGTGTTATTCCTGATATTGAAAACCAAGTGCCACTTTACTGTGACAACACTGGGGCTGTTGCTCAAGCTAAGGAACCAAGAGCTCATCATAAGTCCAAGCACATTCTGAGACACTTCCATCTCGTCTGAGAAATAGTACAAAGACAAGATGTCTACATAAATAGAGTTGATACAAAGAACAATGTAGAAGACCCGTTCACTAAGGCTCTACCACAGCGAGAGTTTGATCGCCACCTCGAGTGTATGGGATTAAGATTTAAAGGCGATTGGCTTTAGTGCAAGTGGGAGATTGAAAGGGATATGCCCTACAAGCCAATCTATGTTGCATCTCCCAAACCATTGTAATTGACAATATTCTAATAAAGGCATTATTTTTCATCATATGCTGTGTTTATATTATATGATGAACCCCATAGATTAGGGCTATGATTTTAGGGTTATGATGAGATCATACCAGTGAGATCTAAAGTCTTAAAACCTTAATCTAAAATATTCCTAGTAAAGGAACCCTGAGTAGGGGATCAGGGTTTTTTCCGATAAGACTAGCACATCCCATGTATACTGGAGAGGGTGACTGCTCTCACAGTCACTTGTGTATGACACTAATACTAGGATGTGTGTGCTCATTAGAGAATGAGTTCACTGATATGATCCAACTTGAAAACATCTAATGGAGTCTTAGCTACATGTCAATAGAAGGTTCTTATAGTGGGAGTGGTACAAGTAATCCTTTGACCTGAGACTGCCATAAGTACCTTATGTACATGAACCTATGCTTTGGTTCAATTCTAATCATGACACTGAGTCATGCACAGGATTGATACTGGGAATGGTGAATTGAATATGAAGGTAATGAGTAGGTCAACAAGGAATCGATCACTCTTAGTAAGAGGAGATTGCATCCAACTAGTTATCAATCGGATGATGATTCAGGGAATCTTTGATCAAAGTAAAGATATTAGAGATGATTTCTAATATCAAGATAATTGAGTCATCAATATAAGATTGAGCTAGAAATGAATATAATATTAGAGTTGACATATATCCATATCCATAATTATATTCTGGGTGCAGGCTGATCGAAGGATTTAATTGTACGGTAACTTTCCACTGAAGGGTAGTTTTGGTATTTCACCAGAATTTCCATATCTTCCGGGTAGATATGACACGTTGCTAGACGTCAATCTTGTCTTGTGGGTTGATTAAATTGAATGATCACTAATTAGGAAGAGTCCTAATTGATCATAATCGGGTAAGCCCGATTTGACCTAAATCGATTAGAAAGAGGTCTAATCAAATTAGGTCAACTTGTATTCGAACCCACTACTAGCTAGATGTGGAACCCAATGGGTCACACACTTAAGAGAATTGATCAAGAGTTTAATTTTGTAATTAAATTATTTTGCATGATGACACTCTAGCAGGTGTTACAAATCCTAGCTTCTATTCGAATTAGATTCGAATTAGGGTTCCGGATTGGTTCAATTTGGATTCTAATTGGATCTAATTAGACCCTAATTGAGTTTATAGGGATTATGGCTAACACTATTGGCTAAACAAGTATTTAGGCTAGCCCCTCCACCCGCTCCATTGAGTTTTCATGCCAAAATGCCAAGAGTCCATGCGCTAATGGACTCTTGGCGCGCCATTTGGAGGAGTCCATGGGCGCATGGACTCTTGGCACACCCACTTAATTCTCTGATGAATTAAGATGGGGCAGCCTTTCTTTCTCACCTTAGAGCCTCACTTGTCCTCCCTTGGATGGAAATCTAACGGGTGGTGGGGTTTTAAGAAAGAAAGAAAGCATTGTTTCTTCCCAATCACGCGAAATAACATCTCTTCAGAGATTTAAATTCGCGACTCCTTTTTTTTAAAAACATCGCGACTTTTCCTTTAAGAAGGGCCGTGGGATTTAATCTGGAAGGCCGTGAGAAGGAGGGAAGGGGCATGAGAAAATGAGAAGGGCATGAGAAAGAGTTTACGGAGAGTTGTGTGGGTGCCTCTCTGAAATCTATTTAAGGGGTCAGGAAAATCAAAACTTGGTGATGGTAATCTGATGTGCTTTTATTTTTCTTCTTCCTCTCCAAAAGACTCCTTCCCTCTTTTCTTGTTTTACATTGTTTCCTTTACAGACGACTCCTCTGTCGAAACTCTGTTGCTGAACAAGAATAAAAGAGAAGGTCTCCGACGGTAAAGGAAAGAAGGAGTTCTGATTTTCTTTCCTTTCTTACTTACATTAAGACATTCTTATCTTAATTTCTCCTCCAATTTAAGACAAGCCTATATCCTCTTAGGACAAGGTCTTATCTTCAACACAAGGGTATCTTAAAGGGCCAAGGTCTTAGTGGAAGGAGGAGAAGAGATCAAAGAAAGGGAGGCAACCTCTTGTGTGGAAGAATTCCAGCCATAATCCGAAGAATTGAGTTCTAGGAAGAAGAACTCAATAAGAGGAACCATTGGACAAGAAGATAGTGTTCTTGATCATTGCTCTGTGTGGATCACCATCGGAGAGCGGACACCTGGATGCCTGGTGAATTTAGTTAGCCCCTTCAACTTCAAGTTTGTTGGAATAAGCGATTACAGGTTGGTACCCTAATCCTAATTTGCATAGATATGCTAGTCATATGTTCTAGTCTTATTTAAGGAGTTCCTGGTTTAGGATTTTTGGTGTGAATTTAGTTTCAATTTTGAAATTACCCTTCCGCTGCGTTGCACCAGATCCCTACATATATGTCTTGGCTCATTGCATCTAGTGTATGTAGGTGGAGATACATGGTTTACGTGATTAATCTGGGCCTATCAGGCTTTTATCCTATGAATTATAGATGCCATACTAGCTTCTTCAGCTATGGATGGAGAGATCTGGTGCATAGCTCTTGATGGTGCGGGTTCAATTTCCCTAGTTCCCTCCTACTATGGGCTATTTTCTACAAAATCCTCTAGAAACTGCCAAGCTCCATTAGGTGGTTTCTGCATAAAGTCACCCAGACACATTGACTCGAGCATGGTTTTGGAGTTTAGGTTTAGACCATCATAGAAGATTTAGCATAACCTCCGAGTCTCTATCCCATTGTGTGGATATTGGCTTAACATGTTCTTAAATCGGTCTAGACACTTCCAGAAAGACTCTCCCCCTAATTGATGAAATTGGATAATTTCATTTCTTAACTTGGCTATTTTGTAATATGGGAAGGATTTTCTCAAGAACACTTTAACAAAACCCTCCCAGGTTGAGATTGACTGAGTAGGTAGACTATACAGCCACTTTTTTGCATTTTTTTTAGGGCAAAGTTAATCATCCTAAATTTCACAGCATCTTTTGAGAGTTCCTGTATCCTCACAGTATCACAACTCTAATGAAAATACAGGCATCCTCAATTCCTATGAATTTAGGGAGCATGTTTGATGCGGGACTAAAATGCATGCAATTCTTTTTGTATATTTTATATCTGGGGTTAGGTGATTAATTCATGAATTTCAGATCAAAATTAGTTGTAGAAAATTATGTATGAGTTTTTGAAGCCAAGCATGCAGATTAGAACCTAGAAAAGTACTAAAGAAGGATCGCCGGGGCTGAGAAGCCTCGATTAGGGCAAGTTTTCCTACAATATAATTACCGGAGGTAGAGGGGGTGTACCTGACAACGTCTGAAGTGCCGGGTGAAGATCGCAGTGAAGGGATCTCTCGTTCCTCGATGGATGCGGCCTGGAAAACTGAGCCAAAGACCCGCGAATACCCGGCTTTCTGCTCGGTGGTCCGATTGAGGCTTGGCTGGAGTCGTTGGATTCGTAGGAACTCGGGGACCTGCAAACGACCTGTCAGGGGTTAGAAAACTTAGAGAAAATCAAGAAAACAAAGGAAAACAGCAAAGGAAAGAAAGTTTTGGAGGGGGCTGGAAGGATGGTTGGCGGCAGGAAGATGGTTGCAAACACCGGGAAGAACTCTCAAACCCCTATATGCACACAGCAGGATAATCACACAAAACAATATAAGAACTCAAGGTTTATTTCATATCAAAAATCTCCCTTCATACAAGAGGCTAGGGTCCCTTAAATAGACCCTTAACCTTGGGCTCCAAGTAAGGGCACATTAGTCTTTACATAAGAATCATTTTCCCTCTCAAACCTTAGGTAGAAAATAAGGAAACATTAGATAGAAAAATCTCTAAAAATTCTCTTGACTTGGTCAACACTCCAAGGATGCCAAGGGGAGTGTTGGGCTTCTAAGAGCAGCAAGAGGCTGGCCCAAAGGGCTCGGGCGCATGGGTTTGGGCCTCTGGAAGCTGGGGTGGCCTGGTAGCCATGTAGCAGGAATATTCCCTGGTATCTTACTTCTTAGGGGCTTGGGCTTGGCGCCTGGTCTTGATTTCTTTGGACTAGGATATAGATGGACCTCTAAAATTATGGATGCCTTGGTCTATGAATATACTTTGGCATCTGGAAGGGAATCTGGGTATCTGGAGGGCATCTGCAAGGAATCAGGATTTCTGATTTTCCTCTTGGAGTCTTCAAATCTTCAAGCTGGGTTGGATTTGGGCTATACTTCCATGTCTTCAATCTAGTTGGACTTGGTCTTCACTTGTATGATGTGGTCTTGAGTCTTCAGTATGCTTGGACATGACTCAAAAAAATAAAATTAGCTCAACATGAGCTGACTAGCATTGGACTAAACTAGCTCAATATGAGCTGACTAGTACAGAACTTAAATAACAACTCAAAAGACTCAAATAACAACTAAAATGGACTCAGATGGGCTAAGCCCTTATTACAGATGGACTCATAAATTATTGATCAATTCATAGAGGGTTGAAAAGCCTCTGTCTTATTCTGGTGCCTTTGGTGTCCCCACCAATTCTCCCGGGGTGGGAGGAACTCGACCCTGTCGAGTGAAGATCAAGCTGGCTCACATATCTCTTGAGGAAGTCTGGGTTGAGGTGCTGCAAGTCCTCCCGAGAAATCCACAAATCGTCCGACTCTTGCCGGCCTTGCCATCGGACCAAGAAGCGTTGATAACCGCGGCCCGGAGTCATAATGGCTTGATCATCCAGGATATGCTCGATCCATTCTCCTCTCTTAGGCCAAATTTATCAGTGGACACTCTGGGTTATGGTCACTCACAATGGAAAGGAATAGGTCCAAAGGCCTCACTAAGTATCGCTGCCAGTTCCCTATACTCAACCAGGTCTGTAATATTGAAGGTAGAACTAATGCCCAAATCCGAAGGCAAGTCTAACACCTAGGTATTTGATCCAACCTTCTCTATCACTTTAAAAGGTCCGGCTCTGCGAGCATGAAACTTCTTTTAGGCCTAAGCCTAACCAAGATAGAATCCACTACATCAAATTCTTTGATCCATCATAGGGAATTAGCCAGTTGTTTCAAAATTAGTGCAGGTGGTGAACATGCTAGGTACATGCAGACTCCTACAAGATGATGCAAAGGACTCAAACCTATACCTAACAGACTCGACTAAAGAGATTTATTAGGTCTTAACTACCACTTGGGCATGGGAGCATGAGTCGTGGTTGATGGATAACATGCAGAAGAAAATTTGCTAGTAACTCCTAATAGGTGCCAGAGGGTCTGCCAAAAGTAGGTAGCAAATAGGATGGGCTCTATGGATCCTTGCAACCTAGTAACCTCAACAAAATGTAACCTAATAGTTCTAGACACATGAGAAAACTCAGGAAAGGGTAGGAAATAGGAAGTGGGTTCAGAATTAGTCTGGTAGAGTGGAGAAAAAGGTTCTGGGTTAGTTGGATAAAGTAGAATAAAAGAAGGCATGTCAGGGACTAATCCTAGACTAATGAGGCTAACCTTACGGGGTTGCGATATATCTATGGGCAAGAAAAGGTCCATGCTATGGAAGGATGGGTCAACAATTTCTGGGAAGAGATCTTCAATAGGAATGGTAGGAAGGGATTTATCCTGAGGGCAATGGGTTAAGTAAGCCAAATCCTCAATAAAGTCTTCTTGTTCATAGAATTTAGGAATAGGCTCTACAATTAGATCCTTTTCTAGTATTTCCTCAGGTAAAATCCTAGTATCAGAGTTCTCTTCCTCTAATTATTCTTCCACTATAGCTTTAGGTTGGATGTGGTCAAGGTCAACTAGCTCTGGGTTGGTTTCTACCTGGGTATCTACTGGGTTAGCTAATTCGAGGTCTACTAAAGGTGTCTCCTCTTCTCCCTCATACTCATCTACTAGGCTCACATCAGCTTCATACACTTCCGCGTTAATGTAAGCCTTGTGAATCTCAGGAATGGTTGGAGAAGGTCAGCTAGTGGGAAATTAGTTAGGTTCTGGTCTCTAATTATGGGTACTGCTCCTAATAGGTTCAGGTTGTATAAGGGGTAGTGGCTCACTACTGGGTTCATATTTAGGGATACTAATCCTATGGGGTTCAAGTTGACTAGGGGAAGCATGACTAGTACTAGATTGATACTTAGGGGTTATGGGTTCTCTGGGCTTATAGGACAAGGGTGCAGATTTATGGGTCATGGGATTATAGGATCTGGGGTCATAGGATTTTGGGTTAGCTCTATGGTCAGGTTCTAAGGATGGATCATGGTATGGGGTCCTCCTAAGGTTGGGCTCCCTATATGGGTCAGGATATTGGGTTCTCCTAGGGTAGGACTCCCTATATGGGTCAAAATATTGGGTGTTGGGTCTACTAGGCTCATGGGATATGGGCTCATAGGTTCTAGAGTCATAGGATTTGGAGTCATAAGATCTATAGGTTGTGGGTATATAGGTTAAAGATGGCTCAGGTTTGGATCTAGTCTGGGTCCTCCTAGGTTCAGGATTATAGTATGGGTCAGGATGATGGGCTCTCCTAGGTTCAATCTCATGGTATGGATCAGGATTTGGGGTCCACCTAGGTTCAGTATCATAATAAGGGTCATGGTGAAGGGTTCTCCTAAGCTGAGGGGACTCATGATCAGGCTCAGACTGGGTCCTACGTGTCTCCTCTAGGGTTCCTAGTCGAGCATCTATTTGTTCAAGCTTTTGGGTCAATTGGGCATTTGCTTGCTCAAACCTAAGATTGAGGGTTTGGACTAACCTTTCTCCAAGGGCATCAAATTTGGCATCAAAATGGTCCATGGATTCAGGGAGATGGTGAATGACATGGGACTCCTGATCTAATGCTCATGCATAACTCGATCAAATCGACTACAGCTAACTAGACCTAGAGTCCAAAACTAAGGGCTCAATCAGGGTGGCAAACTAGCCTATAGTAACCCTGTACTCAGCCAGGCAGGTGTAAGGGGAGTGTTAGGTCCCTGATTACTAATCCTAGACACCAATCAAAGATTGGCCAGGTAGGCAGACCAGCACACAAGCCCTTCGGGATTGAATCCCTAAACCACCATTCTAGACACTGAACACAAGGCACACATAGGTTAGCTTGACACAATGATCTGACACTTAGCCTGGACCCGACCAGTTGGTATCCCTAGCCCAGTAGGGCAAATTAAGTCTAGTTAATTTTAGGTTAAGGCTTGGGACCGAATGCAAGGGATGTGGTTTTGGACTAAGGAGAGGTGATCAAATCCTCCCCCCATGTGATATAGCAAGAGTGCCCTTAAAAGTAAATTATGCAATGATGGCAGGCAGATGAGGATGCAAATTAGGGTTTAGATATTTTTGATATTTTTGGAGAATATGTATTTTATTTTTATTTTGGTATTTTCTTAAATTGAAGAAAACATGCAAATTATGGCCTAATATGCAGAAAATATACTAAAATTAAAAGATATGCAAAAGATGCTAAACAAAACCCTAAAACTTCCAAACTTGTCTTGTTGAAAAAAAACAGAGCCAAAAATTTACAGGTTGTATTTCGGCTTGCAGAAAATTTACAGGCCAAAATAAAATCTTAAAAACTTTTTAAAATTACTGTGAATTATTATGAATCTAGAAAAATAAATTTTAGAATTTTTAGAGTTTTTTTCAGGGAGAAATAATTTAAATAATAGAGCATATACAGACTAAAAAATTGCAGAAAACAAGCCCTAATCTAAGCTCTGATACCAAATGATGTGGGACTAATATGCATGCAATTCTTTTTGTATGTTTTATATGTGGGGTTAGGTGATTAATTCCCAAATTTCAGATCAAGATTAGTTGTAGGGAATTATGTATGAGTTTTTGAAGCCAAGCATGCAGATTAGAACCTAGAAAAGTACTAAAGAAGGATCGCCGGGGCTGAGAAGCCTCGATTAGGGCAAGTTCCCTACAATATAATTACTGGAGGTAGAGGGGGTGTACCTGACAATGTCTGAAGTACCCGGTGAAGATCATAATGAAGGGATCTCTCATTCCTCGATGGATGCGGCCTGGAAAACCGAGCCAAAGACCCGCGAATACACGGCTTTCTGCTCGGTGGTCCGATTGAGGCTTGGCTGGAGTTGTTGGATTCGTAAGAACTCGAGGACCTGCAAACGACCTGTCAGGGGTTAGAAAACTCAGAGGAAATCAAGAAAACAAAGAAAAATAGCAAAGAGAAGAAAGTTTTGGAGGGGGCAGGAAGGATGGTTGGCGGCAGGAAGATGGTTACAAACACCGGGAAGAAGAACTCTCAAACCCCTTTATGCACACAGCAGGATAATCACACAAAACAATATAAGAACTCAAGGTTTATTTCATATCAAAAATCTCCCTTCACACAAGAGGCTAGGGTCCCTTAAATAGACCCTTAACCTTGGGCTCCAAGTAAGGGCACATTAGTCTTTACATAAGAATCCTTTTCACTCTCAAACCCTAGCTAGAAAATAAAGAAACATTAGTTAGAAAAATCCTTAAAAATTCTCTTGACTTGGTCAACACTCCAAGGATGCCTAGGGGGGCGTGTTGGGCTTCTAAGAGCAGCAAGAGGCTGGCCCAAAGGGCTCGGGCGCATGGGTTTGGGCCTCTGGAAGCTGGGATGGCCTGGTAGCCATGTAGCAGGAATATTCCCTGGTATCTTGCTTCTTAGGGGCTTGGGCTTGGCACCTGGACTTGATTTCTTTGGGCTAGGATGTAGATGGACCTCTAAAATCATGGATGCCTTGGTCTATGAATATACTTTGGCATCTGGAAGGGAATCTGGGCATCTGCAAGGAATCAGGGTTTCTGATTTTCCTCCTGGAGTCTTCAAATCTTCAAGCTGGGTTGGTGCGGGCACCAGACTCAGAAGAAGACTTCAGAGCTCCATTTGGATCTCTGATTGACATTGCCCGAGAAATTAGGGTTTGTAATAAAGGTTGACCTGGTCAACCAGTTTATTTATTTTATTTATTGAGTCACCATTTAAATTTTGTTGAGTCATGTTGACTCAGTGCAAGTCCCAATGTGGTTTCAATTTGGTCCAAAATGGTGCCACATTTGTCTTCCAATCAAATCAAGGTTCAAGCAAGTGGAGGCCACACTCCAAGCCACACGCCCAGCCACACTCCGAGCACACGCCAGAGTCTAGGAGGCGCCACAGAGGCATCCCAGTATCATGGTCCCCACATCCAAAGAAGAAAAAATCAAATTGGAGGCTACTTTAAAGGAGGCGCCCATACCTGCCTATTTTACCTAAGCAAAGAAGGAAGAAGACTTCTCTTGGAGAAGAAATCAAAGAAGGACATCCAACCTACTCCTAATTGAAGTTCAAATCAAAATCAAAGAGCTTAACTTGGAGTGGAAGAAAAGAAGAAATACCATAAGAAGAAGAGGACTCCAAATCCAAATCCAACTCCAAAGGAGGCACCAAAAAAAATTCAAAAAAAATTCCTTTATGGCCGTCCCAATTTTTTTTAAACTCTTGGTCGGCCAAGAGAGAAGATTTTCTACCTAATCTAGTGGTTGGAGGAGTTTAGTCCCACATGGGAATTTGTACAAGCTTGGAGAAAATTTTAGGTCTATATAATAGACCTCTCTTTGTAACTTTACAAAATCAATGAAAAAAATTACTTTTTGCTATTCTCTTGTGTTGAGTGACCTAGGTTTCTCTTCTTCCACACTATTCTAAGTGTTGAGCTCTGTGAGGGGGTAATCCGGGTTCCATTGGAGCCTTGAGGAGGTGAGAGATCTCCATCTTTATCCAAAACCCTAGGTTAGCCACTTGAAATTCCAAAACCCTAGCCACCCTTCATTATTTTCAATCCATCAAACCCTAGATCCATCCATCTCCCACGGCCTCTCTCTCTACAAGTCCAGGCCGTCCACCTTCATCCAGATCCAGTCCGGCAACTTCAGATCCAGAGCAAGTTCCAAGGAAAATCACATCAACATCCAGGAGAATCTAGTTTTCAGCAATTTCAATCTTCTAGTTCATCAACCTGGTAAATCTTTCCCTTGACTCTCTGATTCCATCAATTGTTTTTCTTCTCTTCCAGATCTTGAGTTCAGGAGAAGCCAACCGGCCAAAGGACCAGTATTGGAGGATCCATTACGAAGATATCTGAATTCGGGATCCAACAATCTGCTCGGGAGAGTTCCTCCACCAAAATCTGTGAAGATCATTGTCTGGTTAGATAAACCATCTCTCCTCTTTATTTCTGTTCTTTTGAAAGTTCGGAGCGAAACCCTAGGTCTGGGAGTTTCTCAACCCCCAGCGATCCGTTGCTTCTGAACTACTCTGATAATTTAGTTTCCTTAAAATTGTGCTTTCAATTATCATATTAGTATCTTTCAATGTTAGGTTAACTTTTCTTTGATTTGAAGCCAACTTCTACAAACATATAAAAATAACAAAAAAATTAGTTAATCTTAATTTACTTCCGCATCGCATTCCTTTATTTGTTCTGCATCATTTTTGGTATCAGAGCCCAGTCTAGGGTTTCTGATTTGCTTGCTTGCTTGTTTTGATTGTTCTCTTTTTATTTTGTCTGCTCGAAGTAGACTCCCCAGGACGTCCGGTCCTAGGAACTAAGCGAGGCGCAAGCCTCCTCCTCCCATTCCACGGGGTGTTCCTAGGGCGTGTAGGGGATCCATTGGGTTATAACTTCGTAGCAGGGATTATAAACGGGGAAGACAATCTAGTTGCAGCCCGTAATTGCCCTGTTGTCTGAATTATTTCTCCCTGCATAAAACTCTGAATTGTATGATTTTTGCTTCGTTGAAACCAGTATAATTGAACCTACGTTCCATAATTTTTCTGTGATTTATTGGTTTCGGTAAAAATTCTGAGAATTAAAATACAGAAACTCTGTTTTTTGTGTTCTGCAATTCAATTCTTTTTGGAGTGATCATCTCATAATTTACTTAAGGGCAATTGAGCATCTAAGATAAGGGGAGGAGTTGATTACCTCTCCTTAGCCCAAAACCACCATCCAATCATTCGAACCTAGACCTAATTTAAAATCAGTTAGACCTAATTTGCCCTAGTGGGCTAGGGACACCAATTGGTCGGGTCTAGGCTAGTGTTGAGTCAGTTTGCCGAGTTATTCTGTGTGTGCTTAGCACTCAGTGTCTAGAACGGTGGTTTAGGGACTACGTCCCGAAGGGCTTGTGTGCTGGTCCGCCTACCTGGCCAATCACTGATTGGTGTCTAGGATTGGCAATCAAGGACCTAACACTCCCCTTACACCTGCCTGGCTGAGTCCTGAGTTACTACAGGCTAGCTTGCCACTCTGATTGGGCATCTAGTTTGGACTCTAGGTCTAGTGATCCAGTAGTCGATTTAGTCTAGTCTCATTTTGTGTGCTTGCTTGAATCATCATGTCTACCAGAAACGGAGTGCCATATCAACCTGGTCAAACCCAACCTAATTTAGAGGCCATGATCAGAACTCTTACTGAAAGTATGGCTAAAATGAATCAGGATATGACAAACACTGTGGCCCAGTTTAGCACACAAATTCATGAGGATCTTACCCAACTTAGGGACCGAGTCCAAGTACTTGAAGAACCTAGACATCGAAATTGGACTCCTGACCCCGATTTTAATGTGCCTCAACCTCACCCACATCAGGAGCCTAGAAGGCCTTTATATAGAGATCCTGAACCTAATCATAGGAGGCCTGACCCAGAGCCTGAAGATAGAGATGATAGGTTCATCAGGAACATCAAATTAGATGCACCCACTTTTGATGGTAGTCTGAACCCTAAGGTGTATTCTGATTGGGAGGGTGAGATGGACCAATACTTTGAGTGGTATGCTATGTCTGAGGAGAGGAAATACAAGTTTGCCAAGATGAAATTAGTGCGTCAAGCTAGGTTATACTGGGGGAACATTGAGCTAACCACTAGGAGACGGAATGTTGAGCCCATAACCACTTGGCAGGGTATGAAAGAAAAATTGAGAGATAAATACCTACCCATTTCATACCAGCAAAACCTGTTAGACCAATGGCAAAACCTGAAACAAGGAAACCGATCTGTCTCAGACTACATAACTACTTTTGATGAATACCTAATGAGATGTGATGTGAGTGAAGCCCACGAAGTCACTTTGTCTAGATTTAGGGCTGGACTAAGGGAAGAAATCAAGAGAGAACTATTTCTGAGAGAGGTTACTGATCTAGACCAAGCCTACCAGATTGCACTAAACACTGAGAAATTTCAGAGAGGACCTATACCTTCTAGGGTTAGTGCCCCAATCCCAAGGAATGGACCTAGCCAAGTTATCCCTAGTAAACCTTTTCAGGGTACTTCTACCCCTAGACCCATGGACAAAGGTAAGGCACCTGACACCCAGAGAACCCCTAGTTCAAATATCACCTGTTTTAAGTGTCAGAAACCAGGTCACATTTCCAGTCAGTGTACTGCCATAGCCTGTTTCAAGTGTCATAAGGTAGGTCATGTTGCTAGCCAGTGCCCACGAAGATCCCTTTACATAGAAGAGGGAGAGAATGATAATTCCGAGCCCAGTGAGGAATTTGAAGAAGTTTATGAGGCCGGAATGAATTTGGTTGAGGAGTATGAAGGAGAGGAGGAACCCAATGAATCTGACCAATTAGGAGTTGTAAGATGCATCCTATCCCAGAATCTAGTTCAAGAGGATTGGCGTAGGACTAACATCCTACAGACTTTTCTTAAATTAGGGGATAAGGTATGTAAGATCATCATAGATAGTGGGAGCTGTGTAAATGCCATCTCTACTAGCACTGTCAAGATGTTAGGCTTAATCCCAGTTCCCCATCCCAACCCCTATAAGGTTTCTTGGGTAGATTCTACCTCCATACCCATCCAGTCTAGATATCAAGTCCAAATCCAAATGCAATCTTATCACGAAAAGATTTGGTGCGATGTTTTACCCATGGGGGTGAGCAGTATAATTCTCGGAAGACCTTGGTTGTATGATCATGATGCCACCCTCTTAGGAAAATCCAATACCTGTGTCTTTAGTTTCAATGGGAAGAAGATTACGATCCATTCAGTTCCCCCTAAGGACAAGGTAACTAAAGGAGCCGGTAAGGTTAAGGAGATGAAAACTGGAGTGAACCTAATCAGTGCTAAGGATCTAGAACAAGAAATTCATAGTGGTTCACCCATCTGGATGTTGACTGCTAAGGAACTTAGAACTTCGGAACCCTCAGAGCCTCCTCAAGAAGTTAAACCTGTGTTAAAAGAATTTGAGGATGTCTTTCCCGGGGATTTGCCAGACCACCTTCCACCTCTTAGGGATATCCAGCATACCATAGATCTAATCCCAGGAGCGACTTTGCCCAACTTGCCCCATTACAGGATGAATCCATCTGAGCATGAAGAACTGCAAAAGCAGGTTGGAGAATTATTGAGGAAGGGGTTTATTAGAGAAAGTCTTAGCCCTTGTGCAGTCCCAGCCTTACTGACCCCAAAGAAAGATGGCACGTGGAGGATGTGTGTTGACAGTCGTGCCATCAATAAAATTACAATCAAATATAGGTTTCCCATCCCTAGACTAGATGACATGCTTGATATGATGGCTGGTGCAATGGTTTTTTCTAAGATTGATCTCAAAAGCGACTATCATCAGGTTAGGATTAGACCCGGGGATGAATGGAAAACTGCTTTCAAAACTAAGGATGGTCTTTATGAATGGGTTGTTATGCCTTTTGGGTTGTCCAATGCCCCTAGTACCTTCATGAGAATTATGACCCAAGTACTTAGAGCTTTCATAGGAAAATTTGTGGTGGTCTATTTTGATGACATCCTGATCTATAGTAAGACCCCAGCAGATCACCTAGGCCACCTTAGAGCAGTCTGCCAAGTTTTGAGGAATGAGAGACTCTACGGTAATCTTAAGAAGTGTGAATTCATGACTAGTAGAGTTATCTTTCTTGGTTTTGTAGTAACCCCTGACGGCGTGGCGGCCGATCCTGAGAAAATTAGGTCCATAGTAGACTGGCCAGAGCCAACCAATGTGCATGAAGTTAGAAGTTTCCACGGCTTGGCTACCTTCTATAGGCGATTCATCAAGGGGTTTAGTACTTTAGCTGCTCCTATCACTGATTGTATTAGGAAGGGAGAATTTCATTGGACTAAGTCAGCCCATAAAGCCTTCCTAGATCTTAAGGATAAAATGACCCAGGCACCCATTCTGAGATTACCCGATTTTTCTAAAGTATTTGAGGTTGCCTGTGATGCTTCAGGTGTAGGAATAGGTGGAGTCCTAAGCCAAGAGAATCATCCCATAGCATTCTTTAGTGAAAAACTTAATGATGCTAAGCTTAGGTATTCTACCTATGATAAGGAATTTTATGCGGTGGTGCAAGCTTTGCGTTACTGGAGACATTATTTGCTACCGCAGGAATTTGTACTATTTTCGGACCATGAGGCTCTTAGATTTCTGAACTCCCAAAAGAAGCTTAACCCTAGGCATGCTAAGTGGGTAGAATATATCCAGTCCTATACTTTTGTCCTGAAACATAAGGCTGGAGTTGAGAATAAGGTAGCTGATGCCCTTAGTCGCCGATCTCTGTTATTAACTTCTGTTAGAACTGAGGTCATAGGGTTTGAGCAAATCAAAGAGGAATATGAGTCTTGTCCGGATTTCACAACTGTGTATCAGGATCTAGTTCAAGGACCATCTAGTAATCACCAGGATTATACCCTTGTAGATGGTTTTTTGTTCTTCAAAAATAGGCTTTGCATCCCTAGAACTTCTCTTAGGGAATTTTTGATTTGGGAAATCCATGCTGGAGGTTTAGCCGGCCATTTTGGAAAAGACAAGACCATTCTAGCTATTGAAGACCACTTTTTCTGGCCTAGCTTGAAAAGGGATGTAGCTAATATTGTAGCTAGATGTCGAACCTGCGCTATTGCCAAACAGAGAAAACAAAACACTGGTCTTTATACCCCACTCCCTATCCCAGATCGTCCTTGGCAAGATGTGAGTATGGATTTTGTGTTAGGTTTACCTAAGACCCAGAGGAGACATGATTCTATCTGTGTCGTAGTCGACCGATTCTCTAAAATGGCCCACTTCCTGCCTTGTTCCCAAACCTTTGATGCGTCTAAGGTAGCCACGCTTTTCTTCAATGAGATAGTTAGACTCCATGGCCTACCTAAGACAATCGTTTCAGATAGGGATGTTCGGTTCACCAGTTACTTTTGGAAGACCCTTTGGCATAAGTTAGGGACAAAACTTAAGTTTTCAACTGCCTATCATCCCCAAACTGATGGCCAAACTGAAGTAGTGAACCGTAGCCTAGGAAATCTGCTGAGATGTCTTGTTGGTGAAAACACCAGAAATTGGGATTTATACCTACCAAGGGCAGAATTTGCGTACAATGACTCGGTCAATAGGTCTACGGGTAAGAGTCCATTTGAAATTGTACATGGGTACAAACCTCACACACCTCTTGACCTAGTCCCTTTACCTGTCCACACTCGAGTCTTCGAATCTGCTGAGAATTTTGCACAGCATGTAAAAGACTTGCATAAAGAAATTCATGCCAAAATAAATTTAAGTAATGAAACTTATAAGAAGTTGGCTGATACTCAAAGGCGAGTCAAATCTTTTGTTGAGGGAGACTATGTGATGATTAGGTTAAGGCCTGAACGGTTTCCTCCTGGAACCGTTAGAAAGTTACATGCTAGGGGAGCTGGACCATTTAGAGTGGTAAAGAGAGTAGGATCCAATGCCTATGTGCTCGAGTTGCCTCCATAACTAGGCATTAGCTCTACTTTCAACATTACAGACTTAGTAGAGTACAGGGAGCCAGCTGTGATTCCTAGTGAGCCTTTTGAGCCTAACCCTATCATTGAGAGTGATCCCGACCCTGTGTGTCCACCAACAAACTGGCCTGTGAGGAAAGAGCAGATTGAAAAGATCCTGGATGATCAGGTTATCTCTACTCGTAATCGAGGATACCAAAGGTACCTGGTCCGCTGGCAAGGAAGGCCAGATTCTGATGACTCTTGGATCTCCCGAGAAGAATTACAAGAATTGGACCCAGACCTCTTGGAGAGATACCAGAGCCAACTTGAGCCTTACTCGACAGGGTCGAGTTCCTCCCACCCTGGGAGAATTGGTGCGGGCACCAGACTCAGAAGAAGACTTCAGAGCTCCATTTGGATCTCTGATTGACATTGCCCGAGAAATTAGGGTTTGTAATAAAGGTTGACCTGGTCAACCAGTTTATTTATTTTATTTATTGAGTCACCATTTAAATTTTGTTGAGTCATGTTGACTCAGTGCAAGTCCCAATGTGGTTTCAATTTGGTCCAAAATGGTGCCACATTTGTCTTCCAATCAAATCAAGGTTCAAGCAAGTGGAGGCCACACTCCAAGCCACACGCCCAGCCACACTCCGAGCACACGCCAGAGTCCAGGAGGCACCACAGAGGCATCCCAGTGTCATGGTCCCCATATCCAAAGAAGAAAAAATCAAATTGGAGGCTACTTTAAAGGAGGCGCCCATACCTGCCTATTTTACCTAAGCAAAGAAGGAAGAAGACTTCTCTTGGAGAAGAAATCAAAGAAGGACATCCAACCTACTCCTAATTGAAGTTCAAATCAAAATCAAAGAGCTTAACTTGGAGTGGAAGAAAAGAAGAAATACCATAAGAAGAAGAGGACTCCAAATCCAAATCCAACTCCAAAGGAGGCACCAAAAAAATTCAAAAAAAATTCATTTATGGCCGTCCCAATTTTTTTTGAACTCTTGGTCAGCCAAGAGAGAAGATTTTCTACCTAATCTAGTGGTTGGAGGAGTTTAGTCCCACATGGGAATTTGTACAAGCTTGGAGAAAATTTTAGGTCTATATAATAGACCTCTCTTTGTAACTTTAGAAAATCAATGAAGAAAATTATTTTTTGCTATTCTCTTGTGTTGAGTGACCTAGGTTTCTCTTCTTCCACACTATTCTAAGTGTTGAGCTCTGTGAGGGGGTAATCCGGGTTCCATTGGAGCCTTGAGGAGGTGAGAGATCTCCATCTTTATCCAAAACCCTAGGTTAGCCACTTGAAATTCCAAAACCCTAGCCACCCTTCATTATTTTCAATCCATCAAACCCTAGATCCATCCATCTCCCACGGCCTCTCTCTCTACAAGTCCAGGCCGTCCACCTTCATCCAGATCCAGTCTGGCAACTTCAGATCCAGAGCAAGTTCCAAGGAAAATCACATCAACATCCAGGAGAATCTAGTTTTCAGCAATTTCAATCTTCTAGTTCATCAACCTGGTAAATCTTTCCCTTGACTCTCTGATTCCATCAATTGTTTTTCTTCTCTTCCAGATCTTGAGTTCAGGAGAAGCCAACCAGCCAAAGGACCAGTATTGGAGGATCCATTACGAAGATATCTGAATCCGGGATCCAACAATCTGCTCGGGAGAGTTCCTCCACCAAAATCTGTGAAGATCATTGTCTGGTTAGATAAACCATCTCTCCTCTTTATTTCTGTTCTTTTGAAAGTTCGGAGCGAAACCCTAGGTCTGGGAGTTTCTCAACCCCCAGCGATCCGTTGCTTCTGAACTACTCTGATAATTTAGTTTCCTTAAAATTGTGCTTTCAATTATCATATTAGTATCTTTCAATGTTAGGTTAACTTTTCTTTGATTTGAAGCCAACTTCTACAAACATATAAAAACAACAAAAAAATTAGTTAATCTTAATTTACTTCCGCATCGCATTCCTTTATTTGTTCTACATCATGGGTTGGACTTGGGCTAAACTTCTATGTCTTCAATCTAGTTGGACTTGGTCTTCACTTGTATGATGTAGTCTTGAGTCTTTAGTATACTTGGGCAGGACTTAAAAAAATAAAATTAGCTCAACATTAGTTGACTAGCATTGGACTGAACTAGCTCAACATGAGCTGACTGGTACAGAACTTAAATAACAACTCAAAAGACTCAAATAACAACTAAAATGGACTCAGATGAGCTAAGCCCTTACACAGATGGACTCATAAATTATTGATCAATTCACAGAGGGTTGAAAAGCCTCTGTCTTATTCTGGTGCCTCTGGTGTCCCCATCAATGTTGATAATTTGAACTTAATCTCAAAGCTTGTAGCATTTATTTGGGGTAGTCTAATGCATGATGGTTAGGCAAATCCAATTGGGTAGCAGTAGTCTCTCAGGCTCAGGGGATGTCCTAATTCCTCCATGGTTAATATTTTTTTATCAAGGGTAGAGTTTAGATCTAACCTTATTAATCGGCTAGACTCTCTTTTCCAAGTTGCAATTTTGAGTTTTTTTTAATATTATATAGAGAGAAAGGAAAGAAGAAGAGGAAGAAAAGAGAGAGAGAGGGGGTCTAAAGATGAGAGCCTAAGGAGTCCTGAATCTAGAGATGATTGAAAATGGTGGTTTAATTAGGTTAAAATTTCTGTTAGAAAAAAATAAGTTATCAAGCAATGGACTCTTTATCCTGGGGTTACCCTATATCTAAACAGCTCCAAACTATCAAGGTTGCCTTTGAGTCTTCGAGTCGGATACTAACTAGCCACTAGCGAGTAAGGGTAAGGTCGGTGGGGCTCCCCCCGTTGCTTTTCTTAGACACCAACTTAGTTGGCCAAGTCAGTCAATGGAACTAATTAAAGAACCACCTTTCTTCAGGGCTGCATCATCCTTGAACCCCTTTCCTAGACACCAGTGAACCAGGTAATACTGAGCTAGTTTGACTCTTAGGATCCCTTGCCTATTGAGCTCGAAAATTCTTAGGGACCAACATCTAATTAATTTTAATTAAAGGCTTAGGTTATGCAGTATGCAAGGTGGTAATTTATGGGCCAATGAAGGGTAATGATGTCCCCACCTTATGTTGTTTAGGGGTTATGCCCTTAAAGTGTTTTATGATAATGCAATGCAAAACAAGTAAGATATCCAATAAGTTAGGAAGTTTTTAAAGTTTATTATTTGTTTCCTTAAATTAATTATGTTTTATGGAAGGGTGCTTCGGGTTTTCTTATGGGATATTTAAGGTAAGTTACTTAAGAGGAAAGGTTAATTAGGTTTGAAGTTAGTTTGTAAAAAGAAGGAAAAAAATTTTTTATGTGAAGAAGAACATAAGAAAATCTAGTAATTAAGGCAACTAAAAAAAGGCTATAACCTAAAGAGAGCAATAACTATAAAAAAAGATTTTTTTTACTTTTCTTTTTTTTATTTTTTTCATGAAACATTATGCCTGGATCCCTAACAATGGTACCAAAATTCAATCGCTATCATAAATAGTCAGAAATAAAACCTACTCACTACTATAGTTATCAGTGAGTTAGGATCGTATCCTCGAGGATCAAGGGCAACTATTTCACCAAAATAGTAAGAAGGAATGTTGCCTAGGTGGCTTACCCAAGAGGGAAGGGTGAATTGGGTATTTAAAAATTATTGCAAGTATGTGCTCCTTTTTAAGTTCTTAGTGTGGTATGTGCTGTGAATTAAATTAACGACGGCAAAAGCAAATAAGAACAGGAAACACAATCACAAACACAGCAAATTTTATAGTGGTTCAGAGCAACCTCGCTCCTACGTCCACTACCCAAGATACCACTTAAGATTTTCACTATATTCACCCTCGGAATATAACCGAATTGTTTTCACTAGCTCAGAATCCAAAATCCAAACTTGGTTGTATCCCGGGCTAACCAAAAACCCAATACAAAGTTAATTTTTAACGAGATCACTAACAATCCACTACACTTGGTTTTTAATGCTCACCAATAACCTATCAAACTCTAAGTTATATCCCCTTGCTATACTTGGTACAACTTAGATGAAGAGTTAAAAGAATAAAGCAACAATATAACAAACTCAAGTTGTCGGATGGTTGTAGTTGCAACACTTGAGAAGCCTTCTTGATTGCACTTTGAATGCTCTTCAAGGCTTCTTAACATCTTCAATGAAAGCCTCGAGATTCTGATAAGAGTTGGTGAAGTTTTGAGTGCTTGCTTTGAATGCTCTCTAGTGAGTTCTTTTGAGTGTTCAATGAAAACTCTTTAATCTCTCATTCATTTCTCATTCTCTTCTCCAAAAGTGGTTCATATCACTTATAAGTACTCCCTCCAACTGATTTCAAGTGGTTTTAGCCATTGTAGACTATTGGTATTTGAAATATGACCATTGAAGACCATTTTGGATTCAAAATAAGAGTTCTAGAACTAGCCGTTACTAACTTGAATTAGTCACTCGAGTCAACTCGGATAGCTCGAGTCGGCTCGGATCCTCAGTAGATTAAAACTTTACTCTGGTTGAGTCAGCTCTTCTACTTCGAGTCAGCTCAGATTCTCAGTTAGGTTGAAACATTACTCTAGTCGAGTCAGCTCGCTTGGCTAATTCTTCAGAACTGAGATTTTCAGCACTCTGGAAGAGTCGGCTCTTCAATACTCGAGTCAGCTCGGTTGTCAGTATAAGAAAATCTTCACTCTGGTCAAGCAGCTTGGATACCTTCGAGTCGGCTCGAATTCTCAGAACTTCAGAATTGAACTCTACCCAAGTCGGCTCTTCTGACTCAAGTCGGCTTGAATGTCTGCATGCCAGAAAACTTCTTGCCATGCCAAACTTCAAGTCGGCTCGCCAGTCTTGAGTCGGCTCTTGAGACTTAGTTCCTCAAATATTCAAATTTCTTTAGACTTCTTCCAATGACTTCAAAATAGCTCAAAGACTTTCCAACTTCTTCAAATACTGATCTTGAAAAAATTAAACTAGAAAATCACATAGAAGTGGCCCTTTTTATGAAAAGATGATTGATTTTTCTTTGGACTATTCTTTACATTGTATTTCAACAAAAATTAACTTGACATTCTACAATATTGTAGAAAGCAAGGTTGTTCAATGAAAACATCCTACAAAAACTTGAAGAACACTTGAAAGATAGTCAGTAATTAAATGCATGCTCCAATGTTTGGTTATCATCAAAATCATTCTAGGGATCAACAATCTCTCCCTTTTTGATGATGACAAAATATTGGGCATGGAAAAACTTTATATATTTAAAAAAAACTTGTGTATGACTTTCAAATTGAGATATATTCATGTGTATCAACAAGTATCATGAAAGTATTGACAGTATCAAGGTTTATCAACAGAGTATCAAATATTTTGAATTAGATGTAATGAGTATCAGAGTTAATATCTTTCAAAAGTAGCTTTTGCCTAAAATAAGTTGAAGTCAAGAATGTATCAGAGCTTAAAAAATATCAAGACACGATGCATCAGAGTTTAAAGAAATCAAGACACAATGTATCAGAGCAAAATATTTTAGAGCTTGGGCAAAAATTATCAAGACAAACAAAATGCATCAGAGCTTGGTTATCAAAAAATGTCAGAGCTATTATAATAGAATTGTATCAAAGCTATTAATAAAGCAAATTGTGAACAACAGGGATGACTCCCCCTGTTTCACTCAAACCAAGCACATATCAATAGATTTTGCCAAAAGATTTTTCAAGTTTTCCATGCACATACAAGTACTCCACCTTTTTGTCATTAGTCAAAAAGGTGGTTAGAAACAATTTACTTTATCTTTTTAAATAGAATGAGAACATTGATAACATAATTTCACTTTCTCATAGAATTTTTCAATTGAAATTCTTCATTAACACTCTGATGAGGTGTTTCTCCCCTTCATTAGGTTAATTAAAGAGATTAAGCATTGAGATAATTAAATAAGCAATAAGATAGAACAATAAGAAGGCACATTATCAATACAATGATTTTCAAAAGATAGCATTTCATTACATTGAAGGAAAGTACAATATATCCAAAGGATACAATAAGAAGAAACAACACCAAGATACAAACTAGTCATCTTCCTTACTAAAGGAAGATCCAATGTCTAGAACAATAGATGAGGTTTTGGTTTTCATAGGTTTAAATCTAAGATCCCTACATCTAGTCCTAGTAGAGGTCTTAAAAGCTTTAGGTTTTGCCTTTGCCCTAGCTTTAGGTTTGGCTTTAGTGGGTGTGGGCTCTACTTTAATGTTAGAAGGTGGAATATAAGGTTCTACTGGAGCTGGTACAGCAGGCTGTGAAGAGATAGGTGTGGGATCAAATAATCCAGGTGGTATAAAAGGTGGTGCTTGGGCTGGTGGTGGAGAAGGTGAGTGTGCTGGTGGCTGCCTGGAGGAAGATGCTCTGAAACTGGATAAGAAGACCCAAACTATCCTCAACTCAGTCTTCCTCTTCTATTCCCTTCTGAATGCACTACATCTCAGCTACCTACTGTGCACTGAAGGTATCTGTAGCTCCTCTCAATCTGCCAAAGTTCGCGTGTAGCTCTCTAATCATAGAATGAATGTCCTCCTGCGGATGCGGTCTGCTCTCCACTGCCTCCACCCTAGTGGTCAACTATGCCAGCTATGCTCTGATCTCCTGTAAACCAGTGTCGACTGTCTGAGAAGGTTGCCAAACATCAAAGTAAATGAGCTCACAGGGTCTCAAAAAGAAGTCTAATCTGCTGGGCTATGAAAGCCTGTGAAGCTAATGGTGCTGAAGTAGAAGGTCTAGGAGCATGCCCAATAGAAGGTGCTGGGGGTGTCCTGGGACTGTCAGGCTCTCTCTATGTTTGAGCATGCTCATCAATTCAGCCTGTGTACCATTATCTCCTATGGCTACAGTGGTCTCAGTATCATATGCTGGATGCCCTAGCTGATCATCCTCATCCTCGTCATCATCAGAGGAGGTAGCAACCCTCTACCCAGATATCCTTTTAGACCAAATACCTTCTACCAAATGGTAACCCATCCTTTGAAGGGATTTTACCGAATAGGCATCCGTGTGGTGTAACGGTTTGCCATCCTCTCCTGTCAGGTCCAGTGCAGCCTCTTAAAATAATAGTGTGAAGACCATTCCGTATGGCAAGCAAGCCTTTACCTTTCTTGCTGCCTCTCTCATCTGCACAAGCATGATGTAAGGTAGATTGAGGGCCTCCCCCTCAATCAAATGTCTCATGAATACTAGGTCTCGTTCGCTTACCCAGTCAAAGTGACCGGCCAGGAAAATCTGACTGATAATATTATGCAACAGTCTTATTTCCAATGAGAGCATATTTGCCTGCACATTTTTTATGTGTCCACATCTGATCTTTCCAATATTAATCTTAAAACCCTTTGCTTGTTTTTCATAACCAAGTGATTTACACCCTTATTCGGCATTTGTAAAATGTTGCTCAGTTTTTCTTCATCTACAATTAGTTTTACCTCTTTTACTGTAGATTCAATGTGGAATTCCCCAAGGGTAAGATTCTCAAAGAAAGCTTTCACCAAATTTGGATAAGTAGGGATGTCTAAAGAACAGAAAAATGTCCATCCCTGGTTTTCAATCCATTCCCCTATCCTTACTCCTAATTCATCTAAAAATGAGAATACAATCCTTCTACCACTAGTGACAGGTCTATTGGCCATCGAAATTACCTGCCATGGGGGTGAAGATGACTCATTTTCCACTTCCTCTTCTTGCTACCTTCGAGCTAACTCTTCTTCTTCTCTTCTTTTACTTCTTCTTTCACTTTGAGCACTAGAGTCGACGGCTCGAGGATGCTTCCTTACTGCTCATTTTGGAGCCATTCGAAAAACAAAGAGGAAAAGATGTAGAAATTCAAGGAAAATGGGAAGGGAGTGTAGTCCTAAAGCTTTTGGATGGGATTTTGGTGGTTTGGCTAGGATTCAACAGTGAAAATGAACCCTAAATCAGTCTTACGGGTTTTATGTAAAAACCCCTAACCCGACAATCGAGTCGACTCAGCCAGAGGCATGTCTGCTCAAGTCAGCTCGAGCAAAAATGCTCGAAAAGGCTCTAAAAACCTACCGAAAAGATTCCTAAGGATAGTAACACTCTAGATAAGGTGGTCATTGTCTTTAAATTGATGTTGGAGGTCTTCTAGATAATTTTCCTTAATTTTAGAAGAAATTAGGTCAAAAAATCTAAAAAGGATCACACAACACTAGTTCACTTCTAATCATATCAAATCTTTCTTCATTTAGAGGCTTAGTAAAGATGTCAACAAGTTGGTTTTCAGTTGGAATGAATTCAAGCTCAATATCTCCATTTTGTACATGATCTATAATGAAATGATATCTAATTTCAATATGCTTTGTTCTTAAATGCTGAATAGGATTTTTTGTAAGATTGATGGCACTTGTGTTATCACATTTGATAGAAATTTTAGTTTGAATAATACCATAGTCTTCTAGTTGTTGCTTAATCCATAACACTTGTGCACAACAAATTCCTGCAGCTACATACTCTACCTTAGCAGTAGATAGTGCTACGAGTTTTATTTCTTACAATGCCATAAAATTAAGTTCAACCTTAGAAACTGGCAAGTACCACTAGTGTTCTTTCTATCAATTTTACATCCATCATAATCAGCATCAGAAAAGCCAATTAAATTTAATGAAGATTGCTTTAAATACCATTGACCGAGATTACTTGTTCCTTTAAGATATTTTATGATTATTTTAACAGCAATCAAATGTGATTCTTTAAGATTAGATTGGAATCTAGCACATATACATACATTAAACAAGATATCGGGCCTACTAGTAGTTAAGTACAACAGTGATCCGATCATACCTCGATAAAGCTTTTGATCAATGTTGTTGCCATCTTCATCTTTGTCCAATCTACATGTAGGGCTCATGGGTGTGCTCATTTATTTGGATGACTCCATACCAAACTTCTTAATAATTTTCTTGATGTACTTTGCTTGGTTGATAAAAATTACTTCCTTTGTTTGCTTAATTTGGAGTCCAAGGAAGTAGGTTAGTTCACCCATTAAACTCATCTCGAATTCATCCTGCATTAACTCAACAAATTATCTACAAAGATTCTCATTAGTTGTACCAAAAATAATGTCATCTATATAAATCTATACAACTAACATATCATTCTCTTTCTTTTTGATAAACAAAGTTGTATCTATATTACCTCTAACAAAATCATTTTCAAGTAAGAATTTGCTTAATCTATCATACCAGACTCTAGGTGCTTGTTTCAATCCATACAATGCTTTATTAAGTTTGAAAATATGATTTGGAAAAGTATGACTTTCAAAACTTGGTGGTTGTTCTACAAAAACTTTTTAAATATAAAACCATTCAAAAATGCACTCTTTACATCCATTTGAAATAGTAAAAAACTCATGTAGCAAGCAAATACAAGTAATAATCTAATGACTTCTAGTCTTGCTACGGGTGCATAGGTCTCATCAAAATCTATTCCTTCTTCTTGATTATAACCTTTTGCCACTAATCTTGCTTTATTTCTAATTACTTTTCCTTATGCATCTAGCTTATTCCTATAGACCCATTTGGTTCCTATCACTGGATGGTCTAAGGGTCTATTTACTAAGGTTCATACATTATTTCTTTCAAATTGATTAAGTTCTTCATGCATGGCCATCATCCAATTGGGATCATTTTCAGCCTCTTCTATACTATATGGCTCTACTTGTAAGGCAAAAGCTAGATAGTCATGTACTTCTCTAAGTGAAGACCTAGTCCTAATACCTTGTGAAGGATCACCAATAATTAAATCTCTAGGATGTGAAGTTACGTACCTCCATTCTTTCGATAGATCACCATGATCTTTACTTACCATTTCTTCTCCTTCTTGAGTTGGTTTGTCCTTCAAGCTCATATCCTCCATCTCTTTATTAAGTATACATGCATCATTATCTATACACTCTTCTTTTCTAGAAGGTGAGGGGTTAGATTCATAAAAGATAACATGAACAGATTCTTCTAATGTCAATGTTCTTTTATTAAACACTCTATAAGCTTTGCTATTGATTGAATAACCAAGAAAGATAGCTTCATCAGATTTAGCATCAAACTTTTCTAGGTTATCCTTTCCTTGTTTAACACAAAGCATTTACGACCAAAAACATGAAAGTAATAAATATTAGGCTTTTTGTCATTCCAAAGTTCATAGGGGGTTTTCTTCAAAATCAGTCTAATCAAAATATGATTTAAAATGTAGCAAGCAGTGTTCACTGCTTCAATCCAAAAGTATCTTGGAAGATTGCCTTCACATAACATTATTCAGGCTATCTCTTCCAAAGTCCTATTTTTTCTTTCTATAATACTATTTTGCTATGGTGTTCTAGGAGCGAAAAAGTTGTGATCAATGCTATGCTCAATGCAATAATCATCAAAATATTGATTTTCAAATTCTGTACCGTGATCACTTCTTATTGAAATAACTGAAAGATTTTTTTGATTTGAAACTTTCTAATGAAATTTTTGAAAAACTTTAAATGCTTCATCTTTATGTGTAATGAATAAAATCCTAGTAAATCTCAAAAAATCATCTATTATCATGAGTCTATATTTCATACCACCTAGGCTTGTAGTCTTGGTCCAAATAGGTCCATGTATAGTAGTTCAAGATGTCTAGAAGTTGAAACCATATTTTTTGATTTAAAATTCTCCCTAGTTTGTTTATTTAGTTGACAAGCATCACAAACATATTCAAAATCAACTTTGAATTTAGGTAAACCTCTAACTAGATCTTTGGAAATTAACTTAGCAATTGTATGCATGCTAGCATAACCTAATCTTCTATACCAAAGTAAGCTAGACTCCTTGGTTTTAGTATTCATTATCATAAGACTTGTACTACTAGACCTGGCTAAATCATTCAAATCTACCACATATATGTTTCCAAGTCTATGACCAATGAGCTTGGTGCTAGAATCAAGTGAGTTAGTTACAATACACATAGATGATTCAAAGACAACCTTGATGCCTCTATCACATAATTGACTAATACTTAGCAAATTGTGCTTCAATTTGTTAACTAGCAATACATTTTCAATGAATGTAGAAGGGGTTATTCTGATCTTACCGATGCTAATTATTTTTCCCTTGCCATTGTCACCAAAAGTGACCATTTCTCCATCTTTCATCTCTACGGTGATGAATTGATCCTTGTCACCCGTCATATGTCTTGAACAGCCGCTGTCCAGATACCATCTTTTCTTTATGTTCTGGGCTGCAAGACATTCCTACAAAATAATCATGGAGTTCTTTTAGGTATCCAAGCTTTCTTGGATCCTTACAAGTCAGTAGAAGTGATTTATTTGGGAACCCAAATCTTCTTAATCTTACTGTTAACATTTCTTTTGAACTTGCATTGAAATGACTTGTGACCAACCCCATTGCATGCATAATAAATAATTCTTAAGTTTTGCAAAGATACAAAAGTTGAAGCTCTAGATGCAGATGTAGAAGTATTTGAAACAAATGATCTTTGATTTGAAAACTTAGGAATATAAGCTTTTGAAGGTATAAACTTTGTAGCTGAAATTCTATTTGTTTACAAAGAATTATAACCAATTCCAGCTTTATTACTTGAGTCTCTTTGATCTTTCAAAATCAATTCAAGTTTATTTGAACTCAATGTCAGCTTTTCAACTAATGGTTTAAGTTTTTCAACTTCTTTTTACAAGCCAACATTTTCTGCATGCAAAACCTTATTTTTCTCAAGGAAATCATTCTTTTCAACTTCCAAAGCAATATATTTTTTAGAAAAGGTGTTCAATGAAAGAATGGTGCCCTAAAAGCCAATCATTGTAAAGGCATTCCTATGATCTGCCAACTCATGTATGATATTATTTATTAATAAAAGGAATCTTTTGATTCATCATACTGCTACATCTTATCAAGATTATGATGAATCCCATAGGTTAGGGCAATGGAATTAGGGTTATGATGGAGATCATAATGGTGAGACCTAAGTTCCTATAAATCCTAATCTAAAATATTCCTAGTCGTTGGATAATCAATTCCGGGATTCATGAATTCAGAAAGACTAGCATATCCTATGTATGCTTGATGGAGAGGATGGTTGGTCTCACAACCACTTGTGTAGAGACACTAATATAAGGATGTGGGTGCTTATTAGGTTATGAGTCTACTGAACTGATCCGGCAAGAGAACATCAAATTGAAGTCTTACTTACTTGTCAAAAGAATGTTCTCTTAGTGAGAGTTATGCATGTGATCCTTAGACCTGAGACTACCATAGTATCTTGGCACATGAACCCATGTTGATAGGGACATCGCTAGCATGGATCCCAAAGTAGCACAGATCTCGAAGCAAGCACAAATCCTAAAGCAGCATGATTTTGATGCAAATAAATTTAAATTTGAAGATTAGATATTTAGGATTTAGTTATTTGAAATTTCATTTAGGATTAGGTTGGTTAGGATTGAGATATGGATATGCCTTATCTTATCCTATCTTGTATTTGAATTTGAATAATCCCTATCTTTTTATCTTGTATTCAAATTCAAATGAGGGTTGGAAAGGTCTATAAATACCACCCTCAATCCTTTGTAAAAAAATAGTTTGGCCAATAAAGATGACTTTTTAGGAAAGAGAGATTCTTTTCTTTCACTCCGTGAGGAGAGGGTGCGAGGCCCAACCCCAGGACATGATGATAGGTCATGTCTAGTTATCCCCCTTCCCTTTGATTCCATTTTCTTTATCCCCTCATGTCCTTTGAGATTCATCATAACGCCTCCAAGTATCGAGATGGGTGGAATGCCCTAGAGGTGAGAGGTCTCTTTGTTAGTGTGAGTCCCAAAGTCTATGAGATCAGATTCCTGTCTTTCATCTCCATTATTTCCTTCACCACTCCCTTACAAAAAAAATCAAAAAAAATATGATATCATAATTTTGGTGACTTCTAGGCTCGCCAACGATCCTACCCCTATCCCACATCAATTTTTTGATATCAGAGCTATAAAATTAGGGTACCTTCGTATCAACCAAGATCCCGTCTCACCAGCCCTTACACCGATCCATCTATTCTATCCTATCATCTTCCCAACATCGGACAGTCGTCGGCCAACCCAGCAGGAAGCTACATCAACTTCTACTCGAGCCATCCACCGGATCCACCAATTGATGCCGCAAGCACCATCCGGCCATTTTTCGATCGTCGATCTCATTGGGAACACCTCCACCACTATCCACCGCCCGTGAAAGACTCCGACCGACCACCAACAATCCATCCAAGCCGACCATGATGCCAATCTCCACTTGATTCCTGCTAAATCTCCCTGTGAAGCTTTCTGCCTCCCTCCTGTTCATGCAGAAATCCTCATCGACCGACCAGCCGTGGATCCACACGATGCTACCCTACCGGTCTCCTCCTTCCAAAGCTCCTCCCCTGTCAAGCGACACCACCGACATCCCCTGCTCCTTTGATCGAAACCCAATTGCCCTACTGTCGAGATGCCGGATGCCCCGCCCATCTCCCTCCTCCCGCTGATGCCCGGCGACCGTCCCACCCATCGCTGGTCCACCGAATGGAACCTCAATTTTTCCCCATATTGCAATAGATCTCCCATCCGGCATTCCCCTTCATCATTCATAGCACTGATCGAGACCCACCATCGCTTGTGCCCTCCCACGGCTGCCGCATGCCCTACCGGACCGTCTTCGCCCAGCACCGATGCCGGCAAGCTCCTTTGAAGTCCCTCCTCTGCCCCTGGTTTCATCCATGAAGATGGAGATGGATGTGCATGAACGTGAAAGTTGCACACTCCTCAAAGTGCATGATTTTCAGAGTAGAGCTGAGGAAATAAAGAAAAAAAGAGAAATAATGAAAAAAAAATAATGAAAAAAAAAATGGAACGGTTTTCAAAGCTGTATAATTTCAAAGTCGCACGAATTTCAAAGATACATAGATCTTAGAGCATAGCCTTTGGATTTGGTTCATCAAAAGCCCCCGCTGATCTTGACTCGATGGAGTCGAGTTTTCTCCCACCTCAGGGAAATGATGGGGACATGCTAGCATGGATCCCAGAGCAACACGAATCTTGAAGCAAGCATGAATCTTAAAGTAGCATTGATTTTGATGCAAATAAATTTTAATTTGAATATTAGATATTTAGGATTTGGTTATTTAAAATTTGATTTAGGATTAGGTTGGTTAGGATTGAGATATAGATAGGCCTTATCTTATCCTATCTTGTATTTGAATTTGAATCATCCCTATCTTTTTATCTTGTATTCAAATTTAAATAAAGGTTGGAAAGGTCTATAAATACCACTCTCAGTCCGTTGTAAAAAAATAATTTGGCCAATAAAGATGACTTTTTAGGAAAGAGAGATTCTTTTCTTTCACTCTGTGAGGAGAGGGTGCGAGGCCTAACCCCAGGACATGATGATAGGTCATGTCTAGTTATCCCCTTTCCCTTTGATTCCATTTTCTTTATCCCCTCATGTCCTTTGAGATTCATCCTAATGCCTCCAAGTATCGAGATGGGTGGAATGCCCTAGAGGTGAGAGGTCTCTTCATTAGTGTGAGTTCCAAAGTCCATGAGATCAGATCCCTATCTTTCATCCCCATTATTTCCTTCACCACTCCCTTACAAAAAAAATCAAAAAAAATATGATACCCTAATTTTGGTGACTTCTAGGCACGCCAATGATCCTACCCCTATCCCACATCACATGCTTTGGTGCATACTCACTCATGGTAATTAAGTCATGTATGGGGTGTTCTGGATATGGTGGATTGTGTATGAAGGTAATGAGTAGGTCAACAAGGAATCGATCACTCCTAGTAAAAGAAGAAATTATCCCGTATGATCTCTTCGAATGATGACTCAGAAAGTCTTTGGTCAAAGCAGGATAAGATTAGATAGAATTTCTAATTATTCATTGGTTGAGTCTTCATTATCAAATTGAGATTCAAAAGGATTAAGTGCTAGAGTTTGACATTTATCCATGTCCATCACTTAATCGGATTACAGGGAGATCAAAGGATTGAATTGCATGGTAACTTTCTGCTGAAGGATATTTTGGTACTTTCTACCAAATTTTTCATCTTCCGGGTAGGCATGACACATTGCTAGATGTCAATCATGTCTTGTGGGTTTTCATGAATCAATTGGATTGAATTCATGAGTCAATTCGAAAGCTAGTTCTAATTGACAAATTAGGTCAGCTCAATTTGACCTAATTAGGTCAATCAGATTCGATTGGATCGAATTAGCTCGGACCTTGACCTACTGCTGGCTAGATATGAAACCCTGATATGGGATGACTCTAAGATTGTAGAAAAAATAGTAAACTAATTTTTTTTGTATTTTTTAGACATAAATTCAGTGGCTAAAGATCCGAAAAAAAGAAAGAATTAGCAGAAAGATAAATAATGCTAGAAACTAACATACCCGCAAGATAACTCATGCAGAATAATAATAAGCCAGGACCCGAGAATTGAAAAATTCCCAGCTTAGGATAGCATACCTGTCATCATATCAGAACAAAGGAGGGAGAAGGCTTTTTTCGGGCAACGATTGAAGTTTCTTCGATGAAGAGATCTCTCAGCCTCTGGATGGCTCATGGAAGAACAAGCCTTTGGTTCCCGAATCTAAAGGCAATCTAGATCTGATCTGAAGGCAAAGAAAGTCTCCTCTGGGGAGGGGGAAACACCTTAGGGATCTGCAAAATGTCAAGGTTAGGCACGAAATAAAGAAACAAATAGACAATAATAAGATGAAGTAAAAAGAAAGGGATTAGAGTAAGAAGGGCTGGCGACAAGGAAGCAGAAAGAGCTCCTGATCTGGGCATCTTCAAGGCTACTTTTCTTGGGCATGACTGATGCTTGGAGATCTGATTTGCTGCTTGGGGCATGGAGGATTGCAATGATAGAGGTCGGCCAACACAAGAGAACAAAAACTAGAACCCAAAAATAAAAACACAAGAACACCAGTCTTAAAAACAATTCAGCAAAGTTTAATTCATAAGAGTTAATTGATTACAAGAGGAAGAGGGATGGGGTATTTGAAAAGGGGTGGGATATTTATAGAGTCCCATGCCCTTTCCTAAAGGGATTACAAGTCTTCTCCTAGTTAGAATAGGTTTACACAATTTAAGTGGGAGAAAGACTACAACATAAACCTAGAACTAGGATTACAAGGTTGACTGGAATAAGAACTTGATTTCCTCCTTCCACTTGAATTCTTCTTCTTAGCTTGGACCAAGTCAACCTCAAGGATGTGTTGGGCTTCATGGACGGTAACAAGGGGCGGCCAAGGATGGTTTGGGCACATGGGCGTTGGGCCCTGGAGGCTTGGGACGCCTAGAGCAGGAATATTCCAAGTATCTTGGTTCTGGACTGGAATATAGCTGGAATCTTAGTTCTTAAGTGCTTGGGCCTGGTGGCTGGGCTGATTTCTCTTGGGCTGGGGCATAGACGGACCTCTGGATTCATGATGTGACCTGGTCTGGGAATATACTCTAGCATATAGAGGGAATCTGGGTATCTGAAAGCATCTGGGTATCTTGCAGGAATCTTGAACCCTGGGATGGCATACAAGGTCCAATTGGCTGATGTGAAGACCTATGGCTCCTGGATGAGGCCTAGTGGAACAATAAAATAGGGTATCCTTTCTCTTGTACAAAAATTGGACTCATACTGGACTTATACTGAAATACAGGACTCAATAGACTGGACTAGGTTGAGACAAATCAACTAGCCTCAACTTATTACAGGACTCAATCTTAATCGATTACAAAGTTGTGACACATAACTAAGGTTCTAAAAAAAACCCTAATTAGTAAACCATATGGGATATAGTGATCTGTGTCTGATCTTGGTATCCCCACCAATTCTCCCGGGGTGGGAGGAACTCGATCCCGTCAAGTAAGGGTCAATTTGGCTGCTCAAGGAGGGTCTGGGTTGAGGCGCACAAATCCTCACCAGTGCTCCACAAATCCTCATATTTTGGCTGACCTTACCATCTGACCAAATACCTTTGATAACCTTCATCTCGGGTACTGATGGCTTGATCATCTAGGATTCGCTCACTCCTTTCCTCACTTATTGGTTAGATTGTATATGGACACTCTGGGGTGGGTTCACTCATAAAGGAAGGAATTGGTTCAAGGTACTCGCTAGGTATCACTGCTGGCTCCCTGTGCTCCATAAGGTATGAAAGGTTGAAGGTTGGGCTAATACCTAAATCAGGTAGCATTTCACGCACATAGGCATTGGGTCCATTACTCTTCATTAGTCTGAATGGGCCAGCTTTGCGAGCAGAAAATTTCTTTACAATCACATAATCCTCTGCAGAAAATTCTTTATCTCTCTTTCGGGAATTAGCCAAGTTATTATTTAGTTCATTACTTTTGTTTAACTTTTGACTAATATCCTGATGCAAATGCTATGCAGAGGTTAGTGCATGTGTGGACAGATGAATCAGGGTTGTAAATTTATTGGACTCAAGACTAACACCTAATAGACTCGACTAGACTTTCTATCAAAGAAAATTTATTGGACTCTTTGGGTCTAACCTAACACACTATAGACTCTTTAGGTTTGACCCTAGCATGGCATGCACATGAGAATTTACTATGTACTCCTACTAGGTGCCATAGGATTTTCCTAAAGTAAGATGCAAACATGATAAACTCAATGAATGAATGCAACATGAGAACTTCTATAAAATATAATCTAATTGTAAGAAAATTAGGAGAAGTTTTAGAAAAGGGTAGAAAATAAGAAGTGGGTTCAGGGTTAGTCTGATGGGGTTGGAAATAAGAAAAGAGTTCGAGGTTAATCGGGTAAAGTAGGATGTAAGAAGGGGTGTCAGAAATTAGTCCTAGACTAATGAGGTTTACCTTATGGGTTTGGGGTATTCCTACAGGGTCTGCATTATGGAAGAATGGGCCATTAATTTCAGGGAAGAGATCAATTGGAGTTAATGGAATGATTTCATCCTGAGGGTACTGATTCAAAGAGATCAAGTCCTTAATAAATTCTTCTACCTCATAAACCAAAGGACTAGGCTCTATAGTTGGGCTTTCTTTTAGTGTCTCCTCAGGTAAAACTCTAATAGCAGTATCAGGGTTCTCTTCCTCTAATTGCTCTTCCACTACATGGTCAGTTAACTCTATGTCGGTTACTATCTGGGTATGGCTAGGGTTAGCTAAATCTAAGTTGTCTCCTACTTGGGTATGGTCAAGGTTAACTAATGTTGGGTTGGCTTCTAACTCTAGGTCACCTATAGGTATGGACTGATCATCTTCATACTCCTCTACCAGACTTGGGTTAGCCTCATATATTTCTTCTTCTAGGTCATCTTGGTGAACCAATGGAGTGGTAAGAGGGGTTTGGCTAATGGAAAATTGACTAGGGTCTAGGATAACAGGGGTGGGTAAACTAAAGATTATGGGTTCAAAGGTTAAGGGTTTAAAGGTTATGGGTTAAAAGGTTATGGGTTTAGTTCTATGGATCTGGGATGTAGGAGGGTTATTATTATTGGACTCAGTTTGACTAAATGTGAGTCCCCTCTGATTTGACTCGAATTCCAAGGCTATGTGATAGGCTTCCTCTAAGTCCTGAATCAACCTACAATACAATTCCCAACGGATGTCCTCACATAGGCCATACCGAAACCTCGCTATGGTCGTAAGCTCATGTTCAACTTTGTTACATTTCCTCATAAACTCATTAAATTGGTCAATGTATTCAGACATAGTTTTGTCACCCTGTCTTAATTTGTGTCATTGGCCAAAAAGTTCATGCTCATAAGATTTACCTAGGTACTCTTTTCTTAACTTACTCCTCATAGCTTTCCAGGTACTTATCCATTCTCCTCTCTAATAACATTCATCCTCAGTAAGTTCCCAATGTCACTTAGCATATCAGGTTAACCTACGTGTAGCCAAACTAATCTTCTCTAACTCTGACATCCTAGTGTACTCAAAGTACTGATCCATTATATCCTCCCAATCAATATACACCTTAGGATCTCGACTTACATCAAAAGTGGGTGCATTAGGTTGGGTGCTCCTAATGGGTCTCCTATGGTTGGGTTCTAAGGATAGGTCATGGTATGGGGTTCTCCTTGGGTTGGACTCCATAGTTATACTAGTTGGGCTGGGTTGAGGCTATTGGTATTGGGTTCCTAATCTAATGGTCATGCAAACAATCAAACAATCATTCAAGGTGATGTGGTGCAGCCAAGCATGCAAAAGAAAAAAGGGATAGTATAATATAGGGTTTCCTAGACCTAGAGCCAAAACTGAGTGGGTCAGCTCAACAACTAATCCTTCCTCTAGCCATGGTAGAGGATGAGAGTGTGGGAGGCCTCCCTACTTTTGCAGGGACCTAATTAAAAACCACAACACCACTTAGATCATTTGACTCTGGACCCTCAGCCTTAGACACTAGATTCCAGTAATAGTTGATGAATTGAATGCACTAGTTGGCCCACACAATTCAGACCCGACCTGTTGGTGTCATCTAGCCCACTATGGAAAATTAAGTCTAATTAATTTTAATTAAGGTTTGGGTGAGAATGCAAGGATATTGTTTTGGGCCCAGGACAGGTTATGACCTCCTGCCCTGATCTGAGATAGAGAAGTGCCTTTAAGATTAGTTTAATACAGATGACGACAATCGATGGTCCTGATGAAATCTAAAATAATCAGAAAAATAAAATATTTTATGTGTGTTTTATGAGGTGGCAAGTTAAGTTTAGGTTGATTAGGTTAGCAAATAAACTGAGCTTGGGACTAGGGTGTGTGGAAGTTGGTTAGGTTTGGTTAAGTAAAAGTGCAAAAATAGCAGAATTCAGGAAATTAGGATTTCAGAAGATGCAGAATTTGACATAGTTATCGATGCAAAAAAAAATCAAAAAAAATCTAGGACAGAGAATGGATAGTGCTGATGACCTCTACCAAACTTGTTGCAAAAAAAAAAATTAGATGATGATGACTTCCTGGAACTTTCAGACTGATGTAGAAATCTCAAGTTTTCAATTAAGGTTTCTAATATGCAGAATTTTAGTGAATTAGGATTTTTATAAAATTAATTAAAATTTATAATAAAATAGAGGACAAGACAAAGAATAATTCATGCAAATTTCTCAGAAAAATAAAATGTATAAGATGCCTAAATTGATCAAAACCTAGACCTCTAATGCAGGTGGTAGGATGCAGAAATTTCAGGAATTAGGGTTTTGTGAATCTAGTGCAGATGAATGCTATCCTAAACCCGCTCTGATACCAAAATGATGTAGCATGACTCTAATATTGCAAGAAAAATAGTAAACTAATTTTTTTGTATATTTTTAGATATTAATTTAGTGGCTAAAGACTTGAAAATAAGAAAGAATCAGCAGAAAGATAAGTAATGCTAAAAACTAACATACCCGCAAGATAACTCATGCAGAATAATATAAGCCAGGATGCGAGAATTGAGAAATTCCCTGCTTAGGATAGCATACCTGTCATCAAATCAGAATAAAGGAGGGGGAAGGCTTTTACCAGGCAGCGATTATAGTTTCTTCGATGAAGAGATCTCTCAGCCTCTGGATGGCGCCTGAAAGAACAAGCCTTTGGTTCCTGAATCTAAAGGTGATCTGGATCCGATCTGAAGGCAAAGAAAGCCTCCTCTGGGGAGAGGAAAACACCTCGAGGATCTGCAAAACATCAAGGTAAGGCACAAAATAAAGAAATAAATAGAGAATAATAAGATAAAGTAAAAAGAAAGGGATTAGTGCAAGAAGGGCTGGCGGCAAGGAAGCAGAAAGAGCTCTTGATGTAGGCATCTTCAAGGCTACTTTTCTTAGGCATGGCTAATGCTTGGAGATCTGATTTGCTTCTTGGGGCATGGAGGATTGCAATGATAGAGGTCGGCCAACACAAGAGAACAAAAACTAGAACCCAAAAACAAAAATACAAGAACACCAGTCTTAAAAATAATTCAATAGAGTTTAATTCATAAGAGTTGATTGATTACAAGAGGAAGAGGGGTGGGGTATTTATAGAGTCCCATGCCCTCTCCTAAAGGGGTTACAAGTCTTCTCCTAGTTAGAATAGGTTTACACAATTTAAGTGGGAGAAAGACTACAAAATAAACCTAGAACTAGGATTACAAGGTTGACTAGAATAAGAACTTGATTTCCTCCTTCCACTTGAATTCTTCTTCTTAGCTTGGACCAAGTCAACCTCAAGGATGTGTTGGGCTTCATGGGAGGCATCAAGGGGTGGCCAAGGATGGGTTGGGTGCATGGGCTTTGGGCCCTGTAGGCCTGGGATGCCTAGAGCAAGAATATTCCAGGTATCTTGGTTCTGGGCTTGAAATACCTGGAATCTTGGTTCTTAAGGGCTTGGACCTGGTGCCTGGGCTGATTTTTCTTGTGCTGGGGCACAGATGGATCTCTGGATTCATGATGTGACCTAGTTTGGGAATATACTCTGGCATCTGGAGAAAATCTAGGCATCTAAAAAGTATTTGGAGGGCATCTGGGCATCTTGCAGGAATCTTAGACCCTGGGATGGCATACAAGGTCTAATTGATGGGGATCCAGTCATCGTCCGGATATTTTTTTCATTTTTTTTTTTGGGAAAACAGGAGAAACACCTAAACAAACTAGGACCGTGGGAGGGCTAAGAAGCCTCCCGGGACTGGGACAAACTGACACTAAATCCTAAAACAGCTGAACTCTTTTGGTTTTCAGTTTTCTTGGTGGAGAAACATGGGATGGAGGATAGAAAACATGGACACTCTAGGACTGGGGACTCACCTTCACGAAGAGACGTCGCACCTCTAGGGCATCTCACCCACCCTACTACATGTAGTCTAGGGCGTCCCACCCATCTCACTACACGCAAAGCCTAGGGCATCCCATCCAAATCGCTACCTAGGGCCGTAAAGAAAAATCCCTAGACCTAGAGGGGGACTCGATGGAAAAGGGGGATAACTAGGACCTCGCGCCCCTCGACGCTCGCATGCGAGCGAAGGAAGTGGGGTCTCACACCCTTCGACACCTGCAGGTGAAGGAAAGATAGGCCTCAGCCCAGAACCAGAACCCAGGAAAAACCCAAAAATTTATATCAAAACTTTTGATTACAAGGGGGGAGGGGGCCCCTTTATATAGAAAAACCAAAACCCTTAGTTACTTAGCCTACAAGAAACCCAAAAAAGGAAAATAAATTATATCAAAAACTGTGCTGCATCAATATTGGTGCTGATATGCTCTGAGAAGCATGTTGGCTTGATGATCTGCTCCAGAAAGAGTGCTACTTTGAAAATTGGGATGCTCTGAAATCCATGCAAACTCATCTCATGACCGTGGATAGGGAGGGAACCAATCTGGTGGGGCACCAACGGACGACCGGGAAGCGGGCAACGGATGGCGAGCGACGGAGGGCTGGCGGTGGGCTGCAGGTGAGGCGGCATAGGGGGGCACAGCATGCCCTATGCGTGCCGTTTGGTCTTCCCTTGGCGTGGGATCTCCTGGATGCCGGCGAGGGCTCCGGCGGCCGGGCCGTGGCCAGCAGACGGTGGGGCGGCAGGATGGTGGCAAGCGAGCAGCAGCGGCGGCATTAGGTGGCGGGCGGCGGTGTCACACGATCACACGTGGGCGGACGGACACCTCTCGCATCCATTCATCTTCCCACGGGCGTGGGTGGCTGCGGACCCCACCGACGATCGGGCGAGGACCGACGGGCGGCGGGAACGGTGGTGGAAGCCGTGGGTCATTGCGGGCAGACGCCTCCATGTCCATTCATCTTCGCATAGGCATGGGCGGCGGCGGTGGCTTCTCCGGCGAGGGCAGGGGCCGGCAAGCGTCGGCGATGGTCCGGCGGGGGCGGCCGGGGGTCGGGCGGCCCGGATCTGGGGCTAGAGGGGGCGATGGCTAGGGTTTGGGAGATGTTTTAAAAACCCATGGGAGAAGATGGAAAAGTGTGGAATAAATCAGGAATAAGATTAGGATAAAGATGGAATAGCGGGAATAGGTGGAATAGTGAGAATAGGAAAATAAAAAAAATGCGAGAAAAATTAAAAAAAATGGAAAAAATACCCGGACGATGACTGGATCCCCATCATTCTACTCGACCGTGAAGTACTCGACTCCGTCGAGTTCGAAAAATGAAGCATATCCTAATCCACAACTCGCTTTGATACCAAACTGATGCGGGACAGATGAGACGTAACCTGATTTATTGGAAAAACAGGAGAAACACCTAAACAAACTAGGATTGTGGGAGGGCTAAGAAGCCTCACGAGACTAGGGTGAACTGACACTAAACCCTAAAACAGCTGAACTCTTTTGGTTTTCAGTTTTCTTGGTGGAGAAACATAAGATAGAGTATAGGAAACATGGACACTCTAAGACTGGGGACTCACCTTCACGGAGAGATGTCGCACCTCTAGGGCATCTCACCCACCCCACTACATGTAGTCTAGGGCAACCCACCCATCTCACTACACGCGGAGCCTAGGGCATCCCACCCAAATCGCTACCTAGGGCCGTAAAGAAAAAATCCTAGACCTAAAGGGGGACTCGATGGAAAAGAGGGATAACTAGGGCATCGCGTCCCTCGATGCTCGCATGCGAGCGAAGGAAGTGGGGTCTCACACCCCTCGACACCCGCAGGTGAAGGAAAGATGGGCCTCAGCCCAGAACCAGAACCTAGGGAAAATCAAAAAATTTATATCAAAACTTCTGATTACAAGGGGGGAGGGGGCCCCTTTATATAAAAAAACCAAAACCATCGGTTACTTAGCCTACAAGAAACCCAAAAAAGGAAAATAAATTATATCAAAAACTGTGCTGCATCAATATTGGTGCTAATCTGCTCCAAAAAGCATGCTGCTCTGAAAACTGGGATGCTCTGAAATCCATGCAAACTCATCTCACGACCATGGATAGGAAGGGAACCACTCCGGTGGGGCACCAACGGACGGCCGGGAAGCGGGCGGCAGATGGTGAGCGGAGGAGGGTTGGCGGCGGGCTACAAGCAAGGCGGCACGTGGGGGCACGGCATGCCCTGTGCATGCCGTTTGGTCTTCCCTTGGCATGGGATCTCCTGGACGCCGGCGAGGGCTCCGGAGGCCGAGACGTGGCCGGCGGACGGCGATAGGCGGGCAGCGACGGCGGCATCAAGCGGCGGGCGGCGGCGTCACACGATCGCACGTGGGTGGACGGACACCTCCTGCATCCGTTCATCTTCCCACGAGCGTGGGTGGCGGCGGACCCCACCGATGGCCGGGCGAGGGCCGGCGGGCGGTGGGAATAGTGGCGGGCAGCAGGCCGGCGGTGGCGGTGGCAGCGACGGCCGTGGGTCATGGCGGGCGGACGCCTCCACGTCCGTTCGTCTTCCCACGGGCATGGGCGGCGGTGGCTACTTCTCCGACGAGGGCGGGGGCCGGCGAGCGTTGGCGGGGGTGGCCGGGGGTCAGGCAGCCCAGATCTGGGGCTGGAGGGGGCGGCGGCTAGGGTTTGGGAGATGTTTTCAAAACCCACGAGAGAAGATGGAATAGTGTGGAATAAATCGGGAATAAGATCGGGATAAAGATGGAATAGCGGGAATAGGTGGAATGGTGAGAATAGGAAAATAAAAAAAATGCAAGAAAAATTTTAAAAAAATAGAAAAAATACCCGGACGACGACTGGATCCCCATCATTCTACTCGACCATGAAGTACTTGACTCTGACAAGTTCAAAAAATGGAGCACACCCTAATCCACAACTCGTTCTGATACCAAACTGATGCGGGACAGATGAGACGTAACCTGATTTATTAGGAAAATAGGAGAAACACCTAAATAAACTAGGACCGTGGGAGGACTAAGAAGCCTCCCGAGACTAGGGCTAACTGACACTAAACCCTAAAATAGCTAAACTCTTTTGGTTTTCAGTTTTCTTGGTGGAGAAACATGGGATGGAGGATAGGAAACATGGACACTCTAGGACTGGGGACTCACCTTCACGGAGAGACGTCGTATCTCTAGGGCATCTCATCCACCCCACTACATGTAGTGTAGGGCGTCCCACCCATCTCACTACATGCGGAGCCTAGGGCATCCCACCCAAATCGCTACTTGGGGCCGTAAAGAAAAATCCCTAGACCTAAAGGGAGACTTGATGGAAAAGAGGGATAACTAGGGCCTCGCGCCCCTTGACGCTCGCATGCGAGCGAAGGAAGTGGGGTCTCACACCCCTTGACACCTACAGGTGAAGGAAAGACGGGCCTCAGCTTAGAACCAGAACCCAGGGAAAATCCAAAAATTTATATCAAAACTTCTGATTACAAGGTGGGAGGGGGCCCCTTTGTATAGAAAAACCAAAACCCTCAGTTACATAGCCTACAAGAAACCCAAAAAGGGAAATAAATTATATCAAAAACTGTGCTGCATCAATATTGGTGCTGATCTGCTCTGAGAAGCATGTTGGCTTGATGATCTGCTCTAGAAAGCATGCTGCTCTGAAAATTGGGATGCTCTGAAAACCATGCAAACTCATCTCACAACCGTGGACAGGGAGGGAACCACTCCGGCGGGGCACCAGCGGACGGCCGGGAAGCGGGCGATGGACGGGGCCGACGGATGGAGAGTGGTGGAGGGAGAGTGGTGGAGGGCTGGCGGCGGGCTGCAGGCAAGGCGGCACAGGGGGCACGGCATGCCCTGTGCATGCCATTTGGTCTTCCCTTGGCGTGGGATCTCTTGGACACCAGCGAGGGATCCGGCGACCGGGCCGTGGCCGGCGAACGGCGGGGCGGCAAGACGGTAGCAGGCGGGCAGTGGTGGCGGCGTCAGGCGGCGGGTGGCGGCATCACACGGCCGCACGTGGGTGGACGGACGCCTCCCGTGTCCGTTCGTCTTCCCACGGGCGTGGGCGGCGGTGGACCCCATCGGCTGCTGGGCGAGGGCCGGCGACGGTGATGGTAGCGGCAGCTGTGTGTCGTGGCGGGCGGATGCCTCCGTGTCCATTCATCTTCCCACGGGCATGGGTGGCGGTGGCGACTTCTCCAGCGAGGGCAGCGGCCGGCGAGTGTCGGCGACGGTCCGGCGAGGGCGACCGGTGGTCGGGCGGCCTGGATTTGGGATTGGAGGGGGCGGCGGCTAGGGTTTGGGAGATGTTTTAAAAACCCATGGGAAAAGATGGAATAGTGTGGAATAAATCGAGAATAAGATCGGGATAAAGATGGAATAGCGGGAATAGGTGGAATAGTGAGAATAGGAAAATTAAAAAAATGCGAGAAAAATTTAAAAAAATAGAAAAAATACCCGGACGATGACTGGATTCCCATCATTCTCCTCGACCGTGAAGAACTCGACTCCGTCGAGTTCAAAAAATGGAGCACACCCAAATCCACAACTCGCTCTGATACCTAACGATGCGGGACAGATGAGACGTAACCTGATTTATTGGGAAAACAAGAGAAACACCTAAACAAACTAGGACCGTGGAAGGGCTGAGAAGCCTTTGGAGCGGTCAATCCTATTTTGACTCACACACCAACTTAATACGTACTTGACTATACCCAAAAATATTTTATCACTAGATTAGAAATTCAGTAGTGCAGTACCAAAGTATATGGTGATCTCAGATCTGAGGGATACTTATATCCATATCTTTCAAGGGCAACACTTGTAGCAGAGTGCTTTGCATATAGGTCAACTTTACTGAAATGTACCCCTACCTATATTCCATACTAGTATCTTCACACTTCTTGGTTATGAGGATAATCAACCCATATATGGTACATAACGACCTATACTCGATAAACATCATCATCCTATAACTTCGTATCATTTGGTCATGAATAAGTTTAAAAACCATATGACAAATCCACCTTTTTTGTATTAAATATAGTTCTAAAGATTTCATTATAAAAGTGTTCATTTCAATAAAATACAATATGATGAACTACCAAATAAATTTTATTAATAATAATTCATATATAATTTATAAAAAATACATCTAAGGTTAGATGATTAGTATTATGACATAATTATTAACAAATTCCACTTGGACTAAAGCCAATTAGAATAGTATCCAATATCGATCTTCCATTTATGATCATCAAACTCTTTGATTCCAAGAGCTTTAATAAATGGATCAGCCAGGTTTCTTTTCCATTGATCTTCAAAAGCTTAACATCACCCCGTTCCACAATCTCTAGTATAAGGTGATAGCGACATGAAATATACTTGGTTTGTTGATGGAACTTTGGTTCTTTCACTTGAGCTATGGCTCCAATGCTATTACAATATAGGGGAACTAGATCATCAAGGGAGGGTTCCACTCCAAGTTTGCTGATGAACTTTTGCAATAGCATGGCTTCCTTTTAGATATCAAATGCCATAATTATTCTGCCTCGTAAATGAAATTGGACATAGTATGCTGCTTGGAACTTTTCTAATAGATCGTTTTACTATTCAAGGTAAAAATAGATCTGATACACTCTTGATATCATCTCAATCTGACTAAAAACTAAAACAATATACCCTACAAGTTTTAAGTAGATTCTCCATAAATGAGTCATTGATCTTTAGGATTTCTCACATACTTAAAGATTATCTTGACAACCTTCTAATGGTTTTTATTCAAATCATACCGGTATCTACTCACTACCCTTAGTGAATAGGCCACATCCAATCTTGTACATGTCATGGCATATATAATAGAACCCACTATCGAGGTATATGGAATCCACTTATACGCTCTCTTCAAGAGTTGTCATACAATCCTTCTTAGATAAAGAGATTTCATGGCCTATCGAAAGATAGCCTTTCTTGAAACTTTTCATGCTGAATATTTTTAGCATAGATCAATGTGCATGGATTGGGACAATCCAAGCAACCTCTTAGATCTATCTATATAGATCTTCATCCTAAGGATGGAGGATGCTTCTTCCAAATCCTTCATAGAGAACTGAGATGACAACCAAATTTTTATTTCCTATAATACAGAGATGTCATTTTTTATTAAGAGAATGTCATCCATATACAATATAAGAAATATAATTATAGAACTATTAGTTCACTTATAGATGCGAGGTTCTTTTCCATTCTTAATGAAGCCATACGTTATGATCATCTTATCAAAATGAGCTTGCATACTTTTGAAGCTTCAAAAATCTAACTTTGATAAGGTTCTTTTCCATTTTATTTCCTACTTCAATCCATAGATAGATTTTTGAAGCTTGCATACTTTTGATTGATCTATCGATGTGAACTCTTTAGGTTGTATCATATACACCTCTTTATCCAGCTCTCCATTTAGAAAAGTTGTATTGATATCTATTTGACAGATCTTAAAATCAAAGTACGCCACTAAAGCAAGCATAATCCGATGGACTTGAGTATTGCCATAGTAGAAAACATCTCATCATAGTCAATACTATAATATTTACGATATCCCTTGATAACCAAATAAGCTTTATAGGTTTTCACCTTCCCATCTGGGCTTCTTTTCCTTTTGAAAATCAATTTGTTCCTAATGAATTTTATCCCCTCAGGTGGATCAACAAGTATCTATATACCATTGATTTTCATGGACTCTATGTTGGATTTCATAACTACAAGCCACTTATCAAAGTTAGACCTTTGCCTGGTATCCATATAGGTGATCGAATCCTCATTGTTCTCATCATGTTCAATAGGATCACTATCTCAGATGAAGAAATAGTAGTATCCATTTGGCTAATATGATACTCTACCAGATCTTCTTAATGGTGCCTTTATTATGAGCTTTAAATTTGATCTAACCAAAGCCAGTTCTATAATTTCATTTGTATGTCTTAGTTTTTCTACTTGTCAAACTTCATCAAGTTCAACCTTAGTATCTTTAGTTCCTTCACTAAGAAACTCCTTTTTCAAAAAGGTAGTCCTAAAACTGACGAACAACTTTTGTTCTTCAACAAGATAAAAGTAATCCCCTTAGTTTTGGGATATCCAATAATAAGAATTATTAGATCTAGGTCCAAGCTTATCTATATTTAAACATTTGACATAAGCTGAGCACTCCCAGACCCTTGGATGTAAGAGTACTAGCTTTTACCCTGACCATATCTCATATGGTGTCTTGTCAACAGACTTGCTCGGAACCTTATTAAGAATGTAAAAGGAGGCTCAAGAGTATATCCCCAAAAGGAGATCACAGACATATAAACCTCATCATAGACCGAACCATGTCTAATAGTATTAGATTCCTTCTTTCAGACACTCTATTAAGTTGAGGTGTACCAAGAGGTGTCCATTATGAGAGAATCTCATTCTCTTCTAAATAAATTAGAAACTTACTGGTAAGGTATTCCCCTTTTCAATTTGATAAAAAAGTTTTAATACTCTTTTCAATTTATTTTTCTATCTCATTAAGGTATCATTTGAACATTTCAAATGATTCAGACTTATGCCTCATAAGGTAGACATACACATACCTCGATAGATCATCTGCAAATATAATGAAATAGTAATATCCATCTTTAGCAATAGTGTTCATTGGTCTGCATTCATTTATATGTATTAGACTTAGAACTTCATTGGCTCATTCATATTTCCCAATAAAAGGTGACTTGGTCATCTTTTTAAGAAGGCAAGACTCATAGGTTAGCAATGATTTACAATCATTGACATTGAGGATACCCTTTTTTATCAACCTATTTATCATATTCTTGTTAATATGATCTAGCCTATAGTGCCAAAGATAGGCGCCACTGACATTATCTAATCCAGGGTATTTGTTCGAAGTGTACATTACACTAATAGGCTATGATAGAATATAGATGTCATTTCTCATGTATTCACACATCATAATAATACCATTCATAATGATATTACAAATGTCATTCTTTATTAATAGTTAAAAATCAATCATGACCAAAAGGCCTACAGAAATGATTTTTAACAAAAACTTTGGACAATAGTGGCATTCACTTAAAATGCTATTACTAGAATTGAAAACAAGCTTGATGACTGAAAGAAAAAATAGGAGTTGCAGATGCCTACACTAAGCATGCAACAGAAGGGAGCAGGTATGTATTTTAAAATATTTTTAAAATAACAACAGAAATTACCTACTCCGCACAGGATCTAACATATACCGGATGCATGTACAGGCAAAACTAGGCATGAACAAGGGCATGTAAAATTTATAAATAATTATATAAATCTAGATCTAAGCATGCATGGAAAAATAAAACTGAATTTTTACCTTATTCCTGCTGGAATAACTCAAGGATATCTGCTGGAATTGCTGGGATAAGTGGAATAACTATTCTAGCCTTCTTCTTCTTCCAGCACCCGTTGGAAATGTTTTTAAGCTCTTCTCCAAGTGCAGCAAAAACTCAAACCAAATGCCCAATCACTTGGTCTCTCCTCAGGCTCCAGTAGTAAGGTGGAAGCTTGATGGAACTAGCTTCAATGGAGACCAATAGGACCATCCAAAGCTTAGAACTCTTCCTCTCTTTCAAGTGCTGCAACAACAGAAATTCCTGCAACCATAAAAAAAATAGAGCACAGCAAACACTGCAGCAATGGAGGTTGAATCTGCTCCGAGATGCTCAAATGAACACCCTCTAGAGGGGGGACACGTCAGGGGCTTCTCTGATCCGGTTCTCGCGCGATGCTAGTCGCCGGAAGCCTTGATACGGTGAGAGGAGGAAGGGAAAAACAGAACTCAAATTTCTGTCACTGTTTTCTCCAAAGCAGAGTCCCTTTCTTCATGATTGAGCACCTATTAAAAACAGGAAATCAAAGCTCTCATTCTCTCCCAATCTCCCAACAAAACTTAGCCCCAAGATCACTGGTGGAATGGAAGATGGAAGCTCTCAAAGGGAAGAACAATCTCAGCATTTTTCAGCCTTTTTTTAGAAAAGTTTAGCACCCATATTTTTTTTATACCACCGTGAACTAAACAAAACGGTGAAGTTTTGGGAGGAGAAGAGACAGGCTGGGAATGCTAAAAGCCAACCGGTTAAGAACCAATCGAATGAAGTAATCAAGGCCATCAAATGGTGGATTAATTCAGCCCAAAACCGAGTGGAAGGGGAGAGGAAAAGACATCTTCAATACCCTGTACGCCCAAGCCATAACATCATGGTGAATGGTTCAAAACCATGATGATGAGTTAAAAAACTGGTTCACAACCGGTTCAAGCAACCCAAACCAGTTCTAAACCGGTTCACAAGTTAATTAGATCAAAATCTAATTAATAAATTGGCTTGGACAAATCCCGGTCACTCAGAAACAATTCCCGATGGACCCGAATAAAACTGATCGACCCAGAACCGGGTCAATCCAATGAGCTCAATCAAACCGTTACCGAAATAACTCTCAATCATAAATCGGTACCTGGATCAGGGAGTGATCCTCTGTGGCATGTGACCTCATAGGTTCGAACCTAGGTGGTAGTACTGGAACAATTCCAGTACCAGCACAAGATACTATCTAGTAATGGGTCCTTGCATCCGGATAAGTCGAAGATGCAAGAGCAATCAATCGAACCTCTAGCATATGGTTACCGTATAATTCATCCCTTTGACCTCCAATGCTCTGGATAACCTAGGATTAGACTACCAACCCTAGCTGAGTCAATCCACAACATGTCTCAACCTCGCAAGTCCAATGACTCCTCACTAGGACTACCCTGACCGGGGATTTGCTAAATTAAGACACTGTAAGACATTCAATCCAAACTATTTGGACATGTCAATTCCATCTTGGTCCATCACTGCTCCATAAGTACTTTCCTGTACCCAGAAACATTCCATCACCGGATTAGAAATCCGGGTAGTCCGGCTCCAAAGCACAGGGAGTTGCTTGCAAGCTACCATGATGACCTCAGGTCGGAGGGACACATATACCCATATCCAATCATGAGTATCCCTTTGGCAGAAAAGGGGCTACACGGAGTCACGTTCAATGAGATATCATATATCCCACTTGCAAATCACATCAGTGTCACGACACTCCTTTGGTCAAGAGGACAACCAAACGATGTAAACCACAACAACCTATACTTAATACATTGCCGTCCAGTACAATGTATCCTTTGGTCGTGAACCTGGTTTAAGGACCACTCGATATATCCTCTCTATATCGAAGTCAATGTAGTCTTAAAGACTTCATCACATGAAAAAGAGTTCATTACAGGGAAATGTCAGAATGTGATGAGCTGCCAAAAAAGTATTTATTAATTCATAAAAAAAGTACAATACTTAGCTCAACCACCTACAACCTAGGCGATTGGCTTTGGGACACTATTCCCAACAACTCCCACTTGTACTAAAGCCAATGAGAACAATATCTAATATTCATTTCCCTTTTGCAAAAGTCGAACTCTTTTATTCCGATGGCTTTAGTAAAAATGTCGGCCAGATTTTCCTTTCCATCGATATTCATAAGATTAATGTCGCCTCGTTCTATGATCTCTTGTACGAGGTGGTAGCGCCGCAGAATATGCTTAATGCGGTGATGAGCTTTCGGCTCCTTAGCTTGAGCAATGGCTCCGGTGCTGTCACAATACACTGGAATAGGACCATCTAGAAAATATGCCACCCCTAGCTCTCCAAGGAACTTCCGCAACCACACGGCTTCCTTCGCTGCATCTGATGCTGCAAGGTACTCTACCTCGCAAACCGAGTCTACAATTATCGCATGCTTGAGACTTTTCTAGCATATCGCTCCTCCATTCAAGGTAAATACAAATCCTGACACACTCTTGCTATCATCTCTGTCTGACTGGAAACTGAAGTCAGTATATCCCACAAGTTTCAAGTCAGATTCTCCACAAATCAGCCATTGATTTTTAGTATTTCTCAAATACTTCAGGATGGACTTAACCACCTTCCAATGCGCCTCACCTAGGTCAGACTGGTATCTACTCACTACTCCTAGTGAGTATGCCATATCTGGTCTAGTACATGTCATAGCATACATGATAGAGCCTACTGCAGAAGCATAAGGTACTCTACTCATGCACTCTCTTTCCTCAAGAGTTGTCGCACAATCATTCCTGGAAAGAGAAATTCCATAACCTATCGAAAGATAGCCTTTCTTGAAATTTTTCATGCTGAACTGTTTCAGCACGGTATCAATGTACGTAGACTGGGACAATCCCAGAAGCCTCTTAGATCTATCTTTATATATCTTCATTCCCAGTATGTAAGAAGCTTCACCCAAGTCCTTCATGGAGAATTGAGATGACAACCAGATCTTTATTCCTTGTAATGCTGCGACATCATTCCCGATTAAGAGAATGTCCTCAACATACAGTACCAGGAATACAATCACAGAACCATTAACCCACTTATAGATGCACGATTCTTCTCCGTTCCTAACGAAGCCATACAATTTGATACACCTATCAAACTGTAAATTCCAACTTCGAGATGCTTGCTTGAGTCCATAAATGGACCTCTACAACTTGCATACTTTTGACTCATCTGAGGATGTGAACCCTTCAGGCTGTATCATATACACCTCCTCTTCCAGCTCCCTATTTAGGAAAGCGGTTCGGACATCCATCTGCCAGATCTCATAATCAAAATATGCTACTAAAGCAAGCATGATCCGAATGGACTTGAGCATTGCCACAAGAGAGAAAGTCTCATCATAATCGATACCATATCGCTGACGATATCCTTTGGCAACCAGACGAGCTTTATAGGTCTCCACCTTCCCATCTGCACCCCTTTTCCTCTTGAAGATCCACTTACACCCGATGGATTTAATCCCTTCAGGCGGATCAACCAATGTCCATACATTGTTGATCTCCATGGACTCCATTTCGGATTGCATGACTCCAAGCCATGCCTCAGAGTCAGATCTCTAAAGTGCATCCATATAGATGATCGGATCCTCATTGTTCTCATCGAGCTCAACGGGATCACCGTCCCAGACCAAGAAACTGTAGTATCTGTCTGGCTGACGCGGTACTCTACCGGATCTCCTAATAATGGGTTCTGAGTGTGATCCAATCACAACTGGTTCTATGATATCCTTAGAGTGTGCAGGTTCTTCTACTGGCTGAACTTCACCAAGTTCAATCTTAGAGACTACAGTTCCTTCTCCAAGGAACTCCTTTTCCAAAAAGATAGCCCTAAGAATGATGAACACTATCCATTCATCCTCCAAGTAAAAGAAATATCCTTTAGTTTACTTAGGGTAACCAATAAACAGGCATCGGTCAGACCTAGGACCAAGTTTATCTGAGTTTAAACACTTTATATAAGCTGGACAACCCCAGACCTAAAGGTGTGAGATTGAGGGCTTACGTCCAGTCCATATCTCATATGGAGTGGAGACAACAGACTTACTTGGAACATTATTTAACAAGTGACAAGCTGTCTCAAGTGCATATCCCCAAAAGGATAGCGGTAGAGTTGCAAAACCCATCATGGATCGAACCATGTCCAATAAGGTTCGATTCCTCATTTCGGACACACCATTCAACTATGGTGTTCTTGGAGGAGTCCACTGAGAGAGAATCCCATCATCCTCAAGGTATGTCAAAAACTCACCAGATAGGTATTCACCGCCTCGATCAGATCGAAGGATTTTAATACTTTTTCTAGTTTTTTTCTCTACTTCATTACGATATCGTTTAAACATTTCAAATGACTCAGATTTATGTCTCATCAAAAAGACATAACCGAACCTCGAAAGGTCATCTGTAAACGTAATAAAATATCTGTATCCACCTCTGGTACTAACCGTCATGGGTCTGCATACATCAGTATGTATGAGACTCAGAAGTTTTGTAGCTCGTTCACCTTTTATAGTAAAAGGTGACTTGGTCATTTTACCAAGTAAACAGGATTCACAAGTAGGCAGTGATTCAGAATTACTGACCTTGAGGAGTCCTCCTCGCAATTTGTTTATCCTATTCTAGTTAACATGACCTAGCCTACAGTGCCAAAGATACAGATCACTGACATTTTCTAATCTTGGGTGTTTGCTAGATGATAAATTATAAATATTAATTGGACTTTCGGTATCTAATACCTAGGTAATAGTATCATAGATAGAGAAGGTGTTATCATATAATTATCTTGTCCAGCAATCTCTTGCAGCTTTCTCTTATTTGGCATGTTCGGGTCAAGGGAAGTAATATAAAGAGGACAATTCCTCTTCCAATGACTTTGATATAAGTACTCTACCTTACTCTTATCAACCTTAGTGATTGGGACCTGAGAGCCCAGCCACCCCAGCAGCCACATGGGATCCCAGCACAGTGCCACATTCAATGTGCCACCTCAGCAGCCACATGGAATCCCAGTCATAGTAGGCACCATCTACCCAATTAGGGTAGTCCAGGATTCTCTTAAAGTCATCCAAGCATAAAAGGAAGCAAATCAGCATCCCTTATGGAAGATGTTGGCCGACCTAGAAATATGGAAGGAATTATATGGCATCCCATGTCTCATATGGCATCCCCCCCCCCCCCCCCATTTCATGTAAGCCAAAAGAGGAAGAAACTTGGCACCCAACCTTGGCATGGTCCCCCTCCCTATTTCATGCAACCACTCTAGGTAAAAATGGAAGATAATTGGTGCCTAGGCAAAAGAAGAAAGCAAGCAGGAGTCCTAGATTTTCTTCTCTCCCTATTTTCATGTATAACCAACAAATATATAAAATAATGTGGCACCTCTCCTCTTTTCTCTTCATTCCATGTAATCCAAGGGCTAGGGTCAATTATAAAAGGACCCCCTTCATGTATGAAAATTGGAATTCCAATGAAGAAAAAAAATTAGAAGAGAGATTCTTCTTTTGCTCCGTATGGAGAGGGTGAGAGGCCCACTTATCGCTTCGCAAGGAGAACACGTGAGGTGCAAAATAATCTCTCCGCAATGAGAGCACGTGAGGTGCAAAACAATCCGTAAGGAGAGCACGAGATGTGCAACCCTGGACATGTTGCTTTGCATCATGTCTAGTTATCCCTCCTTTGATTTCATCTTTTTTACCGCCCTCATGTCAGGGTTGCACCTCTAAGGAGAGCACAAGAGGTGCAACCCCGGACATGTTGCTTCGCATCATGTCTAGTTATCCCTCCTTTGATTCCATCTTCCTTATCGCCCTCATGTCCTTTGAGATTCACTCTAACAGCTCCATATAATGACGTGGGTGTGATGCCCTATATGTGAGAGGTCTCTCCGTGGGTGTAAGTCCCAAAGTCCATGAGATCCAAACCCCTGTCTTTCATCCCCATTATTTCCTTCACCACCTTCTTAGAAGAGAAAAAAAAATTAAGATTGTAGTGATACCCTAATCCCTGGTGACTTCTCAACTTGCCAACGGTCCTACCCCTCATCCCTCATCACTTAGACTTCTTGATATAAATGGACCGAGATATCCCAATATGTTGCCCCTTTTTATTTTTATTCATCTTTTTCCCTTTTTTAAAGGGACGATGCCTAGAAGAAGATACTCTCACCACATTCATTGCCTCTTTGTAAAGCTAGTGATCCTTTTCATAAGTCTACAATAATCCTAGCAAACCATAATAGTTTATCATAGACTTCATCATTCTGTAATGACTAAGAAAATCAAGGTATGACTTGGACAAGGAATTCAATATTGCATCTTTCCTAAGATACTCATGTAAGGAAAATTTAAGTTTTCTCAGGCATTTAATCTACTTGATCATGTACAATACATGATTAATGATTGATACCCCCTCATGCATCCGAGCATTGAACACAACACAACTAGTCTTATGCCGCTCAACGTCATCAGGTGTACTAAAGGATTCCTTCTGATATAGTACATTTGTTGACATGGAGTCTTGCTGGTGGCCACATAGGCAAAAGCCCCATCCCCTAGACACGGTGTCCAAGGAGCCAACGCGATCCCTCCTGCTGAGGTAAGCTCCTAGCCGGAGTCGAGCTCATGAGGAAAGCCCTCCATTTGAGGTCAGCTCCTGGTCGGGGTCATGCTCATGCTGCCAAGACGAGCCCTCCTGTCGAGGTTAGCTCCCAGCCAGGTCATGCTAATAAGGAGAGCCCCCCATCTAAGGTCAGCTCCTAGCCAGGGTCGTGCACATGCTACCAAGGTGAGCCCTCCTGCCGAGGTCAGCTCCCAGCCGAGTCATACTCATGAGACGAGCCCCCCGTTTAAGGTCAGCTCCTGGCTGGGGTCGTGCTCATGCTGCTAAGGCGAGCCCTCCTGCCAAGGTCAGCTCCCAACTGAGTCATGGTCATAAGGCGAGCCCCCCATCTGAGGTCAGCTCCTGGCCAAGGTCATGCTCATGCTGCCAAGGCAAGCCTTCTTGCTGAGGTCAGCTCCCAGTCAGGGTTGTTCTCATAAGGCGAGCCCCCCATCTAAGATAAGCTCTCGGTTGGGGTCGTGCTCATGCTGCCAAGGCGAGGGGCCCTCCAATACAGGGCTTCCCCTATCCCGCGAAGGCCATAGTTCCCAACAATGGCATGAGGGGGGAGGATCAACGAAAATTCAAATCATGACAAAGAGGGGCCTGGCCACCCACGACCTTTGGGAGGTGGTGCACATCCTACCATAAATATAGGCTCTGCAATACACCACCTACACGACCTGCACAATGCAACCCCCCACGACACAAAAACCTGAACCTTTCCAAGAAGGGTATTCCATTAAGGCTCCAATCCCTATGACACTCCAACAATTTTCCCTAGAATGGGAATGCGTTATCATGGCTCGGGGCTCAGCAGCACGGTGCCAACCCCTCCTACAGGAAGTTACACCATCAAAAGGATAAGACTGTTCCGATAGAAGGGCGACAACGAGCAATCAAAAACCCTTCCAGAAAAGGTACATGGAAATGGATACCTAGAAGAAGCCCCAGACCTGGTCTGGGTCGCCCTACGCGTATAAAATCAGAGAGGGGAGGTAAGTAAGAAGGTAAGTAAGCAAAAAGAGGGAGCAAAGGGATAAAGAACCACTTGAGTGAACCTCCCAAGCTCTCTCATTTCTCTTAACTCATCTCCATTCCATTTTTCACCCTCTATGCGAAGAGTCCCCAAGCTCTCTACCATAGAGGTTCTGTTCTCCTCGATCATCCCACTGACTTGATCATCGGAGTGTCCCTATCGGAATCCCCGGCCTGGGTCTCCTCTATTTTGAAGGTCAACCCACCAAGGAGTCGATCGGAAGAGAGGACCAAATGCCCCGCGGGAACCCGACGTGTCAAAGCTATAGGCCACGGCGATCTTGGTGGCAACAAATTGGTGCACCAAGAAGGGGGGTGATAGAAGGACCGATTGGTTTGATACCAGGTCCCCCACTGCTAGAAAGGCATCCACAGAAATCCATGATCTGATGATGACCACACGAGCAAGCAAAGTCTCCACCGGTCATGCGGGAGAACCCTCTCACCGTAGCGATGAGTACCTAGAGAGGGAGCTTCCCGCTCCACCACCACCTCCTTTGGTGGACCCCTAGATCATTGCACTGGCCCAGCAGGTTCATGCCTTAGCTATGGTGATGCATCAGCTTCATTAGAGGCACCGATCCCTGGAGACACGGTAGTAACCAGGGACCCCCATGGCCCACACTGCTGATCAATGTACTAGCCTATGGTCCTTTCGGGAGGGGTCGCTGCATACGGGTTCCCACCCACGAGAAGCCCATCGGACGATCGGGAGGAAGCCACAACATGATCCGACCGACCGGGAGAGCTGCTTCCCGGTCTCAGACCACGGCGTGCCCTCGCACTATCGATGCCAGCATGGCAAGAAACTCGGGCGAGAGTTCCTCCACTCCAACCCTCCTTCATCCTCGACATTCTCTGTCGAGGGGTCCACTAACGAAGCCATCCACCATCAAGCGGAGAAGCACCTCGAGGAACAAGAATGCAAGCTGGCAGACCTAGCTCGCCAATTTGCGGAAGCTCAAGGCTCTCCCAGTGAGCCCGCGAGTTGTGACACCCATCCTCTTTTTTCTCAAAGACTCCAAGAGGAACTGATCCCCAGCAGGTTCCGTATGCCATAGGTCGATCCCTACGATGGGATGACCGATCCCCTAGGCCACCTGAAAAGCTACAAGTCCCTCATGAAGGTCCGGGGGGCTACCGATGCTCTTCTCTGTATCGCCTTCCTGGCTACCCTACAGAAGGCCACCCTAGTCTGGTTCTCCAGACTCAACTCCGAGAGTATCGATTCCTTCTCCCAGCTGGAGAGGAAGTTCATGGCACACTTCGACATATGCCAAAAGGTACCACGTGAGGCTAACAACCTCTTCTCGATCCGACAGCAAACCGAGAGTCCCTCTGAGACTACGTGTCCCGGTTCAAGGTTGCCACCCTAGAGATCTACAACCTCGATAAGTCGGTTGCGATGCTAGCCTTGAAGAGAGGGTTGCGGACCTCTCATTTCACTTACTCCCTTGATAAGAAGCCTCCAAAGACTTATTCAGATCTCCTCCTTTGGGTGCATAAGTACATCCATGCCGAGAAGGCTGACCATACCAGGAGGGAGTTGGACAGGAGGCCCCTAAAGAGGTAGGCCATTAGGGAAGCACCTGCTCCCCTAGTTCAGAAGACGATGTCGGTCTAGCAGCCGAGGCCGAGGCCTAGAATTGATCCCATAAAAGAAGAGAAGTTCACTCCTCTCCTTGCCCCAAGAGTGAAGATCTTGATGGAGATCGAGGGAGAGCACTTCCTACAATGTCCTCCTCCCCTGAGGCCATCTACTAAGCATGATAGGTCTCGTTCCTACCATTTCCATCGAGACCATGGCCACGATACCAAGAAATGCTACCATCTGAAAAGAGAGATAGAAGAGCTGATCAAGAATGGCTACCTCGGCAAGTACGTAGAGGGAGGGGCACCCCAGTAGACCATAGTGAAAAGCCCTGACCTCTCGCCATCGATAATTGCCCCATTGAGAAGCCGATAGGGATGATATCCTGGGGGTAGGGAAAACCCTGAAGAGGGCTAGGGCAAGAGAGGAGAGTGATCATGTACTCCCTTGCATGGGAGAAGGGTCGGCTAGGGTGGATAACCCAAATAATGATGCTATCATCGTTGAAATGATGCTATCATCGTTGAAATGATGATAGTAAATCATCCTATAAAAAGAATCATGGTTAATAGTGGAAGCTCAATGGATATCCTTTTTCATGATGCATATTCAAGGATGAACTTGTCTGCTGACCAAATAAAGTTTGTATTCATGCCCCTAGTAGGCTTTACTAGAGATTTAATTGGGGTGGAAGGAGAGATTACACTCCTAATAACTGCCAGGACCTCACCTCGACAAAGTACGGTGTTGATAACATTTACTATTGTGAGGCTCCCCTCATCTTACAACACTATCTTAGGGCATCTCGGACTCAATCTGCTCGACGCTACCATCTCCACAAGGCATCTCCTCGTTCAGTTCTCGACTTTATGGGGGATGGAAGAGATGAGAGGATCATGCCAGCCAATCCTGCACTGCCTACAGGCCCCCCCAGGATCTCGAGGGGCCAGTCCGAGCCCCTCAATTCATCAGCCAAATCCAGTGGAGCTGGAGTCAAAGGGCGGACCAATTGAGCCCTTGTTATCTTCCCCCCTGGGGGAGGATCCCTCAAGGACTGTACAGGTTAGGGCCCTGCTACTTGAAGGAGAGAGATCCCATCTGCTTGGGTCTTGCAGGCCAATGCAAATGTCTTCACCTGGACTGCCACTGACATGCCTGGCATCCCTCTAGAAGTGATCACCCATAGGCTGAATATCAACACCAACCATCGCCTGGTTTGGTAGAAAAAAATGAGCTTCACCCCAGAGTGACAGAAGACGATCGATGAGGAGGTCGAGAAATTCCTTACGGCGGGCTTCATCCGAGAGGTATGGTATTCGGACTGGCTCACCAATGTGGTGATGGTCAGGAAAGTCTTTGGAAAGTAGAGAATCTATATAGACTACACTGACCTCAACTAGGCATGTATGAAGGATAGCTTCCCACTCCCTAAGATAGACCAACTGGTGGATGCAACTTCGGGACACAGGTTCCTCAGCTTCATGGATGCATTTTCAGGATATAATCAAATTCATATGCATTTGGAGGATGAGGAGTGTTGCACGTCACTACACATCTATTTAAATTACCAAAGATCCACTATTCTAGGTAGAATAGCGGGAGTAAGGATCAAATCCACAAGGACCTTCTACTATTATTTTGAACTTTTTACTATTATATATATTTTTTAAAAAGAAATTATGATGATAAAAAGAAATTAACTACAATTAATTGACTAAGACAGATAATGAAAGAGTATAAATGTAATAGATTAGAATCTCAGAATTCCAACTGGTTACTTGCTAGGTTGCGACACTCCACTTCTATATAAATGATCTGTATGCTCCGATCTAGATATAATCTATTTTTGACGATCATGACCCGTACTTGTCCTATTACAGCCCGTTCTCCTGAAATATAGATTAGTCAGAAATTAGATGCATACAAGTTATAAAAATTCTTTTTAAAGATATTTTATTCCAAGAGTACAAACTGAACCTATTGAATACAATTATCCCAAGAAAAATAAACTATTCCTAATAAGAATTAAATAAAGACTCATAAAAATTTTGAAAAGAAACTTAGTCTTTTATTCCATAGAAGGTCAAGTACAAAAGATTAAAATAAAACTAAATCCCCTGTGCCAAGCACTACAGTGAAACCCCGAGAAGTATGATTCAGCCTTCCATGGATCTTCTAGCCAGCATCTTCATGATGGTTCAGAATACGGGTTGATGGTTCAAAATATGGGAATTGGATTGGACAAATGGACATGGATGGGAATGGGATGGAATGCGGAGAGTGATGGAGAGGCAGAGTGGAATGGAGTGGAGATAGAAGTGGAATAGAAAGTCAGTCGAATGAAAAAGTCTCCCAGAAGTCTGGAGAAGTCCAGATTTTATAGATGGGAAACACCGCGTCGAGTCCATGTGGAAACCGTGGTGATTTCTTATCCCTATCCTCGCACTTGCTCGCAAGATCCTCGATTCTTTTCCATCGATCGTGCACCCATCGCATGATGTTTTGCACGATCCTCAATCTGTTCCAACTGATCCCAATAGGCTTCCTCTGCATCCACGAACTTCCTCCTCCACGAACCTCCTCCTGACCAGCATCTTTTGAACATCAAGCTCCTGACAATTTCTTCACGGTAAAGAAGGGATCTCCTTGGAATGACTTTGGTGGACTGTAACAGGTTGGAGAAGACCGGCAGCAGCAAGGAAAATCAAAGATTAGCGACTCCGATGGCTTCTTTGGTTCAGTGGTGATGTAGTGATGGGTCGCAGTCGGTAATAGAAAAGGAAAACCAAAGAAGAAGAAGACCACAAAATGGTGGAGGGTGTCTTGACGAGGGCGAACTCTGGTGATGTTCTTGCAATCGACGGTGGCAAGAGGAGGATGGAAAGTAGAGCAATGGTGGAACGGGTGGTTCCTAGGATTTTTAGACGTTGTTGATCGTGGTGAAGAGGGGAAGGAGACGATGGTCGATCAGATGACTATCGGTGCTTTGGAAGCTTCTCCGGTGATCTTTTCGATAAGGGACGACACCCAGCGGCTTTGAGGAGGTCTCCTGCAGCTTCCGGTGGTCGAGGTGGCATTGATGCACACCAATGGCTTGGAAGGAGAGGGGATCATGACCATGGGGAGCTTGAGTATTTCTGGCCATTTTTTTGATCTTTAGGGTCTTTTCTGGCTAGTAAGGGGGTTCCGATGGGTTAGGCGGCGACAGGGGCAACTCTCCGGCAAATTTGGGCTCAAACAGAGCTTCGTTGTCCATGGTCCTGCTCCGTGGACCACTGGCCATGGCAACCATGGACCTGGTAGTGTACGATGGACCATTCAGCCGGTCCACCATGGACCGACTGTAAGCTATTTAAATGATGTTCCAAAAGTTGTGCTGCTTTGAAATCCATGCTAAATTCCTTCTAAAATTTGACTTTGGGCCCATATGAACTCTAATTTGGGTTCGGTTTACACTGTTGGATTTCATAATTCAAGATCTGCAAATTGGAAGCTATATTTCCTTAAAAACATTGATAAAAGTATCATTTCTAAGTAAATAAAGATAAATTAATAATTAACTTAATACCTTGATATATAATTATCACACCCTCCAACTTAAACTTTGCTCATCCTCGAGTAAAGAAAATGAATTGGTCATGTGTACTAACTTGTCTATGAAGTGAAAATCATCTTACTAATTCTAAAATCAGTTGATACCCAGTTAGATCATTGAAGAAATACTTTATCAGATTACCAATTCCACCTATTTAGTGGTCGAGTGAAGTCTATAGAAGTTTTCAAGAGTTCTTCTTTTCCCAACTTCCTATCTTACTGTCTAAATCTTCCAACATACTTTGATTTTGGTATAGTATCAGTTTATTTAGTCTCCTTCTCTTATCTTTTTTTCTTTTTTTAATAATGTATAGTCAGTGCAATGTCTTAACAACATGCTTTCTAGATGACCCTTGTAGTGAGCTTTAGGCCAATGATTCCCAAATTAGTTAGCTTTAGTGCATTAGGTGTAAAACACCCTTCAGGCTTACTAACTCAAGTAAAAAAGGCTACGTATTGAGACTATCTCTACTAAGGATTTCTTTACATCCCCATCTTTTGATATGAACAACAACGCTCACTTAGACGAAGGCATCCGGTTACTTAGTGAGAAATGCTAAAAACCTTTTTATTAGACTTGAAAACTTTTTTTTCAATATTTCCACCTATATCATTATAAGCTAAATTCTTTATCAAGATCAATAGGCAGAAGGGTCTGGAATTACTCAAAAAAAAATTTCTGGTTTACACTCTACTATTTATAGGGTTTTCTTCATAATTTATTTCTCAATATCTCTAAAATAGTCTAAACCGTTAATCATTCATCATTTAGCAAGCTTGATTATTTCCAAATTGAGTCAAAGCTTGGTACACAAAAACTGATTAAAATTTTACTGGAGGATTTGATTAATTTGATGATATTCATCCCCCAACTTAATTTTCATTGTCCCCAATGGAAGAGGTACTAAAAATATGTGACATGAAAAGATACCACCTGGAAGGGAACTCGAAGACTGGAAATTCCTGTGTCACCATACTCCTCCCAATTCATTTTTATTATTCTTTTTTTTTGGATTTTTCTAAAAAGAGAAAAACATATGGTTAAAAGCATAAACTGGGTTACCTCCTAGGAGCACTAAGTTTAACATCTTCAGCCAGACGCTAAGAAGGAGTGTTATTGATATTGAACTTAGATACATCCCTCAAGAAGATTTTTAGAAGACAGGACCAATCAAGAGGCCTTGTCAACATGGCAGAAAAATGTTCATAGAGTACTCTACGATGATTATCCCTGATCCATAAAGTACAGGAGGTAAGCATGCTAGACCAAGATTGAAAAATTCTATAATAATTTTGTTAAAGATTAGAAAGGGATTGTGTGTGTTGGGCCGAGAGTGGGGGTGGGGGCTTGAGAATTTTTCTATCTCTAGAAAGGTATACCCTAATCCCATTCTTGGGTATGGTATATCTTGATATCATCCCTTCCTGATGGTACTTTAACTATAAATCTGCCTCCATACATTGTTTTAGAGTGATAGAGAGATTTTGGAGACAATCTTTAAAAGTAGTACCAAGTATAGAAAAATCAATTATAAAATCTTTAACATCGTTATCCCTTATTTTACAAATATCCCATCCAACAGCCTTTTTATGTATCTTTAGAACACTGACTATTTGGTCTTCCTGGTTAAAGACCACCAGTGGAGTGTCAGGAGTTGTAACAAGAAGTAGGTTCAATTCTAGATCTGGTGGTGATTCTAACAGAGGAGCTATTGGAAGGCTCGGTGTTGGCTCATATTGTTCCATCCATAGTGGGGAGGGTTTGAAATGCTGTGTATCGAATGGATTATCTTCCCCATAATGAGTCAGATAGGGATCTAACGACTTCTGGGGATGACTTGGAGGTATGGCTTTCCCTATTGTATTATTTTGTTATGGTTCTTGGGAAGCCTTAATCAATTTCATGTCATCAATTTCTTCTTCCATCCCATAAAGAAGGGTAGAAGATTCTAAGGCACTTGGGATGGGGGCCATAAGTGAGTAGTATGATAATGGAAGTGGTTCGTTCCAACAGTTTGGTTTCTCTACCTCAATCGAATCATATATATTAAACTCATCGATAGATTGCTGCTGAGGCATGATTGGTTATTGATATTGGGAAAATCTATTGACTTCTGGGTTAGTCTGAGGAAGAGGTGGGTTATGACTAATTTTTCCAATCTGGTCTATTGCTTGTAAAACCTTTTCTTGAAAATATAGGCTATAAGGGTAGGAGAAGTTTGACAATCTGAATAGGGTGGATCGTAATAAGAAGCATCTGTGAACAAAGATCTTCGGGGTACCGAGTAACTACTGTGTGCAGTTGCCATGAAAAATCTAATTGAGCCCCCTAACCTGGGTTATAAGCATCAAAATTTAAATTTTTCCCTGGTCTATAAGCCATATGAGTTCGATCTTGATAAATTTGATCATGCCTAGACTCAGAAAATTGATACATGGTTGGATATTTTATTTATTTATTTATTTATTTTAATTAGAGTTCTAAATAAAAGACTCCTAAGAGATTCCTAAAATAAAAATAAAAATTTTTAATTAACTTTCTTTTTCAAAGCATGTGACACAATCAAAATCACTATCCTGCGGTTAACTTGGATCTAAATAGCTCCTAACTGATCCAAGGTTACCTTCGAGCACTCCAAGTCCAAGATCAACTAACTGACTAACCAAGTAAGTGTAAGGTTGGTGGGAGTCCCCTCGTTGCTTGCCTTAGACACCAATTAAAATTGGCCAGGTAAGCGAACGAAACCAATTAAAGAACCACCTTCCTTCGGGCTCTTGTCCTTGAACCACTTGCCTTAGACACCAAGCAATTAACTAACATGAACCTGGTCCAACTCTGGGGTTCCCTTATCCTATTGAGCTCAAAATTTCTAGGGTTGACATCTAATTGATTTTAGAGTTAAAGGCTTAGGTCGGTGCAAATGCTGGGTGATGGTTTATGGGCTAAGGAAGGGTATTGAACTCCCCACCTTATCTGATTAATTGGGTTATGCCCTTAAAGTGAATTATGGAGAAATAGATGCAACAAACAAGTTGTCCAAACTAAAAGTTATTACACAAACAATATTAATCTAATTACTTTTTTTTTTAATTTGGTGATTAAGTTTCTAATTCCCTAATAAATTATGAGATGTTAGGGTAAATTATTTTTTTTTGATTTTGCAGAAAAGAAAATTTACCTAAGTCAATCTAAAAATTAGAAGCAAATAGCACAACTCTTTTTTTTTTATTCAACCTTTTTGTACCCTAGGACAACCATTCAACATAACATTCCAGTTATGCCAGGGCAACCTTATGTCGGGGCACTCAAATTTGGAAAATATGAACTACTATTTTTTTATTTTTTTTGAATTTCAAATTTTGAATTTCAAAATTTAAATTTTTAAAATTTAAATTTTTTTTTGATTTTTTAATTTTTAAATTTTTTTTCAAAATAATGCCAAAAGTCCTCGGTAACGGTGCCAAAAATCTGATACATCTCGCTACATACCGATTTAAATTACCTTAGATCACTATTCTAGGTAGAATAGTGGGTAAGGGTCGAATCCACGGGAACCTTCGACTGTTATTTTGAACTTTTTACTATTATATATTTTTTTTAAAAGAATTTATGATGACAAAAAAAAATTAACTACAATTAACTGACTAAGACAGATAACGAAAGAGTATAAATGCAATAGATTAGAATCTCGAAATTCTAACTGGTTACTTGCTAGGTTCCTCGCACTCCACTTCTATGTAAATGATCTGTATGCTCCAATCCAGATATAATCTATTTTTGGCGATCATGACCCGTACTTGTCCTATTATAGCCCGTTCTCCTGAAATATAAATTAGTCAGAAATCAGATTTATACAAGTTATAAAAAATTTTTTTAGAGATAATTTATTCCAAGAGTACAAACTGTACCTATTGAATACAGTTATCCCAAGAAAATAAACTATGCCTAATAAAAATTAATAAAGACTCATAAAAATATTAAAAAGAAACTCAGTCTTTTATTTCATAGAAGGTCAAGTACAAAAGATTAAAATAAAGCTAAACCCCCTGTGCCAAGCACTACAGTGAAACCTCGAGAAGTATGATTCAGCCTTCCATGGATCTTCTGGCTAGCATCTTCATAATGGTTCAGAATACGGGTTGATGGTTCAGAATACGGGAATTGGATTGGACGAATGGACGTGGATGGGAATGGGATGGAATGCGGAGAGTGATCGAGAGGCAAAGTGGAATGGAGCGGAGATAGAAGTGGAATAGGAAGTCGATCGAATGAAAAAGTCTCCCCAAAGTTTGGAGAAGTCCAGATTTTATAGATGGGAAACACCGTGTCGAGTCCATGTGGAAACTACGATGATTTCTTATCCCTATCCTCGCACTTGCTCGCATGATCCCTGATTCTATTCCACCGATCGTGCACCCGTCGCATGATGTTTTGCGGGATCCCCATTCTATTCCAACTGATCCCAATAGGCTTCCTCTGCATCCGCAAACTTCCTCCTCTGTGAACCTCCTCCTGACCAACATCTTTCGAACATCCAGCTTCCGACAGTATCTTCATGGTAAAGAAGGGATTTCCTTGGAATGACTTTGATGGACTGCAACAGGTTGGAGAAGACCGGCAGCAGCAAGGAAAACCGAAGATTGGCAGCTTTAGTGGCTTCTTTGGTTCAACGGTGATGTAGTGATGGGTCACGGTCAGCAACATAGAAGGAAAACCAGCGAAGAAGAAGACCACGGAACGGTGGAGGGTGTCTTGACGGGGGTGAACTCTGGTGATGTTCTTGCAATCGACGGTGGCAAGAGGAGGATGAAAAGCAGAGCAACGGTGGAATAGGGTTCCTGGGATTTTTTGGTGATGTTGATCGCAGTGAAGAGGGGAAGGAGATGATGGCTGATCAGAGGGCTATCGGTGCTTTGGAAGCTTCTTCGGTGATCTTTTCGATAAGGGATGACACTTGGCGGTGTTGAGGAGGTCTCCAGCATCTTCTGGTGGTCGGGGCGGCGTTGATGCGCACCGATGGCTTTGAAGGAGAGGGGATCACAACCGTGGGAACTTGAGTTTTTTTGGCCATTTTTCCAATCTTTAGGGGATTTTCTGATCGGTAAGGGGGTTTCGGCGGGTTAGGTGGTGACGGGGGTGGCTCTCCAACAAATTTGGGCTGAAACAGAGCTTCGTAGTCCACAGTCCTCCTTCGTGGATGACTGGCCATGGTAGCCGTGGACCTGATAGTGTGCGATGGACCATTCAGCTGTTCCATTATGGACCGGCTATAAGTTATTTAAATGATATTTCAAAAGTCATGCTGCTTTGAAATCCATGCTAAATTCCTTCTAAAATTGACTTTGGGCCCATATGAACTTTGATTTGGATCCGATTTGCGCCGTTAAATTCTATAATTCAAGCTTTACAAATTGGTAGCTATATTTCCTGAAAAACAATGATAAAAGTATCAATTCTAAGTAAATAAAAATAAATTAAATATTAAATTAATACTTTTATGTATAATTATCAAGAAGCACATAGCTTTTGTGACTGATAGAGGTACGTACTATTACAAGATGATGCCATTTGGTCTCAAGAATATGGGAGCCACATACCAGCATCTGGTCAGCAAGATCTTCAAAGACCAAATCAGTCATAACATGCAAGTTTACGTGGATGATATGCTCATCATGAGCGATCCAGAGTTAGATCACATTACCGACCTGGCGGAGGCTTTTGGTAACCTCCGCCTCTACCAGATGAAGTTGAATCCTGTCAAGTGCGCATTTGGCATGGCGGTGGGAAAGTTCCTGGGGTTTATGGTTACCCAGAGGGGAATAGAGGCCAGCCTTGAGAAAATCCAAGTGATTGCTGACATGAGACACCCTGTCTCCAAGAAGGAGGTTTAGCGCCTAACAGGACGTATCATGGCATTAAGCCACTTCATCTTGTGCTCCACCGAGCACTGTCAACCATTCTTCAAAGTGCTGAGAAAGATGAATGACTTCGTGGTGGGGACACCAGAGGCACCAGAATAAAACAGAGGCTTCTCGACCCTCTATGGATTACTTAGTCACATTTGAGTCCATTTGTAATAAAGGCTTAGTCCATTTGAGTTGTCTTTTTCTTACTTGAGTCCTGTACTAGTCAGCTCATGTTGAGCTAGTTTTCTTTCCGAGTCCTGTATGTAGCATTTGATCCATACCATTAGGATTTTGGATCAGTCGATCAAGTTAGCTCATATTGAGCTAATCATATTCTGAGTCATGTAATCATGTCCAGTTATATTGAGTCTGTTTGAGTCAAGCCCAAGCAAAGAAGACTCAAGCATGTGAAGGACACCACCCAGCTTCCACCTCAGCAGCCGCATGGAGCCTAGTCACACCTTGGATTGCACCACCTAGGATTACTTGGAGGATCATGAAGTTGGCCCATGCATGAGAAGTTGATGACCACACACCAGCACACCCCATCCACACCCTAAGCACACCTTCTCCATATGCCAGCATGACAAGAAGGAAAGTCAAAACGGATAAACATGAATCCCTTGATTCATACCAGCTTGCTTAGGAAAGAAGTGGTCCCCCCCTTTGGATGTCCACTACCTACCTTGTTTGGAGGGATTTTGTATGGCATGAGAGTATTTTCTTCCATGTATTTAGCCACACACTTTAGGAAGAAAGTGGGAGAGTGTTTTCTTCCATGTATTTAGCCCCACACTTTAGGAAGAAAGTCGTCACCCATTATTTTCCTTATTTTCTTTTGCTTGGGCCCTAAGTCTCATGACTCTATATAAGGGACCCCTTGTATGAAGATTTAATAACTTTTTCATGAAATAATATTGAGTTTACAACCTTGCTATGTGCTACCTGCTATGTGCTAAAAAGGGATTATGTGTGAGCCCTTCTTCTTCCCGGTGTCCTGCGCCTGCTTCCAACCTCCACCTGCATCTCCAAGCCCTAGCCGCCCACTTCAAATCCCATCTTTCCTTTAATAGTTTTTTGAGTTACTCTCCACCTGTTCTTTGTTTTCTAACCCTAGAATGGCTATTTGCAGGTCCCTTGACTCCGACGAATCCAACGACTCCAGCTGGGCCACAATCGGACCACCGAGCAGAAAGCCGGGAATCTGCGGGTCTCTGGCTTGATTTTCCAGGCCGCATCCGGAGTGAGAGTGATCTCTTCGCATATGATCTACACCAGGTGCTTCCACCATTGCCAGGTACACCCCCTCTACCGCCAGTAGCCCTATTGTAGGTGAACTAGCCCAATCGAGGCTTCTCAACCTCGGCGATCCTTCTTTTTCTATTACTTTTAGGTCCTATCATGCATGCTTTAGTTTCTTGTCTTGCATAGTTTTCCCTGCTTAGATTCTTGGTTTGTTCTTCGAGATTAATCATACAACTTAATATTAAAATACAAAAAAAATACTTGCATGCATATATAGGTTCCGCATCAATTTGGTATCAGAGCCTGTTTTAGGCTCGGTTCTCTTTGGATACTCGGATCGAATGCTTCACCATGGTCGTCCGGTCATAGGAGATTAGTAGGGTTTTGAAACCCTCTTTCCTAATCAACAGGATCTCCTATGGTGGTAGGGGTGCTGCTGTGAATTGTCTCTTGAAGAAGAACACAAAGAGTTCTTTAGGGTTTTTTTCATTTTTGGCATCTTCAATATATATCATGTTGTTTTAATTGTTTCTTCCTACATAGAATTCAGAAAATTCTGAAATTCATTTTGCTAGATTTCTCATAATCAAAGTATTTTTCATAATTTTATCAGGAATTATTTATGTCTGTAGATTTTCTTCCAACCGAAACACTGCCTGAGAACAATTCTGCTCTATTTTGGCATCAAAACCGATTTCGAAAAGTTCAGGATTTTTTTAGTATAATCTTTGCATATCTTTATTTTTAGCATATTTCCTGCATATTAGAACATAATCTGCAGTTATCTTCCTATTTAAGAAAAAATTTCCAAAACAAAAAAAAAAATTATATACATTAAAAAATACCAAAACATCTAAACCCTAATTTGCATCTTCATCTGCCTGCCATCATTGCATAAATTACTTTAAGGGCACTTTCTATATGCCAGATAAGGGAAGGAATTGATAACCTCTCCTTAGCCCAAAACCATACCCCTTGCATTCAGTCCCATGGTCCCAAGCCTAATCTGAAATTAACTAGACTTAATTTGCCCTAGTGGGCTAGGGACACCCATCGATCGGGTTCAGTCTTTGTGGGATGACTAGTGCACCCAATTCATTTCCTATTACTGGATACCGGTGTCTAGGCAAGAGGTATAGTGTCAAATGACCTAAGCGGATCGGTGGTTCCTTAATTGGGTCCCTGCGAGAGCAGGGGGGCCTCCCACCATCCCACCTCTTATCTGGCCAGATTGAAAGATTAGGATTTGAGTTGTGTGTAATTTAAGTCAACCCATTCTGATTGGGCTTTAGGTCTAGGTAGCTGTAGCCGAGTCAGTATTGAGTCCTGCATGTGCACTAGATTAGGAGCCCCATATCTTCCACCATCTCCACCTTTGGTTGAATCCTTGGATAATCTTGAAGCCTAAAAGCCTGTATGGCCCATACTAAACATAGATCATCTAGGCCCAACTCCCTTGATCTAAGAGCCTATTATCATGATCTTGCCTCTGAGTCTAATCCTAGATGTCCATACCCATACTTCGTTGATTCAGAGGAAAGACCCATTAGGAACACCCAACCTTATGCACCCACTTTTGATGGAAGACAAGAGTTGTATATTGATTGGGAGGAAAGAATGGATTAGTATTTTGAGTACACTAGGATGTCGGAGTTGGAAAAATTTAGATTGGCCCTACGTAGTTTAACCCGATATGCTAAGGTACATTGGGCAGTTATTGAGGATGAATGTTATCGAGGAGGAGATGAAATATGTACCTGGAAAGCCATGAGAAGTAAGTTAATAGAGAAGTACCTAGGTGAATTTTATGAATACAAACTTTTAGACCAATGGTACGAATTGAGGCAAGGTAATAAGACTGTGTCTGAGTACATTGACCAATTTAACAAGTTTAGTAGAAAATGTAATACAGTTGAACCTAAGTCTAAGATCATGGATAGATTTCAAGATGGCCTGCATAGGGATATTTGGTGGGAGTTATTTCATTGGCAAATTCAAGACTTAGAGGAAGCCTATCACCTAGCTAGAGAATTCGAGTTATATCAGAGGGAACTTATTATCAGTCAATCTAAGTCCAATAAGGTTAATTCCCTTAAACCTACGTCCAAACCTAGCTAACTTCATTTAGACTAGCCTACTACTCCTATCCCATTAATTTGCAAGGCAAAGACCCCAGAACCCATTAATGAGCCTGAGGCAGAAGTGTATGAGGCTAATCCTAGTTTAGTAGATGAATATGAGGGAGAGGGCTTTGAAGAGGATGAACCCCTCGAAAATTTAGAGAAAGAAACTCCTGAGCCCACTGAGAAATCTAAAGAGGCCACCTATGAGTTTAGTCTAGTAGAGGAACCTGTAGTGGAAGAATAATTAAAGGAGGAGAACTTGGATACTGCTGCTAGAACCTTATCCAAGGAAACCATGGAGGAGAGCCAAATTATAGAGTCTAGTCCTAAAATACAAAAACCAGAAGAATTTATTAAGGACCTGATCTCTTTGAATCAGCATCCCCAGGATGAGCTCCCTCCTATAGTTTTCATTAAGGACCTCTTCCCTGAGATTAGTAACCCATCCTTCTATTATGCACACCCTATAAATATACCTCAACCTCATAAGGTTAGCCTCATTAGTCTAGGATTAGTCCCTAACACCCCTTCGTATATCCTACTGTATCCAACTAACCCTAAACCTTTTTCCCTACCCCACCAAACTAATTATGAACCCACTTCTTATTTTTGCCCTTTCTAGACACCTCCAGCATTTCTAGGATCATTAGATTGAATTTACTTGAGATTAGCATACTGCATATATTCATTACATATGTTAGATTTGCATCTTACTTCTGGCATACTTTATGGAATTTGCTAGGAGCCCCTTGTAAATTTTCACGTGCATGCCAAACTAGGATCAAACCTAGAAATCCTATAATCTGTTAGGTTTAGGTCCAAAGAGTTCAATAAAATTTCGTTCGATAGGAATGCATAGTCGAGTCTGTTAGGTGTAGGTATGAGTCCTTTGCATCTCCTGTTAGGAGTCTGCATATGCCCAGCATGTTCACCACCTGCACTAATTTTGAAAGAAACTAGCTAATTGCCGAAGAAGGGCCAAGGAATTTGATGCAGTGGATTCTATCTTGGCTAGGCTTAGGCCTAAAAAGAAGCTTCATGCTTGCAGAGCCGAACCTTTTAAAGTGATAGAAAAGGTTGGACCAAATGCCTATGTGTTAGATTTGCCTCCGGATTTGGGCATCAGTTCTACCTTCAATAGTGTAGACCTGGTTGAGTATAGGGAATCGGCATCGATACCCAGTGAGGCCTTTGGACCTACTCCTTCCACTATGAGTGACCCTAACCTAGAGTGTCTACCAATAAATTGGCCTGAGAGTGTATCCTGGACGATCAAGCCATAATGACCCGGGGCCATGACTATCAATGCTACTTGGTCCGATGGCAAGATCGACCAGAGTCAAACGATTCATGAATTTCTCGAGAGGACTTGCAGCACCTCAACCCAGACCTCCTCAAGAGATATGTGAGCCAGCCTGATCTTCACTCGATAAGGTCGAGTTCCTCCGACCCCGGGAGAATTGGTGGGGACACCAGAGGCACCAGAATAAGATAGAGGCTTCTCGACCCTCTATGGATTACTTAGTCACATTCAAGTCCATTTGTAATAAAAGCTTAGTCTATTTGAGCTGTCTTTTTCTTACCTGAGTCCTATACTAGTCAGCTTATGTTGAGCTAGTTTTCTTTCTGAGTCCTATATGGTATAAGAACTAGTAAAAATGGCAATGATTTCAATATAAAAAGAAGATATAATGATTTGGTAGAAAAAAAAGATACAGACATTTATGAATTCAATGCAAAAATTGTTATGGATTAAATTTTAAAAAAAAATTAGGTCAAAAATGAATATTTGTGAATAGTGTGGATATCATTTGAAAATGAGGAGTTTAGATAGAATCAAACTTTCAATTGATCCGGGGACATGGGATCCTATGGATGAGGATATGGTCTCTATGGACCCTATTGAATTTTCATTCAGAGGGGCATTTGATCCATACCATTAGGGTTTTGGATCAGTCGATCAAGTCAGCTCATGTTGAGCTAATCATATTCCGAGTCTTATAATCATGTCCAGTTATATTAAGTCTGTTTGAGTCAAGCCCAAGCAAAGAAGACTCAAGCATTTGAAGGACACCACCCAGCATGCCACCTCAGCAGCCGCATGGAGCCCAGTCACACCCTGGATTGCGCCACCTAGGATTACTTGGAGGATCATGAAGTTGGCCCATGCATGAGGAGTTGATGACCACACGCCAGCACACCCCATTCATACCCTAAGCACACCTGCTCCACATACCAGCATGACAAGAAGGAAAGTCAAAACAGATAAACATGAATCCCTTGATTCATGCCAGCTTGCTTAGGAAAGAAGTGGTCCCTCCCTTCGGATGTCCACAACCCACCTTGTTTGGAGTGATTTTGTATGGCATGAGAGTATTTTCTTCCATGTATTTAGCCACACACTTTAGGAAGAAAGTGGGAGAGTGTTTTCTTCCATGTATTTAGCCCCACACTTTAGGAAGAAAGTGGTCACCCATTATTTTCCTAATTTTCTTTTGCTTGGGCCCTAAGTCTCATGACTCTATATAAGGGATCCCTTGTATGAAAATTTAATAACTTTTTCATGAAATAATATTGAGTATACAACCTTGCTATGTGCTACCTGCTGTGTGCTAAAAAGGGATTCTGTGTGAGCCCTTCTTCTTCCCGGTGTCCTGCACCTGCTTCCAACCTTCACCTGCATCTCCAAGCCCTAGTCGCCCACTTCCAATCCCATCTTCTCTTTGCTGGTTTTTTGAGTTACTCTCCACCTGTGCTTTGTTTTCTAACCCTAGAATGGCTGTTTGCAGGTCCCTCAACTCCGACAAATCCAACGACTCCAGTCGGGCCACAATCGGACCACCGAGCAAAAAGCCAGGAATTCGCGGGTCTTTGGCTTGATTTTTCAGGCTGCATCCAGAGTGAGAGCGATCTCTTAGTGTATGATCTGTACCAGGCACTTCCACCGTTGCCAGGTACACCCCCTCTGCCACCAGTAGCCTTATTGTAGGTGAACTAGCCCAACCGAGTCTTCTTAGTCTCGGCGGTCCTTCTTTTTCTGTTACTTTTAGGTCCTATCTTGCATGCTTTAGTTTCTAATCTTTCATAGTTTTCCCTGCTTATATTCTTGGTCTGTTCTTCAGGATTAATCATACAACTTAATATTAAAAATATAAAAAAAATACTTGCATGCATATATAGGTTCCGCATCACTTCGCTTGGACCAAGGAGTGTTGGAAGGCATTCAAAGAGCTAAAGAAGCTCCTCGCCTCCCCGCTGTTGCTATCTAGGCCTGAGCCTGGAGAAGAACTCCTTCTATACCTGGTAGTTTCACTTGAAGCAGTCAGCTCCTGGTCTGCACTAACAAGGATGGCTCCCAACGACTAGTCTACTATGCCAGTAAGTTGCTCCGCGATGCAGAAACTAGGTAAACCTGATTCGAAAATATTATTTTTGCACTAATAATGTCTGCGTGGTGCCTTAGGCCCTACTTCTAAGTGCACCCCATGCCATCCTCACTAATCATCCCTTGAGGGGTCTTCTGAGCTGCCATGATAATTTTAGACGCCTGGCTAAGTGGGAAATGAAACTTAATGAGTTCAACATCACTTACCACCCACGACTGGCGTAGAAGGCCGAGGTCCTTGCAGATTTCCTGGTGGAATGCACTTGGGCAGATGAAGATCTAGAGTCAGAGGATCGACGGGTTAAATTCAGGCCAAACCTGGCTTCGTAGGAGATGACGTGGGTACTCCACATCGATGGTGCATCCAATGCCGAAGGGAGTGGAGCCAGCCTCATTCTTGCCAACTCCAATGGAGTCATCGCATAGTACGCACCATGGTTCCTCTTCAAGGTGACCAACAACCATGCGAATACGAGGCACTATTCATGGGGTTAAGAGTATCCCATGAATTGGGCATCAAAAGGCTGAAGGTCTGCACTAATTCCTAGCTTGTAGTGGGCCAAGTCTCTGGTGAGTATAGAGTGCGGGACCCTATGATGGTGAAGTCCTGGATAAGGTATGTTCGTCCACGGCGAATCTCCAATACTTTGGAATCTCTCATATTCCTCCAGCGGAGAATGCCTGGGCTGATGTCCTCTCCAGATTAGCTACCCTACCGTAGTCATTGCTAGGGCGTACCTTCATCGAATACCTTGAGACACCCAGCCTCGAGTCCATAGTAGAAGTATAGCAAGTCACCTTTGAAGCTAGCTGGATAGACTCCTACGTCAGGTATATCACCACTGGGGCCCTACCTGAAGATCGAAGGGAAGCCAACCTCCTAAAGAGGAAGGCCACGCACTACGTGATGATGGACGGATAGCTGTACCAGAGATCTTACTCCTACTCCCAACTAAAATGCTTGAAGCCCTCAGAAGCTGCCTACGTGCTCCGAGAAATACACAAAGGCATCTGCGGCAATCATGTGGGGGGTTGGACCTTGGCCTACAGGGCAATCCTGGTGGGGACACTAGGATCAGACACAGATCACTGGATCCCATATGATTTATTGATTAGGGTTTTAATTTTAGAACTTTAGTCATGTGTCACAATTTTGTAATCAATTAAGATTTAGTCCTATATAAGTTGAGGCTAATTGAATTGTCTCAACCCTCAACCCTAGTCAATAAATTGAGTCCTATACTTCAATTATAAGTATAGTAGAAGTTCAATTTTGTATAAGAGGAGAGGATATCCTATTTTGGAGTTCCATCAGGCCTCATCCAGGAGTCAGAGGCCACTACATCAGCTTATTGGATTTTGCAAGACACCCCACGATCCTAGATGCATTTCTAGATACCCTGATTCCTTCCAGATGTTTTTCAGATGCCCAGATTCTCTCCAGATGGTAGAGTATATTCCCAAACCAGGTCATAACATGATCTTAAAGACTTACCTGCACCCTAGCCTAAGTGAATGCAAGGCCCAGGTCCATGAAGAACTAAGATTCTAGGTATATTCCAGCCCAGAACCAAGATACATAGAATATTCTTGCTCCAGGCATCCCAGGCCTCCAAGGCCCAAAGCTCATGCTCCCAACCCATCCTTGGCCGCCCCTTGCTGCCCCCCATGAAGCCCAACACGTCCAAAGTATTGACTTGGTCCAAGCTAAGAAGGAGGAATTCAAATGGAAGAAGAAAACCTAGTTCCTACTCTATTCAACTAGTATACTCCTAGTTCTAGGTTTATTTTATAGTCTTTCTCCCACTTAAACTATGTAAACCTATTCTAACTAGGAGAAGTCTTGTAATCCATTTAGGAGAGGGAATGGAACTCTATAAATACCCCACCCCTCCCCCTCTTGTACTCACTTCTCTTTTATGAAATAAAACTTTGATAAAAGTTTATCTTTAAGTTCAAGTGTTGAGTGATTGGTGTTCTTTGTTTTGAATCATCATGTGCTTGGCTGAACCCTACTACCCTAGCCTTCTACTACATCCCAGGAGATCAGCCATGCCCAAAGGAAAGGAACCCTAGGCCATCCAAGCAAGGATCTTCATCAAGCTTGTAGCTGCTAGCCATTCAAACCCTGATTTGGATTTTCTTCAAATCCTAATTTCCTTTACTTTTATTACTTGCTATTTTGATTGACCTCTGATGCTTGCAGGATCTCCGAGATGTTTCACCTCCCTAGAGGAGGCTTTCCTCACCTCCAGGACCACCAAGATCAGCCATCAGATTCAAGGGAACCAAGCTTTATCATCCCGGCTCCAATCAGAGTGTGTGTGATCTCTTCATCGGAAGTTCTTCAAATCACTGATTGGTAACATCCTTTCCTACTCTTGATTTTTGATTTGTTGAAGATAAGCTATCCTAACCGAGGGTTTCTCAATCTCCGAGATCCTGACTTTCATTATCTTGCATGAGTTATTTTGTGATCATGATGATTGTTTGCTTTGTTATTCTTCTTGCTAGTTCTTACTTTATTTTGGAAGTTTAGCCTACAAACTTAAATTATAAAAATCAGAAAAAAATTAGTTTATTATTTTTCTTGCATGTTTAGCAATCTTAGAGTCATCCCACATTAGTTTGTTATCAGAGCAATGCTGAACCAAATCCTGACCCATCCTGTTCCACCTCTCAAAACCCTAGGAAAGTCCAAACCCATGACCCCTTTGTAGGCACTAACCCTGGAGGAGTCCAAGATCATGAACCCTTTGTAGAACATAACCCTAGGAGACCCCAGAATCAAGATCAATTTAGGAAGCCTAACCATAGGGGAAACCAACATCAGGATCAATATCATGATCCTAACCTCAAAGACCCAATCATGAGGACCAAGACTAGGATCATAGGATTCTTAGGAGAATCAGGATAGACCCACCCACCTTCGATGGCAACCTAGATCCAAAGGTCTATATAAACTAGGAGGGAGGTATGGAAAGGTACTTCAAATTTTATGCCCTGAGTGATGAGAAAAAGTGTCAATTTGTCCAGCTCAGGCAAACTGATCAAGCTAGATTATACTGGGAGCAAGTAGAGTGACTCGGTAATCAAATAGGCCACCCACCCATTGTCACATGGGAAGCCATGAAATTAAAGCTTAGGGCTAAATATGTTCTTCCATACTACAAGCAATGTCTCTTAGACCAATGGCAGAGATTAAAACAAGGGACCAAAACTGTAAGGGAATTCATAGCCCAGTTTGATGAGTGCGCACTAAGATGCAGCATAGATGAACCTGAGTCAGTTACCCTCTCTAGGTTTAGAAATGGTCTTAGAGAGGATATCCAAAGAGAGCTGTACCTTAGGGGAGCTGAACACATGGACCACACCTATTAGGTAGCTGAAAACTTTGAGAGGTTCTAGAGAGTACCTGTAGTTAGGAGACCAGAACCCTTTAAGTCCAACACTCCTAGCTTTAGGCCCAACTCGAACTAGGCTTACCCAAACCGACCCAGCTTTAACCAAAACCTCCCCAACCCCAACCCAAGTCGGTCGAACCCAAACCTAAGTCGACCCAACCCCAACCTAACCCATCCCAACCCTAATTCATTTCGACCTAACTCGAGTCCGAGTCCATCAAGTTCAAGTAATTCTACACCTGCTAGAATCGACAAGGGTAAGGCACCTGCATTTCAAAAAGCCCCAAGCCCCATCCCTAATGCTTGTTTTAAGTGTAATAAGATAGGTCACTATGCTAGCCAGTGTCCCACCAGATCATTACACATAGGGGAGCTAGAGGAACAAGAGCCTGAACCCAATAATGAGGATGCAGAAGAAGAAGTTTATGAGGCTAAACAAGACTTGGTAGAAGAATACGAAGGAGATGAGGAGGAATTTCATCAAATAGAGGTAGTTAGATGTATTTTGACCCAAGCCCAAAATAAGGAAGATTGGCATAGGACTAGCATTCTACAGACTTTTGTAAAAATTGGGAATAAAGTATATAATATTATAATAGATAGTGGGAGTTGTGTCAATGCCATTGCCACTGAAATAGCTAAATCTTTAGGCTTGACCTTAGTTCCATACCCCAGCCCCTATAAAGTATCATGGGTAGATTCCATCTCAATGCCAATCAAGTCTAGGTGCCATGTCTTAATTAAGTTACAGTCATATGAAGAAGAGATCTGGTGTGATGTTCTCTCCATGAAGGTTAGTAGTGTCATTCTAGGTTGACCATGGCTTTATGATCATGATGCTGCCCTATCTGGTTGAACCAACATCTGTACCTTTCATCATCATGGAAAGAAATTTGTGATTTACCCCACTCAGCCCAGAAATTCAATTAGGAGGAATTCTAGTAGCCTTAGAGCAAAACCAGGAGTTAATTTGATCAAGGCTAAAGAATTAGAGGAAGACCCTTTTTAACCCACTAAGGAATTAATGAAAATTGATCATGAACCCACTATAATAACCTGAAGAAGTAGTAATTAAGCCAAGATCAAATATTATAAGTGAAACTGTGAATTTACAAGAGGTATTCATAGAGGAAGCCCAGGATCAAATCCCTAAAGAACAACCCCAAGAAATAGGTGTAACATCTGAATCTGAGCTCACAGGCCCAATCTATCTGTCTGCACCTACACTAGCCTCTACACAGTATATGCATCATGAAATTAGTCAAGAATTGAACATAAGTAATGAACTAAATAATAACTTGGCTAATTCCCAAAAGAAAGATAAAGAATTTTCTGCAGAGGAATATGTGATGATAAAGGAATTTTCTGCTCGCGAAGCTGGCCTATCCAGAATAATGAAGAGTAGTGGACCCAATGCCTATGTGCCTGAAATATCACTTGATTTAGGTATTAGCTCCACCTTCATCATCTCAGATCTTATAGAGTCTAGGGAGCAAGCATTGATACCCAGCAAGCCCCTTGAGCCACTCACTTTCTTTATGAGTGAACCCACCCCAAAGCAACCACATACAATTTGGCCTTTTGGTGAGGAAAAGATTGAAAGAGCTCTGGATGATCAAGCTATCGGTACCTGGGATAAAGATTGTCATCGGTACTTGGTCTGGTGGCAAGGTTGGCCAAAATCTAAGGACTTGTGGAACGCTGGTGCAGATCTGCAGCACCTCAACACAAACCCTCCTTAAGCCAAATTGACCCTCACTCGACGGGGTCGAGTTCCTCCCACCCCAGGAGAATTGGTGGGGATACCAGGATTAAACACAAATCACTGGATTCCATATGGTTTATTGATTAGGATTTTAATTTTAGAATCTTAGTCATGTGTCATAATTTTGTAATCAATTAAGATTGAGTCCTGTAATAAGTTGAGGCTAGTTGATTTGTCTCAACCCTCAATCCTACTAAATAAATTAAGTCCTATACTTCAGTTATGAGTCCAATGAAGTTCAATTTTGTACAAGAGGAGAGGTTACCTTATTTTGGAGTTCCACCCACTACATCAGCTTATTGGATTTTGCGAGACACCTCAGGATCCAAGATGCCTTTCCTGATACCCTGATTCCTTCTAGATATTTTTTGAATGCCAGATTCCCTCCAGATGCTAGAGTATATTCCTAGACCAGGTCATAACATGATCCCAAAGACTTACCTGTACCCCAGCCCAAGTGAATGCAAGGCTCAGGTCCATGAAGAACCAAGATTCCAGGTATATTCTAGTCCAGAACCAAAATACCTGGAATATTCTGGCTCAAGGCATCCCAGGCCTCAAGGGCCCAAAGCCCATGCGCCCAACCCATCCTTGGCCATCCCTTGCTACCTCCCATGAAGCCCAACATGTCCAAAGTGTTGACTTGGTCCAAGCTAAGGAGGAATTCAAATAGAAGAAGAAAACCTAGTTCTTATTATATTCAACTAGTATACTCCTAGTTCTAGGTTTATTTTATAGTCTTTCTCCCACTTAAACTATGTAAACCTATTCTAACTAGGAGAAGACTTGTAATCCCTTTAGGAGAGGGCATGGGACTTTATAAATACCCCACCCCTCCCTCTCTTGTACTCACTTCTCTCTTATGAATTAAAACCTTGATAAAAGTTTGTCTTCAAGTTCTAGTGTTGAGTGATTGGTGTTCTTTGTTTTGAATCATCTTGTGCTTGGCCGAACCCTGCTGCCCTAGCCTTTTATTGCATCCCAGGAGATCAGCCATGCCCAAAAGAAAGAAACCCTAGGCCGTCCAAGCAAGGATCTTCATCAAGCTTCTAGTCGCCAGCCATTCAAACCCTAATTCGGATTTCCTTCAAACCCTAGTTTCCTTTACTTGTATTACTTACTATTTTGATTAACCTCTGATGCTTGCAGGATCCTCGAGGTGTTTCACCTCTCAAAAGGAGGCTTTCCTCACCTCCAGGATTTCCTAGATCAGCCATCAAATTCAAGGGAACCGAGCTTCATCATCCAGGCTCCAATCAAAGTATGTGATCTCTTCATCGGAAGTTCTTCAAATCACTGATTGGTAACATCCTTTCGTACTCTTGATTTTTGATTTGTTGAAGATAAGCTATCCTAACCGGGGGTTTCTCAATCTCTGAGGTCTTGACTTTCATTATCTTGCATGAGTTATTTTGCAATCATGATAATTCTTTGCTTTGCTATTCTTCTTGCTAGTTCTTACTTTATTTTGAGAGTTTAGACTACAAACTTAAATTATAAAAATCACAAAAAAACTAGTTTACTATTTTTTATACATGTTTAGCAATCTTAAAGTCATCCTGTATCAAATTTGGTAAGGATACTTCTGTGAGACTATGCGAGAAGACGTCGCCGACTTTGTGAGAAAGTGTGACCGGAGTCAATGTCATTCCCACATTTAGCGGAAACCAGCGGCTCTGGTTTCCTAATTATCAGCCCAGTGGGGAATGGATATCCTAGATCTCTTTCCTACTAGGTCTGGTCAATGAAAGTTTCTGATTGTGGCCATCGACTACTTTACCAAGTGGGTCGAGGCCGAAGCTTTAGCCCAAATAATAGAGGCGAAGGTTAGATCCTTCTTTTGGAAGTCTGTAATCTGCCGATTCGGCCTCCCACATTTGATCATCATCGATAATGGAAGGCAGTTCGACAATCAGGCTTTTGAGGAGTTTTGCACCGACCTCGGCATCCACCACCACTTTACTTTGGTAGCTCATCCTCAAACCAACGAGGAGGCTGAAGTGACCAACCAAACCATCTTGCAAGGGCACTACACGAGATTAGATAAAGCCAAGGGTCGATGGGTTGATGAACTACCCAGCATGTTGTGGGCTTACCACACTACACCCCGCACGGTAATGGGCGAGATGCCCTTCAACCTTGTCTTCGACACTGAAGCCATGATTCCAATGGAACTTGGCTTACCCATATTACGGATAGAGGAGTATGATGAAGCTGAAAATCTGACCCGTCTCCTTAACCTAGATTTATTGGATGAGATAAAGACAAGGCCCGACTCTAGATGGCGGCTTACCGGCAATGAGTAGCATGCTACAATAACTCCCATGTGAGGACCAAAGCATTTTGTCTAAGCGACCTCATCCTCAGGTGGGCAGAAGTATCTCAATCATGAGAGTGTGAGAAACTCATCCCAAATTGGGAAGGTCCTTACAAGGTGATCGAGACTCTACCGGGTCGAGCCTACTACCTCGCTAAGCTCGACGGTGCTCGATTTATGCAAACCTGGAATGCCAGCAACTTAAGAACATACTACTAGTAATGTAAGGTTCTTCCTCCATAATTAAAGTGAAGGTGAAAACATTCAAGCATGCTGGGCAGAAAAAATGCATTTTAAAATTATTTTAAAACATGCACAGTGGAAGGCTCGGTAAATAGATCAAGGCGATCTACCGATCTGCCCGTAACAGGATCTAGTATAATAATCTAGCATGCAAGGAAATATCAACAGCAAGAAAGAAACAAAGATATAAAAGTACCTTACCATTATACCTCTAAAAATATTGTGAAAAGGAGGAAAGCACCCGAGACACACACGTGTATAGCCTCTACAAGTAATCCACACCAGGTCTCGACACTAATTAACTCCCTCAGAGTGCTAGCTCTTCGGGAACCTTCGGCTAATCTTCTTCTTCCGGGAAGACAAGGAGGAGAGGTGGAACCCTTCCCAAGAAACTCTCTTCCCAAGACCTAGCTTGAATGCTAGGTTTCTCACACCCAATCCCAAGTCCTCACAAAATCCCTCTTCTTCTGCTAGTTCTTCTAACAATCTGCAGCCTCTAAAATGACCTTCATTTATAGGGGCAACCATGTGAGGGAGAAAGAGGAAGGAGAAGTGATTGGGGGAGAAGGTTAAGGGCCATACCAAATGGGTCCAAGCCAAAGAAAGTAAGTATGACTATCATACCAAGAAAGCTTGAAGCCAAAAACACCAAAATACTAGAATTCGAATTCAAAATTCGAAGTCAAAACATTCTAGAAATTCTTCCCAAAAAATTTGCTCATCATAGCAAGTGTCGACACTTGCAAAATGCCAAGTGTCGACTCAAGCAAGTGTCGACACTTGGAACATGGTCAATCATATTGACCTTCGATGATGGAAAATGATTCTCAATCATCGATCAGCCTTAAGATCATATAGAAACCCCTATGGTGTGTGATCTCATAGGCTCGAACACTAAGCCAGTAGCACTGGAACATTTCCAGTACCAGTCAAAGTCCTCATCTAGTAATGATACCCGACGTTCGGATAGGTCGAAGATGCAGAGCACCTCACAAGAACCTCTGGTATATGGTTACTATATAATTCATCTCTTTGATCAGATAATGCTCAAGATGACCTAGGATTTGACTACCAACCCTAATTTGGTCTATCCAGATCATGTCTCGACTTTACAAGTTCTGTGACTCCTCACAAGAACTACCTTAGCCAAGGATTTGCTAAATTGAGACATAATGAGCCATTCACTCCAAGCTATTTGGAGGGGTCAATTCCATTTTGATCCACCACCACTCCATAAGTACTTGACTGCACCCAAAAACCTTCCATCACTGGATTAGAAATCTAGGTAGTCCGATACCAAAGTACAGTGAGTTGCTTGCAAGCTACCATGGTGATCTCAGGTCTGAGGGACACATATACCCATATCCCTTCACGAGCAATCCTTTAGCAGAAGGAAGCTCCGTAGATGGTCATGTTTAGTGAGATGTCATACATTTCACTTGCATGTCACACTAGTGTCTCCACACTTCTTGGTTAAGAGGACAACCAACAAATGTGACATATAACAACCTATACATGATACATTGTTGTCCTATAACAATGTATCATTTGGTTGTGAACCAATTTAAGAACTACTTGATATATCCTCTCTACATCAAACAATATACTTCCAAGGACTCCATCATACAAGAGTTCATTTTAGGAAAATGCAAATATAATGAACAGCCAAAAAAGAGTAACTTTTATTCATTAAAAATTAAAACAATTACAAGATAGCACAACTGTCTACAGCCTAGATGATTGGCTTTGGGACACAAGTCCCAACAACTCCCACTTGGACTAAAGCCAATCGATACAGAATCTCATTCCCATTTTCCATTTACAACAGTCGAACTCTTAAATTTTGATAGCTTTAGTGATGGGGTCAGCTAGGTTCTCCTTTTCATAGATCTTTTAAAGGTCAATGTCACCTCGTTCCACGATCTCTCGTACAAGGTGATAGCACCGTAGAATATGCTTTGTACGGTGATGAGACTTCAGCTCTTTGGCTTGAGCAATGGCTCCAATGCTGTCATAGTACACCAGAACAGGACCATCCAGGGAAGGTGCCACTCCCAGCTTGCCAAGGAACTTCTGTAACCACATAGCTTTCTTTACTGTATTTGATAATGCAATGTACTATACTTTGCATACTGAGTCCTCCACAGTAGACTGCTTAGAACTTTTCCAGCAGATAGCTCCTCCGTTCATGGTAAAGATAAAATCCTGACACACTCTTGCTATCATCCTTATCATATTGGAAACTGAAGTCTATATATCCCACAAGTTTTAAGTCAGATTCTCCATAAATCAACCATTGGTCCTTAGAATTTGATAAATACTTAAGGATGGTTTTTTCCACTTTCCAATGAGCTCCACCTAGGTCAGACTGGTATATGCTCACTATACCTAGTGAGTATGCCGTGTCTGGTCTAGTACATGTCATGGCGTACATGATAGAGTTCACTGCCGAAGCATATGGAATTCTACACATACGCTCTCTCTCTTCAGGAGTTGTCACACAATTCCTTTTGGAGAGATCAATTCCAGTACCTCTCGGGAGATAGCCCTTCTTAAAATTTTTCATGCTGAACTGTTTCAGCACGGTATCGATGGACATAGACTGGGATAGTCTTAGAAGCCTCTTAGATCTATCTCTATAGATCTTCATACCCAGTATGTAAGAGGCTTCACCCAAATCTTTCATAGAGAACTGAGATGATAACCAGACTTTTATTCCTTGCAGTGCTGGGATGTCATTCCCGATTAAAGAAATGTCATCCACATACAGCACAAGGAACATAATCACATAACCATTAGCCCATTAATAAATGCAAGGTTCTTCTCCATTCCTAACGAAGCCATATGATTTGATATACTTATCAAATCGTATGTTCCAACTCCGTGATGCTTTCTTCAGTCCATAGATGGACTTTTGAAGCTTGCACACCTTTGACTCGTCTGTGGATGTGAACCCTTCAGGTTGTATCATATACACCTCCTCTTCTAACTCACCATTCAGGAAAGCTGTTCAGACATCCATTTGCCAGATTTCATAGTCAAAATGCCCTGCTAAAGCAAGCATGATCCTAATGGATTTAAGCATTACCACTAGAGAGAACATCTCATCATAGTCAGTACCATAACGTTGACGATACCCCTTAGCAACCAGATGGGCTTTGTAGATCTCTACCTGCCCGTCTACGCCCCTTTTCCTTTTGAAAATCTATTTGCATCCAATGGATTTTATCTCTTCAGGTGGATCAACCAATGTCCATACATTGTTGATCTCCATAGACTCCATTTCGGATTTCATGGCTCCTAGCCATTTCTCAAAGTCGGACCTCTTCATCGCATCCATATAGGTGATCGAATCCTCATTGTTCTCATCGAGTTCAAAGGGATCACCGTCTCGAACCAAGAAATATAACATCTGTCCGGTCGACTCGGTACCCTACCGGATCTCCTTAATGGTTCCTATGTGGGCTTTGGGTGTGATCTAATCACAACCGGTTCTATGTTGTCCCTTAAGTGTGTCGATTCTTCTACTTGTTGAACTTCACTAAGTTCAATCTTAGCGGCTACAGTCCCTTCACCAAAGAACTCCTTTTCCAAAAAGATAGCCCTAAGACTGATGAACAACTTTTGTTCCTCAACTAAGTAAAAGTAATACCCCTTAGATTATTTTGGATACCCAACAAATAGGCACCGATCAGACCTAGGTCTAAGTTTGTCCGTTTCCAAATGTTTTACATAAGCCGGGCACCCTCAGACCCAAAGGTGTGATAGTGTCGGCTTACGTCTAGTCCATATCTCATATGGTGTTTTGCTAATGGACTTACTTGGAGCCCTATTCAGAAGGAACAAGCTAATTCTAGAGCATATCCCCAAAGGATAGCGATAGAGAAGCAAAGCCCATCATGGACCGAACCATGTCTAATAGGATTAGATTTCTCCTCTCAGACACTCCATTTAATTAAGGTGTCCCTGGAGGTGTCCACTGAGAGAGAATCCTATTCTCCTCGAGATATGTCAGAAACTCACCCGAAAGGTATTCACCACCTCGATCAGATTGAAGGGTTTTCATACACTTTTCAGTTTGTTTTTTTCTACTTCACTACGATATCGTCTGAACATTTCAAACAATTCAGATTTATGTCTTATCAAGAAGACATAACCATATCTCGAAAGGTCGTCTGTAAATATAATGAAATAACCATACCCATCCCTGGCACTAACATTCATGGATCCGCATACATCAATATGTACAAAACTCAGAATCTCATTCGCTCATTCACCTTTTCCAATAGAAGGTGATTTTATCATTTTTACAAGAAGACAGGACTCATAGGTTGGAAGTAAACTATCTTTACTAAAATCGAGGAGACCATCACTTTTCAACTTGTTTATCTTGTTCCTGTTAATATGACCTAGCCTACAATGCCACAGGTATGCTTTGCTAACAATATCTATCCTAGAGCATTTGCTAGATGTGTACATTACACTAAAAGGTCGCGATAGTATATAAATACCATCATGCATTTCTCCAATCAATACTATAGAACCATTCGAAATGATTTTGCAAATGTCATTCTTTATTGATAGTTCATAACCATACATGGCCAATTGGCCTACAAAAATGACATTCAAAATAAAAGATGGACAAAAATGGCATTCATTCAAAATGATAGTACAGGACTCGAAAACAAGTTTGAGGACTCCCAATGCCATGACTGGAACTCGGCTTTCATTTTCCACGTTCAAGAATCTCTCGTCATCCTCAAATCTTCTACTAACTTGAAATCCCTACAAAGAATTACTTATATGAATTGGACTTCCTGTATCCAATACCCAGTTAGTAGTATCGTAGATAGAGAAACTATAAGATGTTATCATATAAATACCTTGTCCAGGACCGTCCTGCTGCTTTCTCTTCTTAGACTTGTTCGGGTCAAGGGATGCAATGTAAAGAGGATAGTTCCTCTTCCAATGACCCCGCTTCTTGCAAAAGAAGCACTCCGCATGACTTTGATCAGCCTTCACCCTCTTGGCCTGACTGGGCCCAAAAGTATTTAGCACCTTTTTCCCTTTGTTTTTCTTTTTCCCTTTCTTAAAGAAATGATGCCCTCCTGAAGATCCTCCCACTAGATTCGCACCCCTTTGTTCAGTTGATGGTCTTTCTAATAAGTCTACAGCAACCCTAATAAACCATGGTAGTTAACTACAGGCTTATTCATTCTATAATGATCGAGAAAATCTATATAGGAAGAGAGGAGGGAATTCAGAATTGCATCCTTCCTAAGCTGTTCATGCAAGGGACATCCGAGTTTGCCCAGGCACTCAATCATCTCGATCATGTACAATACATGATTAGTGATCGAGGCTCCATCATGCATCTGCACATTGTAGATGGCACAGGAAACCCTGTACCTCTCAATGTCATCAGCTGTGCCAAAGGACTCCTTCAACCTTTGAAGAATTTCCTCCGGCTGGGCTTCCTCGAACTTGCAACTAAACTTGTCATTCATCGCTGCCAACATTATGCATCAGACAGTGGTCCTGTCAGAGAGCCACTTCTAATAAGTGTCTCTGACCGAACCTCGAGCATTGGGAGCAGGGGTTTCAGGTGCCGAATCCAATATCACATACAAGATCCGTTCATGCTCTAGGATAATCCTGAGCCTTCGATACCAGCTATCAAAGTTGGGTCCATTGAGCTTCTCATTGTCGAGAAGAGACTGAAGTGACAGGTTGGAAGACATCTGAAAGGAAAACCAAAGCTAATTAGTGTATATGAATTATTAACATAAAGATATGGACTTTAGTCTAAAGGTCCCTCCCACTATTTTGCTCAGACTGGTAGCCTCTACCTCCAATCTGAGGAATTACTTTAATTTCCTAGTGGGTACCAGAGTCCAATAGACAACACATGAGACTGACTTTGGCCGGCCCACCCATGCGTGTCTAAAGGTAGGTTCTTCAACCGATTACTTCTCCAAGTAACCTCTAGTATTTGGGTTTGCCCCAAGGTGCACTTCAATCGGCCTTTGGGCCTCCTATTGAAGGTCCCGGTTAGGTCCAACCATTAACATGACAAAATTCAATGCTTCTAACTAATGAATAGTCAAGCCCAACTTTTGCCAGCCCACCTGACGACCGTTAAGAGAGTCGTACTTAAGCCATCATATTAGGAACAGCAATTTCAATAGCTCGATAAACACCTGATCCTTGGATCTACTGATGAACACCCAACTACTGGACCCATTACCATCCCACTTAAAGGGAGGCTAGGACTTGGTTATCCCTATAACTTTGTCTTTTTAAGGACCTAATAATTTAGAGGATTTAATTTGAATGTGATAGACGAAGAGATGAGAAGACATGGATCAACCTCTCATTGACCATATCATCAATCAAGGAAAGTTACTCATAACTAATGATCCATGGGCACCTAAAATTAGTCAAGATGATTAACCTTGGGTGACATGGGTTAACATGAGTCAATGAGCTATCCAATCAATCCTGATTGACCACGTTGGCCAGGTAAGTGAGATCATGGGTTGGGTTCCGCCATTAACCATCTTGCCTTAGACACCAACAGAGTTGGCCAGGTAAGAGGTAGCCCCAAAGAACCATAATTAAATTACCAAACTTACCTAGATACCAATTGGTTCATCAAAGTCGATTAGACTAGCCTAAAGACTCGGGCTGTCCATTAAGCCATAAATTAGGTCCATTTAGATTTATGGACTAATCAATCTAACTATTAGAGAGATCTAAAGAGAAAAAATCCTAACTCAACATTTGATTAGATTAGTTCTCTAATTAGTCCAATGCATCTAAACTTAGGTCTAACCCAATAAAAGATCTAATAGAAGCTAACCCATGACCCTTAAGGCTTATTGATATGACTTAAAATCTTTGAATCACATTCCTAGAGTTCTTAGTCATTCTTAATTCTCAAATAAGTTCAATAGCCTTAATTAAATTAAAATAATTTTAATTTACAGATGTAAAACAATTTTACAACAAATCAAAATTTGAATTCACTACTTTTCAGCATTTTCATCCCAAGTGTCGACTCGCTAGGAGCAAGTGTCGATACTAGGTGTCGACACTTGGGTCGACACAAGGCCTGAGACAGGAGGAAAATAGAATGCCAGATTTCTGGCACGCGCTCATGAGTTGACACTTCCAAGGCCAAGTGTCGACACACGAGCCCAAGTGTTGACACTTCCTAGTCAAGTGTTGACCTCAACCTGAGATAGGGAAAAATAGTGATTTCAAATCCAAAGTTTCTCCAAACTTTAAATCAAATCTGATCAAAATAAAACTCTTAGATCTTATCTAAAATTATTTTATGATCATGACAGTAGATTAAAATATTTTTTAATCTATATTTTCTTTCTTCTTAATTTTCTTTTCAAGAGTCAATCACATCGGCACCCCGACACGCCATAGGAGGTCCCATTGAATGGGAAGAGGGGGTCTTGTAGCCCTACTTCTCTCCTATGATCGGATGGCCATGGTGAAGCACTCAATCCAAGTACTTTAAGAAATGTGATGTTAAAGCATGCTAGCATCATTTACAACAAAAGAAATATATTACTCTGATACCATTGAAGGTGAAAACATTCAAGCATGCTGGGCAAAAAAAATACATTTTAAAATTATTTTAAAATATGCACAGCGAAAAGCTCGGTAGATAGATCAAGAAGATCTACCGATCTACCTGTAACATGATCTAGTATAATAATCTAGCATGCAAGGAAACATCAACAGCAAGAAAGAAATAAAGATATAAAAGTACCTTACCGTTATACCTCTGAAAATACTATGAAAATGAGGAAGGTGCCTGAGCAACACACGTGTCTGGCCTCTACAAGTAATCCACACCAGGGCTCGACACTGATCAACTCCCTCGGAGTGCTAGCTCTTCAAGATCCTTCGAACCAATCTTCTTATTTCGGGAAGACAAGGAGGAGAGGTGGAACCCTTCCCAAGAAACTCTCTTCTCAAGACCTAGCTTGAATGCTAGGTTTCTCACACCCAATCCCATGTCCTCACAAAACCCCTCTTCTTCTTCTAGTTCTTCTAACAATCTGTAGCCTATAAAATGACCTTCATTTATAGGGGCAGCCATGAGAGAGAGAATGAGGAAGGAGTGATTGGGGGAGAAGGTCAAGGGCCATACCAAATGGGTCCAAGCCAAAGAAGGTAAGTATGACTATCATACCAAGAAAGCTTGGAGCCAAAAATGTCCAAAAACCATAATTTGAATTCAAAATTCGAAGTCAAAACATTCTAGAAATTCTTCCTAGAAAACCTGCTCATCACAGCAAGTGTCGACACTTACAAAATGCCAACTGTCGACACTTCCCAAGTGTCGACTCAAGCAAGTGTCAACACTTGGAACATGGTCAATCATATTGACCTCCGATGATGGCAAACAATTTTCAATCATCGATCAACCTTAAGATCAGATAGAAATCCCTATGGTGTGTGACCTCATAAGTTCGAACACTATGCTGGTAGCACTGGAACATTTCTTGTACCAGTCAAAGTCCTTATCTAGCAATGATACCCGACGTTCAGATAGGTCGAAGATGCAGAGCACCTCACAAGAATCTCTGGTATATGTTACAGTATAATTCATCCCTTTGACCTCATAATGCTTAGGATAACCTAGGATTTGACTGCCAACCCTAATTTAGTCTATCCAGATCATGTCTCAACTTTACAAGTTCTGTGACTCCTCACAAGAACTATCCTGGCCAAGGATTTGCTAAATTGAGACAAAATGAGCCATTCACTCCAAACTATTTTGACGGGTCAATTCCATCTTGATCCACCACCGCTCCACAAATACTTAATGCACCCAGAAACCTTCTATCATTGGATTAGAAATCCAAGTAGTCTTGCACCAAAGTACAGTGAGTTGCTTGCAAGCTACCATGGTAATCTCAAGTCTGAGGGATACATATACCCATATCCCTTCGCGAGCAACCCTTTGGCAGAAGGGACCTCCATAAATGGTCACATTCAGTGAGATGTCATATATTTTACTTGCATGTCACACCAGTATCTCCACACTCTTTGGTTATAAGGATAACCAACAAATGTGACATACAATAATCTACACTTGATACATTGTCGTCCTTTAATAATGTATCATTTGGTTGTGAGCCAGTTTAAGAACTACTTGATATATCCTCTCTATATCAAACATTGTAGTTCCAAGGACTCCATCATATAAGAGTTCATTTTAGGAAAATACAAATATAATAAATAGCCAAAAAAGAATAACTTTTATTCATTAAAAATCATATACAGTTACAAGATAGCACAACTGTCTACAGCCTAGACGATTGGTTTTGGGACACAATTTCCAACATAAAGTTCCTTTTTGGTGCAACCTCATTTTTCACCTATGCAGGAACTCGTCCGTCTAACTCCAAGTCCAGCGAAATAAGCCTGGAACTTACGAAGTTCGATACTCTGAGCCCAAAAACTTAAGAAGCCTAGCACTCGAAGCCTGAAAACTTATGAAGCCCGGCACTTTAAGCCCGAAAACTTATGAAGCCTGACACTCTAAGCCCGGAAACTTATGAAGCCTAGCACTCTAATATTGAGTCTCAAGTGGTGCATCCAAGGCTCCAGGGGGCCAAGATTTAGGTCTTGGTCTAGTCTATCATGGTCACCATGATGTATCTAGGGCTAGGGGTGAGTCCGGGATGAGTCCTAGATATTAGACTGAGTTTTGGTCAGTCTGGATATTAGAGCTAGCTCGGTCCTGGTTCGAGTCGACTCTAATGGTTGGCATGGTAGGACAGTAGGGAAAAGTTTTGTGGCGAGTTGGCTCAATTGCTACAAGTCGACTTGATTCTTTGGGAGTCGGCTCGGTTACACAGACAGGTAAAACAGTGTTCTGGGAGAGTCGACTCGAGGTTTGAGAGTCGACTCGTCCAGAGTGCTGTCTACTACAAGGAGCCGACTCGTCGGGTTCAAGCCAACTCGAATGACGGGATTCTTTGAATCACGTGTTGCCGCGCTGGAAAGTTTTTGGAAGGTCTCAATTCCACGTGATCGAGGAGTATATATATGTATATGGGATGGTTAGTTAGTAGGAGGTCATTCTGTAATAGTCCACTCCGATAATTTGGTATCAAAGTAGGGGTTGCATGAGGGAAGGAAGATCTCTACATCTAAGAAGTGCTAGAAGGTAAGATCTAGTACATTTTTTGATTCTACTTGATTGTGGTAATGGCGTCAAGCAATTTTAAGGTGGATTTTGAGAAGTATGATGGCAAAGAAAATTTTACTCTATGACAACAAAGAGTAAAAGATTTGCTAGTTCAACAAAAGATCTATAAAGTCTTGGTTAGAGAGAGACCAGAAAAGATCAATGTTAAGAATTGGGAAGAGTTAGAAGAGATCGTATTTAGCACCATCAGGATGTATTTGGCAGATCAAGTTTTGCTAGAGGTTTGTATGGAGACTACGGCAAAGGGTCTTTGGTTGAGATTGGAGAACACATACATGGGCAAGAACATGATAAAAAAGCTGTGGTTGAAGAAGTAGCTATATAGTTTGAGGATGCCAGAAAGAGGAGACCTTGTTGCTCACATTCAGAGGTTTAATCAGGTATGTTCTAACGTTATGAGTCTGGATATGAAAATTGATAAGGAGGATCGGGCATTGTTGCTGTTGTGTTCACTCCCTAGATCATATGATGTCTAATAACAACCTTGATGGGGGCCGGGATGGGGATGGATCGCTGGCAAGCCTTGAAGTCACCAAGATTAGGGTACTACTATTTTTTTATTTTATTTTTTTAGGGGATGGCGAAGGAACAATAGAAATGGAGGGTAGAAAAATTGGACACTCTACGGACTTGGGACTTATATTCATGGAGAGACCTCTCACCTCTAGAGCATCTCACATATCCCACTACGTGTAGCTTAGGGCATCCCATCCATCTCACTACATGCGGAGCCTAGGGTATCCCATCCAAATCGCTACCTGGGGCCATGAAGGAAAATCTCTAAGACCATAGAGGGGACTCGACGGGGAAGGGGATAACTAGGGCCTCACGTCCCTCGACGCTTGAAAGTGAAGGCATAGGGTCTCACACCCCTCGACGCCCGAAGGGAAAGGCAAGACGGGCCTCATGCCCATGCCTTTACGGAGGCAGAATGAATAATCACTCTTCTCTAAAAACTCATCTTCATTAATTAATGTTTTGCAAAGTAATGAGGGTGGTATTTACAGACCTTTCCAACCCTCATTTGAATTTGAATACAAGATAAAAAGATAAGGATGATTCAAATTCAAATACAAGATAAGGCCTATCCATATCTCAATCCTAACCAACTAAAACTAACTAAATCAAATTTCAAAATAATCAATAAAGATAAATCCTAAATATCTAATCTTTGAATTTAAATTTATTTGCATCAAAATCCATGCTGCTCCAAGATTCATGCTACTCCGGGATCCATGCTGCTCCAAGATTCATGCAGGTCAATGTCTCCATCATTTCCCTGAGGTGGGGAAAACTCGACTCCATCGAGTAACCAAATATAATCAAATCAAAGGAGCTATGCTATGAGATATGTGCAGCTTTGAGAATCGTACAGCACTAAAAATCATGCAACTCTGAAATATATGTGGCTTTGAGGATCGTGCATCATTGAAGTTAGTAATTGGGAGGGCTACTACTTTGACGAACGTGCAGTGCATTCAGTTTGTGTGGGGACTTTCTTCTTCTGGTCCGATGCTAGGTGGAACAGGGGAGGTCTTCGGAGGGCAGTCCGATGGGCGTTCGCCGGTGGCAGTGCTGGGGCAGAGATGGCAGCTTGGACAGTGGTGGTCACAGAGGAGGCGATTGGCGATGGTAGTAGGTGCACGGAGAGGATGTGGTTTGGCTGAGATCGATCTTGTCCCTTGGATCTGATGATGGGAAGGTGAAATTGGGACTAGATCTAGGCGAGTCCGGCTTCATCAGCGGCCTAGCCATGGGTTTTTTGAACAGGAGGAGATCTGGTGGAGGCATCGATATGAGGGGCTTTAGCCATAAAGGAAAATGACAGCTAATGGCGGAGAGCAAGAAGATGGTGTCGGGCATCGGTGAGGCATCATGTGCAGAGGAGAGGTGTTGGGTGAGGTGGCTGCAGGGAGTCGGGCGGGCAGTGGAGGTCGACTCGGTTGTGGGCGACTCCGGGTGAAAGGGAGGAGAGCAGGTGGGAAGCATCGTGCGATGGCTGGCTACGTGGACTTCCATTGGCGATGGTGAGGGGTCTTCGATCGAGAGGAAGACGACTGTGGAGATGCCAATCTGATGAACTTTGGCCACAAAGGAAGACGATGGCAAGCATGGGTCATGGCCTCTCCACAACTATAGGGACAGCCGAAGGCGATGGGATCTACGAACTTGTGCCATGGTCAGTAGGTGGTGAACAAGGTCCCGCCCCGCTCCTTGGCCCGGGAGAAGAGCTCGGTGGTGCGGGAGGTGGAGGCCACGGCGCCCTCTAGGGTGGTGGGGATGGTCCCATAGCCACCATGCCAAGAGGTGGAGGCCCAAAACCTTAACCTTAGATCTCCTAATGAACTTAGAAAAACTGGACAGAGAAAATAGTAGCAGAGGGGCGAATCACGGGTGGAAAGGTGGGGCACCAGCAAAGGGATCCTCAGTGACGAGATTGGAAGAAGAGGATGGCAGAGAGCACGATCGAGGGAGGTGTGATGTCCGGTCAGTGGTGGGCATTGGAGAATGGCAGTGGAAATGAAATCAGAGATAAGTTGTCTGACGGTGGAACGGGTGAAGGGATCGACGATGTGCTGGAGTATTCAGGAGTTGAACAGGGAGAGATGGAACGGTGGGGCTGATGAGGGGATATGAACCGTACCCTAATTTTATGGCTCTGATACCAAATTGATGGGGGACGGGATTGGGATGGATCGCTGGTGAGCCTAGAAGTCACCAAGATTATGGTACTACTATTTCTTTTATTTTATTTTTCTAGGGGATGGCGAAGGAACAATAGAGATGGAGGGTAGAAAAATTGGACACTCTGCGGACTTGGGACTTACATTCATGAAGAGACCTCTCCCTCTAGGGTATCTCACCCACCCCACTACATGTAGCTTAGGGCATCCTACCCATCTCACTACATGCAGAGCCTAAGGTATCCCATCCAAATCGCTACCTTGGATCGTGAAGGAAAAATCTCTAAGACCAAAGAGGGGACTCAACCGAGAAGGGGATAACTAGGGCCTCACGCCCCTCGACGCTCGAAAGCGAAGGCATAGGGTCTCATACCCCTTGATGCCTGAAGGCAAAGGCAAGACGGGCCTCACGCCCACTCTTTTACGGAGGCAGAATGAAGAATCACTCTTCCCTAAAAACTCATCTTCATTAACCAATTTTTTACAAAGCAATGAGGGTGGTATTTATAGACCTTTCCAACCCTTGTTTGAATTTGAATACAAGATAAAAAGATAATGATGGTTCAAATTCAAATACAAGAAAATGTCTATCCATATCTCAATCCTAACCAACCAAAACTAACTAAATCAAATTTCAAAATAATCGATAAAGATAAATCCTAAATATCTAATCTTCGAATTTAAATTTATTTGAATCGAAATCCATGCTGCTCCAGGGTTCGTGCTGCTCCAAGATTCACGTAGGTCGATGTCCCCATCAAACCTTGGTATATGGGAAGGAAACCTTGATCTATGAGAGGTTGTTGGAGTGCTTAGGTCAAATGAGCAAAGGGAGAAGATCTGCAAAGGAAGTCCTAACTCGGAGGTTCTTGCTATGAATGAAAGGCAAGGAAGACCAAAGGAAAGGGTTAGGAGAAAATCAAAGAGCATATCACAGTCTCAAGGTAGTAAGAACGGCTTAAAGTGCTACAAATGTCATCAGCCTGGTCATTTCAAAAGGAATTGCCCTCTTTGGAAGACCGAGAAAGGGAAGGCCAACACTAGTGGTGCTAGTGTATCTGAAAGCAGTAGAGAAGATATACTGATAGCTTCAGATGGATCGGTTGATTGGGATAATACTTGGATGTTGGATTCATCATGCTCTCATCATTATACCTCACATCGAGAGTTGTTTGATACCTATGAAAGGACTGATGGAAGTAGTGTAAGCCTTGGTGATGATCATCCTTGTTCGGTGGCTAGAGTTGGCACCATTAGGGTGAGAATGTATGATGGAGTGATAAGGACTCTGTCAAATGACAAACATGTACCAGAATTAAAGAAAAATTTGATTTCTTTGGGCTACTTGGAAGAGCAGGTTATGCCTTCAATTGTCGGGCTGATAGTGGATGTTTGAGGATAACCAAGGGAGATTTGGTGGTGATGAGAGGAAGAAGACTGAGTAATAATCTGTATAAGATGGAAGGCTCAGTGGTGAATGATAGTGCAGTGGTGCTTGCAGCAGCACAAGAGGAGCAACTTGCATACAAGTTGTGGCACTATCGGATGGGTCACTTAAGTGACCGAAGGCTTACTGAATTAAGTAGAAGAGGAAACCTTCCAATGCTGAAGAAGGATGGAAATGACCTGTGTTGAGCCCTGCATTTATGGCAAACAGCATAGGGTAAAGTTCACCAGTGGTACCGAGCAAAGTGAGGATGTTTTAGAACTAATTCACTCGGATGAATGGGGACCATCACCTGTTTTATCCAGCGATGGAGCAAGGTATTTTGTTACCTTCATTGATGACTTCTCTAAGAAATTGTGGGTGTATCTGATGAGAAAAAAATCAGAGGTATTTGCCCGGTTCAAAGCCTGGAGGGCTAAAGTAGAGAAGGAGACAAGGAAACATGTGAAATGCCTTCGATCAGATAATGGTGGGGAGTACTCTAGTAAAGAGTTTAGAAGTTACTGTGAGGAAAATTGGATCAAATACCATTACACAGTAAGGATGACCCCATAGCAGAATGGTGTTGCAAAAAGGATAAACCGGACACTATTGGAGAAGGCAAGGAATATGATGTTGCAGTCATCACTGCCAAAAACCTTTTGGGGTGATGCTATTACTCTATCATGTTTTCTTGTAAATAGGTCCCCTCATTTCAAGCTGGATGGTGGACTTCCAGAGGAAGCTTGGAGTGGGAAGAAGGTGGAGCTTGGTCACTTGAAGGTGTTTGGTTGCTCGGCCTATGCACATATGGAGGCAACTGAACAAAGTAAGTTGGACCCTAAGTCAAAGAAGATGATCTTCATCGAGTATCCACTATGAGTTAAGGGTTACCTACTGTGGGATCCATAATCTCAAAAAGTAGTGATCAGTAAGGATGTCATATTTGATGAGAGGAGCATCTTGGAGAGATCGAGTATGGATGAAACTGCAACTTCAAAGGTGAACAGCAATGACTATCCTTCACAGGTGGAGGATAGGCCGTCTACATCAATTGGCAAGGGTGTTTCAGTTGAGGTGGAGTTAGGTGGGAAAGGTCCTCTTGTGATGAAGGATCAGAAAGGAAAATCAGTTGTTCAAAGTGAAGTGGAGGAACAAGTGCAGGAACAGCTACAAATAGAAGACTTGCAAGACAGTGCAAGGGGAGTGGCATTGCATAAACCTCAATACACAATCCGGAAGCTGATGAGATATGGCATGGATGAGAATATTTCTTATGCTCTCATATCTATAAATGGAGATCCAGGAACATTCAAGGAGGCCATGGATAGTCCTGATAAAGAATCATGGATACAAGGCATGATGGAAGAGATGGAATCTCTCAAGAGGAACAAGACATGACAGCTGGTGGATCTACCTAAAGATGCTCATGCTATTGGCTCCAGATGGGTGTTCACAAAGAAATGTACCTTTAGAGCAAGGTGGAGTGAGATATAAAGCAAGGCTGGTTGCAAAAGGATACTCACAAAGGAAAGGAGTTGACTACACTGAGGTATTTTCTCCTGTAGTACACCATACATCAATTCGGGTGTTGCTGTCATTGGTGGCAGAACATGATATGGACTTGGAGCAGATGGATATAAAGACAGCTTTCTTACATGGAAGTCTGGAAGAGAAGATCTATATGAAGCAACCTGATGGCTTCATAAAGATTGGACAGGAGGACAAGGTATGTATACTCTAGAGATCACTGTATGGTTTGAAGTAGTCACCTTGTCAGTGGTATCGGATATTTGATACTTTTGTTTTAAGCCTTGGATTTCTTAGGTGTGAACATGACTATTGTGTGTATGTTAAGGATGTGGATATTGATAATGCTTTGTATCTACTTCTGTATGTCAATGACATGTTGATAGCTAGCAGAAGTATGAGGGCTGTGAAAGAGCTGAAAAGAGCATTATCTGAAGAATTTGAGATAAAAGATTTGGGTCCAGCTCAGAAAATCCTTGAAATGGAGATTTACAGGAATATAAGTAAGGGGTACTTCATTTGATACAAGAATGTTATATCAAGAAGATTCTTGAGAGGTTTGGGATGGAGAAGGCCAAACCGGTAGAGACACCATTACCAGGGCATATATCTCTTTCTAAGATTCAAAGCCCCCAAACAGATGAGAATACAAATGCTATAGCCAGTGGTATGTATGCTATGGTGTGTTGCAGGCCAGACATAGCATATGCTGTAAGCCAGGTGAGCAGGTACTTGGCAAATCCTGGGAAGGAACACTAGAAAGCTAGAAGGACAAGGAAGGAACTCAAAAGTATAGACTGGTATTTGGTGGACAGCTAGAAGGACAAGGAAGGAACTCTGAGAAATTGTATGGAGGTTTGGGTCCTTTGGAAGGGTATGTAGATGCAAGCTATGCAGGTGATCTTGATACAAGAAGGTCTACTACAGGTTATATCTTCGCTTACATGGTGTATCGGTCTCTTGGAGATCTACCCTTCAACCTATCACTACTCTATCTACAACAGAGGCTGAGTATATAGGTATTACAGAGGCTGCAAAGGAAGCACTATGACTAAGGAGACTAGTTACTGAGATGGGGGTGGAACAGTGTATGGTAGTCCTGCACAGTGATAGCTAAAGTGCCATACATTTGACTCAGAACCAAGTCTATCATGCTCGCACTAAGCATATAGATGTGAAGTACCACAGGATTCGAGAGTTGGTGAAGGAAGGAGAAGTGGCATTGATGAAAGTCCATACAAAGGAGAACTAGACTAATATGTTGGGAATTGTGTCCCAAAGCCAATCGCCTGGGTTGTAGGTGGTTGAGCTAAGTATTGTATTTTTTCAATGAATTAATAAAATATTATTTTTGGCAGCTCATCACATATTGAATTTCCCTAAAATGAACTCTTTCCTATGTGATGAAGTCCTTAGGACTACACTGACTTCGATACAGAGAGGATGTATCGAGTGGTCCTTAAACCCGGTTCACAACCAAAGGATATATTGTACTAGACGACAATATATCAAGTATAGGTTGTTGTAGTTCACATCGTTTGGTTGTCCTCTTGACCAAATGAGTGTGGTGACACTGATGTGATCTGCAAGTGGGATATATGTGATATCTTATTAAACGTGACTCCGTGCAGTCCCTTTCTGCCAAAGGGATACTCACGATTGGATATGGGTATAAGTGTCCCTATGACCTGAGGTCATCACGGTAGCTTGCAAGCAACTCCCTGTGCTTTGGTGCCGGACTACCCGGATTTTTAATCCGGTGACGGAAGGTTTCTGGGTACAGGCAAGTACTTGTGGAGCAGTGATGGACCAAGATGGAATTGACCTGTCATAACAGTTTGGATTGAATGTCTCGCAGTATCTCAATTTAGCAAATCCTCGGTCGGGGTAGCCCTAGTGAAGAGTCACTGGGCTTGCGAGGTTGAGACACGTAGTCGACTGACTCAGTCTGGGTTGGCAGCCCAATCTCAGTCGTCCTGAGCATTAGAGGTCAAAGGGATGAATTATACGGTAACCATATGCCAGAGGTTCGATAGTTTGCTCCCGCATCTTCGACCTATCCGGACGCCGGGACCCATTGCTAGATGGTTTCCTGTGCTGGTACTAGAACTGTTCTAGTGCTACCATTTAGGTTTGAACCTATGAGGTCACACGCCACAGAGGTTAACTCTCTGATCCGAATACCGAATACGATTGGGAATCGTCTCGATTTTATGGTCATAGTAGTATTTTTGAGCACTCTTTTTCCCCGTCTTGCCCTTGTCTGAGTCAACCAAAAATTGTTCTTGGTTGATCAGCACTGCGCCAGGTTTTTTCTGAATCAGTTTTGAACTGATTCGGAGTTCGTTTCGGCCTCCAATTGGTTGCGAACCAATTGAACCAAAATTCAAAAAGTTTGAACCAACTTGGTTTAAATGGGATTGGACCATTTAATTGGCTTGGTTTAATGGGATTGAACCAAGATATAATGTTTTGGCTTGGACCGGTTTTGAACCGGTGCATTTTCTCCTCATGACCGTTTTACACGGTGATTCAATGGTTGAAATGAAGAGACCCAAAGACCAAAACGCTGGAATTCCTTTCGCTGGATGAGAACTCCAAACATCCCGTCTCTTCCTTTTCCCAACCCATTACATTAATCCTTGGTTAATGGGTTTAATGGTTGATTAATGGATGTTAATGGGAATTTAGCTGCCAAAGCCTCTTGGCCTCCAAACCTCCCGTTTCCCCCTCTGCTGTCCTATATAAACAACACTGCAGCGTTCCCTGTTCAGTGGTTTTTTTTTGTGATTCACCGAAAAAAAATTTTCAAGGAAATTTTTGAGGGGTTGTGAGATCACCTGATTGAGTATTTGTAGAGCTGGATTTGGGAGGGTGTGAGGGAGACTTTTAGGAGCCTCTTCCTTCTCCATTAGAGTGCTCAAATCCCTGCTGCAGCAATTCTGTTTTGCAGCATAAACCTGTGACCGTGAACCATCTTCCGGCGGCTAGCACCGTGCGTGAAGAGGGATCGGAGAGCCCCGGGCGTATCTCCCCTCTAGAGGGAGTATTCTTCTACTCCTCGGAGCAAACCACGCAAGCCGGGATCGCTCCAGTTGCCCGAAATCCAACGACGAAGACAGCTACTCTGTTCTGCTGCCATTTTCGCACAGCAGACTTCGACGAATTTTTACGATTTATTGGCTTAGTTTTTCTTGCAGAAACCAGTGCCAAATCGAAGACGACTTCCTTAAGAATCTACAGCTCAAATTTGGGAGCGATCGGAGGTCCGGAAGGTGGCATTCTGGGGACTTTTCGGAAGCCCAGTTTTCAGCCTAAGGTGGAAGACGACTGGAATAACTTTATTCCAGTTATTCCAGTCTATTCCAGGTTTATCCCAGACTTATTCCAGCTGGGAATAAGGTATGTTTTTGGGTTTTATTTTCGGTGCATGTGTAGATCTAGATTTATTAAAATATTTATAAATATTATATGTCCTGTATCATGCCAATATATGCATCTTGCATATGCTAGATCCTGTGCGGAGTAGGTATTTTCCGCATTTATTAAAAATGTTTTAAAATACTTACCTATTCCCTGTGCTGTTGCATGCTTAGCGTAGGCACCTGCAACCATGTTTTTACTTTCAGTGGTATCAGAGCCAGGATCTAGTGTAACATATCTTGATGTATATATAGTAGATTAAATTGTTTAATCTTGGGATTAGAGAGTACTTTTAGGAACCTAGTTGAGACCTTCACCATGGCCGTGTGTCTTTGACACGATGCGGTTCGTCTGTGTTGGCCTCTTCAGAAGGTTCCTTTAAGGAAATCAAAAAGAAATTAAAATTATTTTATAAAATTGGCATGATTTATAATTTTGTTATTTGGGTCATATAATATTTATAAAAGTATAAATCTAGATATGATGCATAATTTAAGATGTAAAATTGTTTTACATAGAGACTTAATTAAAAAATATTTTAATTAAGTATTTGGCTTAATAAAAATTTTTAGGTTTATGAAATCTAATAAAATTTGCATAAGCCAAATTGGGTTAATTGGGTTAGCTGATTAGTTGGGTCCATCACTGGGTTAGACCTAAGTTTAGTTGAACTGGATTAAAAGAAGATTAAACAAAAGTTGTTTAAGGTCTTTCTTTAGAACTATATAATAGTTAGATTAGTTGATCCGTTCATCTAAAATGGATCCAATTAGTGGCTCAGTGGACGCCCGAGTCTTTAGGCTAGTCTGATCGAGTGTGGTAAACCGACTGGTGTCGAGGTAGGTTTGGCAATTGTGATCATGGTTGTATGAGGCTACCTCTTTCCTGGCCAACTTGGTTGGTGTCTAGGAAAGATGGTTAATGGCAGATACTCACCCATGATCTCACCTACCTGGCTAGTCGAGTCGACCAGAACTGATTGGAAAAGCTCAATGACTCGAGTTAACCCATGTCACCCAGGTTGATCGGTCTGACTGATCAATAGGTGCCCATGGATCAATTGTTGATTTAATTCAACCCTCCTGGAATCTGATCGATTCAGTGGGAGGATGATCCATGTCCTTACCTTCATCTTCTGTCACAACTATAAAAAAAAAAAAAAAAAAATCCTCTAAAATTATTAGGTCATTAAAAAGACTAAGTCAAGGAGTTGACAGTGTCTTAGCCTCCCATTAAGTTGGATAGAAATGTGTCCACTAGCTTGGTGTGCATCGGCAGTTCCATAGAACGGGTGTACATCCGGCGACTGGAATTTCTATCTGATCGATGATGGTTCAGTGCAACCTCCTTAACGGGACCAGGTGGGCCGGCCATAGTCGGGCTTGGTCTTTAGTTAGCCGGAAGCATTGGATTGTCATTTTAATGGTTGGACCTAACCAGAGACCCGCAATAGGAGGCCCCTAGGCCGATTGGGGTGTTCTCTGGGGCAAAATAAAATACTAAAAATTGTTTAGGGAAACAATTGGTTTACGAACCTACCTTTAGGCTCGTATGGGTGAGCCGGCCATAGTCGGGCTCATGCGTGGCCTATTGGATTTCAGTACCCACTTGAAAAAGTGTTTTCACGGATTGGAGTTAGAGGCTACCAATCTGAAAAATTAGTGGGAGAAACCTTTAGACTAAAGTCCAAGTCTTTTGGTTAATTTATTAATTCATATACTAATAGGTCTTATTTTCTTTTCAGATGTCTTCCAATTTATCGCTCCGGTCACTTCTCGATAACGAGAAGTTAAAGGGTCACAACTTCGATAGTTGGTATCGAAAGTTGAGAATAGTTCTGGAGCACGAACGGATCCCGTATGTGATAACGGATCCGGCACCTAAAATCCCTCCCGCTAATGCACGGAGTGCGGTCAGAGATGCTTATCTGAAGTGGGTCTCTGATCAGACTACTGTCCGTTGCATTATGCTAGCGGTGATGAACGACGAGTTCACTCGCAAATTCGAGGAGGCCCAACCTAATGAAATCCTTCAAAAGTTGAAGGAATCCTTCGGCATCCCGGATGATGTAGAACGGTACAAAGTGTCTTGTGCCATCTACAACTCCAAGATGCCGAATGGCGGTTCAGTCACTGATCATGTATTGTACATGATCGAGCTGATTGAAAAACTGGACAAACTCGGATGCCCCTTGCACGAGCAGCTCGGCAAGGATGCGATCCTGAATTCTCTTCCCTCCTCCTATCTTGATTTTTTCGATCATTATAGAATGAACAAGCCTGCAGTCAACTACCATGGTCTTTTGGGGTTGCTGCAGACTTTCGAGAAAGACCACAAACTGAATAAGGGGGTGGTGAATTTAGTGGGAGGTAGTAGAGGTCGTCGTCCCTTTAAGAAAGGGAAAAAGAAAATAAATAAGAAGGGAAAGAAAGTGCAGAATGCTCCTGGCCCTAGTCAGACCAGGAAGTATAAGGTTGATCAGTCTTCTGCAGAGTGCTTCTACTGCAAGAAGAAGGGACACTGGAAGAGGAATTGTCCTCTTTATATTGCATCCCTTGATCCGAATAGGCCGAGAAAGCAGAAGTCTGCTGAACAAGGTATTTATATGATAAAACCTTGTAATTACTCAATTGTTGATACTGCTAACTGGGTATTGGATTATGGTAGTCCAATTCATGTTTGTAATTCGTTACAGGGACTTCAAGTTAGCAGAAGATTTGAAGATGGAGAACAGTTTCTGAGCGTCGGGAATGGAAATCATGTTCCAGTACTGGCGATCGGAGTCCTGCATCTTGTCTTTGAGTCTTGTACTGTCGAACTAGTCGACTGTCACTATTGTCCTAGTTTCATTATGAGCATAATCTCTGTAGGCCTTTTGGCCAGTTGTGGTTTTGAACTATCAATAAAAGGAGATTTTTGCAATGTTATTTTGAATAACTCAGTTATAATGAAAGCTAGATTAAATAATGGCATATACGTACTATCAAGGCCTGTTAGTGTAATGTACACTTCTTGCAAACGCCCAAGGTTAGATAATGTCAACGATTTGTATCTTAGGCACTGTAGGCTAGGTCATATTAACCAAAATAGAATAAACAAGATGCGAGGAGATGGACTCCTCGAGGTCAGTGATTCTGAATCACTGCCCACTTGTGAATCCTGTTTACTTGGTAAAATGACCAAGTCACCTTTTACTGGAAAAGGTGAACGAGCTACAGAACTTCTAAGTCTAATACATACTGATGTATGTGGACCGATGACAGTTAGTGCTAGAGGAGGATACAAATATTTCATTACTTTTACAGACGACTTTTCAAGGTTCGGTTATGTCTTTTTAATGAGACATAAGTCTGAGTCGTTTGAAATGTTCAAACGATACCGTAATGAAGTAGAAAAGCAAACTGGAAAAAGCATTAAAATCCTTCGATCTGATAGAGGTGGCGAATAGTTATCTGGTGCTTTTTTGACATATCTTGAGGAGAATGGAATTCTCTCTCAGTGGACTCCTCCAGGAACACCACAGTTGAATGGTGTGTCCGAAAGGAGGAATCGAACCTTGTTGGACATGGTTCGATCCATGATGGGCTTTGCAACTCTGCCGCTATCCTTTTGGGGATATGCGCTTCAGACAGCCTGTTACTTATTAAATAATGTTCCAAGTAAATCTGTTGTCTCCATTCCGTATGAGATGTGGAATGGATGTAAACCATCAATCTCACACCTTCGAGTCTGGGGTTGTCCGGCTTACGTAAAGCGTTTAGACTCAGACAAACTTGGTCCTAGGTCTGATCGGTGTTTATTTGTTGGTTATCCTAAGGAAACCAAAGGGTATTTCTTCTACTTGGAGAATGAACAAAAGGTGTTCGTTGCTCTTAGAGCTATCTTTTTGGAAAAGGGGTTCCTTGGAGAAGGTACTATAGCCTCTAAGATTGAACTTGATGAAGTTCAGCCAATAGAAGAACCTATACACTCTAAGGACATCGTAGAACCGGCTGTGATTGAATCACACCCAGAACCCATTAGGAGATCCGGTAGAATACCGCGTCAGCCGGACAGATACTACGGTTTCTTGGTCCGGGACGGCGATCCCATTGAGCTCGATTAGAACAATGAGGATCCGATCACCTATATGGATGCACTTCTGAGATCTGACTCTGAGGCATGGCTTGGAGCCATGCGATCTGAAATGGAGTCCATGGAAATCAACAATGTTTGGACATTGGTTGATCCGCTTGAAGGAATAAAACCCATCGGGTGTAAATGGATCTTCAAGAGGAAAAGGGACGCAGATGGGAAGGTAGAGACCTATAAAGCCCGTCTGGTTGCCAAGGGGTATCGTCAACGATATGGTATCGATTATGACGAGACTTTCTCCCCTATGGCAATGCTCAAGTCCATTCGGATCATGCTTGCTTTGGCAGCATATTTTGATTACGAGATCTGGCAGATGGATGTCCGAATCGCTTTCCTAAATGGGGAGTTGGAAGAGGAGGTGTATATGATACAGCCTGAAGGGTTTACATCCACAGATGAATCAAAAGTATGCAAGTTGCAGAGGTCCATTTATGGACTCAAGCAAGCATCTCGAAGTTGGAACTTAAGATTTGATAGGTGTATCAAATCATACGGCTTCGTTAGGAACGGAGAAGAACCGTGCATCTATAAATGGTTTAATGGTTCTGTGATTGTATTCCTAGCACTGTATGTTGACGACATTCTCTTAATCGAGAATGATGTCGCAGCATTACAAGGAATAAAAGTCTGGTTATCATCTCAGTTCTCCATGAAGGACTTGGGTGAAGCTTCTTACATACTAGGTATGAAAATCTATAGAGATAGATTTAAGAAGCTTTTGGGACTATCCCTGTCTACGTACATTGACACCGTGCTGAAACGGTTCAGCATGGAAAATTCCAAGAAAGGCTATCTCCCGATAGGTTCTGGAATTACTCTTTCCAAGAAGGATTATGCGACAACTCCTGAGGAAAGAGAGCGCATGAGTAGAGTACCTTATGCTTCAGCAGTAGGCTCCATCATGTATGCTATGACTTGTACTAGACCAGACGTGGCATACTCACTAGGAGTAGTGAGCAGATACCAGTCTGACCCAGGTGAGGCACATTGGAAGGTGGTTAAGTCCATCCTTAAGTATTTGAGAAATACTAAAGACCAATGGCTGATTTATGGAGAACCTGACTTGAAACTTGTGGGGTACTCTGACTCCAGTTTCCAGTCGAATAGAGATGATAGCAAGAGTGTGTCAGGGTTTGTATATACCCTGAACGGAGGAGCGATCTGCTGGAAAAGTTCCAAGCAGGCAACTGTTGCAGACTCGGTATGCGAAGCAGAATATATTGCAGCATCAGATGCAGCAAAGGAAGCTGTGTGGTTACGGAAGTTCCTTGGAGAGCTAGGGGTGGCACCTTCCCTAGATTGTCCTGTTCCGGTGTACTGTGACAGCACTGGAGCCATTGCTCAAGCTAAGGAGCCTAAAGCTCATCACCGCACCAAGCACATCCTGCGGCGCTACCACCTTGTACGAGAGATCGTGGAACGAGGCAACATCAATCTTCTGAAGATCGATGGAAAAGAAAATCTGGCCGACCCCTTCACTAAAGCCCTCGGAATAAAAGAGTTCGACTATTGTAAATGGGAAATGGGTATTAGATACTCTTCTGATTGGCTTTAGTACAAGTGGGAGTTGTTGGGAATTGTGTCCCAAAGCCAATCGCCTGGGTTGTAGGCGGTTGAGCTAAGTATTGTATTTTTTCAATGAATTAATAAAATATTATTTTTGGCAGCTCATCACATATTGAATTTTCCTGAAATGAACTCTTTTCTATGTGATGAAGTCCTTAGGACTACACTGACTTCGATACAGAGAGGATGTATCGAGTGGTCCTTAAACCCGGTTCACAATCAAAGGATATATTGTACTGGACGGCAATATATCAAGTATAGGTTGTTGTAGTTCACATCGTTTGGTTGTCCTCTTGACCAAATGAGTGTGGTGACACTGATGTGATCTGCAAGTGGGATATATGTGATATCTCATTGAACGTAACTCCGTGCAGTCCCTTTCTGCCAAAGGGATACTCACGATTGGATATGGGTATAAGTGTCCCTCTGACCTGAGGTCATCACGATAGCTTGCAAGCAACTCCCTGTGCTTTGGTGCCGGACTACCCGGATTTTTAATCCGGTGACGGAAGGTTTCTGGGTACAAGCAAGTACTTGTGGAGCAGTGATGGACCAAGATGGAATTGACCTATCCTAACAGTTTGGATTGAATGTCTCGCAGTATCTCAATTTAGCAAATCCTCGATCGGGGTAGCCCTAGTGAAGAGTCACTGGGCTTGCGAGGTTGAGACACGTAGTCGACTGACTCAGTCTGGGTTGGCAGCCCAATCTCAGTCGTCCTAAGCATTAGAGGTCAAAGGGATGAATTATACGGTAACCATATGCCAGAGGTTCGATAGTTTGCTCCCGCATCTTCGACCTATCCGGATGCCGGGACCCATTGCTAGATGGTTTCCTATGCTGGTACTAGAACTGTTCTAGTGCTACCGTTTAGGTTCGAACCTATGAGGTCACACGCCATAGAGGTTAACTCTCTGATCCGGATACCGAATACGATTGGGAATCATCTCGGTTTTATGGTCATAGTAGTATTTTTTAGCACTCTTTTTCCCCGTCTTGCCCTTGTCTGAGTCAACCAAAAATTGTTCTTGGTTGATCAGCACTGCGCCAGGTTTTTTCTGAATCAGTTTTGAACTGATTCGAAATTCGTTTTGGCCTCCAATTGGTTGCGAACCAATTGAACCAAAATTCAAAAGGTTTGAACCAACTTGGTTTAAATGGGATTGGACCATTTAATTGGCTTGGTTTAATGGGATTGAACCAAGGTATAATGTTTTGGCTTGGACCGGTTTTGAACCGGTGCATTTTCTCCTCATGATCGTTTTACACGGTGATTCAATGGTTGAAATGAAGAGACCCAAAGACCAAAACGCTGGAATTCCTTTCGCTGGATGAGAACTCCAAACGTCCCATCTCTTCCTTTTCCCAACCCATTACATTAATCCTTGGTTAATGGGTTTAATGGTTGATTAATGGATGTTAATGGGAATTTAGCTGCCAAAGCCTCTTGGGCTCCAAACCTCCCGTTTCCCCCTCTGCTGTCCTATATAAACAACACTGCAGCGTTCCCTGTTCAGTGGTTTTTTTTTGTGATTCACCGAGAAAAGAAAATTTTCAAGGAAATTTTTGAGGGGTTGTGAGATCACCTGATTGAGTATTTGTAGAGCTGGATTTGGGAGGGTGTGAGGGAGACTTTTAGGAGCCTCTTCCTTCTCCATTAGAGTGCTCAAATCCCTGCTGCAGCAATTCTGTTTTGCTGCAGCAACCTATGACCGTGAACCATCTTCCGGCGGCTAGCACCATGCGTGGAGAGGGATTGGAGAGCCCCGGGCATGTCTCCCCTCTAGAGGGAGTATTCTTCTACTCCTCGGAGCAAACCACGTGAGCCGGGATCACTCCAGTTGCCCGAAATCCAACGACGAAGACAGCTACTCTGTTCTGCTGCCATTTTCGTATAGCAGACTTCGATAAATTTTTACGATTTATTGGCTTAGTTTTTCTTGCAGAAACCAGTGCCAAATCGAAGACAACTTCCTTAAGAATCTACAGCTCAAATTTGGGAGCGATCGGAGGTCCGGAAGGCGGCGTTCCGGGGACTTTTCGGAAGCCCAGTTTTCAGCCTAAGGTGGAAGACGACTGGAATAACTTTATTCCAGTTATTCCAGTCTATTCCAGGTTTATCCCAGACTTATTCCAGCTGGGAATAAGGTATGTTTTTGGATTTTATTTTTGGTGCATGTGTAGATCTAGATTTATTAAAATATTTATAAATATTATATGTCCTGTATCATGCCAATACATGCATCTTGCATATGCTAGATCCTGTGCGGAGTAGGTATTTTCCGCATTTATTAAAAATGTTTTAAAATACTTACCTATTCCCTGTGCTGTTGCATGCTTAGCGTAGGCACCTGCAACCATGTTTTTACTTTCATAATGAACTTACAAAGGCTCTACCGAGAGAAAGCTTTTGTTCATGTATGTGGTTGATGGGTCTGAGGAGTTTGGTATAATGGGCTATAGCCTTGGAGCACCAAGATGGAGATTGTTGAGTCTCAGGTGGTGCATCCAAGGCTCCACGGGGTCAAGGTTTAGGTCTTGGTCCAATCTATCATGGTCACACATGATGTATCTAGGGCTAGGGGTGAGTCCGGGATGAGTCCTAGATGTTAGACTGAGTTTTGGTCAATCTGGACATTAGACTTGGCTCGGTTCTGGTTCGAGTCGACTCTAATGGTTGGCATGGAAGGGCAGCAGGAAAAAGTTCTGTGGAGAGTCAGCTCGGTACTGCTGCAAGTCGACTCGGTTGCTGCGAGTCGACTCAATTCTATTGGGAGTTAGCTCGATTACATGGATAGGTAAAATAGTGTTCTAGGAGAGTCAACTCGAGGTCTGAGAGTCAACTCATCCAGAGTGCTATTTGCTGCAAGGAGCCGACTCAAGGGGTTCGAGCCGACTCGGATGACGGGATTCTTTGAATCATGTGTTGCCATGCTGGAAAGTTTTTGGGGGGTCTCTGTGATCGAGGAGTATATATATATATATATATATATATATATATATGGGATGGTTAGTAAGTAGGAGGTCATTTTGTAACAGTCCAATAAAATCGATCAAGAGAGAACCCTCGTTTTCTTCCAGATCTCATTCTACCTCCTCTCCCTCTCACATTCTTCTTTACCAATCCATGGATTGTTTGATCTTCATTTGACCTGAATCCTACCGTATCCTTGATGGATCACTGGCAGAAGGTCTTCATGCACCTGGATCGCTTCCGTAGGGCGAGGTTTTGCCGGATCTCCATTATGACATCTAAGCCCGAAAACTTATGAAGCCCAGCACTTTAAGCCTAGAAACTTACGAAGCTCGGCACTCTAAGCCCGGAAACTTAAGAAGCCCGGTACTCTAAGCCCGGAAACTTACAAAGCCCAGCACTCTAAGCCCAAAAACTTATGAAGCCCGGCACTTTAAGTCCGAAAACTTATGAAGCCTGATACTCTAAGCCTGGAAACTTATGAAGCCCGGCACTTAAAGCCAGTAGTCCCACCTCCAAAGTCAGGAGACACCAGCAGTCCCGCCTCCGAGGTCCGGAGACACTCTAGCACCTTGCTCACAGTCTGGAGAGTCGGATGGGAACTCCAAGTAGTCCCACCATCTATCGCCTGACTCAGCTCGGCGAATCAAGCAATCCAGCCACCTTGCTCACAGTCCAGAGATGTTGGATGGGAACTCCAAGTAGTCCCACCATCTACCGCCTGACTCATAGCTCGGCGAATCAAGCAATCCAGTCACCTTGCTCACAGTCCGGAGATGTTAGAGGGGAACTCCAAGCAGTCCCACCATCTACCACCTGACAGACAGCTCGGTGAAACGAGAAGATCTAGAGATCTTGCATTCAGGCTCGCATGACCTCAAGAATCAAGGGAAAGAGGACAAGGTGCTTCCAAAGACATTCGTGCCTATCCTAAGGCCTTAAAGTAGGCCTGGAGTAGTCAAGTGTTGCCCAGAGATGATGCAACCCAAGAGGGGGGTGAATTGGATTTTATAAAACTTTTGAACTATCTGATGATGAACTAAAGAAAGTATGTGCTAATTGCAAATCAAGTGCTTATGTTTTATCAAAGTGATTGTGTGCTTCAAAATAATATGCAACGAAATTAATAAAGTAAATGGACAAGAGAAAACAATCACACAAACACAAAGATATATAGTGGTTTGGTGCACTCCAAGGTACCTACATCCACTCCCCAAGATCCTCTTAGGAATTCCACTATAATCACGAAGATTACAGTTGATTAGTTTTCCGGGCTCACTAATCAAAACCCAAGTTGGTTTTATCACCTAGGCTCACCAACAACTTTTACAACTTGTTTTGTCTTCGGGCTTATAAGTCTAACCCTAGTTGGTTTCAAGGATCACCAACAACCACCCTTAGTTTTACTGGCTAGCCAATAACCTAATTGGTTTTCCAAGGCTCACCAAAAACCTCTTTGGTTTTCAAGGCTCACCAAAAACCTTAAGTAAATAATGTAAGAGCAATATGAAAAGAATACAATTTAAGCTTTCTAAAATAAAGCAAATATTTATTTGAAGCCTTTGATTGTTAATGAAGAACTTGTCTTCAAGATGTTGAAGCCTTTGAATGCAGCTTGATGATGTGAACTTTGGATGCTCTCTTTGAAACTTGGAAGCTTGAAGGCTTGAACCACTCAACTCTTGAATCCTCGAAGGATATTCAATGATCTCACCAAAGGATTGCTTTCTTATTTAATTTTTAATATTTATATAGCTCTCCAAACCTTAAATGACTGTTTATAACCATTGGGGATGAAAATATGACCGTTGGAAGCAAGTTGAAGAAGTCTACAGCTTTAGAAAACTAGCCGTTATAATCAAGTGTCGACACTTGACCTCCAGGCATCGACACTTCATTTTCAAGTGTCGACACTTTATCTTCAGGTGTCGACACTTCATTTCCTTGAATCAACACTTGAGGCAAAAACCTCCAAATGGCATAGTTCTGTATTTTCAAAAAATCTCAGGCCTTGAGTCGACACTTGATCTTCAGGTGTCGACACTTGCTTCCCAGGTGTCGACACTTGCATGCCAGAACTAAAACTTGACCAAAAATCAAACTTTAATCTCTTCAAGTTCTTCCATATCAATTCCAAAGTCCATATACTTGATTTTTCATTAATTTAAGAACTTTTTTAACTGAAATACAAGCATTTCTTCATTCAACATTGATGAGTATCAAGATCTAAATAATACACTTAAAAATATAATTAATACTCATATATACTTAAACATTTTGTCAATCATCAAAATCAAAAGTAGAGTCGACAATCTTCCTCTTTTTGATGATGACAGAACCTTTAAGTATATGAATAGGGTAAGCTTAAAAAGATTAACAATAAGATAAACATGTAAGCTCAAAATCAATAAGCACCAAGCTTTCCCTCAAAATATGATCCAAAAATAAATTTTCAAAAAATTCTTCAAAACATTTTTCAAAATATGCAAATTTTCAAATTTTTTTCTTCTTACTAATTCTTCCTTTGAAATTATAACATTTTGCTTTCTTCTCCCCCTTTTGTACTTTCTTTCATTTCTCAAATGATTTTTATCGTATCTTTCCCTTTTCATATTTAACATTTTTCTTCCCATTTTTGACATCATGAAAAAGGATGAAAGGCAATACAAAATAGGAATGAAGGTGGAAAGAATAGCAAGTAGATCATCAAAATCAATACATGAAATCAATTAAATGTGATACCACTTGAAATATGATATGCACATGCAAAAGAAAATTCAATATTATCCGTTCATCTCACTTGTTCATGGGATAAGGTCACAGCGGTACCCCAACACATCATAAAAGATCCCAGTGAATGGGAATAGAGGGTCTTTAAACCTTACTTAGCTCCTATGACCGGATGGCCATGATGACTAACCCAATCCGAAGTAGTTACTAGGATTAGATATAAATTTTGATACCAATTGAATGTAACTCCCCTCAAAGGATTAGATTTGAAGAAAAATAGGAGTATCAGAGCAAGTAAAGCGTGATATCATGAAAACATTTAAATTATGATAACAATTCTTTTGATGCTCCCCCTAAATGTTATTCCCCATTCAAAATATGCAGTCATTTGAGGAATAAAACATGAAAGCACATGCATCAAGATTTGAAATTTTCAAGATATTCATTATTTTCAAAATACAAAGGATTGATCATTTAAAAACTTTTAGCATGATTTTAAATTCATTTAAAATGATTTGATATCCATATAAATGATAGAAGTAATTTAATAACAAGTTTAGCTACTAGAGCAAGGATTTATCAATATGTATACCTTCTTCTTAAATGTAACACTTAACTACCAATTCTATACTTAATCCAAATCATTTCTAGCTTAAGCATAGATGCCAAAACAATGAAAACATATAAATCATAATATTTTACTTGAAATAGTTTAAAACTATATTAATAAAAATCAAGTGAAAGTCATATAATCACAAGTTTAATCATGAGAGCATGAAATCTATTAATATCAAAAAGGCTCATGATCACAACAAATGACTATTAGTCTAAACTTGATTTTAATTAAACAGTTTTCAAAGCAATATGCAACTTTAAAAATATTTTTCATGAATTAATCAAAATCAAGCGAAGATCTTATAATCATAAGTTTAATCATATAGCATGAAATTCATCAACATTAAAAAAATTCATGATCATAACCAATGACTATAAATCTAAACTTAATTTTAATTAAATATTTAAAATAGTTTTTCAAAGTAATTGATGCAACATTTATAACAAATATTTAACTACATTTTTAATCATGGAAGGAAATGTTTAAAATTTACTAATATGTAGAATCCTTTCTTTACCATTTAGTCCAAAAATATAGTAGGTCCACTTCTTTAAATTGTCTTGTACAGCCATTTTTCAAAAACTTCATTTTCCTTGTTTGACTGCAAGATATTCATGCAAAACATACTAAGTAGACAATTTTGGTACCCAAACTTTCTTGGATCCTTTAGGGTTAGTGATTATCATTCCTTTTGGAACCCAAACTTTTCTTATTTTATAAGGATATGCATTATGTCTAGATTTACAACAAGTCAAATTAGAAGAAGAAGGAATAAAGAAATTTTTTTTTCAAAAATTTTTGCTTCTTTTCTTCAATCAAAATATTTTTCTCATTCAAAAATTTATCACATAAAACTTTCAAAATATCATTTTCTTTTTCTAAATATTCTTTTTCTTTAGAAAAAGTATTCTTTTTTCAAAACATAAATCTTGGCATTTAAATCATCATTTTTATCGGCAAGATTGGTATTCTCAAGAGAGAGAATCTACATGTCTTTTTAATTTCTTGTGCATAATTTTTAGCATTTTGTATTCATGCACAAGATCATTAAATGCATCATGTAATTCATCAAAGGTAAAATCATAATTATTTTCAGAACATACCTTTTCCTTATTTGCCATGAAGCAGATGGGCAACTTCTTGTTCTTCCTCCGAACTAGAATCTTCACTATCGCTCCAAGTTGTCATCATTGCCTTGAATTTTTTTTGGCCTTGAGGGCTATTATCTTTCTCTTCTCTTGATCTGCAACCACTTCTCTGTGCCACAAATGCAACTCATGGGTCATGAGTGAACCAATAAGCTCCTCTAAAGATAAGGTTTCTACATCTTTTGCTTCTTGGATCGCCGTCACCTTTGGATCCCATGATATTGGCAAAGATCTAAGAATTTTATTAACTAAATCAGCATTAGTATAGACTTTGCCAAGACTTTTCAATTCATTTACAATAGTCATAAATCTAGTATACATTTCAGATATAGATTCATAGTGCATCATTTCAAATATTTCAAAGGAATGAATAAGCATATTAATTCTAGTATTTTTTACTTGAAGAGTACCCTCATGAGTAACTTCAAGTGTATCCCATATTTCCTTCGTCGATGTGCATGTGAAAATCCCATTAAATTCATTAAAGTCTAATGTACAATAAAGCAAGTTCATTGCTTTAGCATTAATCTCAAATTACTTAATGTCATATTCATTCCAATCCTCTTCGAGCTTTGGAATGGAAATGCTATTAATCAAAATGGAAGGAATATGAGGACCATTAGCAATAACTTTCCAAAGAAAATAACTAATAGACTGAATATAGATGCGCATGTGAGTTTTCCAAAATGTATAATTATGCCATTGAAAAATGGTGGTCTAATACTAATACCTCCAAGGGTTGCCATGATCTTTTAACTCAAAATTGTTTGATTCTTTGCAAAGCACCAAGGTTTAGATACCAACAATTTTGGGTTCCGGGCTCTAAAATCACTTGTTGCCCAGAGATGATGCAACCCAAGAGGGGGGATGAATTGGATTTTATAAAACTTTTGAACTATTTGATTATGAACTAAAGTAAGTATGTGCTAATTACAAATCAAGTGCTTGTGTTTTATCAAAGTGTTTATGTGCTTCAAAATAATATGCAACAGAATTAATAAAGTAAATGCATAAGATAAAACAATCACACAAATACAAAGATATATAGTGGTTCGGTGCACTCCAAGGCACCTACATCCACTCTCCAAGATCCCCTTGGAAATTCTACTATAATCACCAAGATTACAGTTGATTAGTTTTCCGGGCTCACTAATCAAAATCCAAGTTGGTTTTGTCACCTAGGCTCACCAACAACCTTTACAACTTGTTTTGTCTTCAAGCTCACAAGTCTAACTCTAGTTCATTTTAAGGCTCACCAACAACCATCCTTGGTTTCATAGGCTAACCAAGAACCTAATTGGTTTTCCAAGACTCACCAAAAATCTCTTTGATTTTCAAGGCTCACCAAAAACCTTAAGTAAACAATGTAAGAGCAATATGAAAAGAATACAATTTAAGCTTTCTAAAATAAAGCAAATATCTCTTTGAAGCCCTTGATTGTTGATGAAGAACTTGTCTTCAAGATGTTGTAGCCTTTGAATGCAGCTTGATGATGTGAACTTTGGATGCTCTCTTTGAAACTTGAAAGCTTGAAGGTTTGAACCAATCAACTCTTAAATTCTTGAAGGATATTCAATGATCTAACCAAAGGATTGCTTCCCCATTTAATTTTTGATGTTTATATAGCTCTCCAAACCTTAGATAACCATTTATGACCATTGGGGATGAAAATATGGCCGTTGGAAGTAAGTTGGAGAAGTTCTGCAGCTTTAGAAAACTAGCAATTACAGTCAAGTGTCGACACTTGACCTCCAAGTGTCAACACTTCATTTTCAAGTATCGACACTTCACTTCTGTGAGTCGATACTTCATCTTCATGTGTCGACACTTCATTTCCTTGAGTCGACACTTGAGGCAAAAACCTCCAGATGGCATAGTTCTATATTTTCAAAAAATCTCAGGCCTTAAATCGACACTTGGTCTTCAGGTGTCGATACTTGCTTCTCAGGTGTCGACACTTGCTTCCCAGGTGTCAACACTTGGCATGCCAGAACTAAAACTTGACCAAAAATCAAACTTTAACCTCTTCAAGTTCTTCCATATCAATTCTAAAGTCCATATACTTGATTTTTCATTAATTTAAAAACATTTTCAATTGAAATACAAACATTTCTTCATTCAACATTGATGAGTACTATGATCTTAAAAACATACTTAAAAATATAATTAGTACTCATATATACTTGAACATTTTGTTAATCATCAAAATCAAGACTAGAGTCAATATCAAGGCCTAGAAAAGGCACATGCACAACAACTAAAAGAAAGATGGTGTGGAACTACACCAAGTTCATTGGGTAAATCAGCCTATTTCCTCACTGTAAAGATAAGACCCCTGTACACTTCAAGGAATTCCTTGAAAGTACTTCAAAAAAAAAAAAGAAAAAGAAAAAAGAAGAAGAAAGAAAGAAAAGAAGGGAGAGAAGGGTTATGTGAGAAACGACAATTGAAGGAAAAAGATGTTTCATTAACAAAATCTTCTTTACAATCCTATAAAGGCTCCCTATAGGCCGAGAGACCTTCTAAAATTTTAAGTACAAAAGAAGGGAGAAAAAGAAATTTATGCATCAGTCGCCGGCTCCTTCCCAGGCTGGCGAGGGACCTCAATTGGCTGGGGGCGTCCTGTGCGATCCCAAATCCAGCCTCGACTACGACCTCCTCCAGCTCTAGCTCTAGCTCTGCCTTGATGACTGGCATGCTTTGCTGCCTGGGGAATGGAAGGGAAGGTTGGATGTTGTCCAACTGATGGGGACCTAAGAGCTATCAGCTGCAACGTGGAGTCCCAGTAGGCAACATCCACCCTATTAGGCATCCCAGGATTCTTATATATCCACTCAAGCACAAAAGGCAGCAGATCAACATCCCGCATGGAAATTAGGGACCACCCAAGAGAAGATGGAAGGGAGTATCAGGCAAATCAAGCAGCATTTGGGCACCCACTCTCCTTCCCTCTTTCATGAGATTTTATTTCCTTGTATTGACCATCCTTTTTTAGAATGTTTGTGGCGCCCTCCATCTTTCTTTATAGCATGAAATCTCTTGCCCTTCTAGCCCCATCTCTTGTGGTATGTAGTTGGCACCAACAAGTAAGCTTGTTGGCGCCCCTTTTTATGTTTATTTTTCCATGTATTCCATGGGCTAGAGTTCCCTATATAAGGACCCCTCTCTTGTATTGAAATAATAATGATGATGATGATATGAGAAGAGTGATTCTTCGTTCTGCCTCCATAAATGAGTGGGCATGAGGCCCGTCTTGCCTTCGCCTTCGGGCATCGAGGGGTGTGAGACCCTATGCCTTCGCTTTCGAGCGTCGAGGGGCATGAGGCCCTAGTTATCCCCTTCCTGTCAAGTCCTCTCTATGGTCTTAGAGATTTTCCTTCACGGCCCTAGGTAGCGATTTGAGTGGGATGCCCTAGGCTCCACATATAGTGAGATGGGTGGGATGCCCTAGGTGACATATAGTAAGGTGGGTGAGATGCCCTAGAGGTGAGAGATCTCTCCATGAATGTAAGTCCCAAGTCGATAGAGTGTTTATCCTCTTTGTCCCTCCACAGCCTTGGAAAGTTACCCTCACAGCTCCATTAGTGAGGTGGGTAAGATGTCCTAGAGGTGAGAGGTCTCTCCATGAGTGTGAGTTTCCAAGTCCATGGTAGTCCAAACCCCTTCCTTCCATCCCCATTTTTTCCTTCACCACCTCCATCAAAAAAAAATTAAAAAAAATATAAATTTTTTTTTCGTGGTACCCTAATCCCTGGCGACTTCTCAGCTCGCCAACGATCCTACCCCCCCACCTGTCCCCCATCACCAACCCCCTCCATCCGAAGAGGTGGATAGCCTTATCCTTGAAGTCCCTGAACTCCTGGTGGAAGGAGTCCAGAACGGCTTTGACGACCTCATCCTTGAAGGCCTAGGATGCCATTAATTTGGGGATGGCCTCTGCAGCTTCTTTCTTGGCCATCTCCATCAATGCAACAGCCACCGTAGCCTTCTTTGCCACTGCCATGGCCCTGGCCATTTCCTCTTCCAGTTGAGCTTGGAGGGTCTATGCTCTCCCTTCCAGGCGGGCCACCTCCACCATAGAAGTGGCCGCCTCTCTGACTCAACGGGAGTTGACCCCCCTCTCCTCAGTTAGGGCGGCCTTGAGCTCAACCGCCTTCTTCTCTAGCTCAACTACTGGTGCGGACACCAGAGGCACCAGAATAAGACAGAGATTTCTAAACCCTCGGTGGATTACCTAGTGGTGATTGAGTCCATTTGTAATAAGGGCTTAGCCTATTTGAGTTGTCTTTTATTATTTGAGTCATGTACTAGTCAGCTCATGTTGAGCTAGTTTTCTTTTTAAGTTCTGTAACATTTGATCCATACAATTAGGGTTTTGGATAAGTCGGTCAAGTCAGCTCATGTTGAGCAAATCATATTCCGAATCTTGTAATCATGTCCAGTTATATTGAGTCTATTTGAGTCAAGCCCAGTCAAAGAAGACTCAAGCATGTGAAGGACACCACCCAGCATGCCACCTTAGCAGTCGCATGGAACCCAGTCACACCCTAGATTTCACCACCTAGGATTACTTGGAGGATCATGAAGTTGGCCCATGCATTAGGAGTTGATGACCACATGCCAGCATACCCCAAGCACACCAACTCCACATGCCAGCGTGCAAGAAGGAAAGTCAAAATAGATAAACATGAATCCCCTGATTCATGCTAGCTTGATTAGGAAAGAAGTGGTCCCCCCTTTGGATGTCACTACCTACCTTGTTTGGAGGGATTTTGTGTGGCATGAAAGTATTTTCTTCCATTTTTTCAGCCCCACACTTTATGAAGAAAGTGGAAGAGTATTTTCTTCCATGTATTTAGCCCCACACTTTAGGAAGAAAGTAGTCACCCATTATTTTCCTTATTTTCTTTTGCTTGGGCCCTAAGTCTCATGACTCTATATAAGGGACCCCTTGTATGAAAATTTTAACAATTTTGATATATGAAATATTATTGAGTCTCCAATTGCTATGTGCCTCCCTACTGTGTGCATTAAGGGATCATTTAAGAGTTGTCTTCTTCCCGGTGTTGCAACTGATTCCAACCACCATCCAATCCTCCAGAGCCCTAGCTGACCACTCCAAAAATACTTCATCCCTTGTTGTTTTCTTCTTGTTTCTTCATCTCCTCTAAGTTTTCTAACCCGTGATAGGTTGTTTGCAGGTCCCTCGACTCCAACGAATCTGACGACTCCAGCCAGGCCACAATCTAACCACCGAGCAGAAAGCCGGGAATCCACGGGTCTCTGGCTTGGTTTTTCAGGCTGCATCCATCGAGGATGAGTAATCCCTTCGCTATGATCTTCACCAGACACATCAGACATTGCCAGGTACACCCCCTCTGCCACCACTAGTTTTATTAAAGATGAACGAGCCCAACCGAGACTTCTCAGCCTCGACGGTCCTCTTTCTTTTGCTCTTTAGGTCCTGTTATGCATGCTGTAGTCTCTTATTTTTATATAGAACCTTCTACATCATTCCTTAGTCTGCTCTTCGGGATTAATCATCCAACTTAATTAAAAACATACAAAAAATTATTGCATGCATATAGGTCCCGCATCAGCTACCTTGGCCTAGGTGCCAGTCAGCTGAGCCTCCAGCTCTTGGGCCTTGCCGGTCAGACCCCGGGCCTCGTCCCTCTTACGGTGGAGGTGGGTCTTGCACTTTTGCAATGCTCGGTAGGCATCCCGCAGGAGTTACATATCAACTGCCACCTGCACCAAGGATGATGATTAATGCCCCTTATGAAAAGGGGGGAAAGGGAGATATAGATCTGGAGATAGCTTACCAACATCAACCAGGCAAATACCTCAGTGGCAAGCCCCACCACTAGCCTCCCTACCCAACTTTGGCAATTCGATGACTGGATCAGAGAGTTGAGGATGTCTTCCGCTAGCTTCCCATCCTAGGATATCATGGAACCCATGGGGAGGATGATGGTGAACCTCTTGCCTTCCTGGCTCGATGCTGCAGGCAATCCGGTCGAGTATGGTGCAACCTCAGGTGAAGGCGCCGCATCTGTGGGACCATCACCAGTGGCTCTGGCCCCAGGCGATGGAGACGGCATCTCGGTGGTAGTGGATCCCACCACCCTCACCGCTTTTGGCTGTGGCAGATCATCGGTGCATGGAGGGGCCACTGGAGATGGAGGTGGGGCCCCCTCCATAGTTTTGGTTTTGCCCTTGGGCTACCTGACAGGAGCCTAGACCCTTGGTCTGGATGGTGCGCATGGGGTGGCTGGCCCCCTCATGTCAGGCCCATCACTGGGCCCCGGTCTCGGTTCTTACCAAGCCCTCATCTTGGGCACTCCCTCGGGCTCTTTGGCAGCAGCCCTCTTCTAGGACATCCCTAGGAGATCATCAAAATTAAACCTCATCTTTGCAAAATGGAGCAAATCTATTAGTCTCATTTCAAGGCAAGACTCATTACTAAGTAAAGACGAAGCCCAGCATCAAGCCTTACCCTGGGGCTTAGCTTAGCTGATCCCCGCATCGACGAGATTTCCTTCATACAATAAGTCTCGAAGGACTAGAACTTGGGAGGAGAAAAGCTGGTCGAACACTTCCTTATCGATCGGCTCGACCGTGGACTATCGGGGAGTGGTCTGGGTCACTCCAAACTCAATCCACCCCCTCGATCGAAGCAAAGAAAAACCTACACTTCCATCCCTTGATGAAAGTGGGCAAGTAAAACTTGAGGGCCCTCGTACGAGGGGACACAAACCACCATCCACTATCGGATGGGTGACGCTTCAGGATAAACAAGGCCCTGAAGAGGGAAAAATGGGCGACGATTCCATGATGATGGTAGAGGATAATAAAGCTGAAGATGGTTTGGATGGCATTGGGAGTGAGTTGAGTTGAAACCAAACAATAGTGGCTGAGGAAAGAAAGGAAGAAGACATGGAAGGGAAGCCAAAGACCCCCAAAAATGAAGTCTTCATACAGGGCTATCCGGCCTAGGCTACTGGAAGTGACACGGTCCCCCGGCCCAGAAATAAAGAGTCGAATGGAATCAGGGATCCCAAATGACCTCCAGACATGAAGGAGATCCCCGTCGGTCATCATCGAAGCAATGTCGATAGGGTCGCCGGCCCCCTAGTAGGGGGCAGGTGGAGGAGGAGCCGTAGGGGGTCCAATGACAATCCCCATCAGGCGGGGACCCCTGCGGAGTACAACCGGGACTTCCTCCTCACTATCTGAGGAAGGAGGCCTCAGTTGAGAAGGCCCCGCACCATCGAAAAAACCCAGGTGATGGTGCCCCCTGCCGGAGGGACTCATCAAAAATGGTAGAATGGAAAACTAGAAGACCTAACAAGAATACTCCTCAGGTGCAGGCCGAAGGAGAGGAGCAAAAGAGAGAAAAGGGGAGGAGAAGGAAGTCTAACCTACTGGAACTTCGCAACCTCGCCTAAGAAGATGGAGGAAGATTGCTCTGAGGAAGAAACTTTGTCTTTTATCGCTCGAAAAATCCTTGAAAAACAAAAGGGCAAGTCCCTTTCAAGCGATCTGGAGCACCGTCGCCTCGTACTGGCCGAAGGCGTGTGCCATATCTTGCTCTGAGCCAGTCAGAGTGTGCCACATGTTGATATCCATCAAAAGCAACGCTCCGAATCAGAGGTGACCCCTTCGGGCCCGGTGCGGCAATTATGGCCACCCTTGATGAGGGGTTGAATGGCATCACCCTATTAGTATGGAAGCACAGCCTTCGGAGCACCAGCACACAAGGCATTGATGGTGCAGGAGATGCATCCCTCCACGTCAGTGTGGTCATTACTCCCCTCACCTCGAGCACCGCTTCGTTCTTCGAGCTCGGGAGTAGGGGGCATCTAATGTGGTATATTTGCTAACATAGAGTCTTGCTAGTGGCCATGCTGGTAAAAGCCCCGCCACCTGGACATGGTGGCCAAGTAAGGAGCCAAGGCGAGCCCTCCTACATAGGTCAGCTCCAAGTCAGAATCGTGCTCATGAGGCAAGCCCTCTGTTTGAAGTCAACTCTTGATCGAGGTCATGCTCATGCTGCCAAGGGGAGCCCTCCTGCCGAGGTCAGCTCCCAGCCGGGTCGTGCTCATAAGGCGAGCACCCCGTCTGAGGTCAGCTCCTAGCTATCATGCTCATGCTGCCAAGGCGAGCCCTCCTACCGAGGTCAGCTCCTAACCGGGTCATGCTCATGCTGCCAATGTGAGCCCTCCTACCGAGGTCAGCTCCTAGTCGGGTCATGCTCATGAGGTGAGCCCCCCGTCTGAGGTCAACTCCCTGCCGGGGTCATGATCATGCTGCCAAGGCGAGCCCTCCTGTCGAGGTTAGCTCCCAGTCGGGTCATGCTCATAAGGCGAGCCCCCCGTTTGAGGTCAGCTCCCGATCGGGGTCGTGCTCATGCTACTAAGGCGAGACCTCCTACCAAGGTCAGCTCCCGGCGAGGTCATGCTCATAAGGCGAGCCCCTCTTCTAAGGTCAGCTCCTGGCCGGGGTCATGCTCATGCTGCCAAGGCGAGCAGCCCCCGAATGTGGGGCTCCCCCTATCTCGCGAAGGCCATAGTTCCCACCAACTGCATGAGGGGGGAGGATCAACAGAAATTCAAATCATGACAAAGAGGGGCCTGGCCACCTATGACCTTCGAGAGGTGGCGCATGTCCTGCCATAAATACAGGCTCTGCAACGCACCACCTGCATGACCTACACAATGCAACCCCCCACGACACAAAAACCTGAACCTTTTCAAGAAGGGTATTCCATTAAGGCCCCAGGCCTTGCGACACTCCAACGGTTCCCTCCCAGAATGGGAACATGCTACCGTGGCTTGGGGCTCAGCGACATGGCACCCATCCCTCCCACAAGAAGTTATACCATCAGAAGGATAAGACTGGCCCGATAGAAGGGTGACAGCGAGCAACCAAAAACCATTCTAGAAAAGGTGCCTGGAAATGGATGCTTGGAAGAATCCCCAGACCTGGTCTGGGATGCCCTACGCATAAAAAATCAGAGAGAGGAGGTAAGTAAGAAGGTAAGTAAGCAAACAGAGGGAGCAAAGGGGAAAGGAACAACTCGAGTGAACCTCCCAAGCTCTCTCATTTTTCTTAACCCATCTCCATTCTATTTTTCACCCTCTATACAGAGAGGCCCCAAGCTCTCCGTCATAGAGGTTCTGTTCCCCTCGATCATCCCACTGACTTGATCATCGGAGTGTCCCAACCAGAATTCCTGGCCTAGGTCTCCTCTATTTTGCAGGTCAGCCTGCCAAGGAGTCGACCGGTAGAGATGACCAAGTGCCTCATGGGAATCCAACGGGTCAGAGCTTAGGCCACGGCGATCTTGGCGGCAACACCTTCAATACTTGAAGCATTTTCTTTGGCTGAGCATTCTTAAACTTACGACTAAACTCATCGTTCATCGCCACCCTCATTATGCAATGAATAGTGGTGTGGTCGCTAAGCCACTTCTGATAAGTACTGTGAACTACACTATAAGCATTGGGAGTAGGCTCCTCAAGTGTTGGATCCGTTTAGCACATTACAAGATCTATTCATGCTCTATGACAATCTTGAGCTTTTAATACCAAATATCAAAATTAGGTCCCATCAATGTGTCATTGTTTAACAATGATCAGAGCGACAAGGTCATAGCCATTAACTAAAAAGAAAATATAAGATCATTTTAGTATATGAATTATTTAATCTTAAAGACTTGAACTTTAGTCTAAAGATTTTTCTATTATTTTATGTCAATTGGTAGCCTCTATCTCTAATTCAAGGAATTATATTAATTTCTTAGCAAATACTAGAATCCTATAAACTTCACATGAGCCTGAGTTTGCTCTGGCCCACTCATGTGCATCTATGGTAGGTTCTTAATCAATCATTTCTCCAAACAACATCTAGTAAGAGTTTTGTCCCAAGCACCTCTTTAATAGGCCTTTGGTCCTCCATTGAAAGTCTTGGATAGGTTCAACCATTAACTTGACAAGACTCAATGCTTCAAACTAATAAATGACCAAGTCCAACTTTGGTCAGCCCACTTGACCATTATTAAGAAAGTCACAACTAAATCATCATATTATAAATGATAATTCCAATAGCCAGAAAAGCACCAGGCCTTTGGGCCTCCAATGATTATGTAAACAATTGGACTTATTATCATTCTCTTAATAGGAAGATATGACTTAGTTATTTCCATAACTTCATCATTTTAAGGATCTAATAATTTAGAGAATTTATATACATGTGTGACAAAGGAAAAAGAAAAGTCATGAACCAATAATCAAGAATCCTCCCACTGACTTCACAAGTCTTAGAAAAGAGTCAAGACTAGTTGGTCTAAGGGCACATAAATCAGTTATACTGATTCACCTTAGTGGCATGGGCCAACTCGAATTACTAAGTGACCTAATCAAAATCTGATTGACCACTTTGTCTAGGTAAGTAAAAATCGATAGGAGGGTCCTCGTTTCTTTCCTTAGACACCAACTTTATTGGTTAGGAAAGAGAACAATCCCAATTAAAAACCCCTTTCAGCCACTTGCCTTAAACCCCAATTAGTTCACCAGTTATGATTTGGTAGCCTAATGACTCGAGCTCAACCACTGAGCCATAATCAGATCTATTTAGAAATCAAAAATATGAACTTAATCAAGCTACAACTATTGAGATTGATATAGAGAGAAGAAAATCTAATTTAACTTTTGGCTAGATTTTAGTTTCTCTATTTAGTCTATTTGCTTCTAATTCTAGGTCTAACCCAATTAATAGACCTGAATCAAGCTAACTTATAAACCACAAGGCTTATAAAATGGCTTAAGATTTTTCATTTTCAAATCTAGATCTTTTAACCATTAACAACTTAATTCTTAAATAAGTTCATGATCATTTGAATTTTGAAACAATTTCAAATTCAACTTGTAAAATCATTTTACAAAAATCTGTAATTTTAATTTTCTATTCACAAGCATGAATTGACTCACCCTGAATAAATGTCGACTCATTAGTGAGTCGAGTGACTATGAGTCAATACTTCACTATGACATCAACTCATAAAAATTGAACAAAAACCTATTTTTCTCAATCTACATATTTAACTCAATACCTGCAAGAGCAAGTGTCGACTTATCAATGTCAAAGTGTCAACTCCCCAAAACCATGTGTCAACACTTGTAGGTTGACAGCAAGAGATCCAATTCAAGATCTAATTTTATGATAAACACTTTAACATAACAAATCATAAATTTCTTTTAGATCTAATTTAAATGCATTCATGATTTCATATCTAATTAACTATGATTAAAATAATTTTAATCAAAGCTCTTTTCATGATTTTTCTTCATGGGCCATATAACAAGTGACACCCCAATATACCATAAGTGATCCTGTCAAATGGAAAGAGAGAGCCTTTAAACCCTACTTCTCTCTTATGACTGAACGACCATAGTGAATCCACCAAATCCTGGTACTAAGCAAAAAGGTAATTAAATTAATTTCCAAATTTATATGCTAGTATATCATACCAAATGAACCTAAAGCTCTGATACCATTTGAAGCAAATGGTGGGTGGTTTCATGCATGCAATTCCAAACTTTTTCAAATCATAACACAGATGAAGCATGAAGATTAATCTAATTAATTTAAAGATGCATTTGATATAATCAAAAAACTACCTAAGCAGGATCATAGCATGATATATAGCATATAAATAAAATGAAAATAAAAGAGAGCAAGCAGCATAGATCATATCAACACTGTAAAGCCAACACAGTAGATCATATTTACGATATCAATGAGTTTAGAACTCATTACCTTTGCACGAGTTAATAATCATTGCTGCTGAATACCATGGTATCAGGCTCTTCCTAGCTCATATTATGTCTAGCCACTATGGCTGATCCACACAAAGCCCTATCCTGACCAGTCTCCTTAGAGTGCTAGCTCCTTACTGAGACCTCAATGGCTAATTACTCCTTCAGACCACTGGGATGCTCCAAGAGATGAAGAAGAATACCATATGAAATAAGGTGGAGGAAATGGAAGATTAGGCTAGAAACTCTTTCCTTTTTTCTCTTTCCAGATCCTTGTAAAAGAATTAGAGGGCTCAAACCCAAGATCCTTTTTCTCAAGCCTCACATCCCTTTTTTCCTTAGCTAGAAAACTATTTTTCAACATTTTTATCACTCTTTCATGCCCACCAGCAAACCCCTTTAAGAAGAGGCACCCAAGTGATTAGGGAAGGTTAAGGAGGTTAGGGAAGGTTAAGGAGGTTAGGGAGTTAGGATGTAGTTAGGATGAAATTAGATAGTTTTGATTCAAAATCAAAACCAACTCAATTTGAATTCAAAATTGAATTCAAATTTAAATTTTCATTTGAATTCAAAATTCAAATTTTGAACAAGGGGCTTTGGGTAGATGGGTATGGTCCTGATGAGGCAACATCTGCTAACGTGGAGCACACGGGCAGCAATGGCAATAGAAGACTCACCATCCGGGTGTGGCACCCCAGCCCCAACCGAGGTCGGGCTCATTGGGTGAGCCCCCCTGTCTGATGCCAGCTCCCTGCCAAGGTCAGCCCCCAACCGAGGCCAGGCTCATTGGGCGAGCCCCCCTATCTAAGGCTGGCTCCCTGCCGAGGTCAGCCACCAGCTAAGGCCAGGCTCATTAGGCGAGCCCCCATCTGAGGCAAGCTTCCTGTCGAGGTCATGTCCATACCCCAGAGTGGAGCCCTCGATATGGAGTTCCCCCAGAAGAGCAGATATTTGAATTATGGTGAAGCAAAGCTTGCCCACCCATAGCTTTCTGCAGGCGATGCCAGAGGTATGACGTAGGTGCCCCCAGACCCCATGCCTATTGATGTACTGCCATGTCCACAGCCGCACCACCAATAGTAACCGACGGTCATGGTGCAACACTCAGAGCTTCCCTTATAGGAGAATTCGGCCAAGGCCCCAGGACCTGCAGCCTTGGGCGGTCTCTCCTGAAATAGAAGCACCCCTCCTATAAGGGGCTTGGAAGCCAAGAAGAAGACAGGTCTCTCTGGCTGGCTCACTGGAGAGGGCTCTCTCTCTCTCTCTGAGGCTCTCCTAAGGCCACAGGGGTCCGACCCAGCCCCCGGAGGAAGGTAAGGAAGGTAAGCATTCGAGGAAAAGCAAGGGAGAGGTAAGTAGGCAAGTGACCAAGCATCTCCGGGCGAACCACTAGCCCGAGAAGCCTCCTTACTCCCCACTCTTGATCCCTCCTCTTTTCCATTCCTTTACATTCCTATTCTTGAGTCACACGTTCCTGATGGACGGGACCCCTAAGCCCTACACCACGGAGGTCTTGTTTGTTCCCCTCGATCGTCCCAGTAACTTGATCATCGGAGTGTCCTCGCCGGAATCCCCGGCCCGAGTCTCCCCTGTCTTGCAGGAAGGAACGAAGAGGGCCGGCACAGCATGCCGGTGGGTAGCCACGGAGTGGGACAGAGCGGACGGGTCCCCGAGAGGCCCCATCGCGATGCCCGACAGTGACTAGAGGACCCTCTAGCATGACCGAGCTGCAGGTGGTGGCGATCGTGGCGGTAACAAGTCCAATTTAATTGGACTCAACTCGAGCTCAAACCAAATCCCATTTGATTAGATCCAAAGAGATAAGTGAACCAAATCAAATTAGAAATCCAATCTCATTAGCCAAATTCTAATCTAGTTAGGAATTAATTGAGCCTAAGTCCTAATCAAATCAAAAATCAAACCTCCTAAGTAATTAGGTTATCTCGTGACCCAATTAGGTCAACCTGATTTAGTCCAATTTAATTAGACTTGATCCAAACCTCATTACTCAATCAAATTGAGCTAAATTAGCAATCCAATTGCTAAATTATTCTTCCAATAATTCATTAATTTTTAGTGAACAACTAATGAGTCGACACATATAAAATACAGGTGAGTCGACTCACCAAAGTGTTGACTCACAAAAGTATCAACTCAAGGTCAATCATCAATTATATTGATAATTAAATCTTGGATCAATTTATAATCAATGACCAGCCATCAGATTAGGTAGGAACTCCTAATATATATGACCCCATAGGTTCAAACACTAAGCCAATAGCATAGAAAAAATTCCTATACTAATTGAAGTGACCATCTAGCAATGGTATCTGATGTCTGGATAGGTTGAATAGTCGTAAAGCAATATTTAAGAACTTTTGGCATATGGTTACCATATAATTCATCGCTTTGACCATCAATACTCAGAAAGACTTCAGGATTTAAACCGCCAACCCTTAATTAGTACATCCATATAGTATCTCAACTTTTTAAATCCTATAACTCTTCGCCAAGGTTTGGCTAAATTAAAATATAGCGAGACATTTTCTTCAAACCCTTTGGAATGGTCAATCCCATCTTGACTCACACACTGACTTCACAAGTATTTACTGCATCCAAAAATCTTTCATCACTGGATTAGAAATCTAGGTAGTGCGATACTAAAGTACATTGAGTTGCTAGCAAGTCACCATGGTGATCTCAAGTCTGAGGGATACTTATATCCATACCTTCACGAACAATACTTGGCAGTGGAGTGCTCCATAGGTGAGTCACGTTTAGTGAAATGTACCCGTACATTTTACCTACATGCCATACCAGTGTCTCCATACTCCTTAGCTAAGAGGACAACCAACCCATATGGTACATAATGACCTAGACTCGATAACCGTTGTTATCCTATAACAATATATCATTTGATCATGAACAAGTTTAAGACCCATATGATAAATTCTCCTTTATCATATTAAATATAGTTCTAAAGACTCCATCACAAAATAATTTATTATAGAAAGATGCAATGTGATGAACTGCAAAATAATTTTTAGTAATAATAATTCATATACAATTATAACAAGTACAACCATCTAGACGATTAGTACTAGGACATAATTTCCAATAATAATAGCTAGTTAAGCAGAGCTTGTCTTGTAGGAAGCATGGAGCATCGAGATCGTGCCTCTTTGAAGGAGACCATGGGACTGCTGAACACCGCCGAAGCAATGAGGCAAGGATTTGGCTACAACAACTCCCAATCAACTATCATGACCAAGGAAATGACCTGACCCCTTTTTCCTAAAATGACAAAAGCCACTTAAGTTAAAATAATTAATAATGATGTATTAGATTCAGAAGTGGGGACAACTATTAGGATACTCGATCTTGAGGAATGTCTAGATCAATAACTAAGATAGAGATTACAAATTATCTACAAAATCAAGCAACTATGATACTCAAGATTGAGTAACTACAAGCCTAACCAACACAGGACTGATTTACTATAAGCCTAACCAACATGATATTCTCTAGTATATAAAGGCTTAATAATTGGTTAGACTTGGTTAACTGCCAAGGTAGGAGATAACAAGCAATCCAGAGTATCAAGGATTCATGCACTAAGGTTATGAAATCTGATGTGGCAACATCCGTTGATGTGAAGCCTACACAACCACCAGCCAGTAGCCGTATGGGTGGGGACTACCACCTAGATGCGGCCCCCAGTGGAATACCGAGGTCAGCTCCTGGTTGGGGTCAAGCTCATGAAGTGAGCCCCCTATTAAGGTCAGCTCCTATCTAGGGTCGAGCTCATGAGGTGAGCCCTCCATCTGAGATTAGCTCCCAATCGAAGCAGAGCTCATAAAGCCAACCCTCCCCGCCGAAGTCATCTCCCAGCCAAGGTCGAGCTCACAGGGTGAGCCCTTCATCTGAGGTTAACTCCCGATCAAAGCAGAGCTCATAAAGCCAACCCTAACACCAAGGTCAGCTCCCAATCTGCATCGAGCTCACTGGCTGAGCCCTTCATCTGAGGTCAGCTATCGGCCAGGGTCGAGTTCATGCTGCAGAAGGTGGACCTCTCCAAGAGGTCCTTCCCTACCGTACAAAGGCCAAAATTCCTGCCAGCGATGAAGGAGGGAAAGATCAACAAGAATTCAAACCATGGTACGTAGCTCCCTATCCACCTACAACCTTCGAAAGGTGGCACATGTCCTGCCACCAATGCCAATTCTGCAACACGCTGCCCGTATGTTCTGCATGAGGTAAGCCTCGTCAAACCCAGGGCCCTGTAGCATGCTGCCACGTCAACTATCATTTGGTCAGAGACCCAGAGTTCCCCTAGAAGGGGAAACCTATCAAAGCCATAGGACCTGCAATGCTCGGGCGGCCCATCCGGGAATGGAAACTTCCCGCAATGGCATGGGGCTCGATGGCACAATGCCTGCCCTCTTAAGCAAAAAGACAACACCCCCAGAGGGGGCTCCAAAGAGATCTTCGAAGGAAGGAGAAACAAAAAAGAAAAGGGAGAATTTTGGAGCGAGGGGAGAGCAGGAGGGTTCTCTAGGGAGCTCTCTTAAGAGCTCATCGAAGGCTGGAAGGAGGACCAGTCAGAGAGCAAAGGAGAGGCTCCAAGAGGCCCAAGGATCACCTCCTCTTCTAGAAAGACCATTCCGAGAGGGGAGAGGGAAGAAGGAGAAGTCGTGGGGTAGCGACATGCCCCTCCGGAGAAGACACCGCTAGAGGGCACCTCAAGGAGGACACCGGGACCAAGCCCCCAACCCGATCGGGGCCATCACACAAGGCATGAGATAAGAAAGGTAAAAGATAGATGTAGGAGGAGTGGGGAGAGGTAAGCAAGCAAGCCCCCCAGAGCTCAGCAACCAAGGATCCAGTCGGAGAACCTCCCCGCTCCCCGCTCTCCATTCTTTCTTTCTACCGCTCAGGCCATCTTTGTTTACCCTACGGCATAGGGCTCACCAGGATCTTTCATGAGTTCAGTATCCCATTGGAGGGAGAGCCCTCCAAGGACATCCTCCATACAGACACGTATGGAGAGAAATCTCTTCATAGGATGGGTTATCGGAGAGTGGCAGGTCGTTGGGTGTGCAGAGAGTCTGGTTAGGAGCTAAACGATGAGGACGAGCTTCGTGCAGCTGAGGTAGGGCCATCTAGACCTGTTGAACATACTACCCCTTCGAGACCTGCACCAGTCACTACATCAGGGTCTGAGCCAGCTACACCGACATTGGCATATACTCCAGCTGCTGCTCCTCGCATTGCTTCGAGACATTATCCACCTTCGAGGAGCCGATTACAATGCAGATAATTGATGTTAAAGAGGAGGTTATTTGATTGGTTGTTCGGGCTACCAGACTTCAGATGGAGATTCATAGACTGAGGGCTCATACAGATGAGCAGCTCTCGGGTATCCGACAGTCGATGGAGGCTGGCTTCACAGAGATACGAGATCTACTGAGATCCCTATTGCCTCCAACAGGACCGTCAAGACCTCCACCTCCTCCTCCACCAGTAGACGATGACAATCATGGTGATACACATGATGCCTCTCCTAGTGGTGGTACTACTCCTGAGGATGGTGATACAGCTGCAGATGGAGATGGCACAATTGATGATGGTGGCAATACTGATGTTATTGATTTAGACAGTGATGATAGTGGTGGATCAGCAGACTTTCAGATTGTCAACAGGGAGAGTCAGACACTAGATATTCATAATCACTCTACAGATAAGCCTGACACTGCTTCAACCTTTCAAACACCTACACAGACCTTTCCTTCACTTAGGATTAGAAGCCTGACCCACAAGACCCCTAGATCTTCAGCCACTAAGATTATGGCACCTATCTTCTTTGAGCTTCTGTCTAATGAGGAGTAGCCTCACAGACACTTGTTATGATTATATTTTTCTTTATTATGCTTGTTATTTCTGATTATGCTTATGTTTTAGATTATGTATGCTTATGTTGTAGCTTATGTATTCTTATGTTGTACTGAAACCTTTAATATATGAAAGTTTAGTTCTGTTGTTTCTATGATCTCTCTTCCTTCTATCAAAATGAATACTGTATTATGTTGAAAGCACTATTTTAGGGGAGAAAATTTCCTTTAATGTTTAATATTTTATGTTTAATGATGACAAAAAGGGAGAGTAGATAAGTAGAATAAAAAGTTACTTAAGCAACGAATTCAAATGTTTTTTAATAATTCACAAACTACTTAAGATAGGGGGAGAATTTGAAAATTTTTACCTTTGAAACTCTTGAAATATTACTTTATGAACTTTGAACTTTGTTGAAAAACAAATGTGGAGATATTTTTTGATAAAGTCATTCAATTATAGATCCGTTGATACTATACAGGTCTATTTTTGGAACTTAATTGCTTTTATACTCAAAATTTTGTCATCATCAAAAAGGGGGAGATTGTTAGCTTTGGCTCCATGATTTTGATGAATAACAAAACATTGAGTATGTGTTTGGACTAATATTTCAATTTGAGTATGAATTTCAGGTCATATGTACATAAAATTCTCCATCCAAGTGTATCAAGCTCAGTAATATCAAAGCAAGATATTTCTCAATGTTTGAATGATCCCCTAACCTCAGAACATTCTCAAAATAGTCTTTTTGGCCTCTATGAAAGAGTATCGAAAGGATTATTAGACAAAATCTTGACAATTTTAAAGTTTGGCATGCATTTTTGATTTGGCATAGAGCAAGTGTCGACTAATGGATCAAGTGTCGACACTTCAGAAGACTAGCACGACAAGTGTCGACTCATGGTCAAGTGTTGACACTTCAAAGATCGACTCATTACTTGAGAACAAAATGAACAAAACATGTTTTTTCTGAAGTTTCTTAAGTGTCGACTCAAGGTATCGACTCACAGTCCAAGTGTCGACTCACAGTCCAAGTATCGACTCAAGGTATCGACTCATAGCCTGAGACCAGAAGTGGAGCAAAGCGCAGGAAATTCAAATTTTTGCCATGAGCTAATCCAAGTGTCGACTCATGAAGAACTCAAGTGTCAACACTTGATACAATGGCTAGTTTTTTAAAAATTCTAATTTATTTCCAAATGGCTAGTTTGATCCCTCCAACGATCTCCAATGACTTTTCAATGGATTTGAGCTTTTTAACACTTACCAAACCTCTTAAAGTCAACAAGAAAGAAAGAGAATCAAGAAGAGACAAATTCTAATCATTTGAAAAGACGAAGAGAGCTTTTAAGAGATTCCACATGAAAAAGGCTTCATTTTTTAGTGTTTGAGCTTTCAAGTTTTTAGCCAAAAGTGTGCATTCAAGAGATTCTAATGAGGAGTCAACTCAAGCAACCAAGAGAGCTTCAACGATATTTATTTCTGCTCATTAAGAAGCTATTTCTTGTGTTTATTTTCTGTACACTTGATTTCATTTATTGTTCTAGTTTCAAATATATTAAAACTAGTATTAAAGGTTGTTAGTGAGCCTAAAAGACAAAACCAACTTGGGTTTGACTTGTTAGCCTGGATTAAAACAAGTTGTAAAGGTTGTTGGTGAGCCTAGGTGATAAAACTAACTTAGGTTTTGACTTATGAGCCTTGGAAAATAAGTCGGTTGTAATCTTGAAGAGATTATAGTGAAATATCTAAGAAAAAGCTTGGGGAGTGGATGTAGGTACTTGGAGTGCACCGAACCACTATAAACCTTTGTATTTGTGTGTGATTGCTTTCTTTATTACTTGCTCTTTATTACTCTGCATTTAATTTATTATTTCTGATGTATATCTTTTTTGCACAATCACTTAGTTACACAAACACTAAAAGTAAAGCACATAACTGCTTAAATTTTTTAAAATACCTAATTCACACCCCCTCTTGGGCTACCTAGCTGGGCAACATGGCAGCTCCTTAGTAAACTAGGCCCTCTATTAGGCCTGCGCTCACCAACCAAGCTCACAGCCCGGAGGTGGCGACAAGGCAACCTGCCGCCTACCGCATGACTCACAGTTTGGCATCCACATCAACAACATGGGCCCCCCTCAATCAGGCCTGCCTTCCTTAGCCGAGCTCACAGCCCAGAGGTGGCGGCAGGGCAACCTGCCACCTACCGCGTGACTCACAGTTTGGTACCCACATCAATAATGTGGGCCCCCTCCATCAAGCCTGCCTTCCTCAGCTGCGCTCACAACCCGAAAGCAGCACCAAGATGCCGTCTACCATGAGACTCATAACATGGCAGCACCTCAGCAAGTCGGGTCCTTCCATCAGGCCCGTGCTCACCAACCGAGCTCATAGTCCAGAGGTGGCGGCAGGGCAACCCGCCACCTACCGTGTAACTCACAGTTCGGTGCCCACCTCAACAAGCCGGGCCCCTCCTTCAAGCCCGCCTTCCTCAGCCACGCTCACAGCTCGGAGGCGGCACCAAGATGCCGTCTACCGTGAGACTCATAGCATGACAACTCCTCAATAATGTGGGCACCCCTCCATTAGGCTCGCCTTCCTCAGCCATGCTCATAGCCCGGAGGTGGCACCAAGATGCCGTCTATTGCAAGACTCATAGCGTGGTAGCTTCTTGGTGAGCTAGGCCCCTCCATCATGCCCGCGCTCACCAGCCAAGCTCACAGCCCGGAGGTGATGGCAGGGTAACTCGCCACCTACCGCGTGACTCATAGTTCGGCACCAACCTCAACAAGCCAGGCCCCTCCTTCGACCCCACCTTCCTCAGTCACGCTCATAGCCCAGAGGCGGCACCAAGATGCCATCTACCATGAGACTCACAGCGTGGCAGCTCCTTAGCGAGTTGGGCCCTCCATCAGGCCCGTGCTCACTAGCCATGCTCACAGCTCAGAGGTGACACCAAGATGCCATCTACCACGAGACTAATAGCATGGCAGCTCCTCAGCGAGCCAGGCCCTCCATCAGGCCCGTGCTCCCCAGCTGAGCTCATAGCTCAGAGGTGGAAGCAGGGCAACCAGCCACCTACCACGTGACTCATAGTTCGGCGCCCCATCAACAATGCGGGCCCCCTCCATCTAGCCCGCCTTCCTTAGCCATGCTCATAACTCAGAGGTGGCACCAAGATGCCATCTATCGCGAGACTCATAGCATGGCAGCTCCTCAGCAAGCTGGGCCCTCCATCAGGCCTGCGCTCACCAACCAAGCTCATAGCCTGGAGGTGGCGGCAGGGCAACCCGCCATCTACCACGTGACTCACAGTTCGGCGCCCACCTCAACAAGCCGGGCCCCTCCATCAGGCCCGCCTTCCTCAGCCACGCTCATAGCCCAGAGGCAACACCAAGATGTCGTCTACCATGAGACTCATAGCATGGCAGCACCTCAACAAGCCGGTCCCCTCCATCAAGCCCACCTTCACTAGCCATACTCACAGCTCGGAGGTAGCACCAAGATGCCATTTATCACAAGACTCACAGTATGGCAGCTCCTCAGCGAGCCGGGCCCCTCCATCAGGCCCGTGCTCACCAACCGAGCTCACAGCCTGGAGGTGGTGGCAGGGTAACCTGCCACCTACCATGTTACTCACAGTTTGGTGCACCTTAACAAGCTGGGCCCCTCCATTCAGGCCCGTGCTTACCAGCCGAGCTCATAGCCTGGAGGTGGTGACAGGGCAACCCACCACCTACCACATGACTCATAGTTTGGCACCCATATCAACAACGCAGGCCCCCTCCATCAGGCCTGCCTTCCTCAACCGTTCTCACAGCCCGGAGGTGACACCAATATGCCATCTACCGTGAGACTCATAGCATGGCAGCTCCTCAACGAGTCGGGCCCTCCATCAGGCCTGCACTCACCAGCCAAGCTCACAACCTGGAGGTGGCGGCAAGGCAACCCGCCACCTACCGTGTGACTCACAATTTGGCACCCACCTCAACAAGCCAAGCCCCTCCATCAGGGTCGCCTTCCTTAGCTGTGCTCATAGCCCGGAGGTGGCACCAAGATGCCATCTACCATGAGACTCACATCGTGGTAGCACCTCAACAAGTCAGGCCCCTCCATCAGGCCCGCCTTCACCAGCCATGCTCACAGCCTAGAGGCGGCACCAAGATGTCATCTACCACGAGACTCATAGCATGGTAGCTCCTCAACGAGCCGGGCCCTCTATCAGGCCCATGCTCACCAGCCGAGCTCATAGCCCAGAGGCGATGACAGGGCAACCCGCCATCTACCAAGAGGCCCGTAGCTAGGCAATCTTTAAGTTGGGTCCTTTTGATAGGCCCGCGCTCCATTGCCCCACTCATAGTCTTGAGGCATAGTTGGGGATTCCTGGAACCCTACCATCTGCCACAAAACTCATAATTTGGCATCTATAAGCCGGGAAACTCATGAAGCCCTGCATCCACTATCTTACTCAGTCCAAAGATGTCTGCCGAGAAACTCCAGAAGTCCCACCATCTACCCCTTGACTCATAGTGTGGCAAACCGAGCCAGGATACTTCGGAAGCCCTACGACAGATTGCCTAGCCCATGGCACGGGAATGTTGGTGAGAAATTCCTGAATTCCTATCATCAACTACTTAATTCATAGCTTGGCAAACCGAAAAGACTCCCTAGAGGTAGTCTGGGCCAAAGAAAAAAAAATGACATGCAAAGTGAAGGGAGCATAAATCATTCCGACCGGAGGAAGAAGAAAGAAAACCACCCTTATCAAAACATCCTTCACTTCAGAGAGAGGCCCCCAGCAGCCCGGGAGGCTGAGTAGCAGATTCAAGCTCAAAAAAAAAGAGAGAAAAGAAAAAAAGAGAGAGGAAAAGAAAAAGAAAAAGAAGAAGAAAGAAAGAATAAGGAAATAGCAATTGTAAAAGAAGGGATGTTTTCATTGATCAAAAGTCTCTTACTTCCTATGGAGGCTCCCGACAAGCCAGGAAACCTCCTGAAATTCTAAGATACAAGATGAATGGTGGATGGGCTGAAGCCCCATCTTTGCTCCTCTCCCAGTCAGAGACACCATAGAGGGCACTCTTCCTCAAGAGCTTGCCAGATCTCTAGAACCTAGCATCATCTCTGCCTCTACTGCACCATCCTCCTTGGAATTCACCGATCCCATGATTCTAATGGTAGTTGCAGCAGCTTCGCATCAGGATGGTCCTGCCAGCACCATAATGGGTGTGGCCCCTTCCACAATGACCACGACCCGGGCCACCATCTCCTCCTATAAGATCTCCGATCTTATGAACCGGGAGATGGTTTTGGCTGCCTCCAAAGTGGAGGCAGCCTCTTTCTCTGCCCCAGCTGCATGATTGGAGGATCTTTTCCTTTACATCTAAGGGTGAAACTTTGAGCTCGACAAATTTCTTCTCCAAACCAGACACCCATGCCTCGACATTGACCAGTCTCCCCCGGAGAGCCTTCATTTGGCCCCCCGGGCCTTGGGCTAAAATTTTAAAGTCTACCAAGATCCCTCCCTCAGCACAGGTCGAGGGAGAGGGGTTGAAGAAGGCAAACATGGAGGCCAACACCGAAACTAGAAGGGGGCTGAAGAAGAAGGAAGGAAGCTTTGCGGAACCCTGGCCACCTATGTTCGAAGGCCTTTTAAAAGCCACGCAGCCAGCCGAAAGTCATCACGTGTCAGCTCCAGGTGCCTCCTGATGCTTCGGTTCATGGGACGGATGCCTTGATCCAGCTAGGATATTGATGATCCCTGCATTAGAAAACTGAGTGCAACACCCCTTAATGTAAAGGCACAGTCTTTGGGGCATGGCCAGTCAAAGCATTGATGGCATAGAAGGCACATCCCTCCATGTCAGCATGGTCATTACTCCCATCATCCCAAGTGATGCTTCATTCTCTAGATTCAAGAGTGGGGGGCATCTGATGTGGCAATATCCGCTGACATGGAGCCTACACAACCGCCAGCCAGTAGCTGCATGGGTGGGGATTGCCACCTAGATGCGGCCCCTGGTGGATTGCCGAGGTCAGCTCCTGGCCAGGGTCGATCTCATGAAGTAAGTCCCCTATCAAGGTCAGGTCCCGACCGAAGCAGAGCTCATAAAGCCAACCCTCCCTGTCGAGGTCAGCTCCTAACTGGGGTCGATCTCACGGGATGAGCCCTCCATCTGAGGTCAGCTTCTGATTGAAGTAGAGCTCATAAAGCCAACCCTGCCACCGAGGTCAGCTCCCAGCCATGGTCGAGCTCACGGGCTGAGCCCTCAATCTGAGGTCAGCTCCCGATCGGGGTCGAGCTCATGCTGCAGAAGGCGAACCTCTCCGGGAGGTCCTTCCCTGCTATATGAAGGCCAGAATTCCTGCCAGCGGTGAAGGAGTGAAAGATCAACAAAAATTCAAACCATGGTATGGAGGTCCCTATACACCTACAACCTTCAGAAGGTGGCACATGTCCTGCCACCAATGCCAGTTCTGCAACACACCGCTCGCATGCTCTGCGCGAGGTAAGCCCCGTCAGACCTTGGGCCCTGTAGCATGCCGCCATGTCAACTACCATACAATCAGAGACCCAGAGTTCCCCCAGAAGGGAAAAGTTGTCAAAACCATAGGCCCTGCAATGCTCGGGTGGCCCCTCCAAGAATGGAAACTTTCCTCGATGGCATGGGGCTCGATGGCGCAGTGCCTACCCTCTTAAACAAAATGACAACACCCCCAAAGGGGGCTCTAGAGGGATCTCCGAAGGGAGGAGAAACAAAAAAGAAGAGGGAGAATTCTGGAGCAAGGGGAGAGCAGGAGGGTTCTCCAAGGAGCTCTCAGGAGAGCTCCCCAGAGAGCTCATCGAAGGCTGGAAGGAGGACTAGTCGAAGAGCGAAGGAGAGGCTCTAAGAGGCCCAAGGATCGCCTCCTCCTCCAGAAGGACCATTCCAAGAGGGGAGAGGGAAGAAGGAGAAGCCATGGGGTAGCAGCACGCCCCTCAGGAGAAGACACCGCCAGAGGGCATCTCAAGAAGGACACCAGGACCAAGCCCCTGACCTGGTTGGGGCCATCGCACAAGGTGTGAGGTAAGAAAAGTAAGAGGTAGATGCAGGAGAAGCGGGGAGAGATAAATAAGAAAGCCCCGTGAGAGCTCAGCGGCCAAGGAGCTGGCTAGAGAACCTCCCCGCTCCCCGCTCTCCATTCCTTCTTTCTGTCGCTCAAGCATTGTTATCTTGTTCACCCCTGAGGTGAGGGAGTCCCCCATGCTCTCCATCTCAGAGGTTTCTATTCTCCTCGATCGTCCCATTGACTTGATCGTCGGAGTATCCTCGTCGAAATCCCCGGCCCGAGTCTCTCCTATTTCACAGGCCGAGCATGTTGGGTTTGGTGACCAGGGCGGAAGCGTGGATTTCAAAAATTTATTATGAAACCATTACCAAACCCTTAACCCAAGACCTCCTTACTAAGAATTAAAATATATAAACATGCATATATGATATAAACTAGAGTTTAGGCACCAACCTGAACCGCTAGTATCCAATCCGATGAAGAAAACCCTGATTCAGCCTTCTTCTCCACAAGGCACCCAAACGTTTGCCCTCCAACGGTGATTCATACGGGGCTTGACCAAGACACCAGCACCTTCAAAGAACTTGGTTCCACTAACTAGACTTTCAAACTTAAGCCTAATAGGATTTGGGCAAATTCCAATCCAATTGGACTAACTCTTCTTTGAATCAGCCTTTCTACTCCTTCCCTTCTTCTTCCTCTTCTTCTCTTCTTTACTTTTCCCTAATTCCTCTCCTGATTTGAACACTCCTAGGCCTTCCAAAGACCTAGTTCTAAAAGGGCTAGAGTGTTTAGGACAAGAGGATAGGATAAAAATAAGAAAGAAAGAAGTCTTCGGGATCAAATCTTTTTTTTTTAACACCCTGAGAGGCTATGCTATTTATAGTGCACGAAGGGGCTTCTGAGATATCCATTCATGCCAAAAAGATATGTTACTTAGTTTAAAACATGCGACTCTTTGATTTGAAATAAATCTGAGAAGAGTAAAATAGAAGGACACTTGAATGAAACATTACGATGTTTTAATCAAGTGTCGCTTCCTTTCATTCTTCCAAACATCAAAATCAAATGGCCGGCCTCTCTGGTATTTAAAATTGAAATGCCACATCAAATGGGATGCTATCCAGAAGAGTCACATGCCATCTAGACTCAAAAGTGCACAGAATAAACTCAAGTATCACGTTGCTTCATTTTTAGCGCTAAGAGTCCCAAGGGGCGTGGACTCTTCTTCTTTTGGCGTGAAGATGTATCCAAAGGGACGTGGAAGACTCCAAGAGGCGTAAAAGTGTGTTTGACTTGGTCCTCTGCTTAATGCAGAAGGACTCTTGGCCAGGGGGTGCCTCTGGATTATTTTCTCATGCAATTTCTATGTAGAAAACATGTTGGCACCCAAGAGTCCCACTTAGTCCAAACATTTCACACGCCCAACTTAGCCCAATTGCTAAATGGATAATCTCAGGTTAATTAATCCAAATTGGCTGACTTAAACCTTGGTCTTCTAGCCAAGGACTGACCCAACACTTGAGCCAAATTTAATTTGACTTTAATTAATCCAAATTAGCCCAAATCGGAACCTGATTCGAAATCGATTCGAATCTAGGTGCTAGGGTTTGCAACACGTGCTAGCAGTTCACCTACAAACATGGTTTAATCCAATTAAACCCTTGATCAAAACCCTTTGTGTGTGACCCATTGGGTTCCATGTCTAGCCAGTAGTGAGTCCGGGTGTAACTTGACCTGATTCGATTGGATCACATCCAAACCGATTTAGGTCAAGTCAAGCTAGCCTGACTAGGTCAATTAGAATCCAATTATAATTAACTAATTGAATTTCCATAATTCAATCAAATCCCCATAAGACAAGATTGATGTCTAGCAATGTATCATGCCTACCTAGAAGATGTGGAATTTTGGTGGCATTACCAAAATACCCTTCAGTGGTGAGTTACCGGGCAATTCAATCCTTCGATAAGCTTGCACCCTGAATATTACTATGGATATGGATACTTGTCAAATCCAATTTCATATTCATTCCTAGCTCAATCTGATAATGATGATTCATTAATGAACCATTAGAAACTATTTCTAATGTTCATACTTTGATCAAAGATTTTCCGAATCTTCATTTGATCGAAATCAGCTGGATGTGATTCCCTCTTACTAGGGTTGATCGATTCCTTTTTGACCTACTCACAACCTCCATATGCAATCCACCATACCCAATATCACCCCATGCATGACTCAGTGTCATGATTGAGTGTGATCCAAAGTATGGATTCATACCTACAAGGTACCATGGCAGTCTCAGGTCAAAGGACCACATGCACTACTCCCACTATGAGAACTATCTATTGACAAATAGATAAGGTTCCATTAGATGTTCTCAAGCTGGATCCATTCAGTGAACTCATTCTCTAATGAGCACCCATATCCTAGTATTAGTGTCAAACACAAGTGACTGTGAGATCAGTCACCCTCTTCACCAAGTATACATAAGATGTGCTGGTCTTGCCGAAAACATTGATCCCCTACTCAACATCCCATCGACCAGGAATATTTTAGAATAGGGTTTTAAGGCTTTAGGCCTCACTAGTATGATCTCATCATAATCCTAGAACCATAGCCCTAATCTATGGGGTTCATCGTATAATAATAAAATAATTAAGACACAGCGTACGATGAAAATAAAATGCCTTTATTAATTGATAATGTCAATACATTGGTTTGGGATACAAAGGAAAATCCCATCAAAATACAACATTTTGATTGGCCTTTAGGGCATAATCCTTTCAATCTCCCACTTGCACTAAAGCCAATCGCCTTTAAATTTTAACCCCATACAATCAAGGTGGCGATCAAACTCCCGCTGTGGTAGAGCCTTCATGAACGGGTCTGCTATGTTGTTCTTCGTTTCAACTCTTTTAATGTAGACTTCTTATCTTTCGACAATCTCTCGAATGAGATGGAAGCGTCTTAGAATGTGCTTTGATTTGTGATGAGCTCTTGATTCCTTAGCTTGAGCGACGACTCTAGTATTATCACAGTAAAGTGGTACTGGATCTTCAATCTTTGGAACAACGCCCAACTCTGAGATGAACTTCTTCATCTAGACAGCTTCCTTGGCAGCTTCACTAACAGCAATGTATTCTGCCTCAGTTGTTGAGTCAGCTACAGTCTGCTGTTTAGAACTCTTCCAGCTTACAGCTCCTCCATTTAGGATAAAAACATACCCTGAAATAGATTTGCTATCATCTGGATCTGATTGAAAACTAGAATCTGAATAAGCTTCCAGTTTAAGATCAGATCCTCCGTATATTAGAAAAATATCCTTAGTCCTTCTTATGTACTTAAGAATATTTTTCATAGCCTTCCAGTGATCCTCTCCTGGATCAGCATGAAACCTGCTGGCTATACCTAAGGCATAAGCCACATCAGGCCTGGTACATAACATAGCATATATTATAGACCCTACTACCGAAGCATAAGGTATAGAACTCATTCTATTTCTCTCTTCAGGTGTCTTAGGAGACATCTTCTTAGAAAGATGTATGCCATGACCTATGGGTAAGTAACCTCTTTTACTTCCCTCCATGCTAAATCTCTTTAGCACTTGGTCAATGTACCTAGACTGGGATAAGCCTAACATCCTCCTAGATCTATCTCTATAGATCTTGATACCCAGTATATAGGATGCTTCTCCCAAGTCTTTCATGGAAAACTGTTTAGATAACCATACCTTGACTGATTGTAACATTGGGATATCATTTCCAATGAGGAGTATGTCATCCACATACAGAACCAAGAAAATTATGGCACTCCCACTAGTCTTCTTGTACATACAAGGTTCATCCTCATTTTTGATAAAGTCAAACTTTTTGACTGTCTTATCAAATCGGATGTTCCAACTCCTGGATACTTGCTTTAATCCATAAATGGATTTCTCCAGCCTACATACCTGATTAGGTTTAGTCTCCAAGACAAAACCTTCTGGCTGTGACATGTAGACCTCTTCCTCAAGGAAACCATTAAGGAATGCGATTTTCACATCCATCTACCAGATTTCATAATCATGATATGCTGCTATAGCAAGCATGATCCGAATAGATTTAAGCATAGCAACAGGAGAAAATGTTTCATCATAATCTATTCCATGTTTTTGTCTGAAACCCTTAGCCACTAATCTGGCTTTATAAGTTTCGACTTGGCCATCTACCCCAATCTTTTTCTTATAGACCCATTTGCATCTAATAGGGTTAACACCCTCTGGTGCATCCACCAAAGTCCATACTTGGTTGACATACATGGAGTCCATTTCGGATCTCATGGCTTCCAGCCATCTGTTTGAGTCCCTACTCATGACAGCATCCGTATAGGTCAGAGGCTCAACATTTTCAATGATTCGGGCTTCATTATTCTCAATAATGAATCCATACCTCTCAGGTGCATGATGCACCCTATCAGACCTACTGATAGGAGTAGTGTGTTCTGGTTCTATACTAACTATGTTATCTTTTGGTTGAGGTGTATCTATTTGTTGAACTTCTTTAAGTTCAATATTTCTCCCACTACCCTTTTGTAGGATGAACTCTTTCTCCAGAAAAGTGGCATGCCTACTGACAAAAACCTTTTGTTCAGTAGGGTGGTAGAACAGATATCATATACTATCTTTAGGATATCCTACAAATAGACACTTATCTGCTCTAGCATCCAGCTTATGTCCAAAATTTCTTTTGACATAGGCTAGACATCCCCATATCTTAAGATACTTAAGATTGGGTTTCCTAGAGACAGATTTAGATGGTACTCTATTTAAGATATTAGCCACGATTTCCAAGGCATATCCCCAGAAGGAAACAGGCAACTCTGTGAAGCACATCATGGACCGTACCATATCTAATAAGGTACGATTCCTCCTTTCAGCAACACCATTTAATTGTGGTGTGTAAGGAGGGGTCCATTCAGAGATAATCCCCTTTTCTTTAAGGTGATGGAGAAACTCGGTGGATAAGTATTTACCTCCTCGATCTGATCGAAGGATTTTAATACTTTTCTCCGTTTGTTTCTCTACCATACTTTGATACTCTAAAAATTTATCAAAGGCTTCGGACTTATATTTCATAAGATACACAAATCCGTACCCTGAAAAATCATCAGTAAACGTGATGAAATAAGAGTATCCACTCTTGGCCTGAGTTGTCATAGGCCCACATACATCTGTATGTATGATTCCTAATAACTCAGTTATCCTTTCTCTATATCCACTAAATGGAGTCTTGGTCATTTTACCCATGAGACACGATTCACAAGTTCCTAATGATTCATAATCATAAGGATTAAAGAAATTTTCCTTGTATAACTTGCTAATCCTAGTCTCACTAATATGTCCAAGTCGACAGTGCTAGAGTAAAGTATTGTTTACATCATCTCTCTTTCGTTTGTTACTTACATGAAGTATATTGTCATTAGTAGATAGAGTTAAAAGACCATTGCAAAATACGCCACAACATATAATTTCATTAGAAAAGCTGATTGAGCAACCATTGCTCATTACATTCATAGTATAGCCTTGTCTAAGTAACAAGGGTACAGATATGATATTTCTAATGACCTTAGGCATATAGTAACAATCTCTCAGCTCTAAGATCTTCCCCGAAGGTAACTTCAAGATATAAGTCCCTACGGCCTCTGCTTGGATGGACTCTCCTCCAGCACCGTAGAGCTCGAAGTCTCATTCCTTCAATGCTCTAAGCCTCTACAGCCCCTGCAATGATTTGCAGATATTATGACCACAGGGGGTATCTAATACCCAAGTATTTGAAATGGAAGAATCCAATGACAAAATAGTATGAACTTCTTTCATACCTTTTGGTGCATCTGATGCACCAGGCTTCACACCTGCAAGGTAAGCCTTGCAGTTCCTCTTCCAATGACACGGCTTGCCACAGTGAAAGCAGGTCATCTGTCCGAAGGCCTTCTTTCCTTTCTTCTTCTTGATGCCCCTTTTTGGGTTCAATCTCCTCTTGGAACCCTTTCTGCATAACTTCTTCTTGTTGATCCCATCCATAAGAAGAAGTGGAGCCTTATTTTTCTTTAAATGGCTCTCTGCTATTTTTAACATGTTTAACAGCTCCGGCAAGGAAGTGTTAAGTTTGTTCATATGATAATTAAGAACAAACTATGAAAATGACTCCAGGAGTGACTGCAGGATCAAATCCTAATTCAACTCCCCATCCATAACAAAACCCAATTGACCTAATCGAGTGATCAGGTCAATAACCATCAGTACATTGTCTTGTATGGATGTACCTTCTGTCATTCTCGCAAGGAACAACTGCTTAGGTATCTCATATCTAGCAGTTCGACTATGTTCTCCATATAGCTCTTTTAGATTGAGCAGTATGGAGTTAGTGTCCATGCTATCATGTTGCCTCTACAACTCATTGGTCATAGAGGCAAGCATGATACATTTGACAGTGAGTGAGTCATTTTGCCACATCATGTATGTGGTCTTTTCCTCTTGCGAGGCATCTTCCCCTAAAGGTTCCAAGGTAGGGGTATCAAGAATGTAAGAAAATTTTTCCTGGCTGAGTACTATCTTTAGGTTTCTCAACCAGTCAACATAGTTCGGTCCAGTCAATTTATTGGCATCAAGTATACTACGGAGTGAGAGTGAAGAGGCCATTTAATCTACATTAACAAAGAACATAACATAAGCAAACAACCAATGTTGACAAAACATAATTAAATTAGGACTTTAACTTAATTATGTCTCCCACTATTTTATCAAGTATCATAACCCTCTATATGATGATCGAGAAACCCTAATTGGTTTTCTTAGTGGGGTTGAGATCCTAATTCCTTATAAAGACCTTGTGTGTTCACAACAAATATTATATAAGTTCAAAGGTAGGAAAACTCTTTCCAATTGTAACTCATACAATTCTCAACATATCCTGGCCTCTAAAATATTAATAGCCTTGTGTGTGCACAACAAACTATAATATTTTAGTTAAGTAAGATCCTTCATTCCTTTATAGTCATGATTGTAATAATAATACCCTTGTGTGTACACAACAAAGTATTATATTAAATCATGCCATAAGCATCAAATGCACCAGGCCAAAATTGTGTTAGTCGCCATAATAGGCCTTGTGTGTACACAACAAACCTAATACGGATCATAACATAATAATGACCTAGCATGAAGGAAGGCCTAATGTAATGAATATTACACTAAGCATATCAATCAAGAATTAAGTTAATCTTATCGGCCAGGTAAGTGGGAGAGTAGTGGGAGTCCCCCCGTTACTTTCCTAGACACCAATAAAAATTGGCCAGGTCAGTCAATGGAACCAATTAAAAACCACGTCCTCTTTACCGATCATGAACCACTTTTCCTAGATACCAAATGATCAACTAATCATCTTGATTATTTTGATTTTGGTATATGACACTACAACTTAATATAATTTTAATAGAGGGCAATTCAAATAGAAGCACATTCTAATATTACCATTCAATCAACCATGCATCATATATATCATTTTATAATATGCCAAGTGTGTCATCATACTAGGACAACCATCTACCACATAATGGACCCACCATTATGCCAGGGAAACCTTATTTCAGTATGATGACTAGAAAGCTAAATATATCTCTATATCAGTTAAGGTTTAAGTGAAAACCCTAACCAGTGACATACATATATGCGTAAACATATCAATCATATGTAACTTTAAACTTTTGTAGAGTCCTACAAAATTGGGCAACTTCAAATTTTGTAGAGTCCTACAAAATTGGGCAACTTCAATTTTGTAGAGTCCTACCAAAATGGGCAACCTCAAGAGTCCTACAAAATTGGGCAACTTCAATTTTGTAGAGTCCTAACAAAATGGGCAACCTCAAGAGTTCTACAAAATTGGGCAACTTCAATTTTGTAGAGTCCTACCAAAATGGGTAACCTCAAGAGTTCTACAAAATTGGGCAACTTCAATTTTGTAGAGTCCTACCAAAATGGGCAACCTCAAATTTTGTATGATTTAGCCCTAATAAGGTGGCTCTAATACCACTTGTTGGGTTTGGTGACCAGGGCGGAAGCATGGATTTCAAAAATTTATTATGAAACCACTACCAAACCCTTAACCCAAGACCTCATTACTAGGAATTAAAACATATAAACATGCATATATGATATAAACAAGAGTTTAGGCACCAACCTGAACCGCTAGTATCCAATCCGATGAAGAAAACCCTAATTCAGCCTTCTTCTCCACCAGGCACCCAAACGTTCACCCTCCAATGGTGATCCACACGGGGCTTGACCAAGACACCAGCACCTTCAAAGAACTTGGTTCCACCAACTAGACTTTCAAACTTAATCCTAATAGGATTTGGGCAAATTCCAATCCAATTGGACTAACTCTTCTTTGAATCAGCCTTTCTACTCCTTCCCTTCTTCTTCCTCTTCTTCTCTTCTTTACTTTTCCCTAATTCCTCTCCTGATTTGAACACTCCTAGGCCTTCCAAGGACCTTGTCCTAAAAGGGCTAGAGTGTTTAGGATAAGAGGATAGGATAAAAATAAGAAAGAGAGAAGTCTTCGGGATCAAATCTTTTTTTTTTAACACCCCGAGAGGCAACGCTATTTATAGCGCACCAAGGGGCTTCTGAGATATCCATTCATGCCAAAAAGATACGTTACTTGGTTTAAAATATGTGACTCTTTGATTTGAAATAAATCTGAGAAGAGTAAAATAGAAGGACACTTGAATGAAACATTACGATGTTTTAATCAAGTGTCGCTTCCTTTCATTCTTCCAAGCATCAAAATCAAATGGCCAGCCTCTCTGGTATTTAAAATTAAAATGCCACATCAAATGGGATGCCATCCAGAAGAGTCACACACCATCTAGACTCAAAAGTGCACAGAATAAACTCAAGTATCATGTTGCTTCATTTTTAGCGCCAAGAGTCCCGAGGGGCGTGGACTCTTCTTCTTTTGGTGTGAAGATGTATCCAAAGGGGCGTGGAAGACTCCAAGAGGCGTGAAAGTGTATTTGACTTGGTCCTCTGCTTAATGCAGAAGGACTCTTGGCCAGGGGGTGCCTCTGGATTATTTTCTCATGCAATTTCTACATAGAAAACATGTTGGCGCCCAAGAGTCCCACTTAGTCCAAACATTTCACACGCCCAACTTAGCCCAATTGCTAAATGGATAATATCAGGTTAATTAATCCAAATTGGCTGACTTATACCTTGGTCTTCTAGCCAAGGACTAACCCAACACTTGAGCCGAATTTAATTTGACTTTAATTAATCCAAATTAGCCCAAATCAGAACTTGATTCGAAATTGATTCGAATCTAGGTGCTAGGGTTTGCAACACGTGCTAGCATGTTCACCTGCAAACATGGTTTAATTCAATTAAACCCTTGATCATAACCCATTGTGTGTGACCCATTGGGTTCCACATCTAGCCAATAGTGAGTCCGGGTGTAACTTGACCTGATTCGATTGGATCACATCCAAACCGATTTAGGTCAAGTCAAGCTAGCCTGACTAGGTCAATTAGAATCCAATTCTAATTAACTAATTGAATTACCATAATTCAATCAAATCCTCATAAGACAAAATTGACGTCTAGCAACGTATCATGCCTACCCAGAAGATGTGGAATTTTGGTGGCATTACCAAAATACCCTTCAGTGGTGAGTTACCGGGCAATTCAGTCCTTCGATAAGCTTGCACCCTGAATATTACTATGGATATGGATACTTGTCAAATCCAATTTCATATTCATTCCTAGCTCTATCTGATAATGATGATTCATTAATGAACCATTGGAAACTATTTCTAATGTTCATACTTTGATCAAAGATTTCCCGAATCTTCATTTGATCGAAATCAGGTGGATGCGATTCCCTCTTACTAGGGTTGATCGATTCCTTTTTGACCTACTCACAACCTTCATATGCAATCCACCATACCCAGTATCACCCCATGCATGACTCGGTGTCATGATTGAGTGTGAACCAAAGTCTGGATTCATACATACAAGGTACCATGGCAGTCTCAGGTCAAAGGACCACATGCACTACTCCTACTATGAGAACTATCTATTGATAAACAGATAAGGTTCCATTAAATGTTCTCAAGCTGGATCCATTCAGTGAACTCGTTCTCTAATGAGCACCCACATCCTAGTATTAGTGTCAAACACAAGTGACTGTGAGATCAATCACCCTCTTCACCAAGTATACATAGGATGTGCTGGTCTTGCCAGAAACGTTGATCCCCTACTCAATGTCCCATCGACCAGGAATATTTTAGATTAGGGTTTTAAGGCTTTAGGCCTCACTGGTATGATCTCATCATAACCCTAGAACCATAGCCCTAATCTATGGGGTTCATCATATAATCATAAAATAATTAAGACACAGCGTATGATGAAAATAAAATGCCTTTATTAATTGATAATGTCAATACATTGGTTTGGGATACAAAGGAAAATCCCATCGAAATACAACATTTCGATTGGCCTTTAAGACATAATCCTTTCAGAGCATGCTGAAGAGCTCAACCCCTGAGGAGGGAGCACCCCTGGCAAGAGAAGGAGGCATCCGACATGGCGATGATGCACCGGAGATACGAGCCATGATGATCCAGGCAGCAACAAAATCAAACCATTATCAACGATAATTGAGACATGAACATGGATAATTAATCATCCACTAATGCTATTATAATTCAAATCCATAATGCCCAAATAAGGGATGCGAAGAAATGGAAAATGCTTATCTCCAAATATTGTAATAGAAAGCAACTATCTCGAAATCTTACGAGGAAATAGAATTGTTATCTTCAAATATTATAAAAGAGGTAAGATGGGGCCATTTGAAGGTAAGCAAGCTCTAATTCAATTCCACCTTTGCAGTCCTACTATTTACCTAAATCTTGATTAACTTAAGCATTGGAGGGTCCCTACCAAAAAATCTTTGATCAATAAACTTTCTTGTAGGAACCACCAACCACCACCTACAGGCGAACCCAGCACCCAATTCAGGCACTTGATTGTTAGGAAACATGACGTAGGCAATAGTGATGCAACTTTAAAATTTTTAACCTTGCATCCTAGCAGAACACTTGATTAATCATATTAATCAACATATAATATTAAAATATTTCTAATATATGCCTACAAATAGGATCATGTATGAATATTAACATGCAAATGAAAGAAAATGCAAGCACACAAAGTTGTGCATCACATGGAATCATTCTATGTTCGATGAACATACCAAAGAACATTTCTTTAGAAAACTCACCAAGAGCCTTACCTTTAATTCGATGCAACACTCAACGAGTTGAGGAAAGGCTCACCAAGGAAGAAAATCACTCCGAAAGCCACACATGTGTCCAGCCTCTCTAGATAAACCACACCGGAGTTTTTCCTTGACCTTCTTCCTTTGAAGTGCTAGCTTCGTCAGAATGAATTTGGTGCGGGCACCAGACTCAGAAGAAGACTTCAGGGCTCCATCTGGATCTCTGATTGACCTTGCCCGAAGAATTAGGGTTTTCTGGTTTTGTAATAAGGGTTGACCTGATCAACTCAATTTTGAGTCTGTAATTTTGTCATTTCAATTTTTGTTGGATCATGTTGACTCAGTCCAAGTCCAAGGCCCAGGTAGGTGTCATTCCCTTTTCCATAGGGCACCACATTTTCCAGCTACAAGTGGGTGCCACACTCCCTGCCACATCTCCATCCAGTGTACCTTGGTCCCCACGCCTCAAGTAAGCAGGTTCTTTTTTCTTGCACCACTTGGGGGAGAAATCCATCAAGATACCTCAATCCAAGGAGGAGCCAACTTCTTTCCAGATAAACCCAAGCCAGGATGGCAAGAATTTTTCTTGAAGAGAGGATCAAGGAGGTGCCCCACAATGTTCCATAAAAATCCAAGTTATAAAAGGAAAGAGAGCATGTCTTAGGGAGAAAATCAAGGAGGCACCCAAAAGTTTCCAAAAGTGCCAAAGCCATGAAAGGAAGAAGCCTAAACTTGTGGAGCAAGACTAGGAGGTGTCCAAAAGAGCCAAACCATGAAGGGAAAATCCTTGATTCATGGAGAGATACTAGGAGACACCCCCATAACCTGCCATTTGGAGCTGATTTTCAAGTTTTCTTGGAGTTTTTGGGCTGTCCACTCATGGAAGGAGTCTTGGGAAGAGAATTTGATGCCTAAAGTGTGGGTTAGTCCTATTAGTCCCACATGGGAAATGTATAAAATTTTATTTCTTTGTTATGTCTATATATTCAACTCTATGTAACTCTTGAAAAATGATGAATGAAATCAATTTCTTTGTGAGCAACTTTGTGTTTCTCTCTTCCGCACTTGTGTTCAGGTGTTGAGCTCCGTGAGGGAGTAAAATCCGGGTTCCCTAGGAACCTTGAGGAGGTGTGAGATCTCCAACCCCAAAACCCTAGGTTAGCCACTTCAATTCCAAACCCTAGCCGCCCATCATCTTCTTCATTCCACCAATCATCCAAATCCTAATCTACCTCATCATCTCACGGCCCCTCTCTTCCAAGTAGAGGCCAACCACCAGCATCCGGGTCCAGATCAGCTACTTCGAATACAGAGCAAATCCCAGAGGAAGTCAGATCAGCATCCAGGAGAATCAGGATTTCAGCAATACCAATTTCAAGTTCTTCTTATCTGGTAAATCCTTTCTTTGAGTATCTGGTTCCTTAACTTGTTCTTCTTCTTTCCCAAATCCTGAGTTCAGGAGAAGCCAACTCTGCCAAAGGACCAGTATTGGAGGATCCATTGCAAAGATATCCGAATCCGAGGATCCAACAATCTACTCGAGAGAGTCCTTCCACCAAACTCTGTGAAGATCACTGCTTGGTACATAACCCTTCCCTTCTCTTTAGTTCTGTCCTGTTGAAAGTTCAGAGCGAAACCCTAGGTCTCGGAGTTTCTCAACCCCCAGCGATCCTTTACTTCTAAACTACTCTGATAATCTAGTTTCTTTGAATTGTCCTTTCAATTATTATATAGTTTCTTTCAATTTAGTTTAACTTTCCTTTGAGTCAAAGCCGACTTCTGAAAATATATATATAAAAAAATAAATAAATAAATATATTAATTTTAATTTACTTCCGCATCACATCATCTTTTTTGTTCTGCATCAGAATTGGATTATGGACTCTTCTTCTTCTTCTTTGGGACGCTCTAGAAGATGAAGAAGGACTATGGAGGGTGTAGGAAGTGCACTCAAGAACTCTTTCCAAGACACTCTTCTCAAGCCTAGAACACTAGGCAACACACACCCAAACCAAAACCTTTCTTCCCCACACAAAGGTTTCAAGCTCTCCTTCTGCCTTTTCCTTTTTTCTCTCTTTTTGAAGAATTTCTAGCAATTAAATTTCAGAAAACCTTCTCACTCATGCCCTCATTAGGCCCCCAAAAATATAGGTAAGTGGGGAGAGAGGAAAAGGGGAGAGTTACATGAGTTATGGGTTATATAAAGGTGGCATGTCATAAAGGTGGGATGTCACAAAGGATTCAAGGCCATGGGGTTACATCCTTTTAAACTCAAAGTAAATTCTGAATTTAAAACTTAAATTAAAATTTTAATTCATAATTCAAACTCAAATTTGAAATTGGATGCAATGATTTAGCCCAATCACATTGGACCTAACCCAAGCCCAAACTGAATCACATTCGATTTGACCCAAACTAGATTGTTCAATCAAATTGAATTAATCAAGCAATCACATTGCCACTAACCCTCCATATAATTATTAACATTTAGTAATTAAAACCTTTGTCATAATATTTGTAACATGATGTGTCAACACTTAACAAGTCATCAAATCCCTACAACTGAGTCGACTCATGATTCTAGTCGACTCCAAAATGTAGATGGATAATCAAATTGTCCAAAGAGTCCAAAAATGATTACTAATCATTCAATAGCCATTAGGTCAATCAAAAATCCCTATGGTGTGTGATCCCATAGGTTCAAACACTAAGCCGGTAGTATTGGATCACTTCTAGTACCAGCCAAAGTCGCCATCTAGCAATGATACCCGACGTCCGGATAGGTCGAAGGTTGCAAAGAAACTATCAAGAATCAAATGGATATGATAATCATATAATACATTCCTTTAACCCTCAATGCTCTAGAAAACTTAGGGTTTATCTACCCAACCCTAGAATAGTCCATCACAATATGCCTCAAACTCAAAATCCCTGTAACTACTTACAAGGACTATCCTGACCAAGGTTTTACTCAATTGAGACATAATGAGTCATTCACTCCAAATTCTTTTGAAGGGGTTATCCTATCATAATCCAACTACTGCTACACAAGTACTTGACTGTACCCAGCAACCTTTGATCATCGAATTAGAAATCCATGTAGTTCGGTACCTAAGCACAGTGAGTTGCTTGCAAGCTACCATGGTGATCTCAAGTCAGTGGAACACTTATATCTATATCCTAATATGAACTACTCTTTGGCAAAAAGAATGTTCTACATATGGGTCACGTCTAGTGAAGTATCATGCACAATACCTATATGACATACCAGTGTCTCTACACTCCTTGGTTAAGAGGACAACCAACGACTATGACATACAATGACCTACACTTGATACACTATCGTCCTGTGATAATGTATCATTTGGTCACGAACGAATTTAAGGACTAGATGATATATCCTCTCTATATCACATCAAAATAGTCCTAAGGACTTCATCACACAAGAGTTCATTGCAGGAAAATGTGAAATATGATGAACAGCCAGAATAAACATTTTATTCAATATAATTCATATACAATTACAACAATAGCTCAACCATCTACAAGCTAGACGATTGGCTTTGGGATACATTTCCTAACATTGACAGCTGAACACTCTCTAGGAAAAGGCCCTAAATAATATGCAAGGCCTTAGAATTTATTAAAATCTCAAATTTTTGAGTGTATACTTGATCTTGATTCATAATAAATATTCTACATTAACAAACACCAAATCTCATACATTTTACAGAACTCGATCATCTGACTGTATTGATGATGCTCTATCTAATCAACTCTTTCAATCGTAGTCCAACCATAGCCAAAATATCTTATCTTATAGCTCTAAAATAGAAAAAGAAATAGAGAGGGTTGTGAGCTTTATAGCTAATAAGAATTCCCACACATCCACACCATTATAATAATAATAGATAAGAAGGTAACAAAAAATCTTTAAAATTTTTACATACCATAACATATTATAGTCATACATAACAATACATGTCATGCAATGTAAAATACCATATCATATAACCATCACAATCATCACATATCAGGTCGGATTATATTAGGGAGCTCTACTTTAGACTATCACAACCATGTTTCCGGTCCATGACAGGGCATCAATGATACTACATTTCTTGTTTGTAGCATGGCATCAATGGTACAATGTTTCTAGCCTATGGTAAGGTATCAATAACATGGCTAGTCTCGAGAACTACCACAACCATATTTCCAGCCCATGGTAGGCATCAACATTACTACATTTTCGGTCTATAGCAGAATATCAATAACATGGCTAGTCTAAAGTTCCATAACCCATCATGCAATCATAAAATCAATACTTGTTAATAGATTTTAAACTAGAAACATATTCTTTTACAAAATTGGATACACATGAATATTGCAATTCATCCAACCGAGATCAATAATATATGAAATATAATTAATATAAAACCATATATATTTGATAGATAAGTATATAATGCATAGCTATCAAATTTCACATATACTTAAAAGTATATAATATGTAATTATTAAAATCACATAGAGTAAAATCATCAATGCACAATATAGCTTTTATAAAAATAAGTGATTCATGTCCAAAAACTCTTACCTTGATTGATGATAATCTAAACTCACTAGTTTACATTGTAGTTCTCAAAAACTCTACTCGACACTCTCCATCCAATGAACTATTCTTCTATAGAAATAAAATTAATATTAATAAAATTCATGATGTAGGGTTTATCAATCTAGAGCCCTCGACTAGAGTTCACCAAGGATTTACCCACTAAACCCCTAATCCTATTCCCATAATTCCTTGATCCCAGCTTCACAAACCCTTGATCCCTAAGGGAGAGAAAGAAGGAATCTAGGAAAGAGAGCGAGAAAGAATAGAGAAAATAAATTAAAAGAAAATAAAGAGGGGAGAGATAGCTCCCTTCTCTTCTTTTCTTTTCTTTAGAAGCTAATCTCCCTTCCCTCCCTTCCTCTTGACAAGGCACAGGAAGGCCCATGTCAACCACCTGTGGAAGCTCCCAGTGGCAATGAAGGCGAGATGACCCTAGTAGCAGTATCAGCTACCAGCTGTTGATGAATCAAATAAGGAAAAAGACCAAACATAAACAAAGAAGGGGATCGATAGCTTACCCTTGATCCAAGCCTTTATTGTTCACCTCTGACAAAGCTCCAAGGTCTCCCTTTAGTACAACAATAAAGAGGCTCCAGCCGAAATCAATGGAAGTGGTTGGTTGACATAGAGAAGATGAAGACATAAGAAGAAATGAGTGATGAAATTGCAAATCTTGGCCTAGATCATGGCCGAGCCTCCAACCAATGGTCATATCCCAAGGTATGACCTTAGGGAACTTTGGTCGACAAATAAGTTCGATCACAATTGGTGGTTGGTGAGGAGAACAAAGAAGAAGGGCAAAAACAAGGCACCCTTGTTCCAGCATGGGCCTGATGCTTCTCCAGCCCAAATCAAGGGAAAACAATAGCCTTAGAACTAGGAAAATAGAAGAGAAGATGCCTTGGATTCTTTACCACAATCAGGTGAGGCTAAAATGGAGATTCCGATGATCCTTCCCAATAGAAATCCAAGAGTAAATTATGAAAAGAAGAAACTTGAAATTAATGGAGATCTTTTGGGGTTTTGGTTGTGCAGTCCAAGAGAGGAGGAGATCTACTATACATAGATGAAATCTAAGGTGTTCAATTGGTGTTTGGAAGCCCTAGAAATCCTCATGTCCATTGAAGTTGGGAGAGAAGACTCCCAATTGGACTCCTCCCCCCAATCATGTTATAGGCATGTGAACTACTATGATTTTGGGCCACTTTAGGCTGGCCCACGGGCTTCAAGATTGGTTATCACATTCTCTCTCAAAAAATAATTTCATCATCGAAATTGGCATGCTTGAATTTTCAAACTTTGAAAGTACTCAAACTGCATGTCATCTTCAAGCTCCCAATTAGTCTACCTCTTAGAGTATTTACCTTACAAGATTATGACATTTAATAATTTGATCCATTCCATTCATAATACGTATCAAATTTTCTTGAACACTTTCAAAAGAACACTAATATTTTGATCTCTATTTGAAATACCACAGCTCTTTGCATATGAAATTAATTGTACTTGATTAATTCCACATGGAAGCCATAGTTCTGGACAAATGAACCCTACACCATGAATTTTATTAATATTAATTTTAATTATATAGGAGAATAGTTCGTTGGACAGAGAGCATTGAGCAGAATTCTTGATAACCAAATCTTAAACTAGTGAGTTTAGATTATCATCGATAGAGGTAAGTGTTGCCCAGTTGGCCAACCTAAGAGAGGGGTGAATTGGGTTTCAAAAAATTTAAGCAAGTATGTGCCTTTTGAAACCTTGTGTGGTGAGTGGAGTGATAGAGTATTGCAAGCGGAAGTAAATAAGAATGCAAGAGCAAACACAAACACAACATGATTTATAGTGGTTCGGAGCAACCCTGCTCCTACGTCCACTACCCAAGGTGCACTCTTGGGATTTTCACTATTTCACCATGAATAAAGTCGGATTGTTTTCCTACAAGCTCACAATCCGAAACCCAAATACAAAGTTAGTTTTCCCAGGCTTACTAATAACCCAACTTGATTTTCAAGGCTAACCAATAATCCAAAACCAACTCACAAGCTACAGCCACCTGCTGTACTTATAAAAACTTAAAAACATATTTAACAAAAAAAGCAACACTAAAAATAAATCCAAAGTTATTCAATGGTTGCAGTTGAAGCTCTTAATAAGGTCTTCTTGAATGCTTCTTCAATACTCTTCAAGGCTCTCTTAACTCTTTAAAGATTAACTTAAGAATATATTTGGAAGTTGTTGAAGAACTTGAGTTTTCACTTGAAAGCTCTTGGAATATTCAAAACTCTCATTAAAGTTCCATAAAAGTTATTTTCTCTTGACTTAAATCCTTCATTTATAGTTTCTTAATGTGTTCCCAGATGAATATGGCCGTTAGAATTTCTTGGAAGTTGAAAACTAGCTGTTGGGAGGCTTTTTCTTTAAAAAATTTGAATTATGGAACCAGCCGTTACTGTTGAAAATCTGGGATTCGAGTCGGCTCGCAGAGCTCGAGTCAGCTCAGATTGTTAGTGAACTAAAACTGTAACCTGTGAGAGTCGGCTCAATTGATTAAAGTCTTAGAAGCTATATTCTGTCACTCTGTGAGAGTCGGCTTGGATCTTTACTGAGTCAGCTCGAATGTTGTGTTTGCAATAATTTCTATACCATGCCAAGAAATGTATTAGCTCTAATATTAGAGTCGGCTCGAGTGAAACTTCTCCAAATGGCTTCAAAACATCTTCAAACTTCTTCCAAACATCTTCCAAACTACTTTAAACCTATTCTAGGATATTTAAACTTAAAATTACATAAATTTGGCCCTTTTTCATGAATATATAATTGAATTTACTTAGAACTCTTAAATGATTGAAATATACATGAAACTTTTTCTTGAATACATTGATATATTCTAGTGATCTTGAGAAACATAGGATTGATGATTGTCCATTAAAAACATCTTACAAAAATTTCTTAAACATTTGAAAAGTATCAGTATCAAATGCATGCTTCAATATTTTGTAATCATCAAAATCATTCCAAGGTCAACAATCTCCTCCTTTTTTGATGATGACAAAATACTGAGCATAGAAAGAATAAGTACCTTTATATTTTCAACTGTATCAAAGTAAATGACAACTGTATCAGAGTAAATGAGTTTAGAATGTGCTATATAGTGTATCAAGCAATTCAAATTATCAATTCAAATTATGATATAGTGTAGGAGTTCATTTTACAATTTGACTAAAGTATCAGAGCTATTGAACATTCATTTTACAAATTGACTGAAGTATCATTGCTTTGCTTAAGAGTACATTTTATAAGATAACTGAAATATCATAGCTTTACAAGTTAAGTATTAGAGCTTTATAAGTTAAGTATCAAAGCTTTACAAGTTACCTGAAGTATCAGAGTTATTGAGCATTTTAACTAATTTTTTTTAATTTCTAAGAGTATTTGATGAAATATTCTCCCCCTTGCTTAAACACATTGCACATATAATTTCACATGTAATTTTCATATTTTTCTCATATTTTTCATGCATTACATAATATTATCATCATTTTACTTGCATCACATATTTCTTCCCCTTTTTGTCATCAACAAAAAGTGTAAATGCTCTCCCTTACTATAGAATTTTAAATTATCACACATTTAGAGAAAAAAAAGGAAATGAAATTTGATTGTCATAAAAAGTGAAATTTCATTTCAATACAGGTAACAGAATGACAAACAAGAAGCACAACATAAACAAGGCATCTATGAGGCTAGTCCTCATCAGATGGAAGATCTAATACAATATTACCCAAAACCCTATATGCTGAAGGTCTAGGAGTCTGATGAGTCATGTTCCTAGTCCTAAGTGAAGGACCAGCTCTAGGTGCTCTAGATCTATGATACTATCTAGGTGTATCTCTGGTAAGTGCTGGTGAAGGAGGAGTAGGCTCTAGCTCAGAAGTTGAGATCAACGAAGTCCTATGATCAGTCAAAGCATCAAATAATGCGAAAGTGCTAGTGCTAGAGAGGATCTGTGTAGCAAGTGTATCAGGGATGCTCTGCTCTGGCTGCCCTGCCTCTATTACAACTGTGTCCATGACATGCTCATCATCCTATTGATCTGAAGTATGAAAATCATGTCCATCATCCAGTGGTGGAGGTGATCCAGAGGGTCCAGCTGGGGTAGTCTAATGTATAGCTGCTAAAATCCAGTTGAATCCATCTCTCACCTCAGTCCATAACAGATCTATCATGGAATGTACCTCTGCCCGAATAGTCTGAAGGTCTGATCTAAGGGTAGAAATGTCATCAGGAATACCCTCAAGTGCTCAGAGTCCTGCTGCCCACTAGTGCTGGGCTTAGAAAGAACTGATAGAGGAGGTGTGGTAGGTGCTGGCTCTGATGGTCTACCCTCATCATCTGGCTCGTCCTCATCATCAGTCTGCTCAGTATTATCTGCATCAACTGGAATATCATTCTCATCATCATCATCATCAAAATGAGTTGCTCTCTGTCCAGATACCTTCTTCATCCATATTCCTTCAACGCTGTGGTATCCCATCCTGTGAAGTGACTTCTTTGAATATCTATCAGTGTGTAATAGGGTTCTACTATCCTCTCTTGATAGGTCAATACCATAATCCAGAAACAAAAGAGTGAAGACCATCTTGTAGGGTAGACATGCTCTGGCCTTGCAAACTGCATCTCTGATCTAAGCCATCATGATGAATGATAGATTGAGGGCCTCTCCCTCAATCAAATATCTCATGAATGTAAGGTCACACTCGCTCAGCCAGTCAAATCTCCTTATTCTAGGTAAAAACACTCTACTAATTATATTATGGAGCAATCACATCTCAAGTGATAATCTATTTGCTTGAACATTTGAGATTCCTTCCATATTTCTTCTCTCTAGAACAGTCCTCAAAGCATTTTGTCTATCCTTTATATTTAAATAGCATTTTCCAATTTTGGGCATCTGTAGAACTCTGCTTAACCTAACTTCATCCATAGAAATGTGACTCCTTTCACTGTAGAGAGAATCTAGTTTGCTCCAAAAGACAAATGCTCAAAGAAGGTTCTAACCAAAGTAGGATATGTGGGGACATCCAAAGAACAAAAGAATTCCTCACCTTGTACTCTAATCCAATCACCAATTCAAAAACTTTGTTGTTCTAGAAATGTGAAATCTACTCTTCTACCTGATGTTACTGGTATTTTGCTCATCTAGATGATTTGCCATTATGGAGGTGGAACCTAAGATAGTATCTTATGGAGTCGGCTCATCTTGTCTTCTTTTAGATCTTCTTTCCACTTGAACAGTGCTTAGAGCCGTCCGTTTAGATCTCTTTGCCATAGCTTTGTTGGGTGCCATTGATCAAGGATCTAAGGGGATTTGGAAGGTTTTGAGTGGTCCCTAAGGCTAAAGTGGAAAGTACTCTCTTGGGCTCGAGTTCAACAGGAAATTGGAAGGTGAAAAGAAATTTTTAGGGCTTGCAGTTCTTAAGTAGGTCCGCCATCCGAGTCGACTCATTTAGACTGCTCTTTCTGCTCGAGTCGGCTTGAGAAAACTAGGGAAAAAGGTTCAAAAATTTAGGAAAATGGTTTCTACTCTTAGAAAAATACTAGAAAAGGTGTGTATCTAGCTTAAATAGGTGATGGAGGTCCTCCAGATATATTTTCCTTAATTTTTGAAGAAATTAGGTCAAAAATTTTTAAAAGGATCACAAAGGACTAATTCTTCTCTAATCATCTGAAATCTATCCTCACTAAGGGGTTTAGTAAAGATGTCAGCCAATTATTTTTCAGTACAAATAAATTCAAGCTCAATATCACCATTTTGAACATGATCCCTAATGAAATGATGTCTAATTTTAATATACTTAGTTCTTGAATGCTGAATAAGATTCTTTGTTAAGTTGATAGCACTTGTGTTATCATATTTGATTAGAATTTTAGATTGAATAACACCATAATCTTCTAGTTATTGCTTAATCCATAACACTAAGCACAACAACTCTCTATAGCCACATACTCTACCTCAGTGGTAGATAGTGCCATGAAGTTTTATTTCTTGCTGTGCCATGAGATTAAGTTCAACCCTAGAAATTGACATGTGCCACTAGTGCTCTTTCTATCAATTCTACAACCATAATAATCAACATCAGAATAGCTAATTAAATTTAAAGATGAAGGCTTAGAATACCATAAACCTAAGTTTGATGTACCTTTAAGATATCTTATGATCTTTTAATAGCAAGTATGTGTGATTCTTTAGATTAGATTAAAATCTTGTATATATACAAACACTAAATAGTATATCAAGTATACTTGCAGTCAAATAAAGTAGAGATTCGATCATACCTCGATATAGTTTTTAATCAACCTTGTTACCTTCCTCGTCTTTGTCAAGTTTGCAGGTTGGGCTCATGGGTGTGCCAACTTTCTTTGTAGATTCCATCTCAAACTTCTTCAAGAGTTCTTTAATGTACTTTGTTTAGTTGATGAATATCCCTTCCTTTGTTTATTTGATTTGTAATCCAAAGAAGAAAGTGAGTTTACCCATCATGCTAATTTCAAATTCTCCCTACATAAGCTTGGAAAATTCTTGATATAAAGTTTCATTAGTTGCACCAAAGATTATATCATCAACGTATATCTGTACAACTAATAATTCATCATCTTTTTTTTTGATAAACAATATTGTATCTACTTTACTTCTTTTGAAATCATTTTCTAAAAGAAACTTGCTCAACCTCTCATACCATACTCTAGGTACTTATTTTAAATCATATAAAGCTTTGTTTAATTTGAAAACATGATTTAGAAAAGAGTGATTTTCAAAATTCGAAGGTTATTCTACAAAAACTTTTTCTTCAATGTAACAATTTAAAAAAGTACTTTTTACATCCATTTAGAAAAGTTTAAATTCTATGTGATATACAAATACAAGTAAGAGACTTATGGCTTCTAATCTTGCTACAGGTGTATAAGTTTCATCAAAATCTATTCCTTCCTCTTGGTTATATCCTTTAGCAACTAAACTGGCTTTGTTTCTAACTACATTACTTTTGTCATCTATTTTATTTCTAAAAATCTATTTAGAACCTATAACAGGATGTTCCTTAGATCTAGCTACTAAGATCGATATATTATTCCTCTCAAATTGATTAAGTTCCTCCTATATAGCCATCATCCAATATAGATCATTTTCAGCTTCCTCTATGCAGTTAGGTTCAACTTGAGAAACAAAAGCTAAATAGTCAAAGGTATCTTAAAAAGATGACCTAGTTCTTACTCCTTGTGAGAGATCAACAATAATTAATTTTTTAGGGTAAGAATGTGCATTCCTCTAATTCTTTGGTGGCTCATCATGTTCTGCACTTACTTTCTCCTTTTCTTGCTCAACTTACTTTTCTTTCAAGCTCATATCCTTTACTCCATCATTCAGGGAACCTGCATCATTATCAATACACTCTTCTATTCTTAAAGGTGTGAGGTTAAACTCATCGAAAACAACATGAATTAGTTCTTCAATAGTTAAAGTTCTTTTGTTGAAAACTTTATATGCTTTGCTTGTGGTTGAATATCCAAGAAATATGCCTTGATCAGATTTTGCATCAAATTTATCTAAGTTATCTTTTCTATTGTTTAAGATATGATATTTATATCCAAAAACATGAAAGTAATGCATATTTGGTTTTCTATCATTCAAAAGCTCATAGGAGATTTTCTTTAAAATTGGTCTAATTAAAACATGGTTTAATATGTAACATGTAGTGTTCACAGCTTCTGCCCAAAAGTATCTTGAAAGATTTCTTTCACACAACATGGTTCGGGCCATCTCTTTCAATGTTCTATTTTTCCTTTCCATAACTTTATTTTGTTATGGTATTCTAGGGGCTAAAAAGTTATGATCAATGCCATGTTCTGTGCAAAATTCTTCAAAATATTGATTTTCAAATTCAGTACCATAATCACTTCTAATTAAAATAATTGAAAGATTTTTTTGATTTGAAACCTTTTTATAAAATTTTTGAAAAACTTTGAAAGCTTCATCTTTGTGTGCAAGAAATATAACCCAAGTAAATTACGAAAAATTATCTACTATAACAAGTCTATACTTCATACCTCTTAGGCTTGTGATCATAGTTGGTCCAAATAAGTCCATGTGTAGTAGATCTAAGGGTCTTGATATTGAAACAATATTTTTAAATTTAAAATTTCCCCTAGTTTGTTTACCATATTGACATGCATCACGAACATGATCAAAATTAACTTTAAATTTAGGTAAACCTCTAACTAAGTCTTTGAAAATTAATTTTGCTAAAGTATGCATGCTAGCATGACCCAATCTTCTATGCCAAAGTAAACTAGATTTCTTAGTTTTAGCATTCATAGCCATTAGACTTGTACTACTTGACATTGCTAGATCATTCAAGTCTACAATTTAAATATTTCTAAGTCTATGACTAACAAACCTAATACTATAATCAAGAGAGCTAGTAACTATATACATTAAAGATTTAAATACAACTTTGAAGCTTTTATCACATAATTGACTAATGCTCAATAGATTGTGCTTCAATTTGTCTACTAGCAATACATTTTCAATATAAGTAGAAGGGATAATTTTGATCTTACCAATTCCAATGATTTTTTTCCTGCCATTGTCGCCAAATGTAACCATTCCACCATGTTTTATTTCAAGGGTGATAAATTGATCTTTGTCATCCTGTCATGTATCTTGAACAGCCGCTATCTAGATACCATCTCTTCTTTGAATTTTGGAGTGCAAGAAATTGCTGCAAAACAATCAAGTAGAATTTTTAGGTATCCAAGATTTCTTGGGTCCTTGATGGTTAGTAGCTATGGTTCCTTTAGGAACCCAAATCCTTTTCACTTTTTTTTATTTTTCCTTCTTAGATTGCATTCATATGCCTTATGTCCAACCCCATTATAGCAAAAATAAATTTCTTTTGGCTTTTGAAAAGAAATGCATGCAGAAAATTTTGATGCATAAGGTTTTAAAGCTAAAAATCTGTTTGTATGCATTGTATTATACCCAATTCTAGCTTTATCATTAGATTTCTTTTGATTTTTCAAGATTAGCTCAAGTTTGTCTGAACTTAAAGTTAATTTATCAACAAGAGATTTAAGTCTACTCATTTCATTTTGCAAACATTTATTCTTTTCAAAACATTCATCTTTTTTAGCTTGTAATACTTTGCATTTTTTAGAAACATTACTTAATTCTTTTTGTAATAGATTATTCTTTTCAGAAATTTCATTCTTTTCTTTCAATAATATATCATAATTATTTTTCATGGATCTAATTTTAAAACCAACCTTTTTATATTCAGTTAAAAGTTCTTGAAAAGCAAAATGTAATTCATCATAAGTAAATTCATAAATGGGTTCACTAAATATTACCTCATCTTCTAGACCTATTAAACATATATTTGCAGATTTTGATATCTTTTCCTCTTCATTTGAAGTAGATTCATTGCTGTCGCTCCATGAAGCCATCATGACTTTCTTTTTCTTTTTCTTATAACCCTTTTTCAGTATAGGACATTCAGAATGGTAGTGCCTCGATTTTTGCATTTATAATATATGGGTTGTTACTCTTTTTCTTTATCTTTATCTTTCTCTTTTTCTTTACTTTGTTCACCTTTGCCAAGGTGCTTCCTCTAGTATCTAGACTTTTGTTTGCCCATAAATCTTCAGAATCTTCTCATAACTAGAGCTATATCATCATCTCCTAGTTCTTCATCCGAAGAAGGGCTTTCTTCCTCTTTTTTCTCTTCTTCTTCATCTCCACTACAGCCTTGAAAGCTATTGATTTCTTTTTCTTGTTGTCATATTCACTGTGGTACTACATTGTTAGTTCATGTGTAATCAAAGAACCAAGAAGTTCATCAAATGAAAGTGTGTTTAAGTCCTTGGCTTCTTGTATTGTGGTGACCTTGGGATCCCATTTATCTGGTAAAGATCTAAGAATCTTTTAGACAAGATCAGCATCAAAATATACCATGCCAAGACTTTTCAAACAATTAATAATATCCATAAATCTAGCAAATATTTCAGGTATTGTCTCATTTGATTCCATTTTAAACCATTAATAATAAGGAGGCACCCAATGCGGCGATGAAGCACCGAAGCTACGAGCCACGATGATCCAGGCAGCAACAAAATCAAACCATTATCAATGATAATTGAGACATAAGCATGGATAATTAACCATCCACTAATGCTATTATAATTCCAATCCATAATGCCCGAATAAGGGATGCGAAGAAATGGAAAGCGCTTATCTCCAAATATTGTAATAGAAAGTAGTTATCTCTAAATCTCATGAGGAAATAGAATTGTTATCTTCAAATATTATAAAAGAAGTAAGATGGGGCCATTTGAAGGTAAGTAAGCTCTAATTCAATTCCACCTTTGTCCTACCATTTACCTAAATCTCGATTAACTTAAGCATTAGAGGGTCCCTACCAAAAAATCTTTGATCAGTAAACTTTCTTATAGGAACCACCAACCACCACCTACAGGTGAACCCAGCACCCAATTCAGGCACTTGATTATTAGGAAACATGACGTAGGCAATAGTGATGCAACTTTAAAATTTTTAACCTTTCATCATAGTGGAAGACTTAATTAATCATATTAATCAACATATAATATTAGAATATTTCTAATATATGCCTACAAATAGGATCATGTATGAATATTAACATGCAAATGAAAGAAAATGCAAGCACACAAAGTTGTGCATCACATAGAATCATTCTATGTTCGATGCACATACCAAAGAACATTTATTTAGAAAACTCACCAAAAGCCTTACCTTTAATCCGATGCAACACTCGCCAGGTTGAGGAAAGGCTCACCAAGGAAGACAATCACTCCGGAAGCCGCACATGTGTCCAGCCTCTAAGGTAATCCACACCGGAGTTCTTCCTTGACCTTCTTCCTTTGAAGTGCTTAGCTTCATCGAAATGAATTGGCTTATGGACTCTTCTTCTTCTTCTTCGAGATGCTCAAGGAGATGAAGAAAGACTATGGAGGGTGTAGGAAGTGCACTCAAGAACCCTTCCCAAGACACTCTTCCCAAGCCTAGAACACTAGGCAGCACACACCCAAACCAAAACCTTTCTTTCCCACACAAAGGTTTCAAGCTCTCCTTCTTCCTTTTCCTTTTTTCTCTCTTTTTGAAGAATTTATAGCAATTAAATTTCAGAAAACCTTCTCATTCACGTCCTCATTAAGCCCCCAAACATATAAGCAAGTGGGGAGAGAGGAAAAGGGGAGAGTTACATGAGTTATAGGTTACATAAAGGTGGGATGTTACAAAGGATTCAAGGCCATGGGGTTACATCCTTTTAAATTCAAAACTTAAATTAAAATATGAGTTTATAATTCAAACTCAAATTTGAAATTGGATGCAATGATTTAGCCCAATCACATTGAACCTAACCCGAGCCCAAACCAAATCACATTCGATTTGACCCAAACTAGATTGTTCAATCAAATTGAATTAATCAAGCAATCACATTGCCACTAACCCTCCATATAATTATAAATATTTAGTAATTAAATCCTTTGTTACAATATATGTAACATGATATGTCAACATTTGACAAGTCATCAAATCCTTACTACTGAGTCGACTCATGATTCTAGTCGACTCCTAAATGTAGATGGACAATCAAATTGTCTAAAGAGTCCAAAAATGATTCCCAATCATTCAATAGCCATTAGGTCAATTAGAAACCCCTATTGTGTGTGACCACATAGGTTTGAACACTATGCCGGTAGTACTGGAACACTTTCAGTACCAGCCAAAGTTACTATCTAGCAATGACACCCGACATCCGGATAGGTCGATGGTTGCAGAGCAACTATCAAGAACCAAATGGATTTGATAGTCATATAATACATTCCTTTAACCCTCGATGCTCCGAAAGACTTACGATTTTTCTGCCCAACCATAGAATAGTCCATCATAATATGTCTCAAACTCAAAATCCCTGTAACTACTTACAAGGACTCCTTGGCCAAGGTTTTACTCAATTGAGACATAATGAGTCATTCACTCCAAACTCTATTGGAGGAGTTAATCCTATCTTGATCCAGCCACTGCTACACAAGTACTTGACTGTATCCAGTAACCTTTAATCACCGGATTAGAAATCCGAGTAGTCCGGTGATGCGGAACTATGCGATACAGAGTAAGATGATCTAATTTTAGTCTAAGATGTTTTAAAGAGCAATGATCATAGCAATAAAGCAACTAAACATAACAGACTAAAGCGATTAAAGAAAGTAACTAACTACTTACCCGTAATCTGATCCGCAAGCTATAAAGAATAAGGACCCGACGGCTAGGAAACCATCTAAGATTAGGCTATTCCATGCTTCAACTACCAAATCTAATAAGAAAGGATTGGTTGCTTGTCCCAGTGGAGATTCTTTTTGACTCGGGATAGATCGGCTACTTGGTCGCTCAGATCTCGCAACAGGATGAAGATCGGGACTCCAGATTTCAGATCTATCATCAGATCTCGGTTTGGAAGCAAAGGATCCATCCTCTAAAGTATTTGAACACCTGGGATCTGTACAAAAGGCAGCAAACATGTTGCCCAAGTGGCTACCCAAGAGGGGGGTGAATTGGGTCTTTTAAAAAATTGGAGGTAAGTAATGTGCAATTCAAAATCCTTTGCAAGTGGTATGTGCTGTGATAGAATTATAAAATGCAGAAGCTAAATAGAGTCAAGAAAGCACAACACAAACACACCAAATTTATAGTGGTTCAAAGCAACTTAGCTCCTACGTTCACTACCCAAGATACCACTTGGGATTTCCACTATATTCACACCAGAATACAATATGATTGTTTTACAAGATCACAATACAAAACCTCTATACTTTGATTTTACGGGATAACCAAAGAAAACCCAACACCCTTTGATTTTAACAGGCTCACCAAAGAAATCCAACTTGGTTTTCACAGGATCACCAAGAACCTAACCCTTGGTTTTAATAAGGCTCCCCAAGAACCTATTTGGTTTTTCAACCGGGCTCATCAAAAATCCAACAATTCAAAGATCGAATTGAAAAATAAATGCTACAAGAATGACAAACTCAATTTGTCGGATAGTTGCCAGTGCAGCTTGTTGGAAGTCCACTTGAATGCACTTGAATAGACTTTAATTACTTCAGTGGATTCTTTCCAAAGTTGCTTCAAGCTTCATATTAGAGTTGGTGAAGACTTGAAAGCTTGACTTGAATGCTCTTGTACTCTTTTGTTGTTAGTAGGTAGGATATTCAATGAAGCTCTCTTCTTTGACTAACTCTCTAATTCATTACTTCAAGGAAGTTCAAATCTTTCAAATTTAAAGTCTTCCATCATCCCAAGGTAGTTCTAGTCATTGTAGACTGTTGGGGAATGATTTTTGATCGTTGGAGCACTTTTTAGCATTCAAAAACAAATTTTGGAACTAGCCATTGGATACCAGAAAGTGACATTCGAGTCGGCTCAGATTCCTTCGAGTTGGCTCGGATCCCTTCGAGTCAACTCGGATCCTTCGAGTCGATGGGTCGAGTCGCCAAATCTTCAATACAATCAGCTTTTTGTCTTAGGGCACAAAACATCACTCTGGACGAGTCGGCTCTTTGTAGCTCGGGTCGGCTCGAACTTGAATCTTGAAAATCTTGAACTCGAGGAGTCGGCTCTTTTCAACTTGGGTCGGCTCTTCTTCTCAGGTTCGAAAAACCTCACTCTGGAAGAGTAGGCTTGATGCAGTTCGAGTCGGCTTGCTTTCTCATGCTTTCAGAATTAGGTATGGCAGAGTCGGCTCTTTTTAGTTCGAGTCAGCCCGCCTGGCTGTTCTGAGAAATCTTCAGGAAATGGACTCTGGAGGAGTCGGCTCGCTTTCCATCGAGTTGGCTAAGATTGCTACATTCCAGAATCCTTGCTACATACCAGTAATCAGAGTCGGCTCTTCATTACTTGGGATCAGCTCGAGTGTCTTCTTAAAGATTTTTATAATTAAACTTAAAGAAAACTCTTACCAACTCTTTTACAATTTCTCATAATATCAACTTAAACTAAAATTTATGGCACACACACTGACAGAAGTAACCCTTTTAATTAATTTTTTCTTAGCATTTTGATTAGGTTCTTCTTTACAAAAATATTTACAACACAACTCAACCAAGAAAACAGAAGTGTAGAAGTTGAAGTTTGAACATGTTATTCATCCTACAAAAACTTGTCAAACACTTGAAAAGTTGTTAGAAATAAATGTACATGCTCTAATGTTTGGTTATCATCAAAATCACTTATGGGGTCAACAATCTCCCCCTTTTTGATGATAACAAAATACTGGGCATGAGAAATTCTTTACACTTTACATGTATAACAATATTTGAAAATTAAATATTCACATGTATCAGAGCTAATGGAATTAGTAAGTAAGTATCAGAGCTCAAGAGATGATATCATAGTATATCATCAAAATATTGAACTTCTCATGCTTCAAGATATTATAATTAGCACAAAACATGGAGTATTAGAGTTCCAAAAAGAAATTGACAGAATTAACATCAATTTAGTGCATGCAATAGTAATCAGAGCATTAAGATAATAATTAGAGCAAGATCATTTCAAGAGAATCTCCTCCTTTCTCTAGATTCTAAAGTAGTTTAAGCAGTGCTATCATTTATCATTTTTGTGCTCCCCTTTTTTTACTATTTTCATGCACTTTAAAAGTAGTTGGTAGGAAACTCAACATATATACTATTTCCATTCTTTTCAAATTTCTCTCGTATTTCATAATTCTCTTCCTTTTTGTCAATTAAATAAAAAGATAATTTCGAATAAAGCTCAGATTTTAAAATAGATTGAGAAAGTTTTTAATATTTGTTTGAGATAATTTCACATTCTCGACTTGAAAATTCTAATTAAAATTTCATTATAGTTGTACTATAACAAGTACAAAGATTGAATCATTGTACACGACAGTGAATAAAATCAAAAAATACTTCATTGATAAGATTTTCACATAAGTTCAAAATACAAGTACATTCATATTGCAAAATATAACATTGATAATTTCAGAACTAACCAAAAGACTAACTAAAGGATCTATTCTTCTTCTTCTTTTTCATTAGAAGAAGAGGAGCCTACCTCTATAGCTGTATCAGAGGTTTTAATTTTCAGGGATTTAAACCTTAAATCCTTGAATCTAGTTCTAACAGGGGCTCTAAGAACTTTAGTCTTCTTGGTTTTGGGTTGTTTAGTAGGTTTAGGTGGATCAGACAAAGGAATAGGAGCGCAAAAGTCAAGTGATTCCTTGATGATCTATTCAGGAGCATCTTTAGTGGGAATGGTTTCCTTTTGTGATTGCAGTAAGATGCTTCTGATTTCTTCCTTGAAGTCCTCCATTTTTTTTCCACTTTTTGCTGGTGAAGCTCTTGTTCGGTTCTTAATTTTTGTAATCTAATATCAACTAATTTTCTGATTTCCTCAATTGCAGAATCCATATGATCAGTCAAAGAGTTGGAGATAGCTTCCATCTTTTGAAATATCAGATTTTTTAGGTTTGATGGAGTAACCATTGTTTCTTCTGTCCCTTCTTCATCAGCAGCTTCATCTTCTTCAGAAATGGTAGCAGCAACCTGACTAGGCATCTTCTTTATCCATTCTCCTTCTTGAAATTTGTATCCCATTCTTTTTAGTGAATTGAAGGAGTAGATATCAAAGTGGTGTAATGGCTTGCCTATTTCATTTGATAAGTCAACTCCTGCTTCTTCAAATAACAAAGTGAAGACCATACCGTAGGGTAGACAGGCTTTGACCTTTCTTGCTGCTTCAGTCATTTGAATCATCATTGTATAGGGAAGGTTGAGAGGCTTTTCTTTAATTAAGTGTCCCATAATTACCATATCCTTCTCACTGACCCAATCAAAGCGGCCAGTTCTTGGAAAAAATATTCTGCTGATCATATTGTGTAGCAGCCTCATTTCCTTCGATAGTAGATTGGCTTGTACATGTTGGACCGTGCTCACATCTTCTTTTTCCAAAATTAATTTTAGAATGTGTTTTTTGTCCGGTAGAAGAAGTTTAGTAGCACCGTTCGTTGGCATTTGCAGTAATCTGCCCAATCTTTCTTTATCTACTATAATCGTCTTCCCCTTGACTGTAGATTCCAAATGAAATTCTTTAATGATAAGGTTTTCAAAAAACATTCGTACCAGTGAAGGATAGGTCAATATATCCAAGGAACAGAAATGCTTCCACCCCTGACTCTTTATCCAGTTTTTGATCTTCATTCTCATTTCCTCTAGGAATGTAAAGTCGATCCTTCTTCCGCAGGTGACAGGACGATTGATCATTGAGACATGCTGTCCGGGAGGAGAAGGAGTTACTTCATCTTGCTGGATTGGAGCAGACCTTTTTCTCTTTTCCTTTCTTTCTTTTGCATCTGTGCTGCGAGCACTTGATTCATCGATTTGAAGAACCTTCTTCATAGATCTTCGAGGAGCCATTGCAGAGGCATTAAGGAATTTTAGGCTCTAGTGAATATTTTTTTGGGAGAATGGTAAAGCTTCCGAGGGAAGTGGAGTGTGTTCAAAGTAAAGTAAAAGAGTGAAGTACTTAGAAAAGACAGTTCATAACTTCCTAAATAGCAATTTCTCAACTTTCGAGTCGGCTCGCTCAGTCCTAAAAATGTCCGAGTCGGCTCGACTAGAGCAAACACAGAGCAGCCAGAACACCGAGTCGACTAAGCAAAGATTTAGTCGGCTCGACCAGAGCAAGAGTACGAGACTCAGATATTTGAGCCGGCTTGACTAGAGCAAAATTGCTCGAGTCGACTCAAATCGAAACTTTCCACATTAAATCAAATAATTTGGAAAATGAATTCAATATACTGAAAATTCAAGGAAAGTTGTTCAATAAATCATGGAAAAAATTATGGGAGGTTTTCTAGATATTTTTTTCTTAGTTCTTGAAGGAAATTAGGTTTATTGGATCTAGAAAGGATAACATAGCCCTAATTCTCCTCTAAGTAACTCAAATCTATCTTGATTTAGTGGCTTGGTAAAGATGTCAGCTAGTTGTTTTTCTGTTGGGATAAATTCTAGTTCTATGTCACCATTCAAAACATGGTCTCTAATGAAATGATGTCTAATCTCTATGTGCTTAGTCCTAGAATGCTGAATAGGATTTTTGGTTAAATTTATAGCACTTGTGTTATCACACTTAATAGGAATTTTGTATTGAGAAACACCAAAATCTTCTAGTTGTTGTTTAATCTACAACACTTGCACACAACAACTCCCTGCAGCAACATACTCTGCTTCAGCAGTAGAAAGTGCTATCGAGTTTTGTTTCTTGCAGTGCCATGAGATTAAATTCAACCCTAGAAATTGACAAGTACCACTAGTGCTTTTTTTATCTATTTTACAACCAGCATAATCAGTATCAGAAAATCTGATTAAATTTAAAGATGATTCTTTTGAAAACCAAAGACCCAGATTACTTGTACCTTTCAAATATTTTAATATTCTTTTAACAGCGAGCATATATGTTTCTTTGGGATTATATTGAAATCTAGCACATACACATATACTATACAAGATATCTGGTCTACTTGTAGTTAAATATAATAAGCATCCGATCATATCTCGATATAACTTTTGGTCAACATTGGATCCACTTTCATCTTTGTCCAATTTACAAGTTGGACTCATGGGTGTATTCATTTGTTTGCTCGTCTCCATACCAAATTTCTTGATGATTTCTTTGATGTATTTGGATTGGTTAATGAAGATCCCTTCCTTTGTTAGTTTTACTTGAATTTCGAGGAAGTAATTCAATTCAACCCATTAGGCTCATTTCAAATTCTCCCTGCATTAGCTAAGTAAATTCTTCACAAAAACTTTCATTAGTTTTACCAAAAAAAATATCATCAATATAGATTTGTACAACTAACATATTATTATTTTTCTTTTTAATGAAAAGAGTTTTATCAACATTTTCTCTTGAAAAAATATTTTCAATTAAGAAAGTGCTAATTCTATCATACCAGGCTCTAGGAGCTTGTTTCAAATCATATAAAGCTTTATTCAGTTTAAACACATAGTTCGGAAAAGCATGATTTTCAAAACCCGGTGGTTGTTCTACAAGAACTTGTTCGGTGATAAAACCATTTAAAAATACACTTTTCACATCCATTTGAAAAAGTTTGAAATTTATGTAGCAAGCAAATGCAAGAAGTAATCTAATGGATTCTAATCTTGCTACAGGTGCATAAGTTTCATCAAAATCTATACCTTCTTCTTGACTATATTCCTTAGCCACTAATCTAGCTTTGTTTCTAATAACATTTCCTCGTTCATCTATTTTGTTCCTATAGACCCATTTGGTTCCTATAATTGGATGGTCTTTAGGTCTATCAACTAGTGTCCAAACCTTGTTTCTTTTAAACTGGTTCAGTTCTTAATACATGGCTAACATCCAATTTGAGTCATTTTCTGCTTCTTCTAAGGTGTGAGGCTCAATTTGGGATACAATGGCTAGGTAATCATGTGCAATCCTATATGCAAACCTTGTCCTTATACCTTGAGAAGGATCACTAATATTAATTCTTTAAGATGGGAAGTAGCGTACCTCCATTCGATTGATAGATCGGTATGATCCTTACTCACCATTTCTTCTCCTTCTTCAACTGGTCTTTCTTGAATACTCATGTCTTCCATCTCTTTTTGAATGGTACCTACATCATTATCAATGCACTCATCTTTTCTAGATGGTGGTGGGTTAGTTTCATCAAAAATGACATGATCGACTCTTCAACAGTAAGAGTCCTTTTATTAAAAATCCTATATGCTTTGCTATGTAATGAATAACCAAGGAATATATATTCATCAGATTTAGCATCGAATTTTCCTAGATTATCCTTACCATTGTTAAGCACAAAGCATTTGCATCCAAATACATGGAAATAATTTATATTGGATTTCTTTTCATTCCAAATCTCATAGGGGATTTTCTTCAAAATAGGACGGATCAAAACGCAGTTCAAAATATAACTGCAGTGTTCACCACTTCTGTCCAAAAGTACCTTGGAAGATTACCTTCACACAATATTGTTTGGGCCATTTCTTCCAAAGTCCTATTTTTTCTCTCTATAACATCATTTTGTTGTGGTGTTCTAGGAGCGGAGAGGTTATGATCAATGCCATTTTCTGAATAATAATCATCAAAAAATTGATTTTCAAATTCAGTCCCGTGATCACTTCTAATTGAAATTATAGAAAGTTTTTTCTGATTTGAAACCTTTTTGTAAAATTCTTTAAATATTTTGAAAGTTTCATCTTTGTGTACAATAAACAAAATCCATGTAAATCTAGAAAAATCATCTACAATCACAAGGACATATTTCATACCTCTTAGGCTTGTGGTCCTAGTTGGTCCAAATAAGTCCATGTGAAGTAGTTCTAAAGGTCTAGAAGTTGAAATCAGATTTTTGGGTTTAAATCTTCTCCTAGTTTGTTTACCCATTTGGTATGCATCACAAACATGATCAAAATCAATTTTGAACTTAGGCATGCCTCTAATAAGATTTTTAGAAATCAACTTGGCAATTGTATGCATGCTAGCATGACCTAATATTCTATGCCATAATAAGTAAGACTCCTTGGTCTTAGCATTCATTGCAACCAAACTGGAGCTACTTGACATGGCCAGATCATTTAGATCTACCACATAAATTTTTCTAGTATGTGTCCAATGAATTTACTGCTAGAGTCAAGAGAGTTTGTTACTATACACATAGATGATTCGAAGATAACTTTGAAGCCTTTATCACATAATTGACTAATACTCAATAGATTGTGCTTCAACTTATCTACTAGTAATACATTTTCAATAAAAGTACAGGGAGTTATTTTGATCTTACCAATTCCGATTATTTTCTCTTTACCATTGTCTCCAAAAGTAACCATACCTCCTTCTTTCATTTCCAGGATGATAAATTGATCCTTGTCACCCGTCATATGCCTTTAACAGCCACTATTGAGATACCATCTTTTCTTTGACTTCTGGGCTACAAGACATTCCTGCAAGAAAGTCAAGGAGTGCTTTTAGATATCCAAGCTAACTTGGGTCTTTTCAAGTTAGCTGAGGTGGTCCATTTGGGAATCCAAACTTTTCTTGATGTGATATGGGCATTTTCAATAATATTGCAATTGAAAGCTTTATGTCCTGATTTTTTGCAAACAAAACATCTGATTCTAGAATTTTGAAGTAATTCAAACTTTGAAGTTCTATATGCATGAAGTGAAGTAATAGCAGGTTTTGAAATAGAAGTAGAGTCTTTTGTAATAAAGGTTTTATGAGAAGAAAACTTGGGAACAAAATCTTTCTGTTTCACAAATGTAGTAGCTAAAATGTAATTTGAATTTGAAGCTTTAAAACCTATTCCAGCTTTATTTCCAGAAATTCTTTGATCTTTAAGAATTAACTCAAGTTTATTAAAAGATAAAGTTAATTTTTCAACAAGTGGCTTGAGTTTTTCAACCTCCTTTTACAACTCATTATTTTCTTTCATCAAAATATTATTTTTATCATGAAATTCTCTATTCTCAGTTTTCAATGCATTACATTTTTCAGAAAAAGGTATGAAGTTCTTTTTGCAATAAACTATTCTTTTTTGAAATCTCATCTTTTTTTTTGAGTAAAGAATTATTGATATGCTTTAATGATCTAATATTTACTCCTACCTTTTTAAATTTAGATAATAAATCATGGAATGCAGAACTTAATTCCTCAAAAGTAAATTCAATTTGTGTGTCAGGGGGATTTACCTCATCCTCGAGACCCATTAGACATAAATTTGCTATTTTCGTGGTCTCTTCTTCTTCAGTTGAAGTGGAATCTTCACTATCGTTCCACATTGCAACCATCACTTTATTTTTCTTCTTTTTAAAAAATTTCTTTAATTGAGGATAGTCTAGACGAATGTGTCCCAGTTTCTTACATTCATAGCAGGTGGGGACCTGTTCCTTGCCCTTGTCTTTATCCTTATCCTTTTCTCTTGATTGTTCTCCTCGTTTATGGAATTTTCTGTTATATCTTCCTTTCTTCTTTCCCATAAACTTTCTAAATCTCCTTACGACCATTGCAATGTCTTCATCTTCAAGATCGTCTTCAGAGGAGGTAGAGTCATCTTTCGTCTCTTCATCATCTTTTGATTCCAATGCAGCTTTGAATGCAATTATTTTCTTTTTTTTTATCATCATCCGTTCTATGCTGCATGGCTAGTTCGTGTGTGATGAGAGATCCCATTAATTCATCCATTGATAGAATGTTCAAATCTTTAGCTTCCTGGATGGCAGTGACTTTAGGATCCCATTTATCAAGAAGTGATCTCAAAATCTTCTGTACTAAATAAGCATTTAAGTATACCTTGCCAAGACTTTTCAAACCATTAATAATATCTGTGAATCTAGTATACATGGCAGAAATACTTTCATTAGGTTCCATTTTAAACAATTCATAATTATGCACTAAAAGATTTATCTTTGAAGTTTTCATTTGTAAAGTTCCTTCATAGGTCACTTCAAGTTTATCCCAAATTTCCTTCACTGAAGAGCAGATGGAAATTCGATTAAACTCGTTTGAATCCAAAGCACAGTAAAGCAAGTTCATTACTTTGGCATTCAATTTCCCCATCTTCATGTCGTATTCGTCCCAATCCTCTTCAGGCTTAGGGACATCCACGCCATCAATTTTAGTCATGGAAACCTGTGGCCCTTTAAGAATGACCTTCCACAATTGAAAGTTAACAGCTTGAATACATATTTTCATTCGTTCTTTCCAATAGGAATAATTTGTACCTGTGAAAAGTGGAGGCCTATTAGTTGACTGGCCTTCAGCCAAAGACGTACTCATGGGATGAGCCATCAATCTTTACTCCAAGATAATCAGAGACACTGCTTTGATACCAGTTGTTGCCCAGGTGGCTACCCAAGAGTGGGGGTGAATTGGGTCTTTTAAAAAATTGGAGGTAAGTAATGTGTAATTCAAAATCCTTTACAAGTAGTATGTGCTATGATAGAATTATAAAATGCAGAAGCTAAACAGAGTCAAGAAAGTACAACACAAACACACCAAATTTATAGTGATTCAGAGTAACCCAGCTCCTATGTCCACTATCCAAGATACCACTTAGGATTTTTACTATATTCACACCCGAATATAGTATGATTGTTTTATAGGATCACAATTCAAAACCTCTACACTTTGGTTTTACGAGATCACCAAAGAAAACCCAACAACCTTTGGTTTTAATAGGCTCACCAAAGAAACCCAACTTGGTTTTCACAGGATCACCAAGAACCTAACCCTTGATTTTAATAAGGCTCACCAAGAACCTATTTGGTTTTTCAACCGGGCTCACCAATAATCCAACAATTCAAAGATTGAATTGAGAAATAAATGCAACAAAAATGACAAACTCAATTAGTCGGATAGTTGCCGGTGCAGCTTATTGGAAGTCCACTTGAATGAACTTGAATAGACTTTAATTACTTCAGTGGATTCTTCCCAAAGTTGCTTCAAGCTTCAGATTGGAGTTGGTGAAGACTTGAAAGCTTGACTTGAATGCTCTTTTGCTCTTTTGCTGTTGGTAGGTAGGATATTCAATGAAGCTCTCTTCTTTGAAGAACTCTCTAATTCATTGCTTCAAGGAAGTTCAAATCCTTCAAATTTAAAGTCTTTCATCATCCCAAGATAATTCTAGCCATTGTAGATCATTGGGGAATGATTTTTGACCGTTGGAGCACTTTTTAGCATTCAAAAAAAAATTTTGGAACTAGCCGTTGGATACCTGAAAGCGACATTCGAGTCGGCTCGGATTCCTTCGAGTCAGCTCGGATCCTTCGAGTCGATGGGTCGAGTCGCCAAATCTTTAATGCAGTCGGCTCTTTGTCTCAGGGTGCAAAACATCATTCTGGACGAGTCGGCTCTTTGTAGCTCGGGTCAGCTCGAACTTGAATCTTAAAAATCTTGAACTCGATGAGTCGGCTCTTTTCAGCTTGGGTCGGCTCTTCTTCTCAGGTTTGAAAAATCTCACTCTAAAAGAGTCGGCTCGATGCAGTTCGAGTCGACTCGCTTTCTCAGGCTTTCAGAATTAGGTCTGGCAGAGTCGGCTCTTTTTGGTTCGAGTCGGCTCGCCTGGCTATTCTCAAAAATCTTTAGGAAAAGGACTCTACAGGAGTTGGCTCGCTTTCCATCGAGTCGGCTCGGATTGCTACATTCCAGAATCCTTGCTTCGTGCCAGTAATCAGAGTCGGCTCTTCATTACTTGGGGTCGGCTCGAGTGTCTTCTTCAGGATTTTTATAATTGAACTTAAAGAAATCTCTCACCAACTCTTTTACAATTTCTCACAATACCAACTCAAACTAAAATTCATGGCACACACACTCACAGAAGTAACCCTTTTAATTGATTTTTGCTTAGCATTTTGATTGGATTATTCTTTACAAAAATATTTACAACACAACTCAACCAAGAAAACAGAAGTGTAAGAGTTGAAGTTTGAACATGTTATTCATCCTACAAAAACTTGTCAAACACTTGAAGAGTTATCAGAAATAAATGTGCATGTTCCAATGTTTGGTTATCATCAAAATCATTTATAGTGTTAACAAAACAAAACTTTAAGAATGAAGTAAATTAGATTCAAAATGAAAAAAAAGGAAGGGTTGGATGCGTAGAGCTTGAAGAAGATCGATAGCAGCTTGTTAAATCTGGCAGAACCTCCACTCAAGGACCTCACCGCCTTGAGCTCTCAAGGACCTCCCCACCCTTAGAGAAAATCATTAAAGCCTAACCCAGATTTGTGGAAGAAAAAATGCATTTTATTTCATGAATTAATAATAATCCTTACAAAGGGGGTATGGGGTCCTATTTATAGGGTTCTTCACACATGAAAATTGATATGGAGGCAAGGGGGTTAGGGCTAGGGATGCTGGGATGGATGCTTATGATGCAAGGAATTTCTTTTTTTTTTTTTTGTTTGATGAGTTTTAGATATTTTTTTAGGGTTTCGATTCTCGATCACAAGCAAAGGTAAAAAATACGCAGAACAGTAATGAAAGCTTACGCTAGCAGTTCAAAGCCCTAAAAGTGAAAACGAGAATAGGATCCCGGGATTAAGAAACCTCGGTAGGACTAGCTCGACCTACAATATCTACTTAGGAGATAAAGAGAAAGCAAACCTCAAACTTCTGAAGTGCCCGGTGCAGAGATCGCTCAACTCGGCGGATGCGGCCTGGATGCCCGAGCATCGAACCCGTGAGAGCACTAGCTTTGGGTCGGGAGGTCGCGATGGCAAAGTTGACTGTCTCTAATGCCTGAGATGCTAGGGAGGACCTGTAGGCAAACAAAAGAAGGGTCAGCGAAATGTGGAGATGCACGGAAAGGAATTGAGATGGAGTTCGGAAGGGGCTTCGAGCCTGGTGTCCGGCTGGATTCCGAAGTCGAAGTTGGAGATAACTTGGGGCCTCGCACCCCGTGACATCCCGAAGGATGAAGGAATGTGGCCTCACACCACGCGACATCCTGGAGGATGAAGGATTCGCGATGCCTTGGGGCGACGGACAGGTGGCCTCACACCACTCGACATCCCTGGAGACGAAGGCAATTCCACTCAAACCTAGCCTAAGAGACAATGGTTGGAGGGTGGAAAAAACTCAAACTTTTCATTAATCACTTAATCATTCAATTAGTTCTACAAGGGAGGGATTGGGTCCTTTAAATAGGCACCCAAGGCCCATTTGAAATTCAAATTACAATATTCATGGTGGTGCCCAAAATTTTCCATCATCCCATCTCTTTGGCCGATCAAATAACTTGGGGTTGGGCGTGGCATGAGGAAAGGCTTGGAGAGGGGGATTGGTCCCTTGACTTCCTTCCTTAGCATGCTTATTTTGGGAAGGAGTGGGGCATGGCTTGCTTGGAGGGATGTGTTCCCTTGGACTCTTCAACGCCATCTTCTTGGATTGATTCAAGGCCGACCAAGGGAGAGCTCCATGGGCGTTGCATGGTTGAGGGCTTGAAGAGGGGAGTGTGTCCTTTGACCTTCCTTCCTTGCAAGAACACTTTGGGAAGAAAGCTTGGAAGGGGGCTTGCTTTGAGGCTTGGTTTCTTCAAGGACCTTCAATACCCCTCTTTTGATGGAACAAGGCGTGATGTGGGGGAGGGAAGAGGGGAATGGTGTTTCTTCCTTCCAATGTTGCCTAAGGCATGTGGAAAGCATGAGGATGCTACTTTGTTTCCCTTCTTGGATGCCCAAGTGGTAGCTGATGTGGCGCCATGTAGGTAGTTGAGGTGGCACCTGAGTTGGCATTATCCCAAGTGGAAGGGGTGGGTTGGCCCACCAGAACTTGATTTGGTGAAGAAAACCAGAGTGACTTCAATTGGGCTTGGACTCAGTCCAAACTCAGACTCGAACAAATACAGGACTCATGACCTAACTTGACCCAAATTGGTCAAGGTACTGGACTAAACAAACTTTGACAAGAACTTATGAAATTGCTTTGGCTCAAGGCCTTATTACAGGACTCATAGAAGGGGGAACCCTAATTTGAGATCCACAGGAGGTTGAGGAGCCTTTGTCGGATCCTGGTGCCCACACCAGTTCTCCCGGGGTGGGAGGAACTCGACCCTGTCGAGTAAGGGTTAGCTTGGCTTTGATACCTTTCCAGGATGTCAGGGTCGATGCGCTGCAAGTCCTCCCATGTGATCCACGAGTCATCGGATTCGGGTCGGCCTTGCCATCGGACCAGGTAACGCTGGTAGCCTTTGCCCCGGGTAGTGATGGCTTGGTCATCCAGGACACGCTCGATCCGCTCTCCTCGCTCAGGTATATTTGGAGGTCGACACTCAGGTTCAGGTTCACTCTCAAAAGGGAGGTCAGGTCCAAACAGCTCACTGGGTATGTTTGCGGGTTCTCTATACTCGACTAAGTCAGAGATATTGAATGTCGAGCTAATTTCATAATCCGGAGGTAGTTCTAGTACATAGGCGTTAGGGCCCATTCTCCTAATTACTTTAAAGGGACCTACCCCACGAGCGTGAAGCTTCTTAACGGTTCCCGGTGGAAACCGTTCAGGCCGAAGCCTAATCATTACAAAATCCCCTATTTCAAACTCTTTTGCTCGCTTTCGGGAATCAGCCAGCCTTTTATATGTGTTATTACTTATATTAATTTTCTGGCTAATTTCTTTATGCATGTCCCTAATATGTTGTGCAAGTGAATCAGCTGACTCGGAGACACGTGCATGGATGGGTAGGGGAATTAGGTCAAGAGGTCGGCTAGGCTTGTAGCCAGAGACAACTTCAAAAGGACTCTTCCCGGTGGTCCTATTTACAGAGCTGTTATAGGCGAACTCGGCTCGAGATAAAAGAAGATCCCAGTTTCCCGTATGTTCACCTATCAAGCATCTAAGAAGGTTTCCCAGGCTGCGGTTGACCACCTCAGTTTGTCCATCGGTTTGCAGGTGGTAGGCAGTGGAGAATTGGAGCTTGGTTCCTAGGAGGTGCCAAAGAGTTTTCCAGAAATAGCTAGTAAAGCGGACATCCCTATCGGATACTATAGTCTTGGGTAGGCCATGTAACTTGACCACATGATCTAGAAAAAGCTTGGCGACTTTGGAAGCATCTAGGATCTGGGAGCAGGGTATAAAATGAGCCATTTTGGAAAACCGATCCACTACTACAAAGAGAGAATCGTGCTTCCTTGCGGTCTTGGGTAATCCTACCACAAAATCCATGCTGAGGTCTTGCCAAGGGTGGCTAGGTACAGGCAAGGGAGTGTACAGGCCAGTATTCTGTTTCTGCTGCTTGGCCACAGCACAGGTTCGGCACCTAGAGATGATATTGGCTACATCTTTCTTAAGTCTAGGCCAAAAGAACTGGTCTTCAATAGCTAGAACGGTCTTCTATAGGTGGGAGCTCTTTGGAAATGCTCACAGAGCCTAGCAACTTGGTAAGCTTCTTCCAAGGTTCTGGTTGACCTAAAATACAGCTCTCTCTGGATGTCTGGGTGTAGGCCAGCCCTAAACCTAGACAGGGTTACCTCAGGTGATTCAACAACCTTACATCGCATAACATATTCATCAAACTTGGCGATGTAATCGGCCACACTCTTACTCCCTTGACTTAAGGTCTGCCATTGGTCCAACAGTTTCTGGGTGTAAGATGCAGGTAAGTATTTCCTCCTAAGCTTTTCTCTCATCTCCCCGAGGCGGTTATGGGTAATTGACCTTTCTGCTCTATGTAGTTCTCAACACTGTTCCAGAACAACCTAGCTTGGTGAACCAACCTAAGCTTGGCAAACTTAAACTTAGTTGTCTCAAACATAGAGTACCAGTCAAAATACTGCTCCATGGCAGACTCCCAATCTTCATACACCCTGGGATCTAAGCTACCATCGAAAGTGGGTGCCTCAAGCTTGATGCTCCTAAGGGCTCTTTCTTCACGGTCCTCCAGATTGGGTCTCCTAGGATGGGTATCAACAAAGGGGTCAGGGTCTCTCCCAAAGTCATCCTCAAAGTAAGGATCTTGTGGCAGGTTCCTCCTTGGGTGAGGAGACTCAGGACTGGGTTCAGGTCGGGGCCTAGCAGCTTCCTCTAGGGGTCTCAGTCTGGTCTCCATCTGGTCCAGTCTATTGATCAACTGGGTCATGGATTGGGTTAAGGCTCCAATGTCGGCTCGTAGTTGGTCCATGGTGTCGGTAGAGGGTGGAGAAAGTGGGTGAAAAGAGGTTCCTGATCTAGTGCACATGTAACAAAACGATGCTACGGTTTGCTAGACCTAGGAGATCTCTCCAAATGTAAAGTCAAGAAGATGAACCTGGAAGTAGTAACTTGGCACCTGGCCAAGTAAGTGTAAGGTGAGTGGAGGTTCCTCTTTGCTTGCCTAGACACCAATTAGAAATTGGCCAGGTAAGCGAACCAACCCACTTCCCTTCGGGCTCTAGTCCCTGAACCACTTGCCTAGACACCAACTACACAAGCACACACCAACAAGCAATCTAGCTTGGCTCGGCACTTGAGTTAACCCGACTTCTTGGGTGTCCCTAGCTCATAAGAGCAGATTAAACGTCTAATTGATTTTAGTTAATGGCTAGGGTTTGATATGCCGGGTGGTGGTTATTTTTTGGGGCTAGGGACAGGTGACCCTATGTTAAATTGATGCCCTTAAGATAAGTTATGTAAAATGAAGTACAATAATAACTAATAAAATGACTTAAAAATTTTTTTGTTCTTTTGTGTCTTTTAGATGGGTGAATGCTAAACAAAATGCAGGAATTAAAACATGCAAGAAGCAAGCTAGATGGATGACTGAATCAAAAGATGAGATGCTTGCTGAAATATCAGACCTGAGATTTTCTTAGGCAGTATTTCGACTTGTAGAAACTCTACAAACTGAAATAAAATCTGAGAAAATAGGAAAAAATACTTTGAAATTAATGCGACCTAACAAAATAGAAATCATGAAATTTGGATGTCTATACAAAGAGAAAAAATCCAATGATCAGACTATATACAGACTGACCAGAATGCAGAAAATGAAACAAATGAACTAGTCCTAGCCTTGCTCTGATACCAATAATGATGTGGAATAAAGGTCTGATACCAAGATTGGTGTGGGGGCAAGGGGGTTAGGGCTAGGGATGCTAGATACTAGTAAGGATGCTTACGATGCAAAGGAATTCTTTTTAGGGTTGATGATTTTTTTATGTTTCTTGTTGTTTTTCTTCGTTGTTTTAGGGTTTCGATTCCCGATCACAAGCAAAAGTAAGAAATACGAAGAACAGTAATAAAAGCTTATGCTAGCAGTTCAAAGCCCTAAAAATGAAAACGAGAACAGGACCCCGGGATTAAGAAACCCCGGTAGGACTAGCTCGACCTACAATATCTACTTAGGAGATAAAGAAAAAGCAAACCTCAAACTTCTGAAGCGCCCGGTGCAGAGATCGCTCAACTCGGCAGATGCAGCCTGGATACCCGAGTAATCGAATTCGTGGGAGCACTGGCTTTAGGTCGGGAGGTCGCGATGGCAAAGCTGACTGTCTCCAATGCCCGAGATGCCAGGGAGGACATGTAGGCAAACAAAAAAAAAGGTCAGCGGAATGTGGAGATGCACGGAAAGGAATTGAGCTGGAGTTGGGAAGGGGCTTCGAGCCCGGTGTCCGGCTGGATTCCGAAGTCGAAGTTGGAGATAACTTGGGGCCTCGCACCCCGCGATGTCCCGAAGGACTAAGGAATGTGGTCTCACACCACGCGACGTCCTGGAGGACGAAGGATTCGCGATGCCCTGGGACGACGGACATGTGGCCTCACACCACTCGACGTCCCTGGGGACGAAGGCAATTCCACTCAAACCTAGCCTAAGAATGAATGATTGAGTGATTAATGAAAAGTTTGAGTTTCTTCCACCCTCCAACCATTGTCTAGGAAATTCAAATCCCTTACCTCAAGCTCTCCAATCAAGCCTTCTTCCCAATTTGCTTCACCCTCTTTGGAAGGGAAATACAAGAGCCTTGGACGCCTCCACCTAACACTCCCCTTGTCAAGCCTTTTACCAAAGAAAGAACACCAACAAAGGAAGGAGGAAGAACACATGCCTTGCTCCAAGCCCCTCTTCATGCCTTCTTCCCAAACCAAGAAGATTCTTACCAAGTTCAAGGTGCCAAGAACCTCACTCCAAGCCATGCATCATGCCATGCCCAATCCAAGCTACCCTTGGTCGGCCAAAGAGAGGAGATGATGGAGAATTTTGGGCGCCACCATGAAAGTTGTAATTTTGAATTTCAAATGGGCCTTGGGTGCCTATTTAAAGGACCCAATCCCTCTCTTGTAGAAGGAATTGAATGATTGAGTGATTAATGAAAAGTTTGAGTTTTTTTCACCCTCCAACCATTGTCTCTTAGGCTAGGTTTGAGTGGAATTGCCTTCGTCCCCAGGGACGTCGAGTGGTGTGAGGCCACCTGTCCGTCGCCCCAGGGCGTCGCGAATCCTTCGTCCTCCAGGACATCGTGTGGTGTGAGGCCACATTCCTTCGTCCTCCAGGACATCGCGGGGTGCGAGGCCCCAAGTTATCTCCAACTTCGACTTCGGAATCCAGCCGGACACCGGGCTCGAAACCCCTTCCCAACTCCATCTCAATTCCTTTCCGTGCATCTCCACATTTCGCTGACCCTTCTTTTGTTTGCCTACAGGTCCTCCCTGGCATCTCAGAAAATAAAAAGTTTAATTTTCTTCCACCCTCCAACCATTGTCTCTTAGGCTAGGTTTGAGTGCAATTGCCTTCGTCCCCAGGGACATCGAATGGTGTGAGGCCACCTGTCCGTCGCCCCAGGGCATCGCGAATCCTTCGTCCTCCAGGATGTCGTGTGGTGTGAGGCCGCATTCCTTTGTCTTCCAGGATGTTGCGGGGTGCGAGGCCCCAAGTTATCTCCAACTTCGACTTCGGAATCCAACCGGACACCGGGCTCAAAGCCCCTTCCCAACTCCAGCTCAATTCTTTTTCCGTGCATCTCTACATTCCGCTGACCTTTCTTTTGTTTTCCTACAGGTCCTCCGTGGCATCTCGGGCATTGGAGACAGTCAGCTTTGCCATCGCGACCTCCCAACCCAAAGCCAGTGCTCCCACGGGTTTGACTGCTCGGGCATCCAGGCCGCATCCGCCGAGTTGAGCGATCTCTGCACCGGGCGCTTCAGAAGTTTGAGGTTTGCTTTCCCTTTATCTCCTAAGTAGATATTGTAGGTCGAGCTAGTCCTACCGGGGTTTCTTAATCCCGGGGTCCTGTTCTCGTTTTCACTTTTAGGGCTTTGAACTGCTAGCGTAAGCTTTCATTACTATTCTTCATATTTCTTACCTTTGCTTGTGATCGGGAATCGAAACCCTAAAACAATGAAGAAAAACAACAAGAAACATAAAAAAATCATCAACCCTAAAAAGAATTCCTTTGCATCGTAAGCATCCTTACTAGCATCTAGCATCCCTAGCCCTAACCCCTTTGCCCCCACACCAATCTTGGTATCAGACCTTTATTCCACATCAAAAATGACTCGTTTGAATTCAAATTACATTTAAATTTAAATTCTAATTCAAACACTCCTTGGCTTCTGGGCATCTTCCTTGAATTTGAAATTTAAATTGGCTCTTCTTGGCTTGGGCGGTGAATGAGGTGTTCCATGGTTTAAGAAGAAATGTGCGACAAAAAAAATGAGATGGCGCCTTAATTCCTTCTCAATTAGCGCTAATCCATCCTTGGCATGAACTCCTTCCTGGTTTCAAATTTGAATGGTAGGCAAGATAATAAAACTCCTATTTAAATGTTGAATGGATTCCAAGAAAACTTAAACTCCTGATGGGGGACCCGAAACCTATCCGGGTTTCACCTTTTATTTTTTTTAGAATTTTAAAAAAAAATTTAGAATTTTTGTATTTTAGTTATTCCCGCTATTCCACCTATTCCCTTTATTCCCATGTTATCCCGATGTTATTCCAACTTTATTCCAGGCTATTCCTATCTCCTTCAACCTCCAGAAAAAAATCACAGAGGCCTTTTTTTTCGATTTTTTTGCTCCACCGGTCCGCGATCTGCCGTGCCCGACCCCCGCCGCTGTCGCCCGCCCGCCGGCGCTCCGCCGATCCGCCGCCCTGCCGCCCCGCCAGCGTCCCTGGGCCTCACGCCCGTGGGAAGTCCTGCGGTCCGTGGAAGACCAACGGTCGCCCACGGCCGCCGCCGCCGTTTCGCCGCTTGGCCGCCGCGCCACCCCGCCGCTGCCGCCCGCCCGCCGGCGTGCCGCCGATCCGCCGCCCTGCCGCACCGCCGGCAGCCATGAGGCCTCACGCCCGTGGGAAGTCCTGCGGTCCGTGGAAGACCAACGGTCGCCCACGGTCGCCGCCGCCGCCTTTTGCCGCCGTGCCACCCCGCCGCCGCCGTCGGCCCGCCGGCGCGTCGCCGATCCGCCGCCCTGCCACCCCGCCGGCAGCCCCGGGGCCTCACGCCCGTGGGAAGTCCAGCGGCCCATGGAAGACCAACGGTCGCCCACGGCCGCCGCCGCCGTCCACCCGCCGGCGCGCCACCAGGTCGCCCCGCCGGCGCCCGTTGGGCCGGGTGCCGAAGGTCTAGGTGCCCCTGTTGCTCGGCCATGAAGGAGCTTCCACACGCTTTTCAGAGCAGCCAAATGAAGCTTCTGCACGCTTCTCAAAGCGATGGAAGAAGAGTTGTTTTGCATGATTTTTGGAGTAGCACGAGTTTCAGAGTGGAGGGGATTTCAAAATTCAAATAAACGGGATTTATTTGGTAATTTTTTTAATGAATGTAATTTGGAAAATTTGGGGATTTTGATTTTGAATTTGATTTCAAAATCAAGGGAGGATTTCAGGGGATTTTATTTTTGAATTTCAAAAGGGATATGGGCATCTATAAATACCCATACTCCTCTTGTAAAAAAATAGTTGAATGAAATTTTTGAGTGTTCTTCCAGTGTGTGGTTCTGGGCTGAGGCCCTTCTTTTTCCTTCGTCCTTCGGGACGTCGAGGGGTGTGAGGCCCCAAGTATCTCCTTTCTCCCTCCCACCTTCGGGTCTTCCCCTCGTGGCCTTGAGAACCATCCTAGCGCCTCTAAGTACTGAGGAGGGCGTAATGCCTTAGAGGTGGACGGTCTCTTCGTTAGGGTGAGTCCCAAGATCCATGAGTTCTCCCCCACCCCCCGTCCTTCGTGACCTTGAGATCCATCTTAGCGCCTCGAAGTATTGAGGAGGGCGTAATGCCTTAGAGGTGGACGGTCTCTTCGTTATGATGAGTCCCAAGGTCTAGGAGTTCTCCCCCACCCCGTCCTCCGCGACCCTGAGATCCATCCTAGTGCCTCTAAGTATTGAGGAGGGCGTAATGCCTTAGAGGTGGACGGTCTCTTCGTTAGGATGAGTCCCAAGGTCTAGGAGTTCCCATCCCAGCCTCCCATCCCCATCGTTCCTTCGCCATCTCCGCCAAGAAAAATTTAAAAAAAACCAAAAGAGCCCAGTCGTTTTAGGATTTTCAGGGGTCGTTCTATCCTAGTCCCGGAGGCTTCTTAGCCCTCCCATGATCCTTGATTTGCTTTAGGTATTTTTTCCTCTTTTCAAAATAACAATAGGTTTTCTTCGTGTCCTTCGTTCTACATCAATTTGGTATCAGAGCTTTCGTCCTACATCAATTTGGTATCAGAGCTAGCAGCGGGCTAGGATTTGCTTAGTCCTCGAACTCGACGGAGTCGAGTTCTTCGTGCTGCAGGAGAATGATGGGGGACACGAAACCTATCCGAGTTTCACCTTTTATTTTTTTTAGAATTTTAAAAAAAAAATTAGAATTTTTGTATTTTAGTTATTCCCGCTATTCCACCTATTCCCTTTATTCAAATGTTATCCCAATGTTATTCCAACTTTATTCCAGGCTATTCCTATCTCCTTCAACCTCCAGAAAAAAATCGCAGAGGCCTTTTTTTTCTGATTTTTTTGCTCCACCGGTCCGCGATCTGCTATGCCCGACCCCCGCCGCTGCCGCCCGCCCATCGGCGCTCCGCCGATCCGCCGCCCTGCCGCCCCGCCGGCGTCCCTGGGCCTCACGCCCGTGGGAAGTACTGCGATCCGTGGAAGACCAACGGTCATCCATGGCCGCCGCCGCCGTTTCGCCGCCTGGCCGTCGCGCCACCCCGCTGCTGTCGCCCGCCCGCCGGCGCGCCGTCGATCCGTCGCCCTACCGCCTCGCCAGTAGCCCTGAGGCCTCACGCCCGTGGGAAGTCCTGCGGTCCGTGGAAGACCAACGGTCGCCCACGGCCGCCGCCGCCACCTTTCGCCGCCTGGCCGCCGTGCCACCCCGCCGCCGCCGTCCGCCCGCCGGCGCACCGCCGATCCACCGCCCTGCCGCCCCGCCGGCAGCCCCGGGGCCTCACGCCCATGGGAAGTCCAGCGGCTCGTGGAAGACCAACGGTCGCCCACGGCCGCCGCCGCCGCCTTTTGCAGCCTGGCCGCCGTGCCACCCCGCCGCCGCCGTCCGCCCGCCGGCGCGCCACCAGGCCGCCCCGCCGGCGCCCGCTGGGCCGGGTGCAGAAGGTCCAGGTGCCCCTGTTGCTCGGCCGTAAAGGAGCTTCCGCACGCTTTTCAGAGCAGCCAAATGAAGCTTCTGCATGCTTCTCAAAGTGGTGGAAGAAGAGTTGTTTTGCATGATTTTTGGAGTAGCACGAGTTTCAGAGCGGAGGGGATTTCAAAATTCAAATAAACGGGATTTATATGGTAATTTTTTTTAATGAATGTAATTTGGGAAATTTGGGGATTTTGATTTTGAATTTGATTTCAAAATCAAGGGAGGATTTCAGGGGATTTTATTTTTGAATTTCAAAAGGGATATGGGCATCTATAAATACCCATACTCCTCTTGTAAAAAAACAGTTGAATAAAATTTTTTAGTGTTCTTTCAGTGTGTGGTTCTGGGCTGAGGCCCTTCTTTTTCCTTCGTCCTTCGGGACGTCGAGGGGTGTGAGGCCCCAAGTATCTCCTTTCTCCCTCCCACCTTCGTGTCTTCCCCTCATGGCCTTGAGAACCATCCTAGCGCCTCTAAGTACTGAGGAGGGTGTAATGCCTTAGAGGTGGACGGTCTCTCTGTTAGGGTGAGTCCCAAGATCCATGAGTTCTCCCCCACCCCCCGTCCTTCGTGACCTTGAGATCCATCCTAGCGCCTCTAAGTATTGAGGAGGGCGTAATGCCTTAGAGGTGGACGGTCTCTTCGTTAGGATGAGTCCCAAGGTCTAGGAGTTCTCCCCCACCCCTGTCCTCCGCGACCCTGAGATCCATCCTAGCGCCTCTAAGTATTGAGGAGGGCGTAATGCCTTAGAGGTGGACGGTCTCTTCGTTAGGATGAGTCCCAAGGTCTAGGAGTTCCCGTCCCAGCCTCCCATCCCCATCGTTCCTTCGCCATCTCCGCCAAGAAAAATTTAAAAAAAACCAAAAGAGCCCAGTCGTTTTAGGATTTTCAGGGGTCGTTCTATCCTAGTCCCGGAGGCTTCTTAGCCATCCCATGATCCTTGGTTTGCTTTAGGTGTTTTTTCCTCTTTTCAAAATAACAATAGGTTTTCTTCGTGTCCTTCGTTCTACATCAATTTGGTATCAGAGCTTTCGTCCTACATCAACTCCTTTGAAATTTAGATGAACCTCCACTTATCCTTGGACTCTTCTTTGAATTTGAATGAAGATATCTCCTCCTTTGATTTTGAAAGTAGGTAGAAGATAACTCCTTTGAATTTTGGATGTAGATAGAAGATAACTCCTCCTTTGAGTTTTGGATGTAGATAGAAGATAACTCCACTTATCTTGGACTCCATTTGAATGAATCACAGGTGGGCATCATCTGGAGTGGGCGACAATGAGAGGGGGGGTGCTAGATGAAAAGCATAGTCCTTTTGCTTTACTCCTCTTAAATGGGTGCCTCGAAATTAAAATGGGCGATGATAAATAAATGGGATGGGGCACCTCTTTTGGATAAGGATGACTTTGTCTTGATTTCCAAATGTCTAGATGTCCCAGTGTCTGGATGTCCCAATGTTTGGATGTCTCGATGTCTGGATGTCTGGATGTCTGGATGTCCGGATATCTGGTGAAAATTTTGGATAACCCCTTTTTGACCTAGAATTGACCCACCAAGGTGATGATGACTAGGGTCTTGGATACTTATGACACCCCTTGACTTATTCAAGTACTAATTATAGGACTCAAATTGGATAATTCACCTAACAAAGCAAATTAATGCTATTTACAAGACTCTTAAACCAATTAATGGACTCAATGGACTCAATTGGTAACTCAACAACCCTAATTAACCAAATTACAACTCAATTTGACTTAATTACAAACTCAAAACAACTAGGACTCGAGTGTTCTTTATGAAGAACACATGGACTTACTCATTGGTGATCCAAATTGAATTGTAAAAGGTTTGCTTCCTCTTCCTGGCTCTTGTGTCCTCACCATCCAGTACCTAAGCATAGTGAGTTGCTTGCAAGCTACCATGGTGATCTCAAGTCAAAGGAACACTTATATCCATATCATAATACGAACTACTCTTTGGCAGAAAGAATGTTCTACAAATGGGTCATGTCCAGTGAAGTGTCATACACAACACCTATATACCATACTAGTATCTCTACACTCCTTGTTTAAGAGGACAACCAACGACTATGAGATACAATGACCTACACTTGATACACTATCGTCCCATGACAATATATCATTTGGTCACGAACGAATTTAAGGACTAGATGATATATCCTCTCTATATCACATCAAAGCAGTCCTAAGGACTTCATCACATAAGAGTTCATCGCAGGAAGATGTGAAATGTGATGAACGGCCAGAATAAACATTTTATTCAATATAATTCAGATATAATTACAACAACAGCTCAACCGTCTACAAGCTAGACAATTGGCTTTGGGACACATTTCCCAACAACTTCCACTTGGACTTAGCCAATCAGAACAGAATCGTATTCCTATCTTCTATTTTCAATCGTTGAATTCTTGAACTATGATGGCTTTAGTGAAGGGGTCAGCCAAATTCTCCTTTCTATCAATCTTCATAAGTTCAATGTCACCTCGTTCCACGATCTCTCATACAACGTGATAGTGACACAGAATGTGCTAAGAACATTGATGGGACTTTGGTTCCTTGGCTTGAGCAATGGCTCTAGTGCTGTCATAATACAATGGAATAGGACCATCCAGGAAAGGTACCATTCCCAACTCATCTAAGAACTGGTGTGGGCACCAGGATCCGATAGAGGCTCCTCAACCCTCTGTGGATCTCGGATTAGAGTTCCACTTTTGTGAGTCCTGTAATAAGGCTATGAGCCAAAGTATTTTTATAATTTTTAGTCTTGTACCTTGACCAATTTGGGTTAAGTTTAGGTCATGGATCCTGTATTTATTTTTGGCTCGAGACTGAGTTTGGATTGGGCCCAAGCCCAATTAAAGTCAACCTGGCTTTCAAGACCAAGTCAAGTCCTTGTGGGCCAACCCACCTCTTTCACTTGGAAAGATGCCAACACAGGTTCCACCTCAGCCACCTATGTGGTGCCACATCCGTTGCCACTTGGGCATCCAAGGAAAGAAACAAGGAGGCGCCCTCATGCATTCCACACGCCCTCTCCATGCCTTTTTCTCTTGGGCGACCTTGGAAGGAGGAGACTGAAAGGGATATGCCCTACAAGCCAATCTATGTTGTATCTCCCAAACCATTGTAATTGACAATTTTCTAAATAAAGGCATTATTTTCATCATACGCTATGTTTATATTATATGATGAACCCCATAGATTAGGGCTATGATTTTAGGATTATGATGAGATCATACCAGTGAGACCTAAAATCTTAAAACCTTAATCTAAAGTATTCCTAGTCAAAGGAACCCTGAGTAGGGGATCAGGGTTTTCCGATAAGACTAGCACATCCCATGTATACTGGAAAGGGTGACTGCTCTCACAGTCACTTGTGTATGACACTAATACTGGGATGTGGGTGCTCATTGGAGAATGAGTTCACTGATATGATCCAACTTGAGAACATCTAGTGGAGTCTTAGCTACATGTCAATAGAAGGTTCTCATAGTGGGAGTGGTACAAGTAATCTTTTGACCTGAGACTGCCATAAGTACCTTATGTACATGAACCCATTCTTTGGTTCAATCCTAATCATGACACTGAGTCATGCACAGGATTGATACTAGGAATGGTGAATTGGATATGAAGGTAATGAGTAGGTCAACAAGGAATCGATCACTCTTAGTAAGAGGAGATTGCATCCAGCTAGTTAACAATCGGATGATGATTCAGGAAATCTTTGATCAAAGTAAAGATATTAGAGATGGTTTCTAATATCAAGATAATTGAATCATCGATATAAGATTGAGCTAGAAATAAATATAATATTGGATTTGACATATATCCATATCCATAGTTATATTTTGGGTGCAGGCTGATCGAAAGATTTAATTGTACAGTAACTCTCTACTGAAGGGTAATTTTGGTATTTCATCAGAATTTCCATATCTTCTAGGTAGACATGACACGTTGCTAGACGTCAATCTTGTCTTGTGGGTTGATCAAATTCAAAGATCATTTATTAGGAAGAGTCCTAATTAATCGAATCGGGTAAGCCCGGTTTGACCTAAATCGATTAGAAAGAGTTCTAATCAAATTAGGTCAACTTGTATTCGAGCCCACTGCTGGCTAGATGTGGAACCCAATGGGTCACACACTTAAGAGGATTGATCAAGAGTTTAATTTGGAATTAAATCATCTTTACAGGATAACACTCTAGCAGGTGTTGCAAATCCTAGCTTCTATTCGAATTGGATTCGAATTAGGATTCCGGATTGGTTCAAATCGGGTTCTAATTGGACCTAATTAGACCCTAATTGTAAAAAAAGGATTATTGCTAACCCTATTGGCTAGCCATGTAACTTGGCTAGCCTCTCCACCCGCCCCCCTTGCAATTTCATGCCAAATGCCAAGAGTCCATGCGCATATGGACTCTTGGCACGCCATTTGGAAGAGTCCATGGTGCATGGACTCTTGGCGCGCCCCACTTAATTCTCCGATGATTTTATTTGGGGCGGTCTCCTTTCTTAAGAATTAGCGCCTCACCTGTGTGCCCTTGGATGGGAATCCAACGGCTGGAAAGTTTTTAAGAAAGAAGAAAAATGCTAACTCTTCTCGGGCGTGCGAAATAACATCTCTTCGGAGATGAAAAGTCGCGACCCCTTTCTTTTTAAAACACCGCGGCTTTTTCTTTAAGAAAGGATGTGGGATTTAATTTGAAGGGCCGTGAGAAAGTGGGAAGGGGCGTGAGAAATTGAGAAAGGCATGAGAAGGAGTTTACGGAGAGTTTTGAAGGTGCCTCTCTAAAAACTATTTAAGGCGCAGGAAAAATCAGAACTCGGATATATGTTTTTTTTCTTTCTTCCTCTCCTGAAGACTCTTTTATTCTTTTCTTACTCTTGCACTGTTTCCTTTACAGAGTACACCTCTATCAAAACTCTGCTACTGAACAAGAATAAGAGTAAAAGTCTCCAACGGTAAAGGAAAGAAAGAAGTTCTGATTTGTTCCTTTCTTTCTTACATTAAGACATCATTGTCTTAATTTCTCCTCCAACTTAAGACAAGCCTATGTCCTCTTAGGACAAGGTCTTTTCTTCAAGACAAGGGTGTCTAAAGGGCCAAGGTCTTAGTGGAAGGAGGAGAAGAGGTCAAGGAAAGGGAGGCAAGCTCTTGTGTGGAGGAATTCAAGCCATAGTCCAAGCAATTGAGTTCTAGGAAGAAGAACTCAATAGAAGGAACCATTGAAAAGAAGATAGAGTTGTCTTGATCATTGCTCTGTGTGGATCACCATCGGAGGGCGGACACTTGGACGCCTGGTGAAATCAATCAGCCTCTTCAACATCAAATTTTGTTGGAATTAGCGATTACAGGTTGGTACCCTAATTCTAACAATGTAAGTTTGTATGTTTATTATATGTTTTAATCCTGAATAAGGAGATCTTGGCTAAGGGATTATGGTGCAAATTTCATCCTTTTGAAATTACACTTCCGCTGCGGTGCATCGGATCCCCAACAGAGACATCATCCCCCTCTTCCCTCCCCCACATCATGCCATGATCCATCAAAATATGGGGCGTTGAAGATTCTTGAAGAGACCAAGCCACAAAGCAAGCCTTCTTCCCTAAGTGTTCATGCAAGAATGGAAGGTCAAAGGACACACTCCCCTTTCCAAGCCTTCAACCTTGCAACGCCCAAAGCTCCCTCCATTTGATCGGCCATGAATCACTCCAAGTGGGCGTTGAAGGATCAAAGGAAGCACATCCCTTCAAGCAAGCCTTGTTCCATGTTTTCTTCCCAAAATGAGCATGCAAAAGAAGGAAGTCAAGACGCCAATCCCCCTCTCCAAGCCCTCCCACATGCCATGCCAATCCTCTCCTCCATTTGGTCGGCCATGAAGATCTTTACCCTCCATGTGGGCGCCAACTTTTGGGGTTGTAATTTGGGTTCAAGGGTTTTGAATTATTTTGAATTCAAATGGGCCTTGGGTGCCTATTTAAAGGACCCAATCCCTCCATTGTAATGGTATTGAATGATTAATGAAAAAAGAGTTTGAGTTTTCTATCCTCCAACCATTGTCTCCTAGACTAGGTTTGAGTAAAGTTGCCTTCGTCCCCAGGGACGTCGAGTGGTGTGAGGCCACCTGTCCGTCGCTCCAGGGCGTCGCGAGTCCTTCATCCTCCTGGACGTCGAGTGGTGTGAGGCCACAATCCTTCATCCTCTGGGACATCACGGGGTGCGAGGCCCCAAGTTATCTCCTTCTTCGACTTCGGAATCCAGCCGGACACCGGGCTCGAAGCCCCTTCTCAACCCTATCTCAGTCCCTTTCAATACATCTCTCCATTTCGCTAATCCCTATTTTGTTTGCCTACAGGTCCTCCCTGGCATCTCGGGCACCGGAGACAGTCGGCTTTGCCATCGCAACCTTCCGACCGAAAGCCAGTGCTTCCATGGGTTCGACTGCTCGGGCATCCAGGTCGCATCCGCCGAGTTGAGCGATCTCTACATCAGGCGCTTCAGGCATGTGAGGTTTGCTCTCTCTGTCTCCTAAGTAGGTATTGTGTTTCGAGCTTAGTCCTACCAGGATTTCTCAATCCTGGGATCCTATTCTTGTTTTCACTATTTAGGAATTTGAACTGCTAGTGTAAGCTTCCATTTTGCAATTCTCTTATTTCTCATCTTTACTTGTAATCGGGAATCAAAACCCTAAGAAAAACAACTAAAAACTCATCAACCCTAAGAAAAGAGTTCCTTTGCATCGTAAGCATCTATCACTAGCATCCCTAGGCCCCCTTCCTCCACACCATTTTTTGGTATCAGAGCAAGGCTAGGACTAGTGCATTTTGTTTTCTTTCATTTTCTGCATTCTGGTCAGCTCGTATATGGTCTGATCATTAGATTATTTCTCTCTATAGAAACCTCCAAATTTTGTGATTTCTATTTGTTAGATTGCATTGAATTCAAAGTATTTTTATCTATTTTCTCAGATTTTATTTCAGTTTGTAGAATTTCTACAAGCCAAAATACCACCTGAGAAAATCTCAGGTCTGAAATTTCAGCAAGCATCTCATTTCTTGCTTCATTCATCCATCTAGCTTATTTCTTGCATTTAGGGGCATATTTTAATTTCTACATTTTGTTTAACATTTACACATCTGAAAGAAAAAAAAAAAAGAAAAGAAAATCTTAAGTCATTTCATTAGTCTTTTTTTTTTGTGCATCATTCTCCATAACTTATCTTAAGGGCATCAAATTAACATAGGGTCAGGATTTCATTACCTGTCCCTAGCCCAAAAACCACCACCCGACATATCGAACCCTAGTCATTAACTAAAATTGATTAGACGTTTAATCTGCTCTAGTGAGCTAGGGACACCCACAAAGTCGGGTCGACCCAAGTGCCGAGCCAAGCTAGATTACTTGTTGATGTGTGCTTAAGTAGCTGGTGTCTAGGCAAGTGGTTCAGGGACTAGAGCCCGAAGGGAAATGGGTTGGTTCGCTTACCTGGCCAATTTCTAATTGGTGTCTAGGCAAGCAAAGAGGAACCTCCACTAACCTTACACTTACCTGGCCAGGTGCCAAGTTACTGCTTTCAGGTTCATCTTCTTGACTTCACATTTGGAGAGATCTCCTAGGTCTAGCAAACCGTAGCATCGTTTTATTACATGTGCACTAGATCAGGAACCTCTTTTCACCCACCTTCTCCACCCTCTACCGAAACCATGGACCAACTGCGAGCTGACATTGGAGCCCTAACTCAATCCATGACTCAATTAAGCAACCAGTTGACTAATAGATGTGATCAAATAGAAGCCAGACTAGGACCCATAGAGGAAGCTGCTAGGCTCCGTGAGCATTTCGAGAGAGCTCCCGCCTATAGAAGACCTGAGCCCTTTAGAAACCAAAGCCATATCCCCGGATCCACCCAAGGTTATAGCCAGGCTTACCCAAGTCGACTAAGCCTGAACCGATCTGACCCCAGTCGACCAAGCCTAACCCGACCCAGTCCTAGTAGTCCCAGTCTGAATCGACCCCAATACAGTAGAGAGGACAAGGGCAAGACTATTGAAGTCTAGAGGAGACCTGATCCCCAAGGTAACAGCTATAGGTGTCATAAACCTGGGCATTTTGCTAGTCAGTGCACTACCCCTGCCCCACTTATAGATGAACCGACTGAAACTGAACCCGAACCCATTGTTGAACCCCTTGAAGACTTTAAGGTTGAACCCATGGAAAATCGAGGGAAAGAAACTCCTGAGCCCATTAAAGAATTGAAAGAAGACAACTGTGAATCAAGTTTAGTAGAATATGGTGAAGATGGGCCCCAGGTAGAATTCATCGATGAACCAAAAGAAAAAGATCCTGAATCCATTAGAGATTGTGAAGGAGTAATTGAGCCAGGATCAAACATTGTAGAGGGTGGTGAGGGTTCACAAGTATTGCCCTTAGAGGAGGTCCAGGAACAAGTCTCTATAGAACTACCCCAGAGGTAGGCATCAATTTTGAGGACTTTCAAGATAACATTCCCAAAGACCTTCCTTACAACCTTCCACCATCTAGGAACACACATCTAGCCTTGGAACTTGCACCTATAGAACAATGTCCAAATCTTAAGATTATCCTGAATAACCAAGGTCTATTTCATGACACCTAGAGATTACCGCAAGACTTCGACTCTTATTTTCTCCCCTTCCCAGAGCCTTCTCACATTTTTAGAGCCATGGGGTTTCATTTTGTTGAAATTACCAGGCTACATGACTCTTTAGAACCCATCCCTTTTGCCATTTACTTTTGGTACACTTTATGGCATTTGCTAGGGATCCTTGATAATTTTCTTGTACATACCAGACTAGGGTCAAACCTAGAGAGTCCATATCTGTTAGGTTTAGGCCCTAGAGCGTCCAATAAAAAAGTTTTTTTCAGTAGGGATGTATAGTTGAGTCTGCATTTTGTATCATGTTAGGATTATGCATTAAATGAATTTTTTAATAATTTGGTTGATTCCCGAAAGCAAACCAAAGAGTTTGAAATAGGGGATTTTGTAATGATTAGGCTCCAGCCTAAATGGTTTCCACGAAGAACCGTTAAGAAGCTTCACGCTCGTGGGGCGGGTCCCTTTAAATTGATTAGGAGAATGGGCCCTAATGCCTATGTGCTAGAATTACCTCCGGATTATGGAATTAGCTCGACATTCAATATCTCTAACTTAGTCGAGTATAGAGAACCCGCAAACATACCCAGTGAGCCGTTTGAACCTGACCTCCCTTTTGAGAGTGAACCTGAACCTGAGTGTCCACCTCCAAATATACCTGAGCAAGGAGAGCGGATCGAGCATGTCCTGGATGACCAAGCCATCACTACCTGGGGCAAGGGCTATCAACGTTACTTGGTCCGATGGCAAGGCCGACCCGAATCCGATGACTCGTGGATCATACGGGAGGACTTGCAGCACATCGACCCCGATATCCTGGAGAGGTACCAAAGCCAAACTAACCCTTACTCGACAGGGTCGAGTTCCTCCCACCCCGGGAGAACAGGTGTGGGCACCAAGATCCGACAGAGGCTCCTCAACCCTCTGTGGATCTCGGATTAGGGTTCCACTTCTGTGAGTCCTGTAATAAGGCTATGAGCCAAAATATTTTTATAATTTTTAGTCTTGTACCTTGACCAATTTGGGCCAAGTTTAGGTCATGGGTCCTGTATTTATTTTTTGTTCGAGTCTGAGTTTGGATTGGGCCCAAGCCCAATTGAAGTCAACCTGGCTTTCAAGACCAAGTCAAGTCCTTGTGGGCGAACCCACCTCTTTCACTTGGAAAGATGCCAACACAGGTAACACCTTAGCCACCTATGTGGCGCCACATCAGTTGCCACTTGGGCATCCAAGGAAGGAAACAAGGAGGCACCCTCATGCATTCCACACACCCTCTCCATGCCTTTTTCTCTTGGTCGACCTTGGAAGGAGGAGACATCATCCCCCTCTTCCCTCCCCCACATCATGCCATGATCTATCAAAATATGGGGCATTAAAGATTCTTGAAGAGACCAAGCCACAAAGCAAGCCATCTTCCAAGCCTTCTTCCCCAAGTGTTCATGCAAGAATGGAAGGTCAAAGGACACACTCCCCTATCCAAGCCTCAACCTTGCAACACCCAAAGCTCCCTCCATTTGGTCGGCCATGAATCACTCCAAGTGGACGTTGAAGGATCAAAGGAAGCACATCCCTTCAAGCAAGCCTTGTTCCATGTTTTCTTCCCAAAATGAGCATGCAAAAGAAGGAAGTCAAGATGCCAATCCCCCTCTCCAAGCCCTCCCACATGCCATGCCAATCCTCTCATCCATTTGGTCGACCATGAAGATCTTTCCCCTCCATGTGGGTGCCAACTTTTGGTGTTGTAATTTGGGTTCAAGGGTTTTGAATTATTTTGAATTCAAATGGGCCTTGGGTGCCTATTTAAAGGACCCAATCCCTCCATTGTAAAGCTATTGAATGATTAATGAAAAAAGAGTTTGAGTTTTCTATCCTCCAACCATTGTCTCCTAGACTAGGTTTGAGTGAAGTTGCCTTCGTCCCTAGGGATATCGAGTGGTGTGAGGCCACATGTCCGCCTGGACGTCGCGTGGTGTGAGGCCACAATCCTTCGTCCTCCGGGACGTCGTGGGGTGCGAGGCCCCAAGTTATCTCTTTCTTCGACTTCGGAATCCAGCCGGACACCGGGCTCGAAGCCCCTTCTCAACCCTATCTCAGGCCCTTTCAGTACATCTCTCCATTTTGCTAATCCCTATTTTGTTTGCCTATAGGTCCTCTCTGACATCTCGGGCACCGGAGACAGTCAGCTTTTCCATCGCAACCTTCCGACCGAAAGCCAATGCTTCCACGGGTTCGACTGCTCGGGCATCCAGGTCGCATCCGCCGAGTTGAGCGATCTTTGCATCAGGCGCTTCAGACGTGTGAGGTTTGCTCTCTCTATCTCCTAAGTAGGTATTGTGTTTCAAGCTTAGTCCTACCAGGGTTTCTCAATCCCGAGTCCTGTTCTTGTTTTCACTATTTAGGGATTTGAACTGCTAGTGTAAGCTTCCATTTTGCAATTCTCTTATTTCTCATCTTTGCTTGTGATCGGGAAACAAAACCCTAAGAAAAACAACTAAAAACTCATCAACCCTAAAAAAAGAGTTCCTTTGCATCGTAAGCATCCATCACTAGCTTTGCATCGTAAGCATCCATCACTAGCATCCCTAGGCCCCCTTCCTCCACACCAAGAACTTTCGCAACCACACAGCCTCTTTTGTGGCATCTGATGCTGCAATGTATTATACTTCGTATACTGAGTCACCACTATATGCTACTTGGAACTTTTCCAATAGATGGCTCCTCCATTCAGGATAAATATAAATCTGAATACACTCTTACTATCATCTCTATTTGACTGAAAACTAGAATCAATATACCCCACAAGTTTTAAGTCAGGTTCTCCATAAATTAGGCATTGGTCTTTAGTATTTCACAAATACTTAAGGATAGTCTTTACTACCTTTTAATGTGCCTCACCTGGGTTAAACTAGTATCTACTCACTACCCCTAGTGAGTATGCCACGTCTAGTCTAGTACATGTCATGGCGTATATGATAGAACCCACTGCTGAAGCATATGGAATTCACCTCATATGCTCTCTCTCCTGAGGAGTTATCGTACAATCTTTCTTGGAAAGAGTAATTCCATGGCCTATCAGAAGATAGCCTTTTTGAAATTTTCTATGCTGAACCATTTCGGCACAGTGTCTATATACATAGATTGAGACAATCCCAAAAGCTTCCTTGATCTATCTCTATATATTTCATACCTGATGGGGGACACGGGTAGGATCGTTGGTGAGCCTAAAAGTCACCTAAATTAGGATACTATTTTTTTTTGATATTTTTTCTCTAGGGGTGGCGAAGGAATAGTGGGGATGTAGGATATGGATCTGGATCTCATGGACTTTGGGACTCACCCTAACGAAGAGACCTCTCACCTCTAGGGCATTATACCCTCCTCGATACTTGGAGGCGCTAGGATGGATCTCAAAGATCATGAGGGGATAAAGAAGATTGAATGGAAAGGGGAATAACTAGGGCATCACGCCTATGCCCGAAGGCAAAGGCAAGAAGAATCACTCTTCTAAAAAACTCAAATTTTTTTCTCCAAAAACTATCTTTTTACAAAGGATTGAGGGTGGTATTTATAGACCTGTCCAACCCTCATTTGAATTTGAATACAGGATAAAAAGATAGAGATGACTCAAATTCAAATACAAGATAGGATAAGATAAGCCTATCCATATCTCAATCATAACCAACCAAATTCTAATTCAAAATTCAAATAAAAGATAAATCCCAAACTAATTTATTAAAATCAGTGCTACTCCGGGATCAGTGCTACTCTGGGATCAGTGCTGCTCCGAAATCAGTGCTGCTCTGGGATTAGTGCAGCTTCGAGATCAATGCTACTCCGAGATCAGTGCTGCTCTGAGATCCCCATCATTTTCCTGAGGTGGGGAGAACTCGACTCCATCAAGTCAGGATCAATGGGGAGCTTTGATGAACCCATCCAAAGGCTTTACTCTGAGATCCATGGAGCTCTGAAATCGTGCAGCTCTGGAAACTATCCCAAATTATTTTTTTCTCCATTTTTTTTCCATTTTTTTTCTCTCCTTTTTTTTATTATTTTATTTCCAGCCTAATCCTGAAGTTGGCAAAATCGGCCAGAGGAAACGACTTCACTTTGAGGAACGTGTGCCCTTGAAGTCGGTAGAGAAAGCCGATTTAGCTTTCATGTTCGTGCACATGCGACTCCTTTGTGGACCAACGAACCATGGTACAGAGGAGGGACTTCAGCAGGCTCTCGCTGGCGATGGTGCTGGATTGAAGGTGGTGGCACATGGAGATGGTGGCGCGATAGCAAGGGGCATCGGTCATTGATTGCTGGCAGTGAGAAGATGTTAACGCTGATCGGACGAGCTCTTCTTGGAAGGGATGACTCTATTGATGGTGGCACGGAGGTTGTGGGCTGGTAGCAGGGAGGCACGCTCGGTTCGGGCATGACTTCCATGGAGAGGAGATCGGGAGCTGTTGACGGTGTCGTAGTGGACCGGAGAAGGAGATCCAGCGATGGGAGGACCGGAGGGGGAAAGTCGGCGACGGTGGTGGAGCAGTAGTAGAATGGGCATCCGGACGTGACTGAGGGCGTAGTAGCAGGGAGGAAAGGCTCTACAGCCAGGTGGAATCCCGATGGGGAAATAGTATTGAGAGTGGCCGATGGCATGGCGATCTCCCGGGGAGGGTGGTCTGGAGGAAGAAGGTTGTGGGCGACGAGAAGATCGGAGGAAGTTTGGTTTGGGCGATGGAGAACTGAAGGAGGTTTGGATGACAGGATATCGGAGGAGGTTTGGGCGACGGAGAACCGAAGGAGGTAGATCTGGCATCGGGCGGCCTGGGCCATGGCGGAGGGTTGGGCGGAGAGGAGGGCGGGGCGATGGAGAGGAAGGCACGGCTGGGCTTGGCGGTGGTCTTTCCGTTGAGGTCGCAGATGCTGGAAGACGGTGATGGTGACGGTTGCAAGGAAGATGACGACCCAGGGGAGCAAGGTGCCGGCGACACTGGCGATGGTGAAGACTCTGGCCAAGGGATCTCTCTGAACGGGATAGAAGGAGGCGGACGATGAGGGGGGGCGATGCTGCTCACCAACGGCGATGCCGGCTGGGGTGATGAGGAGGGGCTGGCCCCGTCGGGGGGGGAGGGATGAAGTGCTGGTGCTCGACGGAGATCTCCTCCATGGGGAGCGAAGCACGGGCCCTCCGATGATTGGTCCCTCTCTTTCATCGTGCTCCTTCTTGGTTTCTTCTTTCTAATATGGAGGCGAGGAGGCGGGTGGGGCAGGGAATGGAAGGATACCAAGACGCGGCCGATGGCACGTGGGGAAAAAGAAGAGGAAAGGTGGGGAACTGGTTGGAAACTTAGAGCTAGAGAGGCAGAGAGGGGGGGGCTCGGTCTCGGCGGAGTGGGGGTGGGCGGAAGTGAAGGATCGCCGACCCTGGGATCCGGCGAAGGGAGGCTGAGGCGGGACGGGCATTGGGAATGCTTACGTCTTGTGATGATGGAAGAGCCGAGGCGAGGTTCGGGTCATTTACCCTGGGTTGGGGTCATGCGAGGAAGGATAGGGGGGATTTGATTGGATGGGCGGAGGGGAAGGCATCGTCGAAGATCTATGCACGGGGAGTTCCGATCGGCATCGGTGGTGCAAGTTGATGGCAGCAGAGAGGAATCCGGTGAAGTTTTGGGAGGAGTCATGGCAGGGGAAGGTGGGGCACCGGCAGATGCTCACGATGGGACCAGAAGAGGAAAGAAAAAATTGGTGGTGACTTGATGAACTGGGAGATCTGATTTTTTTATTTTTTTATTTTTTTGAATCTGGAAAGTAAAGGGATGGCCGTGAGATGATATGAAGGTACCCTAATTTTCTGAGCTCTAATACCAAAATGATGGGGGACACAGGTAGGATCGTTGGTGAGCCTAGAAGTCACCTAAATTAGAGTACTATTTTTTTTGATAATTTTTTTTCTAGGGGTGGCGAAGGAATAGTGGGGATGTAGGATAGAGATCTGGATCTCATGGACTTTGGGACTCACCCTAACGAAGAGACCTCTCACCTCTAGGGCATTACACCCTTTTCAATACTTGGAGGCACTAGGATAGATCTCAAAGGTCATGAGGGGATAAAGAAGATGGAATGGGAAGGGGAATAACTAGGGCATCACGCCCATGCCCGAAGGCGAAGGCAAAAAGAATCACTCTTCTTAAAAACTCAAATTTTTTTCTCCAAAAACTATCTTTTTACAAAGGACTGAGGGTGGTATTTATAGACCTGTCCAACCCTCATTTGAATTTGAATATAGGATAAAAAGATAGAGATGACTCAAATTCAAATACAAGATAGGATAAGATAAGTCTATCCATATCTCAATCATAACCAACCAAATCCTAATTCAAAATTCAAATAAAAGATAAATCCCAAACTAATTTATTAAAATCTATGCTACTCCGGGATCAGTGCGGCTTCGAGATCAATGCTACTCCAAGATTAGTGCTGCTCTGAGATCCCCATCAATACCAAGTATGTAGGAAGCTTTATCCAAGTCTTTCATAAAAAACTAAGATGACAACCAGACCTTTATTCCCTATAATGCAGAAATGTTATTCCCGATTAAAAAAATGTCATCCACACACAGAACAAGAAATACAACTATAGAACCATTAGTCAATTTATATATGCAGGGTTCTTCTCCGTTCGTCTTGATACATTTATCAAAATACATGTTCCAACTCCAAGATGCCTCCTTCAGTCTATAAATGGACCTCTGCAGCTTGCATACCTTAGACTCATCTATGGATGTAAACCCTTCAGGTTACATCATATACACTTCCTCTTCCAGCTCACCTTTAGGAAAGCTGTTTAGACATCCATTTACCATATTCATAGTCTAGATATGCTGCCAAACCAAGCATAATCCGAATAGACTTAAGCATTGCCATAAAAAAAATGTCTCGTCATAGTCTATATCATAATGTTGATGATATCCCTTGGTAACTAGACAGGCTTTATAGATCTCTACCTACCCATCTGCACCCCTCTTTATCTTGAAGATCCATTGGCACCCAATGGGTTTTATTCCTTCAAGTGGATCAACCAATGTCCACACATTGTTGATTTCTATGAACTCAATTTCGGATTTCATGGCCCCTAGCCAATTCTTAGAGTCAGACCTCTGCATTGCATCCATATAGATGATCGAATCCTCGTTGTTCTCATCGAGCTCAACAGGATCACCATTCCAGACCAGAAAACCATAGATCTATCCAGCTGATGCAGTACTCTATCGAATCTCCTTAATAGTTGCATAATAGGCTCAGATCTTATCAAATTTAGTTCTATAGCGATCCTAGAATATGTTGTTTCCTCTACCTATTGAACTTCCCCAAGTTCAACCTTAGCAGCTCGAGTACCTTCAGTAAGGTACTCCCTTTCTAAAAAGGTAGCCCTAAGACTGACGAACACTCAATGTTCCTCAGGCAGATAGAAGAAATACCCTTTAGACTCCTTTGGATATCTAACAAAGAGGCACCTGTCAGACCTAGGTCCAAGTTTATCCGTCTGCAATCGTTTGACATAAGCCGAGCACCCCCAAACCCGAAGATGTGAAAGTGTTGGATTACGCCTAGTCCATATCTCATATGGAGTTTTGTCAATGGATTTACAGGAACTCTATTTAGAAGATAACATGCTGACTCAAGAGCATATCCCCAAAAGGTTATAGGTAGAGTGGCTAAGCCCATCATGGATCAGACCATATCTAATAGAGTCAAATTCCTCTTTTCAAATACTCCATTTAATTAAGGTGTCCCTGGAGGAGTCCATTGAGAAAGAATTCCATTCTCCTTAAGATAAGTCAGAAACTTACCAGAAAGATACTCACCACCTTGATCTGATCGAAGGGTTTTAATAAACTTCCAAGTTTATTTTTCTACTTCATTACGATATTGTTTGAATATTTTAAACGACTCAAATTTATGTCTCATTAAGAAGATAAACCGTACCTGGATAGGTCATCTGTGAACATAATGAAATAGTTATACCCACCCATGGCACTAATATTCATTGGCCCACATATATCAGTATGTACTAAATTAAGAATATCATTGGCTCGCTCACCTTTTCTAGTAAAAAGTGACTTGGTCATTTTACTAAGAAGATAAGATTCACAAGTTGGCAGTGATTCACAATCACTGATATTCAGGAGACCTTCTCCAACTAACTTGTTGATCCTGTTCTTATTAAGATGACCTAGCCTACAGTGCCAGAGATAAGTATCGATCAAATTACCTATCCTAGGGTGTTTGCAAGAAGTAGTCATTACTGTAACAGGTTTTGATAGTAAGTATATGCCATTACTTAAACGTCCATCAATAAGTTTCACACCATTCATAATGATAGAAAAAACATTTTTCTTTATTGAAAATTGATAATTTTCATTGGCCAACTGGCCTATAGAAATGACATTCATAAGAAAAGATGGACAGCAATGACAGTCATTCAACATGACATTACAAGACTCGAAAACTAGCTTAATAACTCCCAACTCCAGGACTGGAACTTAACTTCCATTTTCCACGTTCAAGAATTTCTTGCCATCCTCGAATCTCCTACTAACTTGAAGCCCCTGCAAAGAACTGTAAATATGAATGGGACTTCTGGTATCCAATACCCAATTAGTAGTATCTCATACAGATAAATTATAAGGTGTTATCATATAATTACCTTGTGCAGCAACAGCTTGCTGCTTTCTCTTCTTCGGTTTTTTCGAGTCAAAAGTAGCAAGGTAGGCAGGATAGTTCCTCCTCCAATGACCCTACTTCTTGCAATAGAAGCACTCTGCCTTACTCTGATCAGCCTTCTTCCTTGTCTGACTAGGCCCAGCACTATGCACCTTCTTGTATTTATTCTTTATCTTTTTTTCCATTCCCAAAGGGACAACATCCTGTCGCGCTGCCTCCCACTAGGTTCACCAATCCTTTAATGAGTTGATGATCTTTCTTATAGGTTTGTAGTAAACTCAACAAACCATGGCAGTTTACTACAGGCCTATTCAATCTATAGTGATCGAGAAAGTCCAAGTTGGAGGGAGGCAAGGGATTCAAAATTGCATCTTTCCCAAGCTGCTCAAGCAAGGAAAATCCAAGCTTGCCCAAACACTCAATCAACTCGATCATCTACAGTACATGATCAGTGACTGATGCTCCATCATACATCCGAGTGCTAAAAATGGCAAAGAAAATCCTGTACCACTCAACATCATTAGGTGTGCCAAAAGACTCCTTCAACTTTTGAAGGATCTCCTCTGATTGGGCTTCCTCAAACCTGCGACTGAACTCATCATTCATTGCCACCAATAAAATACATCGCACTGTAGTGAGGTTAGAGAGCCAATTCTGATAAGCATCCCTGACTATAGTACGGGCATTGGCAGCAGGTTCCTCGGGTGCAGGATCCGCTTTCATATATAGGATCCTTTCGTGCTCCAAAACTATTTTGAGTCTTCAATACCAGTTATCGAAGTTGGGACCCATAAGTTTTTCATTGTCAAGCAATGATCGGAGCGACAGACTGGTAGACATTATCTGAAAGGAAAAACCTCCAAGAATATTAGTGTATATGGATTATCAACATCCTAAAGACATGGACTTTAGTCTAAAGGTTTCTCCAACTATTTTGTACAGATTGGTAGCCTCTATACTCCAATCTAAAGAATAACACTTACTCCTTAGTGGGTACTAGAATCTAATAGATTACACATGAGCCTGACTTTGGCCGGCCAACCTGTGTGCATCTAAAGGTAGGTTCACAACCAATTACTTCTCCAAGCAATTTCTTGTAAATAATTTTTGCCCCAAGGTGCCAATCAATCGACCTTTGGGCCTCCAATTGAAGGTCCTGGTTAGGTCTAACCATTAATATGACCAAATTTAATGATTCTAACTAACGAATGATCAAGCCCAACTTTGGCCGGCTAACCTGATCACTTGTTAAGATAGTTGCACTGAGCCATCATATTATGAATGGCAATTCCACCAGCCTGATGACCACCAGATCTTTGGATCTGTCGAAGATCACCCAACTAATGGACTCATTACCATCCATTTAATGGGAGGCTAAAACTAGGTTATCCTATAACTTTGTCTTATGAAGGACCTAATAACTTAGAGGATTTGATTCATTATGACACATTAAGAGAAAACATGGACCTAATCTAGAAACCTCCCACTATCTCATAGAGGGGTTCATGATCAATTGGTCCTTGGGCACCTTATAACCAATCATGATTGATTAACCTTAGTTGACATGGGTTAACTCGAATCAACAATTTATCCAATCAATTTTGGTTCACCACATTAGCCAGGTAAGTGAGATCAAGGGATGGGTTGCACCAAGTAAGCCTCTTGCCTTTGACACTAACCTTGAGTTGGCCAGGTAAGAGTTAGCCCCAAAGAACCTTGATCAAGATGCCAGACTTATCTTAGACACCAATTGGTTTACTAGACTCAATTGGACCAATCTAAAGACTCGGGCTCACCACGAAGCCAAAAATCAAGTTCATTTAGATGTGATGGGGACCCAAGAGTCTATTAGAGTTCACTAGTACTGAGTCACTTATACTAAAGTGAGCCAATTGAGTCATGTAATAAAGTTAGACAACTGAGTCCAGTTGAGTCCACTTAGTCAGGTCCAGTCATTTTTAGTCCAATCAAGTCCAATCGAGTCTATGTAGTTTTCATTCAAGTCATACTCAAGAGAAGAGTCAGTAGAGCAGGAGATTCACCAGGCCCCCCAACCAGAGCTGGCCTTCATGCACCTGGGCCCCTACTAAAGCCCACAAGGTTGGCGCCTCTCTTAGTCCAAGTTCAGTTGGTGCCCTCCCCAGCCTAGTGCCCAGTCCAAGGCCTAAGAGAGTTTTCTTAGCCCTCAAGTTTTGTAGTCCCAGTCTGTTAGGGAGTCTAGGGCCTAGGTGAATCTATAAATACCCCACCCCCTCTTGTATTTTTTTCAGGCCAGAATGAATTAATGAAATTTTCTTGAGTCTCTTCAACTTTGCTATGTGATTAGGGTATCTGTGTGATCCCTACCGATGTGATTAAGGATATCTATGTGATCCTTAAGGGTATCTGTGTGATCTCTACCTGTGTGATTAAGGGTATCTATGTGATTCCTAAGGGTATCTGTGTGATCCCTACCGCCTGCCTCCTAGTCCTCAAATGAAACCCTAATCGCCATCATCTTCTCACAAGCCCCAAACCTACCCTAATCCCTGGTGACTTCTACGCTCGCCAGCGATCTCCACATCCTGTCCCACATCAAGATGTATGGATCGATCAAACTAACTAATTAGAGTGATCAATAGAAAAGAAACCTAATACAATATTTGATTAGACTTATTCTCTATTTAATCCATTTCATCTAAACTTAGGTCTAACCCAATTAAGGACTTAATCATAGCTAACCCAATTAACCCAAGGTTATGATCATGTCTCAAGATTTTTGAATCACATTCCTAAATCTTGAAAGGTTATTGATAACTTAATTTATAATTAAGTTTATCAATTCTAATTGAAATATTTTTAATTAATCACCTTTTATTTGAAGTAATTTCAAATATGTAAAATAATTTTACAAAAATTCAAAGATTTTCACTAAACTTTTTAGTGGATTTAGATTATGTCATTGTATTAGATCATATATAAACAAATTAAAGATCTAACATATAAGATTAAAACTATTTTAATCTACTAAACCTTTCATTTTTCCTCTTTATAAGATCATGACGCAAGCGGCACCCCTACACGCCATAGGAGACCCCATTGAATGGGAAGAGAGGGCCTTTAAACCCTATTTTTCTCTTATGATCGAACTGCCATGGCGAATTCACCTTAATCCAAGTACTTCCTATGTGAAAGGAAACTAAAATTTCACATCTACATGTTAAATAATCCTACAAATAAACCTGGCTCTGATACCATTGTTAGGAAACCTGATGTAGGAAATAATGATGCAACTTTAAAATGTTTAACCTTGCATCCCAGTGAAAGACTTGATTAATCATGTTAATCAACATATAAACTAGAACATTTCTAATATATGCCTACAAATAGGATCATGTATGAATATTAAAATAAAAATGAAAGAAAATGCAAGCACACAAAGTTGTGCATCACATAGAATCATTCTATGTTCGATGCACATACAAAAGAACACTTCTTTAGAAAACTCATCAAGAGCCTTACCTTTAATCCGATGCGACACTCGCCGAGTTGAGAAAAGGCTCACCAAGGAAGACAATCACTTTAAAAGCTACACACGTGTCCGGCCTCTATAGGTAATCCACACCGGAGTACTTCCTTGACCTTCTTCCTTTGAAGTGCTAGCTTCGTCGAAACGAATTGGCTTATGGACTCTTCTTCTTCTTCGGGATGCTCCAGGAGATGAAGAAGGACTATGGAGGGTGTAGGAAGTGCACTCAAGAACCCTTTCCAAGACACTCTTCCCAAGCCTAGAACCCTAGGCAGCACACACCCAAACCCAAACCTTTCTTCCCCACACAAAGGTTTCAAGCTCTCCTTCCTTTTCCTTTTTTCTTTCTTTTTGAAGAATTTCCAGCAATTAAATTTTAGAAAACCTTCTCATTCATGTCCTCATTAAGCCCCCAAACATATAGGTAAGTGGGGAGAGAGGAAAAGGGGAGAGTTACATGAGTTATGGGTTACATAAAGGTGGGGTGTAACAAAGGATTCAAGGCCATGGGGTTACATCCTTTTAAATTCAAAGTAAATTCTAAATTTAAAACTTAAATTAAAATTTGAATTTATAATTCAAACTCAAATTTGAAATTGGATGCAATGATTTAGCCCAATCACATTAGACCTAACCCGAGCCCAAACTAAATCACATTTGATTTGACCCAAACTAGATTGTTCAATCAAATTGAATTAATCAAGCAATCACATTGCCACTAACCCTCCATATAATTATCAACATTTAGTAATTAAAACCTTTGTCATAATATTTGTAACATGATGTGTCAACACTTGACAAGTCATCAAATCCCTATAACTAAGTCGACTCATGATTCTAGTCGACTCCGAAATGTAGATGGACAATCAAATTGTCCAAAGAGTCCAAAAATGATTCCTAATCATTCAATAGCCATTAGGTCAATCAGAAATCCCTATAGTGTGTGATCCCATAGGTTCGAATACTAAGCCGGTAGTACTGGATCACTTCTAGTACCAGCCAAAGTCGCCATCTAGTAATGACACCCGGCATCCAGATAGGTCGAAGGTTGCAGAGAAACTATCAAGAATCAAATGGATATGATAATCATATAATACATTCCTTTAAAGCTCAATTCTCCAGAAGACTTAGGGTTTATTTGCCCAACCCTAGAATAGTCCATCACAATATGTCTCAAACTCAAAATTCCTATAACTACTTACAAGGACTATCCTGGCCAAGGTTTTACTCAATTGAGACATAATGAGTCATTCACTCCAAACTCTTTTAGAGGGGTTAATCCTATCCAACTACTGCTACACAAGTACTTAACTATACCCAGCAACCTTTCATTTAGGATTAGAAATATGGATAGTCTGGTATCTAAGCATAGTGAGTTGTTTGCAAGCTACCATGATGATCTCAAGTCAAAGGAACACTTATATCCATATCCTAATGCGAACTACTCTTTGGCAAAAAGAATGTTCTACAGATGGGTCACGTCCAGTGAAGTATCATATACAACACCTGTATGCCATACCAGTATCTCTACACTCCTGGCTTAAGAGAACAACCAACGACTATGACATACAATGACCTACACTTGATACATTATCGTCCTGTGACAATGTATCATTTGGTCACGAATGAATTTAAGGACTAGATGATATATCCTCTCTATATCACATCAAAGTAGTCCTAAGGATTTCATCACACAAGAGTTCATTGCAGGAAGATGTGAAATATGATGAATAGCCAGAATAAATATTTTATTCAATATAATTCATATATAATTACAACAACAGCTCAACCATCTAAAAGCTTGACGATTGGCTTTGGGACACATTTCCTAACATTGACGACTGAACACTCTCTAGGAAAAGACCCTAAATAATATGCAAGGCCTTAGAATTTATTAAAATCTCAATTTTTTGAGTGTATACTTGATCTTGATTCATAATAAATATTCTACATTAACAAACACCAAATCTCATACATTTTATAGAACTCGATCATCTAACTGTATTGATGATGCTCTATCTAATCAACTCTTTCAATCATAGTCCAACCATAGCCAAAATATCTTATCTTATAGCTCTGAAATAGAAAAAGAAATAGAGAAGGTTGTGAGCTTTATAGCTCAATAAGAATTCCCAAACATCCACACCATTATAATAATAATAATAGATAAAAAGGTAACATAAAATCTTCAAATAATTTATATACCATAACATATTATAGTCATACATAACAATACATGTCATGCAATGTAAAATACCATATCATATAACCATCACAATCATCACATATCAGGTCTGATTATATTAGGGAGCTCTGCTCTAGACTATCACAACCATGCTTCCAGTCCGTGACAAGGCATCAATGATACTACATTTCTTATTTGTAGCAAGGTATCAATGGTACCATGTTTCTAGTATCAAATGCATGTTTCAATATTTTGTAATCATCAAAATCATTTCAGGGTCAACAATCTCTACTTTTTTGATGATGACAAAATACTGGGCATAGAAAGAAAAAGTACCTTTATATTTTCAACTATATCAGAGTAAATGACAACTGTATCAGAGTAAATAAGTTTAGAATGTGCTATATATGTATCCAGCAATTCAAATTATCAATTCAAATTATGATCTAGTGTAGGAGTTCATTTTATAATTTGACTAAAGTATCAAAGCTATTGAACATTCATTTTACATGTTTAATATGTAACATGCAGTATTCAAAGCTTCTGTCCAAAAGTACCTTGAAAGATTTCCTTCACACAACATGGTTCGGGCCATCTCTTTCAATGTTCTATTTTTCCTTTCCATAACTTTATTTTGTTATGGTATGCTAAGGGCTAAAAAGTTGTGATCAATGCCATGTTATGTGCAAAATTCTTTAAAATATTGATTTTCAAATTCAGTACCGTAATCACTTCTAATTGAAATAATTGAAATTTTTTTTTGATTTCAAACCTTTTTATAAAATTTTTGAAAAGCTTTGAAAGCTTCATCTTTGTGTGCAAAAAATATAACCCAAGTAAATCATAAAAAATCATCTACTATAACAAGTCTATACTTTATACCTCCTAGTCTTGTGATCATAGTTGGTCCGAATAAGTCCATGTGTAGTAGATCTAAGGGTCTTGATGTTAAAAGATTGTGCCCTGAAAGTCAATTGAAATATTGTATTTCGATCCCAAAATCAATGAATTGACATTATTATAATAAAGGCATTATTTTCATCATACGCTGTGTCTTTATGATTATATGATGAACCCCATAGATTAGGGCTATGGTTCTAGGGTTATGATGAGATCATACCAGTGAGACCTAAAGCCTTAAAACCCTAATCTAAAATATTCCTGGTCGATGGGACATTGAGTTGGGGATCAATGTTTCCGGCAAGACCAGCACATCCTATATATGCTTTGTAATGAGGGTGACTGATCTCACAGTCACTTGTGTTTGACACTAATACTAGGATGTGAGTGTTCATTAGAGAATGAGTTCATTGAATTGATCGAGATTGAGAATATCTAATGGAACCTTATCTGTTTGTCAATAGATAATTCTCATAGTGGGAGTAGTGCATATGGTCCTTTGACCTGAGACTACCATGGTACCTTATATATATGAATCCATACTTTGGTTCGCAATCAATCATGACACTGAGTCATGCACGAGGTGATACTGGGTATGGTGGATTGTATATGGAGGTTGTGAGTAGGTCAACAAGGAATTGATCAGCCCTAGTAAGAGGGAATTGCATCCAGCTAATTTCGATCAAATGATGGATTCAGGAAATCTTTGATCAAAGTATGAACATTAGAGTTAATTTCTAATGGTTCATTAATGAATCATCATTATAAAGATTGAGCTAGGGATGAATATGAAATTGGATTTGATAAGTATCCATATTCATAATCATGTTAGGGATGCAAGTTGATCAAAGGACTGAATTGCCCGGTAACTCACCACTGAAGGGTATTTTGGTAATTCCACCAAAATTCCACATCTTTCGGATAGACATGATACGTTGCTAGACGTCAATCTTGTCTTGTAGGTAAATGATTGAATTATGGTAATTCAAATCAGTTAATTAGAATTAGATTCTAATTGAACGAGTCGAGCTAGTTTGAGTTGACCTAAATCGACTTAGTTGAGATCTAACCGAATTAAGTCAAATAGCACTCGGACCTACTGCTGGCTAGGTGTGGAACCCAATGGGTCACACACAAAACAAAATTGATGAAGGATTTAATTTGGAATTAAATCATGTTTGCAGGATAAACACACTAGCATGTGTTGCAGACCAAATTTCTATTCGAATCATATTCGAATTTGGTTCCGAATTAGGCTTAATTGGGTTCTAATTGAACCAGATTAAGGTCTAATTTATTTTTTTGGACATTGGGCTAACCTATGGCTAAACCCAAGGAAATCAATTTCACTGAGGCCCTCTCTCCAAGCCGCCCACTCCCTTCCTCACCCGTGCGCGCCAAGAAGAAGAGTCCACGCGCGTGTGGCTCCTCTTCACGCGCGTGAGAAAGAAAAAGCATCGGAGAAAAATCTGAAAGAGGGGGCGATTCAGATCCTTGTCTAACACCCTTGGATCTGGATCTGATGGCCAGAAAAAATTAAGGAAAAGATCCATCACTTTTCGATCGCAAATCTGTCTCCAAAAGTCGTGATTCTTCCTGAAGTTTTTCCAAGAGTTCTCCTCGTCAGAAAAACGAAAATAAAATCGGAGAATCATGATTTTTGGTTGAGGGGACATGTGAGGAATGAGGGATCATGATTCTTGGGGTTTCAGAGGGTTGCGATGTTTTGAGTAAACGCCCCTCTGAGATCTATAAAAGGCTTTGGGTTCACAGGGGTTTTATCAGACAATTAAATTCAGAAATCAGATCCTTCTTCTCCTCTCCGGAATACTCCTTCCCTTTATGCTTGTTGGGTATTGTTTCCCTTACAGAGATAATCTCTGTCGAAACTCTGACCCTAAACAAGAATAAGAGAAAGGTCTTGAATGGTAAAGGAAAGGAAAAGGAAGGATCTGTTCTTCTTCTTTTCGTTCTTGAATTAAGACTTTGCCTGTCTTAATTTTTCTTCCAGTTCAATTCAAGAAAAGGAATTCAAGAAAGGGAATTCAAGAAAAGAATTCAAGAAGAGGAAAGAAGGAAGAAAAGAAATTTTCAAGAAGGAAAATTTCAGCCCAAAAGTCCAAGAATTGAATTCTTGAAAAAGAATTCAAGAAGAGGAGCCAAGAACACGAAATTGTTATCTTCATCATTTTCTGTATGGATCACCATTGGAGGGTGAACATTTGGGCACCTGGTGGAGATTTAAAGTTTGGATTTTAGCGATACAGGTTAGTATTTTAATATGACTTTAAATCTTATATATACATGTTATATGTTTTAATTCTTTTAAGGAGATCTTGGGTTAAGGGTTTGGTGAAGATTTCATAAAAAATTTGAAATCTATGTTTCTGCCTTGCCATCGAACCCTACAGATGTTGAAATAATGTTTTAGATTTAAAATTTCCCCTAGTTTGTTTATTATATTGACATGTATCACAAACATGATCAAAATTAACTTTAAATTTAGGTAAACCTCTAACTAAGTTTTAAAAATTAATTTTTCTAAAGTATGCATGCTAACATGACCCAATCTTCTATGCCAAAGTAAACTAGATTTCTTGATTTTAGCATTCATAGCCATTAGACTTGTACTACTTGACATTGTTAGATCATTCAAGTCTACAATATAAATATTTATAAGTATATGACTAACAAACCTAATACTAGAATCAAGAGAGCTAGTTAATATATATATTAAAGATTTAAATACAACTTTGAAGCCTTTATCATATAATTGACTAAAGCTCAATAGATTGTGCTTCAATTTGTCTACTAGCAATACATTTTCAATATAGGTAGAAGGGGTAATTTTAATCTTATCAATTCCAATGATTTTTTCCTTGCATTGTTACCAAATGTAATCATTTCACCATGTTTTATTTCAAGGGTGATGAATTGATCTTTGTCACCCTATCATATATCTTGAACAGCCGCTATCTAAATACCATCTCTTCTTTGAATTTTGGACTATAAGACATTCCTGCAAAATAATCAAGTAAAATTTTTAGGTATCCAAGATTTCTTGGATCCTTGATGGTTAGTAGCTATGGTTCCTTTAGGAACCCAAATCCTTTTCACTTTTTTTTTATTTTTCCTTCTTGGATTGCATTCATATGCCTTATGTCCAACCCCATTATAGCAAAAATAAATTACTTTTGGCTTTTGAAAAGAAATGGATGCAGAAAATTTTGATGCATAAAGTTTTGAAGCTAAAAATCTATTTGTATGCATTATATTATACCCAATTCTAGCTTTATGATTAGATTTTTTTTTGATTTTTCAAGATTAGCTCAAGTTTGTTTGAACTTAAAGTCAATTTATCAATAAGAGATTTAAGTCTACTCATTTCATTTTGCAAACCTTTATTCTTTTCAAAACATTTATCTTTTTTAGCTTGTAATACTTTGCATTTTTTAGAAACATTACTTAATTCTTTTTGTAATAGATTGTTTTTTTCAGAAATTTCATTCTTTTCTTTTAATAATATATCATAATTATTTTTCATGGATCTAATTTTTAAACCAATCTTTTTATATTCAGTTAAAAGTTCTTGAAAAGAAAAATGTAATTCATCATAAGTAAATTCATAAATGGGTTCACTAGATGTTACCTCATCTTCTAGACCCATTAAACATATTATTGGCTTTGGCTCCTTAGTTTTGATGATTAACAAAAGGTTGAGTATATGTTTGGACTAATGTTTCATCTCAAGATAAAGTTTCAGGACTTAGGTTATTCAAAAAGAGTACTAAGAGTACAATGATGAAACCAAGCTTGCCTGATTTTGGAAAAGAGCTCCTCTACCTTGAACAAGATCAAATTTCTCATATTGGACCTTCCTGTCAAGAAGTAATTGACAAAAGAAACAAAGGCTTAGAGAAACTCAAGCATGGCATGCACCTCTCTAGAGTTTCAGAAAATTTCAGATCAGAGGTCGACCACCAGAGGTCGACACCTTGTCAAAGGTCGACCACCAGAGGTCGACTCATGAAAAAAAGAAAAGTTCAGCAAGGCCGGCATGGCAAAATTTCAGTGGCACGCTCCAGAGGTCGACCACCAGAGGTCAACACCTGTCCAGAGGTCGACACCAGAGGTCGACTCATAGCCTGAGAATTCAAACTGGGCAGAACTATGGTTTTCTGGATTTTTGCCTAAAATAAACTGGAGGTCGACTCATGAGGTCGACACTTGATCCAGAGGTCGACTCATGAGGTCGACTCATGGCATAATGGCTAGTTTTTCTGAACTTTTGATTTGATTTCTAACGGTCATAAACGGCCATATTTTTGATTCTAACGGTCTTGTGGAGTTGTTTCAGCTTGAATGAGGTATTTAACCTCCACCAAACTTCAAAAAAGACAAGGAGACAAAGTGAAAAAGCTTAGAGTGAAAGTACAAAGCCTTCAATCAATTCCAAGCCAAAAAGAGTGAGAAAGCCAAGAGATTCCTTAGCCAAAAGCTTTCCATCTTTGAGGATCCAACTTTCAAGTATTTGGCATTTAGTAAGGTCCAAAGATTCCAAGAGAAAGGCTTGAAGAGTCTCCATCAAGAGCTACATCGAATTACTTTTTGCTCAAAAGGAGTTTGTCTTGTTTTATTCATTGTATTCATATTCTTTTTGTCTTAGGCTAGTTTCAAGGGAATTTGAAACTAATGTGAGGTTTGTTGGTGAGCCAATTGATAAAACCAACTAGGGTTGCTTGTAAGCCCGAAGCCAAAACAAGTGTGTGAGGTTTGTTGGTGAGCCAATTGATAAAACCAACTATGGTTGCTTGTAAGCCCGAAGCCAAAACAAGTGTGTAAGGTTTTGACTTGTAAGCCTGGTAAAACAAGTCGGCTGTAATCTAAAGATTATAGTGGAAATTCCCAAGTGGAGCTTGGGGAGTGGATGTAGGTGCTAGGTGCACCGAACCACTATACTTCTTGTGTGTTTGCATTGCTTTACTCTTTATCTTCTTTTGCTCTTTAATTGTTGTTTTATTTCATTGCTTCCGTTGCATAATTACTTGAGCACTATCACTCTTCACATCTGAACTTGATAGCACATATATTGCTTTAATTTTTAAAATACCCAATTCACCCCCCCTCTTGGGCATCATATCTGGGCAACAAGTGGTATCAGAGCACCGGTACTCTCTTGTAGGTCCAACGATCTTGAGTGAAAGATCATGGCCGCCCCAATTGGAATGGGTGTAGTTGAAGGACAAGCATCAAATCGCCCTCCTTTCTTTAATGGCACAAACTATACATACTGGAAAACTCGTATGCGTATTTATTTACAAGCTGTAGATTATCATATATGGAGAATAATTACTAAAGGGCCTCATCAGCCCACTCACTTGGTTAATGGCATTATCACCCCAAAATCTGAAGAAGAATGGGATGACAATGACATCAAACAAGCTGAGTTAAATGCTAAGGCGATGAATTTGCTATTCTGTGCACTTGACCCTAGTGAATTCAACAGAATATCAAATTATATTTCCGCCAAAAAAATTTGGGATACACTTGAGGTTACCCATGAGGGTACACACCAAGTGAAGACCACAAAGGTGAACATGCTCATTCATACATATGAGATGTTCAGGATGGAACCAACTGAAAGTATCAGTGAAATGTATACTAGATTTACAAATATAGTAAATGGTATGAGGAGTTTGGAAAAAATTATATCTAATGGTGAACTGGTTAACAAACTTCTCAGGTCTCTTCCGGCTTCATGGGATGCGAAAGTAACAGCCATAGAAGAAGCTAAGGATGTCAATACTCTACCTCTTGAGCAGCTTCTTGGATCACTGATGACTTACGAGCTTTCACTAAAGCAGAAGACAGTGGACAATGACAAGAAAAAGAAAGCCATAGCCTTCAAGTCCACTACAAAGGAAGAGTCAAGTGATGAATCAGAAGAAGAAGCTGATGATGATGAGACAGCCCTCATTACAAGGAAATTCAAAAGATTCATGAGAAAGAAGAAGGGCTTCTACAAGAAAAGGCCACAAAAAGGTGATCACAATAAAGAAAAAGAGAAAGAAAAAGAAAGGGATCCACCCATCTGCTTCGAGTGCAAGAAGCCTGGACATTATAAAACGGATTGCCCTTTGCTTAAAAAGAGTCGAAGGATGTTGAGAAAGAAAGCCATGATGGCTACCTGGAGTGAGAGTGAGGACTCCAGCAGTGATGAAGAGCAGCAGGTAGTCGCCAACCTGTGTTTCATGGCCAATGAAGACAATGAGATAAATTCTGAACCTGAAATTGAATTTACTTTCAATGAATTGCATGATGCTTTCGATGATTTAGTTATGGAATATGAAAAATTAAAACTGAAAAATAAAAATTAAGAATGCTAAATCTTGAGCTTACCAAAAATTCAGAAAAGTTTTCAACTGAAATTGAAGATTTAATTCAAGAAAATAAGAAATTAACTGAACATGTAAAGACCTTGAAAAATGATAAGGATAATCTTTTAAAAGAAAATGATTCTTTGAAAAATAATAGAAGTCTTAAAACTAATGAGAAAATTGAAAAACAAAACAAAGAACTATTGCTTCAAAATAAGAATTATAAAGAAGAGTTAGAAAAAGTAAAACCTTTTATAGAAAAGTTTACTTTTAGTTCAGAAAAATTAAGCATGCTTTTAAATAGTCAACATGCAGTGTTTAACAAAGCTGGACTTGGATTTAAGCCACACAATCAGCAAAAACTTTACAAAAACTTTTTCATACCTGCATCTTCTAATGTTACCTGCTATGCATGTGGTAAGTTAGGACATAAATCATATATTTGTAATAAAAGAAAATTAAATACCTTTGGAAAGATTTGGGTTCCAAAAGGAACCAATTTGACTAACCCTAAAGGACCCAAGATGACTTGGGTACCTAAAGTTTCAACTGGATTAATTTTTGCAGGTGTGTCTTGCAACCAAAAATAAAAGAAGAATGTGGTATCTGGATAGTGGTTGCTCAAGGCACATGACTGGGAATGTGAAGCAATTCTCATCACTAGCAGCTATTGATGGTGGAAACGTTACTTTTGGTGATAATGGAAAAGGCAAAATCGTCGGAATTGGTAAAATCCATATCACCCCGAATGCTTATGTAGATAATGTATTATTTGTTGATGGCTTGAAGCATAATCTTTTTAGCATTAGTCAGTTTTGTGATAAAGGTTTTAAAGTAGTTTTTGAATCATCTTTGTGCATGGTATCTAGTCTTGATGTCGATGGCATCAAGTTCACTAGTCATAGGTATGGAAACATTTACATGGTTGATCTTGATGATCTAGCCATGGAAAGTGGTCAATGCCTAGTGGCTAGGGAAGCCAAGGCAAGTGAAACTAGTTGGCTTTGGCATCGTAGGCTAGGGCATGCTAGTATGCAGTTGATTTCAAAATTAAGCAAAAAGAATCTTGTAAAAGAATTGCCAAAACTCACATTTGAAAAAGATAAGATTTGTACTGCATGTCAATTTGGAAAACAAACTAAATCTACTTTCAAACCTAAAGGAGTAGTATCTACTACTAGACCCCTTGAATTATTGCATATGGACCTCTTTGGACCAACCAGAACAACTAGTTTGGGAGGTAAAAAATATGGGCTAGTAATTGTAGATGATTACTCATGATTTACTTGGGTGATGTTTTTAGCTCATAAAGATGAAACATTTTCAGCTTTTGTTAAATTTCATAAAAGGGTTTCAAACGAAAAAGATCTCACTATTGTTTCTTTGCGTAGTGATCATGGAACTGAATTTGACAATCATGATTTTGAAGCTTTTTGTAATGAAAATGGCATTAGTCATAATTTTTCTGCACCTAGGACACCTCAACAAAATGGGGTGGTAGAAAGAAAGAACAGGACACTTGAAGAAATGGCATGCACAATGCTTTGCGAAAATGATTTACCTAGATATTTTTGGGCAGAAGCCATTAATACTTCCTGTTACATTTTAAATCATGTTTTAATTCGGCCTATTTTGAAGAAAACACCATATGAGCTTTGGAAAAATCGAAAACCAAATCTTAAGTATTTTCGTGTATTTGGTTGCCGCTGTTTCATATTAAATAATGGCAAAGACAATATCAGTAAATTTGATGCCAAGTCAGATGAGGGTATCTTCTTAGGATACTCTACTTCTAGCAAGGCATACAGGGTCTTCAACAGAAGAACTCTTCTGGTTGAAGAATCAATTCACGTAGTATTTGATGAATCTAACGAAAAATCTTCTAGAAAAGAAGATCTATTGATGATGAAACAGGTACAAAGAAGCTTGAACATTTAACAATCAATGAAGATGAGCCCAAAGGAGATGATGATCAAGAAAATGAAGATCAAACTCAAGAGATCAATGCAACTTCACCAAAATCTTTACCTAAAGAGTGGAGGTATGCACACAGACACCCCAAAGAGCTAATAATTGGTGATCCGTCAAAGAGAGTAAGTACACGCTCTTCTATTAGAAATGTTTGTGATTATTTAGTTTTTGTATCTCAGATAGAACCTAAGTCAATTGAAGAAGCTGAAAAAGATTGTAACTAGATTAATGCTATGCAAGATGAACTAAATCAATTTAAAAGAAATAACGTTTGGACTTTAACTGAAAGACCCCTCAATGTTTCTGTAATTGGCACAAAATGGATTTTTAGAAATAAACTTGATGAACATGGTATTGTAACTAGAAACAAAGCTAAACTTGTTGCTAAAGGCTACAACCAGGAAGAAGGGATCGACTTTGATAAAACCTTTGCTCCTGTTGCTAGGCTAGAAGCAATTAGACTTTTACTTGCTTTTGCGTGTTTTATGGATTTCAAGTTATTTTAAATGGATGTTAAGAGTGCTTTTTTAAATGGATTTATTGAAGAGGAAGTTTATGTTGAACAACCTCCTGGTTTTGAAAATCATGAATTTCCTAACCATGTTTTTAAATTGCATAAAGCATTGTATGGTTTAAAGCAAGCTCCTAGAGCTTGGTATGATAGATTAAGTTCATTTTTGATGAAGAATGATTTTTCTAGAGGTAATGTAGATAATACATTGTTTTTGAAAAAGAAAAATGATGATCTCTTAGTAGTACAAATCTATGTAGATGATATTATTTTTGGTGCTACTAACGAATGTCTTTGTCAAGAATTTGCAAAGTTAATGCAGAGTGAGTTCGAGATGAGCATGATGGAAGAACTCAACTTCTTCCTCGGACTCCAAATTAAGCAAACCAAAGAGGGGATCTCCATCAACCAAGCCAAGTACACAAGGGAAATATTGAAAAAGTTTGGGATGGAGACTACCAAACCAATAGGTACCCCTATGAGCTCTTCATGTAAATTAGACAAAGATGAATGTGGTAAATCAGTAGACCAAAAATTATATAGAGGCATGATTGGTTCACTGCTATATCTAACTGCCAGTAGACCAGATATAATGTTTAGTGTTTGTATGTATGCACGTTTTCAGTCTGCTCCTAAAGAATCACATCTCTTAGCTATAAAACGTATATTTAGATACTTATCTAGGTCAATCAAATTTGGTCTTTGGTACTCTAGAGAGTCATCATATGAATTAATTGCATATTCTGATGCTGATTTTGCTGGGTGTAAACTTGATCGTAAAAGTACTAGTGGAACTTGTCAATTCCTAGGAGTTAATTTGATTTCATGGAGTAGTAAGAAACAGAATTCGGTTGCTCTATCTACGGCGGAAGCCGAATATATAGCAGCTGGAAGCTGTTGTGCTCAGATCCTATGAATCAAACAACAACTCGAGGACTTTGGCATCAAACTAACTAAGACACCCATAAGATGTGATAATACTAGTGCAATCAATTTAACGAAAAACCCTGTACAACATTCAAGAAGCAAACATATTGAAATAAGACATCACTTCATAAGAGATCACGTTCAAAACTCTAATGTGTTGTTAGAATTTATTTGTACTGATTATCAATTGGCTGATATATTCACAAAACCATTGAATGAAGATAGATTTTGTATGATCAGAAGAGAACTGGGAGTCATTGATCCTTTTTCTTGAAACTCTTCAATTTTCATCAAAAATTCCTCAAAAATGATTTATAAATTCTCAAATATGTTTAAAGGTTATTTTTCTAAATTTTATCAAATTTTTAAAATTTTACAGAATTTTATTTTGGGTAATTTATTGTTGGAGGTCGACACTTTAATTTTCGGAGGTCGACACTTGAGGTCGACCCCTAAGGTTTTTGGAGGTCGACACTTGAGGTAGACCCCTAAAAATTTTTAGAGGTCGACACTTGAACGGAAATCTCCTTTTTTAAAACCCGTCCGCAAGCCACATTTTCTCCATTTCTTTCTATTTCTCCTTCGTGTGGTCCCCCTCCAACTTCCCTAAACCTCTAAACAGTGGATTTCCAACCTTCTCCTTCATCTTTTTGGATAATCCTCTCCTCTCCTCTTGTTTTCCTTGGAACCAAACCATTTTTTGACCGTGTTCTTGGTTTTGGACAACTGAAAGCTTTTGCATCTATCTACCCTCAAATCTCGATTGTTTTTCAATTGAAATCACTTATTTCCTTCCTCCGTTTCTTACATTTTCTCCATTTACTCTCGATTTTCTCCATTTTCACAAACCCTATCTCACCATTTCACCATTTCCTCTTTTTCTCAAACCGTGAACCTCTCTTTCCCTCTCTTCTCTTGGTTCCTTTCCTCTTAGCCTTGCTTTATCGTACTTCTCCCTAATTTACCCCTCTTCCTTTCATATGGGTCCAAGAAAGCACTTGGCAGTAAGGAAAAGGAGATTGGAACAAGGCCAAGGTAGCACTGAGCGACGAAGAAAGGTCAAACATGAGCGTGAGCCGACCCCAGAGCCACCTGCACCAGTGCCAGCCAGCTTAGTACGGAAGAGCATTGCGAGTGGGAGGCGTGTGGATATACCTTTCTGGGATCAGCATCACTTTTTTATAGGAGATGTGCTGAGAGATGTAGGTCTGGTTCACTTCTGCACGATGACTGAGAGATTCTACCCAGACCTCATCAGGGAGTTCTATGGATCCATGGCCACTGATGGCATTGGATGGTCAGCTACTGTACGTGGGATCGAGATTCCAGTGACACCGGAGGTCATCAGTCGCGTTTGGAGGATTCCACTTCATGGCACTGCTGCCACTTCGATCAGCGACAGAGAGCTTGCCTTCAGATGTATTCTAGAGCATGAGGATGTTAGCGGCATTTCCACAGTAGCCGCTAACCAGCTTTCACTAGAGATGAGAGTGCTGCATCATATCATTGCCCGTATCTTGATTCCGAAGAGCGGGAGATTCGACTTTATCACTGAGCGTGAGTTGGTGTTGATGGTGTCCCTGAGACAGCGGACTCCCATCAACCTTCCCAGGATCATGCTTCAGCAGATGGGTGAGGCAGCATCTCACAGGAGACTAGTTCAGCCATATGGTATGGGGCTGACACAGCTATTCAGGGAGCATGGTGTTTCATTTGATGGTATACCCTTCAGTCAGCTACAGCATACTGATACATATGGAGAGAAATCCCTGCATAGGATAGGATTTCGACTGATTGGTGACCGTTGGGTGCGACGAGAGTCTGGCCAGGAGCCAGATGAGGAGGATGAGATCCGAGCAGCTGAGGCAGGGCCTTCAGAGCCTACTGATCATGGTACACCTTCTCGCCCAGCACCAGAGTCAGAGACTGCGGAGCCTGAGCCATTCACACCACCACCCTCATCAGCTCCAGCACCTACTGCTACTGCTACACCACGGAGGACTACAGCGAGGATATCAGACTTTGAGCAGAGAGTGACTGATCACATTTCAGAGGTCCGGACAGAGATTGCTGGTGTACGACAGGAGCTACATGATCTGTGGATACACATAGATATGCGCATTGGAGCTCTCTCAGCTAGTGTAGATGCAGGACTCCAACAGATCCTCAGCCTACTGAGATTAGCACTGCCACCAGGGACTGTAGATCCGACAGTATCTCCTCCACATTCTGATGATGATGATGATGATGGCTCCAGTGGATACAGTGACAGTGATGGAGATCAGCCTGGAGCAGGTAGCTCTGATGTTCTACCTGCAGATCCGATTCCAGAGATTCCCCCTTCTACTGATCCTCCTTCTACTGATCTTCCCAGTACAGATCCTCCAGCTACAGATGTGCCAGTAGATACTGAGTTTACTGAGTCACTTTTTGAGACTATTACAGGGATTCCGGATGATAGAGATGAGCATACAGAGACAGATATTGATGATCCCACTGCTTATGAGCTAGTCAGCAGGCACACTCCAACTCAGTCTACTCAGCATACTGATCCATTTACTCCTTCTGCTACTGCTTCTGTTAGGACACCTGTGGAGCCTTTTCCTCGGACCTATAGATCTCGTAGGAGTACCCCTAGGTCTGGTCCCTCTCTGAGGACTCGGAGTCTCACTCATAGGACTCCAAAATCCTCATCTAGGATCTCGGCTCCTATCTCTTTTGATATACCTTCTGATGATGAGTAGCCTCATAGATTTACTTGATGTATGTTGTACTTAGTTTGCTTTGTATGATCTGATGTATCAGTGTTTTGTGCTTACTATGTAAGTAATTTTGTAACTGAATATATTTATATACTTATCTACATTGTGATATTTTACTGTCTGATACTAGCTCTTAGCATTTATCTTTTTAAACCCTCAAGTTAGAATGATTTTGTTATCTCGAATGCACAAATTGAGGGGGAGCATGTATTTTATGCAACTAAGTATTTCATTGCAATGGAATGGTATCATTTGTTTTTATCTTTCACTACAAAGAATGCACTTTTTGATTCTTGACAAAAAGGGGGAGTATAGTAAAGTTTGTAAAGTATATATGGTAAAGTATGACTCTCTCATAGAATAGAGTAGAGTAAAGCTATAATGGTTCTTATCTTTTTGACTCATAAGAATGTTTTCACAAAAAGAAAGAAGTAAATGAAAAGTAAAATCTTTCATATAGTATAGTAAAGCTATTATGGTTCTTAACTTTTTGAATCATGAGAATGTTTTCACAAAAAAAATAAATAAATAGATGAAAAGTAAAATTTTTATGATATACTCATGCATGTGAGGTTTCTTTGAAAATTTTTATTAGTGCTATATTTTGCTTTTGGACTTAATTGCATATATACTCAAGGTTTTGTCATCATCAAAAAAGGGGAGATTGTTGGCTTTGGCTCCTTAGTTTTGATGATTAACAAAAGGTTGAGTATATGTTTGGACTAATGTTTCATCTCAAGATAAAGTTTCAGGACTTAGGTTATTCAAAAAGAGTACTAAGAGTACAATGATGAAACCAAGCTTGCCTGATTTTGGAAAAGAGCTCCTCTACCTTGAACAAGATCAAATTTCTCATATTGGACCTTCCTGTTAAGAAGTAATTGACAAAAGAAACAAAGGCTTAGAGAAACTCAAGCATGGCACGCACCTCTCTAGAGTTTCAGAAAATTTCAGATCAGAGGTCGACCATCAGAGGTCGACACCTTGTCAAAGGTCGACCACCAGAGGTCGACTCATGAAGAAAAGAAAAGTTCAGCAAGGCCGGCACGGCAAAATTTCAGTGGCACGCTCCAGAGGTCGACCACCAGAGGTCAACACCTGTCCAGAGGTCGACACCAGAGGTCGACTCATAGCCTGAGAATTCAAACTGGGCAGAACTATGGTTTTCTGGATTTTTGCCTAAAATAAACTGGAGGTCGACTCATGAGGTCGACACTTGATCCAGAGGTCGACTCATGAGGTCGACTCATGGCATAACGGCTAGTTTTTCTGAACTTTTGATTTGATTTCTAACGGCCATAAACGGCCATATTTTTGATTCTAACGGTCTTGTGGAGTTGTTTCAGCTTGAATGAGGTATTTAACCTCCACCAAACTTCAAAAAAGACAAGGAGACAAAGTGAAAAAGCTTAGAGTGAAAGTACAAAGCCTTCAATCAATTCCAAGCCAAAAAGAGTGAGAAAGCCAAGAGATTCCTTAGCCAAAAGCTTTCCATCTTTGAGGAATCCAACTTTCAAGTATTTGGCATTTAGTGAGGTCCAAAGATTCCAAGAGAAAGGCTTGAAGAGTCTCCATCAAGAGCTACATCGAATTACTTTTTGCTCAAAAGGAGTTTGTCTTGTTTTATTCATTGTATTCATATTCTTTTTGTCTTAGGCTAGTTTCAAGGGAATTTGAAACTAGTGTGAGGTTTGTTGGTGAGCCAATTGATAAAACCAACTAGGGTTGCTTGTAAGCCCGAAGCCAAAACAAGTGTGTGAGGTTTGTTGGTGAGCCAATTGATAAAACCAACTAGGGTTGCTTGTAAGCCCGAAGCCAAAACAAGTGTGTAAGGTTTTGACTTGTGAGCCTGGTAAAACAAGTCGGCTGTAATCTAAAGATTATAGTAGAAATTCCCAAGTGGAGCTTGGGGAGTGGATGTAGGTGCTAGGTGCACCGAACCACTATACTTCTTGTGTATTTGCATTGCTTTACTCTTTATCTTCTTTTGCTCTTTAATTGTTGTTTTATTTCATTGCTTCCGTTGCACAATTACTTGAGCACTATCACTCTTCACATCTGAACTTGATAGCACATATATTGCTTTAATTTTTAAAATACCCAATTCACCCCCCCTCTTGGGCACCATATCTGGGCAACACATATATTTACAGATTTTGATATCTCTTTCTCTTCATTTGAAGTAGATTCATCGCTGTCACTCCATGTAGCCATCATGGCTTTCTTTTTCTTCTTCTTATAACCCTTTTTTAGTGGGAATATTCAGAACGGTAGTACCCTGATTTTTTGAATTCATAATATATGGGTTGTTACTCCTTTTCTTTATCTTTATCTTTCTCTTTTTCTTTACTTTGTTCACCTTTGTTAAGGTGCTTCCTCCAGTATCTAGACTTTTGTTTGCCCATAAATCTTCAGAATCTTCTCATAACTAGAGCTATATCATCATCACATAGTTCTTCATCCGAAGAAGGGCTTTCTTTTTCTTTTTTCTATTCTTCTTCATCTCCGCTGCAGCCTTGAAAGCTATAGATTTATTTTTCTTGTTGTCATCTTCGTTGTGGCACTACATGGTTAGTTCATGTGTAATCAAAGAACCAAGAAATTCATCAAGTAGAAGTGTGTTTAAGTTCTTGGCTTATTGTATTGCGGTGACCTTGGAATCCCATTTATCTGGTAAAGATCTAAGAATCTTTTAGATAAGATTAGCATTGGAATATACCATGCCAAGACTTTTCAAACCATTAATAATATATGTAAATCTAGCAAACATTTCAGGTATTGTCTTGTTGCCGATCTCGCCGCCGTGCTTGTGGCTTCAGAGCTGCTGATTTGATTAGACTGTCTCGCCCCGAGGTCTCCTGGCTCCCAGTCCTGCAAGACAAGGTCAGAAGTCCTGGCCGGAGATCCCGGCGAGGGAGCTCCGACGGTCAAGTTAGAAAATGGCGAGAGGGAACAGAGTCTCCAAGAGGGGCCCTCGAAGGAGTCCCAGACTTAGAGATCGTGCTTAGCAAGAAAAGTCTCGGGAAGAGTAGAAATCTGGCCGAGTTCCTTCACCGGGCTTGCGCCAAGGGTCCCCTTTCGGGATCTTGGATCCTGCTCTTGGTGCTTTTCCTTTTCCCAGCCTCTGTTTCCCGCTTACCTGGTCGTCCGCTCTTCCCATCCTTTTATCCCATCACGCTGCCTTTCGGTTCTCGCCTTCGGGAGGCCCCCTCTTTGCTTTCACCTCCTTCCCTCCCTCTCTTTCTCCTTTCCCTTTTGGGTCAAAGAACCCGGCGGCCTCCTCGCCTTGCTTGCCAGGCCTAGCGAGGAAAGAGTAGAGGGAGGACACCGGCCAGACCTTGGGCCGAGCGTGAGCGCACTCCTTCCCAGGCACCAACAATGCCCGCTACTGGGTCCTGTTTTGTCAGGACTTTGCCTCTCGACTGCGGAATTGGTCGGGCCGATGTAAGCGAGGTTTCGCGTGTCGCCGTCGATCGTACGGGCACTTCTCTCGGAGAGCGGTGCGCACCGCTCGAGGGATAGTCTCGAAACTCATGCTCCTGCTCCTCGAAGGCCTCTCCGCACAGGTTGGCCGGCCCTGGCCGAGGTGGGCCCCTCCCGGGCGGACACTTGGCGGAGCGGCAGAGAGGCGCTCTGGTGGGGACACCAGAGGCACCAGAATAAGATAGAGGCTTTTCAACCCTTTGTGAATTGATCAATAATTTATGAGTCCATCTGTAATAAGGGCTTAGCCCATCTGAGTCCATTTTAGTTGTTATTTGAGTCTTTTAAGTTTCAATTCTGTACTAGTCAGCTCATGTTGAGCTAGTTCAGTCCAGTGTTAGTCATCTCATGTCGAGCTAATTTTATATTTTTGAGTCCTATTCAACCATATTGAAGACTCAACACCACATCATATAAGTGAAGACCAAGTCCAACCAGATTGAAGACATGGAAGTATAGCCCAAGTCCAACCCAGCTTGAAGATTTGAAGACCCCAGGAGGAAAAATTCAGAAAACCCTGATTCCTTGCAGATGCCCTCCAAATGCCCAGATTCCCTTCCAGATGCCAAAATATATTCATATACCAAGGCATCCAAGATTTTAGAGGTCCATCTGCATCCTAGCCCAAAGAAATCAAGCCCAGGCGCCAAGCCCAAGCCCCTAAGAAGCAAGATACCAGGGAATATTCCTGCTACCTGGCTACCAGGCCACCCTAGCTTCCAGAGGCACAAACCCATGCACCCGGGCCCCTTTGGGCCGGCCTCTTGCTGCTCCTAGAAGCCCAACACGCCCCCCTAGGCGTCCTTGGAGTGTTGACCAAGTCAAGAGAATTTTTAGGGATTTTTTCTACCTAATGTTTCCTTATTTTCTAGATAGGGTTTGAGAGGGAAAAGGATTCTTATGTAAAGACTAATGTACCCTTACTTAGAGCCCAAGATTAAGGGTCTATTTAAGGGACCCTAGCCTCTTGTATGAAACCTAACTTTTGATATGAATTAAAACCTTGAGTTCTTCTATTAAGTTGTGTGATACCCTGCTGTGTGCATAAAGGGGTTTGTGAGAGTTCTTCTTCCCGGTGTTTGCAATCATCTTCCTGCTGCCAACAAACCCTCCAGATCCCTGGACGCCCACTCCAAAAGAAGCCTTCCCTTGCTGTTTCTCCTTTGTTTTCTTGTTCCTTCATAAATTTTCTAACCCCTGATAGGTTGTTTGCAGGTCCCTGAGTTCCTACGAATCCAACGACTCCAGCCAAGCCTCAATCGGACCACCGAGCAGAAAGCCGGGTATCCGCGGGTCATTAGCTCGGTTTTCCAGGCCGCATCCGTCGAGGAAAGAGAGATCCCTTTGCTGCGATCTTCACAGACATTGTCAGGTACACTCTCTACCTCAAGTAGTTTTATTGTAGGAGAACTTACCCTAACCGAGGCTTCTCAGCCCCGGCGGTCCTTCTTTGCTACTTTTCTAGGTCCTAATCTGCATGCTGATCTTCAAGAATTTATACAAAATTCCCTACAAATAATTTTGATCTAAAACTCGGGAATTAAACACCTAACTCAACATGTAAAACATACAAAAAGAATTGCATGCATATTAGTCCCCCATCATTTGGTATCAGAGCTTAGATCAGGGCTTGTTTTCTGTAATTTTTAGTCCGTATATGCTCTGTTATTTTAATTGTTTCTCCCTGATAAAAACTAAAAAAAATTCTAAAATTTGTTTTTCTGGATTCAACAAATTCACAGTAATTTTAAGAATTTTTTCAGATTTTATTATGGCTTGTAAATTTTCTGCAAGCCAAAATAAAGACTGTAAATTTTCGGCTCTGTTTTTTTTTCAGCAAGGCAAGTTTGGAAGTTTTAGGGTTTTGTTTAGCATCTTTTACATATCTTTTAATTTTAGTATATTTCCAGCATATTAGGCCATGATTTGCAAGTTTTCTTCTATTTAAAAAAATACCAAAAAAAAAATTACATATTCTCCAAAAATACAAAAAACATCTAAACCCTAATTTGCATCCTCATTTGCCTGCCATCATTGCATAATTTACTTTTAAGGGCACTCTTGCTATATCAGATGGGGGGAGGATTTGATCACATCTCCTTAGCCCAAAACCACATCCCTTACATTCGGTCCCAAGCCTTAACCTAAAATTAACTAGACTTAATTTTTCCTAGTGGGCTAGGGACACCAACTGGTCGGGTCTGGGCTACGTGTCAAATCATTGTGTCAAGATAACCTGTGTGTGCCTTGTGCTCAGTGTCTAGAATGGTGGTTTAGGGATTCAATCCCGAAGGGCTTGTGTGCTGGTCCGCCTACCTGGCCAATCTCTGATTGATGTCCAGGATTGGCAATCAGGGACCTAACACTCCCCTTACACCTGCCTGGCTGAGTACAGGATTACTATAGGCTAGTTTGCCACCCTGATTGAGCATCTAGTTTAGACTCTAGGTCTAGTTAGCTGTAGTCGGTCTGATCAAGTCTTGCATGAGCATTAGATCAGGAGTTTCATATCACCCACCTCCTTCACAAATGTCTGAACCCATGGAAAATTTGCAAGCCCAAATGAAAGCCCTAGCTGATCAAATGGCCCAGATGGCTACCCAGATGACCCAGTTAACTCAGTCTCGTATTCAAACCAATGATAGAATTGACCATCTTGCCAATAGGTTTGATCAGTTAAAAGTCAGGGTAGGGACCCCAAGAAAAACCAATGGGTCATAGTCTGAGCCAGATCATGATTCCCCTCAACCTAGGAGGACCCCAAACCCTGATCTATACCATGAGGTCGAACCTAGGAGAGCCCCTTATCCTAACCCGTACTACAATCCTCAACCTAGGAGGACCCCAAACCCTAATCCATACCTTGAGGCTGAACCATCGGTTAGTCCTAGAAGACCCAATCAGGATTTTATAGACCAGAAAGATAGATCCTATTTACCCTCTCCCTACAAGCCTAGTATACCCACAACCTATAGATCTTATGACTCCAAATTCTATGAACCTAGAACCTATGAATCCATAACCTATGAACCTAGATCCTATGACCCTAGATCCCATGATCATAAATCCTATGCACCCACACCCTATGAGCCCAGTAGACCCAACACCCAATATTCTGACCTATATAGGGAGTCCAACCCTAGGAGAACCCAATATTCTGACCCATATAGGGAGTCCAACCCTAGGAGAACCCAATATCCTGACCCATATAGGGAGTCCAACCCTAGGAGGACCCAATATCGTGACCCATATAGGGAGCCCAACCTTAGGAGGACCCAATACCATGATCCATCCTTAGAACCTGATCATAGAGCTGACCCAAAATCCTATGACCCCAGATCCTATAATCCCTTGACCCATAGATCTGCACCCTTGTCCTATGAGCCCAGAAAACCCATAACCCCTAAGTATCAGCTTAGTACTAGTCATGCTTCCCCTAGTCAACTTGAACCCTATAGGATTAGTATCCCTAAATATGAACCCAGTAGTGAGCCACTACCCCTTATACAACCTAAACCTATTAGTAGTACCCATAATCAGAGACCAGAACCTAACCAGTTTCATGCTAGCCGACCTTCTCCAACCATTCCTGAGATTCACAAGGCTTACATTAACGCGGAAGTGTATGAAGCTGATGTGAGCCTAGTGGATGAGTATGAGGGAGAAGAGGAGACACCTTTAGATGACCTAGAATTAGCTGACCTAATAGATACCCAGGTAGAAGCCAACCTAGAGGTAGTTGACCTTGACCACATCCAACCTAAAGCTATAGTGAAAGAACAAATAGAGAAAGAGAACCTAGGTACTGCTACTAGAGCCTTACCTGAGGAAATCATAGAGGAGAGCCAAATTATAGAGTCTAGTCCTAAAATACAAGAACCAGAAGAATTTATTAAGGACTTGATCTCTTTGAATCAATACCCTCAGGATGAGCCTCCTCCTATAGTTCCCATTAAGGACCACTTCCCTGAGATTAGTAACCCATCCTTCCATTATGCAAACCACATAGATATACCGCAACCTCGTAAGGTTAGCCTCATTAGTCTAGGATTAGTCCCTGACATGCCTTCTTTTATCGAACTTTATCCAACTAACCTTGAACCTTTTTCCCTACCCTACCAAACTACTTCTGAACCCACTTCCTATTTTCTGTCCTTTCCTGACACCTCCAGCATTTCTAGGATCATTAGATTGCATTTAGCTGAGATTAGCATACTGTATGCATTCATCATGCATGTTAGGTTTGCATCTTACTTCTGGCATACTCTTTGGAATTTGCTAGGAGTTCACTATAAATTTTCATGTGCATGTCAAGCTAAGATCAAACCTAGAGAACCTATAATTTATTAGGTTTAGATCCAAAGAGTTCAATAAAGTTTCCTTCGATAGGAATGCATAGTCGAGTATGTTAGGTGTTAGTATGAGTCCTTTGCATCATTTGTTAGGAGTTTGCATGTGCCTAGCATGTTCACCACCCGCACTAATCTTAAAACAACTGGCTAATTCCCAAAGAAGGGTCAAAGAATTTGATGTAGTGGATTCTATCTTGGTTAGGCTTAGGCCTAAAAGAAGCTTCATGCTCGCAGAGCCGGACCTTTTAAAGTGATAGAGAAGGTTGGATCAAATGCCTAGGTGTTAGACTTGCCTTCGGATTTGGGCATTAGTTCTACCTTTAATATTACAGACCTGGTTGAGTATAGGGAACCGGCAGCGATACCTAGTAAGGCCTTTGGACCTATTCCTTTTCATTGTGAGTGACCCTAACCCAGAGTGTCCACTAACAAATTGGCCTGAGAGAGGAGAACGGATCGAGTGTATCCTGGACGATCAAGTCATCACGACCCGAGGCCGTGACTATCAATGCTTCCTGATCCGATGGCAAGGCCAGCCAGAGTCGGACGATTCATAGATTTCTCGAGAGGACTTGCAACGCCTCAACCCAGACCTTCTCGAGAGATATGTGAGCCAGTCTGATCTTCACTCGACAGGGTTGAGTTCCTCCCACCCCGGAAGAATTGGTGGGGACACCGGAGGCACCAGAATAAGATAGAGGCTTTTCAACACTCTGTGAATTGATCAATAATTTATGAGTCCATCTGTAATAAGGGCTTAGCCCATCTGAGTCCATTTTAGTTGTTATTTGAGTCTTTTGAGTTTCAATTCTGTACTAGTCAGCTCATGTTGAGCTAGTTCAGTCCAGTGTTAGTCAGCTCATGTCGAGCTAATTTTATATTTTTGAGTCCTATTCAACCATATTGAAGACTCAACACCACATCATACAAGTGAAGACCAAGTCCAACTAGATTGAAGACATGGAAGTATAGCCCAAGTCCAACCCAGCTTGAAGATTTGAAGACCCCAGGAGGAAAAATTCAGAAAATCCTGATTCCTTACATATGCCCTCCAGATGCCCAGATTCCCTTCCAGATGCCAAAATATATTCATATACCAAGGCATCCATGATTTTAGAGGTCCATCTACATCCTAGCCCAAAGAAATCAAGCCCAGGCACCAAGCCCAAGCCCCTAAGAAGCAAGATACCAGGGAATATTCCTGCTACCTGGCTACCAAGCCATCCCAGCTTCCAGAGGCCCAAACCCATGCACCCGGGCCCCTTTGGGCCGACCTCTTGCTGCTCCTAGAAGCCCAACACGCCCCCCTAGGCATCCTTAGAGTGTTGACCAAGTCAAGAGAATTTTTAGGGATTTTTTCTACCTAATGTTTCCTTATTTTCTAGCTAGGGTTTGAGAGGGAAAAGGATTCTTATGTAAAGACTAATGTACCCTTACTTGGAGCCCAAGGTTAAGGGTCTATTTAAGGGACCCTAGCCTCTTGTATGAAACCTAACTTTTGATATGAATTAAAACCTTAGTTCTTCTATTGAGTTGTGTGATACCCTGCTGTGTGCATAAAGGGGTTTGTGAGAGTTCTTCTTCCCGGTGTTTGCAATCATCTTCCTGCTGCCAACAAACCCTCCAGATCCCTGGATGCCCACTCCAAAAGAAGCCTTCCTTTGCTGTTTTTTCTTTGTTTTCTTATTCCTTCATGAATTTTCTAACCCCTGACAGGTCGTTTGCAGGTCCCTGAGTTCCTACGAATCCAACGACTCCAGCCAAGCCTCAATCGAACCACCAAGCAGAAAGCCGAGTATCCGCGGGTCATTGGCTCGGTTTTCCCGGCCGCATCCGTCGAGGAACGAGAGACCCCTTCGCTGCAATCTTCACAGACGTTGTTAGGTACACCCCTCTACCTCCAATAGTTTTATTGTAGGAGAACTTGCCCTAACCAAGGCTTCTCAGCCCTGGCGGTCCTTCTTTGTTACTTTTCTAGGTCCTAATCTGCATGCTGATCTTCAAAAATTCATAAAAAATTTCCTATAAATAATTTTGATCTGAAATTCGGGAATTAATCATCTAACTCAACATGTAAAACATACAAAAAGAATTGCATGCATATTAGTCCCCCATCATGCTCGACTTTGGCCGAGGTGGACCCGTCTCCGAGCGCCACCTGGCGAAGGAGCAAGAGGGCCCGGCTCGACCTCGGTCGAGGTGGGACCGTCTCAGGGCACCACCTGGCGAGGGAGCGAGGGACCGCCGGCTTCGATCGAGGTGGGCCCCTCCTGGGCGGACACCTGGCGGAGCGGCAGAGAGGCGCTCGACTTCGGCCGAGGTGGACCCGTCTCCGAGCGCCACCTGGCGAAGGAGCGAGAGGGCCTGGCTCGACCTCGGCCGAGGTGGGACCATCTCAGGGTGCCACCTGGTGAGGGAACAAGGGGCCGCTAACTTCGATCGAGATGGGCTCCTCCTGGGCAGACACCTGGTGGAGCGGCAGAGAGGCGCTCGACTTCGGCCAAGGTGGACCCGTCTCCGGGCGCCACCTAGCGAAGGAGCGAGAGGGCCCGGCTTGACCTCGGCCGAGGTGGGACCGTCTCAAGGCGCAACCTAGCGAGGGAGCAAGGGGCCGCTGGCTTCGACCGAGGTGGGCCCCTCCTGGGCGGACACCTGGCGGAGCGGCAGAGAGGCGCTCGACTTCGACCGAGGTGGACCCATCTCCGGGCGCCACCTGGCGAAGGAGCGAGAGGGCCCGGCTCGACCTTGGCCGAGGTGGGACCGTCTCAGGGCACCACCTGGCGAGGGAGCAAAGGGTGCCACCGGCTTCGACCGAGGTGGGCCCCTCCTGGGCGGACACCCGGCGGAGCGACAGAGAGGAGCTCGGCTTCGACCGAGGTGGACCCGTCTCCGGGCGCCACCTGGCGAAGGAGCTAGAGGGCCTGCCTCGACCTCGGCCGAGGTGGGACCATCTCAGGGCGCCACCTGGTGAGGGAGCAAGGGGCCGAACTTCGGTTGAGGTGGGCCCCTCCTAGGAGGACACCTGGCGGAGCGGCAGAGAGGTGCTCGACTTCGGCCGTGGTGGACCCATCTCCGGGTGCCACCTGGCGAAGGAGCGAGAGGGCCCGGCTCGACCTCGGTCGAGGTGGGACCATCTCAGGGCGCCACCTAGCGAGGGAGCAAGTGGCCGCCGACTTCGACCGAGGTGGACCCCTCCTAGGCGGACACCTGGCGAAGCGGTAGAGAGGCGCTCGACTTCGACCGAGGTGGACCCGTCTCCGGGCGCCACCTGGCGAAGGAGCGAGAGGGCCCGGCTCGACCTCGGTCGAGGTGGGACTGTCTCAAGGTGCCACCTGGCGAGGGAGCAAGGGACCGCCGGCTTCGGCCGAGGTGGGCCCCTCCTTGTCGGACACTTGGCAGAGCGGCAGAGAGGCGCTCAACTTCGACCGAGGTGGACCCGTCTCCGGGCGCCACCTGGCGAAGGAGCGAGAGGGCCTGGCTCGACCTTGGCTGAGGTGGGACTGTCTCAGGGCGCCACCTGGCGAGGGGGCAAGGGGCCGCCGGCTTCGGCCGAGGTGGGCCCCTCCCGGGCGGACACCTGGCAGAGCGGCAGAGAGGCGCTCGACTTCGGCCGAGGTTGACCCATCTCCAGGCGCTACCTGGCGAAGGAGCGAGAGGGCCCGGCTTGACCTTCGGCTGAGGTGGGACCGTCTCAGTGCGCCACCTGGCGAGGGAGCAAGGGGCCACCGGCTTCGGCCGAGGTGAGCCCCTCCTAGGCGGACACCTGGCAGAGCGGCAGAGAGGTGCTCAACTTCGGCCATGCCGGAGCCACATCCGACCTTGCTGGGCCGATCCCGTTCTGCCGAAAAATTCCACGTGGCTCAAATCACGCCCGGCAAAATCTGAGACACTCCACGTCATCGTAACGGCCGTAACAGTTGCCCCCCATCCCCCCGTTCCGTTGAGGCGTCATGGCTCGGAACGTGGGGATTTAATGCGGAGATGACGTGGGGAAGGCGAAGATCTTGTGCCATGATTGCCACGATCCTCGTCGCCGTTCCTCGTTGTGCCCAAGGTCCTATAAGAGGCTACCATGCGTCGCCTCTCTGAATGCAATTAAGGTGTCACTTCGAAATGGAGGCCGTTTTCCCGTAACCGAAGCATCGATGTCGGGCATGCATCCATGCGGCATCCATCTGGTGGTCCGGAACGGAATGATGGGTATGGCCGCTGTCGATCGAATTTGAAAAGGAGGGGGACTTTCCAGAACGAGGCCCTTTCCCTTTCTTACGCTCCGTCGGCGGTTTGCAGTAGGCTATCTTCCACTCCCTCGGGTTGCTGCCTCTTTTGTATAGTGTGTTTCGGTGAGTGCCTTTGTCTGCCTCTTTCCTCTGTCCCCTTTCCTTAGCGATCTCTCTTCACCACTTCCTTCTCCATGGCACGCCGCCGCTATGTTTCGTCTAACCCGGACTAGGCCGGTCCGTCCCGGCCGAGGACTCCATCATCTTCCTCCTCGGACGCGGAGGTGATCCCGGAGGAGGTCTGCAGGCGGCTCCAGCTGGGGGTGTCACCATAGGTGTCCCTAGGGGTCCTAGGTCTCCCCCCGTGATCTCCACCCATCCTATCTCTTCACTTCCTCCTCTGGCCCTTTCTTCTGTTGGTCCCTCCGGTCACGTTTCAACGATGACCGAAGGTGACCTTTCCTTGCTCCGGGAAGTCTATGGCATCCCGGGGTCGATCCATCTTTCTCTTCCGCGGCCTGGGGATCGCGTTACCTTGAGTGGCCCCGGCCGAATAGCCTTCTACGAGGACTTCCTCCTCGGGGGTCTTCGGTTTCCCCTGCACCCCTTCTTTCTTTCCTTCCTCAGTCACTTTCGCCTGGTCCCGGCCCAGTTGGCTCCCAACGCCATCCGGGTTATCTTCGCCTTCATCGTCTTCTATCACTTCCACGGGTTCGTTGCCTGTTTCTCTCTCTTCAGGGCTCTTTTCACCCTGAAGTGGCACTCCATCGATGATTTACTGGTGGTACATTTCAACCCGGCCTAGGTGTCTCCGGTTCGACCTCCCTTCCTTCATCAAGGGTTGGAAGAACCAGTTCTTTTTTGCCTCGGTCGAGGACGTCGACGGGGCCTGGAGCGAGCCAGATCGGTCCCCGAACCGGAACTCCCAAGTCAAGCTGGCGGACCAGGAGGCTTATTCCCTGCTGTTGAGCGACGTGGTCCCTTCGCTCGATGTTCTGCTCTCGGAGCAGAACCTGTTCGAGGCGGGGATCAGTCCCATCCGGGAGCCGGGTGAGGCTCAGCCTTCTTTCATACTCCGTACTTCTCTCTTTAACTGGGCTGACCGACTTCCATTCTTTTGCAGGTATGAAGTTCTCCCTGGAAAACCTCCTGGAGGGCGCCGCTCAGAGGGACACCGCCGAGGGAGATGAGCCCGCGGCGAAGAGGGCTCTCACCGAGGCGAGCCGGGAGGCCATGCCGATGCCCGCCCCTAGTCCAGTAGCTACAGTTCCCGTACCCAGGCCACCTCTGGCCCGGGCTACCGACACTCCCGTCATTCGCCTTGACAGGGCTGTAAAAGAGGGAGGCCCGATTCCCTCCCGGGCAACGCCCGCCTCCACCGCAGCTCCGATGGCGTCGCCGGCGACTCCAACTGCCCCACCGGTGGCAGTCCCCCCCGGGGGGTCGGTCGCTCCTGCCGCCGCCGATCTGTCAGCCCCGCCGCCGACCCTCACGAGCCGGTGCTCCGTGATCCATGATTAGGGGCTTGCGGAGAGGGTAATGGAGTTTGCCTGCACCTCCCGGGACTGCTGACTGAGGGGCGGCCGGGACTACGCCGATGCTCTACTCGAGATCCTCCCGCAGCTCTTCACGGTAAGTTCGGACTTGGAGCCCTCCCCTTCAAAGTTCCAGTTGACTTCTAACCGACCGACTCCTCTTTTTTGTACAGATCGGGACAAATGTGCTACTGCTGAGGAATTTCCTCGTAGGGTATGCCAAGAAGGATGCCGAGAAGGAGGAGAAGCTCGGTAAACTTGCAGTCGACGTGAAGGGCCTCAGGGAGAAGGGGGTCGAGCTACGGGGGAACAACCAGGCCCTTCAATCCGACTTGGTGCGCGCCGAGGGGCGCATCAAAGAACTGGAGGCCTCTCTGTCCGAGGAGAGGATCTCCAACCAGCGGCGCGTGGAGGAGGATGCAACGGAGAAGGTTCGCCTCCGAGCTCAGTCGCAATCGCTGGAGCGCCAGGTGGAGGAGGCTCGGAGGGAAGCGAGCACAGCCAAGGAGCGGAGCTCCTACGTCAACGGGCTGCTGGAGGCTTCAAAGCGGGAGGTGCAAGAGGCCATCCCGAAATTCTGGGACTCCGACGAGTATATCGCGGAGGTCCGGGAGGCCGCCGTGGTCTCCTTCATGAAGGGTTTCCAGGAGTGCCGGAAGAAGGTGGGCTCCTTCTACCCCGAGCTTGACCTCAGTGGGGTGATTCTCGACGGCAGAAGGCAGGAGCCCACCGGCGAGGCTCCAGCTGCAGCAGGCGACATAGCTGTAGCTCCAAAGCAGCACCCCGAGCAGCAACCCGTCGACGGCGAAGACGGAGAGCGCGCACCCCTGCCCGAGGACTGTGCCACCATGCCGAACTAGCCCCCACTTGTATCTTTCCCTTCCTTTTTTTTTTTTTTTTGAGGACTCCCGGCCTATCGGGACTCCTTCACTGTACTACTCTTTCAAATCAATGAAAAATCTAATTTTGTCAAGTCTCAACCTCGTCTTCTTTTTCTTTTTCTCTTCTCTCTCTTTTTTTTTTGTTGAGATGTTTGCTTCGAGTGCCGAGACTAGGTCCTGTGGTTTGCTACGGGCTGAGTTCGCGGGTAGACTGAGTCCCGTCCAGCATTCAGATCGAAGTTCGGAGCATCCAGGTCGGGCGACGGTAGAGCAGGCCTTGCGCGAGTCCTTCGAGCTTGCCGGGCTATTCTTCGTGATCGTGTGGGCGAGCATGGCTCTGCCCCGCCTTCCGGACCGAAGTCCGGGACTTCTGAATTGAACCCCGGGGTCGCAGGTTTTATCCGAGCCTTGTGCGGCTTGCCGAGCTGTTCTCCATGATCACGTGGGCGAGCTGGGCTCTGCCCCGCCTTCCGGACCGAAGTCCGGGACCTCCGAACTGAACCCCAGGGCCGTAGGCTTTATCTGAGCCTTGCATGGCTTGCCGAGCTATTCTCTGTGATCGCGTGGGCGAGCTGGGCTCTGCCCCACCTTCCGGACCGAAGTCCGGGACTTCCGGACTGATCTCCGGGGCCGCAGGCTTTATCCGAGCCTTGCACGGCTTGCCGAGCTGTTCTCCGTGATCGCGTGGGTGAGCTGGGCTCTGCCCCGCCTTCCGAACCGAAGTCCGGGACTTCTCGCTTTTTCGGGTCTTCGGCCACAGCCGCGTTTGCCGAACTCAGTACTAAGCACCTCTTTTCCTACGAGATAAGAAAAAGCATTTGAAGTAAAGGAATTTTATTGCAGGAGTTCGAGGAATCTTACATTATTGATAATACATCCTCAGGTTCGAGGCATTCCAGGTCCGAGGGAATCTGGACCCTCTTAACTCCTCCAGGTAATAGGCCCCGTGAGGGAGGACTTCCGCCACCCTATACGGGCCCTCCCAGTTCGAGGAGAGCTTCCCGTACTCTCATGGCTAGGAAGCTTCAGCACACCGGAGCGCCAAATATCCGGGGCGAAAGGACTTTGGTCGCACCTGGGCATTGTAGTACCTGGCCACTCGCTGCTTGTACGCTGCCATCCGGACTCGGGCCTTGTCCCTCGTCTCCTCAAGGAGGTCCAGGTTTAGCATCATCCTAGCGGGGTTCTCCACTTCGTCGTACGGCTCCACGCGCAGGGTGAGTAGACTGAGCTCAATCGGAATAACCGTCTCGGCTCCGAAGACGAGATTGAACAGGGTCTCGTCGGTGGCCGTCCTCGGGGTGGTGTGGTATGCCCACAGGATGCTCGGGAGCTCTTCTGCCCACCTGCCCTTGGCCTGATCCAGCCTTGTCCAGAGGCCTTGCAAGATGGTCCTATTCGTCACCTCGGCTTCTCCATTTGTCTACGGGTGCGCCACCGAGGTGAAGCGATGGTGGATGCCGAGGTCGCTGCAGAATTCTTCAAACTCCCGGCAGTCGAACTGACGCCCATTATCGGTGATTACGGTATGGGGGAGGCCGAAATGGCAAATGATTGACTTCCAGAAAAACTTGGCGACATTTGCCTCCGTGATCCGTGCCAAGGGTTCAACCTCGACCCACTTCGCGAAGTAGTCAATGGCCACGATCAGGAACTTCTGCTATCCGGACGCCGGGGGAAATGGTCCTAAGAGATCCATCTCCCATTGGGCGAACGGCCATGGAGCCGAGAGCTGGGAAAGCGGAGTGGAGGGCTGCCGCTGCACCACGGCGTGCCGTTGGCACCGATCACACTTCTTCATGAAGTCGGTGGCATCCTCCTTCATTGTCTTCCAGAAATAACCTTGGCGGAGGGCCTTATATGCTAGCATTCTGCCCCCCACGTGGTTCCCGCAGATGCCCTCGTGGATATCCTGGAGTACGAGTGCGGCCTCCGCGGGTCTCAGGCACTTGAGGAGGGGATAGGAGTAGGACCTCCGATACAGCTGCCCATCCATTAGGACGAACCTCGCGGCCTTCTTTTTGATAAGATGGGCCGCTGCGCGGTCTTCCGGCAAGGTGCCGCCGGTTATGTACTCGACGTACTTGTCCATCCAGCTGGGCTCCTGGCTAACCTGTTGGACCTCCACAGTGGTCTCGTAGCTCGGGGCCTTGAGGCGCTCTAAATGAGCGCGACCCAGCAATGAGTCCGGCATGGTCGCCAGCCGGGAGAGAGCGTCTGCACGGGCATTTTTCCCGTGGGGTATATGGGAGATGCTGAAGCGCCGAAATCCGGCCGCGCTCGTTTTGATGAGCTCCAGATATTTCACCATTTAAGGGTCGTGCACACCGTAATCTCCGGAGATCTGTCCGGCCACCAGTTGGGAATCAGTGAAGGCCTTGAGGTTGGCCACGCCCAACTCGAGGGAAACTCTCAGCTCGGCGAGGATCGCCTCGTATTCCGCCTGGTTGTTAGTTGCGGCGAACTGGAAATGGAGTGCACATTCGGCGACGACCCCATCGCCGTTGGCGAGAATGAAACCGGCTCCACTCCCACCGGAGTTCGAGGCTCCATCCACATGAAGGATCCACGCGTCCTCCTCGGGTCCTGAAGGATCCACGCGTCCTCCTCGGGTCCTGATTTCAATTGCTGGTACAAAGAGTCCCGCTCTGGCTCCTTGCCTAGGCTTGCGCACTCGACCAAGAAGTCGGCTAGCACTTGCGCTTTCATGGCTGACCTTGACCTATAAGCGATATCGAATTCGCTAAGCTTGAGTGCCCACTTTGCCAATCGCCCTGATGTGTCGGGTCAGCTGAGTATCGCTTTCAGCGGCTGATCCGTCAGGACGGCAATGGGATGTGCTTGGAAATAGGGCCTAAGACGTTGAGCAGACACTATTAACGCAAAAATGAGCTTTTCGGGCTGGGAATACCTGAGCTTCGCATCGCAGAGGAGTTTGCTTGTGTAGTACACCGGCCTTTGGACTCCCTGGTCATCGGTCCGAACCAGGACCGAGCTTGGTGCGGGCACCAGAATCAGAAGAAGACTTCAAGGTTCCATCTGGATCTCTGACTGACCTTGCCCGAAGAATTAGGATTTTTTAGTTTTGTAATAAAGATTGACTTGGTCAACTCAATTTTAATCTTAAGTCTGTATTTTCCTGTAATTTAAATTTTGTTGAGTCATGTTGACTCAGTACAAGTCCTAGTAGTGGTCTAGGTCTTCTCCAGGTTGGTGCCAATTTTTTTCCAGCCAAGTCAAGGCCCAAGCAAGTGGGCGCCACACTCCCAGCCACACGCCAGAGTCCAGGAGGCACCACATCTGCATCCCAGTGTCTTGGTCCCCACACCCAAGGGATCAAGAATTTTTCTTGAAGCCAAAATCAAGGAGGCGCCCCATATATACCTTAAAAGGCCAAGCTAAAGAAAGAAAGAGGCATTTCTTGGGGAGCACTTCAAGGGGGCGCCCAATCCATGCCTAAAAAGACCAACGCAAAGTTGGGAAGAGCCATGACTTGGGGAGAAAGAAAAGGAGGTGTCCAAAAGAGTTGAACCATTGAAGGAAGAACCCTAAATTCAAGGAGAAGACTTAGGAGGCGCCATCTTTCTACCTTTTGAGAAGATTTTCATAACTTTTAGGGCCGCCCACTCCTTGTAGCACTCTTTGGTGGGCCAAGAGGGAGAATATTTCCTACCAAAAGTATAGGATAGGGAGTTTAGTCCCACATGGGAAATGTATGAAATTTTATTTCTTTGTTATGTCTATATATTCAACTCTATGTAACTCTTGAATAATAATGAGGAATGAAATCAATTTCTGTGTGAGCAACTTTGTGTTTCTCTCTTCCGTACTTGTATTCAGGTGTTGAGCTCCATGAGGGAGTAAATCCGGGTTCCCTAGGAACCTTGAGGAGGTGTGAGATCTCCAACCCCAAAATTCTACCAAAACCCTAGGTTAGCCACTTCAATTCCAAACCCTAGCCGCCATCATCTTCTTCATTCCACCAATCATCCAAACCCTAATCTACCTCATCATCTCCGGCCCCTCTCTTCCAAGTAGAGGCCGACCACCAGTATCCAGGTCCAGATTGGCTACTTCGAATACAGAGCAAATCCCAGAGGAAGTCAGATCAGCATCCAGGAGAATCAGGATTTCAGCAACATCAACTTTCAAGTTCTTCTTATCTGGAAAATCCTTTCTTTGAGTATCTGGATCCTTAACTTGTTCTTCTTCTTTCCCAGATCCTGAGTTCAGGAGAAGCCAACTCTGCCAAAGGACCAGTATTGGAGGATCCATTGTGAAGATATCCGAATCCGAGGATCCAACAATCTGCTCGAGAGAGTCCTTCCACCAAACTCTGTGAAGATCACTGTCTTGTACATAACCCTTCTCTTCTCTTTACTTCTGTCCTGTTGAAAGTTCAGAGCGAAACCCTAGGTCTGGGAGTTTCTCAACCCCCAGCGATCCTTTACTTATGAACTACTCTGATAATCTAGTTTCTTTGAATTGTGCTTTCAATTATTATATAATTTCTTTCAATTTAGTTTAACTTTCATTTGAGACAAAGCCGACTTCTGAAAATATATAAAAAAAAAAGGATTAGTCTTAATTTACTTCCACATCGCATCATCTATTTTTCGTTCTGCATCATTTTTGGTATCAGAGCATTCGTTCTGCATCATTTTTGGTATCAGAGCCCTGTCTAGGGTTCTTGCTTGTGTGATTATTTTTTTCGTTCCCTTTTACTTTTGCTGCCTAGAGTAGACTCCCCTGGCCGTCCGGTCCTAGGAACAAGCGAGACGCAAGCCTCCTCCTCCCATTCCACGGGGGTTCCTAGGGCGTGTAGGGGTGCCGCTGGCTTATAACTTCTAGGCAGGGATTGTAAACGGGATACATGTTCTATTTTCTGCCAGTAAATATCCTGTTTTTCGAATTGTTTCTCCCTGCAAAAAATTTTAAATTAAGTAATTCTTATTTTTCTGGAACCAGAATAATTGAAAGTAATTTACATAAGATTTTCATGATTTATTAATTTTTGTAGATTTTCGGAGATCAATTTTACTGTTGTTCTATTTTTTATTTTCTGCAAGCTGTGTTTTTATTTGAGTGTGCATAAATTGAATCTATCTTAAGGGTACCGAAGTTGCAACATAAGGGGAGGATTGAGACCCTCTCCTTAGCCCAAAACCACCTCCCGTGCATTCGAACCTAAGCATTTAATCTTAAAATTAATTAGACCTAATTTGCCCTAGTGGGCTAGGGACACCAATTGGTCGGGTCTAGGCTAGTGTTGAGTTAGTTTGTCTAGTTACTCTGTGTGTGCTTTATACTCAGTGTCTAGAACGGTGGTTCAGGGATTCTATCTCGAAGGGCTTGTGTGCTGGTCCGCCTACCTGGCCAATCACTGATTGGTGTCTAGGATTTGCAATTAGGGACCTAACACTCCCCTTACACCTGCCTGGCTGAGTCCCGAGTTACTACAGGCTAGCTTGCCACTCTGATTGGGCATCTAGTTTGGGCTCTAGGTCTAGTTAGCCCGTAGTCGTTTCAGTCAAGTCTCATTTGGTGTGCTTGCTTGCATCATCATGTCCACCCGGAATGGAGTACCCTACCAACCTGGTCAAACCCAACCTGATTTAGAGGCCATGATTAGAACTCTTACCGAAAGTATGACCAAATTAAGTTAGGATATGAATGAGGGTTTTGCCCAGTTTAGAGTCCGAGCCTAGGGACTTGAGAAACGTAGACATCAAAATTGGACCCCTGATCCAAAATTTAATATGCCCCAACCTCACCCATGCCAGGAGCCTAGGAGGACCTTATACCGTGATCCCGAGCATAACCCTAGGAGCCTATATCCATACTTGGTTGACTTAGAAAAGGGACCCATTAGGAACACCGAACCTTATGCATCCACTTTTGATGGAAGACAAGAGACATATATTAAGTGGGAAGAACAAATGGATCGGTATTTTGAGTGCACTAACATATCGGAATTAGGACAAGTTAGGTTGGCCAAAACCAAGTTCACCAAACATGCTAGGTCGCATTGGTATGCTATTGGGCGTGAGTGTTATCAAAGAAAAGAGGAAATATATACTTGGAGAGATATGAGAAGTAAGTTGAGAGATAGGTACCTAGGTAGATCCTATGAGAAAAGACTTTTAGACCAATGGTACCAATTGCGACAAGGTAATAGGCCTGTGTCTAAATATATCGAGGACTTTCAGTGGTATGATATGAAATGCAGTACCATTGAGACCGAAGCTCAGATCACATCGAGGTTTAGGGTTGGGTTACACCCAGACATTTATAGGAAGCTATGCCTTGAAAAGACCAATAAGTTAGACTGAGCCTACCAAGAAGCCCAAGACTATGAGCGGTCTTTAAGATATAACCAATCAAGTACTTTGGACTTAAAGCCAACCTCTACCAACTTGAGTCAAGTTTCGATTGATCCGACACCCGTAGTGAACCAGACTTTTGTTTGTCAATTCCCACTTGTGTCACCTCTTGACCAGAAGGATAACACTGAGAAGGAGTTAGGCATGGCCATCCCAAAATTAGTTAACCTGACCAGAGCCGTACTTAAAGAGGAATCAAAGGAGAATAGATTAGAACCTTTCAGTGAAATTGAGGAAGAAATATATGAGCCTGACATAAGTTTGATAGATGAATATGAAGAAGAAGAATTTGAGGATATCTCTCCCGATAATTCAATTAACCAACTCCTACCTGATGGGGTTATTGAGGGGACCCCTGCCACTCAAGGAATTTAGGAGCTAATCCTAAGAGAAGACCCTTTTGAGGAAGTTCAGGAAGAGGAAATTGCACCCAATGAGAGTTTAAGTGAGAATACCCCTGAACTCATTGAGGAATCCAAAGAAGACACCCCTGAGTCAAATCTGGTAGAGAAGTGTGAAGAAGGAAGGGGTTCACAAGAATTGCCCATTAAGAAGGTCCAAGAACAAGAAAATGACAGTAGCTTAGAAGACCTTCTAGATAAACATTCCAAAGACCTTCCTGATAACCTTCCACCTTCTAGGAGCGCCCAACCTACCCTAGAACTTGCACTTGTAGACCCTCCTAGAGCAAATCATGAGGTTTGGATGAGTGCACCTATAGAACAATGTCCTTATTTTAAGGTCATCCTGAATAACCAAGGTATGTTTCTTGTTTCCTATAAGCCACCTCAAAACTCTGATTCTTATTTCCTACCCTTCCCTGAATCTTCTCATGTTTCTAGAGCTATGGGATTACACTTTACTGAGATTTCTAGGTTGCAAGACTCCTTAGAACCTATTAGGTTTGCCACCTACTTCTGGAAGACCTTATGGCACCTACTAGGCACCCATGATAAGTTCTCATGCTCTGCATGCCATCCTCCGACCCAATGTCAAACCTAGAGAGCCTTAGTTTGTTAGGTTTAGACCTAGGGTTCCTTTGAATAAAGTCCATTCTTTAGGAATGCATCGTCAGTCGAGTTTAGGACATTGACTCAGATTTTGGTTGAGTGAGAATACCAGGAATTGGGATTTGTATTTACCCAGGGCTGAATTTGCATATAATGACTCGATCAATAGGTCTATAGGTAAAAGCCCTTTTGAGATTGTTCATGGGTACAAGCCTCACACACCCTTGACCTAGTTCCTTTGCCAGTCCACACACGAGTCTCCAAGTCTGCTGAAGACTTTGCACAGCATGTAATGAACTTGCATAAAGAAATTCATGCCAAAATAACTTTAAGTAATGAAACTTATAAGAAGTTGGCTGATTCTCAAAGGCGAGTCAAAACTTTTGTTGAGGGAGACTATGTAATGATTAGGTTAAGGCCTGAGCGGTTTCCTCCTGGAACCATTAGAAAGCTACATGCTAGAGGAGCTAGACCATTTAGAGTGATGAAGAGAGTGGGACCCAATGCCTATGTGCTTGAGTTGCCTCCAGAGCTAGGCCTTAGCTCCACTTTCAACATTACAAACCTAGTAGAGTACAGGGAGCCAGCTGTGATTCCCAGTGAGCCTTTTGAACCTAATCCTGTTATTGAGAGTGATCCCGACCCTGTGTGTCCACCAACAAACTGGCCTGTGAGGAAAGAGCAGATTGAAAAGATCCTGGATGATCAGGTTATTTCTACTCGTAATCGAGGATACCAAAGATACCTGGTCCGCTGGCAAGGAAGGCCAGATTCTGATGACTCTTGGATCTCCCGAGAAGAATTACAAGAATTGGACCCAGACCTCTTGGAGAGATACCAGAGCCAGCTTGATCCATACTCGACAGGGTCGAGTTCCTCCCATCCCGGGAGAATTGGTGCGGGCACCAGAATCAGAAGAAGACTTCAAGGTTCCATCTGGATCTCTTTGGGTCACCATGAACCCCAGGAATTTCCTGGCGGAGATGCTGAAGGCGCACTTCGCCGGGTTCAGCTTCATCTGGTGAAGCCGGAGGTTGCCAAAGGTCTCCGCCAGGTCGCCAACATGATTCGAGAGGGGCTTGCTCATAACCAGCATATCATCCACGTACACCTGCATGTTACGGCCGATCTGGTCCTTGAAGACTTTGTTGACCAACCGCTGGTACGTGGCCCCGGTGTTCTTAAGGCCAAACGGCATCATCTTGTAACAGTAAGTTCCACGGTCGGTGACGAAGGCGGTGTGCTCTTTGTCCTCCGGGTTCATTCGAATCTGGTTGTACCCGGAGAAGGAATCCATGAAAGAGAGGAGGCGATGCCCCGAAGTGGTGTCCACCAGCTGGTCAATCTTCGAAAGAGGGAAGCTGTCCTTCGGGCAAGCTCGATTGAGGTCGGTGTAGCCCACACAGATCCTCCACTTGCCGCTACTCTTCTTTACCATGACCACATTCGCCAACCAGCTGGGATACTGGACTTCCCGCACGAAACCGGCGGTGAGGAGCTTTTCCACCTCCTCGTTGATGGCCCTCTGCCTTTCCGCGGCAAAACTCCTCTTCTTCTGGAGGACCGGGCAGCACCCCGGGTCCACGTTCAGCCTGTGGGTGATAACCTCAGGGGGGATGCCTGGCATGTCGGCCGCGGACCATGCAAACACATCCGCGTTCATGTGGAGGAAATCTAGCAGGCGGGCCCGTTCCTCCTCCGGGAGCTGGGCCCCCACCTTCACAGTCTTCTAAGGGTCCAAACCTAGGGGATATGTCAACAGACACTCCACGGGTCCTCCCCTGGGTTCCTTCTCCCTTAAGTCAAGGTCGTCGACGTCGGGGCCGAGCCTGGCACCCCGGGCACCTGGGACTGTCTGAAGGCAATGCTGGACTAGCTGGGTCATCCCCCTCATTACCCCAGGCTCGGAGGCCGTGGGGAATTGCACTAGCAACCGCTTCGTGAAAATCATGGCGTCCAGCTGGTTGAGCCCCGGATGCCCGAGGATCGCGTTATAAGGCGAAGGGAGCTTGACGACGGTAAATGTCATCATGACTGTGGTATGTCGAGGTGGGGATCCAGTGGTGACCGGGAGAGTGATCTCCCCTTCGACCCCCACCGAGTCCCCAGTAAAGCCCACGAGAGGGGCGTGCACCGGTCTTAGCTGATCATGGAACAGTTTCATTCGGGAGAAAGCATCATAGAAAAGCACGTCACCGGAGCTTCCACTATCCACCATAATGCGATGTACAGGGTGCTTTGCGATGGTCATCTCGACCAACACAGCATCATTATTTACATTCTTGTTTTCATTCCCCTTTTCAAAAGGGGGTACACCCTCCAGGTCCCCCACCTCCCGGGCTCTCTTTCCAACCCACCCGATTCTGCAAGAGATCATGCCCACCGGCTTTTCTGTCGGGCGATTATCGATCGCGGGGACCGGGGGAAGGGCCGCAAGTGGCTGTCCCTCCGTCGGAGCTTCGTTCCGCACGAACTTCCTGAGGTAGCCTCTTTTGATTAGCTCCTCGATTTTTCGCTTCAGATTGCGACACTCCTCCGTGTCATGGCCATGCTTGCGGTGGAACTGGCAGTACTTTGACTTGTCACCGGTGCTCCTTGGATACTGAGGGGGAGGTCGGCGGAGGTAGTGCTCGCCCTCAATTTCCATGAGGATATTCATTCTGGGAGCAAGGAGAGGGGTGAAACTTCACTCCGGGGCGGCCTCGCCCTTCAGCTTCAGATTTGGACGAGGGTCAGCAGGTGGCCCTGGCCTTCGGGTCCCTGGAACATCTCTCGGGGCCGGCTTCTTCAGGGTCCGCCCATCCAGTTCTCGCCGAGTGCGATCGGCCTCCTCCGCTTGAATGTACTTGTGGACACGGAGGAGGAGCTCGGAGGGTCCGCCCATCCAGCAGGAGGGCTTCTTGTCCAGGGAATAAGTCAGGCGGGACGTCTTGAGCTGGCGCTTTAAAGCCAGCATGGCAACGGGCTCGTCCAGGCTGTAGATCTCCAGGGCAGCGATCTTGAAGCGGGCGATGTAGTCCCGAAGCGGCTCCTGATCCTGCTGGCGGATGGAGAAGAGGCTATCCACCTCTCTCGGCACCTTCCGACATGCGTCGAAGTGCGCCACAAACTTTCCTTCCAACTGATGGAAGGAGCAAATGGATCCGGGCTCGAGGCGGGTGAACCAGACTCGAGCAGCCTTCCGGAGGGTAGCGGGGAAGGCAATGCATAAAAGAGCATCCGTGACCCCCTGGACCCTCATGAGGCTTTGTAGCTCTCCAGATGGTCCAAGGGGTCGGTGGTCCCATCGTAGGGATCCACCTGCGGCATGCGGAACAGGCTCCTCTTGGATTTCCTGGGAGAAGGGGGGCCGGGAGTCGTATCCCGCCGGGTCCACAGAGGAGTTCTATAGATCGGCAAATCGGCGGGCGAACTCTGCCAGTTTGCGCTAATGCTCCTCCAGGCGCCTCTCGGCCTGGCGGCTGATGGCCTCGTCAGTGGAATCTTCTACCGAGGCCGCTGGTGAAGGGGGCGCCGATCGGTCTCGGCGTAGGATTTTGCCTCGACGTCGCTTACTGCGACGCGCCGTCTCGGCCTTGGATCGACTCTCATGATCCACCGAACCAGAGTAATTTCTTTTTATGGGGGTTTGGTGGCTCCCGCGGGGGTTAGAGGCTGCCCACGGTTGGGATGGCCTGTCGTGGATGGAACGCAGGCTCCCGCGCGGTCCCGCGGCCCGGGCCACGGGGGTCCCTGGCTGGGGCTGCTTGGCCAAGGAGCACTGCTGATGTTGTAGGTGCCGAACTGCCGTAGTCAAGGTTTGTAGCTATTGGATGACAGCCGCAAAAGGTCTGTCCACCGAGGTTGGTTGTGGTGGAAGAAAAGGGGGAGCAGGGAGCTCCCTCTCCGGGCTGCGTGGCCCCTGAGGGGAGGGGACCTCCCCTACTCGGCTAGTGGACGCTTCGCATCCATGCGTGACCACCATGGCCGGAGCGCGCTTCGTCCATAGAAAGCTAGCTCCCACTGGGGGTGTTGTCCTGCCCCCCTACCTGGTGTGCCAATCTGTTGCCGATCTCGCCACCGTGCTTGTGGCTTCAGAGACGCTGATTTGATTAGACTGTCTCGCCCCAAGGTCTCCTGGCTCCCAGTCCTGCAAGACAAGGTCAGAAGCCCTGGCCGGGGATCCCGGTGAGGGAGCTCCGACGATCAAGTTAGAAAACGGCAAGAGGGAACAGAGTCTCCAAGACGGGTCCCCGAAGGAGTCCCAGACTTAGAGATCGTGCTTAGCAAGAAAAGTCTCGGGAAAAGTAGAAATCTGGCCGAGTTTCTTCACCGGGCTTGCACCAAGGGTCCCCTTTCCGGATCTTGGGTCCTGCTCTTGGTGCTTTTCCTTTTCCCAGCCTCTGTTTTCCGCTTACATGGTCGTCCGCTCTTCCCATCCTTTTATCCCATCACGCTGCCTTTCGATTCCCGCCTTCGGGAGGCCCCCTCTTTGCTTTCACCTCATTCCCTCCCTCTCTTTCTCCTTTCCCTTTTGGGTCAAAGAACCCAGCAGCCTCCTCGCCTTGCTTGCCGGGCCTAGCGAGGAAAGAGTAGAGGGAGGACGCCGGCCAGACCTTGGGCCGAGCATGAGTGCTCTCCTTCCCAAGCGCAGACAATGCCGCTACCGGGTCCTGTTTTGTCAGGACTTCGCATCTCGATTGCGGAACCTGTCAGGCCAATGTAAGCGAGGTTTCGCGTGCCGCCGCCGACCGTACGGGCGCTTCTATCGGAGTGCAGTGCGCACCGCTCGAGGGTAGTCTCGGAACTCGTGCTCCTGCTCCTTGGAGGCCTCTCCGCACAGGTTGGCCAGCCCCGACCGAGGTGAGCCCCTCCCGGGCGGACACCTGGCAGAGCGGCAGAGAGGTGCTTGACTTCGGCCGAGGTGGACCCGTCTCCGGGTGCCACCTGGTGAAGGAGCAAGAGGGCCCGGCACGACCTCGACCGAGGTGGGACCGTCTCAGGGCGCCACCTGGCGAGGGAGCAAGGGGCCACCAGCTTCGGCCGAGGTGGGCCCCTCCTAGGCGGACACCTGGCGGAGCGGCAGAGAGGCGCTCGACTTCGACCGAGGTGGCCTTTCTCCGGGCGCCACCTTGTGAAGGAGCGAGAGGGCCCGGCTCGACCTCGGCCGAGGTGGGACCGTCTCAGGGCGCCACCTAGCGAGGGAGCAAGGGGCCGCCGGCTTCGGCCAAGGTGGGTCCCTCCTGGGTGGATACCTGGCGGAGCAGCAGAGAGGCGCTCGACTTCGATCGAGGTGGACCCGTCTCCGGGCGCCACCTGGCGAAAGAGCGAGAGGGCCCGGCTCGACCTCGGCCGAGGTGGGACCGTCTCAGGGCGCCACCTGGCGAGGGAGCAAGGGGCTGCCGCCTTCGGCCGAGGTAGACCCCTCCTGGGCGGACACTTGGCGGAGCGGTAGAGAGGCACTCGACATTGGCCGAGTTGGACCCATCTCCGGGCACCACCTGGCGAAGGAGCGATAGGGCCCGGCTCGACCTCGGCCGAGGTGGGACCGTCTCAGGGCACCACCTGGCGAGGGAGCAAAGGGGGCCGCCGGCTTCGACCGAGGTGGGCCCCTCCTGGGTGGACACCTGGCGGAGCGGCAGAGAGGCGCTCGACTTTGGCCGAGGTGGACCCGTCTTCGGGCGCCACCTGGCGATGGAGCGAGAGGGCCCGGCTCGACCTCGGCCGAGGTGGGACCATCTCAGGGCGCCACTTGACGATGGATCAAGGGGCCGCCGGCTTCGGCTGAGGTGGGCCCCTCCTGGGCGGACACCTGGCGGAGCGGCAGAGAGGTGCTCGACTTCGGCCGAGGTGGACCCGTCTCTGGGTGCCACCTGGCGAAGGAGCGAGAGGGCCCAGCTCGACCTCGACCGAGGTGGGACCGTCTCAGGGCGCCACCTGGTGAGGGAGTAAGGGGCCGTCGGCTTTGGCTGAGGTGGGCCCTTCCTGGGCGGACACCTGGCGGAGCGGCAGAGAGGCGCTCGACTTCGACCGAGGTGGACCCATCTCCGGGCGCCACCTGGAGAAGAAGCGAGAGGGCCTGGCTGACCTCGACCGAGGTGGGACCATCTCAGGGCACCACCTGGCGAGGGAGCAAGGGGCCACCGGCTTCGGTCGAGGTGGACCCCTCCTAGGCGGATACCTGGCGGAGCGGCAGAGAGGTGCTCGACTTCGACCGAGGTGGACCCATCTCCGGGCGCCACCTGGCAAAGGAGCGAGAGGGCCCGGCTCGACCTCGGCCGAGGTGGGACCGTCTCAGGGCGCCACCTGGCGAGGGGGCAAGGGGCCGCCGGCTTCGGCCAAGGTGGGCCCCTCCTGGGCGGACACCTGGCGGAGCGGCAGAGAGGCTCTCGACTTTGGCCGAGGTGGACCCGTCTCCAGGCGCCACCTAGTGAAGGAGCGAGAGGGCCCGGCTCGACCTTCGACCGAGGTGGGACCGTCTCAGGGCACCACTTGGCGAGGGAGCAAGGGGTCGCCGACTTCGGCCGAGGAGGGCCCCTCCTGGGCAGACACCTGACGGAGCGGCATAGAGGCGCTCGACTTCGACCATGCCGGAGCCACATCCGACCTTGCTGGGCCGATCCCGTTCTGCCAAAAAATTCCATGTGGCTCAAATCACGCCCGGCGGAATCTGAGACACTCCACGTCATCGTAACGGCCATAACATGTCTTATTTGGTTCCATTTTAATTAGTTCATAATTGTGCACAAGTATATTAATTTTATAGGTCTTTACTTGTGTAGTGAATTCATGTATAACTTGTAGTTTATCCCAAATTTTCTTTGTCGAAGTGCAAGTGAAAATCCGGTTAAACTCATTTGTATCCAAAGCACAGTAAAGAAGATTCATGGCTTTGGCATTAAGTTCACCCATTTTTATATCATATTCATCCCATTCTTCTTTCAGTTTTGGGATATCTATTCCATATACTTTCTTAATGGACATGTGTGGTCCTTTCAAGATTATCTTTCATAATTGAAAATAAACAGCTTGAATATAAATTTTCATCATAGCTTTCCAATAAGTATAATTGGTGCCGGTAAGAAGTGGAGGTCTATTGTTTGATTGACCTTCGACCAAAGATGTGCTCATTTGGGTTGCCATAGAACTTTTTTCTTAATTGTTAGATTAATGGCATTGAGACGTGGCTTTAATACTACTTGTTGCCCAGTTGGCCAATCCAAGAGGGGGGGTGAATTGGATTTAAAAATATTTAAGCAAGTATGTGCCTTTTGAAACCTTGTGTGGTGAGTGGAGTGATAAAGTATTGCAAGCGGAAGTAAATAAGAATGCAAGAGCAAATACAAACATAACAAGATTTAGAGTGGTTCGGAGTAACCCAACTCCTACGTCCACTATCCAAGTTGCACTCTTGGGATTTCTACTATATTCATCCCAAATACAGTCAGATTATTTTTCTACAGGTTCACAATCCAAAACCTAAATACAAAGTTAGTTTTCCTGGGCTCGCTAACAACCCAACTTGGTTTTCAAGGCTAACCAAAATCTAAAACTAACTCACAAGCTACAGCCACCTGCTGTACTTGTAACAACTCAAAAATAGAGTTAACAAAAAAACAACACTAAAACAAATCCGAAGTTGTTGAATGGTTGCAGTTGAAGCTCTTAATAAGGCATTCTTAAATGCTTCTTCAATGCTCTCTTAACTTTTCAAAAATTAACTTAAGAATATAGTTGGAAGTTGTTGAAGAACTTGAGTTTTTACTTAAAAGCTCTTAAAATATTCAAAACTCTCATTAAAGTTCCATAAAAATTCGTTTCTCTTAACTTAAATCCTTCATTTATAGCTTCTTGAAGTGTTCCCAGGTAAATATGGCCGTTAGAATTCCTTAGAAGTTGAAAACTAATCATTGGGAGACTTTTTCTTTAAAAAATTTGAATTCTGGAACTAGCCATTACTATTGAAAATCTAGGATTCGAGTTGGCTCGAATTGTCAGTGAAGTAAAACTACAGTCTACGAGAGTCGGCTCATTTCATATTAGAGTCGGCTCAATTGATTGAAGTCTCAGAACCTACATTCTATCATTCTGTGAGAGTCAGCTCGGGTTTTTATTGAGTTGGCTTGAATGTTGTGTATCAGAAAATTTATGTGCCATACCAAGAAATGTATCAACTCTAATATTGGAGTCGGCTTGAGTGAAACTTCTCCAAATGGCTTCAAAACAGCTTCAAACTTCTTCCAAACATCTTCCAAACTACTTCTAAACCTATTCTAAGATATTTAAACTTAAAATTACATAAATTTGGCCCTTTTTCATGAATATACAATTGAATTTACTTATGACTCTTAAATGATTGAAATATATATGAAACTTTTTCTTGAATACATTGATACATTCCAATGATCTTGAGAAACATAGGATTGATGATTGTCCATTAGAAACATCCTATAAAAACTTCTTAAACATTGAAAAAGTATCAGTATCAAATGCATCAAATGCATGCTCCAATATTTTGTAATCATCAAAATCATTCTAGGGTCAACAGTAAGGATATCTAGACATTAATCACCAATTTATATAAAAGCTATATTGTGCATCGATGATTTTACTCTATGTGATTTTGATAGTTGAATGATTGAGTTCTATAAAATATATGAGATTTGGTGTTTGCTAAGTAAAACAATTGTTATAAATTGAGATCAATTATGTATTGAAAATTTGAGATTTTAATAAATTCTAGGGCCATGCATATTCTTTAGGGTCTTATCCTAGGGAGTGTGTAGTCGTTGTGTGTCCGAATTGGATGCCGGATTCAGGGTATGCAGAATAGTATCAGAGCTTAGCTAATGATCACTTAGGACTGTGATATATGCAGTTAGGATATAATATGCATGATATTGAAACTTAGGTTATGATCACTATGGACTATAACTTAAAAGATATTTAAACTTAGTATTATGATCTGTCAAGACATAATAAAATTAGCAAGAATAGATTCAAAGTTTAGATTCTAATATATAAGTATTGTGATATAAATTGTGTATACGATCTAGCATATGATTAGTGCAAAAGAGAAATGTGATTTTTGTCTCTAATCTAAGTAATGAGGTTGATCTAAGATTAAAGTAAAGGGGGTTGAATTTCAGGTGAGTTAATTCATGATGAAGGAAGTTTTTTTTTTGTAAAGGCCGAGTTGATTTTATTCATAAGGATATTAATTTGAGACCTTCTAATTTATTATGATTTAGAATTAATCTTTTAAAAAGAGAGATCGGTTTGGGATTGTCTAATTATTTGTTAGGTGAATATAGAGTTAATTCACTTTAAATTGTTCTAAATTTATGGAGTTCTAGAATGAAATTATGCAAGGGCTTTAAACATAAAAAGTGGATTAAGGTTTTATTTTGATGTGATATGCTCAAGACCTATTAAGGATAAAGAAATTTAATAGTTTTGTCCTTATTTTATTTAAAAATTTGAAGGTTGGGTTTTTCTTTGATTCTAATGTAAAGTGATATCCCTGTCAGAAATTTATCTAATGAAACTAGAGGATTTGATAAATTATATCAGAGTACATAGTGAAAGTGTAGTGACTTAAGTTATTTCAAAGATGGTTAAAACTTATTAATTCTTTGATCTAAAAGTTATTGAGATGCAAGACTTGAGTTAATGTTCTAGTAAAGGAAGATTTTAATGATAAAGAGAATGGAATATCATTGATTTTTTTGGCTAATCTAGATGTGGCCATGTAACTTTAACTTGTGGGTTCTTCTATTATAGGCAACACTAGAGAGAATTTTGAGCATCTCAAATTTGTTGATTTATAGTTAATGGATTGATATATCCTTGATTAGATTCAAATTTGAAATGTATTAAAAAGATCCCCTTCTTCAAATTCCTATATTGTTACTCTATGCCTTTGAAAAGGGACTTGAAGTTTTCCAAGATAAAGTCCATCCATGTAATAATATTGAGAAAAGAAAGAATGTTAAAGATCATAGTGAGTGTCTAATGCTTAAGCTTTCTTCTATTTTTATTAAAAGTAGATTTGGTAGATTATGTTTTCTATGTGAAGTTAATCAAAAGCAATAAATTATATGGACAAAAAATTATGTATTTTAATTCAAGATTGTTATTAATGTTCGTTTGAAAGAGATTGAGAGAATTCATTATTTATTATGGATAGTAAGGATCAAAATTGAAATATCATATAATTTTGTTATGTTAAGATCTTATAAAAAAAATATTTTAAGGGAGGGATTATCTGGGAGCTCAAGGATGATGTTAGGATTGGGTATTTCCAAAATTTGAGCCATCATGATTTTCTTGCAGAATTAATCTAGGATAATTAATTATATTGACATCAAAAGAATAGTATTCTTTGAAAGAGCTTAAGAAAATTTGAAATGTAATAAGAATGGAATGGATTGAGTTATTAGATGACATGATCTTATAAGGTAAGTACTTTGAAAGGCAAACTAATTAGGAGATTGATGATGACATGAGAGTTGGCTATTTTCAATGTTTAAACCTTAAACAAGCTAATTTTGGTGACGACATCATTTTAAGGAAGAAAGCAAGTAAGGTTCAGCCTTTTTGGGTTGACCTATTTGGCCCAACACACACACGAAAAAATATGATTCCTAATAGGAATTGTCTCCCTTCTATGACTTTAAGAGAAACCAGAGACTCTTCTTCTCAAAGTCCGATGGGAAATGGACTCATTGATCACCAATATCCTTATAAGGACCCTAATTTTGCCTATTTAAAGAGTCCTCTATCCCCTTCCCCTTGAATTTGGGCTTAAGATCTCTTAATTAAGCTCGATTTCTAGTTTAATTTAGGAGGAGGTTGTCGGCATCTTGGGCATTGGATCTCGCCGGTGGTGAAGGTAATGCTACTAATCATTCTTTCCCTCCTTTCCTTATTCCTCTGCTTCTCATGGCCTCATGCCCTGTTTCTGGCCAGCAATCGCCGTATTATTTCGAAAAAAATAGAACCTCTATGCCACCCCTTTTCTTTTATTTTTTTCTGTGTTGCATGTCATCATTGAACGTTGGACCAAGATTGGTAGCTTTGCCACCATGGATCCTAGCCATGACCATCTCCTCCTGGTGATGAGGACATCAGGACTAGATTAGAATTTCAAGGTTCCAATCTGATTCATGTGTTGGTTAATTTTGTTGAGTCATGTAATGAAGTCTAATTTTGAGTCTTATAATAAAGTGAGCCTGTTGGGTTCACTAAGTCAAGTGAAATCCTATTGTTTCAGTCTAATCAAGAGTCCTGTGAGTTTCAGTCTAGTCACATGAGTCTTGTGAATTTTTGGTTGTCATTCAAGTCAAGTTCAAGAGGAGGATCATCAGATCAGGAGAGTCACCAGGCCATAATCAATGAGGCTTTATGCACCCAACCAAGTCTCCACTCAAGCCACCTTAGCCTAAGCCCCTGGTCCACACTCATGATGCCCAAGGTCCTAAGCATTGGTGCCCAATCTAGATCCACCAAGGAAGTGGTGCCCAGATCCAAGCCCAAGCCCATGGTGCCCTCCCCTCCCAGTCCAAGCTCAAATGGTGCCCCTGGCCCAAAGCCCAATCATGTTGGCACCCCTTCCCAGGCTTTGACTCAGTACAAGATGCCCCAGCTTTGACCTAGTCCAAGATACCCCAGAGTTTTGACCAAGTCCAAACAGATGTCTTCCAAGCCCAACAAGGAGTCAAGGCCCTAGCCCAAGAGGGTTTTCTTGGCCATCAAGTTTGTAATTTCTTGACCCTCAAGTCATGTAACCTGGATGGATCTATAAATTCCCACCCCCTCCCCTCTTGTATGAATAATCTTTTCATGAATACAATTTGAGATTTTCTACATTGTTTTGTTGCCTTCGTGAGGAATGGGTGTGAGACCCATTTGCCTTTGTTCTTCAGAACATCGAGGGGTGTGAGGCCCTAGTTATCAAACCATAGCTGCCCAACACCCCCTCTTCATCAAGGCTGCACACATCTTCTTTCATCTAGGATGCCCCATCAACCCCATCTAGGCCGCCACCCTCCACTCCTCTACAAACCCTAATGCCAGCCCATCTCTCCCCATCTATGCCACCATCCAAGGAGCTCTCAGGCATCCCCTCATCAGCCCCTGGTTGCCTTTCTCTAGATCCAGACACCCCAAGCATCATCCTAGGTCGCCAGCACCCTGCAGCCTCTCTTCCACCAAATCTTCTTCTTTCTATCCGGTTTCTTATTTTTCCCTTAATTTACTTACCTGACTTGTGACGTTTGCAGGATCCCTCAGAAAAAACGGGCCTTGGATGAAGTCCTCCATGCCCCCAAACCAATCTAATAAAAAGTCAGTGAATCCATGGGAAAGTGACTTCTTCGTCCAGGTGCCGATCCGAGTTAAGAGATCTCTTCCGCGACTTCAAGAACATCTTTGTCAGGTATGTAGACCCCATCTCATCTCACTTTTTCGATTTTATTGAAGTTAAAGCCTATCCTAATAGGATTTCTTAGTCATAGGATCCTAGTTTTCTCTTCTCTTTGATTGTTCTAGCATGCAAGTAGGATACTAACTGATACAGGATAACCCTAACCCAATCTAGACTAGTTTTCGAGAAATATAACCACATAAAATCAAAATTAATTATTTTCTTTAATCTGATTTTTCTGCATGTTCATCCCTTGCATGTCATCCTGCATCATATTAGAATCTCATCCCTCATCAATTTTGGTATCAGAGCAAGATTAGGGCATGTTCTTGCATCATAGTTTAGATTTTCTACTTGCTATTTTCTATATTAGGAGTCCAAACATAGGTCTAGGTCCCCATTAATTTCTTACTATTTTTTTCTTATTTTCATGTCATTTGATCTTTGTTCTGTCCTTTATTTTTCTATATTTTTTTGTATTTTTTTAATCTAAAAATAGGGTGAAACCTGCATGAAAAAAACCCAAACAAAAAAATTCTGCATGCTGACTTTTGCATACTATTCCAAATCTAGGACCAATTTCCTATTAAACTTTTACTATTTTTCTCTGAAAATTGCAGCATGTCATCTCTGTTGAGTCCCCTGTTTTTTATGCATTTTTTGATAATTTTTATAATCTGAAAACCTAGAAAATTCTACATGAAACCAAAACCCTGTATTGCTGAATTCTTCATGTTAACTTAGGGCTAAACCTAACTTACATCCAAACCCCCCCCAACCAAAGCCAATTTTGTTTGACCACCAAACCAGCTTAAAATTAAGTCTGCCACCTCATAAAATAAAATAAAAAAATTATTCTCTGTTTTTCTAATTTTAGACTGCATTAGGATTTCATCGTGTGCGCATCATTTGAATTTACCTAATCTTAAAGGCACTCTACTCTGTCAGATCAGGGCAGGATTTCATCACCTGTCCTGGGCCCAAAACAACCACCTGCATACTGACCCAAGTCTAATTAAAATCAACTAGAAACCTAATTAATTTAGGGACACCAACAGGACGGGTCCAAGTCTAGTGGCAAAACTAGTGCATTCAACCCTCCACTTATTACTGTAAACTAGTATCTAAGGCTAGAGGTCCAGAGGCAAATGCCCTAAGTAGACTGATAATTTTTAATTAGGACCCTGTGATAAGCATGGGGAGCCTCCCACTACCCCACCTCTTACCTGGCTAGTAGAAGGACTAAGTGTTGAGTTGGGTGTAAATTGAGTTAACCCACTCTACTTTGACTCTAAGTTTAGCAAACCCTAGAACGTACTAACCTTCTGTGCTTGTTGCATGACCACCCGGTCAGCTATCATTAGTCTCAACCCCAACCCAGATCATCCATGGAACCCCACCTTGAGACTTTCATGAAGACCATGAATGACCAGTTTGCCCAATTGACCACCTAGATGAACCAGATGAATGACCAAATGACCCAAAGGTTTGACCGAGTGGATGACCAGTTAGGAACCCTAGAGAGCACCCGTAGGCCCCATACTAGACCCAAACTTGAGTCATCTTTACCCAAACCTCCCAACCCTAGGAGAACCCCATACCATGACCCATACTCGGAGCCTAACCATAGAGAACCCCAACCCCAATACCAATCTTGGATCTTAGTGTAGAGAGAACCAATTATAAATTCATAGGAGCACCTATATTTGGTGGTGATCCTGAATTTGAGGATTATCTTAATTGAGAAAGAAATATGGATATGTGTTTTGAAAGAAATATGGATCTGTATTCTGAAAGAGATCAGTTCAAGTTTGCTAAATCTAAGTTAGTTTGCCAGGCTAAGATAAACTGGGATAAGTTTGAGAGAATGGCTAGACTAAAAGAAGAAACACCCATAACTACCTGGAGAGCCATAAAAAGCAAACTTAGGGAAAAGTATGAACCCAAATCCTATGAGCCCTATCCTATGCACCCAGATCCTATGAACCTAGCTCCTATGCACCCAGATCCAATGATTCCAGATCCTATGACCCCAGAACCTATGAACCCAGATCCTATGAACCTAGCTCATGTGCACCCAGATCCAATGAATCCAGATCTTATGACCCCAGAGCCTATGAACCCAGATCCTATGAACCCAGTCCTATGCACCCAGATCCTATGAACCCATATCCTATGTATCCATGTCCTATGAGCCCAAGGAATCCATAACCCATAGATCTGAGCCCAAGGGACCTATAATCCTTAGTCAGCATGAACCCCATAGGATTAATACCCCTAGATATGAACCAAGTATTAGTCAGGTACCCCTTAGTCGATACACCCCTGTTACCCCAGCCACTAGTCAAGTTTTCCTTGACCAACCCCCTCCTACCACCCCATTGGTTCATAAGAAAGACATTGAAGTAGAAGTATATGAAGCTGGCATGAGCTTAGTGGATGAGTACGAGAGAGGAGGAATAGATGAAGCCAATCCAGAATTAGTTGACCCTGACCCTACCTAGACTGAAGCCAACCCATAATTAGTTGACCCTGATCCTACCCGAATTGAAGCCAACCTAGAGTTAGTTGATCCTGACCATACCCAAACTGAAGCTGTAGTGGAAGAGCAATTAAAGGTAGAGAACCCAGATAGTGCTACTAGAGCCTTACCTGAGGAAATCCAAGAAGAGAGCCAAATTGTAGAGCCCAGTCCAGAGATTCAAGAGCTAGAAGAGTTTATTGAGGATTTGGCTTATTTAGTCTAGTACCCTCATGATGAATCTTCTTATGTAGTTCCCATTAAAGACCTCTTCTCTGAGATTAGTGACCCATTCTTTCATAAAGCAGACCCTGTAGATATACCTCAACCTCGTAAGGTTAACCTCATTAGTCTAGGACTAATCCCCGACACCCCTTCATACATCCTACTTTATCTGATCAACCTCGAACTCTCTTTTTACTTTCTACCCTACTAGACTAACCCTGAATACACCTTTTATTTTCTGCCCTTTCTGAAAACTTTCAGCATTTCTAGAACCTTTCGATTGCATTTTATAGAGGTTAGCATATTGCATACATTCATTGCACCTGTTAGGTTGCGTCTTACTTTTGGCATACTTTATGGCATTTAGTAGGAGTACATGCACCATTATCATATGCATGTCACCCACCTGACAAAGGGTTAAATCCATAGTTGTAGCTTAGGGTTTAGTCGAGTCTGCATATCAATAAGTGTTGGCATGAGTCATTTGCCTACATTAGGTGTTATGAGTTTTTACACTGCATGATTAGAGATTTGCATAAGAAATTAGCCATATGATTAATGTAAGCAATAATTTTTATAAAAATAAGGTTAATTCCCAAAAAGAGTCCAAGAGTTCACTAGGAAAATCTTATGATGATTAGGCTACATACCCGTGAGCTGGATCCTTCAAAATAATAAAAAAAGTTGGACCTAGTGCCTGAGTTATCAGCTAATTAGGTGACGCGGCGAGCATAAGATTAATGTTTGATTAGTGTTTGTAGAGCAATGAAACCTAATTACACTAGCATTGTACTCATCATAATAAGTCTTAAGGATTACATGAAAATGGACTATTACATGATTAGACACAATCTTAAAACTAAGAAGGAAGAAGAAATAGACAATAGGGGCTAATGATTGAGGACTTGCCTTGTTGAGCTTTCCAACCTTCTAATGATTTCAAACCTTGAAACTACCGATGCTCTGGACTGGAGAACTTGGATAACAGAGATCAGAATGCTGGGCTTGGGCTTCAGCTTGTTGGTTCATTGTCAAGGGGAACCTTGTTCACAACTCAAAGACGTCGAAGGACCCTGCAATGAAGATCAAAAGTTAAGGAAGAAAAAAACAGGCATATAGGAGGGATGGAATAATTTATGAGCAAGGAAGGAAGTCTGAGATGGTTTGGCTAGCTCCAATGTATCCTTCTTGAACTTGGCGTTGGATGGCTTGGAGAAGAAAGTATATTCGAGTGGGGGGGGGGGGGGAGGAGGGGGGCGCTTAGGAACAATCACTCAAAGAAATAAAATAAGACTACAACTTCAACTTCAACTTCAACTTTATTTTTCATTCATCTCATCAAAATGAAACTTAATGGCTCTAAAATTAGGATAAGACTTAAGTAAAGGCAGGAAATAGAAATCCGAGTCTTTGGGTAATTTAGGGGAAACTTGAAACAGACCTTGGTTACTCATGATGACCTTAAGATTTGAATATTGATCTACGGGCGGGATGCTTCTAGGTAGTTGAAGATCATCGGCAAAGTCTTCTAAAATAATGATTGGGTTCTTCTCAGGTAACTGAAGGAGTTCTTGTGTCGAAGCTAAAGTATTGGATTCTTCCTGAGGGCATTATCTTACGGGAACCAAGTCCTCACTAAATTTTGGTTATTTTGATGTTTCAGGACTAGGCTCAATAATCTTTTCTTTACCAAAGGTTTCCTCAAGTAAGGTACTAAAGTTGTTCTCTTCACAGTCTTCCCCTTCATATTCATCTATTAAACTTATGTCAGTCTCATACACATATTTACTAGGTTCATACTTGCCTTCTTCCTTCCCTAGCCCTTCAGTTTGAGGATATCCTAAGTCTTGAGTATTCATGAACTCAACTTGTACTTCAGGATTCTTACTCCTATCATTCATATGAGCTAATGGGATAGTAGGAGTTGGTTGGTCTAAGGAAAATTGTTTAGCCAGCATTTGGTTCAATTGGGCCATTAGATCATTTAGGCCTTTCAGCATGGTTTCAAGATTCGAGTCCATGGCTACACTGGATTGGGTCTGGACTGGTGAATATGAGGCTCCTGATCTAGTTTTCATGCATGCAAGTAGACTCAAGCTCGAGCTAAGGTTTCCTAGACCTAGAGCACAAATTAGAGGTCTAATTAAGTGAACCAACTAGCTAGTAGTACTTATGGGACTTAGCCAGGTAGGTGGTGGGGAGTGAAGGTCCCTGATTGTCAACCTTAGACACCAATCTGAGATTGGCCAGGTAGGCGGACCAAATCACAAGCCCTGATGCACCAATCCTAGACACCAAGCCAGTAAGCACACACCAATTAGCTGACACAATTAACTTGACCCTAACCTGAACCCAACTTGTTGGTGTCCCTAACCCACTAGGGCAATTAACGTTCTACTCAATTTTAATTAACGGGCTGTGATTGATATGCTGGTTGGTGATTTTTGGGCTAGGGACAGGTGATGAAACCCTGACCCTATATCAAATTGATGCCCTTAATTTGATTTCTCATGAGATGAATGAAATGCAAAGGTGCTGCAGAAGTGTATTGCAGTTTGAAAGTGGTATGGAAAACGTGATGAAAAAAATTTTCAAAAATTCTGAAAAATTCACAGAGGATTCCTAACTTATATGTTTCAATGCAGATGAAAGGAATTTTAAAACTAAAATCTGCACTACTCTAAGCAGATCCTACAAATGAAGATAAATAAAAAGGACAGAACATAACCCTAATGACAGTGTCGAACTGCAAAAATTTTTATTTTTTTTATAATTTTTTTCTGATGATGAAACTTAATATGGTGATAACTGACTTAAAAAGAAACAAGAAAAAAAAATATTTCAATAAAAAATTAGCGACTTGCCTTTGGAGCTGCAGACGGATTACAGTAAATAGATGCAAATTTTCAGAAAACAGAAACTAATCAAACAAGTGCAATGGCTTACCCAAACTTCAATCTAAAAAATTCACGTCCGACCAGGGGCTCATTATTTCCATGGGTCATGACAGTGTACTGGAGTACACCCGCTCAGGAGGCGTGAATTTTAGATCTTGCTTGGATTTAAAGAGAGCAATGAAGCATATTAATAGGTACTAAATTTTAGATCAAAAGTACTAAGGTAAAGCTATGGAAGGAGCATTGAAATTTGGAACTTACGCCGCGATATAGTTATTTAAATCCTAGAGAAGATTAGGGCTAATGAATATTGAATTTAAACCTTAGCAACGATCTTCAATAACTCAAACTTAAGAGATTAGGAGGTTTTATTTACCCAAGATGATCACTCCCTGGTAGATCCATTGAAGCTCTTAGACGAACTAGCCATGAAATAGAAGATTGGCATTCCAAAGAAACTAGTTTCATTCAACATTGATCTTTGGCAAGAGAACCCTTTCTTGAGCTCCGAATCATAGAAAGATCCTGCACAATGAACGGGTTAGACTGGGACCAATTTGAAAGATATCAAACAAAGAAACCAAACAGGCAAGGGAACTTCGATGGAGGCATGGATCCCTAGAGGTGGATGTTGGCGTTGGACACTTGAAAGATTGAGAAGAGAAAATCAAACACACCCAAAGAAAACAAGAGGATACTACCAAAAAAAACACCTTCTTCAACTACTACTTCACTTAAATTTCATTTCATCCAAAAAGCTCCTTCTACCATGGGCATACAAGAGGCTTTTAATGGCCTTTCAATCAATTTGAAATTCCCCATATCATGGAGAAATATTAGGGGGGGTTACATGAAATGTGGAGGATTTGGTGGAGGATTTGGCGGAGGGTTACATGGAATGTGGAGGATTTGGTGGAGCTGGTTGCATGATTTGTGGATGGAGTTGGCCGACCTTCTTTGAATTTGAAAACATTCCTTGGTCGACCACTTGTAGCTTTCATGTAATTTAAAATTTGAATGATGCCACGTGGCAGGTGAGGTGGCAATGATGTGGCGTGGCAAGGTGGCATGGTGACATGGCGCATCCTTCTCCATGGCACCCCTTGGAGATGACATGGCAAAGGTGATGTGACATCCTCTGGTGATGAGTTGGCACCGGTGGTCCATGATGATGTGGCATTCCAAGTAAAGCTGGTCTGGCCCAATTTCAAGTAGCTCTTGAACTTGACTGAGTACAAAGCCGAATTGACTCTAATTGAACTCTTGATTGAATTCTAATTGAACTTTAAAACCCCAAAAGAAAATAAAATAGGACTCAATAAACATACAGGACTCATACGAGACTTGAGTTCCTAGTCTCAATCCATAAAGAACTTGGTATTAGTTGAAGCTTCTTCTTTCTGAGCCTAGTGCCCCCACCAATTCTTCCCGGGTCGGAGGAACTCGACCCTGTCGAGTATGGTTCAGCCTGGCTTTGATATTGTTCAAATAAGTCCGGGTCCAGTCGTTGCAGGTCCTCTCTAGCGATTCAGGAGTCGTCAGATTTTAGTCTCCCTTGCCAACGGACCAAATATCGATAGTAATCATTGTTTCTGGTAGTGACAATCTTATTATCCAGGATTTGTTCAGTTTTCTCTCAATTTTGAGGAATGGTTGTTTGTGGATACTCGGGTAATGGTTCACTCTCAAAAATATGGTCAGGCCCAAAAGGCTCATTAGGTATCATCATGGGTTCCTTATATTCTATCAAGTCTGAGACATTGAAGGTCGGGTTGATACCTAGGTCTGAAGGTAATTCCAATATGTAAGCATTAGATCTAATCTTCTTTAGGACTTTAAAGGGGCCTGCACCACGGGTATGTAGTTTCTTGAAAGTTCTGGATGGGAACATGATCTCTCTCATAGAATTCCTTGACTTTCTTTCTTGAATTAGTCCTATGTTTATAGGATTCATTGCTCAAATTTATTTCATGATGCAAATCCTCAACATGCTATGCATAGGACTCAGCAGACTCAGAAACTTACACAAGCACTTACGAAATGCAGACTGAACTAGGCATCCTTATTGAGAGGAATTTTATTGGACTCTCTAGGGCCTAAACCTAACAGATTAATGACTCTCTAGGTTTGACCCTGGTCTGGTATGCACATGAGAATTTATCATGGGTTCCTAGCAAATGCCATAAGGTTTTCCAAAAGTAGGTAGCAAAAGGAATAGGCTTTAAAGGCTCATGCAACCTAGTAATCTCATCAAAATGAAACTTAATGGCTCTAAAATTAGGATAAGACTTAAGGAAAGGTAGGAAATAGGAATCCGAGTTTTGGGGTAATTTAGGAGAATCTTGAAACAGACCTTGGTTACTCATGATGACCTTAAGATTTGAATATTGATCTACGGGCGGGATGCTTCTAGGTAGTTGAAGGTCATCAGCAAAGTCTTCTAAAATAATGATTGGGTTCTTCTCAGGTAACTGAAGGAGTTCTTGTGTCAAAGCTAAAGTATTGGGTTCTTCCTGAGGGCATTATCTTACGGGAACCAAGTCCTCACTAAATTTTGGTTGTTCTGATGTTTCAAGACTAGGCTCAATAATCTTTTCTTTACCAAAGGTTTCCTCAGGTAAGGTACTAAAGTTGTTCTCTTCACAGTCTTCCCCTTCATATTCATCTATTAAACTTATGTCAGTCTCATACACATATTTACTAGGTTCATACTTGCCTTCTTCCTTCCCTAGCCCTTCAGTTTGAGGATATCTTAAGTCTTGAGTATTCATGAACTCAACTTGTACTTTAGGGTTCTTACTCCTATCATTCATATGAGCTAATGGGATAGTAGGAGTTGGTTGGTCTAAGGAAAATTATTTAGCCAGCATTTGGTTCAATTGGGCCATTAGATCATTTAGGCATTTCAGCATGGTTTCAAGATTCGAGTCCATGGCTACACTGGACTGGGTCTGGACTGGTGAATATGAGGCTCCTGATCTAGTTTTCATGCATGCAAGTAGACTCAAGCTCGACCTAAGGTTTCCTAGACCTAGAGCACAAATTAGAGGTCTAATTAAGTGAACCAACTAGCTAGTAGTACTTATGGGACTTAGCCAGGTAGGTGGTGGGGAGTGAAGGTCCCTGATTGCCAACCTTAGATACTAATCTGAGATTGGCCAGGTAGGCGGACCAAATCACAAGCCCTGATGCACCAATCCTAGACACCAAGCCAGTAAGCACACACCAATTAGCTGACACAGTTAACTTGACCCTAACCTGAACCCAACTTGTTAGTGTCCCTAACCCACTAGGGCAATTAACATTCTACTCAATTTTAATTAACGGGCTGGGATCGATATGCTGGTTGGTGATTTTTGGGCTAGGGACAGGTGATGAAACCCTGACCCTTGTCAAATTGATGCCCTTAATTTGATTTCTCATGAGATGAATGAAATGCAAAGGTGTTGCAGAAGTGTATTGCAGTTTGAAAGTGGTGTGAAAACATGATGAAAAAAATATCCAAAAATTTTGAAAAATTCACAGAGGATTTCTAACTTATATATTTCAATGCAGATGAAAGAAATTTTAAAACTAAAATCTGTACTACTCTAAGCAGATCCTACAAATGAAGATAAATAAAAAGGACATAACAAAACCCTAATGATAGTGTCGAACTGCAGACATTTTCATTGTTTTTATAATTTTTTTCTGATGATGAAACTTAATATGGTGATAACTAACTTAAAAAGGAACAAGAAAAAAAATATTTCAACAAAAAATTAGTGACTTGCCTTTGGAGCTGCAGACGGATTACAGTAAATAGATGCAAATTTTCAGAAAACAGAACCTAATCAAACAAGTGCAATGGCTTACCCAAACTTCAATCTAAAAAATTTACGTCCGGCCAGGGGCTCATTATTCCCATGGGTCGTGATAGTGTACTGGAGTACACCCGCTCAGAAGGCGTGAATTTTAGATCTTGCTTGGATTTAAAAAGAGCAATGAAGCCTATTAATAGGTACTAAATTTCAGATCAAAAGTACTAAGGTAAAGCTATGGAAGGAGCACTGAAATTTGGAACTTACGCCGCGATGTAGTTATTTAAATCCTAGAGAAGATTAGGGCTAATGAATATTGAATTTAAACCTTAGCAACGATCTTCAATAACTCAGACTTAAGAGATTAGGAGGTGTTATTTACCCAAGATGATCACTCCCTGGTAGATCCATTGAAGCTCTTAGATGAACTAGCCCTGAAGTGGAAGATTGGCATTCCAAAGAAACTAGTTTCATTCAACATTGATCTTTGGTAAGAGAACCCTTTCTTGAACTCCGAATCGTAGAAGGATCCTGCACAATGAACGGGTTAGACTGGGACCAATTTGAAAGATATCAAACAAAGAAACCAAACAGGCAAGGGAACTTCGATGGAGACATGGATCCCTAGAGGTGGATGTTGGCGTTGGACACTTGAAAGCTTGAGAAGAGAAAATCAAACACACCCAAAGAAAACAAGAGGATACTATCAAAAAAAACACGTTCTTCAACTACTACTTCACTTAAATTTCATTTCATCCAAAAAGCTCCTTCTACCATGGGCGTACAAGAGGCTTTTAATGGCCTTTCAATCAATTTGAAATTTCCCATATCATGGAGAAATATTAGGGGGGGTTACATGAAATATGGAGGATTTGGTGGAGGGTTACATGGAATGTGGAGGATTTGGTGGAGCTGGTTGCATGATTTGTGGATGGAGTTGGCCGACCTCCTTTGAATTTAAAAACACTCCTTGGTCGACCACTTGTAGCTTTCATGTAATTTAAAATTTGAATGATGCCACATGGCAGGTGAGGTGGCAATGATGTGGCGTGGCAAGGTGGCATGGTGACATGGCGCATCCTTCTCCATGGCGCCCCTTGGAGATGACATGGTAAAGGTGATGTGACGTCCTCTGGTGATGAGTTGGCATCGGTGGTCCATGATGATGTGGCATTCCAAGTAAAGCTGGTCTGGCCCAATTTCAAGTAGCTCTTGAACTTGACTCAGTACAAAGCCTAATTGACTCTAATTGAACTCTTGATTGAATTCTAATTGAACTTTAAAACCCCAAAAGAAAATAAAATAGGACTCAATAAACATACAGGACTCATACGAGACTTGAGTTCCTAATCTCAATCCATAAAGAACTTGGTATTAGTTGAAGCTTCTTCTTTCTGAGCCTGGTGCCCCCACCATTAGGTATTAAGCTCAACCTTCAATATCTCAGACTTAGTAAGTATAGGGAGCCAGCAATGATACCCAGTGAGCCTATTGAGCCTGACTCTTTCCTTGAGAGCGAACCCATCCTTGAGTGTCCACTAAATTAGCTTGTGAGAGGAAAATGATTGAGCGTATCCTGGATGACCAAGCCGTTGATACCCAGAACAAAGGCTTCCAATATTTTTGGTTCATTGATAAGGTCGACCAGAATCTGAGAACTCGTGGATCACTCGAGAGGATCTGCAACACCTCAACCTAAACCTGTCAGAGTAGTACCAGAGCCAGATCGACCTTTACTCGACAGGATCGAGTTCCTCCCACCCCGAGAGAATTGATGAGGACATCAAGACCATATCAAAATTTCAAGGTTCCAATCTCTGATTTATGTGTTAGTCAATTGTGTTGAGTCCTATAATGAAATCTAATTTTGAGTCCTGTAATAAAGTAAGCTAGTTTGATTCACTAAGTCAAGTGAAGTCCTGTTGTTTCAGTCTAGTCACGAGTCTTGTGAGTTTTAGTCTAGTCACATGAGTCATGTAAATTTTTGGTTTTCATTCAAGTCAAGTTCAAGAGGAGGATCATCAGATCAAGAGAGTCACCAGGCCCCAATGAATGAGGCTTCATGCACCTAACCAGGCCTCCACTCAAGCCACCCCAGCCTAGGCCCCTGGTCCACACTCATGACACCCAAGGTCCCAAGCATTGGCGCCCAGTCCAGATCCATAAAGGAAATGGCGTCCATATCCAAGCCGAAGCCCATGGCACCCTTCCCTCCTAGTCCAAGCTCAAATGGTGCCCCTGGCCCAAAGCCCATTCATGTTGGCGCCCCTTCCCAGGCTTTGACTCAGTCCAAGATGCCTCAGCTTTAACCTAGTCCAAGATACCCCAGGGTTTTGACCAAGTCCAAACAGATGTCTTCCAAGCCCAACAAGGAGTCAAGGTCCTAGTCCAAGAGGGTTTTCTTGGCCCACAAGTTTGTAATTTCTTGACTCTCAAGTCATGTAACCTAGGTGGATCTATAAATACCCACCCCCACCCCTCTTGTATGAATAATCTTTTCATGAATATAATTTGAGATTTTCTACATTATTTTGTTGCCTCCATGAGGAGTGGGTGTGAGACCAATTTGCCTATGTTCTTCGGAACATCGAGGGGTGTGAGGCCCTAGTTATCAAATCCTAGCCGCCCATCACCCCCTCTTCATCAAGGCTGCCCACATCTTCTTTCATCTAGGACGCCCCATACAACCCCATCTAGGCCGCCACCCTTCACTCCTCTACAAACCCTAATGCCAACCCATCTCTCCCTATCCAGGCTGCCATCCAAGGAGCTCTCAAGCGTCCCCTCATCAGCCCCTGGCCACCCCTCTGCAGATCTAGACGCCCCAAGCATCATCCTAGGCCACCATCACCCTATAGCCTCTCTTCTACCAAATCTTCTTCTTTCCAACTGGTTTCTTATTTTTCCTTTAATCTACTTACCTGACTTGTGACGTTTGCAGGATCCCTCGGGAGAAACGGGCCTTGGATGAAGCCTCCTTGCCCCTGAACCAATTTGATAAAAAGTTGATGGATTCGCAGGAAAGCAACTTCTTCATCCAGGTGCCGATCCGAGTTGAGAGATCTCTTCTGCGACTTCAAGAACATCATTGTCATGTATATAGACCACATCTCATCTTACTTTTTCTGTTTTATTGAAGTTAAAGCATGTCCTAATAGGATTTCTTTGTCCTAGGATCCTAGTTTTCTCTTCCCTTTGATTGTTCTAGTATGCGGGTAGGATCTAACTATTACAGGATAACCCTAACCCAATTTAGACCAGTTTTCGAGAATTATAACCACATAAAATCAAAATTAATTATTTCCTTTAATCTGATTTTTCTGTTTGTTCATCCCTTGCATGTCATCCTGCATCATGATAGAATCCCGTCCCTCATCACCTGATAAGAACCCTCGGTTCTTGGAGAAATGAAAGGGGAGCATAAGGTCCCTTGTTCGGGCTGAGTGAAAGAAGAGAAAAGAAGAAAAAGAAAAAAAGAAAAAAAAAGGAAGAAAAAGAAGAAAGAAGAAAAAAGAAAATCTTCTCTCTTTCGTTTCTCTTCTCTCTACTTTCTCTCTCTAAAAAACTCTTTCTTGGAGATTAGGGATGTTGTGAAAGTGGAATCAAGGGATTGATGGGTGGACCCTTGATGAATCCTGGTAGAGGGTTCTAGACCACTAATTACTATACTATGAAATTTATTTATAATATTAAGATTGATTTTGTAAGAGAATAATTTTGCGGATAGAGGACATTGAGTGAGTTTTTTAGTACCTAAGTTGAGGATTTAGATATGGATTGATATCTAACATGTTAAATTCATCATCAGTAAATATCAGGATTCTTGGATATCGATTACTTATTATATAAAAAAATATTTTATACATCAATGATTTTTCTATATGTGGTTTGGTTGCTATATGTTATGTATTTATTTGTTGAAGTATATATGGTATTGATAGTCATTCATTATTGTTGGTATATCCTGGTTCAGCTACAAACCAAGCTCCGGTTCGACTTATCGAAGCCTCGGTTCTCCGGACTATAGACTTCAGACTAAGTGAAGGCCAACTGCAAGCAACTCAAGGCTTCACACCGAACTACAACATCCGAAGGCCAGTCCTTCAGGTAGCACCTTCGGCCCCGGCCAAAGTATGAACTACTCATCGACTTCCAAAGACACGAACTTCGGATCCCACCGTAGACATGATCACCGGCCTCGGGGAAATACCAAGCCTTCGGCCCACGCAAGGGGAAACCCGAAGCTTGAACCATAATCTATTCCAAAAAGGAAACTATAACCAACGGTTACAATTGACACTCATCATGCCATGATCATGGCATGCAATTCCTGCAGCCACGCCTCCGATCTGGCCGGAACCGCTCATTGATAACCCACGATCGCCAATCATGGAAGAGATTGGCTCCCCATGATCTCCAAGAAAAGAGCGGGCCACAGACCGGAGGCCATCTTTTAAATATGGATAAGAAGGATGGCTCAAGAGGTACGCGTGAATAATCTCGCACACATACACTTTCAATCTCCAAGAACTCTTTTTCTCTTCCACTCTCAACATCTTCCCCATTCTGTGGCTGGAATCCGCCACTAACTTAGGCATCGAAGTGTCCTCCACCGGAACAACTCCGGCAAGGGACCTGTTTCACAGGTGAACCAGAGAGCGGTCCTGCGATGCAACAGCTCCGACCGGCCGATCTAGGGACTCCACGCCAATAGATTGGCACGCCAAGAAGGGGGCAACAGCATTAACATTTGTTAAGCTCCCTCCCAAACAAGGAAAAGAAATAATAAAGTTTTTGATGGCAAGAGAAAAAGCTCACAATGCATCTACAAGCCGGAGTCATGCTCCATCTCAAGGGGGTGCACCCCCAAAGGAGAACGATGTTCCACCTCCCATGGTTGTTGTGGGAGCACAGCAGTTCGAAGCTCTTATGAACCAGGTCACCAACCTTACGGCCATGGTTCAAGAGTTCCAAGATAGAGCCTTTCTGGTGACAAACCCACCGGCTGTTTCTAGACATAGCTCTCGATCCCGAAGAAGGAGAGCACCACGGGAGGATTCAACGCATCCCTCCCCCTGTTCTCGGCCCTCTCCTGAAGGTCGAACTTCGAGACTGCCTAGGTCTGCCGATTCCCCGCAAAAAGGGAAAAGGCCTGGGCAAACTTCCTCCTCCTCCTCCGAATACTCCACTCCGGTGGAGAGAGCACCCAAGCAGACTCCCAATTATGACGGGAGGTTCAGAGCCATCGAATCAGAGATGGCAAGGGCATGAGAATAGAGAATGTGGGATCAGAGAGATCCCGATGACTTGATTGTGTGTGATCTACACCCACCCTACACCGACCGCATCATGGCTGAGGACATTCCTCGGCACTTCAGGGTTCCCCAGATGGAACCCTATGATGGCACCTTCGACCCCCTCAACCATTTGGACAGCTTCAAAGCCCATATGATGATCCAAGGAGCTTCGGACGTAATGTACTGTTTGGCATTCCCGGCTACCTTGAAGAAGTCCGCTCGGATGTGGTACTCGAGCCTGCACCCAGGTACCATCGATTCCTTTTTCGAGTTAGAAAAATTGTTTTTCTTGTATTTCAGGACCTGCTGCAAGACTCCTCGAAATACGAACACACTCTTCCTCCACCAGAATGAAGGAGAGAGCCTGAGAGATTACATCTCCAGGTTCAATGCGGCCATGCTTGAGATCCCCAATCTCAACGAGCACGTGGCCATGTTAGCACTGAAGAAGGGGCTTCGAACCTCCAGGCTTACTTTTTTCCTGGACAAGAAGTTCCCTAAAAGCTACACTGAGCTCCTATCAAGGGCTCAGAAATACGCCGATGCTGAAGAACAGGTGGCGAATCGATGTTTGATTGAAGGGAAACCCCTTTCAAAGAAGAAGAATAACAAGGGGCAAGGCCTCCAAACTTCCAATAACAACGGCGACAGATATGCAGACCGCCGAAGAAGCCCTCCCAAGCCCAGAGCATTGGGAGGAAGATTCGACTCCTACACCCCCCTCAACCTCTCTCGAGAGAAGATCCTCATGGAGATAGAAAAAGAAAATTATCTCCAATGGCCCCATCCCATGAAAGCCTCCTCTTCCGCAAGGAACAGGAACAAATTCTATCAATTCCACTAGGACCACGGCCACAACACAAAAGAATGCATCCAGCTGAGGGATGCGATCGAGGATCTCATCAAGAGAGGATATCTAGGGCGGTACATCGGTCGCCAGGGACCCCGGTCGGAAGCAACTGTTCCCCAGCCACCTCCCGAAGAGGCTGAATTGCCAAATCAAAGGACCACCAATGGAGGTGTAGGGATGATACACCGGCCCACCAACTGGAGAAGGGATGAAGATGAAGCTTCAAAGCGACTGAAAGATAACAACTCCATCCTCTTCTCCAATGGTGACCTTGCGGGAGTTCAGCTCCCGCACGATGACCCTCTTGTAATTTCGGCCGTAGTGGCCAATTATGATGTATAGAGAGTTCTTATTGATAATGGAAGTTCAACTGATGTCTTGATGTATGATGCATTCTCCAAAATGTGTTTGCCTAGACATCAACTACAAAGATCTCCCATACCACTCTCTGGTTTCGGGGGCAACCAAGTTTATGCCGAAGGGAAGATAGTGTTGCCTGTAACTCTCGGCTCCGAGTCTCGACAAAAGACATTGCCGATCAACTTCACGATGGTCCAGATCCCCTCAGCATACAACATTATTCTAGGGAGGCTCGCCTTAAACAGGTTCCGAACTGTGATCTCCTCTCACTACCTCTTGGTATGCTTCCCCACCAGGAATGGTGTTGGAAAAGTTAGAGGGAACCAGAGGACGGCATGGCAATGTCTAATGATTGAAGATAGGCATTTCAAGGATTTGACTACTCTGGATCAGCTGGATCCGAGGGATTCGACCACAAACCTTGGTGAACCTATGGAGAGGACCATCCCGATACCTTTGAAAGAGGAAGATCCCTCCAGAGTTATGCAGATCGGGAGCTCCATTGATGAGGAAACCAGAACGAAGCTGATCCATTTTCTCAGGGACAATGCCAATATCTTCGCCTGGTCGGCTTCGGATATGTCCAGGATTCCCGCCGAAGTGATTACTCATTGGCTGGAAGTAACCCCTGGGTACAAGTCGGTGCGACAGAAGAAGAGGAGCTTCGCCCCCGAAAGACAGCAAGCTGTTGATGAAGAGGTTGGCAAGCTCCTCAAGGCGGGGTTCATCAGAGAGGCCCGCTATCCCGAGTGGCTGGTCAATGTGGTAATGGTAAAGAAAGCTAGTGGCAAGTGGAGGATCTGCATCAACTATACAGACCTCAACAAGGCTTGTCCAAAAGATAGATTCCCTCTTCCAAAGATTGATCAACTGGTCGACGCTACTGCCGGCCACTAGTTGCTGAGCTTTATGGATGCCTTCTCTGGCTACAACCAGATCAGAATGGATCTGCAAGATGAGGAGAAGACGGCATTCATCACTGACAAAGGTCTCTACAGATACAAGATGATGCCGTTCGGCCTTAAGAATGCTAGAGCAACATTTCAAAGACTCATCAATAAGGTGTTTGAAAAGCAACTAGGAAGAAATATGGAGGCCTATATTGATGACATGATCGTCAAGAGTCTCCACCGGAGAGACCACATCCGTGACTTGGAGGAGTCGTTCAGTGCTCTCTGGCACTACCACATGAAGTTAAACCTGGCGAAGTGCGCCTTCGAGGTCACGTCGGGTAAATTCCTGGGCTTCCTTGTCACCAAACGAGGATTGAGGCCAACCTCGAGAAGATCCAGGCCTTGAAGGATATGAGACATCCCTCCTGTAAAAAGGAAGTCCAACAGTTGACAAGGAGGATTGCCTCCCTGAGTAGATTTATCTCTCAGTCGGCCGAGAAATGTCTTCCGTTCTTCAAGGTACTTCGGCAATCAAAGGACTTCGAATGGTCCGAAGACTGTCTTGTTGCCTTCGAGGAATTGAAGAAATATTTGGAGATCCCGTCATTACTCTCCAAGCCAAAAGAATGCGAGGTCCTCTACCTGTACCTCTCTGCTTCAGATGAAGCAGTGAGTTCGGTTCTTTTCCGGAAGGAAGAAGACGGGTCCCACAAGCTGATCTACTACATCAGCAAGATCCTGCATGATGCAGAAATGTGATATGCAAGGATGCAGAAGCTGATCTACTCTTTAGTGATTGCGACAAAGTGACTACGACCATATTTCCAGGCCCACGCTATCGTGGTGCTGACTGATCAACCTCTCAAGGCCGTTCTCTGATCTCTGGATACTTTTGGAAGGATAGCCAAGTAGGTTGTGAAGCTAAGCGAATTTGATATTAGCTTCCAGCCCCGAGCGGCTATGAAGGCCCAGGCGCTCTCCGATTTTCTGGCCGAGTGCACCTGGAAGTCCGAAGATGAAGCCTCTTCGAAAGAAGAAGAAGCCCCGAAGGAGACGAAGTCCATTTGGGTGCTTCATGTGGACGGAGCTTCCAATGCTACCGGGTGCGGGGCTGGACTCATGTTGGGCGAACCAGATGGCCAGATCATAGAGTATGCACTCCATTTCTCCTTCCATGCTTCCAATAATCAGGCTGAATATGAGGCCCTACTCGCCGGACTTTGGATCGCCAAAGATCTGGGAGTCTGGCAACTCCGATCCTTCTTCGATTCTCAACTGGTTGTGAATCAAGTCAATGGAGAGTACGTAGCCAAAGATCCAACCATGGTGCAATACCTAAAGAAGGTTCAGGCTTTATCCTCCCAACTGGAACATTTTAAAATTATTCATGTTCCCCAATCAGAGAACTCCCGGGCAGATGCACTGTCTTGACTGGCAACTACAGCACCGGAGTCTCTTGGACGCACCTTTGTTGAACATCTTGAAACTCCAAGCATTGCCGAAGAGGCTGCAGAGGTGTTCCAGATTGATACTGAGCCAAGCTAGATGGATCCTATCATCAGATTCCTGAATGAAGGAGAACTGCCTGAAGATAAGGTAGAGGCCAAGAAGATCCGCTAGATGGCGTCTCAATACGTCATCTTAGACGGAACCCTCTACAAGAGATCGTTTTCCCAACCACTGCTGAAATGCCTTGGACCCACCGATGCAGATTATGCATTGAGAGAGGTCCATGAGGGCATATACGGGGATCACTTGGGAGGCAGATCTCTAGTATACAAGATTATTCGACAAGGGTATTACTGGCCCTCCATCTAGAAGGACTCAGCTGATTTCGTGCGGAAGTGCGACCAATGCCAGAGGTATGCCAATGTGCAGAAATAACCTACGAGTCACCTGACTCAGTTGGTAGCCCCATGGCCCTTTGTCCAGTGGGGGATGGACATTCTTGGCCCGTTCCCACCAACATCAAGGCAAAGGAAGTTTCTCCTAGTGGCCATCGACTATTTCATGAAATGGGTGGAAGCCGAACCATTGGCCCGTATCACAAAGGGCAAGGTGAAAAATTTTATGAAAAATTTCATCATCTTCAGGTTCGGCATCTCACATGTCATCATCACGGACAACGGGAGATAATTCGACAATCCGAAGTTCAAGAACTTCTGTGCTCGATACCATATCCAGCATTGGCTAACATCCGTTGCTCATCCACAGTCCAACGGAGAAGCCAAAGTCACCAACCGGACCATTCTCCATGGTCTGAAGACAAGGTTGAACGTCGCCAATGGGCTTTGGGCCGAAGAATTGACCTCCGTTCTTTGGGCGTACCGAACTATCCCAAGAACGGCCACCGGCGAATCTCCGTTCAACCTAGCCTACGGTACTGAAGCCGTGCTACCTATCAAAGTCTCCCTACAGTCCTTGAGAATTGATAACTATGAGAGCCTGAGAATTTCGATCGCAGAAGGATTGATCTGGATTTGCTATCAAGCACCAGGCTACAGGCCCAGATAAGAATAGCGGCATACCAGCAAAAAGTCGCCAAGTACTACAATGCAAGGGTGAAGGAGCAAACTTTCCGCACGGGGGACATGGTATTGTGAAGAGCAGAGGTGTCTAGGCCAATGGAATAGGGTAAACTCTCCCCCAACTGGGAAGGCCCATATCAAGCGAAGAAGTCATTCAACCAGGGATATATCGACTCCAGACCCTGGAGGGGAAGACCCTATCCCGGTCATGGAATGTACAAAACCTTCACAAATACTATCAATAAAAAAGTTCCAAAAAACTCCTGTGCAAAGCTCCTCAACCCTACTCAACTCAGAATGGCTAGTTGCATCGACTGAACGACAATAGCCTGAATGACCCGATCTAAAAAATCGGTCACCTGCGCAAAGGAGAGTCTGATCCACTCACCTTATCGGTATGCCCGACGAGCGCAATGGATGGCCTAACCAGGCCACCAAAAAGATCAAAGACGCAGGGATGGTTTTCGTAACCTACCCTATGATGAATCCAAACATGCGCCGAGACGGGCCTGAACAGCTTACCTTAATCATGATAGAAAGTGCACGGGGATGGTGTAAACACCCTACCTTACGGAAAATCCGAACACGTGCCTAAAAGGACCACTGTTGTCCTCTCTATCAACAACAAACACTCTCAGAACGGTCCAACGGACCCTACTTCTTTTCTACAGACCGCAAGTGGTCTACGGAGTCTACATTATGGATAAATCGTGATGCAACACATCGCAGAAAATACACAGGAAGAGGTAAAAGAAAAGATCTTTCATTTCTTTCAAATTTTTACAAAAAGAAAAGAAAGAAAGAAACTCTCCTAAAAAGAGAGTAAGAAAAAGAAAAGAAAAGAAACTCTCCTAAAGAGAGCTATAAAAAAAAAAAAAAAAAAAAAAGAGTAGTAGCAGCAACAGCAAGTTTGGAAAATTTGCATTAACTCCCCGACGGGTTTTTCTCGTACCGTCGGGGAGAGACCAGATGGGACGACGAAGGGCCCCTGGGGTTCCCGTTCGAACTCGAGTCAGACCTCTCATCGGAGTCAGAATCGAATTCGTGGCCGGAGAAGGGAACGGAGAGTTTGATATTATCCAAGCCCTTCAAGTTATAAAACATGGAGGCTTTCCTCCGGCACTCCCAAAACTCTTGGTGGAAGGAGTCCAGGGCCACCCCAGTGAGCTCATCCTTGAAGGCGGCAGAAGCTCTGAAGTTTGCAATGGTATCCGTCGCCTCCTTCTTCGCCTCCTCCGCCGCCGTGGTCGCCACCGTGACTTGGGCCCAGGCCTCCCTCAACTGAGCCTCCAGAAGGCGGACCTTCTTCTCGAGACGGTCTACTATAGGCTCCTCCTCTTCGCCTACAGGCCCAGATGACTCCAGACTTCACTTCCCCTTGGGGTCAATAGCCCTCCTCTTCACTGCATGACGGAGCTCAGAAGTGCTGAACCTCATGGCTAATGGAGGGAAAACACCAACGGAAATGATGGCCTTCGACAGCAGGGGGCAGGGTCCAATTTATAGAAACCCTGCACCCATGATCGACTGTGGGGAGGTGCGTCCCACGTCCTTCCCGGCCGTATGAGAAGGCACCACGTGTCCGGGCGATACTTTGAGAACCAGAAAGTCTCTTGAAAGCCATCCCCAGGACTGCAACCGCCATCGCTTTGAATCTAGAGAAATTCGCATCGTACGACAGCATCATTAATGGTCTCTTTTTGAAAAAAAGAGGCCCGGTGGCTCATAAGGTGTAAGAGATTATTACTGTACAAATTTCGACGTGCCACATGGACAACGGTGATCCTAATCAAATCCCCCTAATCATTGATTGGCGGGGAGATGACTCTTGTCCGCCCCAACGAACAAGCTCAACATCCGAAGAAAGGCAACGCAACGGAGTTTTGGTTCGTTCAAGGGCTCGTCCTCACTGACTGAATGGCCTTCGGCCACGACTATTCAACCAAGCAGAAAAGAGAATGGTAAAATCGGTTCTTATCGACTGAACGGCCTTTGGAGGCTATCGTTCAACTAGGCAAAAGGAGAAACGATAGAACTATTTTAGGCTACACATGAGGCACAACAATGCATATGCAAAGAAAGGAGAATTCATTCCAAAATCTGGAAAAATTGCAATACAAAATTCATGGGCAATACAAGTAAGAAAGGAAGAAAATACATTCATAGTGATCCAGGTCACTCAACATCAGCAGGAGAAGGCTCCACACCACAGGACTGGAGCAACTTGTCAACTTGCTCGCATCAATCTGGACCGGGATAGGAGAACCTTCAGCCTGGACTCCTCCAGCCTGAGTCGCCTCCTGGGTCGAGATCAGAGCTGGGATCACCTCTGGATTTTCGACTGGGATAGCAGCCTCCTCCGCCGGACATGGCGACTCCTCGACCTCCCCTACAGCTTTGGCCTCCTCTGCTTCTTCTCCTTCCTCTCCAATTATGTTGTAGGAGGGGATCATCGAAAGGTCGAGATGGGGGAGGGTCTCCTTTACCTTGAAGAGCCCATCGTTGAAGCCGTGCTGGTAGGCATACAATGATGCTTTATCAATCTCTGTATGAAATTGCGAAGACATCTTGAAGTCAGCCACGGCATTGTCTATTCGCTTCCTCAAAGCTTCAGACTCCCTCTTGGCGGCTTCGGCCTCCCTCTTAGCAGCTTCGAATTCCAGGATCGCCACTTCGACCCTCCTAGAAGCCTCCTCCACCACCTTGGACAGGTTCTCCATCCTCTCCTGATCCTCCCAAGCAGTCCGCTTCAGGGATTCAACTTGCTTCCTGCTCCTGTTCCACCCTGTCTCTTGTCCCGCTATCCTCGAGTGCGCGCTCTTCAGCTCGCCCTTCAGGTCATGAACTTCATCAGTAACCCGGATAAAACGGTCCTCCATGGATTGCTTCAGCTCTTCGGCTACTTCCCTGGCAGCCCTAGCAGTCTGAAGCTCCTCCTTGAGGTCGTGGATGAGGCATCCACGTTCCCCAGGCCTTCCTCCATGAAGGTGAAGTCATAGACCAACTACATCAAAAAAGAAGAATCGATGGTCAAATAACTCTCAAGGCAAAGAAGGCGATGATAGTCATACCTGTTGCAGGGCGACGAAGCTGGAATCGAACACCTTGAGAAAGCTCTAGTTCTGGAGAATTGCCAGGTTGTGGGGCTGTATCGTACCCTTCAACACCTGCCTGGCTTCCTCCGGGACCAGCAGCCCTCCCATAGGTGGAAGCTCCGAAGAGTTCGTCGAACGGCCTCCGGCTGAAGAAGCCCCGTAGACGGACTCTCCTTCGACTTGACACGCTTTGTCCCTATCGACAGCAGAGGGGCAAACTGGCGGCACATCCACTCCTTGAGGTGGGCCCCCCGTTGTGTCGACTGGGGAGGCGACTGCCGGCAGAGTTTCGACTGGACAGGACCTCGCTGGAGCCCCTTCCGCAGCCGCTGCATCTTCTTCCAAGGTGCCTCGCGAGGACGAAGTGCTTTGGTCTCCTTTGGGACCATCCCTTCAAGCTTTCTTCCGAGCTGCAGACCTGGTGGAAGGGGCCTGTGCAACCCTCCTGATGCGGAACTAATATGCATGCAATTTTTTTTATATATTTTATATGTGGGGTTGGGTGATTAATTCCTGAATTTCAGATTAAAATAAGTTATAGGGAATTTTATATGAATTTTAGAAGATCAGCATGCAGATTAGGACCTAGAAAAGTAGAAAAGAAGGATCGCCGGGGCTGAGAAGCCTCGGTTAGGGCAAGTTCTCCTACAATAAAACTACTGGAGGTAGAGGGGTGTACCTGACAATGTCTGTGAAGATCGCAGCAAAAGGGTCTCTCGTTCCTCGACGGATGCGGCCTGGAAAATCGAGCCAAAGACCCGCGGATACCCGGCTTTCTGCTCGGTGATCCGATTGAGGCTTGGCTGGAGTCGTTGGATTAGTAGGAACTCGGGGACCTGCAAACGACCTGTCAGGGGTTAGAAAACTCACAAAGGAACAAGAAAACAAAGGAAAAACAGCAAGGGAAGGCTTCTTTTGGAGTGGGCGTCCAGGGATCTGAGATGCTTGTTGGTAGCAGGAAGATGATTGCAGCACTGGGAAGAAGAACTCTCGCAAACCCCTTTATGCACACAGCAGGGTATCACACAACTCAATAGAAGAACTCAAGGTTTTCATTCATCAAAAATTCTCCACATACAAGAGGCTAGGGTCCCTTAAATAGACCCTTAACCTTGGGCTCCAAGTAAGGGTACATAAGTCTTTACATAAGAATCCTTTTCCCTCTCAAACCCTAGCTAGAAAAAAAGGAAATATTAGGTAGAAAAAATCCCTAAAATTTTTCTTGACTTGGTCAAGACTCCAAGGACGCCTAGGGGGGCGTGTTGGGCTTCTAGGAGCAGCAAAAGGCCGGCCCAAAGGGGCCCGGGTGCATGGGTTTGGGCCTCTGGAAGCTGGGGTGGCCTGGTAGCCAGGTAGCAGGAATATTCCCTGGTATCTTGCTTCTTAGGGGCTTGGGCTTGGCACCTGGGCTTGATTTCATTGGGCTAGGATGCAGATGGACCTCTGGAATCATGGATGCCCTTATTTATGAATATACTTTGGCATTTGGAAGGGAATCTGGGCATCTGGAGGGCATCTGCAAGGAATCAGGGTTTCTGATTTTTCTCCTGGGGTCTTCAAATCTTCAAGCTGGGTTGGACTTGGGCTAAACTTCCATGTCTTCAATCTGGTTGGACTTGGTCTTCACTTGTATAATATAGTCTTGAGTCTTCAGTATGCTTGGACAGGACTCAAAAAAATAAAATTAGCTCAACATGAGCTAACTAGCATTGGACTGAACTAGCTCAACATGAGCTGACTAGTACAGAACTGAAATAATAACTAAAATGGACTCAGATGATCTAAGCCCTTATTACAGATAGATTCATAAATTATTGATCAATTTACAGAGGGTTGAAAAAGCCTCTGTCTTATTCTGGTGCCTCAGGTGTCCCCACCAATTCTCCCGGGGTGGGAGGAACTCGACCCTGTCGAGTGAAGGTTAGACTGGCTCACATATCTCTCGAGAAGGTCTGGGTTGAGGAGTTGCAAGTCCTCTCGAGAAATCCACGAATCGTCCGACTCTGGCCAGCCTTGCCATCGGACCAGGAAGCATTGATAGTCATGGCCCTGGGTCGTGATGGCTTGATTGTCCAGGATACGCTCGATCCGTTCTCCTCTCTCAGGCCAAATTTGTTTGTGGACACTCTAGGTTAGGGTCACTCACAATGAAAAGGAATAGGTCCAAAGGCCTCACTAGGTAGCGCTGCCGGTTCCCTATACTCAACCAGGTCTGTAATATTGAAGGTAGAACTAATGCCCAAATCCGAAGGCAAGTCTAACACCTAGGCATTTGATCCAACCTTCTCTATCACTTTAAAAGGTCCGGCTCTGCGAGCATGAAGCTTCTTTTAGGCCTAAGCCTAACCAAGATAAAATCCACTACATCAAATTCTTTGACCCTTCTTCGGGAATTAGCCAGTTGTTTTAAGATTAGTGCAGGTGGTGAACATGCTAGGCACATGCAGACAAATGATGCAAAGGACTCATACTGATACCTAACAGACTCGACTATGCATTCCTATCGAAGGAAATTTTATTGAACTCTTTGGATCTAAACCTAATAGATTATAGGTTCTCTAGGTTTGATCCTAGCTTGACATGCACATGAAAATTTACAGTGAACTCCTAGCAAATTCCAAAGAGTATGCCAGAAGTAAGATGCAAACCTAACATGCGTGATGAATGCATGCAGTATGCTAATCTCAGCTAAATGCAATCTAATGATCCTAGAAATGCTGGAGGTGTCAGGAAAGGGCAGAAAATATGAAGTGGGTTCAGAATTAGTTTGGTAAGGTAGAGAAAAAGATTCATGGTTAGTTGGATAAAGTAGGATAAAAGACGGGGTGTCAGGAACTAATCCTATACTAATGAGGTTAACCTTATGAGGTTGAGCTATATCTACAGGATTTGCATAATGGAAGGATGGGTCACTAATTTCGGGGAAGAGGTCCTTAATGGGAACTATAGGAGGGGACTCATCTTGAAGGTATTGATTCAAAGAGATCATGTCCTTAATAAATTCTTCTGGTTCTTGTATTTTAGGACTAGACTCTATAATTTGGCTCTCCTCTATGGTTTTCTCAGGTAAGGCTCTAGTAGCAGTACCTAGGTTCTCTTCCTCTATTTGTTCTTCCATTATAGCTTTAGGTTGGATATGGTCAAGGTCAACTAGCTCTGGGTTGGTTTCTACCTGGGCATCTACTGGGTCAGCTAATTCTAGGTCTACTAAAGGTGTCTCCTCTTCTCCCTCATACTCATCCACTAGGCTCACATCAGCTTCATACACTTTCGCGTTAATGTAAGCCTTGTGAATCTCAGGAATGGTTGGAGAAGGTCGGCTAGCAAGAAATTGGTTAGGTTCTGGTCTCTGATTATGGGTACTACTCCTAGTAGGTTCAGGTTGTATAAGGGGTAGTGGCTCACTACTGGGTTCATATTTAGGGATACTAATCCTATGGGGTTCAAGTTGACTAGGGGAAGCATGACTAGTACTAGGTTGATACTTAGGGGTTATGGGTTCTCTAGGCTCATAGGACAAGGGTGCAGATCTATGGGTCATGGGATTATAGGATCTGGGGTCATATGATTTTGGGTCAGCTTTATGATCAGGTTCTAAGGATGGATCAAGGTATGGGGTCCTCCTAAGGTTGGGCTCTCTATATGGGTCAGGATATTGGGTCCTCCTAGGATTGGACTCCCTATATGGGTCAGAATACTGGGTTCTCCTAGGGTTGGACTCCCTATATAGGTCAGAATATTGGGTCCTCCTAGGGTTGGACTCCCTATATGGGTCAGAATATTGGGTGTTGGGTCTACTAGGCTCATAGGGTGTGGGTGCATAGGATCTATGATCATGGGATCTAGAGTCATAGGATCTGGAGTCATAAGATCTATAGGTTGTAGGTATACTAGGCTTGTAGGGAGAGGGTAAATAGGATCTATCTTTCTGGTCTATAAAATCCTGATTGAGTCTTCTAGGACAACCTTAGGGATTGGGTCATGACGATAGGTTCTCCTAGGTTCAGCCTCAAGGTATGGATCAGGGTTTGGGGTCCTCCTAGGTTGAGGATTGTAGTACGGGTCAGGATAAGGGGCTCTCCTAGGTTCGACCTCATGGTATAGATCAGGGTTTGGGGTCCTCCTAGGTTTAGGGGAGTCAGGATCTGGCTCAGACTGTGACCCATGGGTTTTTCTTGGGGTCCCTACCCGGACTTTTAACTGATCAAACCTATTGGCACGATGGTCAATTCTATCATTGGTTTGAATACGAGACTGAGTTAACTGGGTCATCTGGATAGTTGTTTGGGCAATTTGATCAGCTAGGGCTTTTATTTGGGCTTGTAAATTTTCCATGGGTTCAGACATTTATGAAGGAGGTGGGTGATATGAAACTCCTGATCTAGTGCTCATGCAAGACTCGATCAGACCGACTATAGCTGACTAGACCTAAAGTCCAAACTAGATGCTCAATCAGGGTGGCAAACTAGCCTATAGTAACCCTGTACTCAGCCAGGCAGGTGTAAGGGGAGTGTTAGGTCCCTGATTGCCAATCCTAGACACCAATCAGAGATTGGCCAGGTAGGCGGACCAGCACACAAGCCCTTCGGGATTGAATCCCTAAACCACCGTTCTAGACACTAAGCACAAGGCACACACAGGTTAACTTGACACAGTGATCTAACACTAGCCCGGACCCGACCAGTTGGTGTCCCTAGCCCACTAAGGCAAATTAAGTCTAATTAATTTTAGGTTAAGGCTTGGGACTGAATGCAAGGGATGTGGTTTTGAGCTAAGGAGAGGTGATCAAATCCTCCCCCCATCTGATATAGCAAGAGTGCCCTTAAAAGTAAATTATGCAATGATGGCAGGCAGATGAGGATGCAAATTAGGGTTTAGGTATTTTTTTTTTTTTGGTATTTTTGGAAAATATGTATATATATTTTTTTTTGGTATTTTTTTAAATAGAAGAAAACTTGCAAATCATGGCCTAATATACTGGAAATATACTAAAATTAATAAATATGCAAAAACTCCTAAACAAAACCCTAAAACTTCCAAACTTGTCTTGCTAAAAAAAATAGAGCCGAAAATTTGTAGGCCCTATTTCGGCTCGCAGAAAATTCACAGGCCATAATAAAATATGAAAAAAATTTTAAAATTACTGTGAATTATGATAAATCCAGGAAAATAAATTTCAGAATTTTTGGAGTTTTTAACAGGGAGAAATAATTAAAATGATAGAGTATATACGGACTGAAAAATTGCAGAAAACAAGCCCTAATCTAAGCTCTGATACCAAATGATGCGGAACTAATATGCATGCAATTTTTTTTATATGTTTTATATGTGGGGTTGGGTGATTAATTCCCGAATTTCAGATTAAAATAAGTTATAGGGAATTTTATATGAATTTTAGAAGATCAGCATGCAGATTAGGACCTAGAAAAGTAGAAAAGAAGGATCGCCGGGGCTGAGAAGCCTCGGTTAGGGCAAGTTCTCCTACAATAAAACTACTGGAGGTAGAGGGGTGTACCTGACAACGTCTGTGAAGATCGCAGCAAAAGGGTCTCTCGTTCCTCGACGGATGCGGCCTGGAAAATCGAGCCAAAGACCCGCGGATACCCGGCTTTCTGCTCGGTGATCCGATTGAGGCTTGGCTGGAGTCGTTGGATTCGTAGGAACTCGGGGACCTGCAAACGACCTGTCAGGGGTTAGAAAACTCACAAAGGAACAAGAAAACAAAGGAAAAACAGTAAGGGAAGGCTTCTTTTGGAGTGGGCGTCCAGGGATCTGAGATGCTTGTTGGTAGCAGGAAGATGATTGCAGCACTGGGAAGAAGAACTCTCGCAAACCCCTTTATGCACGCAGCAGGGTATCACACAACTCAATAGAAGAACTCAAGGTTTTCATTCATCAAAAAATTCTCCACATACAAGAGGCTAGGGTCCCTTAAATAGACCCTTAACCTTGGGCTCCAAGTAAGGGTACATAAGTCTTTACATAAGAATCCTTTTCCCTCTCAAACCCTAGCTAGAAAATAAGGAAATATTAGGTAGAAAAAATCCCTAAAATTTTTCTTGACTTGGTCAAGACTCCAAGGATGCCTAGGGGGGCGTGTTGGGCTTCTAGGAGCAGCAAAAGGCCGGCCCAAAGGGGCCCGGGTGCATGGGTTTGGGCCTCTGGAAGCTGGGGTGGCCTGGTAGCCAGGTAGCAGGAATATTCCCTGGTATCTTGCTTCTTAGGGGCTTGGGCTTGGCACCTGGGCTTGATTTCATTGGGCTAGGATGCAGATGGACCTCTGGAATCATGGATGCCCTTATTTATGAATATACTTTGGCATCTGGAAGGGAATCTGGGCATCTGGAGGGCATCTGCAAGGAATCAGGGTTTCTGATTTTTCTCCTGGGGTCTTCAAATCTTCAAGCTGGGTTGGACTTGGGCTAAACTTCCATGTCTTCAATCTGGTTGGACTTGGTCTTCACTTGTATAATATAGTCTTGAGTCTTCAGTATGCTTGGACAGGACTCAAAAAAAATAAAATTAGCTCAACATGAGCTAACTAGCATTGGACTGAACTAGCTCAACATGAGCTGACTAGTACAGAACTGAAATAACAACTAAAATGGACTCAGATGATCTAAGCCCTTATTACAGATAGATTCATAAATTATTGATCAATTTACAGAGGGTTGAAAAAGCCTCTGTCTTATTCTGGTGCCTCAGGTGTCCCCACCACCTCCTCTCCGAAGTTTGGCGAAGCCAGCTCAAATTGTGCTTCATCCCACCACTTGCAGGCAAAGAGGATCACCTCAGTTAAATGAACTATAATAAAACCTGAAGTAGAGTAGCAGAAATTTTCACTGCTGTACCTAGTGAGAGAAATTTATTGATTCCCGCTCGATGGAGGTTCTTCTCCTCCAACAACTCCTGAACAGGGGCAACTTCCGAGTTGGTCAGAAGATCATAATCCAACTGATCGGCCGCCAAGACTTTCTTTTCGTCATTGGCGGTCAGGCGAGGCTTCTTCCATACAGTGTCAAAGCCCCATGGATTGAAAGACAACACAAATACGAAGATAGGTTTCCACCCGTGGATGGTGCTGGGCATGTTCTTAATTACCCTGCGGCCCGATCTGAGACCGATCACCCACCATCTGTTACTGTGGAAGTCCCTCTTAAGGACGAAAAGGGCCGTGAACAAGTTGGTCCTAGGCTCTACGTTGGTGATGCTGCACATAATCAGGAACCCGCAGATGTTCCTGATGCTGTTTAGGGTCAACTGCGCTGGCACCACTTAGTACAAGCGAAAAATCTTAACAAAGAAGGGGTGCAGGATAAACCGAAGACCATCCTTCAGGTAATCTTCGTATATAGCTAGGCACCCAGGGGGAGCTTTGTTCGCCCGCTCCTCGGGCGCGGGGAGGACAAAGGAAAATTTCTCAGGAATGCGGTAGCATTCCCAAAGAAGGGTTGCCTTGCTCTGAGAAACCGAGCCGGGGACCGACTCCAAACCTACTGCATCTCCGGCCCCCGAGGGCCCAACCTGCTTTCCTTGACTCTCTACGGTCTCTTCCATGACAAAGGAATGAAGCAAAGGAGCGGAAAGAGAATTTTACCTGAAGAATAGACTGGTAGTCCAGAACGGTTTGGACGGAGAATGAGACGAGATTGAAGATGCTTCCTTGCCCAGACCTTCACCCTTCCCCAAAAGAAAAGTAAGGGTCTCTGGACCCCCACCAAGGGTTACTTTGACTCAAGGTTACCCTGGAAGGTAACCCACTTGCGACTGACCACCAGGATAAGATCTATCCTTCATCTAACGGGCGGAGAATAGCCACAACAACTATCCAAATTCCAACCAAAAGATTGCCTCAACCATTATGCAACGGGACGAGAAGAGATAGCCTCAGGGCCACCTACTTTTCTCTAATCCGGGAATGGCACCTGTCCACCATCTGATTCTCAGATCGTGATGGACAGCCCAATAGAGGTCCCGTAATCATTCACTGCGCCGTCTCTCAGGAAGAAAACGACAAGGTCATAATACTCTCACTTATCGAGGCAGATCTTCGCTTCGACAACTGAGAGTAGGGGGCAACTGTTGGGATATCCTAGTTCAGCTACGAACCAAGCTCCGGTTCGACTTATCGAAGCCCCGGTTCTCCGGACTACAGACTTCGGACTAAGCGAAGGCCAACCGCAAGCAACTCAAGGCTTCACACCGAACTACAACATCCGAAGGCCAGTCCTTCGGATAGCACCTTCGGTCCCGGTCGAAGTCCAAACTACTCATCGACTTCCGAAGATACGAACTTCGGTCCCCGCCGTAGACATGATCTCCGGCCTCGGAAAAATACCAAGCCTTCGGCCCACGCAAGGGGAAACCCGAAGCTTGAACCACAATCTGTTCCAAAAAGGAAACTATAACCAACGGTTACAATCGACACTCATCATGCCATGATCATGGCGTGCAATTCCTGCAGCCACGCCTCTGATCTGGCCGGAACCGCTCATTGACAACCCACGATCACCAATCATGGGAGAGATTGGCTTCCCATGGTCTTCAGAAAAAGAGCGGACCACAGACCGGAGGCCATCTTTTAAATATGGGTAAGAAGGATGGCTCGAGAGGTACGCGTGAATAATCTCGCACACATACACTTTCAATCTCCAAGAACTTTTTTTCTCTTCCACTCTCGACATCTTCCCCATTCTGTGGCTGGAATCTGCGACTGACTTAGGCATCGGAGTGTCCTCCGCCGGAACAACTCCGGCAAGGAACCTGTTTTGCAGGTGAACCAGGGAGCGGTCCTACGACACAGCGGCTCCGACCGATCGATCCAGGGACTCCATGCCAACAATTATATACTTATCTGTTAAGTATATGTAATTTTATATGAATTATGTTTCTTATATTATTGATCTTGGTTGGATAAGTTGTAGTATTTATGTGCATTCAATTTTATAAAAGAATATGTTTTTGATATAAAATTTGTTAACAAGCATAAACTTGATTTTATGACTACATTATAGATGGTGGTATACTGGACTAATCATGTATTAATGTTCTGTTACATATCAGAAATGTAGTACCATTGATGTCCGCTATAGATCAAGAATGTAGTAGGATTTGGCTACAACACATTATTTTGTATGGTCATTGATGGCATCTTGCTTTGAAAAAACGGAAACAAACATATCCATATATATGAACGAAATCTATACTATCTCGTAGAAACTAAACATACATGGTGTGGTTTTGTAAAACATCTTTCCATTATTTCAATAAGATTCCAGCCCGTCATGCCCAATCAGCTTGAAATTGGATGCAAGTTTAGAATCCATGCTGACCCACAAGTTTTCGGGTGCAACTCGATTTGATCCAATATGGCACTTTGCATAAAGAGCAAAAATTATTTTCACTCTCGTCTACCAGCTACTGCTTTGCAGGGCCAACGGCCAATTTATTTTGTTAATTAGATAAAATGGAGCAAGAGGAATATTGGGGTAGATACTTTTCTGGAGATGATTATAAGGATTCTCATTTTATCGAAGAAATGTTCGATTCGAGGGCAATAATAAAAATGACTTAGCCCCTTCATGCTACAGTAAGTGCAGTTCAAAGGCCTCGTACCATCTGGATAAGTCCGTCATACAATTTTATTTAAATAATAAACAGATCTTAGTTAGAGGGTCCAGTCAATCTAGCGTTATTTCTCTCGAACTTGAGACGTGGCTGAGCCTGTCTCACTTACGCTACCACCGAGGTGGTGCTGTCAAATTTTTTCGTCGCGAGGGTTCTCCTGCGCCGTGGGTTCTCTCAACATCTCTAAACGTCAAGGGGGGAAGAGAGAGAGGAGGTTGGGGAAGAGATAAAGCAAGATGGCGGAGGATGCGGCGACAGTTAGCAGGGCCTTGGAAGAGAAGGGGAGAGAAAGGGAAGGCGAGCTGCCGGAAGAGCTGGAGGAGGGCGAGATCGTGGAGGACGGCGCGGCGGACCCGCAGGTGGAGCGGCGGGTTGGCGTTGGGGGAGCCCATCCCCACCCCCTGGAGCATTCCTGGACCTTCTGGTTCGACAACCCCTCCGCCAAATCCAAGCAGGCCGCCTGGGGCAGCTCCATCCGACCCGTCCACACTTTCGCCACCGTCGAAGACTTCTGGAGGTGAGCATGTTGGAATATCCGATTCCCCAGAAGCAATCTTCACTCACTGCTTCAAAGTTTTCTGCTGTTTAGATGCCATTCTTTGTATTCTTGCAGCTATAACTGGTTTAATTTGCAGAGTGATCTTGGATATCCAACAGTTCTTATAAGAGCCTTTGAGATTCCTCGAAGATATGAAGTCCGAGACTCAGATTGGGAATCTGCTTTCGTGGTTCTATGTTGAAGAGCCATGTTGGTTGTGGTTTTTCCTGGGAGACTAGTGAAGATTAATTGGCCCAGTGGCCTGATTTCCATCCCTTTGTAGAATCATTAATTCATATCCTCTATAAAATATAGGGTCTCGAGGTCCATTTATTTTACAAAAGAAACAGAGGGCACTGATGTTCCACGGATGAATGGATAATCATCTTTACTTCTCGATTCTTAGTTTTGTGTATTGTGTACGTATAATCATTGCTAGGAGTTGACAGGAGGAAACTGTCGGTTTTGGCTTTTTAAGTGCTGACATGGGCTCAAGGATTTGAAATAGGTAAAGAAACAGATACAGTGTTTGTGTTTAATTGGAAATACACCCATGTACACCATCCTTGTTCTGTTATATGAAATTACCAATGGTGTCTCTTTGTGAGGGCCGGTAAATACAGGATGAAGTAAAAAGATAGTAATGCATTAAGTGATTTTAACACCATCCTTGAGTTATCTGTAATAAATAATTTTACTGGATTTACATTTCCTCTATAATTGAAATATCATGTTGATAACCTGGATATATATTGCTTGCTTTCATGGATTTAGGATCACACTTCTTTCTTTCCTACAGTAGAATATCACCTAAGCTGGTGTATTTGACAATATTTCTATTGTCTTCGACTCATTGATGAAAACTTGCAAGGTAGGTCTTGGAACTATGAAAAGCTGTTGGAACTTGTATGTTTAGGATATACAAGCCATCAGAAGAGGTAAATCATATGGCAATTTTAATGTTTAAACTATGTGTTAGTTGAAAAAATTTACAGGATCAACTGAAAGACTAGGTTGTTTGAACTTTAGAAAAGGTAGACAAGTGAAAACCTCTTTTGGCTTAAATGGTAGCTCATAGATAAAAGGCAAAAATTATGTAGCTCAACATGTGGATAAGGTACTAGTTTCTTTTATAACATGGTGACCGAGAGGTCCAAAACTATTTACATTGGAGAAGCTGGATTTAGTGGCAACGTATACAAGACACATTTGGTAGGAAAGCAACTGAGTTTAACTTGCTGTTTGAAGAGTAACCTTTGGGGGCTAGACTTGATAATGGGCTTTTGTAATGCTTGATGACATGGGGAAGATAAGTTGGGGAGGGGGTTTAAAGAGGAAAAGGTTGAAGGTGGTTGTATAGTTTGGGGAAGAATCAACATAATTTTGATGATTCCTTATCACATTTCATTGAAGTTTTAATAAAATTGTGATTGTTGGTATGTATAGACTATAGAGCATATAATTATTTCTACTACCATTATAAAGAGTAGACTTAGTGAAACACCATGTTTAATTAAGGAGATCAACTTTTTCCTCAAAAAAAAGAAAGAGATTTGTTGATTGGTGGTAGAAGGAAGACTATATGAAGAATTAGCTAGCTTCAAGGTTCTCTGTCTCGATACCGGACATGTACCGGTACCATCCTATTACAATGTCGTACATGGCTCGGTAGTGATGCAGAACAAAGAACAAAGAAGCGTATGCGAAAGTAAAATTAAGATTAATTTTTTTTTTTTTTTTTTTTTTTCAGAAATTGGCTTCGACTCAAAGTAAAGTTAAACTAAGTTGATGGAAACTAGGTAAGGATTGAAAGCACAATTTAGAAGAAGCTAAGTTATCAGAGTAGTTCAGAAGTAACGGATCGCTGGGGGTTGAGAAACTCCCAGACCTAGGATTTCGCTCTGAACTTTCAACAGGACAGAAATAAAGAGAAGAGATGGTTTACCAACCAGACAGTGATCTCATAGAATTTGGGTGGAAGAACTCTCTCGAGCAGATTGTTGGATCCTCGGATTCGGCTATCTTCGCAATGGATCCTCCAATACTGGTCTTGTGGTTGGGTCGGCTTCTCCTGGACTCAAGATCTGGGAAGAAGAAAAAACAAGTGATGGATTCAGAGACTCAGGGAAGGATTTACCAGTTCGAAGAACTTGAAGGCTGATGTCGCTGAGATCCGGATTCTCTTGAAGGCTGATTCGACTCCCTCTGGAAAGAGCTTTGGATCTGAAGTACCCGGACTATAGCTGGATGCTGGTGGTCGGCCTGGACTTGGAGAGAGAGGCCGTGGGAGGTGGGATAGGCTAGGGTTTGGTGGATTGAAGTGGATGGTGGGCGGCTAGGGTTATGGAGTAGAAGTGGCTAACCTAGGGTTTGGGTTTTGGAGATCTCACACCTCCTCAAGGTTCCTGGGGAACCCGGATTTACTCCCTCACGGAGCTCAACACCTGAATGCAAGTGCGGAAGAGAGAAAACACAAAGTTTGCTCACAAAAAAAAAAAAATGGTTTCATTCATCTGATTTATTAGAACTTACAAAGGAGTTTTAATTTATAGGACATTACAAGAGAGTAGGGTTTTACATCTTCCCATGTGGGACTAAAGGAGGGGATCTTCAAATTAGGATTGTAGGATCAATCCCTACTCATATGGCCGGCCAAATAATTCCAAAGATGATTGAGGCTTCAAAAAAGGAAAGTGGGTGGCGCCTCCTTGTCTTGACCTCCAAGAAAATTATTTTTTTCCTTCTATGCTTGGCCTTATCTGGAAGTGTTGGGTGCCTCTTAACCTTGCCCTCCAAGAGAAAATTTGTTTCCTTTTATATCTGGCTTTAGTTGGAATGACTAGGGCGCCTCCTAACCTTGCTCTTCAAGAGAAATCTCCTTCCTTCCATGGCTCAACCCTTTTTGGATACCTTTTTTTCTTTCTCCCCAAGTTATGGCTCTTTCTAACTTTGTTTTGAGTATTTTTGGCAGGTAATGGGCGCCTCCTTGAAGTTCTCTCCAAGAGAATTTCTTCCCTTTCATAGTTTGGTTCTTTTGGGAATGTCTTGGGCCGCCCCCTTGATTTGTGGACCCCCGGTGGATTTCTCCTCAATTGGCGCATGAGAGAAGGGAGCTGCTATCTGTGGTGTGGGGACCAAAGCCTGCTGGATGGAGATGTGGCGCCCCCTGGACTCAGGCGTATGGCTGGGAGTGTGGCTGGGAGTGTGGCGCCCACTTGCTTGGCCTTGGGAGAAAATGTAACATCCCAGGTTGAAGCCCTAGTCCACTACTGAGTCAACATGACTCAACAAAATAAAAATGCAGGTAATATAGACTCAAGCTAAAATTGAGTTGATCAAGTCAACCCTTATTACAAGCCAAAAAATCCTAATTCTTCGGGCAAGGTTAATCAGAGATCCGGATGGAGCTCTGAAGTCTTCTTCTGAGTCTGGTGCCCGCACCAGGTAGGGTACGGGATAGCATACCAAGTGTCGGTATGGTATGAGACACTGTGTTGGTACGGGATTGGTATAGTATGGTATAGGATGCATTGGGTGGTTTAGCTCGGAATGACATTCCATGGCTAGCTTTAGTGTCTGTTAACATCTTAATTATGGTCATGTTGAGAAAGTTCAGAGGTATGAGGAAAGGGTGCTATTTCCTTTATGCTTTAACCTATGTCATGAAGGCCTTCCATGAGTTGAACAAAATGGGGTAGATAAAGGATCCCTATGAACTGTATTAAGATATGCTACCATTTTTCCATTTCATTTATTTTTTCCTCCTAACTTTTTGGGGCAAGGGGTGGGGGGAGGGGGAAAAGGCAAACCCATTCAGTATAATTAATTACCTATTCTAGATACTTTTTGGAAACAACCTTCCTTTGAACCTAGGACCTCCTCCAAAAGGAGTGGCAGTTAGAGAAGCGTGCAAATTTGTCAACTCTAGCATAAATAAGCTAGTTAAGCTGTATGATGTAAAATGAAACTAGAGATCTATTAATAGGTGAAACAGAACGAAAGTTTCAAGAATCCGCATTCCACAATAGGAGAAGAAATGGATGGTCCAAGATCATCTTGAATACCTCAAATCATCTTCATATTGTAACAAGATGGGATGAGAAACTAATGGGAAGAGGCTTGTTAGTTTAAAGAAAAAATAAAGAAAGGATGAACTAACAATCTCTCTTTTACTGCAGAATGGGAAATATGAAGGTGAGAGGGATATAAAAAAATGTTAAGTCTTGGCTTTTTTTCCCCGGGGAATCATGACTAGTTGTTTCCTATGGAAAATTGACAAGAAATGTCCTTCTAGACTTAAATAGTTAAGGCTGACTTTGGTCTTTCCAATAGTCAATATGTCATGATATCTTTACTTCATTTGGTGAGGAATCGGCTGCTTCTTTTGGTGAGAAACCGTTTCCTCTTCTTCCTCATGTTTAATTTCTTCTTCCTCCCTTGTCTCACCATAGGTTTTTTCCATCTCATTTAGGTCAAGATCCACTATTTCCTTCCATGGTGCATACAACCTGCCCTTCCTCTTCCCACCAGCTATTCCTTTCCCTGACCGTTCATTACCTTTCACATTGGTTCACCCCATAGCCCCACCACCTGGTCATCATCCTCCCATTATGTGCCACCTCCTACTGCCCACTATCTCCCCCATTTCCCACTCTTCATCAATTATTCATCCTTTGTTCTTCCTCACACTTCTCCTTCCATTGGTCATCACTACCTGTCTTTCTCCCACTCTCCTCATGGCCAGCTCTTCTGAAACTTCTATTTATGATGGTGGCAATATGCTGGTCATTCAATTCTCCAAGAGCTAACATCGGTCTAAGTAATACCTCTTAAGGATGCCTTATGGATAGATCATTCCCCTTTGATTGAGCCATATCTGCTTCCTTATTCACTCTACTTGCTAGTCATTGTTTGGAACATTAATTTCTAGGAGGTTTCGGTTATCACCAATGAAAATCATGGAATGGATCTGTTCCTTTTTGATGTCTGTATACGATAATATATACTCCTAGAAACTGTTACAGTAAATAGAATTATGGTAGAGTTGTTGATAGCTAATTATTGTGCTTTTAGTATGATTGCGATGAAGTATCTTGTAAAGTTGAATGTATTCATAGAAACATAAGAGAATCAGTTGTTGCCTGTCTATGATCATTTGGGCGGGGCAATGCTAGCAATGTCTATTTAGATATGAAATGTTGACTTCTGCTAAGGAAGATGATGATGCTCTCAAACTTTTTAGGTTTGGATGATTCGGACAGATGCAATTTCTTCATCTCTATATTCAGCTGAGACAGAATTTTAAGTTTCTTTTTGTAAATGAAATTTCGAGATTTTTTTTGTAAATGGAATCTTGAAACTCTTTTTGTAAATGACTATCTCCATGTTGAGTAGTACTTGGACTCTAATTTTGCTGGGTGCTGCTTGTACATGTTTTGTTGGCCAATAGGAGCTGGAACCTTTAATTAGCATCCCCACCCTTTCCTCCATTCTTGCACTGGAAGTTGGAATTCAGATGTTTTCTTTCCCATCATATTTCTAAAAAAAAAAAAAGATAAAGAAAAGAGAACTCTCAGCTAAGTGAGATTGTCTTCATCATTGGCGCTTTATAATATACCCCACTTCGCCTTATAATATACCCCGCTTTCAACAGGTGACATGATCATCATCATATGCTAGATCTAGATGTCAAATCAAGTAGAAGAATGACTGAAGCAGTATGTGAGATATAATTGTGGACTAAAATTTTGGACATGAACTGTATGTGGTTGAACTATTAGGAAAACTAAGCTAGAAGTGATTAGGGATGATGGTTGTGGTGAATGGGTTGTTGGTTGGAAGAATAAAAGGATTTTCTGAAGGATGAAGGGAGGAAAGAAAGCAGACAAAGAAGGTGGTACACGCTTGGGCATAGAAGGGAGGAGAGAGAAGAGAATATGAAAGAGATAAATATAGTGGTCAATGGGCTGGTGTTGTGGTTAATTGTTTGGGGAAACCAATATTCCGTGATATGTTTATACAATTCATATAATATCACTAGTAGAAAATGTCAAAGTCACCCATTCTATAATTACTTTTTTGTGGCAATTGAGGTCCTTATACATGGGGCAAGGATTCAGGTCCCGGTAGGACGTCCTGGGACATCCCGCGGGACACCGGGATGGGATACTATCTCATGTGTTGGGACAGGACGTGCCGTTAGCATCCCAGCATCCCAATCGGGATATCTTGGAACATTCCCTGTCCTGAGTGTTGGGACAGGATGGAACTTCAATGTGTCCTGTTCCATGGAAAAACCGGGACAGCCTGGCATCCCGTTCCATGGAAAAACCGGGGCAGCCCCGTCCCACTGGATTTAAAACCTTGACATGGGGAACAACCAGATTACTTATTCCCTGTGAAAACTAAGGCCATAATACCCAAAGTTCCAAACCATTTATATATAATACAACTGTTGTATACATTAGGTAAATAGTTGAGTCTGGGATGCCTTGGGTTCACCAAGTTTAGATCCATACGATATCATTTTTGTTGATCTGGTTAGTTAGGTGCATATTACTTGACGAAGGCCTAGACCCTAAAACTTTTATTAGTCTACCTTTGGACTTATGCATGTCCATATCAGTTGTGTTTGTGGGTCTTGTGTGGCAGCTCAAATTATATAAAGTACACCATGGCTTTAACCTCAGTTTAAATCTGCAATACAGGACATATGCTGATCAAGAACATCAGAAAGGTAGATGGTTATTTGATTCAGCAGCAGGACTAAAATCATGTGTTATCAATCAAAGGATGAAAAATCTACAGAGACTCTGTTTAGTATTTTAATCTGAATGGACTTGAACAATAATCATATGTTTTTTATCAATCAAAGAATGTAAAATTTATACAGGGTTCATTTAGTATTCTATCCTGAATGGCGTGGAGTGGTTTAAAACTGATTTTGTTGATGTTTTGGGGAACCACGCAAATCTTAACTACTGAACCAGACTATTTAAAATTGATGTCTCCTACCATTATAGAGGGTATAAAACCTGTGAACTTAGTTCAAAGGTGCTCTTTCAGAAAATTCAACACTTCCATAAAATTTCTACATTTAAGTTGTCCTCCTGGTTGTTTGATTTGAGTTCTAAAATAGACCTCATTTTCCCAATGTCAATCATAATAACCAAGAACTTGCTAAAAATAATTTAAGGGGCATCCTAGCTGAGATCCTATACTAAAGTATGCTTAATACCACCCAAGTTGGTTTTGGAGAAATGAAAGGCTAAATCTATCTATATCAATCAGGAGCGCATACTATGAGAATATAAAGTCAGTTGGGTGTGTAACACAAAATTTATCACTCAGGACTGCACATTTGGTTGATCTTTGGATGGTCTTATCTTATTGATTATTGGCTGTTAAGTTATTCATGAGCATCTCTTATCTCTAGAATAGGAGAAATGTCATTGTTAATACATTAGCCTTATATTGGTGTTACAAGTTAAGGATGCAGGTTGCATATCTTTTAAAAAAGGAGTGAACTTCTGATATAATTCATAATTTTTTTCTCAGCTATCTCATTTCAAACAAAATTGTCAGTTAAAACCAAAATCTTGTTTTTCATTATATTTCACCTTACATTGGGTGTACATCCATTTTATCCTTTAGGACTGTTACTTATACTATTGTAATTCTAACCTTACTAAAGTACCTTCTAGGGACTGTATATGTCTCCTTAGAGGTCATGTTACTGTAAATTGCTTTTTTATTTCTTTTTGCATAATTTAGAAGTTGTTTTGGTTATTTGAACGATCCTTTTTTCTCATTTTTTTTGCAATAGTTCTTGCACTGCTAGTTTTATATCTGTTGCTTATGTTATACCTGTCTTAAACAGAAACACACAGAAAAAAAAAGAAAAGAAAAAAAAGGCAATCTTATATCAATTTGGTGTAATCTGTAACAAATATTTTTGACTGTTGTCCAGCCTCTACAATAACATTCGTCATCCAAGCAAGCTGCCTGTGGGAGCAGATTTTCATTGTTTTAAATTCAAAATTGAGCCTAAATGGGAAGATCCAGTTTGTGCCAATGGAGGAAAATGGACCATCAGCTGTGCTAGAGGAAAATCAGATACATTGTGGTTACATACGGTATGCTTTTGCCCTCTAATGTTGTTTGGTACTTGATAATTATTTACTAATTATTCTTTGAACAATTTCTGCGACCATTCCTACTAGTTATTGGCGATGATTGGTGAGCAATTTGACTATGGTGATGAAATTTGCGGAGCAGTTGTTAGTGTCCGTGGGAAGCAGGAAAAAGTAGCTTTATGGACAAAAAATGCTGCCAATGAAACTGCTCAGGTATATGGTAGTACTGTTGTATTGAGGCTGAAACAATTGAAATATTTATTGCTTTCTACAAGCTTATTGCTCTCGCAAGTCATTGATATTATTTCTTTAAATGGCTATGCTATGAAGAATTGCTTTATGATGATGCATGTGGTAAGCAAAATTCTGTAATATGTAATTTTAGAATCCGTTTCCGCTTGGATCCATGGAAAACTTCAAGGAAGATGTTTCTTTCTCAACCTTTTGTCTTGTCACTTTATCACCAATTTATAGATAACTGCTGGCTGCTCATCATACGGAGACATGCTGGATGGATGTGCAGATAGTGCCAAATAATATCTATTTATGGAAATGCTTGAGTCAGGAAAAAAATGTTTTGCATTTGACTTGTAACATCTTGTTGTGTAGACAGGGACTTGGGTAGTTTCTAGGGCATGCACTTGTTGTCTAAGGTTCTGCATGTTATCAATTAATAAGGTATCTAACCTAGCAAGAATTTGATGTAACATCTCATTGTGCTTATAAGGTTGTTTAGAACAAGTTGACTTGCTAGCCTAGACTACAATCTGATAACAAATTGACATATGACAACCTAAAAGGATATATTATTTGAGCTGCCTTAAAGTGATGTAGTGCAAAAATGCATTATGAAGATAGCAAAACGAAAAACAAAATTATATTTCACCTCTTTTCAAATTAAGGTCGTAGCATGGGATGCAATCAATGGTTTTATGATAAAAAAAAATGATGCTCTAGAAGAGTAAAGCTGAAATTGGATTTAGATTACTTTAGAAAATAAATCATGAGTTTGTTTGAAAAACCAACACATGGTATTTGCACGATGGGCCTTTCTCATCATCCCTATATTTTCAGTAGTTTCTCTAAGTCGATTATTCTTGAAGAGGCTTTTCTCATCATCCCTAGATTGTCAATAGTTTCTCACTTTCTCTAGTTGCTTATTGGGGAAGATCTTTATACTGCACTATTAATTGGACTTGGAGAGGCTTCTTAATTCTTGAAGGTTGCCATTGGGTTATGGACAAACACCTTCTCATAGATATTTTTTTGAATATTATTCTTGCTTCAGATTTCTAAAAGCATCGAGTAATTTAAATATGATCTCAGGTTCACTGCTATAAAGCATCGTCTTTAGATGATATCATGAGGGCAGTAGATTGCATTGCATGCTAGGACCTTCAAATTGAAAGGTGTCAAATATCATTTACTTTTGCTGTCTTGATGGAGTGTTGGTGCATGACCTCTTCTTAAAACAGTATACGAAAACTGAAACTTTAGGTTTCCCTGTCATTATGATACAGTGACCATAGTCAAGCTTATGAATGATGTATGGACTATGAGCACTGAGCATTTATTGAGTGCTCTAGTTGTAGGGATCAAGTCTAATTTAATTATGTAATTCTTAAAAGTTAAAAGTTTTGAGTAATTTGTTCAATCCATGTAATTTTTAGCATTTTCCTTTTATTTTTCTAATTTATCTATCTCCCACTAAGGCCCTTGGGCAAAAGTAATGATTATTTTATTTCATGTTTACTTGATGAACAAGTCATGTTCGCTAGGTCAACGAGTTACTTAGGGATGGTGTACTGGCTAACTAATAATTAGGTTATAAGTGGAACTATGTTTTGGTCAGCAGGCCACTTTTAGATCTTCTATAAATGGTGATTGCCCCCTTAGGAGTATAAGTTAATGATGATGATGCAATGTTGATGGATGTAATCAATCTTCTTTCATCTGATGCAAAGTCAGGTGTTCGGCCTGATGGAGAGAGTACAAGGAGCCTCATTTCTTCTTTGCGTGTTACTTGTTTGATGCAAACAAATTCCACATTAGTAGCCTCATATACCCTATTTTGAGAGAGAGAGAGAGAGAGAAAAGATACAAGCTCACTTACCTAAATTGTCACTATTGGCATCATAGATCAGTGTGACAGTTGTCCTCTTACTGCCACAACCACCCAACATCATTGCCTCTGTTCTCCCTCTTTGCTCTCAAGCCCCTTTTTTGAGGATTAAGACTCATCATACAGGATTTAAGGGTGGAGGAGGGTGAAGTGTTTTGCAAGTTGACAGGTTGGTTACTTGGTTTAAGGGGTATTGAACTCAAATAGAGTCTAATCTGCATTTTGCAGTGTCCAACATGCCCTTTTCACATTAAGGTGGAAGTGCCTGTGCAAGTGTCCACCTAAAGCGGGTTTGCCTATATGGGCTACCTAGCCTAGGTGGGGCATTTATGGGCCTTTCCCACCTTGCGCAGGTGTCTAAGTGGGCATGCAGCCTGTTTTCTAAAATAATGCTTATATCAAAAGTGATGCATAATTTGCCAAGCAAAACTATGCTTAAATGAATTGCAAGCTTATTTTGTTGAGTTCTAAGCTTTGCCCATCATGATGTTTCCTTATAGCAACATAAATAATATCTAATCACATCTTGTTTGGTGTTACAATCTTTTCAAAGTCTAATATTTTGTGGAACAATTAAATCTTTAGACTTGGCTAAATCTTGTATATTATCTTATTTTTCTAGTGGATATTGTGTTTTAACTTTCTTGGTTCCTAGAATCTTTATGGTGATAAAATGTTGTAGAGCTCTTAGTTTGTCTATCTATATTATTGTTTGGCATGATCTTTAGAAAATAAGATCATCTCCTCTCTAATCTCCTATTTCACTTCTTTTGCATTCATGCTCTCTTGTTGCCCTTTGTTCAGCTTTATAGGGAAAAATTAGTTGGATGCAAAAATTAATGTTGTCTTCGCCATGGTGGCTTCTTCACAACCTTGGAGAAGTCCTCAGTTTGTTGGAGTTATGATACTTTGCAGGAAACTTCAAAATCTCATTGGTTAAATTTTTGTGGTTTAGTCTACTCACATTTTTTTATCAGGTTTTGATTATTGAAGGCTCATAGGAAGTCTAACATTGCATCGTGTTTATTGTGCATATTAACAGTTTTTCATGTTGTCCTATTATCAGACAACCACACTGATGCAAGGGTTGTGCTTCATAATTGTGCAGCCATACTTATATATAAATGAAACTTTGTAACATTGTTGATGTTAGGATCTCTTAGATCTAAGGTGTTTGCATGAAGAAATTTTAAAAACAGAATTTTTTTCAGATGCAGTGGAAGACAAGATTAAACTATTTAATCTAAGCATGCATAGATCAAATCTACTTTAAAACTTGTGGGTCTAGTTCATATGCATGAAAACATAATCAAAAATTAAAATTAAATTGGATTGAACTCATACCTTATATGCTTAATCCTTCTTGAATCTTTAGATTTGGATGTCTCCAAGTTCCGTTGAAGTTGCACAAGCATCCGGTCTCTACGGGTATCCACACGGAGCCAACTTTGATCAGGAGAATCCAAGATCATTAGGGTGCTAGCTCCCTTGCAGATCTCGCTGTTCGAAGGTCGGATCTAGTCTTCAATTCTTCTCAAGAACCAAACGAAAAAGTTAGCGGGATGAGGAATAACATCACGTGAACTTTTTCACACTGGAAGGAGGAAGGGAGGAGGGCTGAAGAAGATAATGAGAACTCCTCTCTATTTCTTTCTCTCTTTTTCTCTCCTTATTTACTCTCTCTAGGTGTGAGGAAGGAGATGGGGGTGCATAAAGAAGAGAGGCGGCGCCTATCTTAACTTTTTTTCTCATGAAATCACCAATGAAAAATTAAGTGGTGCCACCTCTTTATTTTTCTTGCGCCTTTCCATGATAAACTCCATCTTACTTTGAATTTGAATCTTATTGAAATTCAAAACCAGATAGAATCCTAAGCCAGAAGGAGTTTTGGTGAAGGGGTGCCAACTCTTGGTGTTAGCATTTTCATTGTGAAAATCTCTCCATGCAAAAACCAACTCCCAAGGCTTGTGCACCGCCCTTCCCACTTGGGTGTGGGTCAAGGAGAAAGAGAATCCTAGTCCAATTGGGTTTTAATTCATAATTCAATTAGAAATCAATCCTTGCCTTATTCAAATCTGATTCGAAATTGATTTAAACCCTAATTTTAATCTAATTAGGATTTAAGTCCAATTTTCAATTGGACCGGAAAACCCAATTTGAATCCAACTTGAAATCAATTTGAGTCAAATCCCAATCCTAATCCGATTAGGATTTAATTTCAGTTCCTAATTGAACTAGAAATTTAATATGAATCCAATTTGAAACCGATTTGAGTTAAACCCTAATTCTAATCCGATTAGGATTCAAGTCAAATTCCCAATTGGAATCAAATTGAACCAAGCCTAATTAAATCAATTCTAAATTAATTTAATTAAGACTTGAATGATTAAATCAAATTATATTACAATTATTGCAATAAGGTCCTCACTTTTTGGTTCTTTTTAACTTGTAAATTTTACAAATTGAACTATCAATCATGTTGATAACTAGGTTGCGATCTAACCAAATGATCAAGTCTAAACCTATATTATATGTGATCCCATGGGATCTATTGTGTCTGGTATTAAGATATACCATGATCTCCATCATAGTATCATTGAAATCCTTTTCAATGGGTTGGAGCAATTCCAATCCACATCAAGGACCATTGATATGAAAATAGTCCAAGTGAGATATCACAATCCAATAGTCATGCCTAGCAGCATGTAATGGCAATTCCAATAGAATTAGAATAAAGAATCCCTAGGTGTGGTTAATATGTGATTCAGTTCTTCTATCGTGAGTCCCGATAAGATAGAGCTTATGGAAAACTCGTTAAATCCCTTCGTCTATCATATGCTAGATTTAATTAGCTCGAGTCCAATTTGTGAAAATTTATGGAAACTTTTTTCCATCATTCACATTGCAATGACCATGAACTTATGGTCTCAGCTTCTTTAATTACATAGGACTACACCTTATCTAGATGCGATCCTAATCCTCCAGCTAACCTGCTGTAGCCAATATACAATGCAAGGACCCAAATGGCTAAGAGATCAATTGTGCAGTTAAACTACAACAAGTTTACTATGAGCAGCCAAGGCATCGCAGGCCAAAGAACCACTCACAGTACCACAACATCGAGAAAGTTATTGACAAGTGAGTAGATATCCAAGTGACTTCTTGTGTGGTCATGCTTAGTACCGTTCTCTAACAACGACTTGCATTCTCGCTCCAGTGTCATCATATTGTAGATTCGAGACTTAAAGGAAAGTGATCCGTGCACTGATCTTAATGGATCAATTACTATCCGTGTGATGATCCTATGATTGGGAGCAATTTAGAAATTAATTTATAATGACACGTCTCAAATTCTCCACTGTTGAGAATGTATTATCTTCTATTAATTCTTTGGACGATAGATGGATATATATATATATATAACATTTTTGGTCAAAATAACCCAAATTAAGGAATTCAAAAAATATAAAATTATGTCCTAGTAAGATAATATGCATCCGCCATATTGGTTTCTAAGGTATATATCTAACAATCTCCCACTTATGCTAAAGTCAATTAGCCTTATATCTTAGCCCATCTTCTGAAAATGTGCTTTAGTCTTTTGCTGGCTAAAGCTTGCTAAGCTAGTAGGTTTACATATCTGCACTTTATTAAGGTAGTCGCGAATAATAATCATCGCTATATGTACTCAAACTTTTGGTGAGACCTTGGTTCTTTAGCTAAAGCTGTGGCACCATTGTTACAATAGTGTTATGGCATTTGATGACATTACACTCAATTTTGTAACAAACCTTTGAACTAGAATACATCCTTGTACTCTTAGAAATGACGATGTAGTTAGCTTTCATAGTCAAACCTATAATGATTTTTAAACACACCTTGATGTAGACTTTCTATCATCAACATCAGATATGAAATTTAAATCTATGTATCCTTGTTCCCTCAATTCTCCTACCTTAAAGACCAAAAATATGTTTTAATACTTTTCAAGTACTTAGGAATGTTTTCATAGTTATCCAGTGTTCTTAGTCTTGGATTCGACTAATATTTGTTCATGACACTCACAGCAAAAATTATATCAGGTCATATCATGGCATGGTATTATATATATATATATATATATGACTCCCTATGGCCAAAGCTCGAGGGATCTGGCTCATACATAAAATCTCTTTAAATATGTTGGGGCACCTCTTATTGGAGAAATTAATCCCATGCATAAAGGGATAAAATCTCCTATTGGAGTTTCCATGCCAAACCTATTCAGCACCACTACATTTTTTGTGAAAGGCTTATCATCCTCTTAGGTTGTGTTTGATAGCAGGTAATCCATCCAGATTGCTAGTAATTTAATAGGACTCCACTACATTACTGTGTTTGGTACATTTTTATGGATGGTAATTTATCCTGTTTAGTAATTTAGATTGCCTCTTAAGAGATAATTTGGATTGTCTTTAGAAGGGATGATAATCCAGATTACCACCTGAGTGGACAATATTACCCTCTTCTTTATTCCTCTTATATTATAAAATAATATAAAATGTAATATAAAATTATAATAATATAATATAATAATACAATATATTATATAATAATGTTATATAATATATATGATAAATAATATAATATTATAAATATAATATTATTATAGTATATAATATAATATAATATCTTTCATTAATATAATATATTATATCATATTATAAAATATGAATATTATAAAATATATTTTAATAGTATATTATATTATATTATTATATAATATTATAAAATTTATTATATTATATTATTATATAATATTATATAATTTTATAAAATTTATTATATTATATTATATTATAATAATGTAATATATTATAATAATATTATAGTATATAATATAATATTATACTATATTATATTAATATATTTTATTTTGTAATATTATCAAATTTTAAATTATATAATATATTATATAATATTATAATATTAATATAATATAACATAATATAAATTATATATTATATTATATTTAATATAATATATTTATATTAAATTTAATAATGTCATATATAAATTTAATATATTATTTAATATATTTAAATAATATATTAAATATATTATCTATTTAATATATAAATTTTTTATATTAAATTTACTTAGTATAAAAAATGATTTTAATTTTTAATTTTAATATAAAAATATAAAATATTTAATATTTAATATATTTTGTAATATAAAATATTAAAAAAATATATTTTTATAAATAAAATTTAAATTTAATTTAGGGGTATTTTGAAAATTTGATTTTATTTTTGCAAACATTACTTGCATGCATCAAACACAATAATTCACATTACCTGTAATCTACATTACTAGCAATTCATATTACTAGTAATGCACATTATCTTTCAGTTCAGAATTGCTTGGCAATGCACCAAACGCAACCTTAGATCTATCTCTATAGACCTTATTCTCCAAAAGTGGGATGTTTTCCGAGATTTTTCAAGGAGACTCTCTGAACAACCATAACTTAACCAAAGTCAGCATGCAAATAACATTCCCAACTTGAAGAACATCATCGAACTCCCACTGACCAAATTATAAACACATGGTTCCTTGTTTTTGATAAAAACAAACGATTTGATCATATCATTGAAACGAATATTCTAATTTTGAGATACTTGCTTTAGTTCATATATAGACCTTTGCAGATTTATGATCTCTATCACATCCATCTACTAGATCTCATCATGGTAAACAATAATAACAAGTAATAGATGGATTTCAGCATGGCTACAGGTGAACAAATCTTTTGATAGTCAATGCCTTAGCGTTGGCTATAACTTTTCACCATAAACCTTGCCTTATAGGTCTTATGCCTATTTTCCTTTCATAGATCCATTTGCATCTAGTAGGTACTTTACATTCTAGTGGATCTAAGGCCCATACTTGGTTCAAGTATATGAAGTCAATTTCTTGACTTCATAACATTTAACCACTTTTCGGAATCGATGTCTAACATTACCTCATTATAGCTTACGGGATCATCTTATGTTCTCATCTCCCATGAGGAATATTTCCTTTATGTCCTTTGAAGAATACCTTAGAATCTATCAAGAGGACAGGAGATCCTACTCAATCTATAAGGTGGATGAGGTACTGTATGTACTGGCTTTACTTGAATGGATTCTATAGGTTCTATGGCTCGTTTCTCCTTAGAGACTCTTTCTTAAAGTTGAATTTTCTTCCCTTTATCTTTAAGTAGAATAAACTATTTAACCATGAAGATAGCATATTGGGTCACAATAATATTATGATCCACGGGAAAGAAAAAATAGTAACCTAACAACTATTTAGACCTTGCATCTAACTGGTCACCTGTAGTTGCTTGGCATAGGCTAGACATCCCCAAATCTTGAAATAACCAAGACATGGTTTTTTACCATGCCATATCTCATATGAGTGTGGTAAAAATGGATTTAGAGGGAATCCTATTAAGTAAATAAGCTATAGTAAGTAAAACATGTCCCTAAGAATAAATTAGTAATTCTCATAATGTATTGAATCATATTTAATAAGGTTTAATTTCTTGCTCAAACACTCCATTGAGTTGAGATGTAAGAGGAATCCATTGTGAGATTATGCCAAACAATTTGAGATGATTCTAGAATTCTCTTCTAAGGTATTGGCTTCCTCAATTTGATTGAAGAACCTTGAAGAGTCTTTCAATTTGCATCTCTATTTTTTATTTGAATTTCTTGAACTTTTCAAAGATTTCAGATATACTAGTAATGATAACCTCCCTAGCCTGTACATTGAATGTGCCACACACATCTGTGTGTACTAAGGCAAGTGTACTAGTGGTGCTCACCCTATCACACAAAAGGTAGTTTAGTCAACATTTTTCAAGATAGGATTTGTAAATTGGAAATGACTTGGTAGTCAATGAACTAAAAGGCTCATTCCTTACCAAAAAAAAAAGGCTCATTATTTTCAATTTGTTTGTCCTTCTCTGGCATGGTTAAACTTGAGGTGCCACCTACATACTTCATATTAATATTGTATCTTTATAATTGATTTTGGTTAATCAGTTGATCTAAGAGTTAATAAGAAGGTTAGAAGCTGGCGATTTAATTTGCAGAGAGTAAAAATTTTAGTTTGATATTTGTATTTGTTTTAGGATCAATTTTTAAAATAAACATATATACTCCCACTATTTTTTCGAATCTCTTAGTGAAAATGTGGAAATCCCTACGTGACTAGGATTCCTTGTAGATGCTGCGGTTTCATTGATCTACATGCATCTCGTCTGATAGATATTGGTAATATGCAAACCAATGTATCGACATTTCTTGTCCAATGCTCTCAAGTATGTTGTAGCGATTCAGTCTCTAAATCATATGGGCTCACCTAACAGATATTGGCCTCTCATTAGTTAAGTCGGACCCATTGTTTAATCAAAAGCAAAGCCCTCGTTAGGTCCCTCACCTGATAGATGTTGGGCCCAACTTCATCTTTACCTTGCAATATCTCATGTTAATAAAGTGGTTGCGTCTTGTCTTCCCAGTACAACTGCACCACTGTAACCAGCCGATAACAATCAACACTAGTATGACGCTCGTACTCCTACAATGGTGGAAGACCTATGGACTTAATATTTTAAAATTTTAATTTAGGTCTCTTCTAATTAGCCTTTCCCATCTTATGTAGATGACAAACCTAAATGACATTGGTGAATTCAAATTATCAAGCAACCTAATTGAAAAATAATCAACCAAATTGGCCAGGTAAGTAGAGATCGGTACGAGGCTTCTCATTGCTAGTTTTAAACATCAACAAGTTGGTCAGGTAAGCAAACGGTCCTAATTAAGTAACCACCTTTCATGCACTAGTCTTAGACAATAGACACTAATCGATCAATAAATTTTGAATTGGTCAGCTTGATTAATTCGGTTTCAACCACCAAGCTAGAATCAGATTCATTTAGATTAATCAACTCAATCAATTACAACTATTGTTTTGACCTAGAGCATTTTTAATCTAATCGTAATTAACTCTTGATTCGATTCGATAACTATTTTTCTTGATTTAGTCCATCATTTGTCAAATTAATTAACCCTTTCATAATCTCATTACTGACCCAATCAATTTACCCATAACCATTTCATCATGCATAAACATAAAAATTCAGATCCTAAATCTAATTTTCAAATCTAGATTATGATTGTTTTAGCATGAAAATTCGGATCTAACTTAACATTTATCTTATACATGAACATAAATTCTGATCTAAATTACAACTACATATATCTCATATATGCTTATTAAATTTCAGATCCAAAAGTTTTAATTAAACTAACATGAAAACACTTTTCAAGAATGTTCAATCATCAAACTAGGATAACTTTTGCAACATAACGTGTAACTGTTATACCAAGACAGTCTTATATCAGTTTGATGATGAACTTTTAATTAAAATTTTAGATCTCATCATATATCTCGTGCATAAACATTAAAAAAAAAATATAGAGTTAATCTATGTGATTAAATATACATGAAAACTCTTTTCAAGATGGTTCTACATCGATTTAGTACAATCTTTGCAACATAAAGGATAAATCTTATGCTAGGACAATCTTATGTCAGATCGATTTCGAACCTTTTAATCATTATTTTAGATTTAAGAACCCTCATATATCACATACATGAACTAAAAATCAGATCTAAATTATTTGATTAAACAAGCAAGAAAACTATTTTCAAGATTGATCAACATCAAACTAGGATAATGCATAAAGGGTAAACCTTATGCCATGACAATCTTATTTCAGTTTGTAATCTTTTAATCAAAAATCTTTAGATCTGAAATTTAGATTTCAGATTTTTGATCGATTCATGCACATGAATCTGTGGCTCTGATACCACTTTTAGGATTTCTTATATCTAAGGTGTTTGCATGCAGAAATTTTAAAAATATATATATATTTCTAAATGCAGTGGAAGACAAGATTAAACTATTTAATCTTGCATAGATCGAATCTACTTTAGCACCTATGGATCTAGTTCCTATGCATGACAACATAATCAAAAACCGAAATCTAAAATCTGAAATTAAACAGGATTGAACTCATACCTTATACACTTAATCCTTCTTGAATCTTTATATCTGGATGTCTCTGAGTTCTATTGAAGCCGTACAAGCATCCAGCCTCTATGATTATCCACATGGAGCTGACTTTGATCAGGAGAGTCCGAGATCATCGGGATGCTAGCTCCCTTGCAGACCTCGCTTCTTGAAGGTCGGATCTGGTCTTCTTCGATTCTTCTCAGGAACTGAACAAGAAGGCAGCAGTACGAGGAATAACATTGCTTGAACTCTTTCATGCTAGGAGGAAGGGAGGAGGGCTCAAGAAGATAGAGAGAACTCTTTCTCTCTTTTTCTCTCCTTGTTTACTCTCTTTGGCCGTGAGGAAGGAGATGGGGGCACAAAAAGAAGCGGGGGCACCTATCTTAATTTCTTTTCCTTATGAAATCATCGATGAAAATTAAGTGACACCACCTCTTTATTTTTTTTGCGCCTCCCCATGATAAACCTCATCTTACTTTGAATTTGAATCCCATTCAAATTCAAAACCAGATAGAATCCCTAGCTAGAAGGAGTTTTGGAGAAGGGGCGCCAACTCTTGGCATTAGCATTTTGATCGTAAAAATTTTTCCATGCAAAAACCAACTCCCAAGGCTTGTCGCCGCCCTTCCCACTTGGGCGTGGGTCAAGGAGAAAGTCCTGGTCCAACTGGGTTTTAATTCCTAATTCAATTAGGAATGAATCCTTGCCTTATTCAAATATGATTCGAAATTGATTCAAATCCTAATCTTAATCCAATTAGCATTTAAGTCAAATTCTCAATTGGACTGGGAAACCCAATTTGAAATCACTTTGAGTCAAACCCCAATCCTAATCGGACCAGGATTTAATTTCAATTTCTAATTGAATTAGAAATTTAATACAAATTCAATTCAAAATTGATTTGAGTTAAACCTTAATCCTAGTTCGACTAGGATTCAAATCCAATTTCTTAATGGACTGGGAAACCCAATTCGAATCGAGTTGAACCAAATCTAATTAAATCAAATCAAATTTAATTTAATTAAGACTTGAATGATCAAATCAAATTATATTGCAACTATCACAATAAAGTCCTCACTTTTTTATTCCTCTTAACTTGTAACTTTTACAAATTGAACTATCAATCATATTGATAATTAGGTTGCGATCCAATTAAATGATCAAGTCTAAACCCGTATTATGTATGATCCCATAGGATCCATTCTGTCTGGTAGTAAGATATACCATGATCTCCATCATAGTGTCATTGAAATCCCTTTCAATGGGTTGGAGTAATTTCAACTTACCTCGATCAAGGATCATTGATCTAAAATTGGTTCAAGTGAGATCTCAAAATCTACTAGTGATGCATAGCAGCATGTAGTGGCAATTCCAGCAGAATTGGAATAAAGAACCTCTAAGTGTGGTTAATATGTCATTTGGTTCTTCTATCGTGAGTCCCAACAAGATGGATGTTATAGAAGACTCGTCCAACCCTTCGTCTATCATATACTAGATTTAATTAGTTCATTTCCAATTTATGAAAACTTAGAAAATCTTTTCCATCATTCACATTGCCATGGTCATGGACTTATAATCTCAGCTTAAATCGTATAGGACTATACCTTATTAAATAAGATCGATAGATTCCATCTAGATGCGATCCTACTCCCACAACTAACCTATCATAGCCAACATATATCATAAAGACCCGAATGGCTAGAAGATCAAATGATTGTGCAGTCAAAGTACAGCAAGCTCACCATGGATAACTAAGGTATCGCATGTCAAAGAACCACTTACATTACCAGAACATCGAGAAAGTCACTGGTGAGTGAGTAGATATCTAAGTGCCTTCTTGTGTGGTCACGTTCAGTACCATTATTTTTAAACAACTACTTATACTCTTGCTCCAGTATTACCACACTGTAGACCTGAGATTCGATTATCTAAAAGGAAGCGATCCATGCATCGATTTTAATGGATCGATCACCCTCCCCGTAATGATTCTATGATTGTAAGCAATTTAGGAATTAATCTATGATGACACATGCCTCAAATTTTCAACTCTTGAGAATATGTATCATCTATTAATTCTTTTGATGATACATGGACACATATATAACAGGAATGGTCAAAATAATCCAAATTAAGGAATTCAAATATAAAATTATGTTCTAGAAAGATAATATATGTCTGCCAGATTGGCTTCTAGAATATACATCTAATAGTTGAATGGTGAATATTCAGGCATGTGATCTCACATGTCTAAGAAAATAAAAAATATATTTGCATGTTTCTGATTTTTGTAGGCTTTACATTATTGGAGAGATCACTATTAAACTTTCATGCTTTAAGGTTATTAAGGTATGGTTATTACGTGCAAGTTGTTAAGATGGCATATGCCTGCCTATTCCTTTCCATTTTAAGAATTCAAACCAAGGTTCGCCAAATTAAATACTGGAAAGGGTACCATGCCGTTCTGAGGTGTATCAACACAAGGAGAGCCATAAAGGGAGGGGGAGAGGCAGAGGGAGAAAAGGAGGAAGAGATAGTGGGAGGGGGAGGATACGGGAGTTTTAGAGTGAAGCCCTAACCTTAACCCTTAGAGTGAGCGTGTGTGCGTGCATGAGGGAGGGAGAGGGAGAGGAAGTGAGCGACTTACTAGGGAGGGGCGAGGCTCTCCAACATAGCAACCAGGGGGAGGTGTAGGGTTTCGGTGGCACAGTAGAATCTTGATATTTTAAAATTTTATCGTGAATTTATGAACACCAAGAACACCGAAATCCTTGAACCCAAGGTCTCCATAATAATAACAATTAAAACCAATATTTCCGTACTAGTATCGGGATCCATACCAATCACCGGTTGCCATGGTACCGGTACCATACCATACTGATTTTTTTATTTTTTATATTTCTTTTGATCTCAAATTGATTTTTTAGAATTTATTAAATATTTTTAGATCCAAATAGATGTTCGTTGATGCTAATTGATGTTTGCATCATTTCAAAATACTCTTAATTATGTGAAACATGAATTTGATTTTCTAGAAAAAGAAGTCAAGTAAAGAATTGAATTGAATTTTAGAAAAGGAATGACAAGAATAGGATCATAAATACTAACATGGTCAAGAATATTTTTCTAGGGTTAGTTTTTTATTATATTTCTTTTTTCTTAAAGACGAAGTAAATTCTAGCACTAATTTGCTCTCTTATTGCTGGAATCGGAGTAGATCTTCATTCGTTTAGATATTTGCATTAGTTCAATCCATGGTTTGCGGTATCATCCCGTATCGTTCGGTATGGGGCGTACTGTACCGTACTGACCAAGAGCCAATACGATTCACCTATAAAAAAACGTTCTGGCTTCCGGATCGTTGAAAAAAATAAAAAAAATTATATTTCATATCGATACGGTACGGTACTGTACTGGTATATACCTCCCGGTTCGGGCTTTGTTTGGTTTGGTTCGGGTCCAGTTCAGGTTTGGTTCAATGATCCTTGCTTGAGAGGGGAAGGACAAGTTTTTTCTCAATTTTTTAAGATCAGTACACGTACCGATATAGTACGGACAGTACCGTACCGGTCACTGACCGGTGCGGGTCTCGGTATCGATTCAGTGATTCTTGGTTCAATCAATGATGGAAGTGGTCGAGAAACTGGGACATTATTGATTTGTATAATTTTCTTAAGCTTGCATTTAAACTCTTCGATGATCTAATAATTGGCATATCCTTTTAAACATTAGCTTCTTCCAATTTTTCAATGCTGGGCTCGTACTCTTGAATGACCCAATCAATGGCATATCTTTTTTAACATTAGTATCTCTTGAATTATTAATACCTGGTTTAACAATGTTGTCCTTTATTATGGATACTAATTTCTTAGTGGCTATGTTCTCTCATGGAAATCAAATCAATTTTTTTTGATTTATTGAATGTTTTGAGATTTAAATAGATATATTCTTAAGACTAATTCATCAAAAATCACTACAAAATACTGTCTAGCTTCCAACTATGCTACAATATATTTTAAGAAATTTTTATAAATCAAGATTACCAACAATTAATTGAAAAAGGAGGAATATAAACATAGTTACATACCAATATTTAGAATTGGGTCGAGTGTTGATGTTCACAAATATCGGGATCATTAATATACTCAATAGGAAGATCAGTAAATCCCTTTAGCTAGGCAACATGGTAATCCTGTACGCTCAACCTTTGAGGTATGCGTGATGGATCGTAACTTATTGTAGATCCCTCGCTGAGATCTTGATTCTGAGAGGTATCCAGAAATCGATGATATAGTTATGGAGAGGTCCATTCGAATATACCGACAATAAAATTAGATCCGTAAGATGCTCTAGGCTGCATAGGATAATAGTCATTGGAAGATAATATCTCGGACACATTATATCCATATCCATATGGATCATAAGCTGCTAAAAGGGTCCATAATACGAGGATGAGCCTGATACATCTATGGATCCTACTCTATGTGCAAGATCTATAGTTGTATCGTGTCCTAAATGACCTCACGGAGCTCGTTGCCTATATGGAATCGTATCGTCATGGGCTCCATTAGTTGGTGCACCATGGTCCGTATTTTATGTCGCGTGGATAAACTGCGACTCATCAGTAAATTGAAGACCAATAATTGGCTACATCTCTTGTCCTCCGAGCCTTTACTGATCACTAGATCCCCGATCATCAGAAGAATCACTAGCATTACTCTTCTTAGTATCTGAATTTGAATCAACTGAGTGCTCTAGTATAGATGTAACTACTTTTTCTTTTTTTGGGCCAAATAGAAGGCAAGGATGGATGATATGATATATCTGCTAGAGTCCTGTGAGGAATATTGCTGCTTACCCATTGTTTAGTATTCATCCCAGTTTCGCTAACTACAAAACTAGCTAGTCATGGAGGTAATCCTGGCTCATCAAGATCTGGCTCATGATGATTCATGACCTATATAATCATCGGATTTTCATCATCATCAATAAAATTACTTATAGTCAGATCAGAGTATTTCAGATTAACTTCCTCGTTGCACTTTATAGCGTCAACCTTATAAATTATAGGGATATATACAAGATTGTTGGGACATTTCTATTTTAGACGGTTTCTCCATTTGAAGTAGATAAGATCGAAAGTTGACTAGTTATGCTCGTATCTACTCGATGACTATTTGGAAGAGGATCTCGGCAGCAAGATTTTTTAAATATTTTGTTGTTTCATCAAAATGCACCACCATTCAGTGGCAAAAGTTATTAATTCATTTAGAATTTTAGATTTAGCAAAATCAAAAATTAGTTTAAATTTAATATTAGACTTCTTAGTACATATCAGGAATTATCTTTGATTTACTTCTGATGGCTACATTAGATCCAAAAAAATTGTGCCCTTCTTAAAAAATTGTTTGGAAAAATAAAATTATTATTATTATGTGTTATTTGTTGAAGTTACTATTAATAAAAATACTCAATAATTTTAACCTAACTTGTTCTAGGCACATAGCTACAACATTTAGATCGTATTTCATCTTATATATAACATTATATAGGACAGATATAAACTGTTCATACATGGCAATGCCCAATATGGAGTACTGAAATCTTGAATTTAGATATTAAGATATACATACATTTTCAGAATTAGTCAAATGTACTTGTACAAATTCAATTGAATTTAAATTTTTAAAGTGCTTATTATTTATTGCCTATTTGCTAGATGTAAATCCGAATTCATTTGATAACTCCACCGTCCATCGATGATCCGAATATAGTCATTGGCATATGATAGAATTGCTTTTTGGATTTTTTCCATTGCCTGTTCCATCATGAAATGAAGAAAGTCCATGTAAGGATATCGTTCAGTCCATGGTCCAAAGTACATCATATAGAGGCTTGATATCTTTATTATCCTCTTGGTCCACTGTCAGAATATCTGTTTTGTCATGAAATTTTTTATAGTGCTCCTCTCAATGTTTGCTCGACATATCTGCTCTGCAGCCATTTTAAGCTGACAAACATTTGATGCAGTTCTACTTTCTTGCCAAGAAGACTATCAAGTGCTATATAATTCGTAGCAAACCGTGTGATACCTGGTCTCAATATTTCTTTCCTTGTAAAGCACCGCATCAATGATAAGACTCATGTATGGTTGTAGATGAATCTGGTGAACTCTATACTAATTCAACTATCTTTTGCATCCTACGAATCTTTCAAATATCCATTAATATAAGTCAATACAATGTTCAATACGAGGGATCCAAAAAATAAGTGGTCATTGTTGCATTAAGATCCGCCTTGTGGACTTATACTATGATCCATTATCTATGATGACTTGCACGACATTCTGCTTTTCTACCTGATCAATTACCTCCAATTTGAGGATATAGCTAGTATCGTATATCTGATATGAAGCATCAATAGATTTATGAAAAAAGTTTTTTCATCACGATAAGTCAAGAAGTTGATGATGCTTCGTCTAGTAGGACCAGTCTAACTATCACACATCACTGTTAATTCATACACATGCCACTTATTTTGATATGAGGCAATCTAATTTTTTAGTTTGTTGTTAAGAAGCTGATTATTAATACCCCTCGATCCTGGAGAATTTACATCAGCACTAGCAGCATGTATAAATGCAATAGCAGAGCGATAATATGGATTGTTTGCTACATTTTTTAGGATATGACTGAAGTGAAACTAGGATCCAATAGCCTACCATATATCCTTATTCTTTTTAGCATAGTATCAATCTTCTGTTGCTTGGAATCTCTGTTAGGAAAGGCATGTGGATCGACGTCGTGGATAGTGTCTCTTATTAAAATATCCTTAGAAGACTTCCTTCTATTGCTAAATGCTATCAACATGGATGCAATACGATTGGTGCCTCTCTTGACGGGCTTTCTGACTGAGGTCCTCCTAAACTGTGCCTTAAAATCTCCTGTAATATTTTTAAAGTCTGATCCCGATCCTAACTCAAAAGTTGATGGTCAAAATCACTTCCTATGCCTGGCCCCTTTATTAGCTGTCTGCTCATACAAGCTTGTCTGAATGGCAGTCTCGATCTGTGCCTCCTCATCGGAAGAAATAGATGCTTTTTTTGACTTCTTAGAGTGATAAGGTGGTTCTGTAGCTCGACGTTTCACCTTTACATTCTTTAATATTTTTTCCATTTATACTTTGAAATATGCAAAGTATTTTTTCATCGACTGGACACTGTCGGCACGTATTTACATCAGAATAGCTGCTATTCAAGTGTTGCTTTAATCTTGTTACCCCACCATTCTTGAATTCTGTATTATACCGTTTACACCTCTAATGATGCCAACCTGAGAGCGTTTCTTCATGTATCCAATCAATGTCATGCTTGGGTCCTTCCTCGATGGATCTATTCTTGAAGATTAAAAAAAAGCACACAATAATTACATAAAATTAATTAATATTTTATTTATCTTTTTATATATTTTTTAATTAATCAATTATATATTTTTAAAAATTTTTGAAATAAAAATATAATATTATAAAGAATTAATTTGATTTTAGATTCATGTAGGATCATATCATGGATGTCACATATATTTTTTAAAATAGTGGGCATACATGAAAGGTCATTTTTTTCAAAGTTAAGCATATGACACTATTCACACGATGCATCAAAATTGGATGAATCGATACGAAATTTATGATGAAAGTAGTTTACAAGTCCTAAAATAATAATAAAAATCTATTTTTATATTTTTAATAATTTATTTTATTTTTATTAATTTTTAATAAAAAATATTTTTAATTTTAAAAATTATATATTTAATAAAAAATAATGATTTTAGTATCATCGTGTAGATCTTTTATAGATCTACAACATACTCTAAAATCATGCCAAAATAGAAAAAATTGATAGTTTTTCCTTGTTTTTTTTTTTCTATGAATTTTAAAAATAGAGAGGGAAGGGGAGAAAGGGAAAATGATTGATCTACGTACTTTTAATCGGTATTTTTTTCTTGATTTTTGGTGTTTGGATCAACTAGAATCATTAAACGAGCTTTGAAAGGGGTTTCCTAAGAGTTTTTTGAGAGCTTGAGAGCCTCTGTAAGGATGGCAACGGGTCAGGTCACCCAATAGCCACACCCGTCTTACTAAAATTTTTTTGCCCCATACCCATCTCGGGTCGGGTTGAGTCGGGTTAAAAGAAACATATTTGGATTAGATTGGGTCAGGTATACCCGGTCTCAAAATCCAATTAAAACCTAAATGGGTCGGGTCGCGTATATCTGTTCCATATTTAATTTACTTAAATAATTTATAAACATAGTTTTTTTTATATATAAACGGGTTGGGTTTGGGTCAGGACGTACTCTATCCGTACCCAACCCAAACTTGAGTCGAGTTTTTTTTATGTAATCAATTTCTGTTTATAAATTAAGCGGGTCGGGTTTTATCCATCCCATTAGGGTCGGATCGGGTCGAGTATCTACCGGGTCGGTAAAAATTGCCATTCCTAAGCCTCTATTAACTTAAAAATATCCCATCCCCCATGTGCTACAGTAATAAAAACGGTTCGGACCCTAACCGGACCTAAACTAAGCCGAACCAAATACCCGGTTTGGGTGCTAAATCGTGTTGTTTCGAGCAATTCATGGGGGTTTGGATCGGACCGGGTGGCTATGCTGTTTTGCACATTCGAACCGTGCCGGTCACTGGCCGGTTCGGTTCGGTATGCCTCGAACCAGCCGGTTCAGCGTGGTTCAGTTAACCATGATTGAAACTACTTATAATAAGAAGTATCAAGATGCATATCTATTTGATTTTGATTTGGTGATGATTATTTTCATGAGGCTATAATCCTCCAACAATAATCCACATGAGAATTGGATCAAAGAGAAGTTCCTTTTGGACCCTATTGCCAGACTCGAGTTCAGCTTGACTTGATTAGGTTGAACCACTTCGCCAACTTGACTTGAACCTTTTCTTGACTTCTTGACTTGCCTCTTAGGACCCTTTAGAGCCTTGTCCTAAACCTATTGAACTTTTATTAAGTTAGGAAGGGCTTGTCCTAAAAAAAACTCTAAGGCTTGTAAGAGGGAGAGAGAGGACTTTTTTTGTATTTTAGAATTTTCTTCCGATGATTTCCTTCATATGTTGCCCCCTTCAAATAGGAATAGGGGGGCACCACATCAAGGGAAGCAACCCTTCTCAAGTCTCATCAGAAAATATATGATGAATTTAAAATACTTTTGGCAGAAAGAGTCATAAACCATCACATGATTCGACATTTCTCTCTCCGTGCATGCCACTCTGATGGGATGCATTTTGGCATCCCAAATCAAATATGAAGGCCTCTGATTTTGCCACACGGCAAGATGAGGTCCTCTTGGTTTAGATGAACTCAAAAATCTCAAGAGTTGCACCTCTTTCTGCCTTAAAGTTGGACTTTTAGGCATCTCTTCAGATTTTTGCATGCACGCGGCCTCCCTTCTGTTACCTCTCCATGCCATCCCTTGAATATTCAGGCTTTAAAACCTGTGCCAACCTGATGGCTAGTTGATAAGGAAGCCACATGGGTTTTAAACCCGTTTGTGAAGGACCCTTGGAATCCCTTCACCCCAAAACAACCAGCTGCCCATTCAATTTGTGCACCCTCTTTGGATATAGTCCAACCTGAATGGGACTCTATCTAAATGGCACCAAGTGGGTCTTATCCAAGTCAATTAATGGCTTCCTAGGTTGGAGGTTACCCCAAATCACATCGCACTTAATTTGGTTCAAATAGTTAATTAATTAGGTTCAACTTAAATTCAACCTAAATAGGAGCTATGGTTAGCCGCGCATGCTAGCATGTTTACTGGCTAACCAATTGGATCATTTGATCCAATAGACTTATCAAAATAATTCTTTGACCAATTCCTTTGTGTGTGATCCATTGTGTTCCACACCTAGCCAGCAGTAGGTCTGGCTGCATCTTAACCTAATTTGATTAGATCCTTTCTAATTGATTAAGGTCCAATTTATGCCAACTCGATTTCAGCAATTAGAAATCCTTCTAATTGAGGAATGAATTAAACCATTAATTCATTCAAACCTACAAGTCAAGATTAACGTCTAGCAATGTATCGTAACTACCCAGAAGATGTGAAATTTGCTAAAAATTATTAAAATACCCTTCTGTGACAAGTCACCATGCAATTTAATCCTTCAATCATCCTGTATCCCGAATATGTTTACGAGTATGGATTTATGTCAAACTTAAATACATTCCTATTGATTCTTGATCAATTAGTGATAATGCTAATGAAGCATTAGAAACCCTATCTAATCTTCATACTACATTGGCTAAAGTCTTCCCGAGTTATCTAAAGATAAGAATACATACGATGTCATCTTCTCTTACTAGGAATTATCGATTTCTTGTTGACCTATTCACAACCTTCATACACACTCCATATCTAAAATACTCTTGTACACGATTTAATCATGAATGAGTACGAACCAAAATATGAATTCATGTGCACAAGGTTACATAATGATTTCAGATCTAAAAATCCCTTGCACAACTCTCGCTTAGAGAATCATCTTTTGATATACAAGTAAGGCTCCATAAGATGTTCTCTATTGGTGAGTCAATTCAATGAACTTATTCTTTAATGGGCATCCACATCTTATATTAGTGTTCCTACATAAGTGACTAGTGAGATCAGTCACCCTATCCATGAGCATACATAGGATATGCCAGTCTTTCTGAAACATTGATCCCTGATTTAATGCTCCTACGAGTGGAAAAGTTCTAGAGTAGGGTTTTAGGATTTTAGGATTCATAGGCGTGAACCTATTCATATCGTCTAAAACCTGTGTGCAACCTTGACCACAATTTCTTGGATGACCTCTTCTCTAATACGCCATATAATATCTCATCCGCCAGTCCCTGATCGTCGAACACGCCTTCTTCTCCAACAAAATCCATTGTTTTTCTATCATATCTTTTGGCTTTTCCTTCAAAGTCAAATTCAATTCATGTTGGACCAGCAAATCTTCCATCCTCACACTCCACATTGAGAAGCTTCCCTTTTTGTTGAATTTTTCAAACTCTACCTTCATCCTGCTACTCATGGTGATATCAAAAATCAGCCATAAACAAACTATGAAGAAAAATTGAGAAGAGTATCAGGGAAAAGGGTGTGCAAAATTTCTGGATGATAGCCTTGGCTTCTCATGCGACTCCTAGCTCTGATACCAATTTTTAGGACTGCTATGCTCGTGCGTGGACCTGAGGACACCAGTGAGGAAGCACTCTACCAAGTTTCATGACAATCCGATGTTGTTTGAGTAGCCAAACACTAAACACTAGTAGCTCTTCATGTTCTCCCTAGGCGAAGAATTTTTTTGCAGCCTAGTACTTTACGCACCGGCCTCCAAATTGCACCCCGTTTGAACCCTTGACCCTCTTGGACATGTCTCCCTTGGTTTCAGACCAGAAACCATTCTTTCCACGTCCTGGAATAGCCCAAATTAGTCTAGACAACAGCAAATAAGAGTTCTACTTGGAATAAAACTCCTATTGGCATCAAACTACTTCACCCGCCAACGAGATTTGCACCAGTCCTTTTGACCACTCCAAGTCCGGTTTGGGATAAGGAATCCTTCACAAAGAAGGCTCTTGGATGCCCCTCCTTTGCTGGAAACCTGAGCGTGAAATCAGTTTGGGACGAACACTAAAAATAGCCGCAAATCTTCATTAGCACTAATTCCTTTTAGCGCTCACACTTTGGCATGAAGGAATCCTTCTCTTTGAAGGAACTCTTGGGCACACCTTTTGGATAAGCCTTGCTGCATGAAAGACTGGATGAAGAAGGCCTCTTACTACTGCAAATTGCCTCACAAAGTCCTGGAGAAAGAGAATCCCAGGGATAAAGAAACCTAGTGCAAAACTCTTCCTAGCACTCCACCTTTGTGCATTGAATTCTTGGCATGGATTTTCCTTGGGGGCGTGAAGCCTCTTTGGGCATGAGGAGAGAGGGAGAGAGATTTAGGAAGAAATAGAGTTCATTTTGATTCCTTAGCAATAGGTTTCCATAAGGTCCCCTTTTATAGACCAAAGGGTTCTCCTAATCCAAATAGAACTAGTAACAATAAACCTAAATTCAACTTTAATTCTTCCAAGTAACAATAAACCTAAATTCAACTTTAATTCTTCCAAGGCTAATCCAATTAGGAGAGCACTCATCCAAGTCCATGTACATCCATGACTAGACCTACTCTCATAATCAATTGGATCCAAACCCGATTCAACATGGATTAACTCCCTCCAGATCCAAAATCCTGGATCTCGAGTCTGTGGAGGGCTGAACCTTTATCCTAGGACCAAACCGGTCCTGGTCCTAGGACCCAAAGCAATCCTAGACTCTTGGAGCCATTGCCATAGCTTCTCTCTTGACCTTCCAAGACTTGAGAGCACCACACTTGCGCCAACATCATGATAATCTTATAGTAAGATACAACTGAAATGATGAAACAAAACACCTCATTTTATTAATATAAAAATAAATGTCATTACATGAGTTGGATGAAGATATAGAAAAGTCCCATCATATCATTCATGTGATTGGCTCATAGGGCACTCATTCTTTTAGGAGGGGGAGCATTGTTTGCGATCAAAGGGTGGGAGCATCTCAAACATCTTGACCTTGGTGGGAATTAAACCAATTGTGAGCAGGCAGGGAGACTTAAGCAAACCATGATTTAATTGACCCAGGATTCAAGCGAACTAGGACAGGTTTAAGTGAACCAAGGGTTTGAGAGCAGGGTTTAAAGTTTAAAGGAATTGGGATCCTGTCTTGTTTTAAAAGCCTGAACCATGCCAATCTCTGATCGGTTTGATTTGGTATGCTAGATTTGGTTCACCCTAAACCAGCTGGGTTGGCACAGTTTGGCAAACCATGATTTGAACTCTCTTCATCAAAGTACATTATGTAGAATAGTCCTAATGAATCTCTAATACACTCTCTTCCATTTGGGAGTACAATACATTGGAGTCCATATGCATTTCTAATAATCTTTGATCGAATGAGATCAGAGTCATCCAAAATTAGAATTGTTGTCAAGAGTCCAAATTTTCTGAACTAAGCCTTGTCTGTATGGTCACACTTGTCTCCTTGGCAACTATTGGTTTGGAGTTCAAATCATGGGTAGTGCATCTCCACCTATTTGGGCTTTGGATGATAGAAGTCCTGGCAGTCTCCTACCCTTTCCCTTGAGAAAAAATGAAGAATGGTGACATATGGCCTAGGTGGGTGGATCCTTTAGATTTCCTATGCATGAAGCTTAATGTCTCTCTTGCCTCATTCTATTTTTTTTTGATAAACAAAAGGGAAAGGGAGAGTTAAATCCCGTCACAGCTACCCCCCATTGGGGCCCCCTCCTCGCCAGACCATGTTCGATACAGGCTGCATTTTTCGCTTTCCCTCCCCGCCGTAGATGAGTACGTCAGCCTGACCCTGCTAAACCGCCTGAGTAGTGCGCTCTCCCCCCACCCCGGTCACATGCTCCAGGGCGCACGCTGGATTTAATTGAGTCACCCGCAGAGATCATGCCTCGAACCCGTGATCGGTGAGTGAGGGGTTTAAGCCTCTACCAACCGGGCGACCACCTTAGCGGTTCTTGCCTCATTCTTTAGTCCAACCATTCCTCCTTTCAAGTGGATGCCATGTGTCCAATTGTAGTGGTAGGTATAGCCTTAGCCCTTAGCTCATATATGAAACTGATAAAGGATGACTTAGAAGGAAAATCAATGTTGATAGTGTTTTATGATGCTTTGACTATTTTAGAAGTTTGCTATATTGTACGTTTCGATGAATTTTGGGGAAAGCTTACTAGCAACCATCCTTGAATCCTTAATCAGTTAAGCTATATAAAAGTGGCTTAGTTTGTCTAATTTTCAATTTCTTTCGATTTCAAAGATAACCCTCACTAGATTTCTCTTTTAAAAGTCTTGTATCATGCTTGACTACTATTAGGAGGAAGGACTGCAAACATATGTCTTTGTATGTCTGGACTAAGAACTTTCTAGTGAGAAAGAGAGATACTTTTGAACCAAGAGTGAAGGGGAGATATAGTGAATTAGCAAGAAAGTTACCTAGGAGTTTTATTATTTTGTGGTCCTTTAGAATATTGATTTAAGTTAAATTATCCCATATCTAAAACTGGCATCCATGTGCATCTGCAAGTGCATTATAATTGGTTTTAAAAGATTGCATGCAAGAGACGGCAATCAGGGGATTATCTAGTGCCCAAGCCCATGTTCAATGTTTAAGGCAGTCTCATGAATTTAAACAAAATGCAAAACCATGACCATCCCGGCTTTTCCAACTATCTAAGGCTGACTAATTAAAAAAATACAAAATGTTATAATAACCTACTAAAAGTTGTTATATCTCAGTAACCAAACTCTTAAAGTAAGGAAATGCCCAAAATATTAAAACTGTTAAATTGAATATTATAATGAACTACTATATGATATTGTATTATGAAAGCTTAAGAAAATGGAACAACTGTTAAGAATAGCATTAAAAGTATCAAAAAAATAGTATGATAAGCTAATAAATAAACTAATGAGATTATAACATATACCCATTTACTTTGAATGTTCTTTCCTTCTCTTTTTCTCTTTCTTTTTTTTTTTTTGGGGGGGGGGGGGGGGGGCGGACTGGTAGAGGTTAAAATTCTTTGTAAAGTACCAGTAGCAATGACAGTGGTGGTAGCACTGCCAGCTGCAACCTATATTTTGAAAGGTGGCTGCAGTGTGCAGGCGGTCAAAGATATATGGGGGTATATGAAGTTACTATACTACATTTTAACTATTTAAAAATAAAATATGATAATAACAATAATAATGATGGTGGTAGCACCACCCACCACCACCAGCAACCTATATTTTAAAAGGTGGCTGCGGTATGCAGGCGGTCAAAGATATATGGGGGCATATGAAGTTACTATACTACATTTTAACTATTTAAAAATAAAATATGATAATAAAAATAATAATGATGGTAATATTTTTTTGGATGGACAAAATCAATATTAATAATAATACTAATGAACAATTAGCGCTCATTCTTCGTACCTAATACCTAATAAGCACAATTAAGAAATAATCAACACTTTAGCATTGCAAATAACCATATCAGACCCATCTGAAACCTACATCAAACCTAACTATCACCATGAACCTGCTTTCCCCTGTCAGGCCTCCATAAGAGTGGGCTATATATATGGCTTTAGAATGCTATGTGGTCTGAGCTCACAAATTAATAATAAGTAGGCATATGTGCTGCATAATGCTAAGTATGCTATCTTTTCGATCCATTTGCGATATGATTGCATGTAGTATTTGCATATAGGCAATACATTATGGTAAAGGAATTGCATATACATATGTGGTGGTTTGCATCATAAGGTTTGCCGAAGTAATATCGGAGGTTATATCAGCCAGTGACCGGTTTGGTAAGGTACATATCCATACCGTACCATTTTGGGGCATATCAAAAAAACAAAGAGGGAGGGGAGAGGGTGAAAAGGAGACAGGAAGAAATCATAATTCTAACCCTTGCATGGTGGAGGGAGGTGGGAAGGGACAAAGGGGAGGGCCGAGAAAGAACCTAACCAAAACCCTAGAGCAGGAGAGAGAGTGGGATAAGGAGGGAGAGAGGGACTTATCGAAGGCTCTTTGACCATTGCAAGCTGTTATTGGGGTTGGGGGTGTGGGGGGGGGGGCGCGAATTCACGAGCGGTGGGGATGGGGTGCTCTCTCTAAATTGCAAGCAAAGGGGGGTAGGCAGGGGGGTTTAATTAGTGTGAACCAAGGGGAGGGGGATTAATAAGCATGAACCAAGGGAAGGGGGGGTTAATAAGCACGAGCCAAGGGGGCTTTAACTCTAAGCCCATCCCATCTTGAATTTATAGGTTGAACCATGCTGGCCCAGATTAGTCTGATTCGGTAAGCCCTAAACTGTCCCAAATTGATGAGTTTGGCATGATTTGACTATCCTTGATGCATTGTATCCTAAAACACTATTAGCAAAAACGACACCTTGACTAGCGAAGGCAATGGCAGCAATAGCACCAACCATGACAATCACTATTTCTAGTGGCACCATCTATGGTTGCTACTATAGGGTAGCTGCAAATTTGAGTGCTACGGCTGTATTGTATCTAGCAGCTTGAAACAAAAAAAAGGGATTTGGGAAAAGAATTAAAGGGATTGGGAAAAAAACTACTACCTTAGTTGAGTACCAAGTGTCAAGCATTGAGTCCACCTCCAATTACTTTCCCCTACTTTATTCTTTCTACCCTTAACAGGGATTAGGCCTTCGGGCCCCTTTCCAATGGGAATTCTGTATGAAAGAGTTGCTAGGATGGCCTAGTTAGCATATAAGTTAACAGGTTGGATCAAGGTTCGGCGAACCGGTACCGGGTGCCGTACCGGTGGCCGGCCGGTACCGGTTCGGTACCGAACCGAACCGTGCCGACATACGGTACGGCGGGCGTACCGGTCCAAACCGGTATGCCCAAAAATTTTTTTTTTTGGTTTTTTTTTGTTTTTTTAAAGTTTAAGGTATTTATTTTAATTTTTAAGGGTTTAGGGTTTAGGGTTTATGGTTTATTTTTTAAGGGTTTAGGCCGGTTTAGGGTTTAGGTCGATTTAGGATTTAGGGTTTAGGATGGCGTACCGCTTTAGGGTTTAGGACTAAATACTAATATTTAAGATTATTTTCAATTGAAATTAAAAAAATTGATAATTAAACTAAGATTATTAGCAATTAATGAAAGTAAAATATGTCATAAACATATAATTACATACCAATGTCTAGAATCGGGTAGAGTGACGATGTCCATAAATATAGGGATCATGTATGTACTCCGTAGGAAAGTCGGCATGTCCCTCCTGCCAGGCAGCATAATACTCCTCTAAGCTCATCCTAGGAGGTATGCGTGACGGGTCATAACTAATCGCAGATCCCTCTCTGATGTCCTGACCTTGAGAGCTGTCCAGAGACTGACGATATGGCAGTGTAGGTGCAGGGGGGAATCCAAATATACCAGCAACAAAATCAGATGCATAAGATGCTCCGGGATAATAACCACTGGATGCTGACGTCTCGGATGCACCATATGGATCATATGGACCATAAGCTGCCGGTAGCTGCGGATAAGAGGATTCTGAATATGAGGATGATCCAGATATATCCAAGGATCCTACTCCACGTGCAAGATCTATAGTTGTATCATGTCCCGAACGATCACGCGGAGCCCGTCGCCTATATGGAATCGTATCACCACGAGGTCTATCAGATGGTGCTCCATGATCTGTATCCTGCGTGGCATGGTAAAACTGCGACTCCCCTGTGAATCAAATAGGACTAGGAGGCTGCGACTCCTGTCCTCCTGCCTCTCCCTGATCACTATATCCTCCACTATCTGAAGCACTATCATCACTGTCTCTGGTATCTGAACCTGAGTGGACTGAGTGCTCCGATGGAGATGCAACTGCCTTTCCTTTTCCTCTGTCACCAGGTCTACTAGATGGTGGGGACGGACGATGTGCTGTATCTGCTGGAGCCCTGCGAGGAATATAACTTGTTGCCCAATGTCCAACATCCATCCCAGCCTCACTAGCTACAAAACTGGTTGGTCGAGGAGGCGATCCTGGCTCATCAAGCTCTGGCTACTGCTGCTGCTGACCCATGACCCACCCAATCATTGGATCTTCATCCTCATCAATATATGAACTTGCAGTGGAATCAGGATATTTCAATTCTACTTCTTCCTGAATACATTTCATCCTCAACCTTAAATTATAATGTACATACACAAGATCGTTGAGGCGTTTCTGTTTCAGACGGTTTCTCTGTTTGGAGTGGATAAGACCAAATGTAGACCAGTTGCGCTCACATCAACTGGAGGACACCGTCTGGGAGAGGATCTTTACTGCAAGAACCTTCAAATTTTTAGCTGATCCACCAAAATGCACCCACCATTCAGCTGCAAAACAAATTACATCATTTAGAATTTTAGATTTGGCAAAATAAAAATTTGATACTAATATTCAATTAGACTTACTCCTTAGTAGTATATACCAGGATTCATCTTTGATTTACTTCTGACCGCTACAGTGGATCCAAACGAATCTGTGTCCTCCCTAAAAAATTTCGTCACCTAGAAAAAAATTTGTTAGCTTGTTGAAATTAATGCTATTAAAAATCATTCAATAATTTCAACCTAACTTATTCAAGGCACATAGCAGTGATATCTGGATCGGGCTCCATTTTATATATAACATTGCGAGCAAACATAAGATCCTCATCCATGGCAATATCCGGTACGGAGTACTGAAATCTCGGATTTAGATAGTAAGCTGCACATATATTTTTAGAATCAGTCAAGCGCACTTGTATGAATCTAATTGAAACTTAATTTTTAGGAATTTCATAAAATACTACGTACCTGCTAGATGCAAATCCAAACTCATTTGATAACTCCACCGTCCATCAATGATCCGGATATACTCATGTGCATGTGATGGATCTGTCTCCTGGATCTTTTCCTTTGCCCTTTGCATCATGAAATATAAGAAGCCCATCTGAGCATACCTCTCGGAGTCCACGGCATGAAGTACATCATATAGAGGCTTGATAGCCTCCACTACCCTCTCAGCCCGCTGCCAGAATGTCTGTCTCGTCACCAAATTCTCTACATTGCTTTCCTCAGTATTTGCCCTGGCAAATCTGCTGTCCTGCCACTCCTGACTAACAAACATCTGACGCAGCTCTGCTTTCTTCTGAAGAAGACTATCAAGTGCAATATAATTAGTTGCAAACCGTATGACCCCCGGTCTCAATATTTCTTCCCTGTAAAGCTCCTCATCAATGATAAGACCAATGTATGGTTATATATAAATCTGGTGATAGACTGTGCTAGCTCAACAATCTTCTTCACCCTGCGAATTTTACCAATATCCATCAACATAAGGTCTATACAATGTGCAGCACAAGGGGTCCAAAAAATATGCGGCCGCTACTCCATCAAGATCTGCCCTGCGGCCCTGTACTGTGGTCCATTATCAGTGATGACCTGCACGACATTATGATCTCCCACCTGATCAATCACCTCCTCCATCAATCTGAGGATATAACTGGCGTCGTGCACATGATCTAAAGCATCAATAGACTTCTGAAAAAATGTTTTCCCATCACAATAAGTCAAAAAATTGATGATGCTCCGTCTAGTAGGACCAGTCCAACCATCACACATCACCGTCAATCCATACACAGGCCACTTGCTCTGATATGAGGATATCCATCCTTCTAGCTCCTCCTTATTGTTGTCCAGAAGATGACCATAGATATCTCTCGATGCTGGAGGATCTACACCTGTACCAGCAGTCTGTATAGATGAAATAGCAGAGCGATAATAAGGATTGTCTGCTGCATGGGCTGGGATATGACTGAAATGAAACCAGGAGGAGATGGCCCGCCACATATCCTTCTTCTTATCCTTCTTCAGCATTGTGTCAATCCTCTATTGCTTTGAATCTCTATTGGAAAATGCATGTGGATCGACATCATGGATAGTGGCTCCCTCTGGAATGTCCCTGGGCCTGGAAGACTTCCTCCTACTGCCAAATGCTCCTAACATGGATGCAATACGGTCGGTGCCTCTCCTGACGGGCTCTCTAACTGAGGAGGTCCTCCGAAACTGTCTCAGACTCTCCTGGAGCACTAGCAGAAGCAGATCCCGATCCTGACTCAAAAGCTGATGGCCCGAATCGCTCTCTGCCTGGCTGCCTCCTCCTGCTGTCTCTGCTCATATAAGCTCGCCTGAATAGCAGCCTCCATCTGTGCCTCATCATCAGAAGGAATAGCTTTCTCTGACTCCCTGGAGTGATAAGAAGGTGGTTCTGCGGCTCTGCGGTCCACCTCTGCCTTTTTCTTTGCTGCTCTTTCCTTCCCAGTTTTAAACTCAGCAAAGTGTTTCTTCATCAACTGACGGACCTCCTGTGGACACTGTCGGCATGCAAATACATCAGGATAGCCGCCAGCCAAGTGCTGCTTCAACCTTGTTACCCCCCATATTTGAATTCGGTATTGCACCATTTACACCTCTAGTGATGCCGACCCGAGAGCATCTCTCCATGTAACCGGCCAATGTCCCGCTCCGGATCCTTCTTCCTCCTTGATGGATCCATACCTGAATATTTAAATTATATATAAGGCCAATAATAATGTTTATTAATTAACAATTAATTAACCTAATTTTTAAAATTTAATTTATTTTTTTTATTTTTTAATTAAAAAATTTAAAAAAATCAAGAAAAATAAAAAAAATTTAAATTTTAGATTCATGTAGGATTTCATCATACATGCTATATATATTTTTTTAAGAGCCTAGAAATGCATTAAAAGTCACTTTTTTTTCAATTTAAGACCTACGGGCACTATTCATGAGATGCACAAAACTTGAATAAATCGACATGAAATTTATAGTAAGAGTAGCTTACAAGCCCTAGATGAATAATTTATAATTACAGTTTTTTTTCTAATTACAGTTTTTTTTTAATTTTTTAATCCAAAATTAATTTTTAATTTAAAAAATTATATACTTAACAAAAAATTAAGATTTTAATATCATTGTGTAGATCTATCCTAGATCTACCACATATTCTAAAATTATTGCCAACAAATAAATTTTGACAGAATTTCTTCTTAATTTTCTAATTTGCACGGATTTTAATAAAATTTAACCCTACGAAAGATGAAAATATGGAAAAAGAAGGGTATACGGACCTTGATTCTACCTACCCCTTCGATTTTTGCAGGTTGAATTGGGTTGAAATCGGCGGGGCGTATTTTTTTTCTTGGGTTTCCTTCGTGCGTCGCTGCAGAGAACACAGAGAGCTCTTAAGCTCTCTGTGTCACCTTTCCTTAACTAAGGAAAGGCAGCAACTGCCCCCCCTTTGAAAATCACATGGCTACACTGCAGCCATGTGACACAAAAAACAAACAACGCCCCCCCCACCCTCTCCCATACCCGTACCGAGCCGAACTGAGCTGAACCGAGCCGAACCGGCCGGTTCGGGCCCGTTTCGATCAGGTCGGGACTGGTTCGCAGCGGTTTGGGCCGCCCGGTACGGGCCCGGTTCGTTTTTTTTTTTTTTTTGGTTTTTTCGGTGGCCGTGCCATTTTTTACAGCCGAACCATGCCGGTCGGCCACCGGTCCGGTTCGGCACGGTTCGGTGAACCCTGGGTTGGATATTTAGTTAATAACAAATACCTGACCCAAATTAAATCCAACTTGCAAGCAAACCCACCAAGGCACTTAAGTGCTTGCATTGTGGATGTTCACCCTGGCTCCCAGCTAGTGACAGGTTGCTTGTTTAGACTACCCAAGCCACGTGCAATGCTGGGGGGACCAATGCACTTGAAGTGGCCATTAGGATAGGTTCTCATCCCCTTTTCAAGACAATATTAGTAATTAATGTTCTTCAAGATAGTAGGTAATGGATGATTATTATCTAACATAGGGTTAGGATCCTACTAGATCTAAAGATTTATTATGAATAAGTAAAATTAAGTGCTTTCTGGAATTTTCTGGAAAGCATCTGACATCTATATGACACAAAAAACCTATGGAAATAAAATTTATGTGAACTAGGAAACCAACTATTTTTGATCAAGAATGGTTAGAACAAAGACACATGAGGACTACAACTAGGCGAAAGTTGAAAAAGGGAAAAAGGAGTTGGTAATGTCGTGGTAACCAGAGTTGGTAATTTCTTGTGGTGATGGGGCCAGAAATATAATATGTGCATGCATAATAATGGAAGAAGAAAGAGAAATAAAGGAAGATGGAATGAAGACAGAACAAAAAGAAAAAAGGGCCGATTGTTGTTTACACTCTAGCATGAATAATAATGCTATAGTATTATTAATTATATGGCATGCAAATTAAAGGACTCCTAGTTGATGATAGGCCTTATTAAAGAATCCTTATTTCAAAGGTCCAAAGAGGTGCATTCTTCTAGAAAGTTGGAGACATGGGATCTTGGTTGAAAGTTAGGATTCTTTCTTCTTTCAGGAGTGTCTGACAATAGGAAGAAAACCATTTTATTCTTTAGTCTGTGCCCATGTTCATAAAATACTAGAACAGAAAATTAAGAGGGTTACCACTTTATGGCTTCTATTTCTAAGTTGGCTTTCTAAGAAATCATGGCTAACCATTACCTTAAGTGATGAGGGAAAACTAAAATAAAGCATGTAGTTATCAATTTCACTAAAAATGTCATGATGGAATCATGTCCATCCATTTTGTGCCATTGTTTGTGACATGTTTAAGGTAGCAGACTTAATAAAGGTTCCAAAGGCTTCCAAATGTTCAAATGTCACTTTCATCATTTCTAGAAAAAAATAAAAGTAAGAAATCCTCTTTTAGTTTTCAAAAATAAAAACTCATATATTTTTTATGACCATTGCCAACATTGCAACCATTACCTCCGCCATTGTCTTCATCATTGTCGTTGTCGCCACCTCTCTGTTGCCATTGCGCCTACCTCTTGACACCACTACCACCCCCTAACACCAACACCACCACTGCCATTATTGCCTTTGCCAACACCACCATCAGTACCACTTCCTCCGCAGCACCACTACTTTTCGCCACTAATAACACCATTGCTACCACGAACTTTGCCAACACTGCCACCACCGCCTTCACCACATTGCCATTGTCCCTGTCCACCAACACCACTATTATACAGCCCGTTGGCACTGATGCCAAAGCCATGCTTTTTTTATTAAATTGTTAGCTATATCAAACACGTTTATGTTTCTAAAAATTTACAAAAATAGAAGCAAAATTTGTTTTTTTATGTCTGAGAATAGGTAAAATGAAAGTGATGCCAAGCAGCACCTTGACATTATTGAAAACAAAAGTAAGCGATAATTATTATCTAACCTAATGTTTAGGATCATAGTCTCCAAATCAGGTCTTCTCATTTGCTTGGATTATCAAAATCAGGCACTTGTTAGAGGCTTTTTGGAAAAAGCAATACTTATATTGAAAGTGTTATGTTCTGCAAGCCAGTCGCATGGTTGATGCGATGGGGTATTTTGTACTTTATTTCCCTGCTCATGCAAATGACTTTTATGATTTATCAATAAAGAGAATCTTGTTACATCATATGCTGCGTTTTGTTTATCTTTTGAGATTTAATTAGAATTGTGATGAACCCCATAGATTAAGATAATAATTTTAGGACCATGATGAGATCATGCCAGTAAGATATAAAATCTTGATAGTCATGATCTAAAATATTTTTAGTCGTCGGATCATCGAGTTGGGGATCAATGATTCTGGATAGACTAGTATATCCTATGTATACTCTTAATGGAGAGGGTGACTGATCTCATAGTCACATGTATGGGGATACTTTCAGTGCAAAATAAGTTTACTAGACTGACCTACAAGGAGAACATCTAACTAATAGTCTTACTAGCATGTTAATGAATGGTTCTCTAGTGGAAATGGTGCACGTGATTCTTAGACCTGAAGTCACCATGCTATCTTGTGTACATGAATTTGTGCTTTGGTTCATACCCTAGCATGATGTTTTGATACATGTGTAGGAAGTTTTGGACTTTTGGTGAAGTGTGCATGGAGGTTCTGAGTGGTCAACAAGGGATTGATTACTTCTAGTAAGAGGAGAGAATATGCTATGTGATCTCATAAGATTTAGAAATTTTTGGCTATGGTAAAATGAAAATCAGAAAAAGTTTTTGATGTTTCATTATGGTTAGGTATTTGGACTTGACATAATTCCATGCCCATGGCCTTTCCGGATGTGCGATCGAAGGATTGAATTGCATGGTAATGCATCATGGAAGGGTATTTTGATGATTCCATTGAAATTCCACATCTTCTGGAGAGCCATGATACGTTGTTAAACATCAATTTTGGCTTGTGGATTTGCATGAATTAAAGATTTAATTTCAGAAATTAACTAGGAGTTATAATTAATTAGTGCTTTGGATTTGACCTTGTCAAAAAGGGAGAGATGAAAATATAAAGATTAATTATATTTATTTTTTCATGGTATAGGTGGGCTCTATATATATAGAGTAAGAATGAATTCTCAATTGATGTGTTTCATAATATAGAGGATATTCATGATTGACATATTTTTCAATATACATGATTGATATATTTCTTAATATACATAATTAATATATTTTTTCAATTAATATGCAGTCATATTATAGTAATTACTATATCAGTAATTACTATTTATTTCAACATATACACCAATACTCTGAAGATTATGGAGCCCCAACTTGTTACAAATATAATCAATCCTTAGATTCCTCTATGACTTAGTAAACATATCAACTAACAAATCATTAAAACTCACAAAAATCGTAGAAATAATATTAGACAGTAGCTTTTCTGGAATAAAATCACAATCTATCTCAATGTGCTTTGTACGCTCATGAAACATAAGGTTCGAGGCAATATGAAGAGCAGCCTGGTTATCATAGATCAACTTCATAGGCTCAAATTGAATAACCCCAAGCTCCTCTAAAAGAGACTTTAACCATACTAGCTCACATGTGGTTAAAGCCATAGCACGATATTCCATCTCAGTACTAGAACGAGCAACAACTCCATGCTTTTTGCTCTTCCATTAGGTAAGATTACCGCCAAGAGAGACAATACTTAGAGGTAGATCGTTTATCTAATGGAGATCTTATCCAATCTGCATCTGTATAGCCAACTACCTGGCTATGACCACGATCCTGGTAAAACAACCTTTTGCCTGGTGTACTCTTTAGATATCTAAGAATGCGAACAACAGTCTCCTAATGACAAACAATAAGAGAGTCGAGAAACTGGCTGATGATCTAACAAAAGATATATCTGGCCTGGTGGCTGTAAGATAATTTAGTGTTTCGACTAATCTCCGATATCTTCTAAGATCTGATAAAGGCTTCCCCTAATCAGGAACAAGCCATATATTAGGATCCATGGGAATATCAACAAGATGAGACCCTAACATGTTTCCTCTAACATGTTAAGAATATACTTTCTCTGATTCACAATTATTCCCTGACGAGACCGAGCAATCTCAATACCAAAGTATCATAACTCTTTAGATCGTTGGTTTGAAATTGCTGATATAAATATCCTTTAGAGTAGTAATGCCATCTTTATCATTACCAGTAATAACAATATCATCTACATAGACAATCAAAAGAATGCACTTGCCTGAGTTCGAATGCCTATAGAAAATTGAATGATTAGAAATACTTTTGAAGGCCAAACTGAAGTAACAAAGCTGAATTTCCCAAACCAGGCCCATTTAGACTACTTCAGGCCATATAATGACTCCTTCAACCGACATACATACTCTCGCTAAGCAACATATCCAGAAGGTTGCTTCATATAAACCTCGTGAAGTATGTATCAAGATAATCTTGCCCTTGCAACCAGTCGAGCCTTCAATCCGTCAACCTGCCCATCAGGAGAATACTTAACAGTATTAATCTAGTGACAACCAACAATGGACTTACCTAGAGGAAGTGGAATCCCAAGTATCCAAAGCACGCATCATAGACTTCTCATCATTCATCGCCTGCTTCTAGCCGGAATGGGCAAGTGCCTCTTATCAATGTGATGCTTTGTTCGATTACCTTTGCTTAGCGCAATAGGAATATCCAAGTCAGGAGGAGTTGGTGTAATAGGACTATCTAGTAGAGAAGCGACTGGTGTCGATGTTGAATCTATGGACTCAGCAGAAGGGATCCCTGGTGCTACATGATGCTGATATGTCTGAAAATTCGTGTCGATCAAATCTAGATGGTGATAGAGGAGGAATGGGCACAGGTAAAGAGGATGTTTCACTAGAGGGAAGAGATACAGGCAGCCCAATAGAAATAGACTCTTCATGAGAGATAATAGACTTAGACCCAGGAGAAAAATAAGAAATGAACTCAAAGAATGTGACGTTAAATGATATAAAGACAAAGAACAGGAGACTAGCACCTTTATCCCTTTTGAGACCAAGAATATCTGAGAAAGATACATTTTAAGGATCCTGGAGACAACTTATTATGACAAGGACCAGACTGATAGACAAAATAGGTGCACCCAAAGCCTCTATGAGGTCAGACATACAACAGTTCTTAGGAAATAAAGTCGAAAAGGGAATTCGATCATGCAACATGGATGTGGATGTACGATTTATGAGATAACATGCAGTAAGGATAGCGATATCCCAAAAATGAACAGGCGCGTGCATATGTATGAGAAGTGTCCATGTTGTCAATAAGATGATGATGATTCTTGCGCTTTACTATCCCATTTTGTTGATATGTATAAGCACAAGATGTTTGATGAAGAATTCCATGAGTAGTCATAAAGTTTTGAAAATTAGTAGATAAGTACTCACGGGCATTATCACTTTGAAAAAATTTAATGGATGTATGAAATTGTTTTTTAATTTCGGTATAAAATGCAGTAAGAATTGAAAATAATTTAAAATGATGATGTAATAAATATACCTAAGTCATGCGAGAATAATCATCAATAAAAGTGATAAAATAGGTAGATTTCATAGAAATAATTTTGCTGGGTCCCTAAATATCAGAATGAAGAAAACTAAAGGGTGCCGAAGCACGTTTATTTAATTGACTAGAGAAAGGTCTACTCTGCTTTCCTAATTGACATGACTCAAAATTTAACTCACGGATACCAGACCCACTGGCCACCATATTTTGGAGATTCTGGAGATGAGGATAACCCAACCGGCTGTGAATTTGAAGAGGCATAGTAGTGTTTGCACACATTGGTGGTCCAGACAACCGATACAAACTACGGGACTCAAAATCGGAACCAATTGTCCTCCTAGTCTTCAAGTCCTATACCACCACATAATCAAAAGAAAAGATGATCGAGTAATGCAATTGTTTAGTTAATTGGCTAATGGATATCAAATGAACAAGAAAATCAGGAATATATAAAATAGAAGACATGGGCAAATTAGGATGAAGGGAAACAATTTTCTTATCCTAAACTGGAGTAGTGGATCCATTAGTCAAAGTAACATGGGGTAAGGATTTTGACTCAATGTATGAGCAAAATTATGTTTGTGCCCAGACATGATCAGAAGCACCATAATCAAAAATTCAAGGGACAAGGTTACTTGATGAGTGACTAAGTCGGATTACCATATTGTGCTAGAATAGGGATGGATGAGGAAGCTTGCTATGATGCCTGGAACTGAATAAATAGTGTATACTCCAGAGATCGTAACACTGTCAGAAGTTGGGGCACACACTGCCAAGTTGTCCTTTGTTGACTAAGTCTGCATATTATGTGCAATCTGTTATGGAAATCCATGAAGTATAAAAGATGTCTTGGGTGTGCCTATGATGATTATAGTGGGTGGGTCAGGGACGACCACCACTCTGATCGCCTCTACCACCATGGCCTTGATGACCATCTTGTCCACCTCTAAAAACTAATTCTCCTGAGGATTAAGTGCACAAAGTAGTGTGGTCAGAGAATAAAGTTGCATTAGAACGGTTTATCCCTGTGGAATCCTTCTCTTGTTGAAGTTGGGATAAAAGCTTGGGTGGATTGGAAGTCTAATGGGATTAGACTCCTATGCTAAAAGGATTTTGGCATACAAGCTATCCAAGGGTTGGAGGCAACAAGTAATTCAGCAAGTTAGAGGGGAGGAATAACTTTTAGCATATTTCTTCGATTGGGAAGGTCCTTGAGAGGTTCCCGTGTGCCTCACCATTGGAGGGCTCGTGCTTGAGGGCCTTGTGGATCATAGACCAACACTAGACGATCGTCGTCAGGTATGTTTTTATCTACTCTTGTTATTTCATTGTTTTATGCAAGAAGATCTTGTAGTCAGGGTTTCGGATGTATATGTTAAATTTAATAGTTAAATCATGTCTTAAAAAAAATTAAAAAAATCTGCTTTTCCTGCGCATCCATTTTCCATATATATGACATGGAAGACATAGGAAACAAAAAATTATGTGAACTTGGAAAACCAACATTTTGGATTGAGAATGATTAGAATAAAGATGTGTTAGGACTAAAGAGAGGGGGAAAGGAGTAGATAATATCCAATGGCCTCACACCACTAAGAAATGCAAGCCATCTAGGTTTTGAAGGTCTTAGACCTCCATTGTGGAATTACACAATAAGAGGATATGGAAGTCATTCTTTGGATCATCATTTCATGTAAGCCAACCATCTAACTAATTAAAAATTTGAAAACCATGCCATGTTATAGGGCCTTAGGATGGTGGTTTCAAAATTAAACTTGATATTAGAAGTAATCGAGGATTGGAGGCACTTTTCACTTAAACTGATAGTGGCTAGGATTTATTAAGAAGCTAGCTGCTTGTGGACTGCATGAAGTGGCAGACTTCTCTATTTTCTTTTGTATACTCACAAATACATGGAGACATTAATTGGCATGCACAGACTGAAAAGTTCCTTTTTTGTTTTTTTGGACTTCTAATGGTAGAAGGAATCATAGTTTTTAGTAAAAATACTCTTTGGTCCCATATCTTTGACTTTGTATAAGAAAATATTGCTTTGTGGACCCTTTTGAAATGAGAGGCTTAAATATGAGCAATTATCAACTTAAAGTCCTTGGGTTTCCATAGCATATAAAATTGATAGGTGCTGCTTTCTTTCTTTTTTTTTCTTAATATAAAAAGAAACCAACCCTCTTTTCTTTCTTTTTTCCTTTGTTCCATCTTCCTTTTGTTCCTTTTTGTACTATTGTTTATTTTGGCTGCCACAAATACCACTTAAGAGAATTGCTCCCCACATCACAAATTCCCAACAACCCTCAGGGCTTGGGGATGGTTCATACATCCTAACCTAAAAATCAAGGCCAACACATGATGTTATGTTTTAGAAGCATAAATTCTATAAATGCAAGTAACGACATTCCATTATCTTGGAACTAAAGTTATAAGGCTCAAGAAAGATCAATGTGACTACAATTGAACAACAAAACAACCATCTCTAAAAACAAATTAGCTTATCTTGATGAAGTTCAATAATTGAGAAATTTTCTTGTTTATGTAATTGAAGATTGAACGAAGAGCAAAAATGTATACATTTTGATAATTAACTTTTGAAATGCATACTTATGATAGGTAAATTTAGTGGGCTCTAAGTGAGAAGCACAATCTTTTTTTTTCCTCCTTTTGAAATTGTTAAAAGATGATTGTGAAGATGCAGTGACAAGTCTAATGTTATGGGCAGACATGAATATCCAGTTGCAGGTTTCTCCCAAGCAATGGCCTTGTACCAACTATATTTTTTCTTCACTTGTGAAAGGTACTTTGTTACTGATATTTGGAAAGAGGTTTGTGGTGTATATTAACAAGTGAAATATTGGTTGTTGACTAGATAAAGTTGTGGTTTAATGCCTATTGCTATCGTTATAGATGTTTAGTTTGATTTGTACAAATATAAGGATGTCTTTGAAATATAAGTTTCCTATGATACAAATGAAAATTAAAATATTTATGCTTGTGGGCTTGGAGATGTGCCATATTAGTTGCTTATTGATTTTTGGTATTCTGGATCTTGCATTAGTGGTTTGCTTTTTCACCTTTTTTACTAAGGTAGCTTTCTATTGATATCTAAAAGACTATCGTGCATTATTTGTTGGTGTAGTGTTAATTTATGGGATGAATATTGCTGAACGTGTTGGAAGAATGGAGGATTGCAGTACTGGAAAATTATTAAATTTGTAAAAGATAAGTATGTTATGTATTATAATTTTTTTAAAAAAATTAGTATATTATTGTGTTTAAAAAAGAGATGAATGATTTTTACTATGGGATAAATAATACTGCCAAGAGATATAAAGTCATTGGCGATTCCACTAACTTGAACTTCTTTTGTTTTTAATAAGGAATTATAATTGCATGATGAATAATGTTTAGAGGAGATTTTAAGGTGTTCCATTATTGAAACACACATCTTATGGTAATTACTAGGCATGAACATGGTCTCGTGCAACAATCTCATTTGTTTCAATGGAGAGGGAGGATTCGCCTTCTTGTATTTTTACATTTAGGATCCGAACTATATTATTGATAATAATAACTCATCAAATGATCAAACATCAAATTTAAGAATGTTCAAATAAATATATGGTAAAAACATGAAGCAAAGATATGGAAAAGAATCTAGCATTGTCTTAGACTCTTGAAGACATGAAAAATAAGATAGCAAATGGATGGGGAAAGAAGAAACTGGTTTCTTATTGGTTGGTTGGAAGGTGAATAAGAAGCTAATTAGCTAAGTCTTGTGGTGAAGTGTGTTTGAGAGATGTTACCCTCCTTTGTGTAGTCCATCATATATGGGCCTCTTATAGTTACAAAAAATGAGGTAGTGTTGGTGTTAGCGGTGGTAAAGAGAAAATGATGACATGATAATCGTGTATAGTGTTGCTGATGTTAATTGGTGGTGGTAATAACATGGTGGTGATGGCTTTATGGGTGGGGTTTGATTGTGCCAGTGGTGATAGTGATGGTGCATGGTGGTAATGATAGAGGTAGAGGTAATAATGGCTAGGATTGTAATGGTAAAAGTGAAAGTAATTTTTGTGATGATGTTGGTAGTTGTCTTTGTGATGAGTCAAGTGATCATTGGCTCCGATGATAGAGTTGATATGATAAACTTATAAACTTGCAATTTAGAGTAAGTTTAATGCACCTTTATTGCACTCTCCAAAATTAACTATATGAGAATAAATTTTGGCATGCTAAGGATGTGTTTGGTTATGTCAAAGTGATCTCTCAAGAAATGAGTTTTGAGAATTTACTTTTGGTGAAGTGAAATAGGGATGGCAATGGGTCAGGTATGGATCGGGTCGTCTAATGCCCATACTTGCCTTGTAATTAAAGACCCTATACGCACACTCACCATGTACCCGCTTCGAGTCAGGTCAGGTCAAGTAGAGGTGTGGATCGAATAGATTGGAATGATTGAGTCTGGTCGGATTAGTTAAGGAACTCACTATATAAACATTATAAAATAATTTTAATTTTGAAAGGGGGATTTAGATTAAGGTTATATCGGGTCTAGCTTGGGACGGGGCATACCATTATCCATACCTGACTTGAACCTGCTTCGGGTATTTTTTTTTTAACCTATACTTGTCCTGGGTTCTAATTGGGTTGGGTAAAACCCACCTCAATCGGGTCGGGTCGTATACGGGTCGGCTAAAATTGCCTTCCCTAAAGTAAAACTTCAAGCGCATGGTTTGTCTGGGAAGATAATGCTGGAAAACTGCAATTCTCATACTTCTAGCATTTGTTTGCTAGAAGTAGCTGGATCTTAGATAACTTCAACTAGTTGTTTGGTTTTATTGGAAGTGATGGGATGCAATTACCTCTAGAGTGGCCAGTAAAGTAACCCTCTATCCTAAGGTATTCGATAATTTTGTTAAGAAATTTGTGCCATAATATCTCTATACAAAATTGGCCTAGACAAAATACTAAATACCAAAACAACCTTAATATTGTGATTTAAGATTGATACATTGTTTTATTTATTTCATCTTATTAAGCGATAGAGTTTCTGCGTTTGTTCACTAAATAAAATAATAAATTAACAATATGAATAGCTTGGAGTAATTTGAGTTTTGCTCTTATTAATAACACAAATAGTAAATGGAGGTGGACTCTTTATATATACACATGCATATATACATGCACACACCCATGCATGCACCCACACGCGTGGACGGGCACGTGCACGTGCACGCATACATATACATGCACGCGCATACATATACATGCACGCGCATACATATGCATGCACTCACGCACATGCACATGCACACACCCACTTGCATGCACGCACATGCATGCACATGTACATGTACATATACACATGTATATGTATATATATAGAGAGAGACAGAGATGTGGACTTAGTTCCTTTCGAAAGGATTTGAAACGCAAATCCTTTTAGGACAAAACTCTACAATGGAGGTCCTACATCGATGATTCAAGCCATTAAATGCGATCTACTACATTAAAATTACTTACATATCAAAAATCATATAATTTGGGAACCTTAGCCTATGCATCAAGTGATCAAAAAATGGATAGCCTAAATAAATAAATAAATATGTATATAGACATGTATATGCATGTATATATGTATGTATACATGTATATATTTATATATACACGTATATGTATACATGTATACATATATATATATATATACATGTATATACACGTATATTTATACACATGTACATATATATATATACATGTATACACACACACACACACACACACACACATATATATATATATATATATATATATATATATATATATATGTACGTACATATCCATATCCAAATACATACATACACATGTATATACATGTACGTACATACAAATATATATGTATATATATATATATGTGCACCATACATATATATATATATATATATGTATATGTGCATATATATATACACACACACACATACATGTAGTATACTATATTATAAAATAAGGGAGGAGTATAAGGAATAGATTCCATATGTGAAATTTGTTGACTAACATACCCTCAGTTTTTTATGATAATATTACCTGAAAAATGAAAATCATTGTATCACTATCATATTTAGTAAATATGTAAAATATTTGGATTATTTTTTATTGTTTTGTTTGTTAACTAAATAAACTATTATTTATCTAATCTAACTAATGCCCCACTAATTTCAATTTTAAATATTTTTACAATACTCTTTATTTAATCCACCAAATTATACATATAGACATACACTTATACTCTCTATTTTGATAATACTAAATGAGTATGTGAGGACTTGCCAAGGCATGTATTTAGTCCCATATTAGTTATTCGCTGGAAAGATCTTTGATACTTATACAGGATCAAGGAATCCAAATAATACCTTCCGATTAGTCTTTTTGGGCAAATCTTAAATTGTTATAAAAGGTATCAAAGCCGACCAAGTATATAGCCTATGTGGATTAGGAGATACTGTAGCACAGGTTCATTGAGGCTAACTATGGGCTGATCCTGGTATTCATAAATGGATGCATGGATTTGGACCATTAGCTTGATGAGGGCACCAAGGCTTAAAGGGGGGAGTTTGTGATGACCCGTGCAAGCATGTATTTAGTGTCAAATCGATTATTCGCTTGAAAGATCTTGGGTACTTATACAAGGCCAAGAAATCCAAATAATACCTTCTGGGTTGTCTTTTGGGTAAGGTCTTGGGTCTTTACGTATAAGTGTATATATATACAGTTTGGTGGATTAAATAAAGAGTATTGTAAAAATATCTAAATTTGAAATTAGTGGGGGCATTGGTTAGATTAGGTAGGTCATAGTTTATTTAGTTAACAAACAAAACAATAAAAAATAAACCTAAGTATTTTACATATTTACTAAAATGGCCATTGATATAGTGATTTTCATGTTTTTAGTAACATTATCATAAAAACTAAGGATATGTCGGTCAGCAAATTTCATAGATGAAATCTATTTCTTATACTCCTTTGTTTTATAGTACAGTATAGTACAAGTATATATATATATGTTTATATATATATATATATATATATATGTAGAGTCCACCTCCATTTACTATTTATTTGTATTATTAGTAAGAGCAAAATTTAAATTACTCCACACTATTTATATTGCTAATTTCTTATTTTATTTAGTGAACAAACGTAGAAACTCTATTGGTTTATAAGATGAAATAAATATAACAATGTATCAATCTTAAATCACAATATTAAAGCTGTTTTGGTATTTACTATTTTATGTATAGGCCAATATTACATGAGGATATGTTGACAAATTTTTCCTAACATAATTATCATACACCGTAGAATAGAGGGTAACCTTATAGAGGTAATTACATTCGACCACTTCCAATACAACCAAACAATAGAATTGACTGAAGTTTTCTAAGATCCAGCTACTTCTAACAAACAAATTCCAGAAGTCTTAGGATTGTAGTTTTCCAGCATGATCTTATGCAAACCATGCACCCAAAGTTTCACTTCACCAAAAGTAACTTCTCATAACTCATTTCTTGAGGAGTGGCTATTTTAGCACAACCAAACACACCCTTAACATGCCAAAATTTATTTCTATAATTGATTTTAGGGAATAACGATAGAAAAAGATTCATTAAACTTCCTCTAAATTCCAAGTTTATAAGTTCATTATATTAGCTCCATCATTAGAGCCAATGACGTCACCATAATTGTTGATTCACTACAAAGACTACTACCAATATCATCACAACAATGCCTTCACTTTTGCCATTATAATTCTAGCCATTATTTTCCATCTCTATAAGTACCACCATGCACCATCACTATCACCACTGGTACAATCAAACCCCACCATACAGCCTTCACCATCATGCTATTACTATCACCAATTAATATCAGCAACACCATTCCTTATTATCATGTTATCATTTTCTGTTTACCACCACTGACACCAACACTATCTCATTTTTGTAACTAGAAGAGGCTCATACATGATGTACTACACAACGGAGGGTAACCTCTCTTAAGTACCTTTAACTCCAAAATCCTATGAAGTTACGATTTGAACTAGGGTCTCTTATACAACTACATAAGACTTTGCTAATTAGCTTCTTATTCTCCTTCCAACCAACCAATAAGAAACTAGCTTCTTCTCTCCCCGTCCATTTGCTATCTTATTATTCATCTCTTCTAGAGGCCAAGTGCTAGATTCTTTTCTATATCTTTGCTTCTTGTTTTTACCATATATGTAGTTGAACATTTTCAATTTGATGTTTGATCATTTTATGTGAGCTAGACCATGTTGAATGCCTATTTATAATTCCTTATTAAAAACAAAAGAAGTTCAAGTTAGTGGAATAGCTAATGACTGCACATCTCTTGATAGCACTATTTATCCTATATTAACTATCATTCATCTCCTTTTTACACATAAAATACTAATCTTTTATAAAAAAGTATTATACCTAATTTCTTATTTTTAACAAATTTAATCATGTTTAAGCACTGCAATCTTTTTTCTTCCAATACATGTTCAATGCTATTCATCCTATATATTACCACTATACCCACAAATAATGCACAATAGTTTTCTAGATATCAATAGTATGCCACTTGAGTAAAAAGGTGGCAAGCAGATCACTATTGCAAGATCCAAAATATAAAAAATGAATAAGTAACTAATGTGGCACATCTCCAAGCCCACAAGCATAACGGTTTACTTTTCATTTTTATCATAGGAAATTTATATTTCACATATTTTCTTATATTTGTACTAATCAAACTAATGTCTATAATGATAGCAATAGGTATTGAACCACAACTTTATATACTCAACAACCAATATTTCACTGGTTAACATACACCACAAGCCTCTTTCCAAATATCAGTAGAAAGAGACCTTTTACAAGTGAAGAAAAAATAGCGTTGGTGCAGGGCCATTGCTTGGGAAATTCATGTCTGCCCATAATATTAGACTTGTCACTACATCTTCACAATCATCTTTTAACAATTTCTAAAGGAAGAAAAAAAGGATTGTGCTTCTCACTTAGAGCCCAATAACTTTACCAATTATAAGTATGCTTTTAAAAAGTTAATTATCAAAATGTGTGCATTTTATCTCTTTGCTCAATCTTCAATTACATAAACAAGAAAATTTCTCAATTATTGAACTTCATCAAGATAAACTAAATTGTTTCTTAGAGATGGTTGTTATGTTGTTCAATTGTTGTCACATTGATCCTTCTTGAGCCTTATAACTTAAGTTTGAAGATAATGAAATGTCGTTACTTGCATTTAGAATTTATGCTTCTAAAACATAACATCATGTGTTGGTCTTGATATTTGAGTTGAGATGTATGAACCATTACCAAGCCCCGAGGGTTGTTGGGAGTTTGTAATGTCGGGAGCAATTGTCTAAAGTGGTATTTGTGGCAGCCAAAATAAACAATAGAAGAAAAATGGACAAGAGGAAGATGGAACAAAGGAAAAAAGAAAGAAAGAGTGTTGGTTTCTTTTCATAAAAGAAAACAAAGAAAGCAGCACCTCTTAATTTTGTATGCTATGGAAACCAAAGGACTTTAAGTTGATAACTGATCATATTTAAGACTCTTATTTCCATAGGGTCCATAGAGCAATATGTTCTTACACAAGGTCAAAGATATGGGGACCAAAGAGTATTTTGGACAAAAACTAGGATTTCTTCTACCGAAGTCTAAAAAAACAGAAAAAAAGAACTCTTTAGTCTATGCATGCCAACCAATGTCTCCATGTGTTTGTTAGTATGCAAAAGAAAATAGAGAAGTCTGCCACTTCAGGTAGTCCACAAGCACCCAGCTTGATAAATCCTGGCCACCTATCAGTTTAAGTGAAAGGTGCCTCGATTACTTCTAATATCCAGTTTACTTTTGAAATGGTAAGGAATAGTTTCAGATACGTGCATGTTCCTACTTACATACACATTCAAATATATATTCACACATGTGCCCCAGCACATGTATAAACATTGCATACAAACATGCTAATATGCGTAGATATATATCTCTTGCTCTTTACTTCCTATGACCTGTGCCTTATGCCAAGGCTCCAAGATACCTTGGTTCCTTACTGAACCTGTAGTCATTAATGGATTTGATTGAGTACTTGTTCATATTCTCCCACTGATCAAATGGTACAAGCAGTGGCTTGCTTATGCATTGGCATACTTGATGCGCTATGAATTTAGAGTTTTGCACACTTCATGTTCTTTGTCCAAACCTAGAACACAAGCTGGAGTTAGAATGATTTTGTGGATAGGAGATGTGGAAGTTTCCTAGGTTTTCCTCAACATTTAGAGAATAGGATCTTGTTGTTAAGCAAAGGTTCTTACAAGTTTTAAGATAAAGCAAAAGCTCAACTTTGATCCAAAATCAAATTTTTGGCAGAAATATGATTTTCTGCAAAATAAAAAAAAAGGGTGTCCCAATGCATGAGGCTCCTGTCTTTGCAAACTCTGGGAAGGGTCAGATGTACGTAGCCGTACCCTCTGGTGAAAGAGTTTGTTTTCGTGATTTGAACCCATGACCCCTAGGTTATGATGGAACAACCTTACCATTGCACCACCAAGGCACGTCCTTTAATTTTTTACAAAATAAAGAGAAGATAATATCAATATAGAAGAGAGGAAATAAAGGAAAATTAGGAGAAAAGAGAGAGGAAAGAAGACTGTAGAGAGAGGAGGATAGAAGAGTGAGAGAGAGGCAGGAATTCAACTTTGGCCAAACAGAACACTTTCTCAACTGAAAATTCATGTACAAGTCTATACAAGTTGATCAGACTCTTTTAGCTTTCTTATGGTATGGCATGTATTATAGCTTATCCTAAAATAATGTCATAAACATTATTCTAAAATGGGTGGATGCTAACCTAGGTCACCACCTTAGGTCAAGGACCCTAAGCTCCTCACTTGGGTTTGGATGGCCATGGTGTGATGCACACCTAAGAATGCAGATGATGCAGGCTTCTGGGAATTGCTTGTGTTGATTGAGTTCAAACCCAACAGGTCTTGCTAAGATTAATCTAGTTCCTGATCTATTTATTTAAAGATTAAAATTTCATCTTTCCCCATCCCCTAAATCCATCTTGGCTATAAGGCCTAATGGAGAGGTAGAGGAAGGAGGCAGATTGGAGGTGGCACTTGATGGCTTGGGGTGTTGCTTGACAGTTAGGGATGATGCTCGATAGTGGAGGTTAGGGTAGGTGATTGATCTAAGTTTCTTTCCTCATTTTCTTTTCTTTGTCCATCTAAACCCCTTTGTCTCGGGGATCCCTTTGTCTCAGATTGATCCCCAACACTGGCTCTGCTTCCATGGATCTGGGTAGTTATGGTGACTTGATTATGACTTTTTGCCCTATTGCTGGTGGTGACCACAGGGCCCTAGTAGTTAAGGCCACTGTTGTTTGTGGGAGGGTTGGACAATAGCAGCAGTTGTTGCTGTGTTCTTTGTGGACCAGGTCTTAGAACGGTCTGTAGTTAAAGCATACAAAGCTGAAATGAAACCCCCTTAATTTGTAATTTATTTGGTTGTTTTGTATATTGGACTGTTTTGAGTTCTAGGCACCCACTTAGTGCTGAGGCACCAGACAATTTCATTAGTGAAATGGTTTAGGTCAAAATCAGGCTTAGTTTTGTTGTTGTGTTGAGTTTTATTTTCAGTTATTTGCTAGTTTTATTCAGTATTATAGGTCTTATTAGGCCTTTAGGGGGTAAGGCAATGTAATTCTTATTTTCTTATAATTTATATAGATTTTGGTGTTATTTTTCCAGGGAATTTTTGAGTCCTAACCTGAGTAGGATTATAATATAAAATCTCTACCTTGGTTATAGGCCATGTTAGAATAGCTTCAAACTATAGATTTTTTGATGGTTTTTTATGTGGGATCATAACGAATTACGGTGTTAGTATTTTTAAGAAAGTGAATAAGAACAGTACAATAGAGTATTTGGTTGATTAGGAGTACTATTTTGATAATGTAAGAGAACTAGGCCCATTATAGGTAAGTTGGTAGGCCCTTTATGATAAGGAAATTTTGTTTTAAGGTGTTCGAATGTCTACAAATATGGGTCTATGGAAATGATGAATTATGTACGATTATTGATTTTATTGAATGAAGTAACACCTTCTATGGAGATTTTTCTCTCTGTTATTGTCTATTTCTTTATACATTTTCTCCTCTATTCTTTTTATCGCATTGCTTTTCACCTGCTTTTATTTGCATCACGTTGTTTTGTCTGTGATACAAAAAAAAAAAAAAAAAGTTCTGAAATTTAATTCTGCACATTTTAATTTTTTTTGCATCTCGTGGGGGCTGTGCCACCTAGTTGCGCATAAATAGATCTCCTTGTGGTCAAGTAACCATATAAATTCAAAATAAGTAACTTGGAGGCTAAGTAACTTTTAGGTCAACAAATATGATGGTTAGGTAGGTTAAATATTGACTTAATCACTGGGGATCTTAAACTCTAAGCTACTTAAGGATCCATTAACATAATGACTAAGGCTGTAACAAATGACTAAACAAATACATGATCAAGGTTTAAATCCTGTGGAACAAGGCTATTCTGATTTTCTCATGGGATGGGATGTATCGCTGTCTTGACATCCTGATACTTGGGACAGGGGATGCCTCAAGGTATCCCGATCGGGATGCTGGAATGCTAGTGGGATGGCCCTATCCCGATACATGAAATGGTATCCTATTCCGGTGTCACGTGACGTCCCGTTGGGACCTGAATCCTTGTACATGATACTTAAAAAAGTTTGGACTGGTAGATAGTCTCGATGCTCCAATAGTTCTGTTCATGTTCCTGCTACTGATTGAGGCTGGAACCATTTGATTTTAATTGCATGGTGCAATCTGTTTTGACTGCATGCTCTCTTTTTTGACGACCAAACACAATAATGAAAGTGGCTGGTTCACTATTTGAGTGTAAAGCGATTAACTGATTTGTTTGGATATTTACAGAGATTGGAAGAGGACTAGTGTGAGGCACATATAGAATTTTTTTTGGAGGGTCATGTGGTCATGAAATAAGAGGGGAAGGCAAGTGCTAAATGGCTGGAAGTTACCGGCAGGAGTTTGGAAGGATAAGACTAAGGTTCTATTTGGCTAAGCTTTTGAGTGCCAGAAAGTACTTTCTGGCTCTCCAAAAATACTTTTGGATATTACAGTGATGTTTGGTAAAAAATCGAAAAGTTGTTTTAGTTTTGTTACAAAGCCAAAATGTCTACTTGGAAAAAGTTCCTTTTTGGAGCTTCTGAAAAGTGCTTTCTAGTTAATGTTAGGAAGCTATTTTTATTTAAATAAAATTTTTGGATGACCTAAATACCTATTGAAAAGTGCTTTCTAGTTAATGTTAGGAAGCTATTTTTATTTAAATAAAATTTTTGGATGACCTAAATACCTATCAATAAAAGCTCATAATTATATCTTATATCTTATCATATTATATTATTATATTATAAAAATATAATTTAATATAATAATATTTAATAATATTATAATATTGTACTAATATATTATAATCTATTATTAGATTAGATTATAATCTATTATATTTTATTTTATTATAATTATAATAATATTATATCATAGTATAATCTAATATAATATTATAAAATTATATTACATCATATGATAATAATATTTTAAAACATAATAATATTTATATTATAAATATATAATATAATTTATTATAATAATATTCTTATAATAATATAATATAATCTATTATATTATAATATTTTATTAGATTAGATTATAATCCATTATATTATATTAAGTTATTATTATAATAATATAATTATATAATAATTGATATGGGGGAAATTTCACTCCCGAGACATCGGAGCACTAAAAACTGGGAAGAAATGACCAAATCTAGAAATAACTGAGTCTATTTCGGGGTAAGGTGGAGCCATGCCCGACTTCTTCTAACTCCAATATTGGGTCTACAGTGTTTGGGCACGAATAGGCAGAGCAAATATCTAGACGATTCAAGAATAACCAAATTTAGGTAATCAAAGTAGAATATTACCAAATCATTCGAAGGATAGGTCCTATCTTGGGACATTCTTCAAAAAGCATTTTACCGTTCACCTAGTCTTACTTCTTGAGAGTAGAAGTCAAGAATGATGTCAAGACTCCTGAATCGACTGGGCATTGTACTGAGGTATATTCGGCTCCCCGAGCCTTTGCCAACTCCAATCTTCGATCTCATGACCCTTTATCGATACAATTCCCCGATCTCCTGGACTCCTAATAGGCTTAGCTTTTGGCCCTTCAGATGATGGCGTAAATCAACATTTGGTCATTTGAACTGCCCTTTCACAGATCTCTGGCTGGGGATACATTTGTCTACACCCCTTTAGGAGTCCCCGTCATGCAACATACTAGGTTTCATAAAGCAGGGAAGCCCGTGGATGATGGCCGAAGGAAGAATCTACCAATATTCGTCCTGACATGCTTCCCACAATAGACACTATCAAATCCTATTATCAAGAGCAGATCTCAGTTATTAAAGAAGCATGGCCCCTCTTTAGGTCATAACTCCAAAGCCATTAAGGCAAATGGTGGGAGATATGAAATACAAAATGTTTCATTAATGGAAAGGAGATATTCCATATAATAAATGATGATTTCCTCTCCAAAGTCCTGACAGAGGCCAAAATTTAATCATTTTCTACCTGCTCTCTGACATATCAAAGTATTCCCAAACTACCCCTGCAGTTTGAGTATAAAAGAGGGTTCTTACTTCTTAGCGAACCCTCCAGAGGTACGCACTCATACGCGTATGCATGTACTTGTACTCTTTTTTCACCATTCCACATTTTGCTCTGTGGTTTGAGATACTGATTTGAATATCGGAGGGTCTTCGCCAGAGCCATCTTTGACCAGGGCTTCTTTTGCAGGTATAGCCACTAGCATCCTCTCTAGTTGGCTCCGGTGTTCGAGCAGATTCCAGCTCCATCAATAATTATATTATATAATATTTTAATATTTAAAATATATAATAGTCTATTGTATTATTCTTTATTATAAAATAGTATATCATGTTTTTATTATCATTTTGTCATACTAAAAATATTTTTTTATTTTAGTTACCAAACAAATAATAAACATTTTTTTTATAAAACTCCATTTTTCAAAAGCTATACTTCTAAAAGCTCCAGAAACTCTACTACCAACAGCAATGCCAAACGGGGCCAAAGTAGGAAAGGCATAAGATAATGCAGATGGAAGTAATAAAGGAATTTAGAAAACCTGCTCTAATAGAGTATGTGATCAGTGATAAGTGCAAGAGAATTTAAAATCTATAGTAAAATTCTGCTGGGGCTTATTATCTGTGGATCTAACTCACATGTATTATGTTCTATATCATTTATACTTGTTCAAACTGAAATTTAGGTTTTCAAATTATCGGAGACTGCAAAATGGCAAAACCCTGTTGCTGAAAATGTAGAGGCTCCATTGGGGCATTTACTCATGGCAAGATCGGGCCCAGTGCTGTCTTTGTTTCACTAGGAGAAAAGTTTAATTGAAGAATATCTAGCAAAATGGGTAAGGCAATAACTTTATTTGGTTTTGTACTTTGGCATGAAGGAGAGTCCCACAAATTTGCTGAAAGGCTTGTAAATGGTTGTTTTAGCCCATTATATGTAGTTTTAGACTACATGGCAGCTCTAAGATTCCCAGTTGCAATGCATAGAAATGCATCTACAATCATGTTAGCTTTCGAGCATGCATTGTCCATTCTAACATTTTATTTAAGAGATTTTTGAAACACTTATTCTACTGTATGCTGTGGCATTGGAGCAACAATATCATCTTACGTTGATCCATGTCCAAATCATTTAATTTCCCACCGAATCTCCTTGTGTAAGAAACACTTATTCTACTGTATGCTGTGTCATTGGAGCAACAATATCATCTCACGTTGATCCATGTCCAAATCATTTAATTTCCCACCGAATCTCCTTTCTTACACAAGGCATGTCTTCTTTTCTGATAGACATTTAATGTAATGTGAACCAGGTTAGTAGATTCTCTATCTTCTGTTGCACTATTCTAGTTTCTTATGACATCTTCTCTTGACATGCTTGTTTTGCTAGTTCATCTTGACATACTTGTTTCTCTAGTTCTTTGCTTCCTTCAGCATCCCTTATTTAATCAGACATTTATCTAACTTATGCTTCAATTGCAGATCCTATCTTTTTGTTTTATGCATTTGTTGTTTCTTGTTTAGTTCTCTTAGCTTTTTAGTCATGTTGTGAATAGGTAAAGTTTGTTCACTTTCTTTCTATTTGTTTAACTTGTAAATTGGCAGCTAAGTATTGGGAGACAATGGAAGGAGTTCTTGGATTATAATGACACAATTGGGTACATATTTCATGTAAGTTCCCACTGGCACAAGTATTAACCATCATAGACTGTTACAGCTTGCATGACATGGTCCAGCGCAGCTCATTGGTTTTCATGATCCTGTCAATTGTTGCAGGATGATGCAAAGAAGCTTGATAAAGTTGCTAAGAATCGATACACAGTATGATCTCCATCCTATGGATCTCATATGAATATTTAATGGAACATATTATGCAATGACTCTAGCATCCTGTAACTCCTTGAATTCCTTTTCTTGCTACAAACTGCATTGCCTCTCTCATTGGAAAAATTCTCATTCTTGGAGGATTTTGCATATGTCATATGTATGCAGGTAGTTTGACAAGAAAATGTTTATCATCCTGTATTATTTTGTAGATGGGTATATGAATCTGTGGTTTGTCATGGTCTCTATAAATAAGCATTGGATATCTGAACGAGTGTTTAAAGTATGCCCTTCTGAACTTATGGTTCGCCTTGGACTAGAGCTTCTTGGATTCAGGGATCTTATATCCAGTGAGAAGGCACATGCATGTTGTTAGTTGAAGGTCAACCTGAAAAGCTCATGATTATTTATCGAGGATCAGATAAAGTTTGAGGATCAGGTAGAAGTTACTGTTAACTTTCTCTTCTTTTTTGCATCTGCTGGCAGACTAATTAAAACTTCAAAAAGGAAACAAGAGCAATAGCTTTCAGAGTTGGCAAATGATGGATGGCATTAATCATTGTTATTTCATGTGATAAAGGCACCTTGAAATGGCCAGGATGTTCCAATTGCTGCACTAATCCCTTCATGATTCCATATTGCTTTTGGAGAGAAAAAGGGTCACTGCACAAACCAATTGAGGGCTAATTTTTAGCTTTTCTTGTTTCTATATGCATTTGAAAGTTATGTTGGTTACATGTCAAAGGAACCCTAAAATGACTCTTCAAAGCCCAGATTTGTACTGCATGGGACATCAGTGGAGGTTAAAATTTTTGACACTTGGAAGTGTCTTCATCATGACCTTGGGATGAAAAGATGGAATAACTCATGGAGGAATCTCTTAAACGGGCAGATTCTTGTGCAATCTGTTGATGCATCATTATGCTAAACAAATATTCCATGAGTTCAATTAGGATTTCAGGTCGATTTTTTTTTTTGTAGCTTCTGCTCAGAAAACTTTTGGAGTTTTGACATCTTAAATTCCTCCTGGTGCAGTAACAGGACCTTGCATGATTAGGGGTAAACAATTGCAGTCATGACCAGAACTTGGCAGTTGAGTGAGAAACCTATAACCACCATCTTAGAGCACATGCTCCATTAAAAAGGAAAATAATTTAATCCCCATTACCATAATCATAGGTCCAATCCATTAAAATATCATTAATCCTACCTTATAAATTGTGGGAAATGATGTGATGGAGGAAAGGCAAAAGCAGGGAACAATGGCAAAAATGCTTGGACTTTGAAATCTTTCACACTTGCTGTGGACTCAAAGCCTTTCCTGATGGAGTTGAAAAGCTTCTTATACATTGTGGACCTCATTTACGTTGGAGTTTTTCTTGCAGTGCTGAATTAGTTATTTTGCATAATTGCTCTTGGTGCTGAGTTCGTGTACAGTCTAATTTTCTGCTGCGACTTGACCTAAATGGCAGTCCTAGAATTCTAACTCTTGTGGATGTGTTTAGTACTGGTATACCAAAACGAAAATTTAGAACTGCAATCCCTTGTATATTTTTTTGTCTCTATGCTTGAGATCAATTCAAAGGTCTGAATGTCTAGAGTATGTATCGATGCTATAAGATCTGTTCAAAGCAAGAAATTTTTGTCCCTGCATGCATTCTGTTTTGAGGACTACATGATTTTTTTTTTTTGTTGATGCAAAGCAGATCAAGAAAAATAGTATCAGTTGTTTTGTTTCCTTTTCTACCTACAACTGAAGGAAACTAACTGTTCTAAGGTACTGAATTCATGAGCCTTCTATCTTTCTCAATAATTGAAATAAGAAAGTAATTTCTCTCGTGTATCTTCTTTTGTGCCATTAATGTTTTTAGTCTGATGAATCTAAAAAGAGGGAAAAATTGATTCATCAGAAAAGAGGGAAAAATTGATTTAAATAAGAGGTAGTGCCAACAATATAATTAGTTTGGAATAAATCAGATAAGTGGACAAAACAGATAGGAAGAAATACAAAATCTGAGATCCATAACAATGCTGGAATTATTCAGTCAAAGGGTTGAAAGGAGACGGAGTTGAAAGATAATTTTGAGGACGGTTCTTCAACCAAATAAAATTGTTGAATTGTCGAATGGAGATGTTTTGAAGGTTGAGATGGAGTTGGCAAGTCCATAAGATCAAGTAGGCAAGAACTTGTAGAAAACAGACTGATCTTCACTACAAGAAATTGACATAATATGAAGCAAAATATGTTTTTGATGATTGGATTCCGTTGAAAGCAATTTTCATCAATGTTGAATGTATATACTAGTATTAAGTTCAAGGCATCTATAATCCTTGTGTATATGGTTGTGCTCAAGAATTACGGTGGTTAGACTTGATTCAAGTCTATCCTTGTGATATGGACCAAAACAGGGACAAAATGCGAATGTACTATGTCTAGGAATGTGTAGTCAATTAATAAGATCAACGTGTGAGGATGATACAAGCTAAAGATAATGTAGTAAGCAAGCTTGGTAAGCCAATTTCATTGTGACGATACTCTGCGACACCATTTTGCTAGGTTTTGTGACGATAAGAAACTAAGAGAGTAGCAGCACGAGTATAAAAAAAAAAGCCATTACCCTTGGTGAGTGCTCTAGCTTTATCATACTAAGAATAGTTGATTGGAATAATGAATAAAGTTTTGCTTATTAATATTAAATGTTTGAGATAATAATATTGAAATTTTCATTCATTGAGTACGACCATGTATACCTACTGCTGTGATCGTTAAACATGATGTAAAATTTAAGTTCAAGCACAATAGGACTTGGTCTCTTGATATCACAACAAACTAGCACATTAGTAGAACGCGATCTACTAGATGATAAGAAAGTCAGTTGAAGAAATTGAAATATGAATATTATTGTCACAATAAAGTTTAAGGGATTTTAAGGTTGGGTGACCCACAAGATGATGCTCTGATATGAATGCTGTTTGGGATTGATCAAAGAAGATCGAAGACATAAGAAAGAAAATAGACAAGCCAAGAGGAGAAAGAAAATAAGGTTTTAATGAAATTTGTCCCAACAAGTCTTTGATATCTTGTCTTCATTAGATTCTAAACGAGGGGAGACCCAACTTTATCATTTCAATGTTCTCTTCAAGGCTTATATATTTTATCATCATTATTATTATGATTATTTAGATGAGGGGCTAATCCTCACCTTTTACCCTGTGTTCACCTATCCAACTGGATTCAAGCCCCTGCCAGCTTGCCCGAGTGGCAAGGGATATACCACTCAAGCAAGCGATCGTGGTGGCTTGTACAAAGGTTGATGCTCCTGTAACTTCAAAATAAAATGCAAGAATGGAGAGCTTCTATCAGTAAGCCTTTAAATTTCTAGGATGTTCACATTTACGTGGGATCTACTTATGGTCTTGATCTGCTAGAACTTATGGTGGGAGAAATGCATGCGTTTGAAAGAAGTGAAAGCTTGAACATGGCTTGGCGGGGCGGGAGCTTACAACGGGGATTTTCCTCCCCCCATTCCATTTTTTCAGCCAAAAAAAAAAGAAAAAAAGAAAAAAGTGAAAGCTAGGTCAACGTTGACTCAGAGAAGAGATGAAGCTTGTTTTGGAGCTTGTTTTGGAGCTAATCAATCATCTTCGTGTATTGGTTTCCTTGAGATCTCTGTTTGTAGGGGTCCCTTATTTTCTATTGTTTTTTTCTTCCCACCCCTTCTCATTTTCCTATATCCTCTCAGTGGAGTTTCTCTTATATTATGCCCTCTTTACTGAGCTCTTTTAGATCTAAGGCTACAGATCATGCTATTTTAGTTGGCACCACCACATCTCTTCAATTTTACTTGTTCCTCATGGTGTCCTTTCTAATTTTACTGGAAATCTAGCTTTACACTTTTTCCTTTCTTAATTCAACCTTTACTTGCAGAGTATCTTCATTGCCCAACATTTTGAGCCATGTAGCCTGACATGTCTCATTTTTTGTTGTATAAAATTTGTAACCATCATGCAAAAAGTAGAAGCTGCTATCTACTTCATCGAACGAGTCCTTATTTTGTTACGTCTCCATCTATTTATTTATTATTTTTTGTATCATCTATTTATAAAATTGGTGTTGGTCTTTTTGTAGTATTTGTTGTCCATCAATCTTGTCTTGGACCTCATGTTTCCAGAATATCACACAATCAATTTTGCATAATCACAATTAGCAAATAAGTAAATAGATCGATGAGAAAAAAATAGATCACTATTTGACCTAGTCAATGACTGATGGTTCCAATCTAAAACGAGTTATGTTACTGTTTTGGTTTCTAGACTGCACGTGCATAAGAAGCAAAACAAACCATTTGACCTAGACAAACTACTTGACCTAACGAAGAAAATGATAATACAAATGGAGGAAATTTATTTGCAAAATCTCAGAGCCTTTAGATAATTTTTTTAAAAAAAAATCATTTTAGAATCAGTGCCAGAAAGCTTGGATGTTGATTCTGGTTGCACTCTCACACCTGCTGAATTCCAAATTAGAAGAGCTACATATTGGGGCAGGCTTTCCCCTTCCTCTGCACCACAAAAAATAATAATAATAAGGGGTTTCCTTGAATCACAACAGCTACCACCACAGAACTAGGAAGGAGCAAAGCCTGCTAGAGCACAATCTTCTCTGCTGAAGGTAAATTAACCCTGGTTGTCAAGATAGGTCTCTAGGGACTGTAAATGGCACCTGCCTCTCTCCTAAACAAAATAATCACAAAATACTAACGCAAGGAAACGGCATTATTCTGACATACACCTCATTATACATCAAATTGCTCATGGCTAAGAAGGTAAACTCCTGAAGAAGGTCCAGAGAACGCAATGATTCAAGTCATGGCAAATGGTACAAAGCGCGGTATCTTTTAAATTCAACTCACATGAATCGAAGAAGAAAAAAACTATCGCACAAAAGAAGCAGGTACAAAGCGCGGTATCTTTTAAATTCAACTCACATGAATCGAAGAAGAAAAAAACTATCGCACAAAAGAAGCAGATAAGCGTTAAGACAAAAAAAAAAAAGAGACATATTTAAGACAAAAAAGAAAGACAAAAAAGAAGAGGACATATTTAAGACAAAAAAGAAGAGGACATATTCAGGAATCTGCAGCTGCAATGGGGAGAGAATCCCAAATCATATCCATGTCCAGAGATGGCATCCTGCTGAGAAGAACTCCGTCAACATCACCTGCCAATGTTAACAATTCTTGCGGCGCCGCTTTCCGGCCTCCAGCATCCGATGGCAGCTCCTTGTTGCTCCAGGTACTTGTAATGGCTGTCGAGACAGCTTCCCTGTCGGTGCTGGATTTCTTCCGTTTCTTAACCGGTGGTATGCACTCTCCTCCAAGAGACATGCACAATAAGTCTTTTTCTGGCTGTTGCTTGGGTTGATTGAAAGTGAGCGAGGGGAAGGCAGAGGAGTAGGAGGAGGAGGAGTTGCGAAAGGCCTTGAGCTTTGCCTCCAAGAGGGAAGCGGTGGCGGCATGGGGATGACCGGATTCACTGGTGGCGTTGCGGAGCTGTTGCTTGAGATGAGGGAAGTTGAGATGAGCCAAGTCCCCCCGCAGTGTGTAGGCCGCCATGTCGTAGGCCATGGCAGCCTCTTCAGCCGTGTCGAAGGTCCCCAGCCAGACCCTCGTCCGGTTCCTTGGCAACCTTATCTCCGCCACCCACTTCCCCCAGTGTCGCTGTCTCACTCCTCGGAACAGCTTCCCTGGCGGCTGCCGCTGCCGGAGGGATGGCACCGTTGTCGACCCTCCTTGGCTGCCTTTTGTTGATGTTTCCAGCAGCGCACTGGAAGAGAGTGAATTGATAGAACCTTGGTGGTGAAGTTGTAGACCTTCAGGCTTCTCCAGTTTTTGATACATTTGGAGGTTCACCTGGATGTCTGCTGAGGAAAGAGTGATCTTTCTTGGCGAGACTAGGGTGGAAGGCTCAACTATGGCTTCTCTCTGCAGGAAGAAAGTGAAGGGTGGAGGTTTCGCAGCATTGGGTGGATAAGATGAAGAGGAATCCCTCGACGAGGAGCAGCAGGAGGGTGGTGGAACCACTTGGGATATATTGGGCATGCCAATTGGTTCCGTATGGGGCTCTCTCAGGTGCTCGGCTTTTGGGTCAAGGAAGTTAAGAATAGAAGTATTGTTAGAGATTGGGAAGTGGTGGTGAGAATCCGGTGGCACTGAATTGATTTCTGAGCAGTCTACTCGAGGAAGTTGATCTTCCATGCGCTTTATCTGATCCAACTTGCAGAAAACTTCACCTCTGAAACCTTTCTTCTCAGGGGAGCACTTCTACATGCCTTTTTGAGGCATTTTTTTTTTTCATGTTTTCAGGTCCCTCGATCCCATGCCTATTAATACGTATAGCTGATGAGCTGTTGCTGTCAAGGACCCACTTACCGTTGGTAAAATACAGTTAATTTATCATATGTCGGATCTTTGCAGGTTAGTTAGGGTTTGCACTTTCCCTAAGATGGCATCTCATATATGTAGACTGAAAAATTAATCATCAATCAACTATGATAAATGATAAGAATACTGGACCGATTAAGATTTAATTAATTATTTTGATTGTGATAGTTGAAAGATTTGTGTTTGACCACCTTTTATACGGAGGCTACATATGGATGGTTTGCCACTAAAATTAACCTTCTAAGGAATTCATAAGGAAATAGGGCAGTTGTTTGCAAGGTAACCATCCAAACAGGAGATATTAATGTAAAAAATTGTCACTAATATTTAGAGGAGTTACTTGACAAGAAATTGCCTTTTAAAGGAAGTTATTACTGGAAATAACTTCCAATATGCATCAAAAGAAGGAAGAATGATCCAATTGATCCTCTTTAACGTAGACAACTCAATTACCAAGCACCAATTGTCTTTTATTTTATAATCCGATATAGTGCTTGATTTGACGACCTCCTCCTAGAATTCTAAAATCCAAATTCTTTCTTGGTGGTAAATGATTTTTCAACCATCAACCGCTACAGCTATGATTCTGTCCAAGGAGCGAAAAAAAATTGATTTGCCCTCACATAGGTACCGGGTGACTCAAAAAAGGATTCAACTTAGTATGGATGGTGAGCGATCCACATATTAGAAATTCAATTTGTTTGCATATGATGGAGATCGAGAGGTCCATGGAGTGAAGGGTCAACCTTCCCATGAGTAAAGTTTGAGGATATCTTTCTATTATGGGGAAAGCAATTCAAGTAAGATATATAAGCAAAATTGCTTAAGAAGTTAGTAGTGGACATCCTTCATATAAGCAAAGGGATCGGTTTACTCAGTGATGGCATTGAAATTTGCTCGGTCACTAGAGTATACTGAAGGAGATGGTGCTCACGGGCTATGCCTGCAAAAAATCCTGTCAAAGGTGACTCTGGTAAAGACACTCCGATATTTAAGTCAGTATCATGCCACAGAAAAATAGAGTAGAGTAGTGAAGAGGGAAAAAGATTTTTTTCATACTTGGAGAGCTCCCAGAGAGCTCCCTTCTATAGGGTGGCTGTAAGGATATTTTAGGATTGAAAAATATGCTTTAGTGGGTTGGAAAAACGTGACTGGCTGTATGACATAGGATATTAGAAAGGGGGATCATTTTATTTATCCTATTTATGCTGGAATTTTCACCTTGCATTTAATAAGGTGTTTGTCTTATTTTTTTGTCTTCTTTGTACTGGTAGCCATTTTCCTTAATTGCAATGGGGACTATGGCATGAGATAAGATATGGTCACTTAATTGTAGGGATTTATTACAGATTATAGGATTTAATTATTTGTCCATTCGAAGTATGCATAGGGATGAGCATCGTCAGTTTCCTTTTTTGGCTAACTTACAGGATGTTAGCTGTGAGACTTCGCCTATCATTTGAGAGTTTGAAGGGGGTCGATTGGCATGGAGCTGAGAGTTCATAGGATTAAGAGCTTCGGTACATTGCAAAGTCTACTAGACCGTGGGCTTTTGGATGTGATTCAGCCATTTCCTGGGTGCTGCATCAGCATCGAGGGTCTCGACCCTTGAGTGTTAGCGGGCTTGCATCAAGGCCAAGGCTCTTTAGGGTTTAAGAGTTGAGGAGCTGAATGTTTATTTGGCCAAGGGTTTTCAGGTGAGTACCGATCCCTTTGGGAGCCATGCTGTTTGGAGGAATTCAAATATCTATTGGCTTGGGTAGTTATTGGGGGCCAATGGCGTACTTGGCCGCATGATTCCCGAACATATTCTCACCTATTTTATGGGTTGTGTAGCCAGGAGGGACCCTAGCCTCTAGCGACCTAAGGATCACCCTTTAGCATTCGAGAGTTTCAATGGAATTATCTAAGTGTCGAAGCTTGATTAGCTTGAAGATCTCGCGGGTTGAGAGTTAGCCCGAAGGAAGATTGGCTAGGCTACCAGGCCTATAGATAGAGGGTTAATTTAGTTGAAAATGATAGAAAAGTGCTTTAGCTATTAGCTTATGAACGAGAAATTTCATTGATGTTAGAGTTTAAGTAGGCCGAGGTTGAATTTAGCTGAGGATCTTGGGAAGCTATTTCCACCTATTTTGGGATAGGATTTCCCAAATGCTAGGAGGGTGAAAGTCCCTTATCAGGATTAAAGGACCTTAATGGTATACTCACACCTTCGAGTTTTGAGGATGAACATTTTTTAGGTATCTCGTAAAGATAACATGTAACTAGTATTATTCCTTCAAGGAATCTAAGAGATAGCTTTAATAATACTGCTTCACCCATATTGTAGGTGATTGGTTGATGCTTTATTTGAGCTAATAAATTGTATATAGACTCCCTAAGAGTTGGAGGCCCGACACCAAGGATCGACAATGCTAGGGAAGATTGGAGTATGGCCTTGTTTCATCCTGGAGATGGCTACTAGCCACCCGTGCCTTTATCTTGCTCAAAGATCATCGAGATATTGAGGGTAAGGGGTTTTTCCCACTTCATTTGCCCCCCACTCTTTAGTCCGAATGTGAAGCATTTCAAACCGAGTAGATCTAGCATTATGCCTGAGTGATCCCGAGCTTTCACTTAACTTGAAATGTCATTGAAAAAAGAGTTTAGCAGAGAAATCAAAAGTTGTTGCTGTTATATTTGTGATCTTTTCTAGGAAAGCACGAAGAATTAATGTGGCTTCCTATCTTTATAAAGGTCTTGGGGTGGCTATTGACTAATAATATATTTGTTTAATAGAGAGATAGATATTTTTAACTTATTGAAGAGGCGATTCCTGATGAGAGGTGAATTCCAGCAAGCATTTTTGGCATTCTCCGGGTGGAGCATCAATGGATCTGAGAGATGCATGGACATTTTAGAGGGCTATTCTGAGGCATCGCAAGGTAAGTGTTTCAGCTAATGGAAAGTTTAGTGATCTTGCCAAGGCTTCAAGGATGAAGGTGTCGAAGGATAACTTAGAAATTCTGGATGCTATTGATGGTTCCATATTGGTTGAGGGGCGAGTTCAGCCTTTTGTTCGACTCATTGATGTCCATCGAATTCACGAGATGGGACCTAAGGAGTATAGGCATTTGACTTTTAGATCGATCATACCAGTATAGGGAGTGCTTATCTTTTTAAATGTTCCACTTCTATTTTTATTAGCAAAGGCTTGTGGTACAGTTAGCTCATCATCTCAAATTTTTCATGAAATTTGCCAAGCCTATTGAAGTGAAGGTTTTAGTGGCTGAAGAGAGGGCTGTTAAAATAAAAAAGGAACTCTACAAAGTAGAGACTAATACCATGGAAGTAGAAGAAGTGTTTAGATATCAAAAGGAGTATGCAGATACTCTATCGAGTGGTGCCATATGCACGGCAAGTAAAATTAGGGAGTTGCAACAAAAAATAGTTGATGCCCGCAATGGTGAGGCTCGGGCCAATGCAGATATGAAGGCTGTGGTTGTAGACTTGGAGAGGAAGTACCAGGCCAAGATTAAAGATTTAAAGGAAGAAGTTGATGGTCGAATTCAATTGTTCTGGGATGAACTTAATTAGACCAGGAACCAAAATGAATGGTTGTGGAGGGAACTTTGCTAGGCATGTGGCCGGTTGCAAGGTAAAGGGTCTTCTAGTTAGGATCAAGAGAAGATCCAACAAATTAAATGGGCCCAAAATGAGGCTCTGGCTAAGGTTCAGTTTTATTAGGAAGTGTTAGAGGGAAAAAGGAGAAATGCCATCATTTTCAATGGTTTTAGAAATGTCACATCGCAGATATGGAGGAGAATTTATCATTGCAACATCGACTGAAGGTGGCGAGAATTACCATTGAGGAGTTGAAAAAGAATAGAAATGATGACGATGATGAGATAATGAGGCTACAGAGCAAATATCACTGGTCGTAGCATAAATGGGAGAAGCTGATACTTGACTGGTGCGGGCACCAGACTCAGAAGAAGACTTCAGAGCTCCATTTGGATCTCTGATTGACATTGCCCGAGAAATTAGGGTTTGTAATAAAGGTTGACCTGGTCAACCAGTTTATTTATTTTATTTATTGAGTCACCATTTAAATTTTGTTGAGTCATGTTGACTCAGTGCAAGTCCCAATGTGGTTTCAATTTGGTCCAAAATGGTGCCACATTTGTCTTCCAATCAAATCAAGGTTCAAGCAAGTGGAGGCCACACTCCAAGCCACACGCCCAGCCACACTCCGAGCACACGCTAGAGTCCAGGAGGCGCCACAGAGGCATCCCAGTGTCATGGTCCCCACATCCAAAGAAGAAAAAATCAAATTGGAGGCTACTTTAAAGGAGGCGCCCATACCTGCCTATTTTACCTAAGCAAAGAAGGAAGAAGACTTCTCTTGGAGAAGAAATCAAAGAAGGACATCCAACCTACTCCTAATTGAAGTTCAAATCAAAATCAAAGAGCTTAACTTGGAGTGGAAGAAAAGAAGAAATACCATAAGAAGAAGAGGACTCCAAATCCAAATCCAACTCTAAAGGAGGCACCAAAAAAATTCAAAAAAAATTCCTTTATGGCCGTCCCAATTTTTTTTTGAACTCTTGGTCGGCCAAGAGAGAAGATTTTCTACCTAATCTAGTGGTTGGAGGAGTTTAGTCCCACATGGAAATTTGTACAAGCTTGGAGAAAATTTTAGGTCTATATAATAGACCTCTCTTTGTAACTTTAAAAAAATCAATGAAGAAAATTATTTTTTTTGCTATTCTCTTGTGTTGAGTGACCTAGGTTTCTCTTCTTCCGCACTATTCTAAGTGTTGAGCTCCGTGAGGGGGTAATCCGGGTTCCATTGGAGCCTTGAGGAGGTGAGAGATCTCCATCTTTATCCAAAACCCTAGGTTAGCCACTTGAAATTCCAAAACCCTAGCCGCCCTTCATTATTTTCAATCCATCAAACCCTAGCTCCATCCATCTCCCACGGCTTCTCTCTCTCTACAAGTCCAGGCCGTCCACCTTCATCCAGATCCAGTCCGGCTACTTCAGATCCAGAGCAAGTCCCAAGGAAAATCACATCAACATCCAGGAGAATCCAGTTTTCAGCAATTTCAATCTTCAAGTTCATCAACCTGGTAAATCTTTCCCTTGACTCTCTGATTCCATCAATTGTTTTTCTTCTCTTCCAGATCCTGAGTTCAGGAGAAGCCAACCCGCCAAAGGACCAGTATTGGAGGATCCATTACGAAGATATCTGAATCCGAGGATCCAACAATCTGCTCGGGAGAGTTCTTCCACCAAAATCTGTGAAGATCATTGCCTGGTTAGATAAACCATCTCTTCTCTTTATTTCTGTTTTGTTAAAAGTTCGGAGCGAAACCCTAGGTCTGGGAGTTTCTCAACCCCCAGCGATCCGTTGCTTCTGAACTACTCTGATAATTTAGTTTCCTTAAAATTGTGCTTTCAATCATCATATTAGTATCTTTCAATGTTAGGTTAACTTTTCTTTGATTTGAAGCCAACTTCTACAAACATATAAAAACAACAAAAAAAAATTAGTTTACTTCCGCATCGCGTCCCTTTATTTGTTCTGCATCATTGACTTCGCCATGCTGAGCGCAAAGCATACCTGACTAGGTTCGAAGAATGCAAGTCTTTGATGGTGCAAATCTTCCCAATGGCTGAAGCGGCTCACCTATTCTATATTCCCTTTACTATAGCTTCTCTTCAAGAGGGTCAGGCGAGTTGGGGCCAAGGGTGCAAGGTTTAATGCTCGTATAGTGAAAGCATATTGTATCTCTTTTATTTCTCTATTGTAATTGTTTGTGAAATGAAGAAAGTTAAAATTTTCTCAAGTATCATGCCTCAGGATTATATTGGGAATTAGAATGCTTTGTAGCGTCCATTCAATCGATGGCTTCATGCATTGGCTTCATTGGAATTTTTCTTTGATAAATTCCTTTGCAACCTTAGTAGCAGGATAGCCTACTAGCCAAATCATATATGTTCGAGGGTAATTTTGTTGGCTGGGTAGAATATTCAAGGTGATATCTCGTCATAGATTTTGCAAAGGATGGGAAACAATTAATGTATCATAATGGCCTAGTGGAATATGGAGCTCGAGGTGGAGTAGTTTTTTCGCACAGAAAATAAAGAGTCGGCAGGAATAGTTCGGAAACGTCCATCATTAGAGATCCGGAGAAATAAGATTTAGGCTATCTTAGATTGCCACCTATTGCTAATCCGATGGTGGTTAGCCCACTTTTGGCATATCTAAGCCATTAAGGGTTTTTTATATATGGCAAGGGTTTGTTGCCTGGATCGCTCCCTTTGTTTGACTCTCTCTTTCTTTCTTGTTCTTCTTCTCCGGTAGCTTCTTTCTTTTAAGCTGGTGACTTTCTCCAATAAGTTTCGCTGGTGATTTCAAAGTTCTCTTGGTTTACTTGTCACTTCTTAGATTTCTCTACGGGTTTCTTGGACTCCTTTGGTTTCATCTCTTCATAGCATTTCCTATTCTATTAGTTTTTCATTTTAGGGACATTCATTGAGTTCCTAACACCTATTTTTTTGGGAAATTTTTCTTGATTTTAGTTAGTTTTACTCGATCTATAATGTCTGACCAGTCTTCTAAATTGGTTGGTTTATATCTTCCAAATCGATTGGTTCATGATCTTTTGAAGAAGAACTAGTCAAATCAAGAGTTAGTGCCAAGGCTTTGGAAGTTATTTTCATGCCCTAGGTTCCAAAGATTGCTGTAGAACCTGAGGTAATTATGGTGCTAGAGGCTCTTTTGGAGCTGAGGAACTTAGAAGTGGAGTTTCTCCTAGGGACCATCCAATCCAAGATTCACAAGTTGCACCTAGAATATATTCACACCAAATACCAAGTTTTCCCAGAGTTTGAGATGGAGGTTTCACTCAAGTCTGATCGAGCATGCAACCCTCCTCTAGGTAAGATAGTGCTATACAAGAAATATTTTTCGACTAGATTAAGGCTTCTAGTATTTTTCTTTTTTATCGATTTTCTTCATGTCGTGAGGCTCCCTCCATGTGCTCTTGTCCCAAATGCATGGAGGTTTATCTATGATTTTATCATAATTGTATTCTGACTAAGGTTTGGCTAACAGTTCCTCTTTTTACAGCTTTTTTCATCATTGGGAAGCACCCTTGCTTTAATGGATGGTGGTATGTTTGCCCTTGTAAGGGGAAAGGGTGCTGACATCTAATTAGGGCGCTCCTTCTACCATTCACCACTGGAAAAAGCACTACCTTATTATAAAATATCTTTCTGATGGTGATTAGGGTTTTGATTGATAGGGTACACAGTCACGTCATGTTACTCATCCTGCTCTTTTTTTTGAGAAGGAAAGGGGATGGTACGTAGTTCTCCAACACTTTTGAGTTCCTGCACTGAAGGTACTGTTGTCCGAGGCCACCCTCTTTAATATGGGGATTAGCCAAATTCAGCCAAATTATGGAAAGAATTCTGAACCATTTCTTTCTCCCTCCCTTTTTGGCATTAATCTTTTGTTTACCTATGCTTCGTTTCTTTGCAGCCATGGACCCTATGGAAAAGTGAGATTTGAGAAAAATAATTTTGAAGAGGAAGACTGCGGCATCTCAAGGGCCTTTTGATAGGCCAATGGAGGCTCTAGCAGTTGAGCCTGGGTTGACGGAGGCTCTAGCAATTGAGCCCATTGCCACTACTGTTCCCACGGTCGAAGGCATGATCCTTGCTACTCCTTTGGAGGTTCCACCTCCACCCACCCTGAAGTGCCGATGGGTGCTAAAGGCTAGTGCCTCATCCCCTATCCCCCCAGGTCATAACCATGGAGGGAGCCTTGGATGATCATCAGCATGAGGTTTGTGCTTTTGATAATTGAGACATGGCTAAACTCTTCTTCAATAATTTCATTCATGTCATTGATGCGGAGCGAGTTGTTGGAGAGGGTAACACTCAGCATTGGAAGGATGCTGTTGGAGTGTCATCCAAGTAAATCATTTCTTTTCTCTTATAAAATGGACCTGAAGGCTTTACCTTACTTTAGTATTTAGTTACTGGGTTTGCCATTTTATCAAACATTACTCTGATCTAAGGAGGTGTTGGGCTTCGAAGGAGAAGAAGAAGGAGACCGAGGCTCATTTGAAGGAGACACGGGCTAGCTTGAAGGGGGTAGAGGAGAGCCTTAGTCACTCTAAAGCCAAGGTCGGCCACCTTGACCAAGTAGTTAAGGATCTTGAGGAGTAGTTATCTTTAGAGAGAGGTGCTAACCAAGGCTCAATAGAAGATGGTGGACCTTGAGGCCCAGAAAGAGAGGGTTGCTTAGAAGGCAATGGAGGCCTATAAACTTTTCAAAGAATGCCATAAGGAAAAAGTGGCATTTTTGGAGGTGGCTTTTGCTAAAGGCATGGATGACACCCGAAGGAGAGTTCTCGATCATTATCCAAGAATTGATCTGAGATTTCTGGATGAAGATGTGGATGGCCAGGTTGAGGGTGCACCAGCCATTAGAGCTATAGGAACATTAAGGCCTCCAACATTTACTTAGGCTTTTCCTTTTTCTTCTTGTTTTTGGTGATGTACAAGTTATAGGTCAGCCTTTAGGGTGGACCATTTTTGTAAGACCTTCGAGTCTTTATCCATAAGTATAAATGAAATTCCTTCTATCTATTCCACAAATTTGTGCAAATGTTGTAGCTTGGCATGTATAGATTACCTATTTCTTTTAAAACAAGCTTGAGATTTTAGTCATTCAATAAAAAAACAATTCTCATTACTAACCAAAGGTTCTTTGGATATTGTGTGAGTTTGAAGGTCTTCAGGAATTGATCTCATAAGGCCTAACCAAAGGCTTTCAAGCATTAAATCTTTACATCTTGTCTAAAGGCTTTCGAGAGTTAAGCATCAGGTTAAAGGCATTCTAATATATGCTCAATCAAAGGCTTTTGAGCATTAAATCTTCATATCCTGACCAAAGATTTTTGAAAGTTGAGTATCAGGTCAAAGACTTTTCGATGCAAGGCTCAGCTAAAGACTTTTGAGTGTTGAACTTTACTTCTTGACCAAAAGCTTTTGGGAGTTGAGTGCTAGGGCAAAGGCTTTTTGATGTGAGGCTTGATCAAAGACTTTTGAGCATTAAATCTTCACGTCCTAATCAAAGAATCTTGAGAGTAGAGTATCGGGCCAAAGGTTTTTTGATATGAGGCTTAGCCAAAGGCTTTCAAGCATTAAATCTTCAAGTCCCGGTTAAAGACTTTTGAGAGTTAAGCGTCAGGCTAAAAGCTTTCTGATGCGAGGCTTGACCAAAGACTTTCAAGCATTGAACCTTTACATCCTGACTAAAGGCTTTTAGAAGTTGAGTGACATGCCAAAGGCTTTTTGATGAAAGGCTTGGCCAAAGGCTTTTTGATGAAAGGCTTGAGCATTGAATATTCATGGCCCAGCCAAAGATTTTTGGGAGTTGAGCATCAGGCCAAAAACTTTCTGACATGAGGCTTGGCCAAAGGCTTTCAAGCATTGAATCTTCACATCCTGGTCAAAGGTTTTTAAGAGTTGAGTATCGGTCAAAGGCTTTCCGATGTGAGGCTTGGTTAAAGGCTTTCTGACATGAGGCTTGGTTAAAGGCTTTCCAACATGAGGCTTGGTTAAAGGCTTTCTGATGTGAGGCTTGGTCAAAGGCTTTCGAGTATTGAATCTTCATGTCCTAGTCAAGGGCTTTCGGAAGTTGAGCGTCATGCCAAAGGTTTTCTAACACGAGGCTCAGCTAAAGGCTTTCAATGATTGAATCTTTATTATAAATTAAATCAAGATTTCCATATTAAACAAGGTTAGAGAATTCTCAATTTCTTATTTTCCTTTTTGGTAGTAACATATGGCAAAAGCTTTAAGATTGCCCTAATAACCTCAGTGGTGCCAAATGGTAAGAAACAAAGGGCTCGGCTTCCCAATATGCTCATTCATCCCTTTGAATTATGAGTATTTTATGGCACCATCATGGTAAAATACTAAAGAAATGCTACACCACCTCCTATGGGATAAGAACGTTGACTTGGACTCATCACCTCAACATCGCTTCCCAAGAGCATTTAAGTGTCAAGGGAAGACACATGTCCAATATTGACTGGGCACTAAAGTGATCAGCTCTGGTTTGGTTCCTCTATAAATAGGGGAACACCGCCTTATGTTTCCATCAAGCTTTCTTTTATTTACAGGCTTTGCAAACCAGCCATTAATTTCTAGGAGCTTATCATCAGATCTTTGTAAAGAAATGTCACCACCAATGGCTAGTATGGCCATGAGAGTCCTGGAAATCTTTCTATCGGGGAAAGGAGTATTCAAGTGGAGTCAAAAGAGCAATGATGAATTCTCACCTTAGGATGGGAGGTATTGAAAATGATTGGTGTTTTGGCTGTGTTATCACCACTATCACCTATCGAAGGATGGTGCTGGAGGTGGGCTCAGGCTGAATATCTTATCTCCTAGCTTCTCCTCACCCCCTAGTTCCACTTATGAGGGGAATTGGGTATGGGAGAAAGGCAACAAGTGCTTCCTTAGGGCCTCCACTATGAGCCATAGGCGATCAAAGGTCTCTAGGATGTTTCTCTCTCTCTTGCAGCAAGTGGAGCCCTCTGTCCATACTGGTCTCTTCTCCTTCATCTGCTTGTGGACTAGGGAGGATCTTTTTATTGCATTGACACCATGCAACAGGGGTCCGTGTCTAATGTTTGTTAGCTTCACTTGCCTTGCTTGCATAGTGTCCCTCTTGGTTGCAATCCCTCATATATTTATGGAGTGGCATCAGCTACTTCTAGAGTGTAAGGAAGACTTTTGGCTCCTCGGAATGACCCTTCTTTGTTGTAGGGGATGCATGTTCACTCCTAATCCTCCTCATGCCCATGCGATGCTAGAGGATCCCAAGTCTACCTTTTGAAGTTCTTCTATGCTTTAGCTGTAATCTATAAAAACATCCTCAGGATGAATGTAACTTAGTTGAGGCAAAAACATATGTAATCAAAATTGAAGTATGTCAATGAAATGGTTATTCTATATTCCTTGCTAATGTTTGTTTGAGTTGTGTGATTATATTCCGCGTTTGGTTCTCCATATAAACTTTTCTCTCTTGGACTTCAATGAAAATTTTAGCTTGGGGGTCATGGCTTGATGGCTTTCATCGTTAGGATCTTCTTAGTTTCCTGCTAGTTACATACGTGTATATATATATATATATATATATATGTACAAAATAAAGAAAATCTTTTTCTCTGACAAGGGAGGAGGGACTATGCTATTAGTAATACATTCACAAATTTTTAGAATTCCATGGACAAGGCAGAGGCATCCCATCTAGTTGAGTCAGACGATAAGTTTCAAGTCGGATAACTTCTTCCACTCGGTACGTTCCTTTCCAGTTCAGGGAGAGTTTACCTTGGCTAGTTAGTTAAGATACATCAGCTCATCATAATTCCAGATCCCATGCTTTGAAAAACTTTTTCTGGACTCATGTATTGTGATAGCAAGTGACCCTCCATTGATAAGCTGCCATTCTTATAGCGGTGCACTCCTGAACCTCTTCTAGCAGATCAAAATTTGTCATGAGTCATTTGGAGTTGTCATCTTCATTGAAGCTCTCAACTCAAGGGGATGCAAGTCCCATTTCTAAGGAGATCATAGTCTCGGCTCCAAAGGTGAGGCTAAAAGGCATTTCACCCATAGGAGTCCTTTGAGTGGTTCGGTAGGCCCATAGGACTTGATACAACTTTCCACCCACCATCCTTTTACTCAGTCAAGGCATGTCTTCAACCCTACAAAAGGATTCAATTAGCAACCTTGGCCTCTCCGTTAGCTTAGGGATGGTCAACAAAAGTAAAGCAATAGGTTATGCCCAGATCTTGACAAAACTCAACTAGCTTGAAGTCGCTAAATTATTAGCTATTATCAGTGTGATGGTTTAGGGGAGTTCGAAGTGACAAACAATGGATTTTCAAATAAAGTCCATCTTGGCCCCCATTATCTTGGCCAGCAGCTCGACTTCTATCCACTTTGTAAAATAGTTGATAGCCACCAGCAAAAACTTCCATCGTCCTGTAGTTGGAAGAAAAGGACCCAATATGTCCATGCCCCATTGAGTGTAGGGCCACGATGCACTTAGATGCATGAGAGGTGCAGCTGACAGAAGCTGTATATTTGAATAGCGCTGACATCGATCACATCTCCTGATGAAGTCAAGGGCACTTGTTACATGGTGGGCCAATAATACCCTTGCCTTAAAATTTTATAATACAAGGCCCTGCCCACCAAGTGGTTGCCACAGATTCTTTCATGTACTTCTTGCAATGCATACTTTATGGGCCTCTTCTCTATCAGTAAGGGAGGGTCTTGTCATGAAGGTATTGAACAAGTGGGTCTATCCAGCTAGATTCTGCATTTAACTGTAGCATAGGTGTCAGTCTATTGATGTTGGGCTCCTCCAGTACTTCAAGAAAGATTTATGCATGCAAGTCACGTAGTGCTACCGCCGCAAGTTTGGACAAAGCATCAGCTTGGGCATTCTCCTCTCTCAGGACCTACTGGATGATAAAGCTACAAAAAACTGAGATTAGATCCTTTACCTTCTGAACATACTTTTTTATATTTTTTCTTTGCCTCATACTCATTTAGGACATGAACGACAACAAGTTGCGAATCACTGTAAGCTTTCAAATGTTGCACCCCTAACTCTTTAGCTATTACAAGGCTAGCAAATAGAGCCTTGTATCCAGCTTCATTGTTAGTAGAAGAAAAGCTAAATTAGAGTGCATATTGAATATCTCCTCCTTCAGGATTGATAAGAACCAAGCTAGCTATAGAGCCGTTGGCATTTGAGGCTCCATCTATAAACAAAACCTATTATTTCTCTAGGTCCTCAAGTGTTGGATCATCTTCGGGTTCTCCCTTTGGAATAGTGCATTCAATTATAAAGTCAGCCAATACTTATGCTTTTATAGCAGGCCTAGGGTAAAATGCCAAATCAAACTCAAAATATTTGAGGGCCCACTTAGCCATTCTGCCCAAAGTGTCTAGCCATTGTAGAGTCATCTACAGAGGTTGATCTATCAAAACCACCACCATGTAGGCTTAGAAATATGGATAAAGCTTTCTAGCCGGTACTACAAAAACAAAAATAAATTTCTCTAGCCGGGCATACCTTGTTTTGACATTTTGTAGAACTCGACTAATATAGTACATCAACTTTTGAGTCCGATCCTCCTCTCATGCAAGAACGGAGTAGATGGCCAAGGAAGAAACTGCCAAGTATAGATATAGCTCCTCGTCTGTCTTGGGTTTGCTAAGGAGAGGGGGTGTGCTGAGGTAAGCTTTGAGTTCTTCAAACACCTTTGGTACTTTTTAGTCCACCAAAATTCCTTCGGCTTCTTTAGTGTTTGAAAAAAAGGTAAGCATTGCTTGGCCAACCTAGAAACAAATCGACCGAGGGTGACACCTAGTGAGTCTTTGGACTTCTTTTACTAACTTTGGTGTGGCCATTTACCTTAAGGCTTGTGTCTTCTTCAGATTGGCTTCAATATCTAGGTTAGATGCCATGAAATCAAAGAATTTTTCAAACATGACTCCAAATGCACATTTGATTAGATTTAACCTCATTTGGTACTTTCACAGGATGGCAAAGGTCTCCTTTAATCATCCACATGGGTCTTTGAGGTAGACTTTTGACCAGCATATTGTTGATATAAACCTCCATATTGCATCCTATTTGGTTCTTGAAGATCTTATTCACCAATCGCTGATATGTTGTCCCTACATTTTTAAGCTGAATGCAATTACCTTGTAATAAAACAACCCACGATTAGTGATAAAGAAGGTTTTTTCTTCATCTTTAGGCACCATGTGGATTTGATTGTAGCTGGAGAATACATCCTTGAAGGTTAGAAGTTCATGGCCAGCCATGGCATCTACTAGTTGGTCGATCCAGGGAAGTGGATAGCTATCCTTCAAGTAGACCTTGTTGAGATTTGTGAAGTCTATGCACATCCTCTACTTCTTGTTGACCTTTTATACCAACACCACATTAGCCAACCATTCAGGATAGTTAACTCTCGGATAAATCCTGCATCGATCAGCTTTCGCACCTCCTTGGCCATAGCCTTTTGCTACTCTAGGGTGAAACTCCTTTTCTTTCATTTCACTAGTCAATGGTTGGGATTCACTTTCAAATGATATAGCATCACCTTAAGATTGATACCCGTCAAATCTGTAAGGAACCAAGCAAAGATGTCAGCATTTTTTTGTAACAAGATCATTAGCCATGACTTTGTATCCTTGTCCAATTTGGATCCAATCTGAACTGTGTTGAGGGTCCCCATCATGCAGGGGGATAGTTACAAGATCCTCGATGGGCTTCTCTCTTTGCTTGGCCAATTCATCTCTAGTGTCTAGGCCTTCAACTAGGAAGACAATTGAAGGTTTAGCTTAGCAAGACACTAAATAGCATTTCCTAACTAGTGGTTGATTCCCTCGTGCCTTTCCCATCCTGCATGAGGTGGGAAATCTCATGAGTAGATAATAAGTTGACAACATCATGCAAAAAGCACTTAGCCTTGGTCAACCAAAAATAGTATTGTAGGCCTTTGGAATCTTCACAACTGTGAAGGGGATGAGATGCACCTGGGATCGTTAAGGGGTGCTCCTTGCTATAATTGGTAGAATAATGCTCCCGTCAATGGGATCTAGTTCCCTCGAGAATCTAGTTATCGATGCATCTAGCACCTTCAGGTTCCCCGAAGGAATATTCATCTTTATAAGATTATCATAGAATAATACATCCATTGAGCTTCCGCTATTTGTAAGTATACGATGCACATTACAATCATCAATATTAAGAGTTACCACCACAGGGTCGTGGTGAGGATACTATTGTTGACTCCTATCTTAATTTTGATGAATAACAAAATATTTAAGTATATTTGAGTACAGCTGTGTGAAAAGTGTGTTTATTGGAACAAGGTACTCATCAAAGTTATAATATATTGAAGAATTCAAATGCTTGTCAAACTATTGAAGAAGTCATGAAATTTCAAATTATATGGACTTTGGCACATAAGAATGACTTTGAAGGACTCAAGTTTTAAATTTGGATAAGTTTTAGCAATGTTTCAGCCAAGTATCGACTTATGAAGATAAGTGTCAACTCAAGATATTGACTCATAGAACCCTGAGTTAATACACAGAAAGAGTTTCAGCCGACATGCATGAAGTGTTGATTCATGAAAACCAAGTGTCAACTCAAGACCTGAGACTAAAAATGATACAAAATATGCTGATTTCTGGATTTTGTCCAAGATCAACTTAGAAGATGAAGTATTAACTCAAGTGTCGACTCACTAGAAGAAGTGTCGACATATCAGAACACTCCAGAGAGCTTCAAAAAATATTTTTGACCTAGTATCAACTCAAGTGTCGATACATGAGTCGACTCATGACCTGAAGTGTCAACACCTGCAGGTCTGGATGAACAGTAATGACTAGTTTTTTGAAATATTGAACAGCTCCTTTTTGCATCTAACGGGTACTTTCTCCTCTCCAACAATCATAAATGATCATTTAAGGCTTGGAAAGATATTTAAAATCTACCAAACACAAGAAAAAAGCAACTAATGAGGTTTATGAGCATTCATGCAAATATTCATTGAAGAACTACTACTTTTGAGTGATGTTGAGCCTTCAAGCATTCAAGAAGCATTCAAGTCCAATTCTTAAACATTGATTAAGGTTTCAACAACTTAAAGACAAGCTTCTCATTAATCAAAAGAACTTCTTAAAGATATTTGCTTTTATTTTGAGAAAGCTTATTGTATCTTTCATTGCACTTGAATTATTTTATGGTTCATAGTTTCAAGTGAATTGAAACTAGTGCTTAGGTTGTTGGTGTGCCTTGTTTGAAAACCAACTAGGTTGTTGGTGAGCCTTGTGTAAAACCAACTAGGCTATTAGTTAGCCTTGTGAAAACCAAGAAATTTTGATTAGTGAGCCCAGGAAAACTAATCTATTGTAATCAAGAAAGGATTATAGTGAAATACCCAAGTGGACCTTAGAAAGTAGACGTAGGTGCTTGGTGTGCACCGAACCACTATAAATTCTTGTATTTGTGATTGCTTGTCCTTCTTTTCTTGCATTTACTTTATTACTTATGCTGCATACTTTTATTAAGCACACAAACATATTTGCAAACATACTAGCACTTGTCTTTAATCTTTATAAAAACTTTTGAAACTCAATTCATCCCCCTTCTTGGGTTGCTTTAGTTGGGCAACAAGTATTATCAAAGCCTTGTACTCAGCTTGTAGGTCTAACCACCTTAGGTTAAAAATCTATGATAGTCCCTATAGGTATTAGTATTGTTGAGGGTCAAGCCTTAAATAGACCATAATTTTTCAATGGTACTAATTACACATATTGAAAAACTCACATGCAAATTTATATGCACTCTATTGAATACAATCTTTGGAAAGTAGTTGTTAAAGGCCTTCATGTTCCTTCGATTTTGGTTAATGGCATTTCCATTCCCAAGTTTGAAGAGGATTGGGATGAAAACTATATTAAGCAATCCGAGCTTAATGCCAAAGCAATGAATTTGCTTTATTATGCATTGGATCCTAGTGAATTCAATAGGATATCCACATGTGCATCGGTATAGAAAATTTGGGATATAGTTGAGTTTACTCATGAGGGTACCCATCAAGTGAAGAACACTAAAGTGAATATACTCATTCATACATATGAAATGTTTAGAATAGAGCCTAATAAATTCATAACTGATATGTATACAAGATTTACTAACATTGTAAATAGTATGAGAAGTCTTGGCAAAGTTATGTCTAATGCTGACCTTGTTAATAAAATTCTTAGGTCTTTGCCAACTTCATGAGATCTGAAGGTCATGGCAATCTAAGAAACAAAAGATGTTGAGATACTTTTCTTGGATCAACTTGTTGGTTCACTCATGACTTATGAGTTGAACTTAAAAGCAAAAAGCAGTGGATGCCGATAGAAAGAAGAAAATAATTGCTCTCAAATCCTCTACATCAAATGAATCTTCAAGTGAGGAGTCAGAAGAAAGTGAAAATGAAAATGAAGAGGCTCTAGTGGCTAAGAATTTAGGAGATTCATGAAAAAGAAGTACTCTGACAAAAAGAAGCCACGAAAAAGAGAGCCTAGTAAAGATAAAGGGAAGGACAAAGAAAAAGAAAAAGAGAAGGAGAATGACCAACCTATCTGCTTTGAATGCAAAAAGCCTGATCCTACAAGATTGATTGTCCTCTTCTCAAGAAGCTTAAAAAGAAGTTCAAGAAAAAAGCTATGATGGCTACTTTGAGTGACAAGAAGACTCTAGTTCAGAGGAAGAACAATAAGAAGTCACCAACCTCTACCTCATGGCAATAAAAAATGAGGTATAATCTAAATTTAAATTTACTTTTAAAGAACTTAGAGATGCTTTTGATGAACTTTTGCATAAATACAAATTTCTGAAAATTGAGCACAGGAAGTTGAAAAAGCATGTTGATTCTTTTTCTCTTGAAAACAACAATCTTGTTAATGAAAATAAAAAATTACAAGTCAAGGTTGATATTTTAGAAAAAGAAAAGAATACTCTATCAAAAGAAATAGAAGTTCTAAAAAGACCCAAGGCCTTTGTTCCAAATAATGATCTTATAAAGAAAAATAAAGATCTTGAGCTAGAAAACAAAAAGTTAAAAGATGAGCTTAATAAAGTGAAATCTTATATTAAAAAAATTATTTTTAGTTTTAAAAAACTAAGTCTACTTTTGAACAATAAAAAAGCTATTTTTGATAAAGCTGGACTTGATTACAAACAACAAAAGAAACAAAAAATATTGAAAAATTTTTTGTTCCTGCTTCTTATGGTACTACATGCTTTTATTGTGAAAAACTTGGACATAAAGCTTATCAATGCAATCAAAGAAATGTAAATAAATTTAGAAAAGCTTGGATTCTAAAAGGAACCATTGTTACAAACTCTAAAGGATTCAAGATGGCTTGGATACCTAAAACAAAAACTTGATCTATTTTGTAGGTGTGTCTTGCAACCAAAGAGAAAAGAAGATTGTGGTATCTTGACAGTGATTGTTCAGACACATGACGAGAGATGTGAAGCAATTCACCTCTCTTGAAGCTTTGAATCGAGGAAATGTAACTTTTGGAGACAATGAAAAGGCAAAATTATTGGTATCGATAAAATTTACATTTCTCCTTCCACTTTTATTGATAATGTATTGTTAGTAGAAGGATTAAAGCATAATTTACTTAACATTAGTCAATTTTATGATAAAGATTTTAAAGTAGTTTTTGAATCATCTCTTTGCATGGTATCTAGTCTTGATGATAATGGGCTGAAATTCATTGAAAATAGGCATGGCAACAGCTACCTTGTTGATCTTAATAATTTGCTTTTATAGGATGGTGAATGCCTAGTTGCAATGAATGCCATATTAAATGAGACTATTTAGTTATGGCATCGTAGATTAGGTCATGCAAGCATGCATTTACTTTTCAAATTGTGCAAAAAAGATTTAGTTAAAGATTTACTAAAACTTAGGTTTGAAAAAGATAAAATTTGTGATGTTTATCAATTTGGAAAACAAACAAGAACCTCTTTTAAAACTAAAGGAATTATTTTAACCTCTAGGCTGCTAGAACTACTCTATATGGATCTCTTTGGACCAACTAGGACCACAAGCCTAGGAGCCAAGAGATATAGATCAGTTATAGTGAATGATTTCTTGTGTTTTACATGAATTTTGTTTTTAGCACATAAAGATGAATCTTTTATTGCTTTTACTAATTTTTATAGAAAGATTTCAAATGAAAAAGGTACTTCTATTATTTGTATTCATAGTGATCATGGTACTGAAGGATGATTTTTTTTTTTTTTTTTTGTGTGCCTACACTAAGCATAGAATAGGAACAGGTAGATATTTTAAAACAATTTTAAAATTGATTGCGGAAAAACCTGTCCCAAAACCAGGATCAAAAAATATATTTGCATAGAGAACATTAAAATGCATGGCATGTATATTTTTTTTTAATTTTTAGACATGTATAAATGCATATAAAAATTAATAAAAAACTTATTCCAGGCTGGAATAAGGGAGGAATGGGGTGGAATAGCTATTCCCGCTATTCCACCCGTCTTCAACCTCGGTTCAGAAATTCCTTACCATGGAGCAATGTTCAGACGTCGACTGCGGCGCGCACAGGTCTCCAAACCCCGAGCTCCTAGGTCCGCTGGAATCCTTGCTTGACCGGCTACAAGGTGATGAAATCGGATCTCCAAGTCTCCGGCGTTTTCCACTTCGAATCGGGGCTCCAAAAGTCGTCCACGGCCATGGTTGCAGCAGGGGGATTTGAAGATCAAACTTCGATTACCTTGCACTGGAGTGATGACCTGCTCCCAGGATCTCAGGCGAAATCCCTCTAGAGGGGTTACACGCCGTGGGAACTTCTGATCGGAGCTCCGGCGTCGCTAGCCGCCGGATCCCAAGCTTTCACAGTTTTTGAAAAAATGGAGGAAGCTCTCAAAAACCCACCGAAAGAGAGCAAGAAGGGGGTATAAAAAATTCCTCTGGATGCCAACAGTAGGGGAGAGCAAGGGTCTTGAGTTTTGTGCGAAGGGGTAGTGGGATTTAATTGAAATAAATCAAGGAAGGAACGCCCTGTTTCGGTTTCAAAAACTGAAACGTCTCAGGCGTGAGGATGAAGACGACGGTTCAATAGGTGAACCGGCAAATGACCAAAAAGTCCCTCGGTCCAAGGGCAAAGCAGGGTCAATTTGGTTCAGGCCAAAACCTAGTCAAACGAAGTCCAGATCGAACGAAACTGGACTCAAAACGAAGCTAAGAACGAACCCTATCTTTCTACAGTCCAACCTCACTGATTTGAGTTGAAATCGATTTGCAATCGACTAAAACAAAAATCAATTGGACTTAGAAACATTCATCAAACCATTTGATGAACATGGGTTCAATCCTAGTCAGCCAGGAACATATTCCTGGTCGATCCAGAGAAGATCTAATCAACCCAAGACTGGGTCAATCAGAAGAAAATTCAACCAAAAATCATGACAAAACACCGAAACGATTCCCAATCGAATCGGTTCCTGATCAGATAGAAATCCTCTATGGCGTGTGACCTCATAGGTTCGAACCTAAACGGTAGTACTGGAACACTTCCAATACCAGCACAAGATACCACCTAGCAATGGGTCTCGGCGTCCGGATAGGTCGAAGATGCGAGAGCAATCCATGGAACCTCTGGCATATGGTTAGCGCATAATTCGTCCCTTTGACCTTCAATGCTCAGGATGACCTAGGGTTGAACTGCCAACCCCAGCTATGTCAATCCACTACGTGTCTCAATCTCGCAAGTCCAGTGACTCTTCACTAGGACCACCCCGGCCGAGGATTTGCTAAATTGAGACACTGCGAGACATTCAATCCAAACCATTTGGACAGGTCAATTCCATCTTGGTCCACTACTGCTCCACAAGTACTTGCCTGTACCCAGAAACCTTCCGTCACCGGATTAAAAATCCGGGTAGTCCGGCACCAAAGCACAGGGAGTTGCTTGCAAGCTACCAAAGTGACCTCAGGTCAGAGGGACACTTATGCCCATATCCATTCGCGAGCGATCCTTAGGCAGATAAGGTGCTACGCGGAGTCATGTCTAATGAGATATCAAATATCCCACTTGCAGATCACATCAGTGTCACCACACTCCTTTGGTCAAGAGGACAACCAAACAATGCGAACCACAACAGCCTATGCTTGATATGTTGCTATCCAGGTACAACATATCATTTGGCTGAGAACCCTGTTTAAGGACCACTCGATATATCCTCTCTATATCGATGTAATAGTAGTCCTAAGGATATCATCACTAAAGAATTCATTATAGGAAGATGTAAAGTGATGAAAAGCCAGAATAACTTTTATTCATTATAAAAATTACATAACAATTAGCTCAACCATCTACAACCTAGATGATTGGCTTTGGGATACAATTCCCAACAAACTCCCACTTAGACTAAAGCCAATCAGAACAGTATCGAATACCCATCTTCCATTTATAACTGTCGAATTCTTTAATTCCGATGGCTTTGGTAAAGGGGTCGGCCGGATTTTCCTTTCCATCGATCTTCTGAAGGTCGATGTCACCTCGTTCCACGATCTCTCGTATAAGGTGAAAGCGCCGCAGAATATGCTTGGTGCGCTGATGTGCCTTCGGTTCTTTGGCTTGAGCAATCGCCCCTGAGCTGTCACAATGCAGAGGAATAGAATGCTCCAGGGAAGGTGCCACTCCCAGCTCGCCTATGAACTTCCGCAACCAGATAGCCTCTTTTGCTGCATCAGATGCGGTAATATACTCTGCTTCACAAACCGAGTCTGCAACAGTATGCTGCTTGGAACTTTTCCAGCAGATAGCTCCACCATTCAGGATAAAAACAAATCCTGACACACTCTTGCTGTCATCATGATCTGACATAAAACTAGAGTCAGTATACCCCTCTAGTTTTAGGTCAGAATCTCCATAGAGTAGCCATTGATCTTTAGTATTTCGCAAATACTTAAGGATGGTCTTTACCACCTTCCAATGTGCTTCTCCTGGGTTAGATTGGTATCTACTCACTACCCCTAGTGAGTATGCCACATCGGGTCTAGTACACAACATAGCATACATAATAGAACCCACTGCCGAAGCATATGGTATTCTACTCATACGCTCTCTTTCCTCAGGGGTTGTCGCACAATCCTTTTTGGAAAGAGTGATTCCATGGCCTATCGGGAGATAGCCTTTCTTGGAATTTTTCATGCTAAACCTTTTTAACACGGTGTCAATGTATGTCGATTGGGACAATCCCAGAAGCCTCTTTGATCTATCTCTATAGATTTTCATACCTAATATGAATGAGGCTTCTCCCATATCCTTCATGGAGAATTGTGATGAAAGCCAAACTTTTATTCCCTGTAATGCAGGAACGTCATTCCCGATTAAGAGAATATCGTCCACATACAATACAAGAAATACAACTATAGAACCATTGGCCCATTTATATATGCAAGGTTCTTCTCCGTTCCTAACGAAGCCATACGATTTGATACACTTATCAAACTGATGGGAATATGCATGCAATTTTTTTGTATGTTTTACATGTTGAGTTAGGTGATTAATTCCCAAATTTCAGGTCAAAATTATTTGTAGGGAATTTTGTATGAATTTTTTGAAGATCAGCATGCAGATTAGGACCAAGAAAAGTAGCAAAGAAGGACCGCCGGGGCTGAGAAGCCTCGGTTAGGGCAAGTTCTCCTACAATAAAACTACTGGAGGTAGAGGGGTGTACCTGACAATGTCTGTGAAGATCGCAGCGAAGGGGTCTCTCGTTCCTCGACGGATGCGGCCTGGAAAACCGAGCCAAAGACCCGCGGATACCCGGCTTTCTGCTCGGTGATCCGATTGAGGCTTGGCTGGAGTCGTTGGATTCGTAGGAACTCAGGGACCGGGAAGAAGAACTCTCACAAACCCCTTTATGCACACAGCAGGGTATCACACCACTCAATAGAAGAACTCAAGGTTTTCATTCATCAAAAATTTTCCCTCATACAAGAGGCTAGGGTCCCTTAAATAGACCCTTAACCTTGGGCTCCAAGTAAGGGTACATAAGTCTTTACATAAGAATCCTTTTCCCTCTCAAACCCTAGCTAGAAAATAAGGAAATATTAGGTAGAAAAATCCCTAAAATTTTTCTTGACTTGGTCAAGACTCCAAGGACGCCTAGGGGGGCGTGTTGGGCTTCTAGGAGCAGCAAAAGGCCAGCCCAAAGGGGCCCGGGTGCATGGGTTTGGGCCTCTGGAAGCTGGGGTGGCCTGGTAGCCAGGTAGCAGGAATATTCCCTGGTATCTTGCTTCTTAGGGGCTTGGGCTTGGCACCTGGGCTTGATTTCATTGGGCTAGGATGCAGATGGACCTCTGGAATCATGGATGCCCTTATTTATGAATATACTTTGGCATCTGGAAGGGAATCTGGGCATCTGGAGGGCATCTGCAAGGAATCAGGGTTTCTGATTTTTCTCCTGGGGTCTTCAAATCTTCAAGCTGGGTTGGACTTGGGCTAAACTTCCATGTCTTCAATCTGGCTGGACTTGGTCTTCACTTGTATAATATAGTCTTGAGTTTTCAGTATGCTTGGACAGGACTCAAAAAAATAAAATTAGCTCAACATGAGCTAACTAGCATTGGACTGAACTAGCTCAACATGAGCTGACTAGTACAGAAGTGAAATAACAACTAAAAATACTCAAATAACAACTAAAATGGACTCAGATGAGCTAAGCCCTTATTACAGATGGACTCATAAATTATTGATCAATTACAGAGGGTTGAGAAGCCTCTGCCTTATTCTGGTGCCTTTGGTGTCCGCACCAATTCTCCCGGGGTGGGAGGAACTCGACCCTGTCGAGTGAAGATCAGACTGGCTCACATATCTCTCGAGAAGGTCTGGGTTGAGGCATTGCAAGTCCTCTCGAGAAATCTACGAATCGTCCGACTCTGGCTGGCCTTGCCATCGGATCAGGAAGCATTGATAGTCACGGCCCCGGGTCGTGATGGCTTGATCGTCCAGGATACGCTCGATCCGTTCTCCTCTCTCAGGCCAATTTGTTAGTGGACACTCTGGGTTAGGGTCACTCACAATGAAAAGGAATAGGTCCAAAGGCCTTACTAGGTATCGCTGCCGGTTCCCTATACTCAACCAGGTCTGTAATATTGAAGGTAGAACTAATGCCCAAATCCGAAGGCAAGTCTAACACCTAGGCATTTGATCCAATCCTTCTCTATCACTTTAAAAGGTCCGGCTCTGCGAGCATGAAGCTTCTTTTAGGCCTAAGCCTAACCAAGATAGAATCCACTACATCAAATTCTTTGACCCTTCTTCGGGAATTAGCCAGTTGTTTTAAGATTAGTGCGGGTGGTGAACATGCTAGGCACATGCAGACAAATGATGCAAAGGACTCATATTGACACCTAACAGACTCGACTATGCATTCCTATCGAAGGAAATTTTATTGAACTCTTTGGATCTAAACCTAATAGATTATAGGTTCTCTAGGTTTGATCCTAGCTTGACATGCACATGAAAATTTACAGTGAACTCCTAGCAAATTCCAAAGAGTATGCCAGAAGTAAGATGCAAACCTAACATGCGTGATGAATGCATGCAGTATGCTAATCTCAGCTAAATGCAATCTAATGATCCTAGAAATGCTGGAGGTGTCAGGAAAGGGCAGAAAATAGGAAGTGGGTTCAGAATTAGTTTGGTAAGGTAGAGAGAAAGGTTCATGGTTAGTTGGATAAAATAGGATAAAAGACGGGGTGTCAGGAACTAATCCTATACTAATGAGGTTAACCTTATGAGGTTGAGCTATATCTACAGGATTTGCATAATGGAAGGATGGGTCACTAATTTCGGGGAAGAGGTCCTTAATGGGAACTATAGGAGGGGACTCATCTTGAAGGTATTGATTCAAAGAGATCAGGTCCTTAATAAATTCTTCTGGTTCTTGTATTTTTGGACTAGACTCTATAATTTGGCTCTCCTCTATGGTTTCCTTAGGTAAGGCTCTAGCAGCAGTACCTAGGTTCTCTTCCTCTATTTGTTCTTCCATTATAGCTTTAGGTTGGATGTGGTCAAGGTCAACTAGCTCTGGGTTGGAATCTACCTGGGTATCTACTGGGTCAGCTAATTCTAGGTCTACTAAAGGTGTCTCCTCTTCTCCCTCATACTCATCCACTAGGCTCACATCAGCTTCATACACTTCCACGTTAATGTAAGCCTTGCGAATCTCAGGAATGGTTGGAGAAGGTCGGCTAGCAGGAAATTGGTTAGGTTCTGGTCTCTGATTATGGGTACCACTCCTAGTAGGTTCAGGTTGTATAAGAGGTAGTGGCTCACTATTGGGTTCATATTTAGGGATACTCATCCTATAGGGTTCAAGTTGACTAGGGGAAGCATGACTAGTACTAGGCTGATACTTAGGGGTTATGGGTTCTCTAAGCTCATAGGACAAGGGTGCAGATCTATGGGTCATGGGATTATAGGATCTGGGGTCATAGGATTTTGGGTCAGCTCTATGATCAGGTTCTAAGGTTGGATCAAGGTATGGGGTCCTCCTAAGGTTGGGCTCTCTATATGGGTCAGGATATTGGGTTCTCCTAGGATTGGACTCCCTATATGGGTCAGAATACTGGGTTCTCCTAGGGTTGGACTCCCTATATGGGTCAGAATATTGGGTTCTCCTAGGTTCGACCTCATGGTATAGATCAGGGTTTGGGGTCCTCCTAGGTTGAGGGGAGTCAGGATCTGGCTCAGACTGTGACCCATGGGTTTTTCTTGGGGTCCCTACCCGGACTTTTAACTGATCAAACCTATTGGCACGATGGTCAATTCTATCATTGGTTTGAATACGAGACTGAGTTAACTGGGTCATCTGGATAGTTATCTGGGCAATTTGATCAGCTAGGGCTTTTATTTGGGCTTGTAAATTTTCCATGGGTTCAGACATTTATGAAGGAGGTGGGTGATATGAAACTCCTGATCTAGTGCTCATGCAAGACTCGATCAGACCGGCTATAGCTGACTAAACCTAAAGTCCAAACTAGATGCTCAATCAGGGTGGCAAACTAGCCTATAGTAATCCTGTACTCAGCCAGGCAGGTGTAAGGGGAGTGTTAGGTCCCTGATTGCCAATCCTAGACACCAATCAGAGATTGGCCAGGTAGGCGGACCAGCACACAAGACCTTCGGGATTGAATCCCTAAACCACCGTTCTAGACACTAAGCACAAGGCACACACAGGTTAACTTGACACAGTGATCTAACACTAGCCCGGACCCGACCAGTTGGTGTCCCTAGCCCACTAGGGCAAATTAAGTCTAATTAATTTTAGGTTAAGGCTTGGGACTGAATGCAAGGGATGTGGTTTTGGGCTAAGGAGAGGTGATCAAATCCTCCCCCCATCTGATATAGCAAGAGTGCCCTTAAAAGTAAATTATGCAATGATGGCAGGCAGATGAGGATGCAAATTAGGATTTAGATATTTTTTTTTTGGTATTTTTGGAAAATATGTATATATATATATATATTTTTTTTTGGTATTTTTTTAAATAGAAGAAAACTTGCAAATCATGACCTAATATACTGGAAATATACTAAAATTAAGAAATATGCAAAAACTCCTAAACAAAACCCTAAAACTTCCAAACATGTCTTGCTAAAAAAAATAGAGCCGAAAATTTGCAGGCCCTATTTCGGCTTTCAGAAAATTCACAGGCCATAATAAAATCTGAAAAAAGTTTTAAAATTACTGTGAATTATGATAAATCCAGGAAAATAAATTTCAGAATTTTTGGAGTTTTTAACAGGGAGAAATAATTAAAATAACAGAGTATATACGGACTGAAAAATTACAGAAAACAAGCCCTAATCTAAGCTCTGATACCAAATGATGGGGAACTAATATGCATGCAATTTTTTTTGTATGTTTTACATGTTGAGTTAGGTGATTAATTCCCAAATTTCAGGTCAAAATTATTTGTAGGGAATTTTTTATGAATTTTTTGAAGATCAGCATGCAGATTAGGACCAAGAAAAGTAGCAAAGAAGGACCGCCGGGGCTGAGAAGCCTCGGTTAGGGCAAGTTCTCCTACAATAAAACTACTGGAGGTAGAGGGGTGTACCTGACAATGTCTGTGAAGATCGCAGCGAAGGGGTCTCTCGTTCCTCGACGGATGCGGCCTGGAAAACCGAGCCAAAGACCCGCGGATACCCGGCTTTCTGCTCGGTGATCCGATTGAGGCTTGGCTGGAGTCGTTGGATTCGTAGGAACTCAGGGACCGGGAAGAAGAACTCTCACAAACCCCTTTATGCACACAGCAGGGTATCACACCACTCAATAGAAGAACTCAAGGTTTTCATTCATCAAAAATTTTCCCTCATACAAGAGGCTAGGGTCCCTTAAATAGACCCTTAACCTTGGGCTCCAAGTAAGGGTACATAAGTCTTTACATAAGAATCCTTTTCCCTCTCAAACCCTAGCTAGAAAATAAGGAAATATTAGGTAGAAAAACCCCTAAAATTTTTCTTGACTTGGTCAAGACTCCAAGGACGCCTAGGGGGGCGTGTTGGGCTTCTAGGAGCAGCAAAAGGCCAGCCCAAAGGGGCCCGGGTGCATGGGTTTGGGCCTCTGGAAGCTGGGGTGGCCTGGTAGCCAGGTAGCAGGAATATTCCCTGGTATCTTGCTTCTTAGGGGCTTGGGCTTGGCACCTGGGCTTGATTTCATTGGGCTAGGATGCAGATGGACCTCTGGAATCATGGATGCCCTTATTTATGAATATACTTTGGCATCTGGAAGGGAATCTGGGCATCTGGAGGGCATCTGCAAGGAATCAGGGTTTCTGATTTTTCTCCTGGGGTCTTCAAATCTTCAAGCTGGGTTGGACTTGGGCTAAACTTCCATGTCTTCAATCTGGCTGGACTTGGTCTTCACTTGTATAATATAGTCTTGAGTTTTCAGTATGCTTGGACAGGACTCAAAAAAATAAAATTAGCTCAACATGAGCTAACTAGCATTGGACTGAACTAGCTCAACATGAGCTGACTAGTACAGAAGTGAAATAACAACTAAAAATACTCAAATAACAACTAAAATGGACTCAGATGAGCTAAGCCCTTATTACAGATGGACTCATAAATTATTGATCAATTACAGAGGGTTGAGAAGCCTCTGCCTTATTCTGGTGCCTTTGGTGTCCGCACCACAAACCGCATGTTCCAACTCCGAGATGCTTGCTTTAGCCCATATATAGACTTCTGAAGTCTACACACTTTTGACTCGTCTATGGAAGTGAACCCTTCAGGTTGTGTCATATACACTTCCTCCTCCAGCTCTCCATTTAGGAAGGCTGTTCGGACATCCATTTGCCAGATCTCATAGTCAAAATGTGCAGCTAAAGCTAGCATAATCCGAATGGATTTCAGCATTGCCACAGGAGAAAATGTCTCGTCATAGTCAATACCATAACGTTGACGATACCCCTTGGCAACCAGACGGGCTTTATAGGTCTCTACCTTCCCGTCTGCGCCTCTTTTCCTTTTGAAGATCCATTTGCACCCAATGGGTTTTATCCCTTCAGGTGCATCAACCAATGTCCATACATGGTTGATTTCCATGGACTCCATTTCGGATTTCATGGCTCCAAGCCATAACTCAGAATCAGACCTTTGCATTGCATCCATATAGGTGATCGGATCCTCGTTGTTCTCATCGAGTTCAACAGGATCGCCATCCTGGATTAGATATCCAAAATATCTATCTGGTGGATGCGATACTCTATCGGATCTCCTTAATGATTGCACAATAGGCTCAGCATTTGATCTTATCAAATCAGGTTCAATACCAGCCTGTGTGTGCCCAGGTTCTTCTACTTGTAGAACTTCATCAAGTTCTATCTTAGAAGCTACAGTTCCTTCAATAAGGAACTCATTTTCTAAAAAGATAGCTCTAAGTCTGACGAACACCTTTTGTTCATCAGGCAAGTAAAAGTAGTATCCTTTGGATTCTTTTGGATAACCAACAAAAAAACATTTTTCAGACCTTGGCCCTAGTTTATCTGTTTCCAAATGCATGACATAAGCCGGACACCCCCAGACACAAAAACGTGAAAGGGTTGGCTTACGTCCTGTCCATATTTCATATGGAGTTTTGTCAACGGATTTACTAGGAACATTATTAAGAAGTTGACATGCAGTCTCCAATGCATATCCCCAGAAAAACATAGGCAAAGTAGCAAACCCCATCATAGATCGAACCATGTCCAACAAGGTCCGATTTCTCCTTTCAGACACTCCATTTAACTGAGGTGTCATAGGAGGAGTCCATTGAGAGAGAATCCCATTCTCCTCAAGATATGTCAAAAACTCACCTGAAAGGTATTCACCACCTCGATCTGATCGAAGTATTTTGATTTCCTTTCTGGTTTGTTTATCAACTTCATTACGATATCGTTTGAACATTTCAAACGAATCAGACTTATGTCTCATAAGATAGACATAACCGAACCTCGAAAAGTCGTTTGTAAAAGTAATGAAATATCTAAAACCTCCTCTAGCACAGATAGACATAGGTCCACATACATCAGTATGTACAAGACCTAGGATATCTGAGGCTCGCTCACCTTTTCCTTTAAAAAGTGATTTGGTCATCTTTCCAATGAGACAAGATTCACAAGTTGGCAGTGATTCACAATCACTGACATCTAGGAGGCCATCTCCTATTAACTTGTTAATCCTATTTTTATTGATGTGACCTAGCCTACAGTGCCAAAGATAGGCTTCATTGACATTATCTATTCTAGGGCGTTTACTAGAACTTGTACTCATTACAATAACAGGCTGTGATAGTAAATATATGCCATTAACTAAGCTTCCATTCATGATAGTCTTACCATTCAAAATGATAGAACAAACGTTTTTCTTTATTGAAAATTCAAAATTTTCATTGGCCAGAAGGCCTACAGAAATAACATTAAGCATGAAAGAAGGACTATAATGACAGTCACTTAGAGTGACATTACAAGACTCATAAGACAACTTTAGAACACCCAACGCCAGAACTGGAACAGCATTTCCATTCCCTACGTTCAGGTACTTCTCGCCATCTTCGAATCTTCTACTAACTCGAAGTCCCTGTAAAGAATTACAGATATGAATAGGACTTCCGGTATCTAATACCCAGCTAGTAGTATCACAAAGAGTAAAGTTAGGATATATCATATATATACCTGGTGCAGCAACAGCTTGCTGCTTCTTCTTCTTCGGCCTGTTCGGGTCAAGTGAAGCGATGTAAAGAGGACAATTCCTCTTCCAATGACCCTGCTTCTTGCAAAAGAAGCACTCTGCCTTGCTCTGGTCTAACTTCTTCTTGGTCTGACTTGGACCAGGAGCAGACTGTACCTTCTTGCTCTTCTTCTTCTTCTTTTTCTTAAAGGGTCGAGGAGCACCTGCCGACGAACCTCCTACATAATTCACCAGCCCTTTGTTGAGCTGGTGGTCCTTTTCATAGGCTTGCAGTAAACCTAACATCTCATGATAGTTTACTACCGGCCTATTCAATCTCCAATGATCGAGAAAGGACACGTAGGAGGGTGGCAGGGAGTTCAGGATCGCATCTTTTCCCAGCTGTTCGTGAAGGGGACAGCCGAGCTTGCCCAGGCACTCGAACAACTCGATCATGTTCATAACATGATCAGTCACAGAAGCACCTTCACGCATACGCGTGTTATAGATGGCGCTGGAGATACGGTATCTCTCAGCGTCATCAGGAGTGCCAAAAGACTCCTTCAACCTTTGAAGGATATCCTCAGGCTGGGCCTCCTCAAACCTACGACTGAACTCATCGTTCATCGCAGCCAGCATAATACATCGGACAGTGGTCCGATCAGAGATCCACTTCTGGTAAGTGTCTCTAACCGGTCCCCGAGTATTGGCAGCGGGAACTACAGGTGCCTGATCCGTCAGAACGTACAAGATCCGTTCATGCTCAAGGACTATCCTCAATCTTCGATACCAGCTATCGAAGTTGGGTCCAATCAATTTTTCATTGTCCAACAATGGACGGAGCGACAGATTGGTGGACATCTGAAAGAAAAATATGACCAAAATTAGTTTATGTAATTTTCAAAACCCTAAGACTTGGACTTTAGTCAAAAAGGTTCTCCCACTAACTTTTCAGAATATGAGCCTCTACCTCCAATTCCGTGAAGTCATAATTCAAAGTGGGTACTAGAATCCAATAGACCACGTACAAGCCCGTCTAGGGTACGGCTCACTCATACGTGTCTAAAGGTAGGTTCTTATAACCAATTGCTGCCCTTAGCAATTTCTAGTAATCTATTTTGCCCCAAGATGCACTGTAATCGACCTAGGGGCCTCCTATTACAGGCTCTCGGTTAGGTCCAACCATTAACATGCCGAATTCAGTGTTTCCAACCAACAAATGACCAAGCCCGTCTAGGGTACGGCTCACCTGATTACTGTTGAGAAGGTCACACTGAACCTTCATATTAGGGAGAGTAATCCCAATAGCGTGATATACACCCGTTCTATGGAACTGCCGATGCATACCCAACTAATGGACATATTACAAACCCACTTAATGGGAGGCTAAGACTTTGTTAACTCCTTAACTAGGTCTTTTTAAGGACCTAATAATTTAGAGGATTTTAAAATTTGTGACATATAAAAAAAAAAAAAAATCATGAACCTTGATCCATAAACTCCCACTAAATCTTAGAAGGGTTTATGGTTAGGTTCATGGGCACCTAAATCAGTCAGACTAATAACCTTAAATGGCATGGGTTGATCTAACTCAATAATCTTTTCTAAATCAAATCAGGTTAGCCAATTTGGCCAGGTAAGTGCGGTCGAGGCATGAGTTACGGCATTAACCACTTTCCTTAGACACCAATTACAAGAACTGGCCAGGAAAGGGTACCCTCAAAACCAAGGACCATAAGGCTGCTTACCTTAGACACCAAATTGGTTCACCGTCATCAATTAGATTAGAAAAATTGAGTTAGGTTAGCCACTGAGCCAGATTAGATCCATTTAGATGAATGGACACAAGCTTCTAACTAATTAGAAACTAGGAAAAGATAATCCTTAATCAACTTTTGATTAAAATTAATTTTAGAGTTCATTCAACTAAACCTAGGTCTAACCCAATTAGGATCTAATCCTAGCGCAACCATTTAACCCAATTGGCTTATCAAATGACTTAAGGTTTTATAAACCCTAATTTGCATTTATCATTTAAATATTTCAAATAATTCATAATTATAAGAAATCAAGCCAATTATTTAATTAAAATAATTTTAATTAAATCTTGTAAAACTCCTTTTACAATTAATTCTTATTTACATTTAACATATCAAAAAATAAAAATAATACATGCCATCATTAATTCTTAATTAAAACAATTTTAATTAACAATTAAACAATTCAACTAATTACCAAATTAGTTAATTAAACAATTTCAATTAACTAAAAACATGCAAATATAATTTTAAATTGAACCTGGCTCTGCTACCATTTGAAGGATGATTTTTTTTTTTTTTTTTTTTGTGCCTACACTAAGCATAGAATAGGAACATATAGATATTTTAAAACAATTTTAAAATTGATTGCGGAAAAACCTGTCCCAAAACCGGGATCAAAAAATATATTTGCATAGAGAACATTAAAATGCATGGCATGTATATTTTTTTTAATTTTTAGACATGTATAAATGCATATAAAAATTAATAAAGAACTTATTCCAGGCTGGAATAAGGGAGGAATGGGGTGGAATAGCTATTCCCGCTATTCCACCCGTCTTCAACCTCGGTTCAGAAATTCCTTACCGTGGAGCAATGTTCAGACGTCGACTGCGGCGCGCACAGGTCTCCAAACCCCGAGCTCCTAGGTCCGCTGGAATCCTTGCTTGACCGGCTACAAGGTGATGAAATCTGATCTCCAAGTCTCCGGCGTTTTCCACTTCGAATCGGGGCTCCAAAAGTCATCCACGGCCACGGTTGCAGTAGGGGGATTTGAAGATCAAACTTCGATTACCTTGCACTGGAGTGATGACCTGCTCCCAGGATCTCAGGCGAAATCCCTCTAGAGGGGTTACACGCCGTGGGAACTTCTGATCGGAGCTCCGGCGTCGCTAGCCGCCGGATCCCAAGCTTTTACAGTTTTTGGAAAAATGGAGGAAGCTCTCAAAAACCCACCGAAAGAGAGCAAGAAGGGGGTATAAAAAATTCCTCTAGATGCCAACAGTAGGGGAGAGCAAGGGTCTTGAGTTTTATGCGAAGGGGTAGTAGGATTTAATTGAAATAAATCAAGGAAGGAACGCCCTGTTTCGGTTTCAAAAACTGAAACGTCTCAGGCGTGAGGATGAAGACGACGGTTCAATAGGTGAACCGGCAAATGACCAAAAAGCCCCTCGGTCCAAGGGCAAAGCAGGGTCAATTTGGTTCAGGCCAAAACCCAGTCAAACGAAGTCCAAATCGAACGAAACTGGACTCAAAACGAAGCTAAGAATGAACCCTATCATTCTACAGTCCAACCTCACTGATTTGAGTTGAAATCGATTTGCAATCGACTAAAACAAAAATCAATTGGACTTAGAAACATTCATCAAACCATTTGATGAACATGGGTTCAATCCTAGTCAGCCAGGAACATATTCCTGGTCGATCCAGAGAAGATCTGATCAACCCAAGACCGGGTCAATCAGAAGAAAATTCAACCAAAAACCGTGACAAAACATCGAAACGATTCCCAATCGAATCGGTTCCTGATCAGATAGAAATCCTCTGTGGCGTGTGACCTCATAGGTTCGAACCTAAACGGTAGTACTGGAACACTTCCAGTACCAGCACAAGATACCACCTAGCAATGGGTCTCGGCGTCCGGATAGGTCGAAGATGCGAGAGCAATCCATGGAACCTCTGGCATATGGTTAGCGCATAATTCGTCCCTTTGACCTTCAATGCTCAGGATGACCTAGGGTTGAACTGCCAACCCCAGCTATGTCAATCCACTACTTGTCTCAATCTCGCAAGTCCAGTGACTCTTCACTGGGACCACCCCGGTCGAGGATTTGCTAAATTGAGACACTGCGAGACATTCAATCCAAACCATTTGGACAGGTCAATTCCATCTTGGTCCACTACTGCTCCACAAGTACTTGCCTGTACCCAGAAACCTTCCGTCACCGGATTAAAAATCTGGGTAGTCCGGCACCAAAGCACAGGGAGTTGCTTGCAAGCTACCAAAGTGACCTCAGGTCAGAGGGACACTTATGCCCATATCCATTCGCGAGCGATCCTTAGGCAGATAAGGTGCTACGCGGAGTCACGTCTAATGAGATATCAAATATCCCACTTGCATATCACATCAGTGTCACCACACTCCTTTGGTCAAGAGGACAACCAAACAATGCGAACCACAACAGCCTATGCTTGATATGTTGCTATCCAGGTACAACATATCATTTGGCTGAGAACCCTGTTTAAGGACCACTCGATATATCCTCTCTATATCGATGTAATAGTAGTCCTAAGGATATCATCACTAAAGAATTCATTATAGGAAGATGTAAAGTGATGAAAAGCCAGAATAACTTTTATTCATTATAAAAATTACATAACAATTAGCTCAACCATCTACAACCTAGATGATTGGCTTTGGGATACAATTCCCAACAGGTACTAAATTTGAAAATCAAGATTTTAAAATTTTTTGCAATAAAAAAGTCATTGAACATAATTTTTCAGCACCTAGGATATCTCAACAAAATGGGATGGTAGAAAGAAAAAATAGGACTTTAGAAGAAATGGCACGCATAATGCTTTGCAAAAATGACCTTCCTAGATATTTTTGGGTCGCAGTTGTAAATACTGTATGTTATATTTTAAATAGAGTTTTAATCCGATCAATTTTAAAGAAAATACCTTATGAACTTTGAAAAGAAAGAAAACCTACTTTAAAGTATTTTCGTGTATTTGGTTGCCGATATTTTATATTGAATACTTAAAAAAATAATTTAAACAAATTTGATGCCAAGTCAGATGAAGGTATCTTCTTAAGATACTCTATATCTAGCAAGGTATACAGAGTTTTTAACAAAAAAATACTTGTAGTAGAAGAGTCTATGCATGTTGTATTTGAAGAGTCTACTAACAAGTCTTCTAAAAAAGAGGATATTTCTGATGATGGTGCAGATATTGAAGAACTTAAGAAGCTAACATTGGATGATCATCCTTCCAAAGACAACAAAGAAGATCAAAATAAGGAGAATGAAAAAAAGTCACAAGATCTTTACCCAAGGACAAGGATCTACCTAAAGAATGAAGGTATGCTCATGGACATCCTAAGGGATTAATTTTAGGAGATCCATCAAAAGAGGTAAGAACTAGATCTTCCATTAGAAATGAATGTGATTATATTGCTTTTATATTATAAGTAGAATCTAAATATATTGAAGAAGCTGAAAAGATCCAAATTGGTTAATTACTATACAAGAGGAATTAAATCAATTTAAAAGAAATAAAGTTTGGACACTAATAAAAAAACTATCTAATGTTTCCATAATTGGTACTAAATGGGTATATAGAAATAAATTGGATGAAAATAAAATAGTAATTAGAAATAAGGCTAGGCTAGTTGCTAAAGGCTACAATCAGGAGGAAAGGATTGATTTTGATAAAATTTTTGCTCCTGTTGCTAGACTTGAAGCAATTAGACTATTGTTAGCATTTGCATGTTTTATAGATTTCAAATTATTTCAAATGGATGTTAAAAGTGCATTTTTAAATGATTATATTATTGAAGAAGTTTTTATAGAACAGTCACCTAATTTTGAAAATCATGCACATCCTGATTATATTTTCAAATTACATAAAGCACTTTATGGTTTAAAATAGACCCCCCGTGCATGGTATGAAAGACTAAGTAAATTTCTAATTGATAATGGATTTACTAAGGATCATGTAGATACAACCTTGTTTTTTAAAAAAAATGCTGATGATCTCTTAGTAGTATAGATCTATGTCAATGATATTATCTTTGATGTCACTGATGAATCTCTTTGTCAAGAATTTGTAAAGCTTATGCATGGTGAGTTCGAGATGAGCAAGATGGGAGAATTGAGCTACTTCCTCGGACTCCAGATTAAACAAACAAATGAAGGGATCTTCATCAACCAAGCTAAATACACAAAGGAGATTCTTAAAAAGTTTAGGATGGAGAAGACTAAACCTATTAATACACCTATAAGCCCTTCATGTAAGCTTGACAAGGATGAATCTGGTAAGAAAGTTGATCAAAAACTTTATAGAGACATCATTGGTTCTTTATTGTACTTAACTACAAGTAGATCAGATATTATATTTAGTGTATACATGTATGCTAGATATCAGTCTGAGCCTAAGGAATCACATTTATTGGCTATTAAATGCATACTTAGATATTTATCTGGTACTCTTGATATTGGATTATGGTACTCTAAGAATTCAGCTATAGATTTAATTGCACATTCTGATATTGATTTTGCTGGCTGTAAATTAGATAAGAAAAGTACTTCTAAAACTTGTCAATTTCTTGGAGTTAATTTAATCTCTTGGTTTAGTAAAAAATAAAATTCAGTTGCACTATCTATAGCTAAAGCTGAATATATTGTAGCTGAAAGTTGTTGTGCTCAAATCTTATAGATTAAATGACAACTCGAGGACTTTGGCATCAAATTAACTAAGATACCCATAAGATGTGATAATGCAAGTACAATTAACTTAACTAAAAATCAAGTTCAACACTTAAGAAGTAAGCATATAGAAATTAGACATCATTTTATTAGAGACCATGTTCAAAATAATGATATTATGCTTGAATTTGTTTATACTAATATACAATTAGCTGATATTCTAACCAAGTCTCTTAATGAAGATAGGTTCAATATGATTAGAAGAGAATTATGGGTCATTAATCCTTTTGATTAGATCTTAATTACTTCTAATGACCTTTAGAGTTTTCCTTGGAAATTTCCTGAACAACTATCCTTGAAAATCATATTCAATTATTTATTGGCTATTAAAATCAACTATCTTGATTTTCTATATTTTTTTCCTATTTTCCTGATTTTTTCTCGAAGTGTCGATACTTGGAAGTATCGACACCTCGAAGTATCGACACTTGGACTTAGCCTGTGAGTCGAGACTTGATCGGTGGGAACCGGTGAACAAATAGGGAAAATGATCCATTTTTCTCATTTTGTCTTCCATCTTCCTTGAGCTGACACATCCTCCCATAGTACCCTAACTTCCATTAGATCCTATTCACGATTCTAACACTCTCATTTTTAGCTTGAGCCCCTCTTTCCCTCTCGTTTTCACTGTTCTTCATGGTTTCACCATGACTCCCTTATGCATTTTCCTTTCCATCCTTGTTTTCTTTTTTCCTGTACAATGGGGCCTAGGAAGTAGTTGGCAAGGAGGCCACAACCATTCTCTCAGGGTGCGGAGCATCGCATGAAGGCCAGACATGATGATCAGCCAGCAGAGGCAGTAGCATAACCTGAGATTCTAGAGGAGCATCACTAGTCCCTAGGGCATACCGCATGGCTTCCAAAGCCATTATCGGGGGACGAAGAGTGGATTTCAAGTTCTTCGACTAGCAACATTTTAGGATCGGCGATTGGCTTAGAGATGCTGGGTTAGCATAATTCTGTTCCCTCAGAGAGAGGTTTTATCCAGCATTGATAAGGGAGTTTTATGGGACTCTAGCCTGCGGCGCTGATGGATGGACCGCAGAGGTTAGGAGGATCACTATTCCATTGTCAGCAGAGATACTGAGTAGGGTCTGGGAGATCTCGATGAGTGGGATAGTCGCATACTCACTTGTAGACAGGATCAGTGGCTATAGGTGCATCTTTGAGAGAGATGACATTAGAGAGGGAGCCAGCATTGTTGCTTCATGGCTATCACCAGAGTGAGGCTCCTGCATCACATAGTTGCCCGGATCTTACTATCGATGATTGGGAGATTCGATTTCATCACTGAGAAGGAGCTTCTAGGATGGTTCCCTTAATATAGAGGACTCCAGTCTGCCTGCCTATGCTTATGATACATCAGATGATGGAGTCAGCGACTAGCAAGAGACTTTGTCTGCCATATGGGATGGGTCTTACTATATTGTTTAGAGCATTCAAAGTCGACCTTGATGGTGAGCCATACAGACAGCTACTCCACACTGATGTGTACGATGAGAGATCACTACATCGTATGGGGTATCACAAGTGCCAAGGTCAGTGGAGACGGAGAGTTTCTGGAGATACACCTGACTCGGATTCAGACAATGATGCAGCAGAGGAGGAGGATATACCGAGAGATGAGGCTGGGCCATCTGAGCCATCACGAGCTACACCAGAGCAGTAGCCCGAGCCATCAGTATTGACACATGCAGAGGTGCCACCTTTTGGAGATACTTCTAACAGGATCACTCGACTGGAGGTTGAGATGTAGATCATTAGAGAGCGAGTGGATCTGATACATATGGAGATGAGATCAGGTTTTGATGAGATGAGGGCTGGATTTTTTACTGTCATGACTGCTCTACAGAGATTATCTTCTAGCAGGCCACCATCCCCTCCAGCACCGCCTGCTCCACCTGCAGATACTGGTATGGGAGACGGTTAGGGTGACTCATCCACAGACTTTGATGTTCCAGACTGTTGGCTTTGGCTTCTTGATTTTGATGAATAACAAAACATTGAGTATATATTTGGACTAATGTTTTACTTGAAGTATGAATTTCAGGCCTTAGGTATATCAATTTCTCCATCAATAGAGTATCAAGTGTACTAATTTGAAAGCAAGAGGATTCTCATGTTTAATTGATCTTCTAATCTTGGAATACTGCCAAAACAACCACTTTGACTTTTATGAAGAAGTGTCTAAAGGATTAATGAACAAATCTTTGAGAAATTCAAAGTTTGGGATGCATTTTTGGATGGTACAAATCAAGTGTCGACTTAAGAGGTCGACTCATAGGCCAAGGTCGACTCACAAGGTCACTCATGAAGAAAATTTAGAAGTTCCAGAAGATCGGCATATAAATTTTCAACTGGCACGCCCAAGTGTCGACTTAAGAGGTCGACTCACACCTCAAATATCGACTCAAGAGGTCGACTCATCGCCTGAGACAAGTTTTGGGACAGAACTTCAAGTGTTCTGTATTTAGCCTGAAGTGTCGACTCAAGAGGTCGACTTATGCCTCAAGTGTTAACTCAAGAGGTTGACTCATGTTGTAACGGCTAGTTTTCAGAATTTCAGAAATATCTCCAAACGGCTCTAAACAGCTAGTTTTTCAATTATAACAGTCTTTAACGGACTTTTCAGTGGATTTGAGGTATTTAACACTCACCAAACCTCTTCAAGTCAACAAGAAAGACAAAAATCATATGAGACAAACTCCAATTATTTGAAAAGACAAGAAGAGAGCTTTTGAGAGATTCCTTTGATAAAAAGGCTTCCATTTTTAAGTTATTGAGCATTCAATTGTTTGGCCATAAGTGTACATTCAAAGATTCCAAGAAGAAGATAACTCAAGCATTCAAGAAGAGCTACATTGACTTTAATTTTTGCTCGTTTTAGGAGCTATTTCTTGTGCTTATTTATTGTATACTTGATTTCTTTTGTTGTTGCTAGTTTCAAAGATTTTGAAACTAGTATTAAAGGTTGTTGGTGAGCCTAAGAGATAAAAACAACTTGGATTTGACTTGTGAACCCGAATAAAACAAGTTGTAAAGGTTGTTGGTGAGCTTAGGTGATAAAATCAACATAGGTTTTGACTTGTGAGCCTTAAAAAATAAGTCAACTGTAATCTTGGATAGATTATAGTGGAAATACCCAAGGAAAAGCTTGGAAAGTGGATGTAGGTGCTAGGATACACCGAACCACTATATATCTTGTTGTTTGTGGTTGCTTGATTCCTTCTCTACTTGCTCTTTATTACCTTGCATTTTATTTATTGCTTCTGCTGCATAATTCATTAAGCACAATCACTTAGTTACACAAACTCACTAAGAAGTGAACATATTAGCTTAATTTTTTATATACCCAATTCATCCCCCCTCTTGGGCTCTATCTCTGGGCAACACAGACTTCATGGTAGATCTTGAGCCAGACATTGGAGTTGACCAGGATGCTGAACCTATAGCTGATGAGATGAGGTCATCCGAGGCTGCTCCTACCCCATCCTGTCTAGCTCTTCAGACTCCTGTCCTTCCTAGCACTCCTGTCATTCCAAATCCTTCTGACCCAGTAGTATCCACACCAATTCTTTATTCTGATACATCAGATACTCTTGATGATTTACCTACACCTTTCATTAGTGTACCCTTACCCTACCAAATAGGACACCTTTAGTATCTACTTCTTCTCTATCCTGGGAGCTAGGATTTTATACTCTTATTTTTTACATTCTTTCATCTGGTCCTATTTTTGACTTTACTCCATCTATTACTGATACCAATCTCACTGATCCTGACCCTATTCCATTTCCTGATTCTACTCCTGACGTTGCTTCTTCTTCGATCAGAGCCAGAGGGAGAGCATGATGCAGAAGAAGAAGCCAAGGATGTAGTGATGTTCCTAGAGCCATTTGCACCAGGCTCGCTGAATTCCGGTCGATGTGGCTACGACCCCGTCCCTCTAGGATTATAGGGCCTATCATTTTAGAGGTTAGGTCTTCCTCTGATGAGGACAGCACCCCTTAGGTTTGGTCAGTGTATTAGTTGGGATCATATCAGTCAGATGTATGTTTGTATCAAATTATGTTTCATTATATTACATTATGTATCAAATTTTGAATATTATGTATCAATGTTTGAAATTATATATATGATGACTTTTTTAGAATTTTCTCTTGCGTACTTCTACACTTTTCTTAGTATACTGCCTTTCATTTTATCTCCTCTTTTCATTTTTTTATGATGATGACAAAAAGGGGGGAAAATAATGGTAATGAAAAAATGGAGAGAAATAATGGTAATGGAAAAAGGAGAAATAATGGAAATGAGAAAATGGAAATGAAATTATTGGTAGCAATTGGTACAATGTTTCATGTTTTGTGGTATCAAAATAATAAATCAATGGGGAGAATAAATGATATAAGTAAAAACAAAGAAGACAAGAAAGCAATAAGTAATAATTAAGAATGGTTAAGGGGGAGAAAAGTACCAAAAAAGGAAATTTTGAAAATTTTAAACCTTTTAGAAATGTTTTTTGAAAAATACTAATACATGTAAGCTATTTTTTTAAAAGTTTGAAAAATATTTTTAAGATCATATATTGAGGAGGAGCTTTAGTTTTTGCTCTAATACTTAATTTTTATGCTTTGATACTCCTTAGTTAGTTTCATACTCTAATACTCTTTAGCTTTATGTTGTGATACTCCTTATTTTCTTTATACTCTGATATTCCTTATTTTTTATGCTCCAATACTTCTTAATTCTTATGCCCTGGTACTCTTTATTTTCATGATATGATACTTTTCATGCTCAAATATTTTACTCTGATACTTTCAATCTTTATATTATGTTGTTTGCTCTAATATGCTATGATACTTTTCATGCTGCTTTGATACTCTCTATGTTGTATTGCTTATTTTGATACTCTTAAAGATTTTGCTATGATATTTTTCACATTCAACTTGTTTTTGCTCTAATACTTAACTATCAAATCTATTTTAGCTATGATGCACCTTTTGAACATCTTATATAAGTATATAATTCTGATACATTTTAATTATAGCTCTGATACATCATAGTTACAGCTATGATACATTGAAACTATATGAATTGAACTCTTTCCTATATATATATCTACAGCTTTAATACATTGAAACTATATGAATTGAATACATTTTTATACATACATATATAGCTCTAATACATTGTAGATGAGTTTTTGCTCTTGATAATCATTTTAACTTAGCTCTGATACTTATTATCATTAGCTCTAATATTAATAATAAATGCTCTGAAACTTATTGCAAATCTTTTGAGCTTACAATGTATATATACTTAAAAGATTTTGTCATCATCAAAAAGAAAAAGATTGTTGACTCCTGTCTTGATTTTGATGAATAACAAAATACTTAATTATATTTGAGTACTCATCGTATGTTAAAAGTGTGTTTATTAGAACAAGGTACTCATCAAAGTTGTAATGTATTGAAGAATTCAAATATTTGTCAAATTGTTGAAGAAGTCATAGAATTTTAAGTTATATAGACTTTGGCATATAAGAATGACTTTGAAGGACTAAAGTTTTAAATTTGGACAAGTTTCAGCAATATTTCAGCCAAGTGTTAACTCATCAAGATCAAGTATCGACTCAAGGTGTTGACTCATAGAATCCTGAGCTGATACGTAGAAAAAGTTTCAGCCGGCATGCATGAAGTATCGACTCATGAAAATCAAGTGTCGATACATGAGTCGACTTATGGTCAAGCAAGTGTCGACTTAAGGCCTGAGACCAAAAATGATACAGAACATGCTGATTTCTAGATTTTGCCAAGTGTCGACTCATGAAGATGAAGTGTCGACTCAAGTGTTGACTCACTAGAAGAAGTGTCGATGCACTAAAACACTTCAGAGAGCTTCAGAAAATATTTTTGACATGGTGTTGACTCAAGTGTTGACACATGAGTCGACTCATGACCTGAAGTGTCGACACCTACAGATCTGAATGAATAGTAATGGCTAGTTTTTTGAAGAGCTGAATAGCTTCTTTTTGTGTTTAATGGCTACTTTCTCCTCTCCAACGGTCATAATGGTCATTTAAGGCTTGGAAAGGTATTTAAAGTCCACCAAACACAAGAGAGAAGCAACTAATGAGGTTTATAAGCATTTATTCAAATATTCATTGAAGAACTACTGCTTTTGAGTGAAGTTGAGCTTTCAAGTATTCAAGAGCATTCAAAAAATATTCAAGTTCAATTCTCAAGCATTGATTAAGGCTTCAACAACTTGAAGACAAGCTTCTCAATAATCAAAAAAGCTTTAAAGAGATATTTGCTTTTATTTTGGGAAAGCTTATTGTATCTTTCATTGTACTTGAATTATTTTGTTATTCCTAGTTTCAAGTGAATTAAAACTAGTGCTTGGATTGTTGGTAAGCCTTGTTTGAAAACCAACTAGGTTGTTGGTGAGCCTTGTTTGATAACCAACTAGGTTGTTGGTGTGCCTTGTGAAAAACCAACTAGGTTATTGGTTAGCCTTGTTTTAAACAAGGGATTTTGATTAGTGAGCCCGAGAAAATTAATCTACTGTAATCAAGGAAGGATTATAATAAAATATCTAAGTGGATCTTGGGGAGTAGATGTAGGTGCTTGGTGTACATCGAACAACTATAAATTCTTATGTTTGTGATTACTTATTCTTCTTTTCTTGTATTTACTTTATTACTTCTACTGCATACTTTTGTTAACCACACAAACACATTTGCAAACACACTAGCACTTGTCTTTAATCTTTGCAAAAACTTTGAAATCCAATTCACCCCTCCTCTTGGATTGCTTTAGCTGGGCAACAACTGTACACCCTCAGCATCAGCTAGGATGAAGGTGATTACTTCATTAAGATTTTGACTCCTATTTGCTTCAACTACTCCATTTGGCCCCCTAGTGATGGTGTTTACATTCTCTTGGATGGGTAGATTAGTTGGCTCCTCTACCCTTGACTTTGGCTCTCTTGGTGGGGGTTCTGGGAGGTGCATAACTGGGGCATCACACCTCTGCCCTTGATCTTGAACGAATTTGTCTAACTAGCCTTGTCATACAAGCTTCACAATTTTATTTTAGAGTTGTATGTACTCTTTCGTGTCGTGGCCATGGTTCCAATAATAGAGGCAGCATTTATTTGGGTTGGGCCTATCTAATTTTGCTTGCATTTTCCTGGCTTTAGGTAGTTGCCCCTTAACTTGCATCAAAACATGTGCATGTGGTACATTCAAGGGACTGTATTGATCAAGCCTTTGTGGTGGCAGGGTGTTAAGCTGGTCTAGATTATATAGCATCAGATCCATGGGTGATTTTTTCAATGCCATGGAGGCGATCAACTTCTCGGCCTCTTCCAATGGTCCTCCTTACTTAGTTGAGTTCCTAGGCCAGGGGCTGCTCCTTGGGTGCTGGAGAGAGTGGTGAAATAGGTGGAGCAAGCATCATGGCTGAAGGTGGAATAGTAGGCACTAGCATAGATGGAATAATCAAAAGAGTGCGAGAATCATATGCTACCAAAGCAGAAGGAATAGTTGGCAGAACATGTGCGTCGTGCCCTTCTTCAGTATGTGCATACTTTTCCGTTCCGAGAAGCATTTCAGAAAAGTCTATCACTGGTCTCTTTTCCAAGGAGAAAAGAAAGGGACATTATTGAAGACCACTCTTGAAAGTAGTCATAGCAACTGAATGGTCAAGATTATAAACTTCTAAAGCTGCTTCATTAAACCATCTCACATATGATTGAAGGGATTCCCCCTCCTTTTGCTTGATATGAATCAAGGAGTTGAAACTTTGGCATAACTTTTTGTTACTAGCAAAATAGGAAACAAAAGATCAGTTCAATTGATAAAAAGAATGAATACAACCTTGCTTCAAGTTGGAAAACCTGTATTAGGCTGATTTCTAAAGAGTCGAATGGAAGGCTCTACATAGTACTCCATTAGTTGCATCATGAAGAAGCATTAATGACTTGAAACTCTCCAAGTGGTCTATCGAGTCGGTGGATCTATCATATGTTTTCAGTTGTGGCATCTTGAAATGCTTCGGTAGTGGCTCTTGCATGATTGGAGCTCCAAAAGGTGATTTAGTAGTGAAGCCAATGTCCTCATCTCTAGGTGAAGCTAAGCCCTGCAAGGCTTCAATATGCCAATCTAGCTCTTGGAGCTTTCGATCCATTTTAGCTTCTCTCATGGGGTGCGCTTTGGGATGTTGAGGTGGTGAATGGGCTGGTGTTGACCCCTCATCTGATTGAGGTAATATGGAATGCCTCCTTGCATGTCTGGGGCTCATTGGCATCATTGGGAGGATATGTTCCTCCTACTTGGCACCTTGTGGGAGGGAAAGCCACTAAAACTCCAAGCATGCTGCCCCCAACAATGCAGGGGTTTCTGGTGGTATAACCTAGTTTGATCCTAGCTATGATGGCATAGCTACTGATGCCACTGATGCTGCTGGATGTTGGATGGCTTGGATTGCCACTATCAGTGCATTGATTTATTGGGAGAGCTATTCCAAACAGTTAGGCTGGCCTTCTTACTAGGTAGCACCAGTTGGAGGTTCTAAAGCATAACTCCCGATAGGTTGACTATCCTGCCAAGAGGTGGTAGTGCCAGAATGTTGAATAGACATGCCTTTTGGTGTCATGTGACCTCCACTTAATGTTTTTTTAGGAAGAAAATATGCAAATAGAAGGCCTTCTCTCTATTTGATGGTACTAAAACCTGCCTCGATCGCCAGAGTATGCTGGAGGAGATAGTGCTCACGAGCTATACTTGCATAAAATCCAGTCGAAGGTGGCTCCAATGAAGACACTCTAATGCTCGTTAGTATCAGGCCATAGGAAAATAGAGTGGAGTAGCGGAGAGGGAAGGAGAGAGATTTTTTCCATACTTAGGGAGTTCTCAGAGAGCTCCCTTTTATATGGTGGCTGCAGGGGTATTTTAGGGATGAAAAATATGCTTTAGTGGGCTGGCAGAAAGTGACTGGCTATACAATTTTGTCAGGATATCAGAAGGGGGGGTCATTCCATTTATCCTATTTATGCTAGAATTTTGACCTTGCATTTAATAAGGTGTTTGTCATATTTGTGCTAGCAGCCATTTTCCTTAATTGTAAAGGGGACTGTGGCCTCAGATAAGATATGCTCACTTAATTGCAAGAATTTACTACATATCACAGGATTTAGTTATTTGTCCTTTCTGAAGTATGCATAGGGATGAGTATCAATAGTTTCCTCCTTCGGCTAACTTACGAGATGTTAATTGTGGGACCCCGCCTATCATTCGAGAGTTTGGAGGGGGTCGATCGGCATAGGGCTGAGAGTTCATAGGATTAAGAGCTTCGGTACATTGCGAAGTCTACTAAACTATGGGCTTTTGGATGTGATTTAGCCCTTTCCTGGGTGCTGCATCATCACCAAGGGTCTCGACCCTTAAGTGCTGGGCACTTTTATCAAGGCAGAGGCTCTTTAGGGTTTAAGAGTTGAGGAGCTAAAGGTTTATTTGGTTGAGGGTTTTTAGGTGAGTGTCGATCCTGGCTAAAAGATTTCCAAATATATTCTCACCTATTTTATGGGTTGTGTAGCTAGGAGGGACCTTGGCCTCTAGTGATGTAAGGGTCATCCTTCAACATTCGGGAGTTTCAATAGAACTATTTAAGTATCAAAGTTTGATTAGCCCGAAGATCCCACGAGTCGAGAGTTAGCCGGCAGGAAGATCGGCTAGGCTATCAGGCTTGTAGGAAGAGGGTTAATTTAGTTGAAAATAATAGAAAAGCGCTTTAGCTGTTGGCTTATGACTGAGAAACTTCATTGATGTCAGAGTTTAAGTAGGCTGGGGATGTTTTTAGCCGAGGGTCCTGAGAAGCTATTCCAATCTCTTTTGGGGTAGGATTTCTCGAACATTGGGAGGGTGAAGGTCCTTTATTAGGACCAAAGGATCATAATAGTATACTCACACCAGTGGGTACTAAGGATAAATATTGGATGAGATATCTCGTAGAGATAACATATAAATGGTATTGTTCTGTCAAGAAATTTAAAAGGTAGCTTCAATGATATCGCTTTACCCTTATTGTAGGTATTTGATTGATGTTCTATTTGGGCTAATGCCTTGTATATAAATATCCTGAGAGTTAGGGACCCAACACCAAGGGTAAGCGATACTAGGAAAGAATGGAGTATGGCCTTGTTTTATTTTGGGGGTGGCTGCTGGCCACCCGTGCCTTTATCTTGCTCAGACATCCTCGGGATACCAAGGGTGAGGGGTACCCCACATTATCCAGAATTTGAGTGATAGACTTGGTCATGACTATTGCAATGAAACAACCAGTTTCTCCCTTTCTTATCATGATAAAAATTCTTTTATCTCTCAAACTTGTACTAAGATATCCTTTCGAAATAAATCGTATTAGTTTATGTCATTGTGAGTTATTACTGTCCTTGTTGCTTTCATTCTTTGTGAAAGTTCTCTAGGGAAGGCCAAATGATGTCTCTTGACTTTAACCAAACTCTTTGATCGATCCGCTTGATCTAGAACGTCAGTGAGCTCATCAGCTATAGTTCACTTTGTTAGAAAACACCATCTAAAATAGAGATCCAGTCACGGTGACCAGAACCAAAGAGCCACATCCTCCGTCTACCTGTCTTTTGTTGGCCAGCATCATGGCTAAATTTCAAACTCTAGCTCGATCTGTTTTCATCTTTTTTTTCTCTTTCTGTAATGTAGGCAAACCTTTTTAAGCTCAAGCTTAGGTTAGGACCAAGAAAGAACTCTTTGTTTGTATCAAGAAGGTACTTTGGTTGAGGATTCTTTTCAACTTGAAAGACTTGTCATCTTCTTTTACGGGACATGCTACTAGAAGGATTGAAACTAGGTGAGATACATATGGAATATCACTATATCCATATTCATATTTATTTTATTTGATAAATATAAATATGGATATGGATATCAATCTAATACAAACATTTATATTTATATTTATTTTAAATAAATTTAGATATAAATCAAATATTGAAATTATGGATATAAATATAAATATAAATTGGATAATTAAATTTTATGACTATAGAATCAAAGAGATTACTAAGTGAATATTTAATAAAATTAATAGCATATTAATGTAATTATATATATTTTTAAAAATTCTTGAGTAATATATAAAACTAAATAAAGATATAAATATAATAGAATATTCATATATATCTATCCATATCATACATATATCTATTTTTCTCTGATGGATATGGATATGAATATGGATATCAATTAAATACATATATTTTTATTTAATATTAAATAGATTAGGATATGAAAATGAATTTAGAAAGATATTATCACATTCACTCTCACCTTTAGCTTTAGGTTTTTTCTATTTGGGAACAAAGCTGAACAGGAGTACCCGTGGATGTACCCACATATTCAACTTAGTGGGGCAAATTACAGATGATACTAATTAATTTTTGATTTTTGGTACAAATGATGAGTTGCTGATTTCAGATTAAAAAATGCTTCACAGAAGCATTTTCATTCCAGGTAAGTAGAGTGGTTGTTAAGATCCTGCCCTGCAAATCTTTTGCATATAGGAAGTCCAAATGATGAGAAAAAACTTAACGGAGAACATATTGGGGAATTGCAATATAAATACTTTATTCACTATAATAATTTTCCCATAGTTTAATAAATAATAATATGCCTTCAAATAAAAGAATGTATCAACTTCGGATTGCAAATTTCCTTGGATGGTGCAACCGAGTATTTGAAACTGCTTAATTTACCTCCCGCGACCTTCCTCTCTCTCTCTCTTCAAAAAAAAGAAAAAAAGAAAAAAAAAGCGGAGATGGAAAAAAAAAAAAAATTTGTCATCCAATTTATCGTCCCTTTATTATTTGTACCCTTCTCACTTCAAAATATTCTTTATAAAAGCCTAAAGTTGTAAATCAGGTGCTAAATAAGCACCTACACCAGTTGGCTTGGTTCCCTTCAGTCAATTTACATTCTTTAGCACGTTCTACGGAACCTTTTCTTTCAGGCCTCTATGATCTAAGCCACTCTTAGGAAAGATGACAATAGCTAATAATTCATCAGATAAAGACAAGGTAACCACCAACTTTTGTAAATGTTTAACATTGCTGATCAGAAATATATATTATATTAATATAGGAAATTTCTGATGCTGAAGTATCAGTGACTGCTGTACCAAACAATGTGGCTTTCTACCTAATTTTGTACATGGAATAATCAAAACCTTCTTATGTACTTCCCAATCATTTAAAAAGTCCCCTCCCTTTGGGTTCCTATAGGCTAAAAATAAAACCAATACATCTGATTAGGAACAGGCTCGCTTCGCATGCAGACTGAGATCAGCAACCCATTGCTCTCATTGAAGTCAGAAAAAGTTAAAACACAGAAATTATTCAATTTAAGATGATTAAGGCCCCTTTCCTTGTGAAATTGCAACAACCATGACATGGAGATCTGCTCATAGATGCAGAAAGGCGTGGTGAACTGTCGAGAAATGCTGGGTGAACTTATTGAAAGATTGTGAACTTATTGAAAGATTCTGCCTTCCCTTTTCTTATTTAATAACAAGACTAGCCTCATAGTGCTCTTGTTCCATCCCACTAGTTAATTCCTGGGAGCACATGGTGCATGCTAAGCTTGCCTTTGAAGCAGAGGACTAGTGTACGTGGGGCCACGTTTCGTGTCACCTTTGTCTTTTCCTCAGACATCTCTCTCTAACGGTGACATTATTTAAATTATCTCAAGGCTGTAAACCAATAGGAAAACATTGGCGGAATCCTTTCCACCAAAGCATCGTGGGAAAGAGGAGACAGTATTAGGAACCTTTCTCCGAAATAAGTATCAGATGGCAATCGGATGACATATATGCCAAGGCCAGCTACATTGACCAGCTATCAGATGACGTATAACGTACTCCTTTATAGCTTTGTAAAAGACTGTTGGCAGTCTCATAGTCTTGATGTTGAAGCTTCTTACTTTGTTTAAATTTGAGGATATGAGGAAAGAAAGCAAACTTCCATGTTGGGTGCATCCACCATGAGGATGAGCCGTTTTTTATTAGCAGTTCGTCGTTTTGCTTTCCTTACGAGAGCATGGCCTCCACGGGGCTGGAGGGAAAGGAATCATCATCAAAGTGGAATTTCCCAACTTAATCACTCTTAGTTTAGTTCCACACTCCCCGTTCTTACTAAATGTTGGAATTAAACTTGATTTTTTTTTTAAAAGAATATTTTGAAAGAAAACATTTTTTTGGAAAAATCAAACATCACTTTAAAACTAATTAATTGCATAGGAACTTGTTACCATTATTATGTACTTTGAACTAAGAGTTTTATGTTTTTATTTCTAGTAAACAAAGAGTTACTTTGTAATGATAAAAGATCATGTATCCTTTCATAATTGAGAAGATAAGAGAGAAATCTGAAATATAATTTCTATTTGCTTGTCCTATTACCTTCTCTACAAAATATTCTTACTTCCTTCAAATCTGGTATCAGAGCCTCAAAAAAAAAAAAAAAAAATCATCCATGGCCTCCATGAATTTTGTTCAATCCCAAATACCTAAACTCACTAAAGACAACTATGATAATTGATGTATCCAAATGAAGGCTTTGCTCGGATCCCTTGATGTTTAGGATCTTGTAGAAGATGGCTATATAGAGCCGACCAAAGATGAAGCAATGCTCACACAACAGCAAAGGAGGTAAAATAAGGAGTCAAAAAAGAAAGACAAGAAGACCCTCTACACACTCTACCAAAGTATAGACGAAGGCATATTCGAGATTATCGTCGAAGTCACAACATCAAAGAAGGCATGGAACTTATTATATAAGGCACATAAAAGAGCAGAAAAGGTGAAAAAGATTCAACTACAGTCTTTGAGATCAAAATTTGAATCTTTCAAAATGATAACTTGGAAATCAATTTTTAATTATTTTTCAAGAATAATGTCTATAGTCAATCAATTGAAAAGAAATGGTGAAGCAATTACTGATGTTCGAGCATGGAGAAAATTTTGTGCTCTTTAGATGCAAAATTTGACTTCATTGTTATAGCCATTGAAGAATCAAAAGAACTTGAAGAGATGACTATAGAGCAACTCATGGGCTCTCTACAAGCACATGAACAAAAGCTTTCTAAGAGGATGGATGAGAAGCCCATCGAGCAAGTACTTCAAACAAAACTCATACAACAAGAGAAAGGTGATCCAAAAGATAAAACAAGTTTCTGTGATCAAGGCCATGGAAGAAGAGGAAGAGATGGAAGATTTAATCAAGATCAACTACAAAGAAGTCAATGAGACATAAGAGACTTCCATGCCCGAGGTTGTAGTAGAGAAAGATTTTTTAATCCTAGAGGAAGAGGAAGGTATAGACAACAAGTACTATAATATTTTATTAACAAAAATATGGATACTATGCTAAAGATTGTTGGTACAAAGATGATGCTAATTATGTTGATGAGAAAATTCATTTTACAAAAGAATAAGAAGTAACCCTACTTATGGCCTACAACAATAATGCTGGTTGTTGCTACCTGGATCGCCATGGCCTGAAGCACGAAAGGGAGACTATCAAAGTCGGGCTCTTGTAGGAGGGCTAGGCTTCTCGCCGCGTCGTCTCCACACCTGGTTGGTTAGCCCTGCAAAAGAGAGGAGACCCAGGCCAGGGATCTCGGTGGGGATAGTCCGACAATCGAGTTAGTAGAGTGATCTAGGAGAATAGATCCTCCTTAGTAGGGCTTGAAGAGGCCTCCACATCTAGAGGGTTTAAAAAATTGGAGGGTTAGAGATGCGAGTAATTGGGGGAGTCCTCTGGCGCTCGTCCGACCCTTGCCTTTTTTTACCCTTCATCGGAGGTCCCTCTTCTTTCTTATAGCAGTTAGCTCTATCATCGCAAGCTTAAGGCCTCTTCCTTCCTTCATCCCCCTTCCTTTAGGGGGTTCCTTCTCCCAGGACTGCCTCATTCCTGGAGCCATATGGGACAAGGTTCGAGATTCTCGAAGGGAGGCTCTACCATGGGTGTAGGTGGCATGCTGCAGGGTCTGCACCTTTAGTGGGGTGACCCACTGTGATAAGTGCGAGTGGCATATCACGGGATCTGGCACCTCGACTAGGCATTCCTTTAGGAGGTGCAGGCATCGTACTACCAAGTCCAGGTGCCTAGAGAAACACTGCCCTAGCGTGAGGTGTGAATAGAGTGCTATAAGGTTTGGATCCCTAACGGAGTATTCTCTCATAGAGGGTGCAGGCGGTGTGCTAAGGGTCTGGATCCCCAATGGAGCACACCCCTATAGAGAGTGCAAATGGCATCCTCCATGGTCTGGAGCCCTGGTGGAGCACATCCCTGCAGAAGGTTCGACTCCTTGAGAGTCACGGCGGGTTCGTCAGGGATGAAGACGTTGCACGTTGGGGTCACCGTCCAAACCCTTTTTATTAGCCGCTACTCGAGGGGGCTCGCCCCTTTTTTCCCCCCTTTATCATGGGGGTCCTTGTCACCTTCAACATTTGGCTAGACAGGGATTCTATTAGGCCACGACCTCCCTCGAATGGGAGCTTGACCTCAGATGGGAGCTCACATCGACTGGGAGCTTGACCTCAGATAGGAGGTCACCTCAGTTAGGAGCTTGACCTTGGATGGGAGCTCACCTCAGATAGGAGCTTACCTTGGTTGGGAGCTCGACCTTGGACGGGAGCTCACCTCGGTTGGGAACTCGACCTTGGATGGGAGCTCACCTCGACTGGAAGCTTGACCTCAGATGGGAGCTTAGTTGGCAATTTCACATGCCACCTCAACTGCCAGCTATGTCTGATACAGACTCCATGTTGGCGGTCTGCCACGTCGGATACCTCCATGTCAGTAGTTCACCATATCAGATGCCCCCCACTTGAGTCCAGGGTGCAAGGCGTTTAGATCATCGCGGGCTTGGGGTGAGGAGAGCAATGATATTGTTGACATGGAAGAGATCATGCTTGGGCCATTTAATGCCCCGATCATCAATGGTTTGCAAATCATGCCTTGCACCAATCGAGGGGTGCCACATCGGCAATCATGGTGGCTTGTCATTATGGTTACATCCTGCCCGGTGCGGTTGCATTTGAACGAAGCGCCTCGCACAGTGGGGGTCGACACATAGTCGAGATTCATTAGCCACGACGGGGGAGAGGATGCAAGCCTTGCTCAGTGCAATGTGATAGGCTTTGCTATCTTTTTCAGAGTGGCTATTCCCCTCCATCCACCTTTTTGAAAATCTTCAGGGTAGCAAAAACACAAAGGGAGGAGCAAAAGCATCACACCTATTTTGATAACCTTGGCCCAAGGTCTAGGCAAGTCTGTCTTCTTCCTCGATCTTCTCTCCCTCCATTAGGCACCGAGGGGGGGTTCCCTTAGGGCCTGTGTCTTCCTTTCTTTTCTCTATCCCTTCCTTTCTATCTCCAAAAGTTCTCCCGAGAGGGGGCGCCACCGTTCGAATCACCCAAGTGCGGCGAAGCCCTCCCAACCAGACTTCCTCCCTCAAATAGCAAGGAGGAGGATGCCCCGTTCAGAGTCCCATGGGATCCCCGCCGGAAGGTGGACCCCGGTGTATCTTCTCTGTGTTAGATGTATGCCTTGAAAGCCATGTTGGCTTGACACATTATAATTTTTAGGGCATTAACTTTTTACTTAATTCTTTTTTATCAATAAAGGGCATTAGTTTCATTCATATTGATGTGTCTATGAATCATCCATGGAGTTAATGGACAATGACACATATTCTCAAGAGATGACAATCTGAGGCATGTGTCTTTATAGATTAACTCCTAAAGGCTCCCGATTGTTGAATATCACGAGGACAGTGATTGATCCATTAAAATCGGTACACAGATCACTTTCCTTTCTAGGTAGATGAGTCTCTGACCTACAGTGTGGTGACACTGGAGTGAGAGTGCAGGTAGTTGATAGAGATCAACGGTACTGAACGTGACCAAGTACAGGAAGTTATACGGATGACTACTTACTCGTCGATAACTTTCTGATGCTGTAGTTGTGTGTATAGTTCCTTGACCTAGAGTGTCTCGGCTACTCACAATAAGGTTGCTGTAGTTTGACAGTACAATCACATGGTTCCTATCCATATGGGACCTTGCGGTATTCGTTGGCTGTACTTAGTTTATTGTAGGAGTAGGGTGTTTACTTGTAGGGATCTATCAGCCTTAGTAGTAAGGTATAATCCTATGCAAGCTTAATGAGACTAAGTCCAGAAGTCTATGGCCATAGCAGAGTGATAATGAAAAGGTGTTTTCATTAGTATCACAATTGGACTTGAGTTATTTAAGTTAAGCTTATGACTGATGGGTTTGACGAGTATCCGTAACCAACATCATATCGAGATTTTGATAAAGGAACCAAATCACATGGTAACTATACCTAGGGGTTCCAATCTTATTCTGCTAGGTTGCCACTACATACTGCTATGTGTCACTGGTGGATTATGAGAATCCATTAGGATCATTCTTGGATCGATGATCCTAATTAGGGCTGAGCTGAAATTATTTTAGTCCATCAAAAAGAGTTTCGATGATGTATAATGGAGATTATAGCATGTCTCATTACCAGACAGGATAGGACCTAAGGGGTCACACATATTAGGAGCTCAAGTAACCATTCAGCAAATCAATTTGGACTTAATTGTAAGTGCTATAATTAATATTTGATCTAATTATAAATATTACAATTAATTGATTATGAATTAATTATTAATTAATTTAAATTAAATTTAATTTAATTGATTTAGACTCAATTAATTAATTCTAATTGATTCGAGTTAATGTCCGCTTCGAAAGGGTTCGATCGGATTTAAAATTGGCTTCAGTTTGACCATAAAATCACTTCGTTTGGACCAAGACCTAGAGTCCAGTTAGACTGGGACTCTCTCTCCATGTCTCCTCTTATCTCCACATGCCAAATTGGGCCCCCTAAGTATTTTGTACAGCAAATAGGTTGGCCAAATATTAACAGGGGGCGCTAATCATTATTGGCATGAATAATTAAGAGGAGGAGGAATCCTTCTCATTTACTTATCTTAGTTTTTGAATTGACATCTTCTACCCGATCCAAATAACCAAAAGGCTTATCCCATTTTGGTGTGGAGAATTGGGAGAAGATTTTGTACAATAAAATGAGGGGCGCTAATTGATTTTGGCGTGGAGAATTTTAAGAGAGGGAAGAGCCCTCTTCTACTTCTCTTAAATTTTAAACAAATCTAGATTAGTTTAAACTCCCCTCTTTTGGCATGGAGGAATTGGAGAAAGGATGTACCATACTCCATAAAAGGAAAAGAGAAGGGGTTGGCCGAACAAGCTTCTCCTTTTACATGATTTTCTTTTGGGCGTCAAGAGCAGAGATTCTCTCTCTTGGGCGTCCACTTCCTTTATATATATTTCTTCTTCTTCTTTGTGTGAGGATTGATTCCTTTTCTTCAAGAATGTTGAGAGGTCTTATTCATAAGAGGGAGAAGAAAATAAGAGGTCCAAAGGTCTTGCATATTCTGATTTGCAAGACAGAAGCCAGTTTAGAAAAGTCGGTCCAGATTCGAATCGGCATAGTTTTTAAAGCAGGTGATTTGCTGAAATAGAGAGGGCTGCAAGGATCTAGCAGTCTGGTGCCCTCCATGACTCATTTGTGAGAGCTTCGTGTGGATACCAGCAGAGGCCGGGCGATTGCACAGCTCAGACAGATCCCGACATTTTAGTAGCAGATCTACATGCTTTTCAAAGCAGACCCGGATAGTTATCCAGGTAAGTATTTTATACTTAAAATAATTTTTATTTTAGATCTAATATTTTTTTCATGTTATGCAGCATGTTAGAAATTTATGATAAATAAATTAGATTTATTTATGAATTGCATGATTAGATATAAATTATTTTTATATCTGCTTCCACTGCGACAGGCTGCTGATGCCTGTTTAATTGCAATTTCCTGTTCCTGAGAGAAAACCAATAGTGGTATCAGAGCCAGGTTCTCTCTTTAACATGCATGCATGAGAATCAGATCTGAAAAATATTCATATCAGATAGATAATTATGATTGTATTAGATCTATGTTGAACATGAGATTGTTCTAGCATAGAATTTTATGTTTTGAAAAATTATTTTCAAAATTAAAATCATAATTTTTAGATCTGAAATTAAATTTAATAATCTAAAATTAAATTGATCAAGGGTTGCACAAAGTGACATAAGGTTGTCCTGCCATAGGGTTTACCTCCTATAGTGCAAAGGTTGTCCTACTTTGATGTATACTTGGTTTTGAAAAGGAATTTTTAAAAATGGTTTTGATCTGTATGTTGTTGTATGAGATGCACAAAATTAGGGTTTAGATCTTAAATGTGATTCATGATCATAAGCCATTAATGTCATGCACTTAAACCTAATTTAAAAATTAATTTGATCTAGAAAATCAAATTAGGTGCATGAGAGTTTGGGTTGAACAAATTAGGTCTAGAGATTGGGCTGCATGTTAGGGCTTGATTAGATCAACTAGTAACCCTAATGTAATTTTGAGCAAGTGACTCAACCTAATCAGATGATGATTTGGGTTAGGTCAAGTGTGCTCAAAACTGATTTTAGATGTAGTATGGTCAGATCGATTCATTTGATAATGAATCGATAAGTTAGGACCTAATTTGGCTCAGTGATCAGCCCAGATCATTAGATGACCAAATTAAATCTTGTCAGTCAATTGGTGTCTAAGGAAGGTTTTGATCATGGTTTGCTAATTGGGGCTAACTCTTTCTTAACCAGCTAGTTTGGCAGAAAGAGGGTATATTGGCAGAACCCTCCCATGGATCAAACTGACCTGGCCAATTTGGTTGATTAAGTTTTCAAAAGGATCACTTTTGATTTGGGTTCACCCATGCTAACTAATTTTAGTCAGACATGAGATTGTGCTGACTGAATGTAATTAGTTAGACATGAGATTGTATTGACTTAATGTAATTGGTTAGTCATGATTTGGCTGATCAATTTAGAAAAAACCTAAACCTAAGCTTCCAATAAATATTAACTCATAGGTCTTCCACCATTGTAGGTGTGCGGGTGTCCTACTGGTGTTGATTATTCTCGGCTGGTTACAATGGTCTAGTTATATCGGAAAGACACAACCGCCCTATTAGGCATGAGATGTTGCTAAGCACTGATGGGGTTGGGCCCAATAAACGGGCACGTTGAGGGACTCAATGATGGCTTTGTCTAGCAGGAATAGTGGGTCTAACTTAACTAATGATTGGACCAATAAACGAGCACGTGAGGTTCCATGATTTAGAGACCAAGAGCTATAATTTGTATTAGATACATTGGACAAGAGTTGGCCACTTATTGTGTGTAGCATGTTACCAATAACCGGATACGATGAGGTATCGCACATCGATGGGACCGTAGCACCCACTAGAAACCTAGAGTCGTAGGTTTCCGCATCTCCACGGGGAGTGTGAGAGATCCGAGAAAATAGTGGGAGTTCTAAAATTATTTCTTAAAGACCTTAGAATAATTTTTACAATTAAGTATAAAGCATCTAATTTGAATCTTCTACTCTTGCAGTTAACCATGTCTGCTTCAAATCCCTTGTCCGTATTCTAGAGACAAACCAACTAGTAGGCCTCACTTTTAAAGATTGGTTAAGAAACTTCAAAATTGTTTTGAGTTTTGAGAAGTTGGGCTATGTGCTTAATCAGGAACCCCCTGTCTTACCTGACCATCCAAATACTCGTCAAACGACTGCATATGAGAAATGGATGAAAGATGATAATAAGGTTAAGTGTTATATGTTGGCCTCAATGTCAAATGAATTACAGAGCCAACATGAGGATATGCCAATTGCTAAATCTATTCTGATTCACCTACAAGAGTTATATAGTGAACAAAGTCGGATTGCATGCTTTGAAGTGTCAAAAAGGCTTTTCAATAACAAGATGCGTGAAGGGTAGTCAATGCACGATCATTGTTTGACAATGATCAAGGACATCGAACAGCTTGAGAAGTTGTGCAGGGCGGTTGTCAAACGCCTGCTGCGACCAAAACCCTGATTCAGGGAGAACGGGTTCTGGAATTTTTTTGATGCTAGGATTGAGCAAGAGGGGAAGATTCTTTGAAACCTGCAACGATCAAGTGCTGGAAGGGCCGCGTGATTCCTCACGTTGCCAGCCCTCTACCGGATTTCAATCCGGGTCTTCAATATTGGAAGGGACGAACGATGGGTTTCTCACCGTGAGTCCCTGTTTCTTCTTCTTTTTTTTTTTATCAAGAACTTGGAACGGAAGGAAGAGATTCCTCATGGAATCATCTTCTCCCAACCGGCTTTTGGCCTGGTGTGCGCAAGGCGAAAAGAAGGTGGCCGGCGGCCTTCCACGGAATCACCCAAAAGAAAAGAAACACGCCGTCCAAGTTTTTTTTTTCCAAACAAAATGCTCCAAAACTCAACACCGTGCAATTGTTTTTTCCCAAACCCAAAAACAATACAACACGCCGTCCAATGTTTTTTCAAACAAAGAAACGCTGGCATGTTTTCTTCTCAAAACAAAACAACACACTTCCCAATGTTATTCCAAAAACAAAACAGCGTGCTTTTTCATTCCTTGGGTTCGGGTTTTAAGAAAACAAAGCCATACCAATTGTAATCCCCCACGTGACTAACAGGGAGGGAATAATAATAAAAAAAACTAAACTCTAATGTAAACAATCCAAACGCTGACTCTTGCGTGAAACTCTTCAAACAGATTTTTTTTTTATATAAAAAAAATCAAGAGATCACGCCACTAATAAAATTATAATAATAATAAAACTAAAGACTCCGGTGTTTTCCCGATCCAAAATTTCACGGACACAATTAGTGTATTGGGCCTTCGGCCCAATTCCCAATTAATTATTTTCGTCCCAAAATGGGTCAGATTTGAAACTTGCTTCCCTTGAAGGCATCTGGACCTGCGCACGTTTCCTGCTGGCGAGGCTGGTGGCCCCAAATCGTTATGGGCCGGAAGCTGAACCGAAACGTCTGTGTTGGGCTTCGCCGAACTATCACCGGGCTGTCCAGATATATGAGTCAACTGATCTGGTTCAATATTCATCTCGATGTCCGCATCACTCTCCCCTTCCTCTGAAAAGCTTGTCATCAAGCTTGAATTATCACCTGCATAAGGGGTTAGATGTCGAATATTGAATACATCAGAAATAAGGACATCGTCTGGTAATTCAACTCGGTAGGCATTGTCACTAAATTTCTCCAACACCTGACAAGGACCAATTTTCTTTGGTTTGAGTTTGGTGTAGGCCCCCTGTGGATATCATTCTCTTGGCAAGAAGACCCATACCAAATCACCAACCTCAAAAGTCTGCTGTCGACGCGTCTGATCAGCCTTAGCCTTATACTTGGCATAATTTTGTTCTAGATTGGCTTTAACAGTTGCGTGCACCTCACGCAGATCAGCTACTCGATCTTCTATCTTCTTACTTCATTTGTTTGGCACATCAACAGGTAAAATATCAAGTGGTCCTCTTGGCAGAAATCCATACAATACCTGAAAGGGTGCAAAACCAGTAGAACGGTTCACCGAAGAATTGAACTCAAACTCAATCTTTGGCAAACATACATCCCAGTTTTTAAATTCTTGCACATTGGCTCTCAACAAGTTACCAAGACTTCGGTTGATAGTCTCGGTTTGCCCATCGGTCTGAGGATGATAGGGACTACTGAATTTTAATTTTGTACCCAACTTTTTCCATAATTCATGCCAGAAATGCCCCATAAACTTGCAATCTCGGTCCGAAACTATTGACGATGGTAACCCATAATGTCGAACAACCGCAGAAAAATAAAGATCAGCTACTTTCGATGCATCAAATATTGTTTTGCATGGCAAGAAACAAGCCATCTTGCTGAACCGATCTACGACTACTATAATTGAATCTTGACCTCTCACTGTCCGTGGTAAACCTACAACAAAATCCATAGATACCTCTCGCCATGGCTCATTTGGAATCGGTAAAGGGTATATAAACCTTGATTTGTATCTGATCCTTTGGATTCCTGACAAAAACGGCATCTCTTCATATAGGTTTTGACATCTCGGTCAAGCCCAGGCCAATAAAACCGTTGACGAATTAACCATGCAGTTTTGTCTCTTCCAAATGTCCTTGATTATGCAACTCCTGAATAATCAATACATGTAGTGAAGTGTTAGGAATACAGAGACAATTACCACGGAACAAATATCCATCATGTAGGACGAAGTCAGATCGACCTCCAGCTTCCAATTCAGTCACAATGCTCTGGAAATGCTCATCTGCACGGATATCATCCTTCATGCTTTCAAACCCAAGGGTATATACTTGCATAGCACCAATCAATAAACTCCGTCTACTTAAAGCATCTGCCACTTTGTTCAAAGTGCCTGACTTATGCTTGATGCTGAAAGTATACTCCTGTAGAGTACTTACCCATTTTGCATGTCTGGAGCTCAACTTACTTTCATCTGGAAGAATCCCATCACCAGTAACAACATATCCCAGAAAAATTAATTTGTCTACCATCCAAATACACTTCTCTGGGTTAGCAAAAAGCTGATTTTCACGTAATACTGTTAGAACCTATGAAACATGCTCAACATGCTCTTCTGCTGTCTTACTGTATATCAATATATCATCAAAGTATGCAACAACAAAAGAACTAAGGAATGGACGCAAAACCTGGTTCAGATAATGAGCCTTATTCGGCAACACAGAACCTGGAATCAGATCAATCTCATGCTGAATATCTCAAAGTGGTGGCAAACCCGTAGGAAGCTCACTCCGTACAACATCCCGAAATTCCTCCAAAACTGACACCAACTCCTGAGGAAGATCATGTAGCTCCTGCTCCCCATTCTGGTCAAACTCTTCTGGCTTACTAACCAGGGCAAAACAGAAATCCTCTCCCTCTAAACTCGCCTCAAACTCCCTGCTTGGCAAACAAATTACTATCTTCTATTCAGCCATGTCCTGTAACGGTTTCAAGATCACTTTTCTCCCATCTGGTCATAGCATATAAGTATGAGTGTAACCATTATACACTGCTTTATGATCAAACTGCCATGGTCGTCCCAAAATGATGTGTGTCGCATCCATCGGTACAACATCAGCTACTATTGATGTCTCAAGCTGAGGACCAAAAGACAAGGCCAACCTATAACGTCGACTGACCTGAATATCTGCATCCCGATTCACCCAGCCGAGCTTGTATGGTTGAGGATGGGGCTCTGTCATCAACCCCAATTTCTTCACAACTTCCTTAGCAATCACATTCTCCCAACTTCCAGAATCAATAATTACCTTGCAAGTTTTACCAACTACAGTGCACTTTGTTGAGAAAATATCGTGCCGACACCAATCTCCACTAGCTCTTGGTGCAAGACACATCCTTCTAATGATCAGACTCTCTCCCTGGATGTGGTCTGGGTCAATCACATACATCTCATCCTCGAACTCCTCATCCTCGGGAAATTCAACTTCCTGCTCCTCCTCCATAAGTAATTGGGTACGCGCCTTGGGGCACTCATTGGCATAATGTCCTAAGTCATGACACCGATGGCAGCGAACATTGGCTCGATTGCTGCCCACCCTCTGCTGGGTACCTGAAGCCCCACTCGGCATTGTAGGTCTCGGAGGAATTGCCGAAGTTTGTTGCCTCACCACAGGAGGTGCACTCCTACTACCAGAACTCTGTCCCGAAAACTGACCAGATAATTTTCCTCTACTCTGAATTGTTGAACATGTTGGTAAGCAATGAGAGGATCCTGAAGAGTTCAAGGGGCTCTATTTTCTCTGTGGAGCAGTCTTCCTCCAAAAGAAAGTCTACTTGGAAGAAGAAGAAACCTGCAAAGAAGTAGAAGGAGAACAAACAGAAGAAGGACATTCCCAAGAAAGCTAAGGTTATCAAAGGAAAATGTTTCCACTGCAATACAGATGGCCACTAGAAAAGGAATTGTCCTCTCTACCTGGAAAGCCTTAAGAAACAGAAGGAGGATGTGCCTTCTGAAGGTAAGCCTATACTCATTATTGAATCTAACCTAATGGTTTCATCTACTTCCAGCTGGATTTTAGACTCTGGCTCTAGTGCTCATATATGCATTTCAATGTAGGACATGGAAAGAAGTAGAATGCTGAGAGAAGGTGAGATGGTCCTACGTGTCAGAAATGGAGCAAAGTTGGTGCTCAAGCCGTTGGATCTTATTCTCTAATATTATCTTTAGGGTTTAGATTAGTACTTAGTGACTGTTATTTTGTACCTGGAGCTAGTAGAAATTTGATTTCTATCTTTGTGCTAGCACAGGAAGGATTCAAATTTATATTCAATAAAGAATTTTGTAGTATTTATTTAAGAAATAAATTGGTTGCAAAAGCTATTTTAATTGATAGTCTCTATCATTTATGATATGGCTACATCGCTGACGTGGAGTGCATGTCAGGTCTAGCTGGACACGGTCAGTACCACGTGGATTTTTTCCAAAAGATCTCCCGTTTAGGAAGAAGTGCTCCTGCTCCCTCGCCAGGTGGCACCCCAAGATGGGTCCACCTCTGCAGAGATCAAGCCGGGCCATCCTTCCTCACCAGGTGGCAAAGATGGTCCAACTCGACCGAAGTCGAGCCTCTCTTTTCCACTCTGCCAGGTGTCCACCTAGGAGGGGCCCACCTAGGTCAAAGCTGGCGGCCCCCTCGCTCCCTCGCCAGGTGGCACCCCAAGATGGGTCCACCTCTGCCGAGGTCGAGCCGGGCCCTCCTGCTCCTTCACCAGGTGGCACCCGAAGACGGGTCCACCTCGACCGAAGTCGAGCCTCTCTCCACTCTGCCAGGTGTCCACCCAGGAGGGGCCACCTCGGCCAAAGCTGGCGGCCCCCGTTCTCCCTCGCCAGGTGGCACCCCAAGATGGGTCCACCTCTGCCGAGGTCGAGCCAGGCCCTCCTACTCCTTCCCTAGGTGGCACCCGAAGACGGGTCCACCTCGGCCGAAGTCGAGCCTCTCTCTGCCACTCCGCCAGGTGTCCACCCAGAGGGGTCCACCTCGGCCGAAGCTGGCGGCCCCCTCTCCCTCGCCAGGTGGCACCCCAAGATGGGTCCACCTCTGCCGAGGTCGAGCCGGCCCTCTTGCTCCTTCACCAGGTGGCACCCGAAGACGGGTCCACCTCGGCCGAAGTCGAGCCTCTCTCTCTGCCACTCTGCCAGGTGTCCACCCAGGAGGGGTCCACCTCGGCCGAAGCTGGCGGTCCCCCTCTCCCTCGCCAGGTGGCACCCCAAGATGGGTCCACCTCTGCCGAGGTCGAGCCGGGCCCTCTGCTCCTTCGCCAGGTGGCACCCGAAGACAGGGTCCACCTCGGCCGAAGTCGAGCCTCTCTCTGCCACTCCGCCAGGTGTCCACCAGGAGGGGTCCACCTCGGCCAAGCTGGCGGTCCCCCCCACTCCCTCGCCAGGTGGCACCCCAAGATGGGTCCACCTCTACCGAGGTCGAGCCGGGCCCTCCTACTCCTTCGCCAGGTGGCACCCGAAGAAGGGTCCACCTCGGCCGAAGTCGAGCCTCTCTCTGCCACTCCACCAGGTGTCCACCAGGAGGGGTCCACCTCGGCCAAAGCTGGCGGCCCCCTCACTCCCTCGCCAGGTGGCACCCAAGACGGGTCCACCTCTGCCAAGGTCGAGCCGGGCCCTCCTGCTCCTTCGCCAGGTGGAACCCGAAGATGGTCCACCTCGGCCGAAGTCGAGCCTCTCTCTGCCCCTCCACCAGGTGTCCACCCAGGAGGGGTCCACCTCGGCGAAGCTGGTGGCCCCCTCGCTCCCTCGCCAGGTGGCACCCCAAGACGGGTCCACCTCTACCGAGGTTGAGCCGGGCCCTCCTGCTCCTTCGCCAGGTGGCACCCGAAGACGGGTCCACCTCGCCGAAGTCGAGCCTCTCTCTACCACTCCGCCAGGTGTCCACCCAGGAGGGGTCCACCTCGGCCGAAGCTGGCGGCCCCTCGCTCCCTCGCTAGGTGGAACCCTAAGACGGGTCCACCTCTGCCGAGGTCGAGCCGGGCCCTCCTACTCCTTCGCTTGGTGGCACCCGAAGACGAGTCTACCTCGGTCGAAGTTGAGCCTCTCTCAGCCACTCCGCCAGGTGTCCACCCAGGAGGGGTCCACCTCAGTCGAAGCTGGCGACCCCTCGCTCCCTCTCCAGGTGGCACCCCAAGATGGGTCCATCTTTGTCGAGGTCAAGCCGGGCCATCCTGCTCCTTCGCCAGGTGGCACCCGAAGACGGGTCCACCTCGGCCAAAGTCGAGCATCTCCGTGCCACTCCGCAAGGTGTGCACCCAAGAGGGGTCCACCTCGGCCGAAGCTGGCGGCCCCCTCGCTCCCTCGCCAGGTGGAACCCTAAGACGGGTCCACGTCTGCCGAGGTCGAGCTGGGCCCTCCTGCTCCTTTGCCAGGTGGCACCCGAAGATGAGTCCACCTCAGCCGAAGTCGAGCCTCTCTCTGCCACTCTGCCAAGGTGTCCACCCAGGAGGGGTCCACCTCGGTCGAAGCTGGCGCCCCCTCGCTCCCTCGCCAGCTGGCACCCCAAGATGGGTCCACCTCTGCCGAGGACAAGCCAGGCCCTCCTGTTCCTTTGCCAGTTGGCACCCGAAGAAGGGTCCACCTCGGTCGAAGTCGAGCATCTCCCTGCCACTCTGCCAGGTGTACACCCAGGAGGGGTCCACCTTGGTCGAAGCTGGCGGCCCCCTCGTTCCCTCGCCAGGTCGCACCCCAAGATGGGTCCGCCTCTGTTGAGGTCGAGCCGGGCCCTCCTGCTCCTTCGCCAGGTGGCACCCGAAGACGGGTCCACCTCAGTCAAAGTCGAGCCTCTCTCTGGCACTCCACCAGGTGTCCACCCGAGAGGGGTCCATCTCGGCCGAAGCTGGCGGCCCCCTCGCTCCCTCGCCAGGTGGCATCCCAAGATGGGTCCACCTCTGCCAAGGTCGAGCTGGGCCATCCTGCTCCTTCGCCAGGTGGCACCCGAAGACGGGTCCACCTCGACAAAAGTCGAGCCTCTTTCTGTCACTCCGCCAGGTGTCCACCCAGGAGGGGTCCACCTCGGCTGAAGCTGGCGGCCCCCTCGCTCCCTGCTTGGTGGCACCCTAAGACGGATCCACCTCTACTGAGGTCGAGCCGGGCCCTCCTGCTCCTTCGCCAGGTGGCACCCGAAGACGGGTCCACCTCGGCCGAAGTCGAGCCTCTCTTTGCCACTCCGCCAGGTGTCCACCCAGGAGGGGTCCACCTCGGCCGAAGCTGGCGGCCCCTCGCTCCCACGCCAGGTGGCACCCCAAGATGGGTCCACCTCTACCGAGGTCGAGCCGGGCCCTCCTGCTCCTTTGCCAGGTGGCACCCGAAGATGGGTCCACCTCGGCCGAAGTCGAGCACCTCCCTGCCACTCCGCCAGGTGTCCACCCAAGAGGGGTCCACCTCGGCCGAAGCTGGCGGCCCCTCGCTCCCTCACCAAGTGGCACCCCAAGATGGGTCCATCTCTATCGAGGTCAAGCCGGGCCCTCCTGCTCCTTCGTCAGGCGGCACCCAAAGATGGGTCCACCTCGACCGAAGTTGAGCCTCTTTCTACCACTCCACCAGGTGTCCACCCAGGAGGGTTCCACCTCGACTGAAGCTGGCGGCCCCTTGCTCCCTCGCTAGGTGGCACCCCATGATGGGTCCACCTCGGTCGAGGTTGAGCCGGGCCCTCCTGCTCCTTTGCCAGGTTACACGCGAAGACGGGTCCACCTCGGTCGAAGTCGAGCACCTCCCTGCCACTCCGCCAGGTGTCCACCCAGAAGGGGTCCACCTCGACCGAAGCAGGCGGCCCCTCACTCCCTCGCCAGGTGGCACCCCAAGATGAGTCCACCTCTGCCGAGGTCGAGCCGGGCCATCCTGCTCCTTCGCCAGGTGGCACCCGAAAACAGGTCCACCTCAGTCGAAGTCAAGCCTCTCTCTGCCGCTCCGCTAGGTGTCCACCCAGAAGGGGTCCACCTCGACTAAAGCTGGCAACCCCTGCTCCACCGCCAGGTGGCGCCCCCTGATGGGTCCACCTCAGTTGAGATCAGCCCTACTCTGCAAAGCCTCGAGAAAGTAGAGACACAGGTTGCAAGGTGGCCACTAGAGCTGGCATGCATCGCGCCCTGTAGGGGGTGCCAGTACAGCCTGTAGTGACACACGAAATCTCATTTTCACCAGTCAGACGAGGCCCCGCAATCGAGAAACGGAATCCTTGCAGGCAGGAGATTGAAACGGTTGGAAGCCCACCGTTAACGCGTCGAAAGGAGAGCTCCAGCACTCGGCCCAAAGCCTCACCAGTCTTCCTCCTTTCGTGTCACACTGCGAACGAGGCAGTCCGGCCACTTAACTCCCAGACTCGAAGAAGAAGGGGGAGGAGAAGGTCCAGAGGTCTCAGGGAGCCCCCTGGAAGGAACGTGGGCTGAAGGCAGTTCGGTGGTATAAAAGGGACGATAAAAACGAGCGGAAAGGTAAGTCAAAAGAGGGAGAAAGCACCAAGAGAACGATCCTGGGAGGTCTCAAGAAGTCCTTGGGCATGAGCTCGGTGAACCCAGCGTAGGAAGCTGGGCTTCAACTTCTCTCTTCCCCACACTTCTTTCATTTACATCTCCTCTAAGTACAGGAATCCTTCGGGAACCTGCCTTAGGGGATCTGTTCCATCTTGCCGCTCTCTAACTTGACCGTCGAAGTGCCCCCGCCGGAATCCCCGGCCTGGGTCTCTGACTTTGTTTTGCAGGTCTGGGAGCTTGGAGATCTTCAGGTAAGAGAGTCCGAGACCGATGCCAGCTCAAGAGCTACAGGCCACCGCGATGAGATCGGCAATAATTTACATGCCGATGCATCTTTGAACATTAACGAGAAAATTAAAGTGAATGCCATAGGACATAAATATCCTAGAGATGACCTAAATGATAAATTTATGTGGCATCTAAAGCTCGGTCATATAAGTGAGGACAGAATTAATAAACTGGAAAGGGATGGGATCATAGGTAAAACCCACCTTATGAGTCATGTCTTCAAGGCAAAATGATCAAGTTACCCTTTGTAGGACATGAGGAGAGGGCCACATAATTACTTGCCCTGGTACATACTAATGTGTGTGGTCCATTTGATGTGCAGTCCAGGGATGATTTTTACTACTTCATAACCTTTACTGATGATTGTTCACGGTATGGTTATGTGTTTCTTATGAGACACAAATTTAAGCTTTTGAAAAGTTCAAGAAATTAAGACATGAGGTAGAAAAATAAATAGGTAAAACCCTTAAGGTTCTTCGATCAGATTGGGAAGGAGAATACCTTAGTAGGTTTTAGGTTATCTTAAGGACAATAGCATAGTCTCACAATGGACTCCACCTGGTATGCCTAAGATCAATAGGGTGTCTGAGAGGAGAAACATGACATTATTAGATATGGTTCGATCCATGATGAGCTTCACTGACTTGCCTTTGTTTCTTTGGGGATATGCCCTACAAACTTCAATTTATATTCTAAATAGGGTTCCATCTAAATCTGTTCCTACCACACCATATGAGATTTGGCATGGTAAGAAACCAAGTCTTGCTCATTTCAAGATTTGGGGATGACCAACTTATGTCAAAAGACTAATGGCGGACAAGTTAGAATCTAGATCTGTGAAAGCTCCGTTTATAGGATATCCTAAAGAAACTTTAGGATTTTACTTTTACCTTCCAGAAGATCAAAATGTGATTGTGAGCAGACATGCCACATTCCTTGAAAAATAGTTTATTCAAGAAGGTGGTAGTGGGAGGTTAATTGAGCTTGATGAGAAAGTCTCTGAAGAGCAGCCAGCTAGAGATCAGATCGAACCTAATCAACCAATACACATAAATGCTCTTCCACCTCATAGGTCTATTAGAGTCTCCAAACCTCCTGAAAGGTACTTGGGTATGCTTATAGAGGATTTAAAGGAAATGTTTCTTATTGGGGGACAAGGATCAATTGATTGATCCTAAGACTTATGATGAGGCGATGTTAGACATTATTGCCCAGGTGGATTCCCAAGAGGGGAGTGAATTGGGATTAAAAACTTTTACAAGTATGTGCACTTTGAAATTCTTTTAGTGTAGAAGTGAAATGTGCAAAGCTGAAGTAAATGAATTAAAGCAATCAAGCAATGAAAGCACAATCACAAACACCAAGAGATAGAGTGGTTCGGAGCAACTGGCTCCTACATCCAATACCCAAGGACCACTTGGCATTTCTACTATATCTCTCAACTGGAATACAGTCGGATTATTTTACTAGGCTCACAATCCAAACCTATACACTTTGGTTTTACCGGGATCACCAAAGAAACCCAAACTCCCTTTGGTTTTACACGGGATCACCAAAGAAAACCCAAACACTTGATTTTAAACCGGAAAAACCAAGAACCCAAATTTAGATTTTACAAGGTTCACCTAAAAATCTTTAACTCCCTCTTAAGATACAACCCCTTGCTGTTTTAAGAGAGCACACAAAGATATAGAATGTATAACAAGCAACTACAACAAACCAAGTTTGTTTTGGTGTTGCCGATGAAGATCAAAATGGAATCAAGCTTTGAGTGTTCTTCAATGCTCTTCAATGCTGCTTCTTCCCTTCTTCAATGAGTGGAATCAATGATTGAGTGGAGTTGGTGAAGCTTTGAATCCAACTTGAATGCTCTTTGAGGTAGGTAGAGGAATAACTTGAAAGCTCTTTGTTCTCTCAAGAAAATTCAGCAATAAATCTCCATTAATTGTTTAATCCTTCAAAAATAATTTCCTTTATAGTTTTCCATGAGATATGGCCATTGTAGGGCCTTGGGATTCGTGAAATGGCCATTGGAGATGATTTGGAACTCAAATTTCAATTTCAGCAACTAGCTGTTGAAGTGCAGACAACGACTCTACGAGCCGGCTCAAGCTCCAGGAGTCGGCTCGAAGTCTCAGACAGGCAAAAAACAAACTTTTGTGGGAGCCGGCTCTTGGAGTAGGAGTCGGCTCTTGTCTTCAAGCTTTCAGTCATGACAAACATACATACCTAGAGTCTGCTCTTGAACTGGGAGTCGGCTCTTGTTCTCAGAACTTCATAAAATATACTTCTGAAAGAGTCGGCTCTTGAACTGGGAGTCGGCTCTTAGTTCTGAAACTTTGAATCTTCCTCCATGCCGTGCCACCTTGAGTCGGCTCTTACAAGTCTTTAAAAATTTGCTTCAAGCTTCCCAAAAACTTCATCATTGAATCAACTAGAAGCTAATCTACATACTTTATAAAATTTTTACAATTTTAAGCCCATTTTTACATGATTACAGCATTCATAAGTTAGGGCTTTTACGAACTCAATTAAGTTACCCTTAAGTAAATTTGAAAACCATTTTAAACAAAGGTAACCAATTCCTGCAAAACTTCTTAAACAATTTGAGAAGAGTTAGTATCAAATACATGCTCCAATGTTTTGTGATCATCAAAATCATTCCAGGGGTCAACAATCTCCCCCTTTTTGATGATGACAAAACACTGGGCATGATTAAAAAATTGAAAGCACTTTACAATTGCAGTAATTTCAAGTCTATGTGCATCATATAGGTTAGGTATCAGTGTATCAATGCTATGTGCTATAATGTATCGAATGTATATAACTAAATACAAATTATTATATGTATCAAGTGTATCAAGACAAGAAATATCATATGTATCATAACATGATGTATCGATACTTGATGCATCAAGGATATTGACTACACAAAGCATATTGAAACTTATAAAATTTTCAAACTTTTGAAGTAGACTTAAGTTTCATCAAGTTTCTATGAATCAACCATTCATTTCATCAAAGTTTCATAACATTTAATTATCCATATAGCTTTTGTAAAGAATTTTTGAGCAATTTTCATGAATCAATATAGATTTCCAAGAAATTTTCATGAATCAACAGTCAATGACTTTTTCATGAACCAATATAGCATAGATTTCCAAGAAATTTTCAAGAATCAACAGCTTTTTCATGCCACACACAGTTCCCATTCTCCCCCTTTTTGTCATCAACAGAAGGTATATGAGAAATGGATAATCATTCACAACATATATTCATAACAAATGAGATATGGATATTGATTCAATCATAACATTAATTCATTCATAATACTAATTCATTCATAACAAGTGAAGTATATATATATATATATATATATATATATATATATATATATATATATATATATGAGAAATAAGCCAATACATAGTGGTGCGGGCACCATACTCAGAAGAAGACTTCAGGGCTCCATCTGGATCTCTGATTGACCTTGCCCGAAGAATTAGGGTTTTCTGGTTTTGTAATAAGGGTTGACCTGATCAACTCAATTTTGAGTCTGTAATTTTGTCATTTCAATTTTTGTTGGGTCATGTTGACTCAGTCCAAGTCCAAGGCCCAAGTAGGTGTCATTCCCTTTGCCATAGGGCACCACATTTTCCAGCTACAAGTGGGTGCCACACTCCCTGCCACACCTCCATCCAGTGTACCTTGGTCCCCACGCCTCAAGTAAGCAGGTTCTTTTTTCTTGCACCACTTGGGGGAGAAATCCATCAAGATACCTCAATCCAAGGAGGAGCCAACTTCTTTCCAGATAAACCCAAGCCAGGATGGCAAGAATTTTTCTTGAAGAGAGGATCAAGGAGGTGCCCCACAATGTTCCATAAAAATCCAAGTTATAAAAGGGAAGAAAGCATGTCTTGGGGAGAAAATCAAGGAGGCACCCAAAAGTTTCCAAAAGTGCCAAAGCCATGAAAGGAAGAAGCCTAAACTTGTGGAGCAAGACTAGGAGGTGTCCAAATGAGCCAAACCATGAAGGAAAAATCCTTGATTCATGGAGAGATACTAGGAGACACCCCCATAACCTGCCATTTGGAGCTGATTTTCAAGTTTTCTTGGAGTTTTTTGGCTGCCCACTCATGGAAGGAGTCTTGGGAAGAAAATTTGATGCCTAAAGTGTGGGTTAGTCCTATTAGTCCCACATGGAAAATGTATAAAATTTTTTTCTTTGTTATGCCTATATATTCAACTCTATGTAACTCTTGAATAATGATCTGATGAATGAAATCAATTTCTTTGTGAGCAACTTTGTGTTTCTCTCTTCCGCACTTGTATTCAGGTGTTGAGCTCCGTGAGGGAGTAAATCCGGGTTTCCTAGGAACCTTGAGGAGGTGTGAGATCTCCAACCCCAAAACCCTAGCTTAGTCCACCCATCTCTACTCCACCACCACCAAACCCTAATTTTCCATCTTCATCCCATGGCCCCTCTCTTCCACATCGAAGCCGGTCACCAGCATCCATGTTCAGATCAACTGTTTCAACTACAGAGCCAGTTCAAATGAGAGTCATATCAGTATCAAGATCTCCAGAACTTCTACATCCAACAATCTTCATTAAGTCCTCAGGTCAGTGTCTTTCTTTGAGTTTCTGGTTCTTCTTTTGTTCTTCTTCTTCCAGATCCTGAGTTCGAGAAGGAGGCCAACCTTGCCATAGGACTACAATCCGAGGATCCATTGCGAAGATACCCCGTCTCCAAGGATCCTACAATCTGCTCGAGAGTGTCCTCCAATTGAAGCAACGAGAGATATCACTGCTAGGTAACAAGAACCTTCCCTTCTCACTTTGTCTGTTTCGTTGAAACTCAAAGCAAACCCTAGATCTGGGGGTTTCTCAATCCCCAGCGATCCTACTTTTGAGTTACTCTGATAATCTACTCCTTTTAATTATGCTCTCTGTCATTTCTTAGTTTCTTTCAACATTAGTTTATCTTTCCTTTGAGTCAAATCCGACTTCTGAAAATATATTAAAAAAAAAATACATTAATTTTAATTTACTTCCACATCGCATCTTCTCTTCTTTCGTTATGCATCATTTTTGGTATCAGAACTTTCGTTCTGCATCACATAGCATATGTGATGCTTTACAAATATGCCACATCACAACAAAATAATATCACATAATCAAAATACAACAACATCAAGTCTCAAAAAGATAAAAACCTAACCATCAGAAGGAAGTACTAGGATCACTATCAGGTTCTTCCTCATTAGAGGAGGAACCAACCTCTAGAATACCTGGACTAGGTTTAAACTTGGAAACCTAGGGCGGAGATCCCTAATCCTAGTCCTAGTAGGTGTAGAAGTCCTAGTTACTTTAGATTTAGGTTTAGGTTGAGTTTTTGATTCTGATGAAATAAAGATGGGTGTAGGTCTGGCAGAAGGTGGATCAAGAGATAGGGCCAAAGTGCTGGTGGATGAAAGCATCTGAGTAGCAAGAGTCACTCCAACATCAGCAGATCAAGCAGCCTCCATACTATCTTGAGGCTCACCAACAGCAGGTGTGGCGCGATATGGTGCATCAGTACAATGTGTCTCCTGTCCCTGCTTAGCATGTGTGCCAGTACCAGTCTTAGTGCCCGTTGCTGTGCCAGTCCCTTTGGAAGTAGAAGGTGCATGCTGGCTGGCCGCAGATAGTTGTCTTAACATAGTCATAATATCATGAAATCCCTGCTGCATGTCGGACTATAGAGAAGTAATCCTCTTGTCAGTGTCAATCCTGAGACAAGAAATCTCCTCTAAAACTCTATGGAGTCTATCATCAGTATCAGCTCTAGCAGCAGTAGGAGTCCTGACTGGTGAATATGGTGAAGCAGGAGCTGGCTCGGATGGACCAGCCTCATCAGTCTGTCCCTCGTCTGCTCACCATGTCCCTGTGCAGCTTGTATGTCATCATCTGAGTCCTCTGAATGTGCTACAGGAACTCCTGAAGTCTTTCTGATCCAGTTTCCATCAACTTTAATAAATCCCATTCTAGTCAAGGATTTCATAGTGTACCTGTCAGTGTGCAGCAACAAACGATAGTTCTCTCTAGTGAGATCAATATCAACATCCTAGAACAACAAAGTAAATACCATCCTGTAGGGCAAACAGGCTCGTGCCCTACGTACTGCCTCTCTCATCTGAGAAATCATAATAAATGGAAGGTTGAGGGGCTCCCCCTCAATCAGTCATCTCATGAATGTAAGATCTCTCTCGCTAACCTAGTCGAATCTGCTTGTCCTGGGTAAGAAAATCCGGCTAATGATATTGTGCAACATCCTCATTTCCAATGAGAGCTGATTTGCACTTACATGTATAATGCCCTTCACATTAGATCTCCCCAAGATGAGTCTAAGAGTCTTCACTCTCTCCTTCATAACCAAATATCATTCCCCTTCTTTAGGTATATTCAGCAAATTTGAAAGTTTTTGCTCACTAATTTCTTTGAATTTCCCTTTCACTGTTCCTTCCAAATGAAAAGCTCCTAGTGACATGTTTTCAAAGAATTGTCTAACCAAATTTGGGTAAGTTGGAACATTTAATTGACAAAAATCCTTCCAACCCTCTCTTTCAAGCCACATACCAATATTTAACTATTCTTGATCTAGAAAACCGAAATCGATGCACTTACCGGGCATCACTTATCGATTTCCCATTGGAATGATTTGCCGGGGTGCTGGAACAACTTCCTCTGGCTTAATCGGCTATTCCTCTTGCAGAATCGAGGTATCCAGTCGCCTCTTGCTCCTCCTTTCCTCAACCACAGTCCGAACAACTCTTGTTGCTTTCTTTGCCACCGCCTTGCGAGGCACCATTCTCCAAGGATTAAAGGTTTGAGAAGGTTTGAGAGGGTTTTTGGAGAGTTTTCTAGTGTGGAGTGAGGAGTCGACTAAGATAAAATGGCTAAAATCCAGAAAATACAATGAATAGGGAACTAGGAAACCCTACTTAAAAAGCTTCAGCCCGACCTGCGAGCCGGCTCGCACAGAGCACTGAGAACTCAAGTCGGCTTGAGCAAAAATCTATTCTAAAAATCAAAATGGGTCAAACTCAGTTTCAAAGGATTTCTAGAGTCTAAACTAGGTTGCCCTATGCTCTAAAGAGAAGTTTGAAATTTCTAGATAATTTTTCCTTAATTTTCAAAAATTAGGTCATATAGGTTTAAAATGGGTCACATAACCCTAATTCTCCTCTAATTTTCTAAAATCTATCTTAATTTAAAGGTTTAGTAAAAATGTTCGCTAGTTGGTCTTCAGTAGGTACAAATTCAAGTTCTACAACATTGTTTAAAACATGATCACAAATAAAATGATGTCGAATTTCAATGTGCTTTGTTCGTGAGTGCTGAATTGGATTTTTTGATAAATTAATAGCACTAGTATTGTCACATTTAATAGGAATTTTAGATTGGACAACACCATAATCTTCTAGTTGTTGCTTGATCCATAACACTTGAGCACAACAGCTCCCAACAGCTACATATTCTGCCTCAACAATAGATAAAGCTACAGAGTTCTATTTGCGACAATGCCAAGAGATCAAGTTAACACCTATAAATTGACAGGTGCCACTTGTGCTCTTTCTATCTATTTTACATCCTCCATAATCAGCATCAAAATAACTAATTAATTTCAGTGTTGTGTGTTTAGAATACCACAAACCTATATTACAAGTGCCTTTCAAGTATTTAATAATTCTCTTAATAGCTGTGATGTGTGATTCTTTAGGATTAGATTGAAAACGTGCACACATACAAACACTAAATAATATATCAGGTCTACTAGCTGTTAAATAAAGTAATGATCCAATCATACCTCGGTACAGCTTTTGATCAACATTTGTGCCATTCTGATCTTTGTCAAGTCTACATGCATGACTCATTAGTGTTCCAATTTCCTTGCTTGATTCCATGCCAAACTTCTTGATTATTTCTTTAATGTACCTGGCGTGGTTGATCAGAATACCTTCTTTAGTTTGTTTAATTTGAAGTCCAAGAAAGTAACTCAATTCGCCCATCAAGCTCATTTCGAATTCTCCCTACATTAGCTTAGCAAAGTCTTGACACAAAGATTCATCAGTATATCCAAAGATAATATCATCAACATATATTTGAACAACTAAAATTTCATTTTTCTTTCTTTGAATAAATAGTGTGGTGTCAACACTACCTCTTACAAATTTATTTGCAATTAAAAATTTGCTTAGTCTATCATACCAGGCTTTAGATGCCTGTTTTAGACCATACAAAGCTTTATTCAGTTTAAAAACATGATTTGAAAAAATATGATCGATAAAATCGGGAGGTTGCTCAATAAATACTTCTTCAGATAAAAATCCATTCAAAAATGCACTCTTTACATCCATTTGAAATAACTTGAAATTCATAAAACATGCATAAGCTAGTAGCAATCTAATGGCTTCTAATCAGCTACAGGTGCATAAGTTTCATCAAAATCTATTCCTTCTTCTTGATTATATCCTTGTGCAACCAATCTAGCCTTATTTCTAATTACATTTCTGTTGCCCAGAAATGGAGCCCAAGGGGGGGTGAATTGGGTCTTCTAAAAATTAAAACAGTAATGTGAAGGTCTAGTGGTGTTTGTGAGTAATATATTCAATACACAAGATTGAATGCAGTGGAAAACAGTAAATAAATAGCAATAACCAAAGAGCAAGAGAGAAAGAGAGCAATCACACACAAACACAAGGTTTATAGTGGTTCGGTGCAAACCTAGCACCTACATCCACTCCCCAAGCTACCCTTGGGAATTCCACTATAATCCAAATAAGATTACAGCTGCCTTGTTAGTCACAAGGCTCACAAGTCAAAACCTAAGTTGGTTTTGTCACCTAGGCTCACCAACAAACCTCAACACTTGTTTTATCTTCGGGCTCACAAGTTAATCCTAGTTAGTTTTATCCCTTTGGCTCACCAACAAACCACAGCAACCTTCTTTCAAGACATCCTTGAAAGCAATGTCAAATCACAAAATAAAAATAAATATACAACTTTTAAAACTAAGACAAACTCTCTTCAATAGTAGAATAGAATCTTTGAAGCTCAAGTTGATGCTTTATCTTGTCTCCTTCTTGAAATATTCTTCAAAACACATCTTTTGGAATGATGCTAGGATGAGCTTGAAGACTTTTTCAGGGAATCAAACTATAAAAGGTTTTTGATGTGAGGTTCTTGAAAGAATATAGGCTTTTTGGCTTTGAATGAACTTCAATACACTTCCATGCCTCAAAATAAGGTTGGTGGAGATTAAATATACCAAAAAACTTCCAAAAAATGGTTTGTGACCGTTGGAGCCTCGGATCTAGCCGTTTGGAGCTTGAAAAGCAAGTTCTGCAAGTTAGAAAAATAGATTCGTTAGGGCTGTCAGGCTTCATGTGTCGACACTTGGCTGTCAGGTGTCGACACTTGGCTGTCAGGTGTCGACACTTGATTTCTAGGTGTCGACACTTAAACTTTCAAGTGTCGACACTTGATACAAAAATCCTCAAATGGCAAAGTTCTGGATTTTCAAAAATCTCAGGCCTTGAGTCGACACTTGGAAACCTAAGTGTCGACACTTGGCGTGCCAAGGATTTTTCTTCATGCCAAATGCTGAAGTGTCGACACTTGGCTTCCCAGGTGTCGACACTTGAGACTGAAAAGCTCATATTTAAGTGCAAATTAGCCCAAAAACATAAATATAAATTTTGAAACTTAAATAAATTGTAAACAAATAATAATTAAACATGTAGATGCCCTTTTTTCATGAAGAGGATGTCCAGATTTGCGAAAAATGCTCCGTGCCACGGCATGCCATGATACATAAGTTTTTGAGATTTTGAGGTGCTTTCTTCCTGAAAACTCATAACTTGAAATACACATTAGTATACATTATGCACTCAATGTTTTGTTATTCATCAAAATCACTGGGTGGAGCCAACAATCTCCCCCTTTTTGATGATGACAAAACCTTGAGTAAAATAGCGTTAAGTTTCAAATTTCAACTGTTATAATTCATGACTATGAATGTAAGTCCATATGAGCCATAATCTTCATAGTTAGGAAGAATCAATCTCCCCCTCAATTAGATATTTCTAATCAGAACAAATAATATGTTATTTCAGGGTATCAAAGCAGATCAAATTTGAAAATTTACACAAAGTGGAACCACAACAATTTATGCATACAATCTATACTATTACTCCCTCTTTTTGTTAATCATTAGAAAGGGGAATAACCTCCCCCTCACAATGAGCATGGAGACAAAAAGATGGTAGAGTATCAAATATGACAGGTATCAGAGCCAAAAAGATCCAAAGAGAGTATCAGAGCTGAAGAAAGTAAATGTAACCAATCAATCACAAATAATAAGCACCAAACTGAAATATATAACTGATAAGAGGAGTTTTCAGTACAAAATTTGCTGAGTCATCAGCAAAACTAAAACATACAAAGTGTATTAGAGTCATACAATAATCAGAAACATACAAAGTAACGTGAAACATAAAAAACATACAACATAAGAGACAAAAGACATAAAAGATATCTGTGAGGCTAATCCTCATCAGATGGAATCTCAAGACTAAAAGGAGCACTGATCCTAGATCTAGAGGCTAAGGCCCTAGGAGGTCCCTGGGGTAAAGCCCGATGACTCATAGTGCGGCCAGAAGGACCTAAAACGAGTACAACCCTAGATGATATGATGGAAGGGGGGAGAGAAGATCAGCTGGTGTAACAAAGTCTGGTGTGGAATCAACTAAGTCAGTAGGTGAAGGAGCAGCTGGGGTAGCGGGAGGATCACGACAAACCACCTCAAAACCATTAGCACAGTCATCACTGCCACTATCAATAATCTCTGTAGCTCTGTCCTCACTCATATCTGCCTGATCATCACCATCAACTGTATCAGCATGGTCACTCTGGTGATCATCACCATCATCATCATCATCATCAGAAGATACAACTGCAGGGGCTGCTGGAGGTATAAGGGATCTCAATAAATCCTCAATACGAGTGAAACCCTCCTCCATAGTCCTACGGATCTCAGCATGCTCTGAGGTAGTATGTGCTCGAAGAGTCTCAATCTCGCTGTGCAGCTGAGTCAACTCACTCCTGATCTCCGTAAACTGCTCTCTGGCGTGCTCCTCAAAGGGTAAACCAGTAGAAGGTGGCGGAGGAGCCGAAGTACCAGGTGTCGAAGGCTCTGCCTGTGTCGGTGGAATATCAATGGGAGAAAAACTAGCTGGCCCAGATGGCCCTGCCTCTGCTTCTTGAAGCTCATCCTCCTCATCTGGCTCCTGGCCAGACTCTCTGCGCACCCACTGACCTGTGACAAGTCTGTACCCCATATGGTGCAATGACTTCTTATCATAGACATCTGTGTGTAGTATCTCCTTGGGGATCTCCCCCTCCAGCGATACTCCACAAGCTCTAAATATCCTGGTCAGAGCCATACCGTAGGGTAAACAATGACGGCGCTGAGTCGCGGCATCGTGCATCTGTACTAACATCAATGATGGAAGGTCAATCTGCCTCCTCTCTGTCAGACTGGTCATCACCATCAGCTCTCTTTCAGTAATGAAGTCGAATCTCCCAGTCTTTGGCAGAAGAATATGAGCCATGATATGGTGTAACAGACGCATCTCCAAGGATAGCTGGTTCGTGGTGACTATAAACACACCACGAACATTCTCTCGCTCGAGGATACACCTGAATGTTGCCTCCCTATCATTACTATAAAAATACTGATTCCCCTATGGGGGGTCTCCCAGACTCTACTCAGTAGCTCTGCAGAAAGAGAAATCTGAACTCCTCTCACGGTGGTAGTCCATAGAAGTCATCGACAGTCCATAGCACCGTAGAACTCCCTCACTAGATAAGGGTAGTACCTCTCTTGCATAGTGCAGAAGGGTACTAGACCTGCATCAGTGAGCACCTGTCGTATAAGGAAGTGGTGCTGATTGAAACAATCCAAGTCGACTCTCCTCCCATAGGCCACTATCTTCCCTGCCATCCTCTCTGCAGGGGGGGAACTCGGTGTAGCAGAACTGCTAGCCTATCCTGAATCAAATCTAGCCTTCGATCTCCTCTCTACACCTTGACTAGGTCTCTCCCTAACTGCAAGTCTCTTCCGAGGACCCATTACAGCAAGCTGACCAAGAGAGTTTAAAGAAGGTAAGCTAGGGGGTAGATTCAATCAGACTAGGAGCAATGGGACTGGTTAAGTTTGAGGAGAAAATCATTTTACAAGATAGTTTTGAAATAATTTTTGGGTTATAAAATCCAAAATAATTTTAAAAAGCCACAAACAATTTGAAATCGAGGATTTTATAAGCTAGAAAATGTTTTTGGTTTGAAATATATTTTGTAAATACCAAAATATTTGAGTTTTGGGCTTAAAACATTTAGGGTTTTAGAAAAGAGGATAAAATGACACAAAAAACATCACCAAAATTTCTCCCTATGCGGTAAAAAGGCTATAAATAGAATAGAAAAATTGAATTTAGATGAAAACCCATGAAAATTTTGGCTAAAAAACCAATCCAACAGTGTTTTTCCCAAAAATGGACGGGAAAAGAGTGAAAACAGCCAAAAACCGTGAAAAATCCATGAACAATGCCGTGTAAATCACCATTCCTTCAAACGGAATTTTGGAAACCCTTTAAAACTTGGGAAAATCAGGTTAAAATCATAAATAAAATCGGCAAAACCTAAATCTAGGTTAAACGATTTAACTGTAACAAAAATGAAAATACGAGAAATAAAAAAATGAAATAAGAGGGAATACCTAATTCGTGAAGGGTTAAATGGGAAGAGGAGGGATTTGGATAGAAGGGGACCACTGTAGTTTGAAATCGATGGGGGTAAACAAAAATAAAAAAACCCTCGGTCGGTCCTTTTAAAAATAGATTATGTTTTGCAAGTGTCGACACTTACTATTTGGCAAGTGTCGACACTTGGTCAGGTGTCGATACTTGACAATATCCAAGTGTCGACACTTGGCCAAGAAAATTTTCAAAAAATTGGAAAAACTTTCAAAAAATCTAAGAACATATTTAAAAACTTTTGGGGCTCAAAGCAAGTGGTTTTTGAGTAAAATGTCTTAGGTAAGATGAAAATTTTGAGAGTTCTAGGAGAATGGGTCAATGACACCTAACTCTCTTCTAATCAGACAGAACCTTTCTTCACTCAATGGTTTGGTAAACACATCTACTAACTGATCATCAGTACACACAAATTCAAGAATGACATTAGAGTTTTGTACATGATCTCTTATGAAATGATGTCTTATTTCAATGTGTTTACTTCTTAAATGTTGCACAGGATTCTTAGTTAGATTGATTGCACTATTATTGTCACATCTTATGGATGTCTTAATTAGTTTAATGCCAAAATCTTCCAGTTGTTGTTTGATCCAAAGGATTTGAGCGCAACAGCTTCCAGCTACTATATATTCGGCTTCCACCGTAGATAGAGCAACTGAATTCTGTTTCTTGCTACTCCAAGAGATCAAATTTATCCCAAGAAACTGACAGATTCCACTAGTACTTTTACGATCAAATTTACACCCAGCAAAGTCAACATCAGAATAAGCAATCAATTCAAATGAAGAATCTCTAGAGTACCACAAACCAATTTTAATTATGCCAGATAAATATCTAAGTATGCGTTTAACAGCCAAAAGATGAGACTCTTTAGGATTAGACTGATATCTAGCACACATACAAATACTAAACATGATATCTGGCCTACTGGCAGTAAGATATAGAAATGAACCAATCATGCCATGATATAATTTTTGGTCAATAGATTTACCTGATTCATCCTTGTCAAGTCTACAAGTAGAGTTCATAGGGGTACCTAAAGGCTTGGTGTTCTCCATCCCAAACTTCTTGAGTATTTCTTTTGTGTACTTTGCTTGGTTGATGAAGATCCCCTCTTTGGTTTGCTTTATTCAGAGTTCGAGGAAGAAATTCAGTTCTCCCATCATGCTCATCTCGAACTCACCCTGCATTAACTTCACAAATTCTTGACAAAGAGATTCGTTAGTAGCACCAAATATTATATCATCTACATAGATTTGTACTACTAAGAGATCATCAATCTTTTTCTTTAAAAACAAAGTTTTGTCTACATTACCTCTAGCAAAATCATTTTTGAGCAAGAAATGGCTTAAACGATCATACCAAGCTCTAGGAGCTTGTTTCAAACCATACAAAGCTTTATGAAGTTTGTAAATATGATTTGAAAATTCTGAATTTTTAAAACCAGGAGGTTGTTCAACATAAACCTCCTCTTCAATCAGACCATTTAAAAAGGCACTTTTAACATCCATTTGAAATAATTTAAAATTCATAAAGCAAGCAAAAGCCAACAATAGCCTAATTGCCTTAAGTCTAGCCACAGGAGCAAAGGTTTCATCAAAATCTATCCTTTTCTCTTGATTGTATCCTTTGGCAACTAGTCTAGCCTTATTTCTTGTAACAACACCATTTTCATCAAGTTTATTTTGAAAAACCCATTTTGTGCCAATAATTAAAGTATTTGAAGGCCTATCTACTAATGTCTAAACATTGTTTCTTTTGAATTGGTTAAGTTCATCTTGCATAGCATTTATCCAATTACTATCATATTCAGCTTTCTCAATAGTTTTAGGTTCAATTTGAGAAACAAAAGCTAAGTAATCACAGATATTTCTAAGGGATGATCGAGTACTTACACCTTTAGATGGATCACCAATAATTAGTTCATTTGGGTGTCCATGAGCATACCTCCATTCTTTTGGTAGTGGATCAACTGTTGATGTATTTTCATCACCTTGTGCTTGATCTCCTTCAATGTTTGATCATCTTTCTGTTCCTTGGTAGGCTCTTCATTGTTGTTTGCACTTTCAGTTTTCTTGGTACCTATTTCATCAGAAAGCACATCTTCTTTTCTCGAAGATTTCGGGTCAGATTCATCAAATACCACATGTATGGATTCTTCAACAACAAGTGTTCTTCTATTGAAGACCCTGTATGCCTTACTATATGTGGAGTAGCCTAGAAAGACTCCCTCATCTAATTTGGCATCAAATTTGCTTAAATTATCCTTACCATTATTTAAAATGAAACAACGGCATCCAAAAACATGAAAATAACGAATTGAAGGTTTTCTATCCTTCCAAAGCTCATAAGGTGTTTTCTTTGAAATCGGTTGGATCAAAACTCGATTTAAAACATAGCATGCAGTATTTATAGCTTCCGCCCAAAAATATCTAGGTAAATTATTTTTACAAAGCATGGTGCATGCCATTTCTTCAAGAGTTTTATTTTTTCTTTCTACCACCCCATTTTGTTGAGGTGTCCTAGGTGCAGAAAAATTGTGATGAATGTCATTTTCAATACAAAATTTATCAAAATCAGCATTTTCAAATTCGATTCCATGATCACTTCTCAAAGATACAATTGAAACACCTTTTTCATTTGAAACTCGTTTATGAAATCTAATGAATTCAGAAAATGTTTCATCTTTATGTGCTAAAAACATGACCCATGTAAATCGTGAGAAATCATCTACAATAACTAGACCATACTTTTTACCTTCCAAACTAGATGTTCTAATTGGCCCAAAGAGGTCCATGTGAAGCAACTCTATGGGTCTAGATGTAGAGATTACTCCTTTTGGTTTGAAAGAGAATTTGGTTTGTTTTCCAAGCTGACATGCACTACAAATCTTATCTTTTTCAAAACTGAGTTTAGGCAAACCTTTTATCAAATTCCTTTTGCTAAGTTTTGAAATTAAATGCATACTTGCATGTCCTAGTCTGCGATGCCAAAGCCAACTAGTTTCAATGATCTTGGCTTCCATTGCCACTAGGCATTAACCATCTTGAATAGGAAGATCATCAATATCAACCATATAAATATTGTCATGCCTATGACCAATGAACTTGATGCCATTGTCATCTAAACTAGAAACAATCTACAAAAAAGACTCCAAAACAACTTTAAAATCCTTGTCGCAAAACTGACTAATACTAAGCAAGTTATGTTTCAAACCATCAACATATAAAACATTATCAATGTAAGAAGTGGGGGTGATATGGACTTTACCAACACCAATAATTTTTTCCTTTCCATTATCACCAAAGGTCACATTGCCACCATTTTGATATTCGAGCGATGAGAACTGCTCCACATCTCTTGTCATATGCCTTGAGCAATCGCTGTCAAGGTACCACATTCTTTTCTTGTTGGTTGTAAGGCATACCTGCAATAAAGATCAAGTGGAGACTTTAGGTACCCAAGTCATCTTGGGTCCTTTTAGATTAGTGGCATTGGTTCCTTTTGGAACCCAAACTTTCTTAATATTATTCAATCTTCTTTTGTTGCACATATAAGATTTATGCCCTTTAGTACCACATGTATAGCAAGTAATGGATGAAGATGCAGGCATAAAAAAAATTTTAAAAAGTTTTTGTTTCTTATGAGTTCTAAATCCTAAACCTGGTCTATCAAAAATAGCTCTTTGATTGTTCAAAAGCAAATTCAATTTTTCAGAACTATAAGTAAATTTATCTACAAAAGGTTTTAATTTTTCAATTTCTTCTTTATATCTTTTATTTTCATCCAAAATTTCTTTGCTTTGTTTTGAAAAATTTTCATTTGAAAGTGAAGAACTTTTCTTTTTCAAAACTTCTTTTTCTTTTTCAAGAGCTAAAATCTTATCTTTTAAATTTCTATTTTGAAAAAGAAGGCATTCATTTTCATCTGAAAGTTTATCATTTGTTTTGGCTAAATCCAAATTTTGCTTTTTCAAATCTTTATGTTTTGATTTTAGTTTTTGAAATTCTATGACTAATTCGTCAAAAACTTCATGAAGCTCATCAAATATCAATTCATTTTCTGTTTCAGAACATACCTCATCATGATCCGCCATTAGACAGAAGTATGCCACCTCCTGCTATTATTTCTCAGAACTAGAGTCCTCACTCTCACTCCAGGTTGCCATCATGGCTTTCTTTCTCAACTTTCTTCTGCTTTTCTTGAGCAAGGGGCAGTCTACCTTGAGATGATCGGGTTTCTTGCATTCAAAACAAGTGGGCTGCTCCTTCTCCTTATCTTTCTCTTTACTTGGCTCACCTTTCAGAGGTTTCTTCTTGAAGTTGAACCTTTTCTTCCTCATAAACCTTCTAAACTTTCTCGCCATTAGAGCCGTCTCATCTTCTTCATCATCTTCTTCGGAGTAATCGCTTGATTCTTCTCTCGCGATAGATTTGAAGGCGATTACTTTCTTCTTTTTATCGACTTCCACATTCTTTTGCTTGAGGGAGAGCTCATAGGTCATCAGTGAACCCAATAGTTGTTCAAGTGGAAGAGTGTTGATATCCTTGGCTTCTTCAATAGCTGTTACCTTTGCATCCCAAGAAGCCGGTAGAGACCTGAGGAGTTTGTTCACAAGTTCACCATTAGAAACAACTTTTCCTAGGCTTCTCATGCCATTCATAATATTTGTGAACCTAGTATACATCTCACTAATAGACTCAGTAGGTTCCATTTTAAATATTTAATACGTATGAATAAGCATGTTAACCTTGGTTATTTTCACTTGGTGTGTACCCTCATGGGTAACCTCAAGTGTGTCCCAAATCTTCTTGGCGGAGAGACAATTAGATATTCTATTAAATTTACTTAGATCAAGAGAGCAAAATAACAGATTCATAGCCTTAGCATTAAGCTCAATTTGCTTAATGTCATTCTCATCCCAATCATCTTCCATCTTCGGAGTGAGAATGCCATTAACCAACATAGTAGGCTGATGAGGACCTTTTACAATTGTCCTCCACAAATTATAATCAATAGCTTGAATAAAAATGCGCATGCGTGTTTTCCAATACATGTAATTTGTGCCATTGAAAAGTGGGGTACGATTTTAAGCTTGACCTTCAACTACACCCATTCCTATTGGGGTTGCCATGATCTTTCACTCAAGATCCTTGGACCTACAAGAGAGTACTGGTGCTCTGATACCACTTGTTGCCCAGAAATGGAGTCCAAGAGGGGGGGTGAATTGGGTCTTTTAAAAATTAAAACAGTAATGTGAAGGTCTAATGGTGTTTGTGAGTAATAAATTAAATGCACAAGATTGAATGTAGCGGAAAAACAGTAAATAAATAGCAATAACCAAAGAGCAAGAGAGAAAGAGAGCAATCACATACAAACACAAGGTTTATAGTGGTTCGGTGCAAACTTAGCACCTACATCCACTCTCCAAGCCACCCTTGAGAATTCCACTATAATCCAAACAAGATTACAGCTGACTTATTTTTCACAAGACTCACAAGTCAAAACCTAAGTTGATTTTGTCACCTAGGCTCATCAACAAACCTCAACACTTGTTTTGTCTTCGGGCTCACAAGTTAACCCTAGTTGGTTTTATCCCTTTGGCTCACCAACAAATCATAACAACCTTCTTTCAAGACACCCTTGAAAACAAGGTCAAATCACAAAATAAAAATAGATATACAACTTTTAAAACTAAGACAAACTCTCTTCAAGAATAGAATAGAATCTTTGAAGCTCAAGTTGATGCTTTGTCTTGTCTCCTTCTTGAAATATTCTTCAAAAGACCTCTTTTGGAATGATGCTAGGATGAGCTTGAAGGCTTTTTCAGGGAATCAAACTATAAAAGGCTTTTGATGTGAGGCTCTTGAAAGAATATAGGCTTTTTGGCTTTGAATGAACTTCAATACACTTCCATGCCTTTAGAATGAGGTTGGTGGAGATTAAATATACTAAGAAACTTCTAAAAAATAGTTTGTTACCGTTGAAGCCTCAGATCTAGCCATTTGGAGCTTGAAAAGCAAGTTCTGCAAGTCAGAAAAATAGATTCGTTAGGGCTGTCAGGCTTCAGGTGTCGACACTTGGCTGTCAGGTGTCGACACTTGGCTGTCACACTTGAACTTTCAGGTGTCGACACTTGATGCATAGGTGTTGACACTTGATACAAAAACCCTCAAATGGCAAAGTTCTGGATTTTCAAAAATCTCATGCCTTGAGTCGACACTTGGAAACCTAAGTGTCGACACTAGGTGTCGACACTTGAGTTCTGGGTGTCGACACTTGGCGTGACAAGGATTTTTCTTCGTGCCAAATGCTGAAGTGTCGACACTTGGCTTCCCAAGTGTCGACACTTGAGACTGAAAAGCTCAGATTCAAGTGCAAATTAGCCCAAAAACATAAATATAAATTTTGAAACTTAAATGGATCATAAACAAATAATAATTAAACATGTAGATGCCCTTTTTTCATGAAGGGGATGTCCAGATTTGCGAAAAATGCTCTGTGCCATGGCGTGCCATGATACATAAATTTTTGAGATTTTGAGGTGCTTTCTTCCTGAAAACTCATAACTTGAAATATATATTAGTATACAATATGCACTCAATGTTTTGTTATTCATCAAAATCACTGGGTGGAGCCAACAATTTCCATCTTCATCTAGTTTATTTCTGTAAACCCACTTAGTGCCTATAATAGGATGATCATTGGTTCTTTCTACTAAGGTCTAGATATTATTTATCCTAAATTAGTTTAATTCATCATGCATTGCTAACATCCAATTAGGATCATTTTCGGCTTCTTCTATATTATGAGGTTCTACATGAGAAACAAAAGCAATTAAATCATGTGCATCTCTATATGCAGATCTAGTTTTAACACCTTGAGATGGATCTCCTATAATTAATTCTTTAGGGTGTGATTGTACATACCTCCATTCTTTAGGTATATCATCATGCTTTTTACTCACCTCTTCTTCATGTGGTTGACATGATTATGTGTTTTTGAGGGTCAAGTCTTTCATTCCATGCTCTAGTGTACTTTCATCATCATCGGCAAAATCTTCCTTTCTCGAAGATGTAATGTCAGATTCATTGAAAACAATATAAATAGATTCTTCAATAGTCAAAGTTCTTTTATTAAAAACTCGATAGGCTTTACTATTTAAAGAATATCCAAGAAAAATAGCCTCATCGGATTTTGCATCAAATTTACCAAGATTGTCTTTTCTATTGTTAAGAACAAAACATTTGCATCCGAAAACATGAAAGTATTTGATATTTGGTTTTATATTGTTCCAAAGCTCATAGGGGGTTTTTTTGATAATGAATCTAATCAAAACTCTATTTAAAATATAGCATGCAGTATTAACAGCTTCTGTCCAAAAGTATTTTGGAAGATTTCCTTCATAAAGCATTATTCTGGACATCTCTTCCAAAGTACGATTCTTTCTTTCTACAATACCATTTTGTTGTGGTATTCTAGGTGCAAAAAAGTTATGATCAATACTGTGCTTTGTGCAAAAATGATCAAAATACTGGTTTTCAAATTTGGTGCCATGATCACTATGAATTGAAATAATAGATAAGTTTTTCAAATTTGTAACTCTTTTGTAAAACTTTTTGAATACATTAAAAGTATTATCCTTATGTGCAATAAACAAAACCCATGTATATCTTGAAAAATCATCTACAATCACAAGTCCATATTTCATACCACCTAGGCTGGTAGTCCTAGTAGGTCCAAATAGGTCCATGTGAAGTAGCTCTAAGGGTCTACATGTTGAAACTATGTTTTTGGATTTAAAACTCCCCCTCACTTGTTTTCCTAACTGACATGCATCACAAACATAATCAAAATTGACTTTAAACTTCGGCAAACCATTGACTAAGTTCTTTGAAATCAATTTAGCTATTGTGTCCATACTAGCATGACCAAGTCGCCTATGCTATAGTAAACTTGATTCCTTGCTCTTGTCATTCATTGCTACAAGACTTGTATTACTTGACACAGTTAGATCATTAAGATCTACCACATAAATGTTACTAAGTCTATGTCCAATAAATTTAGTACTAGAATCAAGTTGATCAACTACTATACACATTGATGACTTGAAGAATACATTATAACCAATGTCACATAGCTGACTAATACTCAAAAGATTATACTTTAATTTTTCTACCAGTAATACATTTTCAATAAATGTAGAAGGAGTAACTTTGATTTTACCTATACCGATTATCCTTCCTTTTCTATTGTCACTAAATGTTACCATTCCACCATCCTTCTGTTCTAGGGTGAAGAATTGATCAGCATCACCCGTCATGTGTCTTGAACAGCCGCTATCCAAATACCATCTTTTCTTTATGCTTGTGGCTGCAAGACATCCCTGCAAAACAATCATTTAATAGATTTAGGTACCCAAGCTCTCTTGAATCCTTGCAAGTTAGTGGAAATGGTTCCTTTTGGAACCCAAACCTTTTTAATTTTTTTTTCTGTCATTGTGTTTCAAATGACATTCAAAAGCTTTATGACCAATGTTATTACATGCATAGCATACAATCCTTGAATTTGAATAATAACTACGAGAAGATGCAAATTTAGGTCTAACATGTTTAGAACTAATGAATTTAGGAGCATATGAAGTAGAAGTGGAAAATATGTTTGAAATAGAGCCTTTATAACCAATTCCAAATCTATTATTTGTTTCTTTTTTATCTTTTAAAATTAACTCAAGTTTGTTAGAACTTAGGATTAATTTTTCAACTAATGGTTTTAATTTTTGAACTTCTTTCTTTAGATCATCATTTTCATGTTTCAAATTCTTATTTTTCTTAAAAAGCTCTTCTTTTTCAATTTGAATAATCTTGAGTCTTTCACAAACCAAATTTAGTTTTCTTTGCAAGATTCTATTTCTTTCACAAGATTCATTTTTATCATTTTCAAATACATCACATTTATTTTTTAAATCTCTCAATTTTAAACTAGCTTTTTTATATTCTATCAATAATTTACAAAAAGCATTATGTAATTCATCATAAGTAAATTCTAAATTAGGTTCAGAAGTACTTACCTCATCCTCCAAATCCATAAAACAGATTTGTGCTATTTTTGTTGTCTCTTCATCCTCTTCAATAGATGTAGTTTCATCACTATCACTCCAAGCAGCTAGCATTGCCTTCTTCTTCTTTCTAGGAAATATCTTTTTCTTTCCTTCAGGGCAATCAGGGCGGATATGTCCTGGTTTCTTGTATCCATAGCAGATAGGTACTTGATCTTTATCTTTCACTTTATCTTTTTCTATATCTCTTTCCTTTTCTTTTCCAAAGTCACCTTTTCTATAATGCTTTCTCCATCTATTTATTTTTCTTCTGCCCATAAACCTTTTGAATTTTCTCATGACTAGGGAAATTTCGTCACTTCCAAGATCATCATCATCTGATGAATCAAATTCTTCATTCTTGTCTTCCTCAGTTGCTTTAAATGCAATGGCTTTCTTCCTTTTTATATCTTCTTTAGTCCTTTGTTGCATAGCCAATTCATGTATGATTAAGGATCCAAGTAGTTCATCCAGTGGCAGTGTATTTAGATCCTTTACTTCTTGAATTGCTGTCACTTTGGCTTCCCACTTATCTGGCAAAGATCTTAAAACTTTTTGAACAAGATCAGCATTAGAATAAGTTCTACCCAGACTCTTGAGATCATTTATAATATCAGTAAAATGAGTATACATAGCAGATATAGTCTCACTAGGATCCATCTTGAACAACTCATAATTATGTATAAGTAGATTGATTTTTTAAGTCTTAACTTAAGAAGTACCTTCGTGTATGATTTCTAATTTGTCCCAAATTTTTTTAGCAGAATTGTAAGTTGAAATTCTGTTAAACTCATTTAGATCCAAAGCACAATACAATAGGTTCATTGCTTTGGCATTTAATTCAGCTAATTTCATATCATTCTCATCCCAATTCTCTTCTGGTTTGGGAACCTCTACATCATTAACTTTAATTATGGGTATGTGAGATCCTTTCATGATGATTTTTCATAAGTGAAAGTCTACGGCTTGAATATATATCTTCATTCTTGCCTTCCAATAAGTGTAATAAATTTCGATGAAAAGTGGTGGTCTATTTGTGGATTGATCTTCGGCCAATGAAGTGCTCATGGGATGTGCCATATATCTTTACTCTAACTAACTTTCAGAGACTCTGCTCTGATATCACTTGTTGCCCAGGTGGCTTCCCAAGAGGGGGATAAATTGGGATTAAAAACTTTTACAAGTATATGCACTTTTAAATTCTTTTAGTGTAGAAGTGAAATGTGTAAAGCGGAAGTAAATGAATTAAAGCAATCAAGCAATGAAAGTACAATCACAAATACCAAGAGATAGAGTGGTTCGGAGCAACCGGCTCCTACATCCACTACCCAAGGACCACTTAGAATTTTTACTATATCCCCCAACTGGAATACAGTCAGATTATTTTACTAGGCTCACAATCCAAACCTATACACTTTGGTTTTACCAAGATTACCAAAGAAACCCAAACTCCCTTTAGTTTTACACGGGATCACCAAAGAAAACCCAAACACTTGGTTTTAAACCAGAAAAACCAAGAACCCAAACTTAGGTTTTACAAGGTTCACCTAAAAACCTTTAACTCTCTCTTAAGATATAGCCCCTTGCTATTTTAAGAGAGCACACAAAGATATAGAGTGTATAACAAGCAACTACAACAAACCAAGTTTGTTTTGGTGTTGCCGATGAAGATCAAAATGGAATCAAGCTTTGAGTGTTCTTCAATACTCTTCAATAAGTGGAATCAAAGATTGAGTGGAGTTGGTGAAGCTTTGAATCCAACTTGAATGCTCTTTGAGGTAGGTAGAGGAATAACTTGAAAGCTCTTTGTTCTCTCAAGAAAATTCAGCAATAAATCTCCACTAATTGTTTAATCCTTCAAAAATAATCCCCTTTATAGTTTTTCATGAGATATGGCCATTGTAGGGCCTTGGGATTTGTGAAATAGCCATTGGAGATGATTTGGAACTCAAATTTTAATTTCAGCAACTAGCCATTGAAGTGCAGACAACGGCTCTACGAGCTGGCTCGAGCTCCAGGAGTTGGCTCGAAGTCTCAGACAGGCCAAAAACAAACTTTTATGGGAGCCAACACTTGGACTAGGAGTCAGCTCTTGTCTTCAAGCTTTTAGTCATGATAAACATACATACGTAGAGTCTTCTCTTGAACTGGAAGTCGGCTCTTGTTCTCAGAACTTCAAAAAATATACTTCTGGAAGAGTCAGCTCTTGGTTTTGAAACTTTAAATCTTCCTCCGTGCTGTGCCACCTTGAGTCGGCTCTTACAAGTCTTTAAAAATTTGCTTCAAGCTTCTCAAAAACTTCATCATTGAATCAACTAGAAGCTAATCTACATACTTTATAAATTTTTTACAATTTTAAGCCCATTTTTACATGATTACAGCATTCATAAGTTAGGACTTTTATGAACTCAATTGAGTTACCCTTAAGTAAATTTGAAAACCATTTTAAATAAAGGTAACCAATTCCTGCAAAACTTCTTAAACAATTTGAGAAGATTTAGTATCAAATACATGCTCCAATATTTTGTGATCATCAAAATCATTCTAGGGGTCAACAGACATCGACTCCGAGAAATGCTTGAATGCTATCAAGTCAGAAATTGATTCAATGCATTATAACCAAGTTTGGTCCTTAGTGGATCCACCAAAGAGTATTGTACCTATTGGTTGTAAGTGGATCTACAAAAGAAAAATAGGTGCAGATGGTAAGGTAGAGACCCTTAAAGCAAGGTTGGTGGCGAAAGGGTATAATCAATGTGAAGGCATTGACTATCATGATACCTTTTTACCAGTAGCTATTCTGAAATACATCCGTACATTGCTTATAATTGCAGCATATCATGATTATAAGATATGACAGATGGATGTGAAAACTGCATTCCTGAATGGATATCTTGAGGAAGATATTTATATGGAGCAGCCTTTGGGTTTCACTTCCAATGATGAAGATCATAAGGTCTGCAAGCTGCATAGATTAATCTACGGATTGAAGCAATCTTCTCAGAGTTGGAATACTCGTTTTGATGATGCAATCAAATCATTTAATTTTATCAAAATGAGGATGAGCCATGTGTTTATAGGAAGGGCAGTGACATTCCTCATATTGTACGTGGATGATATCCTCCTTATTGGAAATGATAATCCCATATTGACTTCGGTTGAAAGTTGGTTATCTAAGAAATTCTCTATAAAAGACTTAGGTGAAGCATCTTATATTTTGGGGATTAAGGTCTATAGATATAGATCTAATCGGTGCTTGGCCTTTCACAAAAATTGTACATAGAGGAAGTGCTGAAAAGGTTCAGCATGGAGAACTCTAAAAGAGGATTGTTACCTCTTCGGCATGGCATTAATCTCTCCAAGAAAATGTGTCCCAACACATCTGAAGAGATTCAATGCATGAGCAAGATTCCATATACTTGGAAGCCTTATGTATGTCATGTTGTGACTCGACCTGATATAGCTCTTACTGTGAATGTCATGAGCAGATATCAGTTGAATCCAGGTGAAGAACACTAGATAGCTGTGAAAAACATTCTTAAGTACTTGAGAAGGACTAAATAATTATTTTTAGTCTTTGGATGGAGTTCAGAATTAGGGATAAAGGGATATACAGACTCAGACTTTATGCTTGATCCTGATGATAGAAGGTCTACATTAGGGTCTATGTTTTTGTGCAATGATGGGGCAACTAGTTGGAAAAGTTCCAAGCAGCCCATCATAGCATATTCAACAATGGAAGCAGAGTACATCGCTACCTCTGAAGCTACAAAAGAAGCCTTCTGGTACAAAAAGTTTGTTGTGGAGCTTGGAGTGATGCCATCTAATGCCATCCCCATATATTGTGACAATAATGGTGCAATAGCTCTTGCTAAGGAGCCCAGGTCTCACTAGAAGTCCAATCATATTGAGCGGTGGTTTCATATCATACGTGACTATCTCAATAAGAAATATATTGAGGTGCGAAGAGTAGACTCCACGGACAACGTGGCAGACCCACTGACTAAGACTATAAGCCATCAAAAGGCTGAAGTCCACTTTGAGAAAATGGGACTTAGATATGTAGCCAATTGGCTTTAGTACAAGTGGGAGATTGTTAGATGTATGCCCTAAAAGCCATGTTGGCTTGACACATTATAATTTTTGGGGCATTAACTTTGTACTTAATTCTTCTTTTTTAATAAAGGGCATTAGTTTCATTCATATTGATGTGTCTATAAATCATCCATGGAGTTAATGGACAATGACACATATTCTCAAGAGTTGAGAATCTGAGGCACGTGTCTTTATAGATTAACTCCTAAAGGCTTCCGATTGTTGGAATATCACGAGGACGGTGATTGATCCGTTAAAATCAGTGTATAGATCACTTCCCTTTCTGGGTAGATAAGTCTCTGACCTACAGTGTGGTGACACTGGAGTGAGAGTGCAGGTAGTTGATAGAGATCAACAGTACTGAGCGTGACCAAGTATAGGAAGTTATACAAATGACTACTCACTCGTTGATAACTTCCTGATGCTATAGTTGTGTGAATAGTTCTTTGACATAGAGTGTCTCGGCTACTCACAATAAGGTTGCTATAATTTGACAGCACAATCACATGGTTCCTATCCATATCGGACCTTGCGATGTTCGTTGGCTGTAGTTAGTTTATTATAGGAGTAGGGTGTTCACTTGTAGGGATCTATCAGCCTTAGTAGTAAGGTATAATCCTATGCAAGCTTAATGAGACTAAGTCCAGAAGTCTATGGCCATAGAAGAGTGATAATGAAAAGGTATTTTCATTAGTATCACAATTGGACTTGAGTCGATTAGGTTAAGCATATGACTGATGGGTTTGACGAGTATCCGTAACCAACATCATATCGAGATTTTGATAGAGAAACCAAATCACATGTAACTACACCTAGAGATTCCAATCTTATTCGGCTGGGTTGCCACTACATACTACTAGGTGTCATTAGTAGATTATGAGAACCCATTAGGATCATTCTCGAATCAATGATCCTAATTAGCGTTGAGCTGAAATTGTTTCAGTCCATCGAAAAGAGTATCGATGATGTATAATGGAGGTTATAGCATGTCTCATTATCAGACAGGATAGGACCCGAGGGGTCACACATATTAGTAGCTCAAGTAACCAATCAACAAATCAATTTGGACCTAATTATAAGTGTTACAATTAATATTTGACCTAATTGTAAATGTTACAATTAATTGATTATGAATTAATTGTTAATTAATTTAAATTAGATTTAAATTAATTGAGTTAGACTCAATTAATTAATCCTAATTGATTCGGGTCAATGTCCGCTTTGAAAGGGTTCGATCGGATTTAAAATCGGCTTAAGTTTGACTGTAAAATCACTTCGTTTGGACCAAGACCTAGAGTCCAGTTAGACTAGGACTCTCTCTCCATGTCTCCTCTTATCTCCACATGCCAAAGTGGGCCCCCTAAGTATTTTGTGCAGCAAATAGGTTGGCCAAATATTAAGAGGGGGCGCTAATCATTATTGGCATGAATAATTAAGAGGAGGAGGAATCCTTCTCATTTACTTATCTTAGTTTTTGAATTGAAATCTTCCACCTGATCCAAATAACCAAGAGGCTTATCCCATTTTGGTGTGGAGAATTGGGAGAAGATTTTGTACGACAAAATGAGGGGCGCTAATTGATTTTGGCATGGAGAATTTTAAGAGAGGGAAGAGTCCTCTTCTACTTCTCTTAAATTTTAAACAAATCTAGATTAGTTTAAACTCCCCTCTTTTGGCATGGAGGAATTGGAGAATGGGTGTACCATACTCCATAAAAGGAAGAGAGAAGGGGTTGGCCGAACAAGCTTCTCCTTTTATGTGATTTTCTTTTGAGCATCAAGAGCAGAGATTCTCTCTCTTGGGCATCCACTTCCTTTATATATATTTCTTCTTCTTCTTTGTGTGAGGATTGATTCCTTCTCTTCAAGAATGTTGAGAGGTCTTATTCATAAGAGGGAGAAGAAAATAAGAGGTCCAAAGGTCTTGCATAGTCTGATTTGCAAGACAGAAGCCAGTTCAGAAAAGTCGATCCGGATTCAGATCGGCATAATTTTTAAAGCAGGTGATTTGCTAAAATAGGAGAGAACTGCAAGGATCTAGCAGTCCGGTGCCCTCTACAACTCGATTATGAGAGCTTCGTGTGGATACCAGTAGTGGCCAGGCAATTGCACAGCTCAGATAGAATCCTGGCTTTTTAGTAGCAGATCTACACGCATTTCAGAGCATGCCCAGATAGCGATCCAGATAAGTATTTTATGCTTAAAATATTTTTTATTTTAGATCTAATATTTTTCTCATGTTATGCAGTATGTTAGAAATTTATGATAAATAAATTAGATTTATTTATGAATTGCATGATTAGATATAAATTATTTTTATATCTGCTTCCGCTGTAACAGGCTGCTGATGCCTATTTAATTATAATTTCCTGTTCCTGAGAGAAAACCAACACTCTGCCCCCACCTTTTCCTTCCTCTTCTAGCCAGGACCAGGTAGGTCGATCCGGGATCGCCTCAATGATGACTCAGTTCGAAGCCCTTCATCTCCGAAGCATCTACAGGATCTTAGATTCCATCTAGTTCATGGCTCTAGGGCCAGGAGAATGGGTCACGTTCAACAGCCCAGGCCGGATTGCTCTATATGAGGACTTCTTGTTGAGAATTCTGGTATGGTATGTAATCATGGATTTCAAAATTTAATCATTTTGAAACCCAAAGACACTAAAAACACTAATCCAGGATCTCCTTTATGCATTTCAAAAATAAATCAACCAAATTAAATATAAATAAATGATCATGTGACATACCTGGATTGCTGAAATCAAGAAATCCTAGTATTCCTTCTTAATTGCTTGATTCTTCCTGGTAGCCTTTTCTTCAGGTACAGCATTTTTCTCTTTATTTGGACCTTTCCCTCTTCAAGAGCACTCCAAATGCTCTCTAATGACACCCTTTTTTCTTATAAAACCTTCTTTTAACTCTCTTTACATGCGCCATTTCTCATTTCGCCATATTTGAGGCACTAATGAGTCCAAGGTCATGTGTTCAAACCCCAACTAGCCCATAAATTAATTATGTATTTAAATAATAAATTTATAATAAATTTAAAATAGATCAATAAAATTTTACCCATTTTAAACTCAAATAAATTGGTCCAAAAGAGACCATGAGCCTGGGTTAACTCGAACTCACCAAAACAGGATGAATTCGAATCCAATTCGAATAAAATGATTGGAAAAACCTGAAAAAAAATCTATAAAATCAAAATCAATTTTAGATCGGCTACCTAACATGTGGCTAATCTTATTTTAAGTCCATATTAAATTAATTAGCCCTATCAGCAAGCAATCGGATCTAAATCGATTAGGTCAGGAGTTTTAGTTAACCCACATATGCTAGTATGTGAACCTAGCTAACCAATTTAGGATTTAAAATCCTAATATACTAAAATTAACTTCTTTGGTGAGCTCTTTAATATGTGTGACCCTCTGAGTTCCTTATCTAGCCAGCAATAGGTTCATGTTTAGCTTGAATTGATGTAATTTGGAAATCGACTAGCCAAATTGAGTCAAATTGTGCTAACCCAAAGTGTCAATTTGAACCAACTTTTAAATTGATTCATGAATCCATCCAATTTGATTCATGAAAATCTACAAGATGTGATTGATGTCAGTAATGTATCATGCCTATCTGGAAGATAAAAAATTTGGTTGAAATTTCTAAAATATCCTTCAATGGCAAATTACTGTGTAATTCAATCCTTCGATCTTTCTTTATCCCGATTAAGTAATGGGTATGGATAAATGTCAAACCCTAGCACTTATTCCTTTCAAATCTTTATTTGATAATAAAAAATTGATGGATAAAAGATTAGAAATCCTATCTAATCTCATCCTGCTTTGATCAAAGACTTCCTAAGTCAACAATCGAATAGATTACATGGGATAAGTCTTCCTCTTACTAGGAGTGATCGATCCTTGTTGACCTACTCATTACCTTCATACACAATCCACCATATCTAGAAGCACCCCATACATGACTTAATTGCCATGAATGAGTATGCACCAAAACATGAGTTCATGTGCATAAGATATCATGCTGATCTCAGATCTAAGGAACACATCACAACTCCCACTAAAGAAACATTCTTTTTGACAAGTAAGTAAGACTTTCATTAGATGTTCTCTTGTCAGATCAATTTAGTGAATTCATAACCTAATGAGCACCCACATCCTTGTATTAGTATCACTATATAAGTGGTCATGAGACCAACCACCCTCTCCATCGAGCATACATAGGATGTGCTAGTCTATCTAGATTTATCGATCCTTGAATCGATGATCTATGACCAGGAATATTCTATATTAGGATTTATAGGTTTTAGGTCTCACTGTTATCCCTGTAATCCTAAAACCATTACCCTAATCTATGGGGTTCATCATAATCTTATAATTAAAATACAAGATACAACATATGATGAATCAAAAATTATCTTTATTATCATTCATGAGTTGGAAGAAATTATAAATTTACCACTGAAATATTAAATATGATTGGCTTTCAGGGCATAATTTTTTCACTTCTTCCATGACGGGCTCCATCTACCTCTTCATCCTTTCTTTCTTTCCTTCCTCGATCATTATGGGTTAGTTCTTGTCCAACTTACCCCAAATTCTATTAGGATCATCTCCTCCTTCATTATGCTGTGTCACTTTCATGGCATTATCACCTGCTTCTCCCTTTTTAGGGCCCTTTTTATCCTAAAGTGCCATCCCACCGATAGTGGATGGTGGTTTGTGGCCCCCCACCCAAGGGCCCTTAAATTTGACCTACCCACCTCCATCAAGGGATGGAAAAGTAGGTTTTTCTTTACCTCGGTCGAGGGAGTTAATTGGACCGGGAGTGACCTTGATCGATGCCCAAACCAGAATGCGTCGGTGGAGCCCACCAATCAGGAGGTGTACGACCAACTCGTCACCTCAAAGGTTCCCTACGGGTGGGATCTCCTATCCGAATAGAACTTGTTTGACACCGGGATCAGCTCTGCCTGTACCTTAGGTAAGATCCTAGATTGGGTCCCTTGATGGCACACAGCAACTGACCTAACTCTCCTTTTGAGATGCAAATATGGGTTCTTAGTGGATCAAATCAAGCAAATGTCTCATAAGTGGCCCACATCCTCGAGGCTTAGGGAGGAGATGCCGAAGAGGCCTCATGGGGAAGCAGAGCAGAGGCCCCATGGGGAGACTTCTTCTGGGCCCCATGAGAGGAGCACCCATGATGCCTCTAGGCTGGCTGTAGAGGTGGCCGGGGTTATGGTTCATAGGTGGTGGGGACATCAAGAACAGACACAGATCACTGGATCCCATATGATTTACTGATTAGGATTTTAGAACCTTAGTCATGTGTCACAATCTTGTAACAATGTAGATTAGTCTTATAATAAATTGAGACTAGTTTATTTGTCTCAACCTTAGTCAGTTATTGAGTCTTGTACTTGAGTATTAGTCTAGTAAGAATCCAATTTTTGTACAAGAGAGGGGGTTATCCTATTTTGGAGTTCCACCAGGCCTCACCCAGGAGCCAGAGGTATTTACATCAGCTTATGGGATCTTGTTTGACATCCCAGAACCCTAGATACCCTCCAGATGCTCTCTAGATGCCCTAATTCCTTCCAAATGCTCTTCAGATGCCCAGATTCCCTTCAAATGCCAGAGTATATTCCCATACCAGGCTATATCATGAATCCAGAGGTCCATCGATGCCCAGCCCAGGAGAAATCAAGCTTAAGAGCCAGGCCCAAGCCTTTAAGAACCAAGATTCCATTCTGATACCCGGAATATACCAACCCAGGCACCCCAGCTTTCAGGAGGCCCAAAGCCTAGGCACCCGAGCCTCTTTGGACGACCCCTTGCTTCCCCTTGAAGCCCAACACACCAATGATAGGTGTCCTCCATGAGTTAACCAAGTCCAACATGGTGGAAGAGTTCAAATGCAAGGAGTTTGAGTTTTTATTTCACTCAACTTATATACTCCTAGTTCTAGGTTTATTTTGTAATCTTTCTCCCACTTAAATTGTGTAAACCTATTCTAACTAGGAGAAGACTTGTAATCCCTTTAGGAGAGGGCATGGGAGCTCTATAAATATCCCATCCCTCTTCCTCTTGTAATCAATCTTTTTATCATATAAATTAAACTTTGCTGAAATTTTGAGTTAATTGATTTGTGTTCTTGTGTTGGTGTTGGTGTTTTGGTATTTGTTGGTTGCTTTGTGTGCCCTAGCTATCCCTACTACCCTAGCATTCTTCCATGCCCTAGCTTGCTGCCATCCAAGCCTTCATACGCCCAAGAGAAGAGTGCCCTAGGCCGCCCAAGCAAGGAGTCCATCACCCTTCACCAAGCCGCCCACTCCAAACCTTGATACCACCTTCTTAAAACCCTAATCTCCTTTTATTTTTTTGTTGTTGCTTTCTAATAATCCTCTGATACTTGTAGGATCCCCGAGATGTTTCACCTCCCTAGAGGAGGCCTTCTTTGCCTCCAAGACCATCCAAATCAGCCATCTAATCCAAGGGAACGGAAGCTTCATCATCCAAGCTCCAATCAAAGTATGAGTGATCTCTTCAACTGCAGATTCTTCAATCTCTGACTGGTAGCATCCTTCCCTTCTCTTGATTTATATTTTGTTGAAGATTAGCTATCCTAAGCCAGGAATTTCTCAATTCGTTAGTCCTGGCTTTATTTATTTTGTATGAGTATGCCTACGATTATAATGATTCTTTGCATTGCTATTCATCTGCTAGTCTTTACTTGATTTTGAAAATTTAGCCTGCAAATTAAAATTATGAAAAAAAATATTAAAAAATTAGTTTACTATTTTTCCAGCATATTTAGCAATCTTAGAGTCGTCCCGCATTAATAGGCCTAGCAGGAGCATTACAGCTAGAGAGGAGACACTCTCAGTTCCTTCGATGGCCCCCCAAATTATCGAGATCCTGCCATCCCTAGAGGTGGAGGAGATGACAGTCACTACAATTATGGGAGAAAGGTCGACTCGGTTCACACCCACTAATGTGGAAGAGGCCCGATCGGTGTTACTCGGGCCCCCATCGTCTGCTGCACCAAGCCCTTCTTTGTTAGTGATGCTGGGGCCTTCCACTTTTGCGACACCGGGTCCCAAGGTCGCCAGGGTGTCCACCATGGTGCCACCGGATGCCGCAACTACCCTCAACCCAGGACTAGCTGAGAGGATGCTAGAGTTCATTCTCCAGCCTCAAGATTGCCGGGAAAGGGCTGGCCGATCGCTGGGGCCATCATTTCTGGGCTCTTCCCCTAATTTCTCATGGTGAGTCTTCATTTCTTCTCTCTTCTTTTTCTTCTCTTTTTTTTGCTGACTTCCTTTTCCTTTCCTTCAACTGTAGATGGTCCAGGAGACCTTCCTAGTCTGGGATGCCTATTTGGCATTACTTCGATGGGATGTCGATTTTCATGGCAGAGCAGATTCTGTTGAGGGAAGGGCCAAAGTGTTGGCGGACCGGGCGGTGGACCTAAAGGGACAAGTGAAGGGGTTGGAAGCTAACTTAGCCAGCTCCAGGGACATGGTTGGAGACCTGGAGCTACGGGTGGAGGGCCTCGAGGAGGACCTGGCCAGGAAGGAGGGGGAGCTCTCCAGCCTATCAAAGAGGGTCGCCCGCTCCACCTTCTAGGTGATCTATCTCTAGGGGTGGCCGCAGACCCTGGAGTTGCACCTCAAGGCGATGGAGATGCGGGCTACGATCACCGAGGAGAAGGCCGCTACCAACACAGTGGTGATGGAGATCATGCAGAAAGAAGCGATCGAAGCTGTCCGTGGTTTAAGGCCTTAGAAGCCTTCATGGAAGAGGTGCGGGAGGCCATTTAGGATGTGTTGCTCAAGGGTTTTGAGGATTGCAAAAAGAAGATGTCCCAACTCTTCCATGGAAGCTGGCACTATTGTTGATGCTGCATCAGGGACTGACCCATCACCTCCGCGGGATCCACAAGAAGCTACGGCAGAGTCCTGAAGGCCCGACAAGGTCCCAGTTTTGGCCCCCAGCCCTTAGGTCACCTCCCTCCCCCTTTTTTTCTCCTTAGTGTATCCAGGATATTTTGTAGGGCTCTCTGGCCTGTCGAGGATCCTTTTCCAATAAAAATTTTCATTTATGAATGAAATCAAAGTTTACCTTGCTTCATCATGTTCTTCTTTCTTCTTCCTTTCTTTGCTTTCTTTGCTTTCTTTGCAGGGGCATGAGTTGCCTGTGGTAGGTGAATGTGGGCCCTTTAGGGGCTCCAGTTTTTGCAGGACTTTATAGGGCTTTGAAAGTTTTTTGGCTTCCTTCGCCTGACCTGGGGTTGGTGGATGTGTGTAGGTCTTCAAAAGTTTACCGGCTTTTTTCACCTGACCTAGGGTCAAGAGGATGAGTGCGGAGCTTCGAAAGTTTTCTGGCTTTTTTTTACCTGACCTGGGATTAGGTGGATGAGTGTGGGGCTTTAGAAGTTTCCCAGCTTTCTTCACCAAACCTGGGTCAGGCGGGTGAGTGCATGGCTTTGAAAGTTTTTTGACTTTCTTCGGTAGACCTGGAGTCAGGCGAGTGAGTGCGAGGCTTCAAAAGTTTCCCAGCTTTCTTTGCCATACTTGGAGTCAACGGATGAGTACGGGGCTTCAAAAGTTTTCAAGCTTTCTTCGCCATACCTGGAGTCAGGTGGGTGAGTGTGGGGCTTTGGAAGTTTCCCAGCTTTCTTTGCCTAACCTAGAGTCAGGTGGGTGAGTGCGGGGCTTTCGAAGTTTCTTGACTTTCTTTGCTAGACCTTGAGTTAGGTGGTTGAGTGCAGGGCTTCATAAGTTTCCTGGCTTTCTTCCCCAGACCTGGAGTCAGGAGGATGAGTGCCCTTTGAAAGAGGCAGGGGTAGAGTTATGCCAAAAAAGAATCTCCCTTCATTGCCGATAGAGAATTGTACACTACTGGTAGTACACTCTTAAGTTTCTAGCATTCCATATTTGAGGGAGTTGGGCATCATCGAGTTCGGCAAGCCAGTATGTTGACCCCTGAAATTATTTTGATGATGACAAAATATTGGAGCATGCATTTGATTACTAACTATTTTCAAGTATTTTCTAAGTTTTTGTAGGATGTCTTAAATGTAAAACCACTCTTCCTACAACCTTGATGTATGACAAGCTTATTTTGTTGAAATGTATTATGTAATGAAGAGCCCAAAGAAAAATCTTTTATGTATTTATGAAAATGGGCTACCTCTATGTATTTTTCTAGTTTAAATCTCTTAGATTTATCTTTGATAGAGTTGGAAAGCTTTTGGAGTTGATTGGAAGACTAGAAGAAATATGGAGAAGTTTGGATAGTTTTGGACCTAAGTCACAAGAGCCGACTCAAAGCAGGAAAGCCGACTCAAAGTCTGGAACAGTACTCAATTTTCTGGCATGCAAACATTGAGTCGACTCGAGAGTGAAGAGCCGACTCGGGCAGAGTTCAACTTCTGAAGTTCTGAGAACTTGAGCCAACTCGAGGTAAGTCGAGCCGACTCGAGGGAAGTCGAGCCGACTCATCCAGAGTGAAAATTTCTTAGATAAATAACCGAGCCGACTCAAGCACAGACGAGTCGACTCTTCTAGAGTTTACATGTTCTCTATTCTGAAGAACTAGCCAAGCGAGCTGACTTGATGAAGAAGAGCTGACTCGACCAGAGAATGTTTTGACCTGTTTGAGAATCTGAGCCGACTCGAAGCATCCGAGCCGACTCGAAGTCCAGTTCAAGGTTCGTAACGGCTGGTTCTAGAACTCTCTTTTTGAATCCAAAATGGTTTCCAACAGTCATATTTCAAATTCCAAATGTCTACAATAGTTATATCCGCTTGAAATCAGCTAAAGGGACTATTTAGAAGGGATTTGTACCACTTTTGAAAAAAGGGATGAGAAGTTAATGAAAAATTAATGAGTTTTTGAAAGAATACTCAAGAGAGCATTTAAGAGAGCACTCAAGACCACACCAAACTTCTATCTGATTTCTTGAGGCAGTTATTAAAGAAGCTAGAAGACTTGAAGAGCATTCAAAGAGCAATCAAGAGGGCTTCTTAAAAGCTACAACTGCAACCATCCAACAACGATCGGTTTATCATAAAGTTGCTCTATTTTTATACTCTTTATTTGAGTTGTTCCAAGTATAGTAGGGGCTTTAACTTGGGATTTATATAGATTATTGGTGAGCCTTTTAAAACCAAGAGTGGGTTGTTAGTGAGCCTGGTAAAACTAACATTGTATTGGATTTTTGGTGAGCCTGGGATAAAACCAAGTTTGGGTTTTCGATTGTGAGCCTGTAAAAATAATTCGGCTATATTTCGAGGGTAAATATAGTGAAAATTCCAAGTGGTATCTTAGGTAGTGGACGTAGAAGTGAGGTTGCTCCGAACCACTCTAAAATTGCTTGTGTTTGTGCTTGTGTGATTATGCTCTTTAATTACTTCTACATTTTATACTTGATTCATATCACTCACCACACTAAGTTTATTTAAAAGGAGCACATATTTGAGAAAAAATTTAAATACCCAATTCACCCCCCCTATTGGGTAAGCCACCTGGGCAACAATTGGTACCAGAGTAGTGTCTCTAAATTTACTTAGAGTAAAGATAAATGGCAAATCTTATGAGTACCTCTTTGGCTGAAGGCCAATCCACAAATAGACCTCCACTGTTCATAGGTACAAACTACACCTACTGGAAAGCCCGAATGAAAATCAATATTCAAGCAGTAGACTTTCAATTATGGAAAATGATTCTAAAAGGACCTCACACACCGATGAAGAAGGTTGATGGCATAGACGTCCCTAAACCTGAAGAGGAATGGGATGAACACGACATGAAAATGGGTGAGCTGAATGCCAAAGACATGAATCTATTATATTATGCTTTGGATGTAAACGAGTTTAACCAAATTTCTGCTTGCAGTTTAGCTAAGAAAATTTGGGATAAACTTGAGCTAATCCATGAAGGAACTTCCCAAGTGAAAATATCTAAAATTAATCTTCTTGTACATAGCTATGAACTTTTGAAGATGGAACTGAATGAGACTATATCTGCCATATTCTCACATTTTACAGATATTATTAACGGTTTAAAGAGTCTTGGCAGGATATACTCCAATGCAGATCTCGTGCAAAAGGTTTTGAGATCACTTCTAGATAAATTCGACCCGAAAGTGACTGCAATTCAAGAGGCCAAGGACCTCAACACATTACCACTGGATGAACTACTGGGTTTCTTGATTACACATGAGCTTACTATGTAGCATAGAAATGAAGATGACATTAAGAAAAAGAAGTCAATTGCCTTAAAAGCTATTCCAAAGTTGAAGAAACAAGAAAAAATTAATGAAGAAAGCTCCTCCTCCAAAGATGAACTAGAAGACAATGATATTGCACTCATAGTGAGAAGATTCAAGAAGTTTATGGGCAAGAAAAAAGGAAGATACTGAAGGAAGTTTCACAGAAAAGGAGAATACAGCAAAGATAAGGAAAAAGAAAAAGAAAAGGATAAAGAGCAACAGCCCATTTGCTACGAATGCAAGAAACAAGGGCACTTCAGATCAGATTGTCCAAACTTAAAGAAAGCATATAAGAAGAAGAAGAAGAAAGCAATAGTTGCAACTTGGAGCAACAGCGAGGAGTCAACTTCAAATGAAGAAGAAGAGACCACAAAAATAGTGAACATATGTCTAATGGGTCTTGAAGATGAGGTAATGTCTCCCGAACCTCATGATGAATTCACTTTTGAAGAATTAAATACTTCATTTCATGAATTATTATCTGAATAAAAAAAGGCCGGTCTCAAAATTAAAGCTTTTAAAAATAGCATTGATGCTTTAATAAGGATTCTCGGCCTCATCATGTTGCTTAACCCATAACGAGGGGAGACCCACCTCTACTGGGATCATAGCTTCAAAGCCAAAGACCAGGTTGAAGGGGGTCTTGTTCATCACCGCTCGAGGGGTAGTATGATAGGCCCATAGCACACTAGGGAGCTTTTTTACTTAGCGACCTTTCGCCTCATCTAACCTAGTGTGGAGTCCTTGGATGATGGTCTAATTTGTTACCTTGGCCTCCCCATTGGTTTGTGGGTGAGCCATTGACATAAAGTGATGGTGAATATTCAAAATGGTACAGAACTCTTTGAACGCCTGGTTGTCAAACTGCCGCCCATTATTAGTGATGATTGTATGCGGCAAGCCAAAATGACAGATGATTGACTTTCAAAGAAAAGATCTTGCCTTGCTCTCGGTGATCCATGCTAGGGGCTCGGCCTTGACCCACTTGGTAAAGTAGTTGATGGCCATAATCAAATACTTCTATTGATCGAATGCTAGGGGAATGGCCCTAGGATGTCCATCCCCCACTGGGCGAATGGCCACAGAGAAGAAAGCTGGGATAGCGAAGCCCACCAGGGAGTGGAAAAGTCAAAGCAACCCAAGAGGATTTCATCCCAGTCCAAGCTCATGGAGAAAAGTCAAAGCTTCCAAGTTCTACAAGGAGTCCAAAGTCCAAGTCCTACTAGAATTTAAGCCTCCAAATTTCAATCAAACTTTGTACTCCTAATTCTAGCTAAATCTTGTACTCCTTGTCCCATACAAACTTGTAATCCAATTTTGACAGGGAAAGGGCCATCAGTGAATCTATAAATACCCCACCCCTTCCCCTCTTATAATCTAATCTCTTATTCATGAAATAAACTCTGGTGAATTTTTCTTATGACAATTTGAGTTCTTTGGAAGTGTGTATGAGACTTGTTCCTTTTTCTTCTTACTAAACCCTAGCCATTGCCCATCCAAGCAAGAGCCCAAGATGCCCACCATCAGCCCTCCAAGATCCAGATGCCCAAAGCTTTCTCCAATGCCACCAACCCCTGCAACTCCATCTTCCAATCATCCTTCAACCCGATCTCCAGTTTCTTATTTTTCTCTTCTTGCTTGCCTCTAACCTTTGACATTTGCAGGATCCCTCCAGTGCTACATTCCTCGGATCAATTCTTCTTTTTCCTCGAACGAAGCTAATAAAAAGTTGATGGATTCACAAAAAAGTGACCGGATCATCCAAGCACCAATCTGAGTGGAGCGATCTCTTCCATAGCAATTAAAAATCATTGCCTGGTCTGTTAAACCTAATTCCCATCTCTTTTTGTCTGATTTCTTGAAGGTGAACATGCTCCTAATATGATGTGGGATGAACCTAAGACTACCATGATTGTAGGAAAATATAAACTATTTTTTTATAATTTTTTTAGAATTTTAATTTGTAGGCTAATGTCCCGAAATCAAGTAAAGTGCAGTAGGTAAACTAGTAATGAAAAGATCAAACATACCCACATAAGAACTCATGCAAAATAATAAAAGAAAGGATCTCGAAGATTGAGAAATCCCTGGTTAGGATAGCGTACCTTCAACAAATCAAAAATTAGGAGGGGGATGGATTTTACCAAGCACCGATGCGAAGATCCTATTGATGAAGGGGTCACATAGCACTCGGGATTGTCGCTTGGAAGACAAGCCTTCAGTTCCTTGATTTGGGAAGCTATCTGGGATCGGTCCTGGAGGTAAAGAGAGCCTCCTCCTTGGAGGTGAATACCACGAGGATCCTGCAAGCGTCAGAGGTTAGCAAGAAAATAAATAAGAAAGGGGAAAGAAAGGAACTAAGGTTAGGGAAAGAGGGAATTAGGGTTTCTACTATTGGCGACTGGAGGGGAAAGAAGGCCTCTTACTGATGGATGGATTAGGGCTTCTTCTCCTTGGTGTGTTATGGTTTGGAAGAGAGTGCTTTGGGATGGCTAGGGCTTGGATGAATTAGGGCTCACAAACAAAACTCACACACCTCAACACAAGAACACAATCTCAAGACAAAAGTTCAACAGAGTTTCATTCATGAATAAAAGATGCTTACAAGAGGAGGGATGGGGTATTTATAGATGTTCCCCAAGTCCTCTCCTTGTTAGAATAGATTACAAAGTAGAGTGGGAGAGAGATTACAAGTTTGCTTAAAACTAGGAGAATATAATTTGAATAGGAATTAAACTTGATCTCCTTGTTTGAATTGGGTTTCTTCTCCTCCTTTGACTTGGTCAAGGCCTTTCTTTGGGCTTGGATGCCAAGGTGGGATTGGGCTTGGACGCCAAGGTGGGATTGGGCTTGTACTTAGGGCAGCAAGGGGCAACCTCCATTGAGCTTGGGCGGCCTCCAAAAGGCTTGGGCACATGGGCCTCCTAGTGGGCTAGAAATCCTGGGCTGGGGTGCCTAGAATATTCCCTGGATATCTTGATTCTTGGAGTCTTCATATGGGCTTGGGCTTGCTTTGCTCTGGGGCCTGGTGAAGGCTTTGACTAATGCTCCTCCTCTTATATAACTGGACTTGTATTGGACTAAAATTACAGGATTCAATTGGACTGATTGAGATAACTCAACTTATTACAGGACTCAATGCAACTCAGCTGAGCTAACTTAATTACAAAACTCTCAACTGAACTAACTTTATTATAAAACTTGATTACAAAATTTGACACATTATTAAGGGTTTGGAAAACCCTAATCAGTAAACTAGATAGGGCCTAGTAATCTATGTCAGATCCTGGTGCCCCCACCAATTCTCCTGGGGTGGGAGGAACTCGACCCTGTCGAGTAAGGGTCAATGCGGCTCTCATATTGCTTAAGAAGGTCTAGGTTAAGGCATTGTAGATCCTCTCGGGTGATCCACGAGTTCTCAGATTCTGGCCGACCTTGCCATTGGACCAAATACTGTTGATAGCCTTTGTTCCGGGTACTGTGGCTTGATCATTCAGGATGCGCTCAATCCTTTCCTCACTAATAGGCTAGTTTGTAAGTGGACACTTTGGGATGGGTTCACTCTCAAGGGAAGTAATAGGCTCAACGTGCTCGCTAGGTATCACTGCTGGCTCCCGGTACTCCATAAGGTCTGAAGTATTAAAGGTGGAACTAATACCTAATTCGGGTGGTAACTCGAGCACATAGGCATTGGATCCAACTCTCTTCATTATTTTGAATGGTCCAGCTATGCGAGCATGCAAGTTCTTTACGGTCCCTAGAGGGAACCACTCAGGTCTAAACCTGATCATCACATAATCCCCTACAGAAAACTCTTTAGCTCGTTTTCAGAATTAGCCAAGTTTTTATAAAGTTCATTACTTATGTTTATCTTTTGACTCATTTCCTGATGCAAATGCTATGCAGAAGTTAGTACAGGTGTGGATAAATGAAGTAGGTCTATGGACTGATTGGACTCAAAACTAAATATTATTTTACTACCTATATCTACTTCCTGGAGTTGTTTCTTAGGGACTTGTTCTTGGATTTTCTCTATGAACAACTCTAGTGAACCCTTACTTTCACCTATGATGTTTGATACTGGCTCAGTCACTTGTTCTTCAAATATTATAGTGGGTTTAGGACCATTTTCCTTTAACTCTTCAATAGGTTCACTCTCTAATTCATCTTCTTCGGGTTCCTCTATTGGACTCAACTTATCAATGTCCTCTTTAGATCCTTCAATGGGCTCAGGATTAGCCTTAATTAGATTAACTCCTGGTTTCTTTTCTTTAAGGCTACTAGAATCTCTCCTAATTGGATCTCTGGGTTGAGTCAGATGAATTACAAATTTCTTCCCATGGTGACTAAAGGTACAGATATTGGTTCGACCAAATAAGGATGCATCATGATCGTAAAGTCATGGTCGACCTAAGATGATACTACTTGCTCCCATGGAAATGACATCACACCAAATCTTCTCTTCATATGATTACAGTGTAATCAAGATTTGGCACCTAGACTTGATTGGAATGGAGGTGGAATCTATCTATGAGACTTTATAGGGGCTAGGATGGGGAACTGGGGTCAATCCTAAAAATTTAACTGTATCGACAGCGATGGCATGACACAACTCCCACTATCTATTATAATCTTGCATACCTTATCCTCAATTTTCATGAAGGTTTGTTCGATGCTAGTCCTATGCCAGTCTTCCTCAATTTGGGTTTGAAAGGGATATGCCCTACAAGCCAATCTATGTTGTATCTCCCAAACCATTGTAATTGACAATTTTCTAAATAAAGGCATTATTTTTCATCATACGTTTTTTTTTTTTAATTAATGATGAACCCCATAGATTAGGGCTATGATTTTAGGGTTATGATGAGATCATACCAGTGAGACCTAAAATCTTAAAACCTTAATCTAAAGTAATCCTAGTCAAAGGAACCCTGAGTAGGAGATCAGGGTTTTTCCGATAAGACTAGCACATCCCGGGTATACTGGAAAGGGTGACTGCTCTCACAGTCACTTGTGTATGACACTAATACTGGGATGTGGGTGCTCATTGGAGAATGAGTTCACTGATATGATCCAACTTGAGAACATCTAATGGAGTCTTAGCTACATGTCAATAGAAGGTTCTCATAGTGGGAGTGGTACAAGTAATCTTTTGACCTGAGACTGCCATAAGTACCTTATGTACATGAACCCATTCTTTGGTTCAATCCTAATCATGACACTGAGACATGCACAGGATTGATACTGGGAATGATGAATTGGATATGAAGGTAATGAGTAGGTCAACAAGGAATCGATCGCTCTTAGTAAGAGGAGATTGCATCCAGCTAGTCAACAATCGCATGATGATTCAGGGAATCTTTGATCAAAGTGAAGATATTAGAGATGGTTTCTAATATGAAGATAATCAAATCATCATTATAAGATTGAGCTAGAAATAAATATAATATTGGATTTGACATATATCCATATCCATAGTTATATTTTGGGTGCAGGCTGATCGAAAGATTTAATTGTACGGTAACTCTCTACTGAAGGGTAATTTTGGTATTTCACCAGAATTTCCATATCTTCCGGGTAGACATGACACGTTGCTAGACGTCAATCTTGTCTTGTGGGTTGATCAAGTTCAAAGATCACATGTTAGGAAGAATCCTAATTGATCGAATAGGGTAAGCCCGGTTTGACCTAAATCGATTAGAAAGAGTTCTAATCGATTAGGTCAACTTGTATTCGAACCCACTGCTGGCTAGATGTGGAACCCAATGGGTCACACAATTAAGAGGATTGATCAAGAGTTTAATTTGGAATTAAATCATCTTTGCAAGATAACACTCTAGCAGGTGTTGCAAACCCTAGCTTCTATTCGGATCAGATTCGAATTAGGTTTCCGGATTGGTTCAAATTGGGTTCTAATTGGACCTAATTAGACCCTAATTAAGAAAACAGGAATATGGCTAACCCTATTGGCTAGCCATGTAGCTTGGCTAGCCTCCCCACCCGCCCCCTTTGTTTTTCCACGCCAAATGCCAAGAGTCCATGCGTGCATGGACTCTTGGCGCGCCTTAAGGAAGAGTCCATGGCGCATGGACTCTTGGAGCGCCCCAAAAATTTCTCCGATGATTTTATTTGGGGCGGCCTCCTTCTTAAGCAATTAGCGCACCTTCTCTCCCCCCTTGGATGAGAATCCAATGGCTGATGGGATTTTGAGAAAGAAGGAATACGCTAACTCCTCCCGGGCGCGCGAAATAACATCTCTTCGGAGATGAAAAGTCGCGACTTCCTTCCTTTTAAAACACCACGGTTTTTCCTTTAAGAAAAGCCGTGGGATTTAATCTGGAAGGCCGTGAGATGGGAGGATTGGGCGTGAGAAATAGGGAAGGGGCGTGAGACAAAGTGGAATGGGGTTTACGGAGAGTTGTGTTCTTTTGAGAAGACATCTCTCTGTAATCTATTTAAACAACAGAGGTCTCGGGTGTTTTGAACTAATGAACGACAGAGTTTATTTATTGTCTTTTCTTTCCAGGAAACTGATTCCTCCTTAGCTTGTTTAGGACAAAGAGAGTTTCCCTCTTACAGAGTTCTCTTCTCTGTTGAAACTCAAGTCCAAAACAAGAGATAGAAAGAATCTCTTGATCGGTAAAAGAAAGGAACTCCTACTCTGTTACTATTTCTTTTACTTTAAGACATTAGTGTCTTAAATCCATCTCCTCCTTCAAGACAAGAGTTTTATTCTTAGGACAAGGTCTTAAGAAAGGGAGAGGAAGAAGAAAGAAAGGAAGTAAGGAGCCCCTACCCTGCAGTTTTAAAGCCATAGTCCTCTTGAGTTCTAGGATAAGAATTCAAGTGAAGGAATTTTGAAGAAGCTTGCATCTTGATCAATCATCTTGTGGATCACCATTGGAGGGTGGACATTTGGACGCCTGGTGAAATCAAAAGAAGCATTCAACACCAAGTTCTGATTCTACATCAAAATTGGACTTAGCGTTAAAAGGTTGGTGCCCTAATTCTAACAATGTTAGTTTGTATGTTTTAATTCTGAATAAGGAGATCTTGGCTAAGGGATTTTGGTGACAATTTCATCATTTTTGAAATTACACTTCCGCTGCACTGCACCGGAATCCCCAATAGGGTTTGGGTCAAGATGCATCTAACTACCCCTACTAGGTCAGACTGATCAAATTCTTCTTCATCTTCTTCATACTTCTCTATTAAGTCTACCTTAGCTTCATAAACCTCTTCTTCTTCCTCATCATTATTGGGTTCAGGGTCTTCCTCCTCAAGCTCCCCTATGTGTAATGATCTGGTGGGACACTGGCTAGCATAGTGACCTACCTTGTTGCACCTAAAGCAGGCATTGGGGCTGGGGCTTGGGGCTTTCTAAAATGCTGGTGCCTTACCCTTATCAACTCTAACTGGTGCAGAATTGATTGAACTAGACTGACTCGAACTCGGGTTGGGTTGAAGTGGATTAGGGCTGGGACGAGCTGAGTTGGGATTGGATCAAATTGGGTTAGGGTTTGACCTAATTGGGTTGGGGTTAAATTGAATTAGGTTGGGATTAGGTTGCCTTGGTACACCTGGTTTGGGTTTGGTTTTGGGAATGGAGAATTGTTCCTAATTGGTTCAGATAGTTGATATGTAGGTCTCCTTTGGAATTGTTTATAATGTCTAGCTATCTGGTATGCTTGCTCTAAATCGGTGACCTCTCTCATATGCAGCTCTCTCTAGATATTCTCACATAATCCTGTTCTAAACCTAGACAAGGTCTGTGCTAGAGACTCGGATTCATTACACCTAACTACGAAGTCATCAAACTGGGCGATGTAATCTGCTATTGACCTATTCCCTTGACGGATCCTATTCCATTGGTCTAAGAGCTTCTGATTGTAGGATTCAGGAAGGTACTTCTCCTTAAGTTTCAATTTCACTTCTTGCCAAGTGGTTATGGGAGGAAGATCTTGTTGTCTCCTATTATGCTCAAGGTTAGCCCAATGTAGCCTAGCCTGACGAATCAACCTCATCTTTGCAAACTTATACTTCATCTCTTCACTCATGTCATACCATTCAAAATAATAATCCATGTCTCCTACCCAATCTACATAGATCCTTGGTTCAAGACTACCATCAAAGGTGGGTGCCTCAATCTTAAAGTTTTTCATGGCCCTCTCATCTTGATCACAAACTTCATGGTGGGGCCTTCTATGGTTGGGTTCTTGGATAGGGTCAGGGTTTTGGACTCTCCTAGGGTTGGGTTCCTAATATGGTTCCTGGCGTGGGATCCTCCTAGGATTGGGTTCCATAAATTGGTCCTGGGGTTGGGTTCTCCTAGGGTTGGGTTCCATAAATTGGTCTTGATGTTGGGCTCCCCTAGGATTATGAGAGGTGGAACAGGGTGACTTAGGATCAAGTTCAGTATTGGACTCTTGGGTTCTTTCTATGGTACCTAATCAGTTTTCTACCTGGTCTAATCTATTGGTTAATTGGTCAATCCTATGGGTTGCTTGATTATTGGATTGGGTCAATTGGTCAAACCTATGATTCATTTGGTTAATCTGGGTGGTCAACTGGGCAAACTGATTTTGGGATTGGGTATTGGATTGGGTATTCATCTGGTGCATCTGGGTGATAATCTGGTCACTCATGGCCTTCGTGAGAGTCTCAAAATTAGGTTCCATGGTTGAACTAGGTTGGGGCTTAGACTGTTGCTATTTGGTCCCTAGTCTAGTGGTCATGTAATCAAACAAGCAAGGTGGTATGATGCAATTAGGCACACAAGAAAATATGGACTACATTATGCTAGACCTAGAGCCAAAATTGAATGGGTCTACTCAACTTACATTTAACTCAACAACTAATCCTTCCACTGGCCAGGTAAGAGGTGGGGTGGTGGGAGGCTCCCCCTGCTTATGACAGGATCCTAATTAAAAACCACCAGTCCACTTAGGGCGTTTGCCTCTGGACCTCTAGCCTTAGATACCAGTTTTCAGTAATAGCTGAGAAATTAAGTGCACTAGTTGGCCCATACAATTTAGACCCGACCTGTTGGTGTCCCTAAGCTCTCTAGAGCAATTAGGTTGCTAGTTAATTTTATTTAAGGCTTGGGTTCTGATACTGGGTGGTTGTTTTGGACCCAGGACAAGTGATGAAATCCTGCCTTGATATGACAGAGTAAAATTGCCCTTAAAATTGATTAAATGAGATGATGAACACACTATGAGCCCTAATGCAGCTAATAATAATCAAAAAAATAAAATATTTTTTTAGTATTTTATGAGGTGGCAAATTACATTTAAGTTGATTGAATTATCAAACAAAATTAGGGCATAGATGAGGTAGGGTTTGGAAGTTGATTAGGTTTGGTTTGATTAAGTATGCAAAACAGAAATTAGGATTTGTTTGGAACAGAGTTTGGTTCAGTTTTTGGTGCAGAAAAGAATCAAAAAAATTTAAGAATAGAGGGAGATTAGCGAAGATAATCCCTACCAAATTTCATGTGATGCAAAATTTAGATGATAGTGCAAAACCTAGGGTTTTCAGACTGTATGCAAAAGTTTAGGATTTTCATTAGGATTTCTAAGATGCAGAGTTTTTATTTTTTTTTGTTTTGGTAAAAATAATTAAAAATTATGATAATTATTAAGACTAAATAAAGAGTATGTCATGGAAATTTAAATAAAAAGTAAAATACCTAAGTTGACAAAATAGACTGAAAATCAAACCCCTAATGCAGAGATAGGATGCATAAGTTTCTAGGTCAAAAGAAAATAGGTGTCAAAAAATTCTATAGGCTGTAATAAATCATGAGAGAATTCTGAAAAATACTAACAATTATGAGGAATTCAGAAAAATAAAAATCAGAATTTTATGATTTACCTACATTCAGAAACAGTAAAAATAATAGACCATGTATGGGAATTACCGGATGTAGAAACTAGACCTAAAAGATGCTTTGATATCAAATGATGCGGGATGAATCTAAGACTACCATGATTGTAGTGAAATAGAAACTAGTTTCTTTGTAATTTTTTTAGAATTTTAATTTGTAGGCTAATGTCCCGAAATCAAGTAAAGTGCAACAGGTAAACTGGTAATGAAAAGATCAAACCTACCCGCATAAGAACTCATGCAAAATAATAAAAGAAAGGATCTCAGAGATTGAAAAACCTTCGGTTAGGATAGCGTACCTTCAATAAATCAGAAATTAGGAGGGGAATGGATTTTATCAAGCACCGATGCGAAGATCCTGTCGATGAAAGGGTCACACAGCACTCGGGATTGTCGCCTGGAAGACAAGCCTTCAGTTCCTCAGTTCAGGCAGCTATCTGGGATTAGTTCTAGAGGCAAAGAGGGACTCCTCCTTGGAGATGAATACCACGAGGATCCTGCAAGCGTCAGAGGTTAGCAAGAAAATAAATAAGAAAGGGAAAAGAAAGGAACTAAGGTTAGGGAAAGAGGGAATTAGGGTTTCTGTTGCTGGCGGCTGGAGGGGGAAGAAGGCCTCTTGCTGATGGATGGCTTAGGGCTTCCTCTCCTTGGCATGTTATGGTTCGAAAGAGAGTGCTTTGGGATGGCTTGGGCTTGGATGAATTTGGGCTCAAAAACAAAACTCACACACCTCAACACAAGAACACAATCTCAAGACAAAAGTTTAATAGAGTTTTATTCATGAATAAAAGATGCTTACAAGAGAGGGAGGGGTAGGGTATTATAGATGTTCCCCAAGTCCTCTCCTTGTTAGAATAGAATTACAAAGTAGAGTGGGAGAGGAATTACAAGTTTGCTTAAAACTAGAAGAATACAATTTGAATGGGAATTAAACTTGATCTCTTTGTTTGAATTGGATTTCTTCTCCTCCTTTGACTTGGTCAAGGCCTTTCTTTGGGCTTGGATGCCAAGGTGGGATTGGGCTTGTACTTAGGGCAGCAAGGGGCATCCTCCCTTGGGCTTGGGTGGCCTCCAAAGGGCTTGGGCACATGGGCCTCTTGGTGGGCTAGAAACCCTGGGCTGGGGTGCCTAGAATATTCCCCGGGTATCTTGGTTGTTGGAATCTTCATATGGGCTTGGGCTTGCTTTGTTCTGGGGCCTGGTGAAGGCTTTGACTGATACTCCTGCTCTTGTATAACTGGACTTGTACTGGACTCAAATTACAGGACTCAATTGAACTGGTTGAGATAACTCAACTTATTACAGGACTCAATGCAACTCAACTGAGCTAACTTAATTACAAAACTCTTAACTGGACTAACTTTATTACAAGACTTGATTACAAAATTTGATACATTATTAAGGGTTCAAAAAATCATAATCAGTAAACCAGATAGGGCCTAGTAATCTATGCCGGATCCTGGTGCCCCCACCATAATAGGCCTTCTTAGACATAAGATCCTGATTTTTCTGTTTTTGATAGTTCTAGCATGTGGGTAGGAATTCTAACTATTGTATGAAATCCTAACCTAGTCTTAGCTATTTTCGGGAACAAAATCTAAATAACATCAGAAACCATTGCTTCCTTAATCTGATTTTTTATTATGTTCCTCTCTTTCATATCATCATGCATCAGATTAAAATCCCGTCCCTCATCAATTTATTCTTTAGCGGGTACTAAGATCCAATAGACTACACATGAGCCCGACTTTGGCCGGCCAACCCAATGCATCTAAAGATAGGTATAATACCAATTACTTCTTCAAGTAATTCCTAGTATTCATTTTGCCCCAGGAGTCCTCATAATCGGTCTTTGGGCCTCCTATTGAAGGTCCTGGTTAGGTCAACAATTAACATGATCAAATTCGATGCTTATAACTAATGCATGATCAAGCCCGACTTTGGTCAGCCCACCTGACCATGTGTTAAGATAGTCACACTAAGCCATCATATGCTGAATGGTAATTCCACTCGCCTGATGACCACCTGTTCTTTGGAACTGCCAATGATCACCCAACTTATGGACTCATTACCAGTCCAACTTAATGGGAGGCTAAGACTTAATCTATCACATAACTTAGTCTTTTTATGGACCTAATAATTTAGAGGATTTAAATTTTGTGACACATGAGAAGAAAGCATGGACCTTGATCAAGAAGACTCCCACCAAATTCTTAGAGGGTTTCAAGATCAAATTGGTCCATGGGCACCTTAAATCAGTTAGATTGATTAACCTTAGTTGACATGGGTCAACTCGAATCAATAGATAGTCTAATCTGATCTGATTCACCACATTAGCCAGGTAAGTAAGATCAAGGGATGGGTTATGTCAGGTAAGCCTCTTGCCTTAGACACCAACCATGAGTTGGCCAGGTAAGAGTTAGCCCCAAAAAACCTTGATCACAAATATCAGACTTACCTTAGACACCTAGTGGTTTACCAGACTCAATCAGACTAACAAAAGACCCGGGCTTACCACGAAGCCAACAATCAAGTCCATTTAGATATATGGACTGATCTAACTAACTATTAGATAGATCTATAGAGGAGAGACCTAATTCAACTTTTGATTAGTCTTTTCTCTAATTAATCCATTCGTCTAAACCTAGGTCTAACCCATTCAAGGACCCAATTGCAACTAACCCAATTAACCCATGGTTTATCAATCATGACTTAAGATTAGAATCATATCCTAAATCTTAAAAGTTTCAAAAGTATAACTTAATTCTCAATTAAGTGTAACATGCCAATTGAAATAGTTTCAATTAACCCGAATTTGAAACAATTTCAAAAACAAGTGAAACAATTTCACAAAATTATGAACTTTAACTTTACTATTTTAAGATTTTCTGGTCGAGTCAGCCCATCCAGAAAAATTTTCCTTTGTTCTCAGATCCGAGTCGACTCATACAAGGATGAGTTGGCTCAAACAGAATACTGTTCACTTAAACTTTTCAAAATCTTAGATCATACATCTTTTAGATCTCATCTAAACATAGCTATGATCTACAAATATAGATTAAAATAATTTTAACCTATCAAATCCCTCACTTTCTTCTTCATAAGGTCATGACGCAGCGGCACCCCTACACACCATAGGAGAACCCCATTGAATGAAAAGAGATGGCCTTTAAACCATGCTTCTCTCCTATGACCAGATAGCCATGATGAATCCACCTTAATCCAAGAACTATGTGAAGGATATCAAACCGATTTCATACAAAAGTATTAAACCAAATATGCATTCAACCTGTGGCTCTGATACCAATGTTGGGGAAACCCAAACAGGGCCGATATATGCAATTTAAAACTTTTCTAAACTACATGATGCAACGGAAGGAGATAAAATAATTTTATCCTACAAGTTAATCTAATTAACACGGGCCCTACATAGATATTTATGCATATATAGTAATACATGTATGAAGTCAAGCAAGCAAAGCATGTAATTCATTGAACCATTCTTTGAATCACACACAAGGGTATTGAAGATCATTTCTTCAAACCCATAAGATAGAAGTACAAACCTTTTATCCAAGGTGATGATCACCGAGAGGGGAGGTGCTTCAAGGATGAGCAATAGCCCTGCAAGCAGCACAAGCATCCTACCTCTATAGGTAGTTCACATCGGGGTAAGGGGACTCTCCTCCTTCCTTCAAGGTGTTAGCCTCTCCGAAAATAAGGTGGCAACGGCGGACTCCTTCAACTCCTTGAAGAATCTGCTGCTGAACAGATGGAACAAAGTATCCAAGAACCTTTCCTAGAACACTTGTCCCAAATCTTCAACAAAAGGTATGCACATAAGAATCCCAAAAGCCCAATCCTCTCACTACCCAATCTCTCAGAGATTAAGCAAGACTACTAACTAAAGAATAGCAGAGTCTTGGGCTTGATCAAGAATGAAGTGTCTCATTCTCAGCCCCAAAACAGTTCGCTTAAGTAAAACCATAAAAGGGAGAGAATGAGAGATTGATGGAAGGTTTAGAGTCTCTTGGGATTCATGTAGGTTACAAGACCTTTAGACTTCAGCAACAGTAGCTGATTAAAACCCAGAAATGCCAATCATTAATTTCTATAATGCTTACAGCCATCAATGAAGCATTCTTAGATTTTTCAACAAACATGTTAGATGGGTCGACTCACCTCGGGTCGACTCTGTTGGTAGTTTTGACAACTTGTTGCCAAACGAGTCCAGAATGATTTCCAATCATTTCCAAGCCACCAAATCAAGAAAAAGCCCCATGGTGTATGACCTCATAGGTTCAAACACTAATCCAGTAGTATAGGAACATTTTCAATACCAGCCAAAGTCGCCATCTAGTAATGACACCCGGTATTCGAATAGGTCAAAGGTTGCATAGCAACAAGAACCTGTCGAATATGGAATATCACTAAACTTATTCCTTTGATCTCTTAATGCTCCGGATGGCTTAGGATTAAACTATCCAACCCTAATCAATCCATCTCAATATGTCTCAAACAAAGAATCCCGGTAACTCCTTACAAGGAATGCCTTGGCCAAGGTCTTTCTCAATTGAGGCATAATGAGCATTCAATCCAAATAATTTGAAAAAATCAATGCTATCTTGATTATACTAACACTACATAAGTACTTGACTGTACCCAGCAACCTTCCATCACTGGATTAGAAATCCGAATAGTCCGGTACCTAAGCACTATGAGTTGCTTGCAAGCTATCATAGTGATCTCAAGTCAAAGGAGTAATTCATGTCCACATTCTAATGCAAAACTTCTCTTTGGCAAAAAGAGATCTCTCATAGAAGTCATGCTCAGTGAAGTGTTAAATACAACACCTGATGTCATGCCAGCATCTCCATGCTACTTGGTTAAGAGGACAACCAATAGACATGACATCAACGATGTACTCTCGATACACCATCATCCTGAAATAGCATATCCTTTGGTCGTGAACAAGTTTATGAACTACACGATACATCCTCTCTACATTGCATATACGGTAGCTCAAAGGACATCATCACACAAGAGTTCAATTAGGAAGATGTCATGTGATGAACAACCAAAATAAACTTTTTATTCATATGCATATCATATACATGAGTCGCACAACCGTCTACAACCTAAATGATTGGCTTTAGGATGCACAATTCCCAACAAACCTAGCTCCTTTTTTCTAATTATTTTCTTTTTAATATGGTTAGGTTTATCAGATCCTGACTCAAATGAGCTCCATTGGCTAAGTTGGAGAGAGAGCTTAATAAAAATCCTCCTTAGGTATCTTTATTTCATTTTATACCATATTATACTTACATTTAAAAATTATTTTTATTCATTGAGGAATAATAAGCATGATAAGTATATATTTAAAGCTACCTTCACCTTCTTATTCTTACACTTATCGATCTTAGACTTAGGATAAATCACATACTTTTAATAAATAATTGATTGAATAGTCTAGATAATTTTTGAAATGTTGAGGAAGAAAATATTAATAGACTCAAGTAAAAAGGTAAGTAAGAATGAAATCAATTTCTGGATAATTCTAATCCTCTTGTTTGTATCAAAGAAGAATCTATTTCTTGGATGTGTGTGGGTATTCATAAATATAAAGTTTCCTTTATTAGTCAAGAAAAGAAGAAAAAAAAGAAAAAAGAAAATGAGATAATAAAAGCAGGTTCTAAACATTGTTTCACTGAGTAACCAAGCCTTTTACCTAAGTAAGTATTGAGTCTCGCATCAAACATGTGAAGACGTGAAAAAACTTTGCTATACAACCAGTTTTGATCTATAGCCTTTCTGACTCAAGCCAATAAGCCCGAGGGATGTTCTACACTTAGTACCCTATGGCCAACTGGTCTAGGAGACATTAATCAAAAACTTATTATAAGGGTCTGATAGAAAGCTTAAGAGATTAAAGTATTGCACGATCTATATTAAAAAGAAAAGGAAAGAAAAGTGTAACAACAAAAGGAACATACTTATACTAAAACAATCTCACCACTCCATGAGAGTAGAAGATTTAGAAATAACAATAGGAGTTGATCAAGAGTTATCTTGGAAAAATAAAGAGTTTGCACTTAACCAATTTACTAGAAGCTATTAATATCTCAATGACTTGTTTCATTTATTATCTAATGGAAAATCTTCTACTTATAAAAAGGGTATGAGAACAGCCTTTGAGTCCAAGCAAACTTGTGTATGGTATTAAAAGTTTTTGGTAGCCCCCTCAATTATTTTCTATAAGCAATTCATGAACTATCTTTTATTCTTACTCAAGGACGAGTAAGACTCAAGTTGGGAGGTGTGATAAGTGCATAAATCTAGCCATAGAAGCATTAATTTAAAGATCAAATTATCTTTATTTTATAAAATTGATATTTTTTTTTATTTTTTGTAGGAAAGAGGTGCACAATAACAAAGAGCACATTCTACAGGCCTAAATGATACAAATTAGAATCCAAATAGTGAATAATTGGAATCCAACATCCATCTTAAAGATGGTCCAAAAAAGTCCATATGCTACTAGTCCGCCTTGGACTAGTAGCTTGGTCCATAAGAAGCCTTCATGCTGTCCACCAATAAACTTTAAGAAGATTTGGGACTAGATTCATCAATAAGTTTGAAGGAGATTTGCATCCAGATTCATCAATGAATTAGGAAGATAATTATAGCTAGATTCATTTAGAATTTAAATTTCTTTATTTTTTTAGTCTCACATCAAAAGAATATAAATAATCCTTCTTCCTTGATACCTATAAAAAGCCCTATATACTCCATGAAAAAGGCACTTCCCACTTTCTTTCACCCTTCCAATATACAAGAAGGAGAGGGAGCTAAGAAAAAAAAGTCTCTATCAGGTTCTAAAAAATTTTATTTTTTTAACTCTAAGCCCTGTTAATAGCTTAGGAGTTAAATATATTTGTAATCAGACTTTTTTAGCAATAAAGTTTTATTCTTCTTGTTTCAAATATTTTTCTTGTAATTTTTAATTTCAGCACTATGTTAGTTTAAATTCTAAATATTTAATTTTTACAATTAGGCTAGTTTAATTTATGCATATCTTTAAATTTTATAATTTAAATTTTAGCAAGCAGTGTAGAATTTATCTTATATTTTTAAATAATTTTAAAATTTTAATTTAGATCATGTCTGGCTAAACAAACCTCTTAAGGTTGGCGTGAAACTAGACTATGATTAGAAGCTCTTTCTTAGCATCTCTTCTTGTGCTTTTAATTTTTTAGAGTCCTTTCTTTTTAATTTCTTATCAAGAGACTTGATGTACTATTGTTGGATTGCAGTCCCTTCATAGTTCATACTTGATTCGGTGCAAGAAGGATAATAGATAGAAGGCTTACAATATTTTAAAATATTTTTTTCTTCTTTCTTGTAGGAACCTTAATAGATTATTATTGAATTAGAATCTCTTCATAATTCATACTTGGTTAACACAAAGGAAGAAGTTGAAAAGACATTATGAGAGAAACCATAAAAAGGCTCTCTGAGTCATTAATCTAGTGGATTCAAAAGCTCTAGATCTTTAAATTATTTATCTATACAATTTAATTAATTTTTGCTTTGATAGAAAGTAAAGAAATAATCTCTTCCCATATTTATCAAAGCTTGCCTGAGCAAGGGTTTGAAAATAGTTCAAACATCCAAATCCTCATGGGATCGACGTGTACTCGCTGGACGTGCTATCCTGCATACTATATGCTTGCGATTTAAAATTAAAATACATCACTCAACCATCTACAACCTAGATAAATTGGCTTTAGGATACTTTTTCTAATAGTTCTGACCACCATGCACCTGCATGGACCTGAGAACACCAATTAAGAGCCCTCTACAAAATTTTATGTCGATTCAAATTCATATAGGCAACCAATAAGCAAGCCCTAAGTCACTGTGCATCAGAAATCCTGCTACAGTGCCCTAGTTCATATCTCCCCATTTCCACAGACCTGGGATATGCCTCCATACCTAAATTTCATGCCTTAATATCATAGGAACCAAGGCAAGGGGCTTTGATGCTTGGGGCTTGGAGATCTAGATGAAATTCTTGGATGAGGAGTCCCAGTTTGACAAGGACTTTATGGCAACTTTTTAGCACATCAATCTTTGCATGTGCTCATCTCCTTTCATACCCTACCTCTGATTTTTGGACATGAAACTTCTTCACGATCAGCGCACAACCTCCCTTAATCATCCTTGAGATCTAGAGAACTTGGGCATCGAAGATTTGGGTGTGATCATGCTAGGAGAGAGATTCCTAGGTGGATGGGAGTCTCCATTGGGCCCCCTAGTACTAGCACACAACTTCCCATTGCATGTGAACATCTTTGGACACCAACTTACCATGACTTCTTAATTTGAAGTTCCTCCTTCAAATGTCGCATGCCTTCCTAATAAATAGGGTTGAGGAGTGAATCATTGTAGCATAAGAGGAGAGAGAATAACTATAGAGTGCACATCTTCTTGTGATATTGCACAACTCTTTTTGGGAAAGGGGTGCACACATGAAGCCTCCTCTACTTGCTACCTTGGGCAGTGTAAAACCAGGAAGAGAGGAAGAGAAGATTTAGGAAGAAATTATATTTGATTCCTTAATTATTAGTTACATGATATGCCCCTTATAAACCAAAGGGCCCTCCTAATCCAACTAGGAATATAACTCATGAACCTAACCTAACTCAAACTTCTTTCAAGGCTAATCCAATTAAGAGAGAACTCATCCAAGCCCATATTCACCCTTGACTTGACCCATTAAGATATCCACTTGGATCCAAACCCGATCCAACATAGATTAGCCCTCTCAAGATGTAGAAACCTAGACCTCAAGCCCGTAAAGGGCCGATCCTCCATCCTAGGATCAAACTGGTCTTGTCCTAGGACTTTAACCTATCCTAAACTCCTAGATCCATCACCATAACTCCTCTCTTGGCCTTCCAATGCTTGGGAGCACTACATATGTGCCAACACCACACTCGGGTTGCCTTGCGAAAAGTAGCTAGGAAGGCAAGGCAGAGCAAGGCATCAATGGTGCCTTGGATCCTCATAAGAGCTTTATAGCTCTTGAGGTGGTCCATTGGATCCATTGTGCCATCATAAGGATCCATCTAGGACATCTTTAATCAAATCAAAATTGGTTCCTTCATGATACATCAGGAGAGTGGGGGATAAGTACTAAAGTTGGTTAGATCCCGACTCCCTCCTCGCAGATCCACAAGTCAGTACTTAACTTAACTTGCACTCATAGTAATCGAGTGTTATTCAGCTAGATGCCAAATAGCCTCATTAGAGGACCCCTCTTGGGAGAATTCAAATGAGGAGAGGGGGTGTTTGTCTTGCCTTTGCTCTCTCCTTAATCACTACTCACATGGGGGGCTTACTAATCATGGAGATGAGGAGTGCGACCGATGTGGAACCAATCGGTAGGGATAGACCTCCTACAGAGGGACTAATAGCTTGCTTAACATGGTGATCAAGATCATGAATGGCAAGAAGTCCATCGATGAGAAGATCTCCTTTGGAAAGATCGATGGCTGGGATGAGTGGCAGTAGTAATAGGAACTATAGGATCTTTTGGGGGCTACTGCTTTGCCATATCCTGCTACTATTGTTACAGTTCCTACATTGTTGTAGTTAGTGCCTAGACCTACTATGCTAAGGTGGCGAGAATGTCTTGCTAGATAGCTAGTGGTGGAGGTGGTGGAGCGAAAGTCTCCATCGCCTAACTGAGTGGCTCTTCATGGTGTGAAGAGTATCTAGTATATCTGATGGGGGTATCCTGTGCTCGCATCTTCATCTTTGTCATCTCTTCAAGCTTTGAAATCTTTAAGATGCTTGATTTGCCTCCTACCTAGTGTGCCAATCTATTGCTAGTAAATCACTTCTTGCTAGAATTTTGACAGTGCCCGAGTATCCTCTAGGCTTCTTTAATGGGAAAAGGATGGCTGCTCCTGGCTTCTCTTCAGTAAAGACCTACAAAAATAGTCCCTTAACCTGTGATAATTAATAAGGGACCTTTTGATACTCAAGTTAGTGGAAGGAGTGAGATGGACTATAGCAGCCAGGGATGAGAGAGATGAAAGAAGGAAGACTGAACATCTAGGAGTAATAGTAGTGTCATACCTAGCTAGGGATCCCCTCTTACCTATTTATAGAGTCATTCGAAGTAATTGAATATTGTTGGGAGGTGACCTCCACTAACATGGATAACAACTTCCATTGGAAAGTTGGGATTCTCTTATTAGAAGGATGATAGTTCGTTGGAATCTTGTCTATTACAATCTCTAGCTGGAATAGCTAGAAGTTGTTAGTTCTTGTCGCTTACTCGGATGTTACCGACTCTGAGTAGGTGGAATAACATACTGTTGGTAAAGTTTGGTATTGTATATAGATAGTCCTAACTAGATCTACCTGAGTATCTAGTCAGTCTTAAATAGACATTTGATGCTAGATAAGTAGTCGGTATCGAGTAAGTACTCAGCTTAGCTAGTTATGCTACTTGGTATAGTTATCTCCTTTGTACTTAGCACTGTAGTCGATAGTTGGTTGTAGTAGATAATCGGAGTGCACCCTAGTCGATGAAGTAATCAATATTCCATCAACTAGTCAAACATCTGGCTAGTTCCCAAGACCAAATAGTCACCATAATACTTGGTTCTGTACATGGGTATCACTTTGGAAATGAGATTAGAAGTGAGATATGATAGTATCATCATAGTTTAGTTTTAGATTTATTATTAGCTATTGAGATTTTTTAGTTAAAATTTAATTGATGTAAAGACTTTCAAATATTATTAGTGGGATTTGTTAATTGAATTTCAACCTCTAGTTATTTAATTTACTTCTACCATGATGTATTTGATATCATGTTGAAATGCTTTGTATGCTTATAAAGAAAGTTTTTCATAAATATACAGTGGTTACCATACTTCTAGCTCGTCATCTTGGTTTGGAGGCATAATTGGCACTTTCTAGTTGAGCTAGTAAAAAACCTCCGAAATGACAACATACAAAGTGAAGCAATGCCTTGAATGAGTTGGCTGGCCAAGCTGTTGGAAGACATGCCCTCAATCGCAAGCACTGGTGTAACCAGTGCATCGTAGCCTTCTAGTTCCTAAATCTCTACTCATTGGTGCGATGAAATGTGTTGTGTCCAAACAAATTACAATGACACTTGGGCTTAAGCTAGATCAAATGTAAAACAGGTTGAGCTAATTAATCTTCATCTTCTTGGAGGTGCGTTGGAGTGCTCCTGCTCCCAAGCTTGTCAATGGTGTTTGGACTAGATAGATATGATCTAAAGAAAAATTGAGTGAAAAGTGTTTCGAAATCAGAATCTCCTTCTCCGTCGTGCTCACTAGTATTTATAGACCTCAGACTTAACCGTTTCCAGCCAACTATAGCTGTAAACAGTTAATTTGGTAAGACATAAACACGTGCAATAAACGTTATCCATAGTTGATCAGTTATGCTCCAGATGTCGAACAACCTCATGTCATTTGAACATTGATCAGCTTTGCTTCTCCTGAGAATTGATCAGCCATATGCCTCTTGGGCATTGATCGGCTTTATGCCTCTTGGTCGTTGATCAGCTTGATGCCTCTTAGGCATTGGTCATCTTTATGCCTCTTTGACATTGATCGGCTTTACGCCTCTTGGGCATTAATCTGCATTATGCCTCTTAGGCATTGATCATCTTTATACCTCTTGGGCATTGATCGGCTTTATGCCTCTTGGTCATTGATCGGCGTTACGCCTCTTGGTCGTTGATCGGCGTTACGCCTCTTGGGCATTAATCAGCCTTATGCCTCTTGGGCATTGATCGGCTTTACACCTCTTGGTCGTTGATCGGCTTTACGTCTCTTGGGCATTAATCAGCCTTATGCCTCTTGGGCATTGATCGGCTTTACACCTCTTGAGTGTTAATCAGCATTATGCCTCTTGGACATTAGTCAGCTTTACATATCACTTGATCAACCAGATTTAACCCCTATCAGATCAACATGAATAGACCAAATGTGTCGTATCCCAACATTAGTCCTCTCAGTTTCTGAATTCATTAATGATAAGTCAAAAACTGTCAGAAGCTTCTATTCTTGGGCAGCACGCTTTGATGACGTGTCAATCTCTGATAGGAGAAGCAGTTATAAAAACCAACAGCCGTATCCTGCTATCATCATTGCAATTTTTTAAATCCACAAAAAGCCGAAAGATCTTCATCATAAAATAAATGCAAATATCCCATTAGCAGCACATTACCGTCGGATCACGAATAGTCATTTCGACTCTTCGAAAACTATACCCTCTTACCGGATATTACAGACAGGTCGCAAGATCTGAATCATCCCATTATTCGAGAAGAATTTTAGACTGTCGAAGGACAATATATAAGCACCATCTTCCCCAGGAAAATAGATTTTCCACCATTTTAGTCTCTTCATCTTAGGAGCAAGAGAAAATCTCTCAGGATGGTCTCCTTTCTTTTCTACTTTCTTTTTAAGTTAATTATTCTTTGCTCCTTCCTTTCTTTATGGCTAGAATCTTAGAAGTTAGTCATACCGATAATCCCGAAGAATCCACTTCTCAGAAATAGAAAAAACAAATCGAATCAGTAAAAATAGATGATGTTAGGTCTTCCTTAACAGAACACCAAATTCTAGCATTGAAGCAGTATTATAACATTTCAGACGATTATGTTGTAGTCCTTCCGAATTCTGAAGAGCAAATAGATCGGCCTCCACCTGGTAGTTTGACAATTTATTAAGAACATTTAAGAGCCGGTCTTAGATTTTTGATTCATCCCTTTTTTCTTACAATCTTTAAACTATATCGTGTATTACCAGCCCAATTAACTCCCAATAGTATCTGAATAATCTGTGCTTTCTTGATTCTTTGCAAGGATGCAGATATAACCCCCAAAACTTCTCTTTTTACTGCCCTATTCGTACTGAAACAAGATTTTCATGGCCATGGATGGTGGGTAATCAATCTACGCCATGGTCAAAAATTTATCTTTGGAATTCCATCAGCCATTCATGGTTGGAATCCTTGCTTCTTTTACATTATCTCCAAAATTCCTTGGGATTTCACCATTAGCCATAGGGAACCTCGGTTAACCCTCAATGATGGCAAGAAAATTCTGACAGCCGACCAAGAAGATTATGAGAAGCTCACGGGGATGGAGATTCCCCCGATAAGAGAACTTCTCAAAGAAAAAGGACTTTTTTTGACTGAAATCAACCCCAATCCCTCTTTATGTATTTTTATTGCTGATGTTATCTCTTCATTTCTTTACTGACAATCAATCCCGTTACTTAACTTTTTAATCATTGCAGATACGTCAATCATGGTGGACGTTCAGAAACTTTGAAAACTATCAAAGAAAAGAAGAGCAGAAGCCACCTCCTCCGACCAAGAAGAAGGAAGAATCAAGAGACCGAAGAAGATAAAACCAACAACTTCAACAGCTTTAGCAGTCTCAGCAGATCCTATTTCTCCGATACTAATAGCAAGTGTATCGGAAGATGACGAAGTACCATTATCGGCATCTCTTCAACCTCCAGTACAAGGAAGACAATCAATTAAAACTTCAGAAGCTGGTCCATCATTATTCCCTGCTGACTGAACTGATAAGGGAAAGTCTCTGATGATGGAGGAAGAAGAAAGAGTACCAGCTGTAGAAGTTACAGCTGATTTCCAAGCATATGCTAACGATTCGGGTCTAAATGATCCAATGCTGGCTAGTCGCCTCTTAAGGTCTGCCATCATTCCGAAAGACTGGAAAATTACCAAGTCCCAGCAAATTGACAATATAGTTTTATTGCTTCATCCAGCACTGTTGAACGTATGGAATCAATTTGCACCGTAAACAATTAAAGAGTCAATCATTTTTCTTTCTTTAATAAATCTGACCAATTTGATATACAAATGCATAGGTTATCCATGGGATCAACATTATGGATGAAAGTCTGAGAATTTTGTTGCCCATAAATGGTGCCCAAGAGGGGGGGTGAATTGGGTATTTTAAAAATTAAAGCAATATATGTGCTATCAAGTTCAAAAGTGAAGTGTGATAGTGCTCAAGTAATTTGTGCAACGGAAGCAATGAAAGATAGTAACAATTAAAGAGAAAAAGAAGAGTAAAGCAATGCAAACACACAAGAAGTATAGTGGTTCGGTGCACCTAGCACCTACATCCACTCCCCAAGCTCCACTTGGGAATTTCCACTATAATCTTTTCTAGATTACAGCCAACTTATTTTCCAAGGATCACAAGTCAAAACCTTACACACTTGTTTTGGCTTCGGGCTTACACGCAACCCTAGTTGGTTTTAACTATTGGCTCACCAACAAACCTCACTCACTTGTTTTGGCTTCGGGCTTACAAGCAACCCTAGTTGGTTTTATCAATTGGCTCACTAACAAACCTCACACTAGTTTCAAATTCCCTTTAAACTAGCCTAGGACAAAAAAAATATGAATACAATGAATAAAACAAGACAAACTCCTTTTGAGCAAAAAGTAATTCGATGTAGCTCTTGATGGAGACTCTTCAAGCCTTTCTCTTGGAATCTTGGACCTCACTAAATGCCAAACACTTGAAAGTTGGATTCCTCAAAGATGGAAAGCTTTTGGCTAAGGAATCTCTTGGTTTTCTCACTCTTTTTGGCTTAGAATTGATTGAAGGCTTTGTACTTTCACTCTCTTCTTTTCCACTTTGTCTCCTTGTCTTTTTTGAAGTTAGGTGGAGGTTAAATACCTCATTCAAGCTGAAACAACTCCACAAGACCGTTAGAATAAAAAATATGGCCGTTTATGGCCGTTAGAAATCAAATCAAAAGTTCAGAAAAACTAGTCGTTATGCCATGAGTCGACCTCATGAGTCGACCTCTGGATCAAGTGTCGACCTCATGAGTCGACCTCCAGTTTATCTTAGGCAAAAATCCCAAAAACCATAGTTCTGCCCAGTTTGAATTCTCAGGCGATGAGTCGACCTCTGGTGTCAACCTCTGGTGGTCGACCTCTAGTGCGTGCCACTGAAATTTTGCCATGCCGGCCTAGCTGAACTTTTCTTTTCTTCATGAGTCGACCTCTGGTAGTCGACCTTTGGCAAGGTGTTGACCTCTGGTCTGAATTTTTCTGAAACTCTTGGAGAGGTGCATGCCATGCTTGAGTTTCTCTAAGCCTTTGTTTCTTTTGTGAATTGCTTCTTAATAAGAAGGTCCAATATGAGAAATTTGATTTTGTTCAAGGTAGAAGAGCTCTTTCCCAAATCAGGCAAGCTTGGTTTCATCATTGTACTCTTAATACTCTTTTTGAATAACCTAAGTCCTGAAAATTTATCTTGAAATGAAACATTAGTCCAAACATATACTCAACCTTTTGTTAATCATCAAAACTAAGGAGCCAAATCCAACAATCTCCCCCTTTTTGATGATGACAAAACCTTGAGTATATATGCAATTAAGTCCAAAAGCAAAATATAGCACTAATAAAAATTTTCAAAGAAACCTCACATGCATGAGTATATCATAAAAATTTTACTTTTCATCTACTTTTTTTTTGTGAAAACATTCTCATGATTCAAAAAGTTAAGAACCATAATAGCTTTACTATACTCTATGAAAGATTTTACTTTTCATTTACTTCTTTCTTTTTGTGAAAACATTCTCATGAGTCAAAAAGTTAAGAACCATAATAGCTTTACTATACTCTATGAAAGATTTTACTTTTCATTTACTTCTTTCTTTTTGTGAAAACATTCTTATGAGTCAAAAAGATAAGAACCGTAATAGCTTTACTCTATTCTATGAAAGAGTCATACTTTACCATATATACTTTACAAACTTTACTATACTCCCCCTTTTTGTCAAGAATCAAAAAGCGCATTCTTTGTAGTAAAAGATAAAAACAAATTATGTTCCATTGCAATGAAATACTTAGTTGCATAAAATACATGCTCCCCCTCAATTTGTGCATTCGATATAACAAAAACGTGCTAACTTGAGGGTTTAAAAGGATAAATGCTAAGAGCTGGTATCAGACAGTAAAATATCACAATGTAGATAAATATATGAATGTATTCAGTTACAAAATTGCTTACATAGTAAGCACAAAACACTGATACATCATATCATACAAAGCAAACTAAGTACAACATACATCAAGTACAACATACATCAAGTAAATCTATGAGGCTACTCCTCATCAGAAGGTATATCAAAAGAGATAGGAGCCGAAATCCTAGATGAGGATTTTGGAGTCCTATGAGTGAGACTCCGAGTCCTCAGAGAGGGACCAGACCTAGGGGTAGTCCTACGAGATCTATAGGTCCGAGGAAAAGACTCCACAGGTGTTCTAACAGAAGCAGTAGCAGAAGGAGTAGATGGATCAGTATGCTGAGTAGACTGAGCTGGAGTGTGCCTGCTGACAAGCTCATAAGCAGTGGGATCATCAATATCTGTCTCTGCATGCTCATCTCTATCATCCGAAATCCCTGTAATAGTCTCAAAAAGTGACTCAGTAATCTCAGTATCTACTGGCACATCTGTAGCTGGAGGATCAGTACTGGGAAGATCAGTAGAAGGAGGATCAGCAGAAGGGGGAATCTCTGGAATCGGATCTGCAGGTGGAACATCAGAGCTACCTGCTCTAGGCTGATCTCCATCACTGTCACTGTATCCACTGGAGTCATCATCATCATCATCAGAATATGGAGGAGGTACTGTCGGATCTACAGTCCCTGGTGGCAATGCTAATCTCAGTAGGCTGAGGATCTGTCGGAATCCTGCATCTACACTAGCTGAGAGAGCTCCAATGCGCATATCTGTGTGGATCCACAGACCATGTAGCTCCTGTCGTACACCAGCAATCTCTGTCCGGACCTCTGAAATGTGATCAGTCACTCTCTGCTCAAAGTCCGATATGCTCGCTGTAGTCCTCCGTGGTGTAGCAGTAGCAGTAGGTGCTGGAGCTGATGAGGGTGGTGGCGTGAATGGCTCAGGCTCCGCAGTCTCTGACTCTGGTGCTGGGCGAGGTGTACCATGATCAGTAGGCTCTGAAGGCCCTACCTCAGCAGCTCGAATCTCATCCTCCTTATCTGGCTCCTGGCCAGACTCTCGTCGTACCCAACGGTCACCAATCAGTCGAAATCCCATCCTATGCAGGGATTTCTCTCCATATGTATCAGTATGCTGCAGGTGACTGAAAGGTATACCATCAAAAGAAACTCCATGCTCCCTGAATAGCTGTGTCAGCCCCATGCCATATAGCTGAACTAGTCTCCTGTGAGATGCTGCCTCACCCATCTGCTGAAGCATGATCCTGGGAAGGTTGATGGGAGTCCGCTGTCTCAGGGACACCATCAACACCAGCTCACGCTCAGTGATAAAGACGAACCTCCTGCTCTTCGGAATCAAGATACGGGCGATGATATGATGAAGCACTCTCATCTCCAGTGAAAGCTGGTTAGCAACTACTATGGAAATGCCGCTAACATCCTCACGCTCTAGGATACATCTAAAGGCGCGCTCTCTGTCGCTGATAGAAGTGGCAGCTGTGCCATGAAGTGGAATCCTCCAAACATGACTGATGACCTCCGGTGTCACTGGAATCTCGATCCCACGAACAGTAGCTGACCATCCAATGCCACCAGTGGCCATGGATGCATAGAACTCCCTGATGAGGTCTGGGTAGAATCTCTCAGTCATCGTGCAGAAGTGAACCAGACCTGCATCTCTCAGCACATCTCCTATAAAAATGTGATGCTGATCTGAGAAAGGTATGTCCACACGCCTCCCGCTCGCAATGCTCTTCCGTACTAAGCTGGCTGGCACTGGTGCAGGTGGCTCTGGGGTCGGCTCACGCTCATGTCTGATCTTTTTTCGTCGCTCAGTGCTACTTTGGCCTTGTTCCATTCTCCTTTTTCTTACTGCCAAGTGCTTTCTTGGACCTATATGGATGGAAGAGGGGTAAATTAGGGAGAAGTAGGGTAATGCAAAGCTAAGAGGGAAGGAACCAAGAAAAGAGAGGAGAAGAGAGGTTCACGGGTTGAGCAAAAGAAGAAATGGTGAAATGGTAAGATAGGGTTTGTGAAAAATGGAGAAAATTGAGAGTAAATGGAGGAAATGCAAGAAACGGAGGAAAGAAATAAGTGATTTCAATTGAAAAACAACCGATATTAGAGGGTAGATAGAGGCAAAGGCTTTCGGTTGTCCAAAAACAAAAGACACGGTCAAAAAATGGTTTGGTTCAAAAGAAAGCAAGAGCAGAGGAGAAGATTACCCAAAAAGAGGAAGGAGAGGGTTGGAAATCCACTGTTTAGAGGTTTAGGAGCAATGGAGGGGGACCACACAAAGGAGAAAAGGAAGGAAATGGAAGAAAAAAGGCTTGCGGATGGGTTTTAAAAAAAAATAAAATTTCTGTTCAAGTGTCGACCTCTAAAAAATCTCAGGAGTCGACCTCAAGTGTCGACCTCTAAATAATCTCTGGGGTCGACCTCAAGTGTCGACCTTCGAAAACTTAAGTGTTGACCTCCAAAAAATAAACTAGCCAAAATAAAATTCGATAAAATTTAAAAATTGATAAAATTTAGAGAAATAAGCTTTAAACATATTTGAGAACTTATAAATCATTTTTGAGGAATTTTGATGGAAATAGAAGAGTTTCAAGCAAAAGGATCAATGACTCCCAATTCTCTTCTGATCATACAAAATCTATCTTCATTCAATGGTTTTGTAAATATATCAGCCAATTGATAATCAGTACAAATAAATTCTAACAACACATTAGAGTTTTGAACGTGATCTCTTATGAAGTGATGTCTTATTTCAATATGTTTGCTTCTTGAATGTTGTACAGGATTTTTCGTTAAATTGATTGCACTAGTATTATCACATCTTATGGGTGTCTTAGTTAGTTTGATGCCAAAGTCCTCGAGTTGTTGTTTGATCCATAGAATCTGAGCACAACAGCTTCCAGCTGCTATATATTCGGCTTCCACCGTAGATAGAGCAACCGAATTCTGTTTCTTGCTGCTCCATGAAATCAAATTAACTCCTAGGAATTGACAAGTTCTACTAGACTTTTACGATCAAGTTTACACCCAGCAAAATCAGTATCAGAATATGCAATTAATTCATATGATGACTCTCTAGAGTACCAAAGACCAATTTCAATTGACCCAGATAAGTATCTAAATATACGTTTTACAGCTAAGAGATGTGATTCTTTAGGAGTAGACTGAAAACGTGCACACATACAAACACTAAACATTATATCTGGTCTACTAGCAGTTAGATATAGCAATGAACCAATCATGCCTCTATATAATTTTTGGTCTACTGATTTACCACATTCATCTTTGTCTAATTTACATGAAGAGTTCATAGGGGTACCTATTGGTTTGGTAATCTCCATCCCAAACTTTTTCAATATTTTCCTTGTGTACTTGGCTTGGTTGATGGAGATCCCCTCTTTGGTTTGCTTAATTTGGAGTCCGAGGAAGAAGTTGAGTTCTCCCATCATGCTCATCTCGAACTCACTCTGCATTAACTTTGCAAATTCTTGACAAAGACATTCGTTAGTAGCACCAAAAATAATATCATCTACATAGATTTGTACTACTAAGAGATCATCATTTTTCTTTTTCAAAAATAATGTATTATCTACATTACCTCTAGAAAAATCATTCTTCATCAAAAATGAACTTAATCTATCATACCAAGCTCTGGGAGCTTGCTTTAAACCATACAATGCTTTATGCAATTTAAAAACATGGTTAGAAAATTCATGATTTTCAAAACCAGGAGGTTGTTCAACATAAACTTCCTCTTCAATAAATCCATTTAAAAAATCACTTTTAACATCCATTTGAAATAACTTGAAATCCATAAAACAAGCAAAAGCAAGTAAAAGTCTAATTGCTTCTAGCCTAGCAACAGGAGCAAAGGTTTCATCAAAGTCAATCCCTTCTTCCTGGTTGTAGCCTTTAGCAACAAGTCTAGCTTTGTTTCTAGTTACAATACCATGTTCATCAAGTTTATTTCTAAAAACCCATTTTGTGCCAATTACAGAAACATTAAGGGGTCTTTCAGTTAAAGTCCAAACGTTATTTCTTTTAAATTAATTTAGTTCATCTTGCATGGCATTAATCCAGTTACAATCTTTTTCAACTTCTTCAATTGACTTAGGCTCTATCTGAGATACAAAAGCTAAATAATCACAAATATTCTAATAGAAGAGCGTGTACTTACTCCCTTTGATGGATCACCAATTATTATCTCTTTGGGGTGTCCGTGTGCATACCTCCATTCTTTAGGTAAAGGTTTTGGTGAAGTTGCATTGATCTCTTGAGTTTGATCTTCATTTTCTTGATCATCATCTCCTTTTGGCTCATCTTCATTGATTGTCAATTGTTCAAGCTTTTTTGTACCTGTTTCATCATTAATAGAATCTTCTTTTCTAGAAGATTTTTCGTTAGATTCATCAAACACTACATGAAACACTACATGAATTGATTCTTCAACCAGAAGAGTTCTCCTGTTGAAGACCCTGTATGCCTTGCTAGAAGTAGAGTATCCTAAGAAGATACCCTCATCTGACTTGGCATCAAATTTACTGATATTGTATTTGCCATTATTTAATATGAAACAGCGGCAACCAAATACACGAAAATACTTGAGATTAGGTTTTCGATTTTTCCAAAGCTCATATGGTGTTTTCTTCAAAATAGGTCGAATTAAAACACGATTTAAAATGTAACATGAAGTATTAATGGCTTCTACCCAAAAATATCTAGGTAAATCATTTTCGCAAAGCATTGTGCGTGCCATTTCTTCAAGAGTTCTGTTTTTTCTTTCTACCACCCCATTTTGTTGAGATGTCCTAGGTGCAGAAAAATTATGACTAATGCCATTTTCATTACAAAAAGCTTCAAAATCATGATTGTCAAATTCAGTTCCATGATCACTATGCAAAGAAACAATAGTGAGATCTTTTCGTTTGAAACCCTTTTATGAAATTTAACAAAAGCTGAAAACGTTTCATCTTTATGAGCTAAAAACATTACCCAAGTAAATCGTGAGTAATCATCTACAATTACTAGCCCATATTTCTTACCTCCCAAACTAGTTTTTCTGGTTGGTCCAAAGAGGTCCATATGCAATAATTCAAGGGGTCTAGTAGTAGATACTACTCCTTTAGGTTTGAAAGTAGATTTAGTTTGTTTTCCAAATTGACATGCAGCACAAATCTTATCTTTTTCAAATGTGAGTTTTGGCAATTCTTTTACAAGATTCTTTTTGCTTAATTTTGAAATCAACTGCAAACTAGCATGCCCTAGCCTACGATGCCAAAGCCAACTAGTTTCACTTGCCTTGGCTTCCCTAGCCACTAGGCATTGACCACTTTCCATGGCTAGATCATCAAGATCAACCATGTAAATGTTTCCATGCCTATAACCAGTGAACTTGATGCTATCGACATCTAGACTAGATACCATGCACAAAGATGATTCAAAAATAACTTTAAAACCCTTGTCACAAAACTGACTAATGCTGAAAAGATTATGCTTCAAGCCATCAACAAATAATACATTATCTACATAAGCATTAGGGGTGATATGGATTTTACCAATTCCGACAATTTTGCCTTTTCCATTATCACCAAAAGTAACGTTTCCACCATCAATAGCTGCTAGTGATGAGAATTGCCTCACATCCCCAGTCATGTGCCTTGAGCAACCACTATCCAGATACCACATTCTTCTTTTATTTTTGGTTGCAAGGCACACCTGCAAAAATTAATCAAGTTGAAACTTTAGGTACCCAAGTCATCTTGGGTCCTTTAGGGTTAGTCAAATTGGTTCCTTTTGGAACCCAAATCTTTCCAAAGGTAATTAATTTTCTTCTATTACAAATATATGATTTATGTCCTAACTTACCACATGCATAGCAGGTAATATTTGAAAATGCATGTATGAAAAAGTTTTTGTAAAACTTTTGCTGATTCTGTGGCTTAAATCCAAGTCCAGCTTTGTTAAAAACTGCATGTTGACTATTTAAAAGCATACTTAATTTTTCTGAACTATAAGTAAACTTTTCTACAAAAGGTTTTACTTTTTCTAACTCTTCTTTGTAATTCTTGTTTTGAAGCAACAGTTCTTTGTTTTGTTTTTCAATTTTCTCATTAGTTTTAAGACTTCTATTATTTTTCAAAGAATCATTTTCTTTTAAAAGATTGTCCTTATCATTTTTCAAGGTCTTTACATTTTCAGTTAATTTCTTGTTTTCTTGAATTAAATCTTCAATTTCAGTTGAAAACTTTTTTGAGTTTTTGGTAAGCTCAAGATTTAGCTTTCTTAATTTCTTATTTTTTAGTTTTAATTTTTCATATTCCATAACTAAATCATCAAAAGCATCATGTAATTCATTGAAAGTAAATTCAACTTCAGGTTCAGAATTTACCTCATTATCTTCATTGGCCATGAAACACAGGTTGGCGACTACCTGCTGCTCTTCATCACTGCTGGAGTCCTCACTCTCACTCCAGGTAGCCATCATGGCTTTCTTTCTCAACATCCTTCGACTCTTTTTAAGCAAAGGGCAATCCGTTTTATAATGTCCAGGCTTCTTGCACTCGAAGCAGATGGGTGGATCCCTTTCTTTTTCTTTCTCTTTATCTTTATTGTGATCGCCTTTTTGTGGCCTTTTCTTGTAGAAGTCCTTCTTCTTTCTCATGAATCTTTTGAATTTTCTTGTAATGAGGGCTGTCTCATCATCATCAGCTTCTTCTTCTGATTCATCACTTGACTCTTCCTTTGTAGTGGACTTGAAGGCTATGGCTTTCTTTTTCTTGTCATTGTCCACTGTCTTCTGCTTTAGTGAAAGCTCATAAGTCATCAGTGATCCAAGAAGCTGCTTAAGAGGTAGAGTATTGACATCCTTGGCTTCTTCTATGGTTGTTACTTTCGCATCCCATGAAGCCGGAAGAGACCTGAGAAGTTTGTTAACCAGTTCACCATTAGATATAATTTTTTCCAAACTTCTCATACCATTTACTATATTGGTAAATCTAGTATACATTTCACTGATACTTTCAGTTGGTTCCATCCTGAACATCTCATACGTATGAATGAGCATGTTCACCTTTGTGGACTTCACTTGGTGTGTACCCTCATGGGTAACCTCAAGTGTATCCCAAACTTCTTTGGCGGAAATACAATTTGATATTCTATTAAATTCACTTGGGTCAAGTGCACAGAATAACAAATTCATCGCCTTAGCATTTAACTCAGCTTGTTTGATGTCATTGTCATCCCATTCTTCTTCAGATTTTGAGGTGATAATGCCATTAACCAAGTGAGTGGGCTGATGAGGCCCTTTAGTAATTACTCTCCATATATTATAATCTACAGCTTATAAGTAAATGTGCATACGAGTTTTCCAGTAAGTGTAGTTTGTGCCATTAAAGAAAGGAGGGCAATTTGATGCTTGACCTTCAACTACACCCATTCCAATTGGGGCGATCATGATCTTTCACTCAAGATCGTTGGACCTACAAGAGAGTACCGGTGCTCTGATACCACTTATTGCCCAGAAATGGTGCCCTAGAGGGGGGGTGAATTGGGTATTTTAAAAATTAAAGCAATATATGTGCTATCAAGTTCAAAAGTGAAGTGTGATAGTGCTCAAGTAATTTGTGCAACAGAAGCAATGAAAGATAGCAACAATTAAAGAGCAAAAGAAGAGTAAAGCAATGCAAACACACAAGAAGTATAGTGGTTCGGTGCACCTAGCACCTACATCCACTCCCCAAGCTCCACTTGGGAATTTCCACTATAATCTTTTCTAGATTACAGCCGACTTGTTTTCCAAGGATCACAAGTCAAAACCTTACACACTTGTTTTGGCTTCGGGCTTACAAGCAACCCTAGTTGGTTTTAACTATTGGCTCACCAACAAACCTAACTCACTTATTTTAGCTTCGGGCTTACAAGCAACCTTAGTTGGTTTTATCAATTGGCTCACCAACAAACCTCACACTAGTTTCAAATTCCCTTGAAACTAGCCTAGGACAAAAAAAATATGAATACAATGAATAAAACAAGACAAACTCCTTTTGAGCTAAAAGTAATTCGATGTAGCTCTTGATGGAGACTCTTCAAGCCTTTCTCTTGGAATCTTGGACCTCACTAAATGCCAAACACTTGAAAGTTGGATTCCTCAAAGATGGAAAGCTTTTGGCTAAGGAATCTCTTGGTTTTCTCACTCTTTTTGGCTTAGAATTGATTGAAGGCTTTGTACTTTCACTCTCTTCTTTTTCACTTTGTCTCCTTGTCTTTTTTGAAGTTAGGTGGAGGTTAAATACCTCATTCAAGCTGAAACAACTCCACAAGACCGTTAGAATCAAAAATATGGTTGTTTATGGCCGATAGAAATCAAATCAAAAGTTCAGAAAAACTAGCCGTTATGCCATGAGTCGACCTCATGAGTCGACCTCTGGATCAAGTGTCGACCTCATGAGTCGACCTCCAGTTTATCTTAGGCAAAAATCCAGAAAACCATAGTTCTGCCCAGTTTGAATTCTCAAGCGATGAGTCGACCTCTAGTGTCGACCTCTGGTGGTCGACCTCTGGAGCGTGCCACTGAAATTTTGCCATGCCGGCCTAGCTGAACTTTTCTTTTCTTCATGAGTCGACCTCTGGTAGTCGACCTTTGGCAAGGTGTTGACCTCTGGTCTGAATTTTTCTGAAACTCTTGGAGAGGTGTGTGCCATGCTTGAGTTTCTCTATGTCTTTGTTTCTTTTGTGAATTGCTTCTTAATAAGAAGGTCCAATATGAGAAATTTGATTTTGTTCAAGGTAGAAGAGCTCTTTCCCAAATCAGGCAAGCTTGGTTTCATCATTGTACTCTTGATACTCTTTTTGAATAACCTAAGTCCTGAAACTTTATCTTGAAATGAAACATTAGTCCAAACATATACTCAACCTTTTGTTAATCATCAAAACTAAGGAGCCAAAGCCAACAAATTTTGATCAGTTCCGCTGGACTATGTGCAATGAGGTAAACGTTGCAAGGATGGAAAAAGAGGTTGCTGAGGAACTAAAGAATGCCATGGAAAGGAAATTAGAAGAAACAACAACCAAAACATCAACTCTAGAAGAAGAGCTGAATGAAGCATGATCAAAAATGAACATCATGGAATCAAAGCTAAAGAAAAGAAAAAGAAAATCCGATCGATGTCCGTTAACTTGGAAAAAGCCGAAGGAAAAATCTTAATAGTTGAAAAGAAAGCTTTAGCGGCCGAAGAAAAAGCTTTAACGGCAACAAAGAAAGCTGAACAAGCTGTTGAAGAGGCCATTAATGAAGCCATAAAAAAGTATGTTCAATCAGAGGCCTTTGAAGACAAACTCCATGAAACGGGAGTTGAGAGCTACGACCTTGGTTGCATCGACTATTTAAAGAAAGTAAAAAAATTTTATCCTGATCTAGATACTTCAAAGATAGAGGAAGATTCTGATGAAGAGGATTCTGAAGAAGAAGATCAGGTTGGAGAACCAATCGAAGACCAAGCCGAAGAACCGGTCGGTGATCAAACCAAAGAACCAACATTAGGCTCCCAAATTGATGAAGAAATGAAAATAGTTCCTACTATAAGTCAAGTTAAAATAGAAGAAAATGTAATTGAAAAGAATATAAACAATCAATCTATATGAATGATATAGGAACTTACTTTATCTTTAACATGAAATGAAAAGTTCTTTCCTTTGACAATGTCTATCATATTTTGAATAAAGTAAATGCCTTTTCCTCTCTTCTTTTTTTTTTTTTAAAGAAAGTAGATACGATATTGATGAAGAAACGGAAATAGTTCCTACTATAAGTCAAGTTGAAATAGAAGAAAATATAATTGAAAAGAATGTAAACAATCAATCTATATGATGATGTAGGAACTTACTTTATCGTTAACATGAAATGAAAAGTTCTTTCCTTTGACAATGTCTATCATATTTTGAATAAAGTAAATGCCTTTATCTTTTTTTTTCTTTTTTTTTTTTAAAGAAAGTAGATACAATAGATTATTTCAATGAAAATGAAAGAGTTCCAATGTTTATACATGAAAAACCTTCTAAGTATCAAATCATCGGATCATACAAGGAAACTTCCTAGAAAGACCGATTTAATCATGAAATTATCCGCATAAGATTATGAACATTGATTATCATACGGAAAAATTTAGTCAAATCAATTCCGAACAAGTTCAAAGAATGGGAATCTTTAACGAGATAAATTGATCGAAAAGCATAATTTCTAACTTCTCATGAGGAAGAAGTTAGCACTAAATGAACATTTAAAAATATTGATCTCTAAATCAAACAAACCCCTAACTTACTCATAGATAGTATAATATTTCAATCAAATTCACCAAACTTCTTTTTCCTTTCTTCTCATATTTTAAGAAAAAGAATCCTTCATTAGAGATTTTTCCAGATGAAGTTTAATAAGTCATCATATCAACTTTACCAAATGCTATATTCCTATTGGAGGGCAGTCATTCGGCAGGTCGTATAACCACATTTATCAATATTTCAGAGACCGTATAAGATTTGAATTCAAATTCAAATCAAATACCATTATATATATTTTAATGACTGACTTTCTGAAAATTAGAAATGATGCATGAATTCCCACCAAATCAGGATCTCAAACGTGTCAAGATCTCGAGATATCTCGAAATTTGGATCACAAATCATGATCATTGACGCTCTTTATATAAAGAGATTTCAGGCCCGGGTCTTTGAACCACTTTTGTCTCAAGTACTTTGAGTTTCTTTTCTTGTTAGAAACTCTTGGTTTCAAGAAATACTTCCAAGAAAAAATCTTCATCGTATTTGAAAAATGGAATCAGATAGCAAGAAACTTCCTCAAACACTCAAGAGGAAGGCCAAACCTATATGATTTAGAGAAGAAAGATCTTGCGTAAGAAGAAGCTGTTTGTAAAGAAATACTTCCAATAAGCTAGAATCTCCCGAATATATTGCACCTTCATCCGAAGAAGAGAAACAAGAGGCTTCCGTTCCTCTTTTAAAAGAACCAGAATGTAATCCATCTGCTAAACATACTTCAGCAGAAAAAGACAAGGCTCCTGTAGAGGAATCATCTGATCTGAACAATGAAGATAAAGACATTCAAGTGCTCATCACTGATACGAGCGTTAACAATCCAAAGCTGGCAAAAACCATACTACAATCCACCATTCTTCAAAAAGATTGGGAGACAACAATCAAACATGGAGTAAAAGAAATTCTATCCTCCATTTATCCAGGAATAATAAAGGTAGGTACTGTCTCTTTCATTTTAAAATAACTTATTCTTGTTCTAATGTCATCCTGAATCTTTTATTCAGTTTATCAATAACATTTCCATGATTGAAGAAAGCTGGTGCCAAACAACTAACCTTCAAGCAAATTTTCAGAAGAAGTTAGCTTTGGCCAAAGAAGAAAAAGACAAAGCTGATGCTAATCGGATAGCCTTAGAGTCAAGGGTTGTCCGATTGACTACAACGACCTTGTCATTGAGGAATCAATTAAGAATAATAGAAAAACATGCTATGGATCTTTTAGCAGATGCAGAAAAAAGAAGGAAAAAACTTCGACAGGCTAATACAGCCATAAAAGAAAAGACTCATGCATATGAGAAAGTACTGGGCCAAAAATCCAAAATGGAAGAAAGAATAACACTTCTTGAAAAGAAGCTAGAACAAGCCGAACAAGAAAATGCTTCACTGACCCAAGGGAGGCTTCTCGTAATTGAAGAATTTAAAAAATCCGAAGCATTCAACAACGAAATGGACCAAATAGGAGCCAAGGGCTACGAATTTGTCTTTGAAGATTGTATCAACAAGGTAAAAAAACTATATCCTGACCTTGACATTTTCTTTATTTCCATGGACGACCTCGCAGAAGAAGAAGAACCAACCGATAATCCTATAATTTCTCCTGTTAAAGAAACATCTGAACAAGAGAAAATTTCATGTGATCAAACCAATGAGGAGAAAGTTGGATAGCACTTGTAATCAGAAGTTCTCAGCAATTTCTTATGAATTAATGTTCAATGTTGTCTGTTTTGCTTTTTTTTTTTTATCATATCAAGCCAACTATAATGATCAATTCAATATACCGAACCAGCTTTCCAATATCTTTAATATTCTAAGGTAATGACATTAATGGAGTGGCAATTCAAGCCAACTCTCATTACTTGTGTCATGGTCAACTTATTAGGCCATCCTTCCAATCGATTGGCCATTCCGATGTCAACATACCGATGAGTTAGTATGTTAGACCAACTCGATTTGTTGGATTATGGTTAGCTTATTAGGCCAACCTTTCGATCAATCAATTATTCTGATCATAAAATATCGATGAGTTAGTGGGTCAGACAACTCAATTTGTCGGATTATGGTTAGCTTATCAGGCCAACCTTTCGATCGATCAGTTATTCTGATCATAAAATACCGATGAGTTAGTGGGTCAGACCAACTCGATTTGTCGGATTATAGTTAGCTTATCAGGCCAACCTTTTGATCGATCAGTTATTATGATCATAAAATACCGATGAGTTAGTGGGTCAAACTAACTCGATTTGGCGGATTATAGTTAGCTTATCAGGCCAACCTTTCTTTTCTCTCTTTCTTTTAGAGAATATTTCAACTTCATATTTTTCCTTCATATGAAAGGAACAAAAGTGAAAAAATCTCTTTATTGATAGTATTTATGAAGATTTTCAATATTCCATGGTCTAGCCATTGGATAACCATCCAGACTTTCAAGTCGATAGGTCCCTAGTCGTACAACTTCAGTGATACGATAAGGACCTTTCCAATTTGGAGCAAGTTTGCCTTGTTTAGTTGATCGGGATATTGTTGTCTAGTGTAGAACAAGGTCGCCAATCCGAAAGATTCGAGCCTTGACTCTTGAATTATAATACCGCGCCACTCTTTATCGATACGCTGCCATTTTTAATTATGCATGCAATCTGGAATTCTCAAGCATATCCAGGTCAATTCTCCTTTGGTCAGCATTATTCGATGCTTCAAAGCAGTCCGTTCTTTTAGAGCGAAGAACAATCTCTATAGGTAACATAGCTTCACTCCCATAAGCAAGGTTGAACGGAGATTCTCCCGTCGTAAATCCAGGAGTCGTTCGGTAAGCCCATAAAATAGAATAAAGTTCATCAACCCAAGATCCTTCGACTTCATTCAATCGGGTCTTCAATCCATGAAGAATTGTCCGATTAGTTATCTCAGCTTCTCCATTAGCTTGCGGATGTCCAACGGATGTCAATTTGTGAAGAATGTTATATTGAGCACAGAAATCTTTAAATTTCTGATTATCAAACTGCCTCCCATTAACAGTAATGATAGCATGAGGGATTTCGAACCTATATATGATAAAATCTCTGATGAATATTTCAACTTTTGCTTCAGTAATTAGAGCTAAAGGCTCGGCTTCTACCCATTTGGTAAAATAATCAATGGCACCAATCAGAAATTTTCGTTGCCCAGAAGCTGAAGGAAACGGACCAAGTATATCCATTCCCCACTGAGCAAATGGCCAAGGAGCCGTTAACTGTGTTAGATGACTGGCAGGACGTCTTTGTATATTTGCATACCTTTGACAGGAATCACATCTTTTTATAAGATATGTAGCATCCTTCTGTATAGTCGGCCAATAATATCCTTGCCTTATGATTTTATAAGCCAATGACCTCCCTCCTAAATGATCACCGCATATTCCTTCATGCACTTTTCTAAGAGCATAATCGGAATCTGAAGGAGATAAACATTTCAATAGCGGCTGAAAAAATGATTTTTTATATAACAGGCCATCTAAAATAACATATTGAGAAGCAATCTTTCAGAGTTGTTTAGCTTCTACATCATTTTTGGGCAATACCGCTTCAGTCAGATATTTAATTATCGGACTCATCCATCCCAATTCCGGCTCTATTTGAAGAACCTTTTCTTTTTCACTTGTCGAAATACTTGGGGTCTCCAAATGTTCCACAAAAGTTCGACCCATTAGATCAGGCGTATAAGTAGCCAATCTGGATAATGAATCAGCACGAGAATTCTAAGTTCTAGGGACATGACTGATGTTCCAAGAATCAAATAAAGCTCCAAGCTCTTGAACTTTCTTCAAATACAAAGCTAAAGTGGCATCACGAACCTCAAAATCTTCTTTTACTTGGTTGACGACTAATTGTGAATCAGATAATAGCTGTAAGCTTCGGATATTTAATTCCTTTGCAATTCTCAAACCAGTTAGGAGGACTTCATATTCGGCTTGATTATTAGAGACTTTGAAAGAGAATCGGAGTGCATATTCTATGATATCTCCATTTGGATTGGATAAGATCAATCCAGCTCCACAACCAGAAGAATTTGAAGCTCCATCTACATGTAATATACAGGATACATCGGTCTTTTCCATTCCATCAGATGGTTGGACTTCTTTTTCATGGTATTCCAAGTACATTCGGCTATGAAATCAGCCAGTACTTGAGCCTTCATTGCAGATCGAGATCGATAAATAATATCATATTCACTTAATTGACTGCCCATTTCGCCATCCGACCAGAAGTATCAGGACATTGTAGAATAGTCCTTAGAGGTTGATCGGTCAACACAATAATTCGATGGAATTGAAAATATGGCCTGAGACGTTTGGCCGATATAACCAAAGTATAAACAATCTTCTGAAGTTTTGGATACATTGTCTCTGCATCATGAAGGACTTTGCTAATGTAATAAATGGGCTTATACGATTCATCAGATTCCTTTCTCACCAACATAGAACTGATTGCTTCATCAGACGCAGCCAGATAAAGATACAAATCTTCTCCTTCTTGAGGTTTAGATAATATGATCGGATTTGCCAAATACTTCTTAAGTTCTTCACATGCTAACCAACAATCATCCGACCAATTAAAGTCCTTGGTCTGTCATAAAGCTTTGAAGAAAGGCAAACATCTCTCAGCCAAATGAGAAATAAATCGGCTTAATGAAGCGATTTGTCCAGTCAACTGTTGAATTTCTTTCTTATTAACTGGATGCCTCATGTCCAGTACGGCTCGAATCTTTTCTGCATTAGCCTCAATTCCTAGCTTCATAACCTGAAGCCTAAAAATTTTCCAGAAGTTACATCAAAAACATATTTGGTCGGATTTAACTTCATGTGATTTTTCCGTAAAACATCAAAGGCTATCTATAAATATTTAATATGATCATCGGACTGATTACCCTTGATGATCATATCATCTACATATACTTTTATAGTCTTTCCAATTTGATCTTCAAAGATCTTGTTCACTAACCTCTGATAAGTAGCTGCGGCATTTTTAAGACCAAATGGAATTACTTTGTAAGGATGTATTCTCTTCATCTTCTGGACTCATTCGTATCTAATTATATCCAGAGAAAGCATCCATGAAATTCAAGAATTTTTGCCCAGCCGTTGCATCAACGAGTTGATCAATCTTTGGCAAAGGAAAATTATTTTTAGGACATGCCTTGTTAAGATCAGTATAATCTATACATATCCTCCATTTTCTATTTGTTTTTCTTACCATTACAACATTGGCAAGCCAGTCAGGATAATGAACCTCCCTAATAAACCCAGCATCAAGTAATTTGGTTACTTCTTCATTGATAACTTTTTTGTCTCTCTAGGCAAAATTTTGTTTCTTTTGTCGAACAGGCCGACTAATTGGATCAACCTTGAGTTCATGCATAATCACTTCATGAGGAATCCCCAACATATCGGCAGCCTTCCATGCAAATATGTTAGCATTTTTTGGTAGAAGGTTAATCAACTTCTTCCTTTGATCGTCAGTAAGTGAACTTCCAATCTGAACAGTTTTAGTAGGATCATCTTTTGTTAAAGGAGCATGAATAGTTCTTTCTATTGACATGCTTACCCCTTCAGTTGGATCACGTGGATCTACTTGTTCAGAAACTGAGTTGTTAATCGATTGTTGATTTTAAATTATCAAACATTGACAAGCCATCTATTGATTTCCTCTTATCTCTCCAATCCCGATTTGTGTTGGAAATTTCATCAGTAAATGATATGTCGACACGATGGCTTGGAACTTATTCAGAATAGGTCTTCCCAAGATTGCATTATATGCAGAGGAAATCCGAATAACCATGAAAGTAAGAGGAAAAGTCCTTTGCTTCAGCATTGTCCCGAGGGTTACAAGAAGTATAATTTCTCCCTCCACTCCTACGAAATTTCCACCAAATCCAGTTAATGGCATATGAATTCTTCGTAGCTTATTAGTTGGTAAATTCATCTTGACGAAAGCATCATAAAGCAAGACTTCAGTGGAACTTCTATTATCAACCAAAATTCTATGTATATCATAGTTCGCAATAATTGCAGAAATCACTACAAGATCATTACGCGGCATTTGGATACCTTGTAAGTAAGCATCAGAAAAACTAATGCTTCTTCGAAGCCTCTTGATGCTTCGATCATCTTCGGAATATGCTTGGTGAATCATTTCGACCGAACCATCAGTCGGTTGTTGATTTGGGAGCTCCGTCCTATCAGTGATCATTCTTAGGGCCATTAGCCTTGGTATTGCTGCTTCAATTGGTCGATTTTGATTTTGGTTTCGGACATATCTGCCCAAATAACCTCGTTTGATCAGATCTTCAATCTCATCTTTCAGTTGGATATACTCTTCCGTTGTATGTCCATGATCACGATGAAACCAACAGTATTTGGCTTTGTTGCGTACAGTAGGTGGAACTCTCATTGGCCTTGGCCTTTGAAGAAAATTTTCTTTCTCAATTTCTATCAGAATCTTCTCTCACAGAAGAGTCAGGGGAGTATAAGTGTCAAATCTACTAACATAGTTCCTGTCGACCAAGTTCTTCGGCCTCTGACTTTGCCGTTGAATTGATCGGACTCCAGGGGACCAGAAGTCATCTTTCTTGGAATTCTTTTTACTTGGCACTGATTTTATTTCTACCTGTCGCCGGCTCAGGGCTTGTTCTTCGGCCTGAGCGTACTTTTGGGCATGGGCCAGTAGTTTAGAATAATTGGTCGAAAACTTTTTATCTAAAGAAAATGTGAACATAGAGGCTCACAATCCCTTCTTCATAGCTGACATCGCCACGTATTCATTGAGATTCGGAATCTCCAATGTGGCAGAATTAAATCTCATTATGTAGTCTTTCAAAGACTCTCCTTCTGATTGTTGAATGAAAAATAAGCTGTCAGAGTTTCTGGGTATTTTTTTGCTTGTTCTGAAATGAGAGACGAACAACATTTCCAACTGACTGAAAGAATGAATGGTATCCAGTGGGAGACTTGAATACCACATTCTTGTAGATTTCTTTAAAGTTGTTGGGAAAGCAAGACAGTGGAGTGCGTCTGATGCTCCTTGAATCAACATGTGGGCTTTAAAGCTACCCAGATGATCCAAGGGATCAGATGATCCATTATACAGCTCAATCTGTGGAATTGTGAAATGGTGAGGAATTCTTTCCTCCATAATCTTCTTGTAAAAAGGGGGTAAGATATCGCAGCTTGGTGTTGTGTTCTTTGCTTTCCTCTGCTCAACAACTTTGGCAATCTGCAGCTCCAGCTTTCTGAATTTCTTATCAAAATCATTTACCTTTGCAAGGTTTAAAACTTAAGCACTGTCAGGAGTTGATTGCCCAGAGGATATCGAAGGAGATCGCGGGCATTTTCCCTTGTTTTGCTTCTTGGTGTGATGATGACATCGGTGATGTTGCTTTGAAGAAGACTGTTGACCTGAAGAATGTTGATAAGATGAACATCTACTTGGACTAAGATGTCTACTTACCTAAAGAGAAGGTCGCCAGCTACTTCTTGATGCAGTAGGTCGCGATGATTCCTTTACAACGATTTCTTGGAGATTTTGCACTGCCGCAATGAGTACCTCTACCTTGTCCAACAGAGTATTTAACCTTTTTTTATCCACATTTACAGCAGGAAGAACTTCCATCCTCTCGCTAAGAATGGGATCGTTCTCCTTTGGAAGATGTGGAATGTCTTTAACAGGGAGATTTCGATTCCTACCTTTCACCATATTTTCTTTCATATTCATGAGACTCTTTCATTGAGTCCCCCTTCTTGACGCACCAATCTGTTGTGTCTAAACAAATTACAATGATGCTTGGGCTTAAGCTAGATCAAATATAAAACAGGTTGAGCTAATTAATCTTCATCTTCTTGGAGGTACGTTGGAGTGCTTCTGCTCCCAAGCTCGTCAATGGTGTTTGGACTAGACAGATATGATATGAAGAAAAATTGAGTGGAAAGTGTTTCGGAATCAAAATCCCCTTCTTCGTCGTGCTCACCAGCATTTATAGACCTCAAACTTAACCGTTTCCAGCCAACTACAACTGTAAATTGTTAATTTGTTAAGACATCAACACGTGCAATAAACGTTATCCATAGTTGATCAGTTATGCTCCGGATGTCAAACAACCTCATGTCATTTGAACATTGATCAGCTTTGCTTCTCCTGAGAATTGATCGGCTTTACGCCTCTTGGTCATTGATCAGCTTGATACCTCTTAGGCATTGGTCATCTTTATGAAAGTAGACTGATGCAGGTAGTTTAACAAGATCCTACACTAGGCATGCAAACATCTGCGGGAGCAGATTGGATTTTAAAATAATTTTTAAAATTCGCGCAGCGGGAATCTACTCCGCCAGGAACTAATCTAAATCTAGTTGCATTTAGGTATGCATAAACATATAAAATATTTATAAAATATTAAACAATTTAATCTATCCATACATGATTAAAAAATAATTTTCCATACCTTTATTCTGCCTAGAATAACTCTGGAATAAACCTGAAATAGACTGGAATAACTGGAATAAAGTTATTCCAGTCGTCTTCCTCGTTGGGCTGAAAAGGCTCTATTTTTGGCTTTCAAAATGGCACCGGAACACCACCTTCCGGACCTCCGTTTGCTCCCAAATTTGAGCAGCGGCTTCTTTAACAAGTCTTCTTCTATTTTCCACCAAAAATTGCAACCAAAACAAGCTAAAAAAAATACAGAAAATCACCAAAGTCTACTGCTGAAAATTTCTGCAGAACAGGACAGCAGCACTTTTCTTCACGTTTTGAGCTGCAGCGGGTGATCCGGCTCACGTGGCTTGCTCCCAGGAATAGAAGAGTACTCCCTCTAGAGGGGAGACATGCCGGGGGCCCTCTGATCCGCCTTCACACGCGGTACTAGCCGCTGGAAGGAGCAACATGGTCACAGGATATTTTAGCAAAGGGCTTTGCTGAAAAATGGATTTTGTGCACATGAAACAATGGGAAAAGAGCTCCCTCACACCCTCCAAATCCCAGCCTAAAAGAGCAATCACTAAGTTCTCAATCAGCGTCTCTCAACCTCTCAAAGTACAAGGAATTTTGTTACCTTTTCTTGGTTCTCACGGTGGATTTTTCTAACCATGAAACAGGGACAACATTGGGTTGTATAAATAGGCAGCATAGAGAGGGAGGTGGAGAGACGGTGAGGTGAAGAGGTTGGGAGGCAGCAGCTGCTGTTAATCACCCAATTAACAGCCATTAACATGGATTAAAGAGTGGATAAAATAGCGAGTGGAGGGAAGGGAAGAGACGCCCAGCATGGAGTTGTTTCGAACGTTTGGAATTAGTTCAAACGTTGGGCCTGCCATCGCTTGGAGTTCCACTCCCAGCGGTTGGAAAAAATTCCAACGAAAAGTAAACCGTGTAAACGGTTCAAGGAGAGGAAAACCACTGGTTCAAACAAAACTGGTCCAAACCCATTTAAACCAATTGGTTCGATCCAATTGAACCGGTTCAAGCCCAATTAAATTGGGTTCAATTGGTTCATAACCAATTGGAGGCCGAAACAAGCTCCGAATCAGTTCAAAACTGATTCAGAAAAATCCTGGCGCAATGCTGGTCAGCCTGGAACAATTTTCGGTTGACACAGACAAGGGCAAGACTGGAAATAGAGTGCTCAAAAAATACTGTGACCATAAAACCGAGACGATTCCCAATTGTAATCGGTATCCGGATCAGAGAGTTATCCTCTGTGGCGTGTCACCTCATAGGTTCGAACCTAAACGGTAGCACTAGAACAATTTCTAGTACCAGCACAGGAAACCATCTAGCAATGGGTCCCGGCGTCCGGATAGGTTGAAGATGCGGAAGCAAACAATCGAACCTCTGGCATATGGTTACCATATAATTCATCCCTTTGACCTTTAATGCTCAGGACGAGTGATATTGGGCTGCCAACCCAGACTGAGTCAGTCGAGAACGTGTCTCAATTTTGCAAGCCTAGTGACTCTTCACTAGGGCTACCCCGGCCGAGGATTTGCTAAATTGAGATACAGCGAGACATTCAATCCAAACTGTTCGGATAGGTCAATTCCATCTTGGTCCATCACTGCTCCACAAGTACTTGCCTGTACCCAGAAACCTTCCGTCACCGGATTAAAAATCCGGGTAGTCCGGTACCAAAGCACAGGGAGTTGCTTGCAAGCTACCGTGATGACCTCAGGTCAGAGGGACACATATACCCATATCCAATCGTGAATATCCCTTTGGCAGAAAGGGGTTTCATGGAGTCACGTTCAATGAAATATCATATATCCCACTTGCAGGTCACATCAGTGTCACCACACTCATTTGGTCAAGAGGACAACCAAATGATGTGAACCGCAACAACCTATACTTGATATATTGCCGTCCAGTATAATATATCCTTTGGCTGTGAACAAGGTTTAAGGACCAGTTGATACATCCTCTCTGTATCGAAGTCAGTGTAGCCCTAAGGACTTCATCACATGGAAAGAGTTCATTTTTAGAGAAATTCAATATGTGATGAGCTGCCAAAATAATAATTTTATTAATTCATAAAATGAATACAATACTCAGCACAACCGCCTACAACCCAGGTGATTGGCTTTGGGACACAATTCCCAACAACTCCCACTTGTACTAAAGCCAATTAGAGGAGTATCTTATACCCATTTCCCATTTACAATAGTCGAACTCTTTGACACCAAGGGCTTTAGTAAAGGGGTCGGCCAGATTTTCCTTTCCATCAATCTTCAGAAGATTGATGTCGTCTCGCTCCACGATTTCTCGTACGAGGTGGTAGCACCGCAAAATCTGCTTGGTGCGGTGATGAGCTTTCGGCTCCTTAGCTTGAGCAATGGCTCCAGTGCTGTCACAGTACACCGGAACAGGACCATCTAGGGAAGGTGCCACCCCTAGCTCTTGAAGGAACTTCCGCAACCACACATCTTCCTTTTCTGCATCTGATGCTGCAATATATTCTGCTTCGCATACCGAGTCTGCAATAGTTGCCTGCTTGGAGCTTTTCCAGCAAATCGCTCCTCCATTCAGGATAAATACGAACCCTGACACACTCTTGCTATCATCTCTATCTGACTGGAAACTGGAGTCAGTGTACCCCACAAGTTTCAAGTCAGGTTCTCCATAAATTAGCCATTGATCTTTAGTATTTCTTAAATACTTAAGGATGGACTTAACCACCTTCCAATGCACCTCACCTGGGTCAGACTGGTATCTACTCACTACTCCTAGTGAGTATGCCACATCTGGTCTAGTACAAGTCATAGCATACATGATAGAGCCTACTGGAGAAGCATAAGGTACTCTACTCATGCGCTCTCTTTCCTCAGGAGTTGTCGCACAATCCTTTTTGAAAAGAGTAATTCCAGAACCTATCGGAAGATAGCCTTTCTTGGAATTTTCCATGCTGAACCGTTTCAGCACTGTGTCTATGTACGTAGATTGGGACAGTCCCAAAAGCTTCTTAGATCTATCTCTATAGATCTTCATACCTAGTATGTAAGAAGCTTCACCCAAGTCCTTCATGGAGAACTGAGATGATAACCAGACCTTTATTCCTTGTAATGCTGCGACGTCATTCCCGATTAAGAGAATGTCGTCAACATACAGTACCAGGAATACAATCACAGAACCATTAATCCATTTATAGATGCACAGTTCTTCTCCGTTCTTAACGAAGCCGTACGATTTGATACACCTATCAAACCGTAAGTTCCAACTTCGAGATGCTTGCTTGAGTCCATAGATGGACCTATGCAACTTGCATACTTTTGATTCATCTGTCGATGTGAACCCTTCAGGCAGTATCATATACACCTCTTCTTCCAGCTCCCCATTTAGGAAAGCGGTTCGGACATCCATCTGCCAGATATCGTAATCAAAATATGCTGCCAAAGAAAGCATGATCCAAATAGACTTGAGCATTGCCACAGGGAAAAATGTCTCGTCATAATCGATACCATATCGCTGACGATACCCGTTGGCAACCAGACGGGCTTTATAGGTTTCTACCTTCCCATCTGCGCCCCTTTTCCTCTTGAAGATCCATTTACACCCGATGGGTTTTATTCCTTCAGGCGGATCAACCAATGTCCAAACATTGTTGATTTCCATGGACTCCATTTTGGATCGCATGGCTCCAAGCCATGCCTCAGAGTTAGATCTCTGAAGTGCATCCATATAGGTGATCGGATCCTCATTGTTTTCATCGAGCTCAATGGGATCACCGTCCCGGACCAAGAAACCGTAGTATCCATCCGGCTGATGCGGTATTCTACCAGATCTCCTAATGGGTTCAGGGTGTGAATCAATCACAGCCGGTTCTACGATGTCCTTAGAGTGTGCAGGTTCTTCTATTGGCTGAACTTCATCAAGTTCAATCTTAGAGGCTATAGTTCCTTCTCCAAGGAACTCCTTTTCCAAAAAAAAAAGCTCTAAGAGCAACGAACACTTTTTGTTCATTCTCCAAATAGAAGAAATACCCTTTGGTTTCCTTAGGATAACCAATGAATAAACACTTGTCAGACTTAGGACCAAGTTTGTCTGAGTCTAAACGCTTTACGTAAGCCGGACAACCCCAGACCCGAAGGTGTGAGATTGAGGGTTTACGCCCATTCCACATCTCATACGAAGTGGAGACAACAGACTTACTTGGAACATTATTTAATAAGTAATAGGCTGTCTGAAGCGCATATCCCCAAAAGGATAGCGGCAGTGTTGCAAAGCCCATCATAAATCGAACCATGTCCAACAAGGTTCGATTCCTCCTTTCGGACACACCATTCAACTGTGGTGTTCCTGGAGGAGTCTACTGAGAGAGAATTCCATTCTCCTCAAGATATGTCAAAAAAGCATCAGATAAGTATTCACCACCTCGATCAGATCGAAGGGTTTTAATACTTTTTCCAGTTTGCTTTTCTACTTCATTACGGTATCGTTTGAACATTTCAAATGATTCAGACTTATGTCTCATTAAAAAGACATAACTGAATCTTGAAAAGTCATCTATAAAAGTAATGAAAAATTTATATCCTTCTCTGGCACTAACTGACATCGGTCCACATACATCAGTATGTATTAGACTTAGAAGTTCTGTAGCTCGTTCACCCTTTCCAGTAAAAGGTGACTTGGTCATTTTACCAAGTAAATAGGATTCACAAGTGGGCAGTGATTCAGAATCACTGACCTCGAGGAGTCCATCTCCTCGCATCTTGTTTATCCTATTTTGGTTAATATGACCTAGCCTACAGTGCCAAAGGTACAAATTATTGACATTATCTAACCTTGGGCATTTGCTAGAAGTGTACATTACATTAACAGGCCTTGATAGTACGTATATGCCATTATTTAATCTAGCTTTCATTATAACAGAGTTATTCAAAATAACATTGCAAAAATCTCATTTTATTGAAAGTTCAAAACCACAATTGGCCAAAAGGCCTACAGAGATTATGCTCATAATGAAACTAGCACAATAGTGACAGTCGACTAGTTCGACAGTACAAGACTCAAAGACAAGACGCAGGACTCCAATCGCCAGTACTGGAACACGATTTCCATTCCCGACGCTCAGAAACTGTTCTCCATCTTCAAATCTTCTGCTAACTTGAAGTCCTTGTAATGAATTACAAACATGAATTGGACTACCAGTATCCAATACCCAGTTAGCAGTTTCAACAATTGAGTAATTACAAGGTTTTATCATATAAATACCTTGTCCAGCAGACTTCTGCTTTCTCGGCCTGTTCGGATCAAGGGACGCAATGTAAAGAGGACAGTTCCTCTTCCAGTGTCCCTTCTTCTTGCAGTGGAAGCACTCTGCAGAAGACTGATCAGCCTTAAACTTCCTGGTCTGACTCGGGCCAGGAGCATTCTGCACCTTCTTTCCCTTTTTATTTATTTTCTTCTTCTTCCCTTTCTTAAAGGGACGACGACCTCTACTTTCTCCCACTAAATTCACCACCCCCTTATCAAGTTGGTGGTCTTTCTCGAAAGTCTGCAGCAACCCCAAAAGACCATGGTAGTTGACTGCAGGCTTGTTCATTCTGTAATGATCAAGAAAGTCAAGATAGGAGGAGGGAAGAGAATTCAGGAATGCATCCTTGCCGAGCTGCTCGTGCAAGGGGCATCCGAGTTTGCCCAGTTTTTCAATCAGCTCGATCATGTACAGTACATGATCAGTGACTGAACCACCATTCGGCATCTTGGAGTTGTAGATGGCACAAGACACTTTGTACCATTCTACATCATCCGGGGTGCCGAAGGATTCCTTCAAATTTTGAAGGATTTCATCAGGTTGGGCCTCCTCGAATTTGCGACTGAACTCGTCGTTCAGCGCAGCAAACATAATGCACCGGACAGTAGTGCAATCAGAGACCCACTTCAGATAAGTGTTTCTGACCGCACTCCGTGCATTAGCGGGAGGGATTTTAGGTGCCGGATCCGTTATCACATATAGGATCCGTTCATGCTCCAGAACAATTCTTAATCTTCGATACCAACTATCGAAGTTATGACCCTTTAACTTCTCATTATCGAGGAGTGACCGGAGCGATAAATTTGAAGACATCTGAAAAGAAAACAAGATCAAATTAGTGTATTGAATTAATAATTTAACCAAAAGACTTGGACTTTAGTCTAAAGGTTTCTCCGACTAATTTTTCAGATTGGTAGCCTCTAACTTCAATCCGTGAAAATACTTTTTCTCAAGTGGGTACTGAAATCCAATAGGCCTCGCATGAGCCCGACTATGGCCGGCTCACCCATACGAGCCTAAAGGTAGGTTCGTAAACCAATTGTTTCCCTAAACAATTTTTAGTATTTTATTTTGCCCCAGAAAGCACCCCAATCGGCCTAGGGGCCTCCTATTGCGGGTCTCTGGTTAAGTCTAACCATTAAAATGACGAATCCAATGCTTCCAGTTAACTAAAGACCAAGCCCGACTATGGCCGGCTCACCTGGTCCCGTTAAGGAGGTTGCACTAAACCATCATCGATCAGATAGAAATTCCAGTCGCCGGATGTACACCTGTTCTATGGAACTGCCGTTCTATGGAACTGCCGATGCACACCAAGCTAGTTGACACATTTCTATCCAACTTAATGGGAGGCAAAGACACTATCAACTCCTTGACTTAGTCTTTTTAAGGACCTAATAATTTTAGAGGATTTTTAATTATGACAGAAGAAAGAGATAAGAACATGGATCATCCTCCCACTGAATCAATCAGATTCCAGGAGGGTTGAAATAAATCAACAAATGATCCATTGGCACTTATAGATCAGTCAGACCGATCAACCTGGGTGACATGGGTTAACTCGAGTCATTGAGCTTTTCCAATCAGTTCTGGTCGACTCGACTAGCCAGGTAGGTGAGATCATGGGTGAGTATCCGCCATTAACCATCTTTCCTAGACACCAACCAAGTTGGCCAGGAAAGAGGTAGCCTCATACAACCATGATCACAATGCCAAACCAACCTCGACACCAGTCAGTTTACCAGACTCGATCAGACTAGCCTAAAGACTCGGGCATCCACTGAGCCACTAATTGGATCCATTTTAGATGAACGGATCAACTAATCTAACTATTAGATAGTTCTAAAGAAGGACCTTAAACAACTTTTGTTTAATCTTCTTATTATCCGGTTCAACTAAACTTAGGTCTAACCCAGTTATGGACCCAACTAGTCAGCTAACCCAATTAACCCAAAATGGCTTATGCAAGTGTTTTAGATTTCTTAAACCTAAAAAATTTTCTAATAAGCCAAATACTTAATTAAAAAAATTTTAATTAAGTCTCTGTGTAAAACAATTTTACATACCAAATCATGCATCAAAACATTTTATAAATATTTTATAAAACATGCCTAATCCATGTATCTCCAAATTAAAACAATTTTTAATTTTTAATATTCTTTAAGGATCCTTCTGAAGAGGCCAACACAGACGATCCGCATCGTGTCAAAGACACACGGTCATGGTGAAGGTCTCAACTAGGTTCCAAAAAGAAATCTTAATACATCTTTAAGATTAAACAATTTTTAATCTGTAAACATGCATACTAGATTAGATTACAAATTCAACCTGGCTCTGATACCAATGAAAGTAGACTGATGCAGGTAGTTTGACAAGATCCTACACTAGGCATGCAAACATCTGCGGGAGCAGATTAGATTTTAAAACAATTTTTAAAATTCGCGCAGCGGGAATCTACTCCGCCAGGAACTAATCTAAATCTAGTTGTATTTAGGCATGCATAAACATATAAAATATTTATAAATTATTAAACAATTTAATCTATCCATACATGATTAAAAATAATTTTCCATACCTTTATTCTGCCTAGAATAACTCTGGAATAAACCTGGAATAGACTAGAATAACTGGAATAAAGTTATTCCAGTCGTCTTCCTCGTTGGGCTGAAAAGGCTCTATTTTTGGCTTTCAAAATGGCACCGGAACACCACCTTCCGGACCTCCGTTTGCTCCCAGATTTGAGCAGCGGCTTCTTTGACAAGTCTTCTTCGATTTGCCACCAAAAACTGCAACCAAAACAAGCTAAAAAAAATACAGAAAATCGCCAAAGTCTGCTGCTGAAAATTTCTGCAGAACAGGATAGCAGCACTTTTCTTCGCGTTTTGAGCTGCAGCGGGTGATCCGGCTCACGTGGCTTGCTCCCAGGAGTAGAAGAGTACTCCCTCTAGAGGGGAGACATGCCGGGGGCCCTCCGATCCGCCTTCACACGCGGTACTAGCCGCTGGAAGGAGCAACATGGTCACAGGATATTTCAGCAAAGGGCTTTGCTGAAAAATGGATTTTGTGCACATGAAACAATGGGAAAAGAGCTCCCTCACACCCTCCAAATCCCAGCCTAAAAGAACAATCACTAAGTTCTCAACCAGCGTCTCTCAACCTCTCAAAGTACAAGGAATTTTGTTGCCTTTTTTTGGTTCTCACGGTGGATTTTTCTAACCATGAAACAGGGACAGCATTGGGTTGTATAAATAGGCAGCATAGAGAGGGAGGTGGAGAGATGGTGAGGTGAAGAGGTTGGGAGGTAGCAGCTGCTGTTAATCACCCAATTAACAGCCATTAACATGGATTAAAGAGTGGATAAAACAGCGGGTGGAGGGAAGGGAAGAGACGCCCAGCATTGAGTTGTTTCGAACGTTTGGAATTAGTTCAAACGTTGGGCCTACCATCGCTTGGAGTTCCACTCCCAGCGGTTGGAAAAAATTCCAACGAAAAGTAAACCGTGTAAACGGTTCAAGGAGAGGAAAACCACTGGTTCAAACAAAACCGGTCCAAACCCATTTAAACCAATTGGTTCAATCCAATTGAACCGGTTCAAGCCCAATTAAATTGGGTTCAATTGGTTCATAACCAATTGGAGGCCGAAACGAGCTCCGAATCAGTTCAAAACTGATTCAGAAAAATCCTGGCGCAATGCTGGTCAGCCTGGAACAATTTCCGGTTGACACAGACAATGGCAAGACTGGAAATAGAGTGCTCAAAAAATACTGTGACCATAAAACCGAGACGATTCCCAATCGTAATCGGTATCCGGATCAGAGAGTTATCCTCTGTGGCGTGTCACCTCATAGGTTCGAACCTAAACGGTAGCACTAGAACAATTTCTAGTACCAGCACAGGAAACCACTAGCAATGGGTCCCGGCGTCCGGATAGGTGGAAGATGCGGAAGCAAACAATCGAACCTCTGGCATATGGTTACCGTATAATTCATCCCTTTGACCTTTAATGCTCAGGACGACTGATATTGGGCTGCCAACCCAGACTGAGTCAGTCGACAACGTGTCTCAATTTTGCAAGCCTAGTGACTCTTCACTAGGGCTATCCCGGCCGAGGATTTACTAAATTGAGATACAGCGAGACATTCAATCCAAACTGTTCGGATAGGTCAATTCCATCTTGGTCCATCACTGCTCCACAAGTACTTGCCTGTACCCAGAAACCTTCCGTCACCAGATTAAATATCCGGGTAGTCCGGTACCAAAGCACAGGGAGTTGCTTGCAAGCTACCGTGATAACCTCAGGTCAGAGGGACACATATACCCATATCCAATCGTGAATATCCCTTTGGCAGAAAGGGGTTTCACGGAGTCACGTTTAATGAAATATCATATATCCCACTTGCAGGTCACATCAGTGTCACCACACTCATTTGGTCAAGAGGACAACCAAATGATATGAACCGCAACAACCTATACTTGATATATTGCCATCCAGTACAATATATCCTTTGGCTGTGAACAAGGTTTAAGGACCAGTCGATACATCCTCTCTGTATCGAAGTCAGTGTAGCCCTAAGGACTTCATCACATGGAAAGAGTTCATTTTTAAGAAAATTCAATATGTGATGAGCTGCCAAAATAATAATTTTATTAATTCATAAAATGAATACAATGCTCAGCACAACCGCCTACAACCCAGGCGATTGGCTTTGGGACACAATTCCCAACACTTTATGCCTCTTGGGCATTGATCGGCTTTACGCCTCTTGGGCATTAATCAGCCTTATGCCTCTTTGACATTGATCGGCTTTACACCTCTTGATCGTTGATTGGCTTTACGCCTCTTGGACATTAATCAGCCTTATGCCTCTTGGACATTAATCAGCCTTATACCTCTTGTGCATTGATCGGCTTTATACCTTTTGGGCATTAATCAACCTTATGCCTCTTGGGCATTGATCGGCTTTACATGTCACTTGATCAATCAGATTCAACCCCTATCAGATCAACATGAATAGACCAAATATATCGTATCCCAACAAAATGCATTGTGGCCTTTGATGTGTTGAGCTCTAAAATGCATCGAACACAACTATCTTTTTTTTTTGATTGATCTATTTATCCTTGTATATTGATTAAGCATTCAATTACTGCATCTGATCATCATAATTTATGGTTGATTGGAGTAAATTTGAGCCTACAGTGGTCATTACTGTCTAACAAAGGAGAACCGCAACAACTTCTTGAGCTTACTAAGAGAGAATGGTGATCTGGATGAAGTTCAGGTATTTGGCTACTCCATATTTATACTTTGTTGAATGCATCATTCTACACTTAGATCTCATTTAACTAGTTCTTGCAATCTTATTCGTCGATACATTCTTAATCGAATGAAGATTGCTATGAAGATGCAAAAGAAATCTCAAATTGAAAAGGTGATCGAAGCTTCTAACTTCCAAACCTCCAAGGCTTGTCATGCTTACGGAAATGGAGAAAGCCAATCCATGGAACAAACTGTGGGTTCCCAAGGTAATGAAAATGTGCAAGTTGAAAATAAAGGCGGCTAGAAAAGAACTTCGTTTGGTGGCCTTCAAAGCCCAAGAGTTGATGTGCCTCAGAAGGCAATTTTAGAAAGAATAAAATCCAAGAGGGTAGCAAGTTCCTACCCGCTGGGGCATTAGCTTTCTCCATAGTGGGGACTAGAGCAGGTGGTCCAAGGGTGGGATGTGTTGTAGGAGCTTATAAACTTGTCACCAAGAGTGTCCCCATTGTCTTACTCCCAACCATTTCAGATATTATACCTACACACCTCACCAATAGGAACAAATCGAGACGAGGTGCACGGGAGGGTAATCTGAGACGGGGGCAGGATGAAGCCATGAAATCCAAGACGTGTGATTGGCATGGTCAATACCATATGGTGCACGTAATGTAGAGTAATATTTCACTGACGATTTGCCACATATTTATAACCCACCTCCACCATATCACCCAGTTGGACCTCCATATTGTTTAGGTTATATCTTTCATGTGAACGAATGATTGATCTCCCTTCACCATATCAATTATTGGATGGTACTTTACACTGCTTTCAAAACAAGTGAATGGCTCTCAAAACACCATAACATCTTCCATCCCTTCCCCGTGCACAGCTTGCAAAGCAATTTTTGTACCATCCAATTGTTAATGTCATAAAAAAAAAGATTAATCATTCATTTGTATAAAAGATACAACCTGAACCCATCTCCAAATATATCACCCAACACAATATATCATTACTTATCTATATCATATCACCTTTGCACTCCTCGCTCATGTTGATGTCACTTGTAATAATTAAAACTAAAGTTCACAATCTTGATGCCAGATCCTATTTAGATATCATCTTGGTACAACATTGGTATATCTAATATGGAGTCAATTGACATACCGACACTCGGTAAGTTTTATGCACTCAACACCAATTTGATAATGTTATAGTTCAATAGGATCGGCTTGCATCAGTATCATATGATATATCATGATTTTAACGTTCACCTGTACCCTACGAACCTACTGTCCATGGCATGATTTTGAGAAATTGCAACAATGGCATTAGATGCCCCAACTTTTGATTACTCGCTCTTTTATCTAACACAATGGCATTTTGATCTAGATACCATGACTGAATTTGAACTAGTGCTACGATGAATATACACGTGCAAGATTATTTTTTTATGCATATTATATTCAACACTCTTGAGTTATTGTAAGTGCTAGTTCTCCTAGGATTATTTTCGTTAAATATATTGATTATGGCATTGTTTCTAGTGATTTATGTCAATTTCCCAACTACAGGAGAGGATTACGAGTCTTATGTTGAGCAATGTAAGTTATTAGTGGTCACAGAATATTTTCCAAGTATTGGAACTCAAGGATAGAAGTTAGTTATAGCATATGGCAACTGATAACTGGTAACTCTCTCTCAGAAAAGTAGGAAGTCAAGGTCTTCACAATAGAGTAAGTCTTTGTGCACCACGTGTAGTACAGAAAATCCAAGTTGGGCTGCACCATTTTTTTTTATGGATCCACGTAGATCCAAGTTAACATGATGAGACGGGATAGGATGTGCACTAAATATTAGAAGAGTAGTATCTGTTATCAACGTGATAGAGAGTCAGCCTTTTTTTGAGAATTTTGGATGGACCAAAATGTCATTTCCCTTCCACAAATATTTTTCCTTCTTGAATACTTCAGAGAGCCAAAAATTGCATGGTAGGGAATTCATTTTCGCCTCCTTGAGCTGGATCAAGAAGATGACAATGAAGACGAAGAAGAAGAAGGCGCCAAGAGTCAAATGTTGTGCCTCGTCATCTCACGCGATCCCTTCCCACAGTCAATAATCACTTGGAATCCTCTACCTTCCTCTCGTTCTCTCTCGCCTCATCATCACTCCACGCCTCTCTTCAGCACAAAGCTCGCATTTCCATTTCTCTTTATCTCCACCGACTGCATAGAGAGAAAATAAAAAAATAATAAATATATGCCAAAATATGATTATGACAACCTAGTTAAAAAATTATGACATCCTAGTTAAAAAATTATGACATCCATATAAAAAATATGAAACTAAAGGTATTAACCCCTCTTATCAGGAATACCTATTACTTATGGTCTGAATTATAGCTCCCAGGAAGTCACACATGCCATAGATGGTAAAAGAATATAAATATATACTGTTGCCGCTCTCGTCGCCGCGCCCGTGCCACGGATCCGTCGATCCCTCCTGACCGCCTGGCGAGGGAGCCTCCCTTCCCGCGGCGAACCTGCAAAAAAGGGGTTAGAAGACCCTGGCCGGGGATTCCGGCGAGGGAGCTCCGACGGTCAAGTCAGTAGACGACGAGAAGGAACAGGCTCTCCAGACGGACCCCCGAAGGGGTTCCAGACTTAGAGAGTTTAGTAGTGAGAGAGACGCTCTGGGGACCAGAATCTCGGCTGGGCCTCCTAACCGAGCTCACACCCAGTGTTCCCCTCTCGGGATTTCTGGGTTTTTACCCTCGGAGCAAGGCCTTGTGCCGATGCTTCTTCTTCTTCCCCAGGCTTGTTCGCTTACCTTCTCGTCCCCAGATTCCTCCCTCTTTATCTCCTTTCATCGTGCGCTTGTTTCTTCCTCCTTGGAGACTTCCCTCCCACGTCCTTTTCTCTTTTCCCTTTTCGGTGAAGGGGGCCAGGCGGCTTTCCGACCTCGTCTGCCGGGCCCAGCAGGGAAAAGGCAAAGACATAAGAGAAAAAGGGGAGGGCGGTGCTGGCAAGGCGGCCGGTCAGGCCTCGGGCCCAGCAAGAGCGCTCTCTTCTCCAAGCATGGGTGCCATCCATCTATGGGGCCTGTTCCGTCAGGATCGCGTCTCTCGGCTGTGGGACCTGTCGGGCCGATGCAAGTGATGTTCCGCGTGCCGCCGCCCTCCATACGGAGCACCGTCTGGGGTTTGTACGGTCCGAGGGATGGCCTCGGGGCTCGTTTCTCTCCCTGGGACCCTCTCCGTACGAGCGGTCTGACCTCGGCTGAGTTGGGACGTCTCTGGGGGCCAACTGGTGAGGAGCGAAGGACCAGCCGACCTCGGCCTAGGTGGACCCCTCCCGGGTGGACACCTGGCGAGGTGGCAGGAGGTCGCCTGGCTTCGGCCGAGGTGGGCCCGTCTCCGGGTTGCCACCTGGCGTAGGGCGAAGGACTGGCCGACCTCGGCTTAGGTGGACCCCTCCTGGGTGGACACCTGGCGAGGTGGCAGGAGGTCGCCTGGCTTCGGCCGAGGTGGACCCGTCTCCGGGTGGCCACCTAGCGAAGGGCGAAGGACCGGCCGACCTCGGCTTAGGTGGACCCCTCCTGGGTGGACACCTGGCGAGGTGGCAGGAGGTCGCCTGGCTTCGGCCGAGGTGGACCCGTCTCCGGGTGGCCACCTGGCGAAGGGCGAAGGACCGGCCGAACTCGGCTTAGGTGGACCCCTCCTGGGTGGACACCTGGCGAGGTGGCAGGAGGTCGCCTGGCTTCGGCAGAGGTGGACCCGTCTCCGGGTGGCCACCTGGCGAAGGGCGAAGGACCGGCCGACCTCGGCTTAGGCGGACCCCTCCGGGTCCGGGCGCCAATGGGGTGGTAGAGGAACTCCGAGCCGAGCTCGACCTCGGCGAGGGCAGTTTGCCTTAGACAGTCGTCGGGCGATGTAGTCTTGCCGATCCTGGCCTTGAAGACGTGGCGCTGACTCGGCCGGGGAAACTTCCACGTGGCTCGATCGCATTCGGCGGTACCTGAGCCTGGCCACGTCACTGTCACGGCTGTAACATATACCAAAACAGGATTTGACACCCTAGTTAAAAAACTATGATATATTTCAAAATATTATTTTCTCCTGATCTTTTTATCACAATCTAACAATCTTATTCAAGCTAATGCACGGTTGAAAAGTCCTATGATGGAGGACAAAAATGTTCATTTTTTGTTTTGTACGAGTTGTTTATGTTTTAAGGTTTTTGATGCTGAAGTTTTCCTAGAAGCATTTTATTACAATGTGGATGTTATATATCAATAATGTATACTTAAACACTGCTGTTATGTAGGATCAAAATACTGATTTATGATTTTGTGCAGGGATGTCATAGTTTTTTAACTAGGATATCGTAACTTTTAAACTAGGATATCGTAATCTTGTTTTAGCATGTATTTATGATCCTTTAGCATCCGTAGGTTGTTATGACATAGCTTGTTATGACATCCTAGGAGTCATAACTCAGTCCACAATTAATAGGTTTTCCTAGTAGGAGGGGTTAATATATTTAGTTTCATATTTTATAATCGGGTATCATAATCTTTTACTAAGGTATCATAATCTTTTACTAAAGTATCATAATCTTTTAACTAGGGTATCATAAGTTCAAATATCATATTTCAAAATGTTATTTTCTCCTAATCTTTTTATCACAATCTAACAATCTTATTCGAGTCAATGCATGGTTGAAAGGTCCTATGATGGAGGACAAAAGCTTTCATTTTCTATTTTGTACTGAGTTGTTCATGTTTCAAAATTTTTGATACTGAAGTTTTCACAGAAGCATTTTATTATAATGTGGATATCATATATCAGCAATGCATACTAAATACTTTTGTTATGCAGGATCAAAACATCTGGTTTATGTTTTACGCAGAGATGTCGTAGTTTTTTAACTAGGATGTTGTAGCTTTTAAACTAGGATATCGTAATACTGTTTCAGCATATATTTGTGATCCTTTAGCATCCGTAGCATGTTATGACATCCTATGAGTCATAACTCGGTCCACAAGTGATAGGTTTTCCTGGTAGGAGGGGTTCATATATTTAGTTTCATGTTTTATGATCGGGTGTCATAATCTTTTAACTAGGATGTCATAAACTTTTAACTAGGATGTCGTAATTTTTTAACTAGGATGTCGTAAGTTCAAATATCATATTTTAAAATATTATTTTTTTTCTGATCTTTTTATCACAATCTAATAATCTTATTCAAGCCAATGCATGATTAAAAAATTCTATGATGGAGGACGAAAGCCAAGAGAGGATTTTCTGTACTTGTTATTTATTCAAGAGAGGATGACATCCCCTTTAGGTAAAAAAATTATATATTTTAATACAAATTTTTGAAACTTATTTCTATAGAGGGATGTCACGATATATTTTTAAAAATATTAAGTCTTTATTGTATAAAATTATGATACCATGTACAGTTTCATGACACCATAGTTCAGAATTTATGACACCTAAGTTCAAAAACTATAACATCCTAGTTAAATAACTACAGCACCCACGCAAAAAATATAAAATAAAAGTTTCTATCCCTCTCAACCTATAATACATGTCATCAGTGGCTTGGTTTATGACTCCCAGAGTGTTAAAAATTATGATGGATACTATAAGATTAATCAAAATGGCTGAAACAATATTATGACACTCCGATTTAAAATCTGACACCCTACTTAAAATACTACGACACCCATGTAGAAAATATAAAATTAAAATTTTTAACCCCTTCTACCTATAATACATGTCATCCATGGGTTGGTTTATGACTTCTAGAGTATCATAAAATTATCACGGATATTATAAGATTACTCAAAATGGCCGAAACAGTTTTACGATATTCAACTTCAAAAACTACGATATCCTAGTTAAAAAATTATGACACCCATGCAGAAAATATAAAATAAAAAATTCTAATCCTTTCTATATATAATACACGTCGTCCATGGCTTGGTTTATGACTCTCAGAGTATCAAAAATTACCATGAATGCTATAAGATTAATCAAATAGCCTGAAATAGTATTACGAAATCCTAGTTTAAAATCTACGGCATCCTAGTTAAAAAACTATGACACCCATGCAAAAATTATAAAATAAAAGTTTTTAATCCCTTTTACCTCTAATATATGTCATCCGTGATTTGGTTTATGACTCAAAATGGCCAAAATAGTTTTACGACATCCCAGTTTAAAAACTACGACACCCATACAAAAATTGTAAAATAAAAGTTTGTAACCCCTTTTATTTGTAATACATGTCATTCGTGGCTTGGTTTATAACTCTCAGAGTATTAAAAATTATCATGGATGCTATAAGATTAATCAAAATGGTCAAAACAATGTTACGATATCCCGGTATAAAAACTACGACACTCTTGCGGAAAGTATAAAATACAAATTTCTAGCCCCTTATACATGTAATACATGTACATGAATCTTAATGTGGCAAGATCGCTGATGTGGGGTACACCTTGGATCCAGTCGGCAGCCAACAAGGCAGATAGCGCCATGTCAAATTTCTTTTCGAGCTCCTCCGCCAGGTGGCCCCAACGAGGGTCGAGCCCACCTCAGTCGGACTCGAGCTCAGCACCTCCGCTCCTTCGCCAGGTGGCTCCCCAAAGGTCGAGCCCACCTCGACCAGAGTCAAGCCCTCCTTGCTCCTTCGCCAAGTGGCTCCCCAAGGGTCAAGCCCACCTCAGCCGGAGTCGATCCCTCCTCCACTCCTTCGCCAGGTGGCTCCCCAAGGGTCAAGCCCACCTCGGCCGGAGTCGAGCCCTCCTTGCTCCTTCGCAAGGTGGCTCCCCAAGGGTCAAGCCCACCTCAACCGAAGTTAAGCCCTCCTCTGTTCCTTCCGCTAGGTGGCTCCCCAAGGGTCAAGCCCACCTCGGCCAGAGTCGAGCCCTCCTATGCTCCTTCGCTAGGTGGCTCCCCAAGGGTCGAGCCTACCTCGGCCGGAGTCGAGCCCTCCTCCGCTCCTTTGCCGGGTAGCTCCCCAAGGGTTCAGCCCACCTTGGCCGGAGTCGAGCCCTCCTCAGCTCCTTCGCTAGGTGTTTCCCCAAGGGTCAAGCCCACCTCGTCCAAAGCCGAGTCCTCTCCTTGGAAGCATCGAGAAGAATGAAGGTGCCAGCCCCAAAACTACCACTGAAGCAAGCACGCACAGTGTGGCATGCCCAGTACGGTGCCCCAAAGCTGTAATAGTGAGCGTAACCTCTTTTTCACCAGTTAGGGAGGGGCACCCTAATCGAGATGTCAGATCCTGTGACCGACCACCTGAAACTTCTCGAAGGAGAAGGCTGCATTCGGGGTCTCAAACCCGAGGGCGGCTATGCTCGGTTCGAGGTTCCGCCTAACTTTCCCCTCCATGATAACACACCAAAAGAGACATGCTTATGACTTAACTCTCTACTATAAGAGGAAATAACCTCGGGAGAGTGGCCAACGGATACTGTTGACCCCTAAGCCCCCCTAAGCAGGAAAATCGAGGCATTGGAGCAATTGGCAATCTAAAAAGGCACCAACGGGCGAGAAAAAAGGTAATCGACTGAAAGAGGGCAAACACACAAAGAAGCGAGACAAGTGACTTGAAGGTGCGAGGCTCCCTGAAAGACTCCCGGAGCGAGTCCCACGAGCACGGTCGCCGTAACTCAAGCATCACCCCTCTCTCATTTTCTCCTACTCAATCCTTTATTAAAAACTCCTCTAAGCACGGTGACCGAAGTGGGATCCACCTTAGGGGATCTGTTCTGCTTTGCTATCCACTGACTTGATTCTCGGAGTGCCCTTGCCAGGATCCCGGTCTGGATCTCTAACATTATTTTGCAGGTCTGGAAACACCAGGAATCTGGAGTAAAGGGATAGACATCCAGCACCACTTCGTAGCTGCAGGCCACGATAGTAAGGTCAGCAACAGATTGGCATGCCAGGAAGGGGGAGAAAGCCCTTGTACAAACAAGCCCCCCGTGAGCTTTAGAACATCTCCACTCAAAGCATAGTGGAGACTCATGGACAAGAAGCTTCCACAAGCCGAGCGAGGGAGCCCCCTCTCCCCCAGGCCCACGTAGCCCAAAGAGGGAACTCCCAGCTCCTCCCCAACCACTCTCGGCAGACGGCCAGTATGCTGCACTTGTCCAATAGATGCAAGCACTGACCATAGTTGTGAGGTAGTTGCAACATCAACAGCGCTCCCTGGTCACTCAACCCCAGCCAGGGACCCCCACGGCCCAAGCCGCGGGCCCCTACAGAAGCTTGCACTCCACCCAAGGTAGGCCTTCCCATCCGTAGGCCATAACCAATCTCCACAAGAGTCACCAGACCCTTGCAAAGAGGAATCATTCCGGGTCGGTAGACCGGGAGAGTTGATCCCTGGTGGACGATAATGCCATCGTCAAGCATGGCAAGCACCACCGAGGCAAGGCCCTCCATCGCGACCATCCCCAGCTTTCAACTCCTTCTTCTCTAGCGGCCTCAGTGGAAGGCTCCACTAATGAGGACATCAGGAACCTGGCAGAGAGGCACCTAGAAGAGCAAGATCATAAGCTAGTGAAGCTCTCCCGCAAGTTTGCCAACATACAGGGCTCCTCCAAGGAGCCAGTGGGCTATGATGCCAGACCTTCCTTCTCCCGAGAAATCCAAGAGGAACCGATTCCGAGTCGATTTCGCATGCCTCAGGTGGGTCCCTACGATGGGACCACCGATCCCCCACTGAGGTCATCAAGCAATCGCGACAAGATGAAATACTGCGAGTTCCACTATGACCATGGCCACGACACTGAGGACTGCCACAACCTGAGAAGGAAGATCGAAGACCTGATCAGGAGAGGCTACCTCAGGAAGTTCATGAGGAGCGAGGTCCCAATGGAGGATCAACCACTTGCGGCTCTCCTCCTTGTTCCTACAGTTGATAATCGGTCCATCAAGAAGCCCATGGGCATGATTTCTTGGGGAGTAGAGCACGTGTCGAAGAGAGCTCGGGAGGGAGGAGATCCAGAAAATGTACTTCCCTTTGTGAAGGGGAAGGGAGGTGAAGAAGAAAATGTAAACAATGATGCTGTCGTGGTCAAGATGACCATCGCTAAGCATCCTGTAAGATGCATCATGGTTGATAGTGGGAGCTCCATGGATATACATTTTTACAATGCTTTCTCTTGGATGAACTTGTCCCCTGATCAGCTAAGGCTAGTGCACACCCCTCTCATGGGTTTCACCGGAGATTCTATGGGAGTCGAGAGAGAAATCACCCTCCCTGTCATCGCCGGATCACCACCCTGGTAGAGTACAGTCATGATGACCTTTACCATTGTCAGACTCCCATCACCGTACAATGCTATCCTTGGCCACCCTGGGCTCAACCTACTTGATGCGGTCATATCCACTAAGAGATTGTTGGTGCAGTTCCCGACCCCTTATGGTGTAGGAGAGATAAGGGGGGCACCTCAACCTGTCCCGCATTGCCTATAGGCTGTCCTAGGGGCCCAAAGTGTCAAGCCCGACTCCGACCTAGATGACCTCGACTAAAGGGCACAGGACCCTAGGGGTGGCCCTGTCGAGCACCTCTTGACATATCCCCTTGGCTCAGACCCACTGAAGACAGTGCAGGTAGGAGCCCAACTACCAGAAGATGAACAGGCTCGCTTACTTAGTTTTCTTCGGGCGAATGCGGATGTGTTCGCCTAGACTGTGGCGGATATGCCAGGTATTCCCCCAGATATCATCACCCACCAATTAAAGATCGATCCAAAGTACCACCCAGTTCAGCAGAAGAAAAGGAGCTTCGCCTCGAAAAGGTAGAAGGCTATCAATGATGAAGTGGAGAAGCTCCTCACCGTCGGCTTCGTTCATGAAGTGCAGTATCCCAACTAGTTGGTGAATGTAGTCATGGTCAAGAAGAGCAACAGGAAGTGGAGGACTTGTGTGGACTACACCGACCTCAACCGTGCTTGCCCAAAATATAGCTTCCCCCTTCCAAAGATCTACCAGCTCATAGACGCCACCTCGGGGCACCGCCTCCTCTCCTTCATGGACGCATTCCCTGGGTACAACCAGATCCGGATACATCTGGAGGACGAGGAGCACACGGCCTTCATCATGGATCGTAGGACGTACTGCTACAAAATGATACCCTTCAGCCTGAAGAACGCTGGCGCCATGTACCAGCAATTGGTCAACAAGGTCTTCAAAGACCAAATTGGCCGCAACATGCAGGTGTATGTGGATGACATGCTCGTCATGAGCAGGCTGACCTCAGACCACGTTGACGATCTGGTGGAGGCCTTTTGCAATCTCCGCCTCCACCAAATGAAGTTGAACCTGGCGAAGTGTGCCTTCGACGTAGCAGCAGGAAAATTTCTTGACTTCATGGTCACCCAGAGGGGGATCGAAGCCAACCCAGAGAAGGTCTGAGCGATTCTTGATATAGAGCAGCCCACCTCCAAGAAACAAGTTCAGCGACTCATCGACCGGATAGCAGTCCTTAGCCGATTCATCTTACGATCGGTCGATCGATGCCAACCCTTCTTTGAGATGCTGTGGAAGATGCACGACTTCACTTGGACAAAGGAGTGCCAAGAGGCCTTCGAGGATCTGAAGAGGACCCTGGCATCACCGCCAATGCTCTTCCGATCGGAAGAAGGAGAAGAGCTTCTCCTGTATATGACGATCACTCCGGAGGCCGTCAGCTCGGTCTTGGTCCGTATAGATGGAGGAATCCAGAGGCTCATGTACTATACAAGTAAGCTTCTCCGCGATGCCAAGGTCAGGTACTCTCGATCCAAGAAGTTAATTTTTGCACTCATTATGTCTGTCCAGCACCTCAGGCCCTACTTCCAAGCACACCCAATTATGGTTCCGACGGATCAACCATTGAAAGCTGTACTAAGCTGCTCTGACATGTCCGAATGTCTGGCGAAGTGGGTGCTGAAGCTCAGCGAGTTCGACATCGCCTACCGGCCAAGGTTATCCATGAAGGCTCAGGTACTAGCTGACTTCTTGGTTGAGTGTGCAGGCCTAGGTGAGGGGCCAGAAGAGAGGCCCCAGATGCAAGACTAGGACCTGAGCCAGAGGGGGACATTTGGGTCCTGCATGTGGACGGAGCATCCAACTTCGATGGAAGTGGAGCTGGACTCATCCTTGCCAATAGTGAAGGAGTCGTCGTCGCATGAGCGCTCCGCTTCTAATTTGCCGCCACCAATAATCAGGTGGAATATGAAGCGCTCCTCGCAAGACTAAGAGTCTCTCGTGAGCTGGGCGTCCCTGATTTGAAAGTCTTCACCAACTCGTAATTGGTGGCCGGGCAGGTATCGAATGAATTCGAGGCCCCGGACCCTCAAATATCGAAGTACCTGGAGCTGGTACGTGCAAGTGTGGCAGGTTTCGAGCACTTCAGCATCTCCCACATTCCACGTGGAGAGAACACTCGCACTAACGCCCTCTCCTAGTTGGTGACCTTGCCGGACTCGTCCCTAGGTCGCGCCTACATCGAGCATCTTCAGATCCCAAGCTACTAAGTATCCAGAGAGGTCCAGCAGGTCACCCCGAAGCCCAATTGGATGGACAAATATGTCAAGTACATCACTAACAGTACCTTGCCCGAAGATCGAATAGAAGCTGGCCTCATCAAAAGGAAGGCCACACGCTTTGGGCTGATGGACGGACAACTCTATCGAAGGTCCTACTCCTACCCGCTCCTCAAATGTCTGAGACCCACAGAGGCAACAGTTGTACTCCAGGAGATACATGAAGGCCTCTGCAAAAATCATGTGGGGGCAGGACTTTGGCATACAAAGCCCTCCGCCAAGGATACTACTGGGAAACAATGAGGGAGGATACAACCAACTTCGTCAAGAGGTGTGGTGCGGGCACCAGACTCAGAAGAAGACTTCAGAGCTCCATTTGGATCTCTGATTGACATTGCCCGAGAAATTAGGGTTTGTAATAAAGGTTGACCTGGTCAACCAGTTTATTTATTTTATTTATTGAGTCACCATTTAAATTTTGTTGAGTCATGTTGACTCAGTGCAAGTCCCAATGTGGTTTCAATTTGGTCCAAAATGGTGCCACATTTGTCTTCCAATCAAATCAAGGTTCAAGCAAGTGGAGGCTACACTCCAAGCCACATGCCCAGCCACACTCCGAGCACACGCCAGAGTCTAGGAGGTGCCACAGAGGCATCCCAGTGTCATGGTCCCCACATCCAAAGAAGAAAAAATCAAATTGGAGGCTACTTTAAAGGAGGCGCCCATACCTGCCTATTTTACCTAAGCAAAGAAGGAAGAAGACTTCTCTTGGAGAAGAAATCAAAGAAGGACATCCAACCTACTCCTAATTGAAGTTCAAATCAAAATCAAAGAGCTTAACTTGGAGTGGAAGAAAAGAAGAAATACCATAAGAAGAAGAGGACTCCAAATCCAAATCCAACTCCAAAGGAGGCACCAAAAAAATTCAAAAAAAAATTCCTTTATGGCCGTCCCAAATTTTTTTGAACTCTTGGTCGGCCAAGAGAGAAGATTTTCTACCTAATCTAGTGGTTGGAGGAGTTTAGTCCCACATGGGAATTTGTACAAGCTTGGAGAAAATTTTAGGTCTATATAATAGACCTCTCTTTGTAACTTTAGAAAATCAATGAAGAAAAAAATTATTTTGCTATTCTCTTGTGTTGAGTGACCTAGGTTTCTCTTCTTCCGCACTATTCTAAGTGTTGAGCTCCGTGAGGGGGTAATCCGGGTTCCATTGGAGCCTTGAGGAGGTGAGAGATCTCCATCTTTATCCAAAACCCTAGGTTAGCCACTTGAAATTCCAAAACCCTAGCCACCCTTCATTATTTTCAATCCATCAAACCCTAGATCCATCCATCTCCCATGGCCTCTCTCTCTCTACAAGTCCAGGCCGTCCACCTTCATCCAGATCCAGTCCGGCTACTTCAGATCCAGAGCAAGTTCCAAGGAAAATCACATCAACATCCAGGAGAATCCAGTTTTCAGCAATTTCAATCTTCAAGTTCATCAACCTGGTAAATCTTTCCCTTGACTCTCTGATTCCATCAATTGTTTTTCTTCTCTTCCAGATCTTGAGTTCAGGAGAAGCCAACCTGCCAAAGGACCAGTATTGGAGGATCCATTACGAAGATATCTGAATCCGAGGATCCAACAATCTGCTCGGGAGAGTTCTTCTACCAAAATCTGTGAAGATCATTGTCTGATTAGATAAACCATCTCTTCTCTTTATTTCTGTTCTGTTGAAAGTTCGGAGCGAAACCCTAGGTCTGGGAGTTTCTCAACCCCCAGCGATCCGTTGCTTCTGAACTACTCTGATAATTTAGTTTCCCTAAAATTGTGCTTTCAATTATCATATTAGTATCTTTCAATGTTAGGTTAACTTTTCTTTGATTTGAAGCCAACTTCTACAAACATATAAAAACAACAAAAAAATTAGTTAATCCTAATTTGCTTCCGCATCGCATTCCTTTATTTGTTCTGCATCAAGGTGTTATCACTATCAACATCATGCTGTCGTGCAACGCCGGCCAGCTACGCTGCTCTCCCAACTCTCTGCCCCGTGGCCATTCGCCCAGTGGGGCATAGACATCCTTGGTCATTTTCCTCCCTCACCCGAAAACTCTTGAAGCCTAGGAACCAAAGACTGGAAACTCTTTAAGCCCAGCACCAAAAATTCCTAAAGCCCGGGAACTTAAGGCTGGAAACCCCGGCAACGGAAGCTCCAGGAGTCCCGCACCGAAACCTAGTGGGGACACCAGGATCAGACACAGATCACTGGATTCCATATGGTTTACTTATTAAAGTTTTAGGACTTTAGTCATGTGTCACAATTTTGTAAGAAAGTAAGATTGAGTTGTACTAAAGTGAGACTAATTGATTTGTCTCGACCTAATCCAGTATATTGAGTCCTGTACATCAGTTATGAGTCCAGTTTTGTACAAGAAAAAAGGTTACCCTATTTTGGAGTTCCACCAGGGCATCCATGATTCCAGAGGTCCACCTGCATCCCAACCCAAGGAAATCAAGCCCAGGCACCAAGTCCAAGCCCTTAAGAAGCAAGATTCTAGCCAGATTCCCTAGAATATGCCAGCCCATGCTCCCAACCCCTGGAAGCCCTCCTGGGCCCCTCAAATTTTTGTCCAAGCCCATGAAGGAGGCATCCTTGCTGCTGCCCCAAGGTCCAAAACCGAATTTGAGGAGTTTGACCAAGTCCAAGCCAAGAGGAGGTGTCCTAAGTGAAGAAGGAAGAATACTAGTCAAAGTTTAGCCTAATTGGGATAGGATTTCTACTTTGTATGGGTTTTGTAATCCTTTCATGGTTGGGAGAGGACTTGTATTTCAAATAGGAGAGGGCATGGGGAGCTCTATATAAACCCCACCCCTCCCCCTCTTGTAGAATAATTTTGATTCATGATATCAAAACCCTGGTAAATTTATTTGAGCTTGCGAACTTGTGTGTTACTTTTTTGAGTTCTTTGGTTCTTTGGTTTGTGTTCTTGTGCTTGGCTAAATTCTTTGCTGCCCTAGCACCCTTCCACACCCTAACTCACTACCATCCAAGCCTTCACACATCCAAGAAGGAGTGCCCTAGGCTACCAAGCAGGGAGATCTACATTAAGCTTCAAGCCGTCCCCTTCAAAATCCTAACCTTGATTTCTTTTAAACCTAGTTTCCTTTCTTTTTCTTACTTGCTGTTTTGATTGACCTTTGATGCTTGCAGGATCCCCGAGATGTTTCACCTCCCCAAAGGAGGCCTTCCTTGCCTCCAGGACCAACCAAATCAGTCAACATTTCAAGGAAAACCAAGCTTCATCTTTCAGGCTTCAATCTGAGAGCTGTGAGATCCCTACAATCATAGATTCAAATCTCTGACTGGTAAGAAACTTTTCCAACTCTTATTTTCTATTTTGATGAAGATAAGCCATCCTAATCTAGGAGTTTCTCAATTCTTGGATCCTGTCTTTCATTATTTTGCATGAATATGACTACGATACGATGATTCTTTGCATTGCTATGATTCCTGCTAGTTTTTACTTTTATTTGGAAATTTAGCCTGCAAACCTAAATTATAAAAAATCATAAAAAAATTAGTTTACTATTTTTCATGCATGTTTAGCAATCTTAGAGCCATCCTGCATCAAAGCCTCCAGAAACCTGCTTTCTGACCGAGAGTCGAAGTCGAACTTCTAACCAAAGTTACAAACTTGGCTCTAACAGAAACAAAGGGATCCCAGATCTGCCATCGACCTCAGGGAGGGTTGAAGCTCGAAGTCAGACAAGAGTGAAGTCTATGAAATTACAAGAGTCACGACAAGACAAAATAGAAGATGAAAATTTCAAAGATATGAAGGAAAGAGAGAACTTCATTTCTTGTGTAAGGTTTTTACAAGCGAAGGGGACCCCGACAGACTGGGCGACCCCAAAAGATAAAATGAAAACCTTGCACTAGATGCAAAATGAAGAAGGACCCGGGATCACTGCGCCGGCTCCCTCCTAGGTCGGCAAGTCTCTGCATCGTCAGCTACCTGGGATTGCACCGGCACGGTTGCCTGCTCAGCCGGCTGCACGGTGACCACTTCCTCAGTCACTCCCGAGGGTGCCCCCCCTCCTTGGGCTGCTCCTTGGCGCCACCAATGACCACGCCTCCCAGGTCGAGCAAGAGTGAGGCCACCTTCTTCCGCAGGCCTCAAATCCCTTCAAGAATGAGTCCACGGCTGCCTCGCGGACCTCATCATCGAACTCATGTGATGCCCAGAACTTGGCACAGCTTCGAGGGCTTCCCTGCTTGCAGCTTCTAGCAGCCCTATGACGTACTTTGTCTTCTCATTGGCCATTGCTCCACCAAGACCTCTCGAGGGCCCGGGACCACCCCTCCAGGCGACTAATCTCCATCGCAGTCTACTCAGTGCAACGCTGAGTCAGTATCCTCTCCTCAGACAGGGACGTCTCGAGATCCTTGGTACACACCTCAGCACGAGCCAGACCCCTCGAAGGACTCTGTTGCTCTCCCTCATCTCCTGGCCCCTCTCCATCAGCTCCTTCACATTGGCTGCAAGCTTGGCCAGCTTTTTTTCCTTTTCGGCCTCCTTCTTCGCCGTATTGGTGAGGAAGTCCTGGAGCATAAGCACATCGATCCCGATCTGCATCAAAGAAGAGGTCAAACTTTCTGAAATCCAATTGGAACATTAAAAGAATGCTAGATACTCACCGAGAAGAGCTATGGGAAGATCCCAAGCAAGGTCGCTGAGTAGTCCCTGCCTCCCTTTAAGCGGCGGTCCCGAGGTTGGACCGTGTACTCCATCATCCTCTCTGCCAGGCCCTGATCCCAGATGATGGAAGAATTTATCGAAATCCCTGCTGATGCATGATGGGGCTCGGAGGATGGCTATGCCGGAGCATTGTTGGCATGCGAAGGCACAAGCCATGGGGTCACCGCAGCCACCGCTGGAGCACTAGCCACAATGACTAGTGGTGAAGGCGGACGAGCCGATCGCTCCTCTTCCCTCCCCTCATCGACATCAATGACCTCTCTGGAGGGAACCTGCTGCCGAGGGAGCTGGGGAGCTGGATCCACTACCCTCGGCTTCAAAGCAGGGATGGACCCAGACCCTTGGCCGGTCTCCACCCAAGCCCTCTTCAGCATGCTGTCCCGGTGCCCGGCTGAAGCACTCCTCTTGCGGGCTGACTCCATCAGATCCTCCATCGAGTACCTCATCCCTAGGGAAGGAAAAAGGTCAAAGGAAGATCAGCACAAAAAAAAAGGGAGAAAGAAAAGGAAAAAAGAAGAGAAAGAGAGAGATGTGGAGCCTCACCAATCTCTCGAATTGGACTAACCCCGGTCTCGAACAAGTTCTGCTTCATGAGCAGAACCTCGAGGGAGGGAGGTTCATCACTAAGCAGTTGGGAGAAGACTTCCTGGTCAGCTGGCACTGCCTGGGCATTACGGTTTGGGGACCAGTCTGGCTCACTCCAGACTCAGTCGACGTCCTCGATCGAGGCAAAGAAATAGTGGTTCTTCCACCCCTTGATGGAGGTAGGGAGGTCAAACCGAAGGTACTTGGGCCGAGGAGAAAGATACCACCACCTGTCGTTGGTCGAGTGGCATTTCAGAGTGAACAAGGCCCTGAACAAAGAAAAACGAGCAACAAATCCATGAAAATGGTAGAATACAATGAAGCCAAAAATGATCATGATCACATTAGGGGCCAACTGGGCCGGGACGAGATGAAAGTGGCTAAGAAAGGAAAGGAAGAAGGGATGGAGAGGAAAACAAAGACCGTCAGCGAGGAAGTCTTCATAGAAAGCGATCCGGCTAGGGCTACTCAAAGTAACCCATTCCCCTGATCTCGGGAGCGAGAGCCGGATGGAATCCAAGACCCCATACGACTCTCGGATCAAGGAAAGGTCTTCTTTGGTCATCGTCGAGATGAAGTCGGAGGGACTGGAGGAAGCCTCTATCGTCGGAGGGGCAACGGTAGAGGCAGGAGGAGGGACAGGAGCAGAAGAAGGAACCCTAGGAGCCCTAGGGCTTCTGATGACTATCCTTCCAGGATGCAGGCGCCTCCGGACTTCGAGGGGAACTTCGTCCTCCTTATCGAAAGACGATGGAGTCCTCAGTCGGGAGGGGCCTACCTCGTTCATGTTGCTAAAGAAACGAGGGTGATGGCCCGAAGGAGCCATGTGAATAAGAAAGGTTCAAGAAGAAGATGAAGGGGATGGAAAACCTAAGTAAGGATTCAGTTCACCTAAGACAAAGGGAAGAACTGAAGACCGGAGAGAAGTGGAAGAGAAGAAAAGATCACAGGGTACCAATCTGCTCGTTTTGGTGAAGAAAGACAACCTAGGAGAGGAAGAAGGATTGCTGGAACCGTCGGCGAGGTATGAGAAAATCAAAAGACCCAGTTTCCGGAAAGTCCCCTCTCTTTTCAAAGCCAATCGATAGCGGCCGTACAATCTTTTTTCGCCTCCACCATCGGATGAGTGCCACGTGTGAGGGCGCCCGATGACAATGCTTTGGTTTTATGAAAATAGCCTCGGGTCTGGCATGGCACAATTATGGTCCGATGAAATCACGGACGTGGCACCTGCACATTGGGCCTCAGGCGCAACTTATGGAGTGACGGCGATCATGGCCATAATTAAGCTAGATTTTTGTTGTACCACGTCAGCTCTACATTAACTCTCCTCATCCTCAACCATGATGCTTCGATGGGACTTGAGAGTGGGGGGCAAATGATGTGGCAAGATCGCTGACGTGGGATACACCTCGGATCCAATCGGTAGCCAGCAATGTAGATAGCGCCATGTCAAATTTCTTTTCGAGCTCCTCTGCCAGGTGGCCCCAATGAGGATCGAGCCCACCTCGGCCGGACTCAAGCTCGGCACCTCCACTCCTTTGCCAAGTGGCTCCCCAAGGGTCGAGCCCACCTCGACCGGAGTCAAGCCCTCCTCCGCTCCTTCGCTAGGTGGCACCCCAAGGGTTGAGCCCACCTTGGTCGGAGTCAAGCCCTCCTCCGCTCTTTCGCCAGGTGGCTCCCCAAGGGTCGAGCCCACCTCGGCCGGAGTCGAGCCCTCCTCCGTTCCTTTGCTGGGTGGCTCCCTAAGGGTCGAGCCCACCTCGGTCGGAGTCGAGCCCTCCTCCACTCCTTCGCCAGGTGGCTCCCCAAGGGTCGAGCCCACCTCGGTTGGAGTCGAGCCCTCCTCCACTCCTTTTCCGGGTGGCTCCCCAAGGGTCGAGTCTTCTCCTTGGAAGCATCGAGAAGAATGAAGGCACCAGCCCCAAGACCACCATCGAAGCAGGCGCGCACAGTGCGGCGTGCCCAGTACAGTGCCCCAAAGCTGTAACGGTGCGCATAACCACGTTTTCACCAGTTAGGGAGGGGCGCCCTAATCGAGATGTTAGATCCTGCGGCCAACCACCTGAAACTTCCCGAAGGAGAAGGCCGCATTTGGGGTCTCAGACCCGAGGGCGGCTGCACCCGGTTCGAGGTTTCATCTAATTTCCCCCTTCATGACAACACACCAAAAGAGACATGCTCATGACTTAACTCCCTACTATAAGAGGAAATGACCTCGAGAGAGTGGCCAATGGACACCGTTGACCCCTAAGCCCCCCTGAGGGGAAAAATCGAGGCATTGAAGTAATCGGCGATCTAAAAAGGCACCAACGAGTGAGAAAGAAAGAAAGCAACCGAAAGATGGCAAACACACAAAGGAGTGAGATAAGTGACTTTAAGGCGCAAGGCTCCCTGAAGGACTCCCGGAGCGAGTCCCACGAGCACTGTCACCGTAACTCAAGCACCACCCTCTCTCATTTTCTCCTACTCAATCTTTCATTAAAAACTCCTCTAAGCATGGTGACCGAGGTGGGATCCCCCTTAGGAGATATGTTTTGCTTTGCCATCCGCTGACTTGATCATTGGAGTGCCCTCGTCAGGATCCCTGGCCTGGGTCTCTAACATTGTTTTGCAGGTCCGGGAATACCAGGATTTCGGAGTAAAGGGACAAACGTCCGGCGCCACTTCGTAGTTTCATGCCATGACGATAAGGTCGGCAACAAATCTCAAACAGATAAGCATCCTTCTTACACTTTGGCTCTAATCTATCATGTTCATTAGTAAAACTTTGGCTGTTACCAACAGAAACTATGCTGATTAAGTATAAAATTTGAAATATTTGTTTCTAATGCTTCTTTTACCATCATTGCTTTTAACAAGTAAAAAAGTACCATGCTGATATTTATGTGATACTAGAGTGAGAGGTCATGATAATGCTACTTAATTACAAGATGTGCATGACTGCATGCTTCTCTGATGGTAAGTTATTACCAATCCTTCAGAATCCATGGAATTCTTGATTGATATAAATTTGTTGTTTTAATTCTTAACTGAAGCAGTTAATGCCCATAATCCTTAATTTTTAGAATTGAGAGCAACCTCTGTATCTGTGATTGCTTATGTGCACTCTTAGGCTTAGTTCTTGGGTTTATAACCTGTAATGTGTCACTCTTTATATCTAATGTTAAATAATTATCGCGAATGCATAAAATACTACTACCTGAAATCTCTAAACAGGAAGTCCCTAGCATCCACTAAGTCAACAAGACATGGGAGCATTAATGAAGTAGTCAGAGATTAGCAAGCTTAGTCCTTAACTAAGCATTAGTGAATCGCAATGCTATAGTAGCCACTATATCGAAAATGCAGTTGCTAACTTTATACTCTATGTGCTCTTGATTAAACTTGTTAATTTAAGTCTCTGATACCTTATGATGTTAGTCTAGGAATTCGAGTTTGGTTTGAAAAGACTGTTCCATTGCTTGTATTAGAGTGAGGAACTAGAGTGGCATTACAAAGTCACTAGTTCTTGCTCATCAGCTGAAGGATATGATCACTTTTTATGGATGCATGAATGTTAGGAGGTTAACATTTGCTCTAGGAAGGAAGATAGATGAAGATGCTTCAAAAGGGAGCAATGGGAAAATAGAAGACATGATAAGAACTAACTTAACAGATGTTGCTTCTGGAGCCAAACAATAAGGCTAGATGGAGAGTTCCACTCTGCAGTTATGGTCTGGTTAAAAGGAGGGTTGAAGAATTCATGGGTCGTAATTGTGTACTTATAGCTTATGTCCTTCACTGTTTCAACCACTGCCCAGATTTAAAGTTGTACAACGGTACCGAAATTTGAGTTATGTTGCATACTTATCTAAAGAGTATGAACTATAATGCTTTTATCACCATGTGGATTACTGAACTAGGAGTGATGTGATTGTGGTATGGAAATTTTTTTCTATACACCTTGCTGCTTTAGATTTGATGCACCTCAGACACTGCAATTACATCTTATTATGTTGGCAATGTTATTTGTAAAACATTAGGAATAATTCATGTTTCTTTGTGGCTTAACTTTTTAATTACATGATATTTTTGTCCCTGCATTGTGCCATATCTTTGTATGCTCCTTCCCCCAATATATGTAGTTGAATGTTCCCCCTCTCTCTTTAGAACAAATTTTTTTACATGAAAACAAAATGTTGTGAGCTCATTTTTCAGGTGAGCTTCATCCTGTGTTATTTATATCAAGCCAGGGTGCATGCTTTTCCATAGCATGATTATATGGGATCAGAGATCATGAAACTCAATTTTAGGTGAGCCTCGTTGAATGTTTGATGTTGTGAAACATTTTGATAGGCTCCAAATAAAAGTTCGGCATACGTAGTTCACCCAACAAAACTAGAATGATTATAGAGAGCCTTGAAGAATAGAATGCCTATGCCTTTAAATGTTGGCACCCTCTAGATTGGTGATTCTATTACCACCTTGATGAATGATTATGGGGATTGGGATGAGCAAAAAATTAAACTTTATGTTTGGTCTAGAGTTGGCCAATAAAGCACAGTGCATGCCTATTATGAAACATGTTCAATAGGATGCTTAGGTGTGGCATAAAACTGGGAAAACAATGGTTAAAGCTAGGGATATTTATAGCGAGCTTGTCCTCCAATCTAATCACAAGAGGATAAATAGCAGACAATTTGGTGCCATGTGAAACCTAATGGCAATACCTCAAGTGAAGATGTTGTGGTAGAAAAATGACTTAGCAAAGACTCCTAGTTAAGTGTCAACCATCTTGCATGAATTTTTTTTCGATGATTATTGATAATAATAATTCAATTTGATTAATCTTATAGCATCTGTGGCATTTTTTTATACTCTGTGAGTCATAAACCAAGCCATGGATGACATGTATTGTAAGTATAAGGGATTAGAAAGTTTAATTTTACATTTTGTGCATGGATGTCATAGTTTTTAACTAGGATGTCGTAGTTTTTAAATTGTGATGTCGTAATACTATTTCGGGCTATTTGATTAATCTTATAGCATCCGTGATAATTTATGATACTCTGAGAGTCATAAACCAAGCCACGGATGACATGTATTACAGATAGAAGGAGTTAGAAAGTTTTAATTTAATTTTATGCATAGGTATTATAGTTTTTTAACTAGGATGTTGTAGTTTTTGAACTTGAGTGTCATAATATTATTTTGGGCTATTTCATTAATCTTATAGTATCCGTGGCAATTTATAACACTTTGGAAGTCATAAACCAAGTCATGGATGACATGTATTATAGGTAAAAGGGATTAGAAAGTTTTATTTTATATTTTATACATAGATATCGTAGTTTTTTAACTAGAATGTCGTAGCTTTTGAACATAGATATCGTAATACTATTTTGGCAAATTTGATTAATCTTATAGCATCCATGATATTTTTTTACACTCTAGAAGTCATAAACCAAGCCACGGATGATATGTATTACATGTAGAAGATGTTAGAAAGTTTTACTTTATATTTTGTACATGGATATCATAGTTTTTTAACTAGAATATCATGGTTTTTAAACTGGGATGTCGTAATACTATTTCGAGCTATTTAATTAATCTTATAGCATCCGTGATAATTTATGATACTCTGGAAGTCATAAATCAAGTCACGGATGACATGTATTACAGGTAGAAAGAGTTAGAAAGTTTTAATTTATATGTTATGCATGAATGTCATAGTTTTTTAACTAGTATGATATAGTTTTTGAACTTGGATATCGTAATACTGTTTTGGGCTGTTTCATTAATCTTATAGCATCTATGGCAATTTATGATATTTTGGGAGTCATAAACCAAGCCATGGATGACATATTATAAATAGAAGGGGTTAGAAAGTTTTATTTTGTATTTTGTGCATAGATATCGTAGTTTTTTAACTACGATATCGTAGCTTTTAAACTTGGATGTCGTAATATTATTTCGGACTATTTGATTAATCTTATAACATCCATGACACTTTTTTACACTCTAGAAGCCATAAACCAAGCCATAGATGACTTGTATTATAGGTTGATGGGGTTAGAAACTTTTATTTTATATTTTCTGCATGGATATCATAGTTATTTAATTAGGGTGTCATAGTTTTTGAACTTGGATGTCATAAATTCTGAAATATGGTGTCATGAAATATGCATATCATAAATTCTGAAATACGGTATCATGAAACTATGCATGGTATCATAATTTTATATTATGAAGACTTAATATTTTTAAAAATATATCGTAACATCCCTCCGTAGAGATGAATTTCAAAAATTTGTATTAAAATATATAATTTCTTTACTTATTTCTGATTCTATAGCTTCTTTTGAGAGGGATCTTAAAGGAGTATCATCATTTCCTGAATAAACAAATACAAGAAATCCTTTCCTAGCTTTTGTCCTCCATCATAGAACTTTTCAATCATGTATTGACTTGAATAAAATTATTATATTATGATAAAATGACCAATAAAAATAATCTTTTGAAATATGATATTTGAACTTACGACATCCTAGTTAAAAGATTACGATATCCTAGTTAAAAGATTATGATACCCGATAATAAAATATAAAACTAAATATATTAAACCCTCCTACCAGAAAAATCTATCACTTATAGACTGATTTATGATTCCTAGAATGTCATAACACGCTACGAATGCTAAAGGATCACAAATATATGCTGAAACAACATTACGATATTCCAATTTAAAAACTACGATATCCTTGCATAAAATAATAAACTAAATATTTTGATCAGAAATGTTTAAATATGCATTGCTGATATATAACACCCGCATTTTAATAAAATGCTTCTAAAAAAAAATTCAATATCAAAAATTTCGAAACATGAACAACTCGATACACAACAAAAAATGAAAACTTTTATCCTCCGTCATAGAACTTTTCAACCATGTATTGACTTAGATAAGATTATTAGATTATAATAAAGACTAGAAGAAAATAACATTTTGAATAAAATTACTCGAATCTTTTGATGCTTTTATTTGTTATCATAGACCAGCCAATCTTACATCAACATACGCACTATTCTACAAAAATCAAATAGTCCACATTTTTTACAAAGCCAATTGTTTCTCAGACTCTTAGCGACCTTTACATGACTGGGGTAAATAAAAAGGGGCGCTCATGGTTCCACCGCCAACTTTGCAGAATCCCGAGAATTAATTGGGATACTTAAACATTCCTATTTTTGGCTTCTCCGGGATAATGCTACATGTCATTTCCTGAGGATAAAACCTCGCTCCCTACAAGTAAAACCATAGCCAAATATGACTATAGAACAAATTGCTTCTCTCGCAATTAAATCAAACATTTTATGAACTAGACAGACCAGGTTGTACTTTTCATGCAAAAGAATGATTAACCCTCATGCAAAATCACCATTAGAACACCTACCAAAAATATCTCAAAGCACTCCGAAGTCCATTCATCCATAGGCACAGCTCTCACAGCAGCCAGCTGATGATCCAATGGTGGTTTCGCACGAAGGTTAATCATTCTTTCACATGAAAGATGCATTAGCCCCGCAACTAACAGCCATTTCTGATCGCATGAAAAAGTAACCTGATAAACAGCCTTCGATGGCTGGCAAGTGGCAACTGCAGTATAGCTATATAATTTTTCCAATCAGAATTGGTCTCTACATAAATCGAAAACTAAAGAGAACCATTCCATCAAAAAAATAAAATAAAAATAAAGAACTGGAACTGGGTCAATTGATCCGTCGTACATAACTTGGGTAATACTTAAAAAACCAAAGACATAATGCAAGTTGCAAGCCTTAGACAAAATAAGCTGCAAGCTCTGTTCCGCATAGGCTGGAGCAGTCCATCGTGAACCCCAGACCATGACCCTCCATGGTAATGAAATACTTTGGTAGAGTAATGAGAAGACTGATCTTCAAATGCTTGCAGCTTCATTACGTTTGTGCACTGATCTCAAGCTTTGTTTACCCTATAAACCCAACTTAACATCATAGGTGATACCTTTTTCATTGCTTCAATGACTATTGCATATCAGTTTTTCTTCTGTTTTTTTTAAATAATGGATTTAGACTAGCATTATCTCACTTCTAGGATCCACAATGTGCAGTCATGGAGCAGCTGAAATTTCTGGTTGGCTGCTATCTTCAGAAACATCTGCATTTTCCTCGAATTCAAATGAATCCTCTTTGCACCTGAATGACCCACCGCAAACACACTGCTCAGCCAAATGAGCAGCTTTAACTTGTCTGCACCTCAGGCACACCAGATCCTGCAAGTGATATAACTTTTCTCTTCGCCGAACTATTTGAAGGAGAGAATTCTCCATCTGTTCACGATCGTATGATTGTCCGCATTGTGGCACAGAACAACACCACTCATTATACAAAAGAGCAGAATCACGACACAGGTCTAGGTCTCGGCAGCCATTGCAAGAACTGCAAATAGGAAGCTTGAATAAGAAATAAACATATACAAAAATAATATTAAGAAAAATGGCAATATGCAGATCATCCCCTGTTTCATCTCAACTACAATCCTTATCGATAACAAGCATCTGACACATGATAGAGAACTGGTTAAAGTCACAATTCACAAAATGGGGGAAAAGATCAGGCATTGCCATGAACATCCAGTGTACAATTTCTAGGAACAAGCATTGAACTATGGTAACAGAGATAACAGCGGATGTTGGAGGCATCTCAATTGAGGTTGATCTAATGATGATTAAACTACAGAACTGATACATATTGCTCTGAACCCCTGAAAGCCATAGTACAAAATATAGCTAATGGAAGATAATAACCTGGACTTCAATGCCATACATGCAGATAACATTTGGAAGAATAAATGATGGACTAGGATCATGAAACTGTGCTTCTGGAGCAAACTCTTTCACATGGACCAATTTTAACAGATTCTTCCTCATCCTCTGTCAAATAGTACATTAGTGATTTTGTCGGTAATTCATGAACGGTGAGGTAAGAATGAATCACATATGCCAAAAAGCTATAACAAGATATATAAGAAAACTGAGAAAATGTTAACATCAACATTCTAAAGTCGAAAAAAAAAAGAATTAATTTTGAGGTGACCATGATAAATGGGATTTTCAAAAAAAAGTTAAGGATGTTGTCAACAAATAAGCTGACGATGATGTGGATTTCCTGAACGAGTAATCTAGGTAGTCCCTAGCTCTAGACAGGAACAACTAAATAAATATTAACTGTCATCCACCAGTCTTGCCAATGGTCATAAGTTGCTCAAAATTCAGTGTGTTCTTTATGTAAGCCAACTTTATGAAGGTGCATCCAACAGTGGTTAGTTCGGCTAGTAGTATCCGTCTCTCCGAAGGAGAAAACTGGGTTCAATCAATAACCACCATATTTCTATTAAAAGAATATATATGTAGGTAACTTTCTCCATGTAATCAGAATTCTTTTCCATTATCAAATCTTAAAATCCCATATCCCTTCAAATGTTGCCTGAATCAAATTAATAGTATCCCATATGATGCAACAACTATTGGGAATTTCAAATGTTCTATGATAGCCAGTCCACATTTTACACAAGAATAGAACTCATGAGTCTGTAAATTGTTATAATTAGACATTCTCTCAGAACCAGTACACCAGCAAAAGATTCAGGTGCTAGAAGAAGCATGCATGCTGAAAGAGCTTGATACATGAAAACATCGGAGACTCGCTTGACATCTGTTTTTCTAAATATTTGTTACCAAAAATGCCAAGTTTTCGAGTTTACAGTTACAAAGTAATTGCAATGACTGACTAGATTATTAACTTGTCATTAAGAGATATATTAGGTGGAAAAGTACCAGAATATCATGCTGAACATTCTGGTCAAGAGCAAGAACAGCGCAGACATGTTTAATCAACTCTAATGCAGCATCTCCTTTATGTACTTGAGAATCAGTTGTTTGGATAATCCATGATATGCAGGTTCATTCTTGTCAATTTTGTTCCTTCCCTTGAAGTGGTGAAGTGTATCACGTACAATTCTAAAAAGCTTCTCAGTAAAATAATTGCTGATCTGCAATATGCAATAAGATGATAAGTATAGCAGCTGAAGAACTGATCTTTATCTGATGTTAACAGATGAGCAGGGCTTCAAGTATCAGTGCCATTGTGTGTGCTGGGCAGCTGCCAGCATGGTACATGCTACAATGTACTAACAAAAGTGACACACACAAACTAAAAAGATAGAAGGTAAATTATTCAATCAAGAATATTGAAAAAGCCAAAAGGGTTAAATAGATATTATGCCAGACTGTGCCAAGTGTCAGCATGCCAAATAGTACAGCTGGATGAATACATTAATACCTGATCTTTAAGGTATTCTGTAACACAAACTTCGAAAGCTTCAGCAGCTGTGATGGTGATTGATTGGGTACCAGCATTATCATCCCTCATGGTTGTCCGAGTTGCAACTTGTTCTTTTAGATACTTCCATGGTATATACAGAAACTCAGAGACAATTAAGACAAAATGATCCTGCTTGGCATTCCAAAAAGTTCAAATCAATCACTTAACACATGAAGCAGGAATCTCAGGTTAGTAAATAAACTATAATTCCAGATAGGCGGATAAATTAATTCCATCAGTGATTTACCTGGGTGATCTTTGGTACATATTCTGCTATATTCCAGCTTGACACAATGTCCACTTCAGCTTCAATCTCTAAATTGTCTGTAGGGGACAGAGTTGTGGATTTTGCCAGAAGTCCTCCATATTTGTACTGTATTATGTAACTAGAACTTATTAGCACAAACGAAAGCTGGCTTACCCATTGAAAGAAAACCAGGTACAAACACTTGATCTGAAAGGGTTATAGACTGAGTGAAATTTGACAAAACAATGAAAATCACACCATATACAGGTAAGATGATAATGATGGCTGTGTTCTTCATCAAAATAACAATGGATATTACCACATTGGTGACTAACATGAACTGAGAATAAAGGCTTGAAACATGAGCCATACTGTGTATGTACTGCCCTATGCCATAATGGCCTGCATTCAACAAACCATAAGTAGGTATGGTGGCATGCAGCGGTAAATACCATATCAATATATGACCACTACATGCCCCCATGCCATGGTATTTTTATGAATGCATTCAGCAATTTGTTTAAGTCAAACAGCACAGATAAGTAGCTGAAAATGATAATTCCTGCCCAAGCAATAAGAGGTTTGCACTCTACATCTGCCCCTACTCTGAAAAAAGGAAAAAGAAAAAGCATGGGCAAACCTGATCCATAAAAAGTAATGAATGCCAGAAATGCAGAGGCTCAAGCTCAATCCACTCGAACAAATCCCTATAATAGCAACGATGACCAATCTTCAGAATTTAGATCAATGTATTAAACACTGAAAAATTTTACCAGTGAGCAATGCATACCTTGTTTGTAAAGTTTTCAATAAACAATCACAGTAAGCACAGGCTGCTGACAGGTCCATCTTTCCAGTGTCTATGACAATCTTGGAGAAGTTTGCAAAGATAATGTGGCTCCTAATTTTCGAAACTCAGCCAACAGTAATGCAAATAATTTTTTCATGACCTATCAATGGAGCCATAAAAGAAACTGCAATTAAAAGATAGGAAGGCAAAGAGCAAGCATCAAGCATTGTGTTCATTTAAATAGACCTGGAACTTTTGATGATGTCTTTAGTAAGACATTATGACAGATTTCATCATTTACAGTACTTTTACTAATTATGCAGTTGATATCCTAATCAATCTGAAAGCCTCTGCCATGCATACATACACCTAATGATAAAACAGAATCACACAATCCTGGTCTTCTTCAGCTCAGGCTATGCAGCAACAGTTTCAAGATATCTCAATTTCTGATACTTTTAGGGAAGGAAACAGCCATCTGACAAACAAGGCTATGAAGCTTCACTAGAGGCAGTTTGGATTAGGGATTTGAAATCCTGCCAGGCCTGATCAGCCTGGTTTTATATGACATCATGGTGCTGGAGGTCTCTGGGGGCACAGTACTTGAGAATGAGTCTTGTATTACCAAATTAAAAAAAGGGGAACAAAATGAACTGGACAGTATCTAATTAATCATTTAACTCCTACTCAAGACAGTGCAAGCACGTTTCTATGTTAAAATGTAGCTATGACCTATGAGTAGTCCATTTGGTCATGCAAGCAACCTACCTTGCGGAGAACATGATGGAGAGCAGGGTCATGGAGTTTCGATAGTGGGCTGAAAATAGACATTGTGAGATAATTAAGCGAAGCAATAACAAACAGTAGATGCAGAATAGCGAAAAATTCAACCAGCAAAGCCACCGGTAAGATGCTGCAATATCATCAGCAAACACATTTCCAGATGCCACCACATCTGAAATACATCTTTGAATGAGTTGTTTTAGTACTGCAAATGCAGGTGCACATGCAGTAGCTTCATCAAAGTCGGTTTCATTAACATGGGGCCCATGATGCATTTCATGGTCAAATCCAAATATAGATCCACCTTCTATTTCATCCACTTGGTTGCTCTTCAGAAGAGCATTTACAGCTAGGTGATGAATCTGCAGAAGGACATGCATAAACTTATCAAGATGTCCATTAGCATTATCGCAATTCCAAACTTTTGTAAGCATTTTTCCAAAATTTCATACATATAGGTAAAATGCAATTCTCTAACCTTTAGTTCCACCGTAACTCTTCTATAGGCCCCAGGATAAGAGCTGGCTGAATGACCTTTTTTTTGGTCATAAAACAAAAAACATGGTCAAAAGAAAAAAAAATTCTTGCAAGGCAAAATGTATATCCGGCATGTGTGTCTTTATGTGATGTATGTACATATACATGCATGCATACATACACATATGTGCATGCATGCATGAATGTGTAGGATCACCAAATATGAATGTGAAATATTCCTTATCTCCCCCCCCTCCCCAAACAAAAAAAAACACAAAAAGGAAAATAAAGAAATATAGCGGTCAAACAATGCCTAGCTCTTAATGCATTGCATGCATACCTCATCAGCAAAACAAGTGTCCGCCTCATAAGTGCCTCCTAATCTGGAATACCATCATCAGATATCCAAAGTATCTATGGAAACAGAGTCAAGGGAGTAAGTTAAAACATAGATACATGTATTTGCAGAAGAAAGAACAGCATATCATAGAAGCAACCAAAAGAGACCAACAGTATACCACATGATAACCAAAGGCAAATTATCAATCCCAAATAGTTTAACATAAACAAAATGAGCCAGAATTCTCGAGTAAACTAGGTCTATGATATTCTTCCTTCAATCATTGTCAGAGGCAATATACATGTTGATAACATGCAGCATGTTCATATGGCCAGAAAAAATATCATGCTTATCCAGAGAATAGAGAATATACACAAGTCAGTGAAAATGGACTCTGCCTCTTATCTAACAAGTAAATAAAAGTCAAGAAGCATTAATCATAAAAAGAAACAATTTGACACTGTTCAGGATAATAAATTGAAAGAGAAGGCTATTCCTCAGTCCTAACATTCTTGAAGCCTTTGCTAAGCCAGTCGAACCTTAACTGTTGCAAAAGAAAGCTTTTAAATGTGAAGAAACTGTACAATTCATAGCACATGATATCTTGTCAGTTGTCACACTTGTTACATTAACCGGGAGACTCGATTCCCAGAATGGTTAAAAATAACAAATTTTCTCTCTTCAAAAGGTTAGACCACTTATAGTTTCAACCTTTAACTTCTAACTACATATCATTGTCTTTGTCAAGTTTTCATAGAGCTCATTGGTAGCCAGCAATTCTATCCTCAGGAAGGAAAGTATTTTCAGTGTATCTTTCAAAAGATGTGAAAATATTAAAACTACTTAAACCAGATTCTATAAAGCTATCATATTAAATTGAACATGCTTCACACATAAACTTATTACCAATTTCTAAATTACCTATATTATATGTCTTTAAAAAATGATCATTGATTTACATGAAACGCTGAAGAATCACATCACTATACCACATAAGCAACAGAATAAGCAGAATGCAGGCAATAAGGAAATCTTATTATACTGCATCAATACTCAGGAGAGATCCAACCTGCTGCTGATCATGTAAAGCCCGAGAATAAAAGACATCCACAGTAAAATGAAGCCAATCAAGTTCGAAATTCCCCAAAGGCACCTGTTTCATTGCTTGTTATGGATAGCAAATTTTCACATATATCAATTAAAGCCTAGTTAAAACTATGAAGCATGAAAGTTATAAATAATATACATGTGCATATCTAGATAGCAAATTCTCTCACTGAACCACTGGATGATGCAGCACACCGTTGCATGCCATTTTGCCAGCCATGACTTGCCATCCAAGCCTTGAGTAAGAGTGAAAGTGAAACTAACTTTGCCACAAAAACATATAACATAAAGCACAAAGGGACATACATTAAGCATGAAGGAGTACCTGATAATTACTGTCACGAGCATTGCAAGGACTGATGCATGGAAAATCATCAAGAATCCGCATTCCAGATTTAATAACTTGAATGTTTGGGCATTCTATGACACCAATAGCAGGACCAGGATGTCGATGTCTATCAGAAACACTAAATTAGCCTCAGGCAGACCAAACAGCAACTCAAATACAGAAAAATAAGTTAAAAACTGTTTGAGTTCCATTAGTAAGTTGGTTTAAATTTCAGTACAATCATGCTTTCTCTTGCTACAAGTTATCTTCATATCATGAGAAGCCCCATCTAACAACAGGTGTAAATGGCTTGGGTAAACACAGACCCAAGCAGATCTGGACGTATAACCCAACCTTAATTAGCAATTTGCGGGTACAGCTTTGAATACCAAATGTAGGCTCGTACTCCAAACTGGCTTAGCTCTGGACACCAACATAGAACCATAACCCAACTGGCATGATTATGGAGTTAGCAAAAGTAGAGTGATCATATACACCAAATAAATGCAATTTGTTTACCTTAGTAGGGTGGCGGCGCTGATCAATGCAGATACTAATTATATCAGAATGGTAAAGTATTATGAAGTTGCAGGAAGCCAAGTTCCTATAAATTACAATAAAAGGCATTCAAATGCATTTTTCCACTTTCCTGTAATTTTTCATGATGTATTTTAAAGAAATAGAACATCTTGTACAAAGTTTTCAAATAGTATTATGCACATACATTTAAATGATTTGAATCGAGTTCTTATGATTATCTATGAAAATAAGCAAATACTTACGATTACAGAACAACACTTCGAAATTATCATACCAGGCAATGTACTACCACCATCCCAACACAACATAGACGTCCATACCTGTAATTAAAACACACCTCCTACCTTTTCCAACTTCATTTACCAAAGTTGTACCAACTAAGGCAATTCATATCTCACTAGCTAATTTTACAGAGATTGCTACTACAGGATTGCAGTTCAATTTACCAGTTAAGATCTCAAGCTGTATAAGAATTGTTAGGATATCTCAGATAGATTTGTCATGCAATAAGCCAGATGAGAAACCACAGTTTCTAGCTTAGCAAAGGGATATATGGTATAAGCTTCCCATTAAAGGCAGCTCAGATCTCTTCCTAGTCCCTAGTTCCTAACCTTTTTTTTTCCTGGAGGGTTTGATCCGAATACCTCAAAGCTGCAGATATTTTTAGCTATAGAGATAGAGACCAAACCCACTCATTCAGAAAACAGACGACAACATATAACTTAAATTAAAATAATGATTCAAGAACCTTTCCTTTATCAGAAATGTTATATAAATTAAAACCTTTTATCAACTAAGAATATAAAGAGAGCCAGGGAGCTTCTTTGAAGCTAGTTCATTCTTTATAAGAAAGTGATATGAATTATATATCTTTTATCAACTAAGAGAAGAAAAGAAAACCCAGGGTCCAACTATCTTTCAAGTTACATGCCCTGCTATAAGCTATAACAAATAAGCTTACAGCTATCAAATATAACTCCTTGACTTTCAGGAAGGGGAATGCCATTGAAAAGAATAAATCACTGACAGAAATAATTGATCGTCCACTTTTCATGAATATCTGAAATAGGCGTTCAAGATTGGGAAATATGAAATAAACCTGTAATCAATCAATGTTCTTTGCAAAAGCTTGCTGCCAGCTTCAATTGATCGAACGTAGTCCACCTGAATATCAATGATCATCAAGAATGAAGATTAAAACAAAGAAAACAGAATTATAAATCATATGTAACTATGATTATACCTTATAAGTAGCAGTTCCTGGCATTGGTACTTCAATGGACAATGTTTGGCAAGCTTCACGGAACAGCTTTTCTAGAAGTGATGAGGAGAATTCTTTGTTTTGAAAAGGATTAACAACCACAGTAAATATTGTGTATGATACAGGAAAATATATAACATATATCGCCCTCCCCTCGGACATGGAGAAGAGAAAAGAAATTCAGTCTAGACAGTTTACAGAGCTAATTCTTATATTCGGGATGACAAGCATGTTTAAATTTAGCACATGGCATGCTTGCTTTCAGCTTGGAAGACCAAAGAAGCCGGGTATTATTATTAGCTGAAAGAAAGATTGAATAAATGAACGACACATGATAGAGTAAAACAATATCATAAAATACCTGTGATACAGGTAGAAAAGGAGATATCTTGCTCCAGATAAGAGCACTCGGCTGTAGTCTTCATATGCAGCTCGCTCAGATTCCATCCATCTTGGAGATTTCGAAGCTTAGCACTTTTGTCCACTTTACACACAACCAATCTGGAGGATAGCATTAAATTCTATGGCACATTTGTCTCATATATCCCCTAGATAGAGTTACAAAACAATTAGCTCAAATCAAAATAAACAGTGGAAGTGTGGCTCACTGATCAGCATTACAAAGTGAATGATGAGAATTGATAGTTAGTATACGCATTAAATATTTGATAAATTATTCTGAAAGTTGCTATAAAATCTAATTTGGATAAAAAATACAGAACAAAATCTAAAAAAAGGGAATTAATTAAGCTTACTTAGCAGTTAGCACTGCTTTGGGGGTTTTACATATCATTTGAATAACAAAAGGTATCCCAATGAATAAGGCTCCAGCCACTGCAGGGTTTGGAGAGGGTCCGATGTATGCAGCCTTACCCCACATGCACAGAAGCTGTTTCCATGCTTCAAATTTATAACATTCAGGTCATAGTGGAGCAACTATACCGTTGTGCCAAAGCTCACCTTCCTTCATATCATTTAAATAGTATAGAAAATATTGAAGAAAGGAACACAGACATAATTAGCCACAAAGGACAAAGTAACACTAATTAACAATCAGCTTGATGATTATGCTAAATTGATTAATTTAGCATGCATAGGAGTTAGGGAAATTTAGTTGATTGAAAAGTAGAATGATAAAGATTATTTTCCTGAACTTCTCCCAAGATGTAAGTTAATCAAGATATCCATGCACCAAATAAACTGGAATATTTTTTTTCCATTTGAGCTCTTCCTATGGTGCTACCATAGTTCTTCACACCTTCATATCAAATGGTTATATTGCTTCCACATTGTGTACATGTTTGGAGGTAGGAGTTAAAAATTTCTAAGCACATGACAAAAATCAAAAACTCCTTGAGGATAGGAAAGCTAAATCTGTTGAATATCAAATGGTTCCCAGGAGTCCACACCCTAGACCTTTTTTTTCCTCCTCAGATCTGTGTAGTCCTTCAATTTAGTAAAGCTTTTTCTTCTAGGCATGCATAGGCTTCTATCAAAGGGCACTGAATCCTTCTAAAATGTACTTCCTAAACAAGAAACAGAGACAAAAATTAATCCTTAATACAAGCATTTCTACAAGAGAAGGCAAGAATCTTTAAATGATTTAATCCTTACAAATGCAAAAAGAGGTAATTATATCAAACTTTGATAAATGACCCACGTGACATTTAAATTTAACAGCACAAGGAGCAGAAATATCTAAGAACACTTAGGCATTTAATAGAGTATAAAGAAGGCATGTTATTTTTTGGTAAACTGCTCCTGATATAACCTATACATCCCAACCTTTAACCTTCCTCGCAAAATTCTACTTCCTATCCTAAATCTTACCCATTGCCCTCTATGTGTGAAGGCTCTCTCTCCTCCAACCATGTTCTCATCCATCCATTGTCACCTCAATTAACGTAAGAATAGTATTATATAACCCTCCTTGTTTTTATATAACTTAGAATCCTATCTTTGTCTCACTTGCAAAGTTATGCAGCACAGATAGACCATTTATTACTTACCCCTCTCAGTCTTCTATCTGGCCTAGCCAGTCCGTCCAATACCAATTTCAGTATTATAATTAAATAAACTCTCTCCTCTTAGTCTCTTATATGACATGGCATATTATCAGCCGCATCTTTATTTCTTTTACATATTGTGCCCACTTCAGAGGGGATATGATGCAACACATTGCCCATGAAAAGCTACAAGTCC